>JAWHQI010000085.1:4477500-6877500 GCA_033032865.1 Dactylorhiza incarnata
TTCATGTTGGTTAAGGCCTCGAGAAGAGACCGCTGACCGGGCTTGTTGATGCCGGCAGGGCAGGAGAACTCACTCGGAGAGGCAAGGAAAGTTGGCTAAGACCTTGACTAGAGACCACTCGCCCGGGCTTGTTGATGCCGGTCGCTGGGAGGCTCGTCAGGTAGATTCATGTTGGTTAAGGCCCCGAGAAGAGACCGCTGACCGGGCTTGTTGATGCCGGCAGGGCAGGAGAACTCACTCGGAGAGGCAAGGAAAGTTGGCTAAGACCTTGACTGGAGACCACTCGCCCGGGCTTGTTGATGCCGGTCGCTGGGAGGCTCGTCAGGTAGATTCATGTTGGTTAAGGCCCCGAGAAGAGACCGCTGACCGGGCTTGTTGATGTCGGTCGCTGGGAGGCTCTTCAGGTAGATTCATGTTGGTTAAGGCCCCGAGAAGAGACCGCTGACCGGGCTTGTTGATGCCGGCAGGACAGGAGAACTCACTCGGAGAGGCAGGAAAGAAATTTCGGTTAAGGCCCCGAGAAGAGACCGCTGACCGGGCTAGTTGAAGCCGGCAGGGCAGGAGAACTCACTCGGAGAGGCTAGGTAATTTCTGCCCCTGGATGGTTCCGCTGACCGAGCTAGTTGATGCCGGCAGGGCAGGAGAATTCACCCGGAGAGGCATAAAGTCGAAAAGTCGAAAAGTCGGAAAGACGGTTAAGGCCTCCACCTCCAGCTGAGCTCGACTCCCTGGAAGGTGTTGATTTGTATCCACCTCCAGCTGAGCTCGGCTCCCTGGAAGGTGTTGATTTGTATCCACCTCCAGCTGAGCTCGACTCCCTGGAAGGTGTTGATTTGTTTCCACCTCCAGCTGAGCTCGGCTCCCTGGAAGGTGTTGATTTGCATCCACCTCCAGCTGAGCTCGGCTCCCTGGAGGGTGTTGATTTATTTCCACTTCCAGGTGAGCTCGGCTCCCTGGAAGATGTTAAGTTATTTCCACTTCCAGGTGAGTTCGGCTCCCTGGAAGGAGTTGATTTGTTTCCACCTCCAGCTGAGCTCGGCTCCGTGGAAGGTGTTGATTTGCATCCACCTCCAGCTGAGCTCGGCTCCCTGGAGGGTGTTCATTTATTTCCACTTCCAGGTGAGCTCGGCTCCCTGGAAGATGTTAAGTTATTTCCACTTCCAGGTGAGTTCGGCTCCCTGGAAGGTGTTGATTTGTTTCCACCTCCAGCTGAGCTCGGCTCCCTAGAAGGTGTTGATTTGCATCCACCTCCAGCTGAGCTCGGCTCCCTGGAGGGTGTTGATTTATTTCCACTTCCAGGTGAGCTCGGCTCCCTGGAAGATGTTAAGTTATTTCCACTTCCAGGTGAGTTCGGCTCCCTGGAAGGTGTTGATTTGTATCCACCTCCGGCTGAGCTCGGCTTCCTGGAAGGTGTTGATTTGTATCCACCTCCAGTTGAGCTCGGCTCCCTGGAAGGTGTTGATTTGTTTCCACCTCCAGCTGAGCTCGGCTCCCTGGAAGGTGTTGATTTGCATCCACCTCCAGCTGAGCTCGGCTCCCTGGAGGGTGTTGATTTATTTCCACTTCCAGGTGAGCTCGGCTCCCTGGAAGATGTTAAGTTATTTCCACTTCCAGGTGAGTTCGGCTCCCTGGAAGGAGTTGATTTGTTTCCACCTCCAGCTGAGCTCGGCTCCGTGGAAGGTGTTGATTTGCATCCACCTCCAGCTGAGCTCGGCTCCCTGGAGGGTGTTGATTTATTTCCACTTCCAGGTGAGCTCGGCTCCCTGGAAGATGTTAAGTTATTTCCACTTCCAGGTGAGTTCGGCTCCCTGGAAGGTGTTGATTTGTTTCCACCTCCAGCTGAGCTCGGCTCCCTGGAAGGTGTTGATTTGCATCCACCTCCAGCTAAGCTCGGCTCCCTGGAGGGTGTTGATTTATTTCCACTTCCAGGTGAGCTCAGCTCCCTGGAAGGTGTTAAGTTATTTCCACTTCCAGGTGAGCTCGGCTCCCTGGAAGGTGTTAAGTTATTTCCACTTCCAGGTGAACTCGGCTCCCTGGAAGGTGTTAGGTTGTTTCCGCATCCAGTTGAGCTCGGCTCCTTGGAAGGTGTTGAGTTCCTCCACC
Organism: Dactylorhiza incarnata; assembly: GCA_033032865.1. Classification (NCBI taxonomy): domain Eukaryota; kingdom Viridiplantae; phylum Streptophyta; class Magnoliopsida; order Asparagales; family Orchidaceae; genus Dactylorhiza; species Dactylorhiza incarnata. The sequence goes on from JAWHQI010000085.1 coordinate 4,479,604, forward strand.
CCACGCTCCGACTACTCGCATCACTTCCCGAGCGTGCAGCAAGATCAGCAGTCCTCGGCCCCGCAACCTATCTCACCACATCGACTCACTCAAGTGTATTCGAGAGACTAAGACCTCGATGAGCAGCCGTATGTGAGAGGTTGGTTGCGCAGGAGCAAAGCATGCGAACTTATGCAGGCATGATCGTACGTGGCAGTCCTCTTAAAAGGAAGTCGGATCCTTACGGTCGTATGAGCCGAAGGTAAGGTCGCATGCGGCGTCGCCAAGGGATCCGCCTTCGACCCAAGAAAGACGTTGAGCGAAAAAAAAGAGAGAGTTTTCATTCTTGTGTATAACTTAAGGCAATGTATCTTTTACAATAGTCACGCGACACACGCGAGAAAGGGGGGAGGGGATGTTTCCTGGCCAGAGCAAGGGGCTCCGCCAGATCACCCCGACTCCTCCCAAAGAGAGCCTTAAAGCAGATCTAGAAACCCCAAGGAGGGATCGTTTTGTTCAAGAGGTAGGAAGGGGAAAAGCTCTCAAAGAAGGTGCTCCCCTCCCCCTTTAGGGGGTTCTTTGTTTCCAAGTTCTCTTGTAAGGCCCCTCGGAGACTCTCGGGAAGGTTCCCCTGCTCGTCAAATACGCGGGTTGGACTTTCTTTCCGAGCTTGAGGCAAGCTCGAAAAGAGCGGGGATTGTGTACAACCCCCATATTTGCTGAGCGCATATGGCGCAGCGTGTACATGGTCGCGATGATAAAATGACCGTAACGGGCTAAGATGGCCGCTTGAACACAGTCGAAGACGACCATGATCAGACAAAGCAGAAACCCCCACTCGGACCCCCACTCGCCCGCCCCCTTGGAGGCGAGTGGGGGGAGGCCTCCCTCCCCACTCACCCGCCACCTTGGGGGCGAGTGGGGGAGACCCCCACTCGCCCGTTTGGGGGCGGGTGGGGGGAGACCCCCCTCCCCACTCGCCCGCCCCCTTGGGGGCGAGTGGGGGAGACTCCCACTCAACCCTTTGGGGGCGGGTGGGGGGAGACCCCCCTCCCCACTCGCCCGCCCCCTTGGGGGCGAGTGGGGGAGACTCCCACTCGCCCCTTTGGGGACGGGTGGGGGGAGACCCCCGTCCCCACTCGCCCGCCCCCTTGGGGGCGAGTGGGGGAGACCCCCACTCGCCCGTTTGGGGGCGGGTGGGGGGAGACCCCCCTCCCCACTCGCCCGCCCCCTTGGGGGCGAGTGGGGGAGACTCCCACTCGCCCCTTTGGGGGCGGGTGGGGGGAGACCCCCCTCTCCATTCACTCGCCCCCTCACCTGCCTTGGTAGTGATCGCAGGGTCGCAGGGTCACAGGGTCGTAGGTTGCAGGGTCGCAGGGTCGCAGGGTTGCAGGTAGTGTTTTCAGACAGCGGAACCTGGCTATTGACAGACCTTTTACGTTATACGCAGCCCATTTTCAGGAAATCTATAAATAGACCCCCATGGGCACCTTGGGGAAGGTAGACATCTCCTTACCCCCACCCCCCTTAGTGTGTTCGGTTAGCTAGTGACCCTGCCTTCCATTCGCCAAGTCTTTCAGGCCAACGGTCAGGTGTTGCGAGTGCTCTCCGAGGTGCCCAGGCTCAGCATTGGCTTGGGAGGGGAAGATCTTCGGGTCTTTCGGGTTAGTGGCGGGACCTCCTCGCTGCAGCTCGCGGGGTCTGTTTTCACCTGAATCCACCAGCAGAAAGGTTCTTAGGCTCTAAGTGACTAGCCGTCCGACTTTACCTGAGATAAGTAAGGGTAAGCTGCCTACCCCTATTTTCGAACGCTGAAGCCGGGAAACTGGTTTCAACATATATGATATATATACATATATATATATACATATGTCTTTATTATATAAAACAATATGCATATTTGGAAGCACACCAAGCTTTGATTTTTGACCGTCCGATCAAACAAGATCAAAAGCTGGTCGTTGGATTCAAGGAAGGAGGACTGCCAATAGATTTTCCTCCAAAACAGCTATTGTTCACTCCTCTGAAAATCCCGATACAGTTTTTTCTCCCATGCGCAGCAATCCCCCCCCCCCCCATGGTTCCCTCTGCCGCCGTCGCCGGCCTGACCGGCACCCACCGGGTTGTTCGCCTGCCTCCGGCGAACCCGCCGGGGGTTGTCCGAAGGGGAGCGGGCAGGGCCGCCGGCGGCCCTGCCCGTGAAACCCAGTTTTAGGGCTTACGAGCAGGGCCACCGCCGGCGGTGGCCCTGCCCGTTCGCCGTCGAACCCCCGGCGGCTTCGCCGGAGGCCTGCAACCCCGCCGGTGGGCGCCGGGCAGGCCGCCGGCGGCAGAGATGGTCAGGCGGAAGCGGAGGCGGAAATGGGGGGCACGGGAATTTTTATTCTTTTTTTATTATTTCTATTTCATATATTAAATAGCAATTTTTGTATTTCTATTTTACTATTTAATTAAATAAAGTAATTTTTTTAATAATTAAATTCTATTAATTAAAATTTACATAACTTTAAAATTTTAAATATTAAATAACTAGAGGGGGCGGGCGAAGCCCGCCGAGTGGGCGGGCGAAGCCCGCCGAGTGGGCGGGCGAAGCCCGCCGAGTGGGCGGGCGAAGCCCGCCGATGGGGCGGGCGAACCCCGCCGACGGGGCGGGCGAACCCCGCCGACGGGGCGGGCGAACCCCGCCGACGGGGCGGACGAACCCCGCCGACGGGGCGGGTGAAGCCGCCTGAATGCGGAATAATTAAAATTTAGAAAATTTTAAAAATTTTTTATTTTAAATAACTGTCGAGGGGCGGGCGAACTGCCGAGGGGGAGGGCGAAGCCCGCCTGAATGCGGCCGAAGGCCGCAGCGCCGCATCAAGAACGGGTGAAGCTCGCTTGAATGTCAAGCGGGCGAAGCCCGCTTGATTCCATATATATGTATATGTATATATATATATATATATATATATATATATATATATGTATATCTATATATATATATATGTATATCTATATATGTATGTATATCTATATATGTATGTATATCTATATATGTATATATATGTATATATGTATATTTATATATATATGTATATTTATATATATATATGTATATATGTATGTATATATATGTGTGTATATATGTATATATATGTATATATGTATGTATATATATGTGTGTGTGTGTATGTATATGTATAGCTATCTGTGTGTGTGTGTGTGTGTGTGTGTGTGTGTGTGTGTGTGTGTGTGTGTGTGTGTGTGTGTGTGTGTGTGTGTGTGTGTGTGTGTGTGTGTGTGTGTGTGTGTGTGTGTGTGTGTGTGTGTGTGTGTGTGTGTGTGTGTGCGTGTACATATATATAGGGGCGTGATCAGGTGCGAATACATAGTCGTGCGAATATGCGAATAGCATAAATTGAGCATCAAAATAGACATATAATATATGAAAATTGTGTACCTCGACGAGACCTACAACTTTTATGTTGAACATTTTTTCCTAATTTTGCATGTATAACCCAAATTTATGACCCGAAAATACCCTAAAATGAGATAAGGACGCATGGGTTTATCTAGCTAAATATGTTGACAACCTCCTAGATAAACAAACAGAGGTTTATCTAGGGGTTTATCTAGGGGTTCATCTATGGGAATATCTATGAGTTTATCTATGGGAACATCTATGAGTTTATCTAGAATTTCATCTAAGGGATCATCTAGGAGTTTATCTAGGATTTCATATATGGGTTTATCTAGGGTTTCATCTAGATGTTTATCTATGGTTTCAACTAGGGGTTTATCTAGAGTTTCATCTAGGGGTTTATCTTGGGTTTCATTTAGGGGTTTAACTAATGTTTCATCTAGAGGTTTTCTAAGGTTACATCTAGCTATTTATCTATGGTTTCATTTAGGGTTTTATCTACGGGTTAATTTAGGGTTTCATATATGGGTTTATCCAGGTTTTCATCTAGGGGTTTATCTAGTGTTTCACCTAGTGGTTTACCTATGGTTTCATCTAGGGGTTTCATCTTGGGGTTCATCTAGGGGTTCATCTAAGGGTTTATCTAGGGGTTTATCTATGTGTTTAACTAGGGGTTCATCTATGATTTTATCTATTAGTTTATCTAGGGATTCATCTAAGGGTTTATCTAGGGGTTTATCTAAGGACTCATTTAGGAGTTTATCAAGGGGTTCATCTAGGAGTTTATTTATGGGTTCATCTAGAGGTTTATCTAGGGGTTCTTCTAGGGATTTATCTAAGGGGTTCATCTATGGGTTTTTTTCTAAGGTTTCATCTAGGGGTTTATATAGGGTTCATCTATGGGTTTATCTAGGGGTTCATCTAGGGGTTTATCTAGGGTTTCACCTAGAGGTTCATTTAGGATTTTATCTAGGGTTTTACTTATGGGTTCATCTAGGGGTTTATTTAGGGTCTCGTTTATGGGTTTATCTAGGGTTTCGTCTATGGGTTTATCTAGGGGTTCATCTAGGTTTTGTCTAGGGTTTATCTATGTGTTTATCTTGAGGTTTATCTAGGGTTTCATCTCGGGGTTTATCTCAAGTTTATCTGAAAGTTTATCTAGGATTTCATCTATGGGTTTATTTAGAGATTCGTCTAGGAGTTTATCTAATTTTCCATCTATGGGTTTATCTAGGGTTTCATTTAAGGGTTTATCTAGGGGTTCATCTAAGGGCTCGTCTAGAGTTTATCTAGATGTTCATCTAGGGGTTTATCTATGGGTTCATCTAGGGGTTTATTTAGGAGTTCATCTAGGAGTTTATCTAGGGGTTCATCTAGGGGTTTATTTAAGATTTTATCTAGTATTTTGTCTCTGGGTTTATCTAGGGTTTTTTGTTTGGGGGTTTTTACGGTCTTATTTAGGGGTTTTATATATGGGTTTATATAGTGGTTGCATCTAGGGGTTTATCGATAATTGTATCCATGGGTTTATTGACAATGACATCCATGGTTTTATCGATGACTGCATATAAGGGTTTATCGAGGGTTGTATCTAGAGGCTTATCGGTGGTTGCATCTAGGGGATTGTTGATGATTGCATTCAGGTGTTTATCGATGGTTACATCTATGGGTTTATCGATAATTGCATCTGGTGGTTTATCAACGGTTGCATCCAAGGGTTTATCGATGGTTCCATCCGGGGGTTTATCGACAGTTGCATCCATGGGTTTATCGAAGGTTTCATCCAGGGGTTTATCCACGGTTGCACCGAGTGGTTTATTGATGGTTGGATCTAAGGGTTTATCGACGGTTGCATTTAAAGGTTTATCGACCATTGCATACAAAGGTTTATTGAGGGTTGCATGAAGTGGTTTGTCGACGGTTGCATTCAGGTGTTTATCTGTGGTTTCATCTAGGAGTTTATGGACGGTTGCATCTAGGGGTTTATCAATGATTGTATATAGGAGTTTATCGGCGATTGTATCTAAGGATTTATCGACAGTTACATCCATGGGTTTATCAACAATTGCATCCATAGGTTTATCGATGGTTGCATCCATGGGCTTATCAACGGTTTCATCCATGGGTTTATCGACGATTGCATCTAGGGATTTATCGATGATCACATCTATGGGTTTAACGATGGCTGCATCTGGGGGTTTATCTATAATTGCATCTAGGGGTTTATCTATAGTTGCATCCAGTGGTTTATCTACGGTTTTATCTAGGGGCTTATCTACGATTGCATCCATGTGTATATCTACGATTACATCTATAAGTTTATCTACAGTTGCTTCTAGGGATTTATCTACGGTTGCATTCAGGGTTTATCTATGATTGCATCCAGGGGTTTATCAACAATTGCTTTCAAGATTTTTTTTCTACGATTGTATCCAAGGGTTTATCTACGGTTGCGTCCAGGGGTTTATCTACGGTTTTATCCAGGGGGTTTATGTACGGTTTTATTCAGGGGGTTTATCTATAGTTTCATCCAGGGGTTTATCTACGGTTTCATTTAGAGGATTATCTACAGTTTCATCCAGGGGTTTATCTATGGTTTCATCTATGTGTTTATATATGGTTTCATCCAGGGTTTTATCTACGGTTTCATCCAGGGGTTTATCTACGGTTTCATCCATGAGTTTATCTACAGTTTCATTTAGGGTTTATCTAAAGTTTCATCTATGGGTTTACTATGATTTCATCTATGGGTTTATATTCATTTCATTCAGGGGTTTATCTATGTTTTCATCCAGAGGTTTATCTACGCTTTTATCCATGGGTTTATCTACGATTTCATCCATGAGTTTATCTACGGTTTCATCTAGGGGTTTATCTATGGTTCATTCAGGGGTTTTTCTATGGTTTCATCCAGGGGTTTTTTTTACAGTTTCATCCATAGGTTTTTCTACAGTTTCATTTGGGCTTTTTCTACGAATTCTAAGGGTTTTTCTATAGTTTTATCCTCGGGTTTTTCTCCGGTTTCGTCCATGGGTTTTTCTTTGGTTTCATATAAGGGTTTTTTTATGGTTTCATTCAGGTGTTTATCTATTGTTTCATCCATGGGTTTATCTATAGTTCATCTATGAGTTTATCAATGGTTTCATCCGGGGTTTATCTACGGTTTCATCTGTGGTTTATCTATATTTTCATCCAGAGGTTTATCTACGATTAATCTTGGTGTTTTTCCATGGTTTCATCTAGGGGTTTATCTAGGAGTTCATTTAAAGATTTATTTTAAGGGTTCATTTAAGTGTTTATTTAGGGGTTCATCTAGGGGTTGATTTAGTTGTTTATCTAGGGTTTCATTTAGGGGTAACTAGGGTTTCATCTATGGGTTTTTTTAGGGTTATATCTAGCAATTTATCTAGGTTTTCATCTATGGCTTTATCTAGGGTTTCACTTAGGGGTTTATCTATGAATTCATCTAGGGGTTTATCTATGGTTTAATCTAGGGGTTTTTCTAGGGTTTCATCAAAGGGTTTATTAAGGGTTTCATCTATCGGTTTATTTAGGGGTTTATCAAGAGTTTTGTCTACCATTTCATCCATAGGTTTATCTTCTATTTCATCTAGGGTTTTATGTTTCATCCCGTGGTTTATCTATCTTTTCACCCATAGGTTTATCTATCATTTCATCCATGAGTTTATCTACCATTTCATCTAGGAGTTTATTTACCATTTCATCCAGGGGTTTATCTATTGTTTCATATATAAGTTTATCTACCATTTCATCAAGGGGTTTTCTATAGTTTCATCTAGGGGTTTATTTACCATTTCATATAGCGATTTATCTACCATTTTATCCAGAGATTTATCTACCATTTCATCCATGGGTATATCCAATGTTTCATCCAGGGGTTTATTTAGTTGTTTATCTATCATTTTATGCATGGGTTTATTTACCATTTCATCCAGTGGTTTATCTACCATCTAATCTAGGGTTTATCTACTTTTTCATCCAAAGATTTATCTACCATTTCATCTATGGTTTTATCTACTGTTTCATCTAGGGGTTTATCTACTATTTCATCCAGCGGTTTCTCTAACATTTCATCTGGGAGTTTATCTACCATTTTATCGAGAGATTTATTTACCATTTCATTTAGAGTTTTATTTACCATTTCATGTAGAGGTTTATCTACTATTTTATCGATGGGTTTATTTACTATTTTATCGATGGGTTTATCTACCATTTCAACCAGTTATTTATCGACCATTTCATTCATGTGTTTATCTATCATTTCATCTGTGGGTTTATCTAACGTTTCATCCAAGTTTTTATCTACGGTTTCATCTAAAGGTTTATCTACCAATTCATTTAGGGGTTTATATATCTACCATTTCAGCTAGAGTTTTATCTACCATTTCATCCAGAGGTTTATCTAACATTTTATTTAGGTTTATGTACCATTTCATTAAGGGGTTTATCTAATGTTTCATCGATAGGTTTATCCATCATTTCATCCAGGGGTTTATCTAATGTTTCATTCAAGGGTTTATCTAACATTTCATCCAAGGATTTATCTACTGTTTCATCCAGAGGTTTATCTACCATTTCATCCAAGGGTTTATCTTCCTTTTCATGCAGTGGTTTATCTATCATTTCATCTAGGATTTTATCTGTCATTTCATCTAGGGGTTTATCTACCACTTCATCGAGGGGTTTATCTACTTTTCAATCCAAGGGTTTATCTACTATTTCATCCAAAGGTTTATCTGTCATTTCATCTAAGGTTTTATATATCGTTTCATCCAGGGTTTTTTACATTATTTCATCCAGGGGTTTATCTACTATTTTATCCAATGGTTTATTTATCATTTCATTCAGGGGTTTATCTATTGTTTTATCCAGTGGTTTATCTACCTTTTCATCTAGGGGTTTATCAACTATTTCATCCAGGAGTTTATCTAGGGGTTCTTGTAGGGATTTATCTAGGGATTTATCTAGGGGTTCAGCTAGGGTTTTATCTAGGGATTCATCTATGAGTTTATCTAGGGATTCATCTAGAGGTTTATCTAGGGGTTCATCTAGGGGTCTATCTGGGAGTTCATCTATGGGTTCATCAAGTTATTTGTCTAGAGATTTATCTATGGGTTCATCTAGGGGTTTATCTATCATGTAATCTATGGGTTCATCTAGGGGTTTATCTAACATGTAATCTATGGATTTATCTAGGATTTCGTCTAGGGATTTATCTAGGGATTTATGAAGGGGTTTATCTACCATTTCATCTAGAGGTTTATTTACCATTTCATCTAGGGGTTTATTTATAATTTTAACTCAAGGTTTGTCTATAATTTCATATATGGGTTTATCTATGGTTTCATCCAAGGGTTTAACTGTCATTTCATCTAGGGGTATATCTACTATTTAATCCAGTTGTTTATCTACAATTTCATCTATAGGTTATCTACTATTTCATCAAAGGGTTTATCTACTATTTCATCTAGAGGTTTATCTATCGCTTCATCTAAGGGTTTATCTATAATTTCATCCTTAGGTTTATCTAAGTTTCATCCAAAGGTTTATCTACAGTTTCATTGATGGGTTTATCTACTGTTTCATACAGAGGTTAATCTATCATTTCATACATGAGTTTATCTATTATATTATTTCTTTTATGGGTTTATCTTATGGTTTGTACAACCCTCATATTTTTCGAGTCGGTGTGACCTGACGCAAGTGAGGGGGCTCAGTGGAACGACCCGTCAGAGGTCGTGAGCATCGAAAAGAGAAGGCCCGGGGGGGCAAACCTCCTTGGACGAGTGGACCTTGGGTCCACTCGCCCAAGGCCCCCGGGCGAGTGGACCCTTGGTCCACTCGCCCAAGGACCCGGGCGAGTGGACCACTGGTCCACTCGCCCGAGTGTGGGGCGAGTGGACCTTTGGGTCCACTCGCCCAGGGTGGGGGGCGAGTGGACCCAGGGTCCACTCGCCCCAAGCCTGCGGGCGAGTGGACCACTGGTCCACTCGCCCGGGGGCGGGAACACCTTGTGTCCACCCGCCCGGGTGGCTGGGCGAGTGGGCCCATGGTCCACTCACCCGGAAGGATGAGTGGACCGTAAGGTCCGCTCGCCCAGCTCGGGGGGTGGACCTTGGTCCATCCACCCGACCCCCGGCAAAGGGGGGGGAGTGGACGTCTCATCCTCCACTCGCCCCCCCCCCCCCCCCCCCCCCTCTTGGTTCAGTCGTTCGGGTTCGTAATTGCTGCGGATAGCAGAATTTTGGCTATCCGCAACCCAATTTTTGGGAAGTCTATAAATAGACCCCCATGGCCACCTTGGGAAGGGATGTTACTACCCCCCCCCCCCCCCCCCTCCCTCGTGTGTGAGCAAGCACTACCCCTCCCCTCCCCTTGTCATTGAAGGTGGACGGTGAGGTGATCCTTAGTGCCCTCCAAGGTGCCCAGGCTCAGCATTGGCTTGGGAGGGGAAGCTCTCGTTGAACTTCCGGGTATGTGGTGGGACCTCCATGCTGCAGCTTAAGGGGTCCGTTCGTGGACTTAGGTGTTCTTCAAGGGTGGGGTTCTTCCGCTCTCAGTAACTGGTCAAGGGTCTCGCTCAGTTCAAGTAAGGGTTAGCTGCATCCCCCTTGCGAACGTCGAGACCAGTTCTCTGGTTTCAACATTATGGTGCGGTGAGCGTGGAAGCATCTAGTTCGGAAAGCTCTGGGCAAGTCTCATGGCTGGAAGCGATGAGCTGGGGGACTCACCCCTGCCGGCGAGTGCATGAAGGAAGGTGACTGCGATGAGTTCAGAAAGTCAATCCAGAAGGTCTTGCGGTTTGCACTCCCCCTCGGGGCGAGTGCTCGGCATCGCCAACACCTGTGCTCGCCTCGCCATCTTTGATGGGGATAGAGCAAGCAGGTCGGCAAGGGAAGGGGCCAGCCTCGGAGGAAGGCCCAAACCTCCAAGCGCAAGCGCTCTTCAACAACTCCCCCAGGGCCAGCTGCCCCGAGTGAGGGGGTAGAGAGGATGCCTCTGTCCCACCAGGAAGGAGGCGGAGTCCCTGTGCCTAATTCAACAAAAGCGCGGGGGAACGCAAGGCAGCTACGCGGATCGGTTCCAGAGGCAAGTCTCCCACCTACAGGTTGACTAGGGAAGCAGGAAGGATAAGAAGAAAGGAAAGGAATGAGAAGGCAGAGAAAGTGGAGGAGGTGATGAAAGAGATGGCCGAGATGCATGTGGCCGAGTAGGCGCAAGGAGGCGCGTTGTAATAAATATGTAACCTCCCCATGTTGGATAAAAAGTAGGTAGAGATAGAACCTTAGGTAAAGCCTCTGGGAAGGTGTTGAATTCCTCTGCCTCCAAGTGAAGGTAAGCACCTAGGATGTGGATGGGTACTCCTCCCCCTTGGTGGATAAATTCCCCGAGTAGAGACCATTCTCCGGGCTCAGTTATGCCGGCAGATGGGAGACTCATCGGGTCGACTGGTTGATAAATTCCCCGAGTAGAGACCATTCTCCGGGCTCAGTTATGCCGGCAGATGGGAGACTCATCGGGTCGACTGGTTGATAAATTCCCCGAGTAGAGACCATTCTCCGGGCTCAGTTATGCCGGCAGATGGGAGACTCATCGGGTCGACTGATTGGTAATATCCCCGAGTAGAGACCATTCTCCGGGCTCAGTTATGTCGGCAGATGGGAGACTCATCGGGTCGACTGGTTGATAAATTCCCCGAGTAGAGACCATTCTCCGGGCTCAATTATGCCGGCAGATGGGAGACTCATCGGATCGACTGGTTGATAAATTCCCCGAGTAGAGACCATTCTCCGGGCTCAGTTATGCCGACAGATGGTAGACTCATCGGGTCGACTGGTTGATAAATTCCCCGAGTAGAGACCATTCTCCGGGCTCAATTATGTCGGCAGATGGGAGACTCATCGGGTCGACTGATTGGTAATATCCCCGACTAGAGACCATTCTCCGGGCTCGGTCATGCCGGCAGATGGGAGACTCATCGGGTCGACTCGCTGCTTGAGTAAGTGACTTGGAGAGATGATGAGCACCTCCAGCTCTGGGTAAACAAGGCCCCTAGGACGTGGATGGACCTCCCACCCCCAGTTGGTTTGAAAGAGTGATGGGTTCCTCCGCCCGCAGGTAAGCTAGGCCCCTAGGACGTGGACGGGTACTCCGCCCCCAACTGGATTGGGAAGGTATGGGGTTCCTCCACCTCCAGGCAAGCTAGACTCCTAGGGCATGGACGGGTACTCCACCCCCAAGTGGTTGGGAAGGGTGTTGAATTCATCTGCTCCCAGGTAAGCTAGGCCCCTAGGACGTGGATGGGTGTTCCACCGTCATTTGGCATGAGATGGTGGAGTTCCTCTGCCCCTAGGTGAAGGTAAGCACCTAAGGCGTGGATTGGATCTCTGCCTCAGTTGCTTTGATAAGATGGTTGATCCCCTCCCCCTCCAGGTGAGATCAGCTCCCTGATAGGTGAGGAGTTCCCGCCTTCCACCTCAGGTCAAGTTCAATTCGACCTAAGGTGTTGAACTTTCTCCACCTCCAGCTGAGCTCGGCTCATAGGAGGGATGTTAAGTGGAGAAAGGTTTGCCTTCCACCTCAGGTCGAGCTCGGCTCGACTAAGGGTGTTGAGTTTTTCTTCCACCTCAGGTCGAGTTCGGCTCGACTAGAGGTGTTGAGTTGCCTTCCCCTCAGGTCGAGCTCGGCTCGACTAAGGGTGTTGAGTTTTTCTTCCACCTCAGGTCAAGTTCAATTCGACCTAAGGTGTTGAACTTTCTCCACCTCCAACTGAGCTCGGCTCATAGGAGGGATGTTAAGTGGAGAAAGGTTTGCCTTCCACCACAGGTCGAGCTCGGCTCGACTAAGGGTGTTGAGTTTTTCTTCCACCTCAGGTCAAGTTCAATTCGACCTAAGGTGTTGAACTTTCTCCACCTCCAGCTGAGCTCGGCTCATAGGAGGGATGTTAAGTGGAGAAAGGTTTGCCTTCCACCTCAGGTCGAGCTCGGCTCGACTAAGGGTGTTGAGTTTTTCTTCCACCTCAGGTCGAGTTCGGCTCGACTAGAGGTGTTGAGTTGCCTTCCCCTCAGGTCGAGCTCGGCTCGACTAAGGGTGTTGAGTTTTTCTTCCACCTCAGGTCAAGTTCAACTCGACCTAAGGTGTTGAACTTTCTCCACCTCCAGCTGAGCTCGGCTCATAGGAGGGATGTTAAGTGGAGAAAGGTTTGCCTTCCACCTCAGGTCGAGCTCGGCTCGACTAAGGGTGTTGAGTTTTTCTTCCACCTCAGGTCAAGTTCAATTCGACCTAAGGTGTTGAACTTTCTCCACCTCCAGCTGAGCTCGGCTCATAGGAGGGATGTTAAGTGGAGAAAGGTTTGACTTCCACCTCAGGTCGAGCTCGGCTCGACTAAGGGTGTTGAGTTTTTCTTCCACCTCAGGTCGAGTTCGGCTCGACTAGAGGTGTTGAGTTGCCTTCCCCTCAGGTCGAGCTCGGCTCGACTAAGGGTGTTGAGTTTTTCTTCCACCTCAGGTCAAGTTCAATTCGACCTAAGGTGTTGAACTTTCTCCACCTCCAGCTGAGCTCGGGTCATAGGAGGGATGTTAAGTGGAGAAAGGTTTGCCTTCCACCTCAGGTCGAGCTCGGCTCGACTAAGGGTGTTGAGTTTTTCTTCCACTTCAGGTCGAGTTCGGCTCGACTAGAGGTGTTGAGTTGCCTTCCCCTCAGGTCGAGCTCGGCTCGACTAAGGGTGTTGAGTTTTTCTTCCACCTCAGGTCAAGTTCAATTCGACCTAAGGTGTTGAACTTTCTCCACCTCCAGCTGAGCTCGGCTCATAGGAGGGATGTTAAGTGGAGAAAGGTTTGCCTTCCACCACAGGTCGAGCTCGGCTCGACTAAGGGTGTTGAGTTTTTCTTCCACCTCAGGTCAAGTTCAATTCGACCTAAGGTGTTGAACTTTCTCCACCTCCAGCTGAGCTCGACTCATAGGAGGGATGTTAAGTGGAGAAAGGTTTGCCTTCCACCTCAGGTCGAGCTCGGCTCGACTAAGGGTGTTGAGTTTTTCTTCCACCTCAGGTCGAGTTCGGCTCGACTAGAGGTGTTGAGTTGCCTTCCCCTCAGGTCGAGCTCGGCTCGACTAAGGGTGTTGAGTTTTTCTTCCACCTCAGGTCAAGTTCAATTCGACCTAAGGTGTTGAACTTTCTCCACCTCCAGCTGAGCTCGGCTCATAGGAGGTATGTTAAGTGGAGAAAGGTTTGCCTTCCACCTCAGGTCGAGCTCGGCTCGACTAAGGGTGTTGATTTTTTATTCCACCTCAGGTCAAGTTCAATTCGACCTAAGGTGTTGAACTTTCTCCACCTCCAGCTGAGCTCGGCTCATAGGAGGGATGTTAAGTGGAGAAAGGTTTGCCTTCCACCTCAGGTCGAGCTCGGCTCGACTAAGGGTGTTGAGTTTTTCTTCCACCTCAGGTCGAGTTCGTCTCGACTAGAGGTGTTGAGTTGCCTTCCCCTCAGGTCGAGCTCGGCTCGACTAAGGGTGTTGAGTTTTTCTTCCACCTCAGGTCAAGTTCAATTCGACCTAAGGTGTTGAACTTTCTCCACCTCCAGCTGAGCTCGGCTCATAGGAGGGATGTTAAGTGGAGAAAGGTTTGCCTTCCACCTCAGGTCGAGCTCGGCTCGACTAAGGGTGTTGAGTTTTTCTTCCACCTCAGGTCGAGATCGGCTCGACTAGAGGTGTTGAGTTGCCTTCCCCTCAGGTCGAGCTCGGCTCGACTAAGGGTGTTGAGTTTTTCTTCCACCTCAGGTCAAGTTCAATTTGACCTAAAGTTTTGAACTTTCTCCACCTCCAGCTGAGCTCGGCTCATAGGAGGGATGTTAAGTGGAGAAAGGTTTGCCTTCCACCTCAGGTCGAGCTCGGCTCGACTAAGGGTGTTGAGTTTTTCTTCCACCTCAGGTCAAGTTCAATTCGACATAAGGTGTTGAACTTTCTCCACCTCCAGCTGAGCTCGGCTCATAGGAGGGATGTTAAGTGGAGAAAGGTTTGCCTTCCACCTCAGGTCGAGCTCGGCTCGACTAAGGGTGTTGAGTTTTTCTTCCACCTCAGGTCGAGTTCGGCTCGACTAGAGGTGTTGAGTTGCCTTCCCCTCAGGTCGAGCTCGGCTTGACTAAGGGTGTTGAGTTTTTCTTCCACCTCAGGTCAAGTTCAATTCAACCTAAGGTGTTGAACTTTCTCCACCTCCAGCTGAGCTCGGCTCATAGGAGGGATGTTAAGTGGAGAAAGGTTTACCTTCCACCTCAGGTCGAGCTCGGCTCGACTAAGGGTGTTGAGTTTTTCTTCCACCTCAGGTCGAGTTCGGCTCGACTAGAGGTGTTGAGTTGCCTTCCCCTCAGGTCGAGCTCGGCTCGACTAAGGGTGTTGAGTTTTTCTTCCACCTCAGGTCAAGTTCAATTCGACCTAAGGTGTTGAACTTTCTCCACCTCCAGCTGAGCTCGGCTCATAGGAGGGATGTTAAGTGGAGAAAGGTTTGCCTTCCACCTCAGGTCGAGCTCGGCTCGACTATGGGTGTTGAGTTTTTCTTCCACCTCAGGTCAAGTTCAATTCGACCTAAGGTGTTCAACTTTCTCCACCTCCAGCTGAGCTCGGCTCATAGGAGGGATGTTAAGTGGGGAAAGGTCCGCCTTCCGCCTCGAGTTAGGTTCAGTTGAAAAACTCGGCAGGAGTATCCCGTTGGCAGAGCCCTTCGTGGATTCCCCTAAGGTCCCACCTCCTCGTCAAATAGGTGGGTTGGACTTTCTTTCTGAGCTTAAGGCAAGCTCGAAAAGAGCGGGGATTGTGTACAACCCTCATATTTTTCGAGTCGGTGTGACCCGACGCAAGTGAGGGGGCTCAGTGGAACGACCCGTCAGAGGTCGTGAGCATCGAAAAGAGAAGGCCCGGGGGGGCAAACCTCCTTGGACGAGTGGACATTGGGTCCACTCGCCCAAGGCCCCCGGGCGAGTGGACCCTTGGTCCACTCGCCCAAGGACCCGGGCGAGTGGACCACCGGTCCACTCGCCCGAGTGTGGGGCGAGTGGACCTTTGGGTCCACTCGCCCAGGGTGGGGGGCGAGTGGACCCAGGGTCCAATCGCCCCAAGCCTGCGGGCGAGTGGACCACTGGTCCACTCGCCCGGGGGCGGGGAGACCTTGTTTCCACCCGCCCGGGTGGCTGGGCGAGTGGACCCATGGTCCACTCGCCCGGAAGGATGAGTGGACCGTAAGGTCCGCTCGCCCAGCTCGGGGGGTGGACCTTGGTCCATCCACCCGACCCCCGGCAAAGGGGGGGAGTGGACGTCTCATCCTCCACTCGCCCCCCCCCCCCCCCCCCCCCCCCCCTCGGTTCAGTCGTTCGGGTTCGTAATTGGGCTGCGGATAACAGAATTTTGGCTATCCGCAATCCAATTTTTGGGAAGTCTATAAATAGACCCCCATGGGCACCTTGGGAAGGGATGTTACTACCCCCGCTCCCTCGTGTGTGAGCAAGCACTACCCCTCCCCTCCCCTTGTCATCGAAGGTGGACGGTGAGGTGATCCTTAGTGCCCTCCAAGGTGCCCAGGCTCAGCATTGGCTTGGGAGGGGAAGCTCTCGTTGAACTTCCGGGTATGTGGTGGGACCTCCACGCTGCAGCTTAAGGGGTCCGTTCGTGGACTTAGGTGTTCTTCAAGGGTGGGGTTCTTCCGCTCTCAGTAACTGGTCAAGGGTCTCGCTCAGGTCAAGTAAGGGTTAGCTGCATCCCCCTTGCGAACGTCGAGACCAGTTCTCTGGTTTCAACATGGTTCATCTTGGGATTTATCTAGGGGTTTATTATGGGGTTTATCTATAGGTTCATCTAGGGGTTCATCTAATATTTCATCTAAGGGTTCATCTAGGGGTTCATCTAATATTTCATCTAAGGGTTCATCTATGATTTTTTTTCTAGTGTTTCTTCTACATGTTCATATTGGGGCTTATCTACCTTTTTTCATATATGGGTTAATCACGACTTCATCTAGGGTTTATCTATGGTTTCATCTATGGGTTTATCTATGATTCATCTAGGGGTTTATCTGTGGTATCATTTAGGGGTTTATCTAAGGTTTAATCTAGGGGTTTACCTAGGGTTTCATCTGGGTGTTAAACTAAGGGTTTCTTCTTTGTGTTTATCTAGGGGTTTATCTATGGGTTCATCTAGGGAATATTTAGGGGTTCATCTAAGGGTGTATCTAAGGGTTTATCTAAGGGTTTATCTAGGGATTCATATAGGGGTTTATATATGGGGTTTATGTAGGGTTCCATCTAGGGGTTTATCTAGGGTTTCATCTAGGTGTTTATCTAGGGGCTCATTTAGAGGTCCATCTAGGGGATTATCTAAGGGTTCATCTAGGGGTTTATTTAGGGGTTCACTTAGAGGTTTATCTAGGGGTTCATCTAGGAGTTTATCTATGGGTTCATCTATGGGTTCATCTATGGGCTTATCTAGGGGAACATGTAGGGGTTCATCTATGTGTTTATTTAGGGGTTCATCTAAGAGTTTATCTTAGGATTATTCATCTAGGGGTTTATTTAGGGGTTTATCTATGGGTTTTCTACAGTTTTATCTAGGGGTTTATCTAGGGTTTCATCTAGGGCTTTATCTAGGGGTTTTCTTGGGGTTTATCTAGGGTTTGCCTATAGATTCATCTAGGGGTTTATATATGGGTTCATCTAGGGGTTTATATACGGGTTCATCTATGAGTTTATATAAAGTTTCATCTAGGGGTTTATCTAAGGTTTCATTGAGAGGTTTATATACCATTTTATTCTTGGGTTTATCTATTGTTTTATCTAGGTAATTATCTATCGTTTCATCTAGAGGTTTATCTATGATTTCATCCATGGGTTTATCTTCCATTTCATCTAGGGGTTTATCATTATTTCATCGAGGGGTTTATCTGCCAATTTATCCATGGGTTTATCTACTTTTTCATCCTTGGGTTTTCTACTTTTTCATCCAGGGGTTTGTCTACCATTTCATCTAGGGGAATATTTACTATTTCTTCCATGGGTTAATCTACTATTACATCTAGGGGTTTCTCTATCGTTTCAACCAGCTGTTTATCTACTGTTCCATCCAAGTGTTTATCTACCATTTCAACTAGGGGTTTATATACCATTTCATCCAAGGGTTTTTTTTACCATTTCATTCAGGGTTTTATTTATTATTTCATCCAGTGGTTTATCTATCATTTTATTCAGGGGTTTATATATTGTTTCATCTAGAGATTTATCTACCATTTTATCTGGGGGTTTATCTACCATTTCATCTAAAAGGTTTATCAATTATTTCTTCCAAGAGTTTATCTATCATTTCATCCAGGGGCTTATATTCTGTTTCATTCAAGGGTTTATCTACTATTTCATCCAAGGTTTTATATACAGTTTCATTCATGGGTTTATCTAACGTTTTATCATGTGGTTTATCTATTGTTTCATCCATGGGTTAATATACCATATCATATATGGGTTTTTGTACCGTTTCATCCAAGGGTTTATCTATCATTTTATCTATGGGTTTATCTATTGTTTCATCAAGGGGTTTATCTACCATTTCATCCAGAGGTTTATCTACTATTTCATAAAGGGGTTTATCTACCGTTTCATCATATGGTTTGTTTATCTATAGTTTCATCCAAGGGTTTGTTTACAGTTTCATCCAGGGGTTTATCTACAGTTTCATCCATGGGTTTATTTATCATTTCATATAGGGATTTATCTATTATTTCATTTAAGGGTTTATCTAATGTTTCATCTAGGAGTTTATCTAGAGTTTCATCTAGGTATTTATCTTGGGGTTCATCTAGGGGCTTATGTAGGGGTTCATCTAGGGTTTATCTAGGGGATTTATCTAAGGGTTTATCTATGGGTTTATCAAGGGTTTAGTCGAGGGGTTTATCTAGGGATTAACCTAAGGGTTTATCTAGAGGTTAACCTATGGGTTTATCTAGGTGTTCATCTATGGGATAATCTAGGGTTCATCTAGGGGTTTATCTAGGGTTTAATCTTGGGGTTTATCTAGGGTTTCAACTACGAGTTTATCTATGGGTTTATGTTGGGGTTCATCTAAGGATTTATCTATGGATTTATCTAGGAGTTCATCTAGGGGTTCATCAAAGGGTTTATCTAGGGGTTCATCTAGGGGTTTATCGAGGGTTCATCTAGGGGTTTATCTAAGGGTTCATCTAGAGGTTTATCTAGGGGTTTATCTAGCTTTTCATATAGGGTTTTATCTAGGGTCTAATCTATGAGTTTAACCAAGGGTTTATCTAAGGGTTATTTTAGGGATTTATCAAGGGGTTTATCTATCATTTTATCTATGTGTTTATTTATCGTTTCATCCCTGGGTTTCTCTATATTTTTATATGGGGGGATATATATTGATTCATCCATAGGTTTATCTAGCATTTCATCTAGGGTTTATCTACCGTTTCATCTAGGGATTTATTTATCATTTCATCCAGAGATTTATCTACCATTTCGTCAAGGAGTTTATCTACCATTTAATCAAAGGGTTTATCTACAGTTTCATCCATAGGCTTATCTACCATTTTATGTAAGGGTTTATCTACTATTTCATCTAGGAGTTTATCTACTGCTTTATCCAGGGGTTTATCAATTGTTTCATCCACCTACCATTTCATCTAGGTGTTTAGCTAATGTTTCATCTAGTGGTTTATCTAACGTTTCATCGAGAGGTTTATCCACCATTTCATATACAGGTTTATCTACCATTTCATGGAGTGGTTTATCTATAGTTTCATCTAGAGGTTCATCTACAGTTTCATCCATAGGTTTATCAATTATTTCATCCATGAGTTTATCTATGTTTCATTCAACGGTTTATCTATCGTTTCATCTTGGGGTTTTTCTACTATTTCATCAATAGGTTTATCTACTGATTCATCCAAGGGTTTAACTATTATTTCATCTAGGTGTTTATCTAATGTTTCATCTAGGGGTTTATTTGTCATTTCATTCATGGGTATATCTATTATTTAATCCATGGGTTTATCAAATGTTTCATCTAGAGATTTATATACCATTTCATCCATGGGTTTATCTACCATTTCATATAGGTATGTGTCTGCCAGTTCATCTGGGGTTTATCTACTATTTCATCCATGGGTTTATCTAATGTTTCATTTAGGGGTTTATCTAACGTTTCATCTAGGGGTTTATCTTCCATTTCATCCAGGGTTTATCTTTTATTTCATCCTGAGGTTTATCTACAGTTTCATCCAAGGGCTTATCTATCATTTCATCTATGAGTTTTTCTACAATTTTATTAAGTGGTTTATCAACTGTTTCATCTAGGGATTAATGTATTATTTCATCCAGAGGTTTATCTATCGTTTCATCCAAGAATTTATCTCTTGTTTCATCCAAAGGTTTATCTATCGTTTCATCCAAGGATTTATCTCTTGTTTCATCCAGGATTTATCTCTTGTTTCCTAAGGCTGCAATCTAGCTCAAACTCACCACAC
Organism: Dactylorhiza incarnata; assembly: GCA_033032865.1. Taxonomy (NCBI): domain Eukaryota; kingdom Viridiplantae; phylum Streptophyta; class Magnoliopsida; order Asparagales; family Orchidaceae; genus Dactylorhiza; species Dactylorhiza incarnata. The sequence goes on from JAWHQI010000085.1 coordinate 4,499,516, forward strand.
TCACCACTTGTCTCACCCTAAATTGGAGTTCGGGGGTCTAGTAGGAAATGGGATGTTACATTACAAGTCCTACCAAGCATTCAGATCTGTACCAAGATCCTACCAAAACTCAGGCTCACACAGAACCCTACCAATCTCAGGCTCAACACAAAACCCTACCAACTCAAATCTGGTACAAGATCCTACAAGCTCAGGTTCCCAAAGAACCCTACAAAGTAATATAGAAAAGTTGTTGTAGAAGAAAAGACTTCAAGATGGAAGCTATGAATACTAGGTCTTCTTCTTCTTCTTGTAAATGTAAGCTCAGTGATCTTGTGGATTACTGGGCCTTTCTATTGAATCTCCTCCTTAGTTGATAGATGCACTTCTAGTATAGGAGGAAGATTCTTTCTTCCTTTTCGGAATGAGCTCAGAGCCACACATCCTATGGAGAATAGGATTTACTCGATAGAGTTCATTTAGTTGTCGACGGATAGTGGGTTAAGTGGAAATGAGGGATTTTCCTCCAATTGACACCTAAACTTCAAATATCCGTAACTTTGATCCGGTTGTGTTTACCCGGAAAACCGCTTCTCGGTTTGAATCATTCTCGAACTGGGGGAACTGCTAGATCAAGCCGCTGGGTTCCAGGGTCAGCGGCTCTCAGTCCAGGGTAAACCAAGCCGGGTGGTCTGATGTCATTTCAGACCACCCCCAAAATTGAAGATTGCCAAAAGCCAAGGCAAGAAGGCAACCCGCGGTCTCAAGTAGGAGATCGACCGGTTTGTGTCATAGAGATTCAAGGCTCAAGCCCACGGGACAAGCCGCGGTCTCAGATCGGAGACCACCCGGGTTGCATCGTGAAGGTCAGCCAAAGTCACGACCAGAAGGCAGGCCGCGGTTTCAAGCCGAAGGCCGCTCATTTTGCATCATCGCCTTGATCACGACATCTTCAGCCTCTGGTCAGATGGGTCGGAAGGGCAAGCCGCCAAGCCGCGCGACTTCTTTCTTTTCCTCTTTGTGTATCCCGTCACTGCCTGCCCGTTTCTCCTGTACCCGGGCATGCGGTTATTTTATCCCTGCCCATTCGGGCAGGCCCCCGAGCCTATAAATAGGGGGCGGCACTGTTCACAAGATACGCACACTCGAATCCGAAAGTTCGCTTGTTTGAGCTGCGGCCTCGAGTTTTCGGTCTTGCGACTAGTCTAGCCGGCCGGCTTCTTCTTCCCTGCACTTGTAACCCGCTGTAACCGCTTCTCTTTAATCAAAGGAAAGCCTGTCGCAGGAGTGGCATTTGCCGCGGCGGGCGAAATCTGGCCTCGACCGCAGCTAGCGGTCTAAATTCTCTAACCAAATAGTAACCGATAATCCGCAACCCTCGATTTCCTTCGGAGGCGCACTTTTGAATCGAACAGAAACACGCGACCTTCAGATCGCGGACTGTCAGTGAAATCTTTGGTTCAGAATGTCAGACCGCCAGTTCCCTCCAAGAGACCGCTCCGACCATAGCGAAGACTCTTTGTGGGAAGCTCTGGAGCAAACAAAGAGAGAAGACGAACAGGCCCAGAAAGCAACTGATCAGCGTCTGGACGCAATCAGTCGGGCTTTAACTCTGTTGACCGAGCGGCTAGCCCCCCAACAGGCCGCGGTTAACCCGGCAGTAACTACCATTTCATCCAAGAATTTATTTATCATTTCATCTAGGGATTTATCTATTCTTTATTTAGGGGTTTATCTAGGGGTTCATCAAGAGGTTTATATAGGGGTTCTTCTAGGGTTTTATTTAGTGGTTTTTCTTGGGTTTCATCTAAGGGTTTATCATGGGGTTCATTTAGGGGTTTATCTATGGGTTTATCTAAGGATTTATCTTAGGGTTCAACTTGGGATTTACCTAGTGGTTCATCTACAGGTTTATCTATAGATTTATCTACTAAATTAATTATGGGTTCATCTAGGTTTTTATCTATGGGTTTATCGAGGGGTTCATCGAGAGGTTTATCTAGGGTTCATTTATGGGTTTATCTAGGAGTTTATTTAGGGATTTATCTAGGGGTTTATATAGGGATTTATCTAGGGGCTTATCTATGGGGTTATCTATGGGTTTATCTAGGGATTTATCTAGGGGTTTATCTAGTGGTTCAACTTGGGGCTTATCTTAGGGTTTCTCTATGAGGTTTATCTAGGGGTTCATCTAGGGGTTTATATATAGGTTTATCTGGGAGTTTAATTTAGAGGTTTATCAAGGGGTTTATCTACCATTTCATCTAAGGGTTTTTCTACCATTTCATCTGGGGGTTTATCTAACATTTCATCGAGGGGTTTATCTAACATTTCATCAAGGGGTTTATCTGTTATTTCATCTAAAGGTTTATCTGCCATTTCATGCATGGGTTATTCTACTATTTCATCCAGAGGTTTATATACCATTTCATCTAGGGGTTTATCTACTATTTCATGTAGTTGTTTATCTATCATTTCATCCATAGGTTTATTTACCTTTTCATCAGAGGGTTTATCTACCATTTCATCTAGGAGTTTATCTATAGTTTCATCCAGGGGTTTATCTATCATTTCATCCATGAGTTTATCTACTATTTCATTAAAAGGTTTATCTACCATTTCATCCAAGGGTTTATTTAATATTCAACCACGGGTTTATCTACCGTTACACCAAAGGGTGTATCTATCTTTTCATCTAGGAGTTTATATACCATTTCATCCATGGGTTTATCACCATTTCATATAGTGGCTTATCTACCATTTCATATATGGGTTATTTACCATTTCATTAAGAGGTTTATCTTCTATTTCATCTATGGCTTTATCTACTGTTTCATCCAGTGGTTTAGCTTTCATTTCATTCAGAGTTTTATCTACTGTTTCATCCATGGGTTTATCTACCATTTCATCCATGGGTTTATTTAATGTTTCATCTAATGGGTTATCTACCCTTTCATCGAGGGGTGTATCTACTCTTTCATCGATGGGTTTATCTACTATTCAAATAATGGTATATCTATTATTTCATTTAGTGGTTTATCTACCATTTCATCCAGGGGATTATTTACCATTTCATCCAAGAATTTATCTATTATTTCATCATGTTGTTTATCTATCATTTCATCCAAGGATTTATCTACCATTTCATCCATGGGTTTATTTACCATTTCATCCATGAGTTTATCTAATATTTCAACTATGGGTATATCTACCGTTTGATCTAGGGGTATATCTACCATTTCTTTGAGGGGTTTATCAACCATTTCATCTAGAGGTTAATCTACTCTTTCATCTAGGGGTTTATCTACCAGTTCATGCAAGGGTTTATCTATCATTTCATCTAGGGGTTTATCTATTGTTTCATCAATGGGTTTATCTAACGTTTCATTCAGGAGTTTATTTACTGTTTCATCCAGAGGTTTATCTATTATTTCATCCAAAGGTTTATCTATAGTTTCATCCAGGGGTTTATCTACCATTTCATCCATTTGTTTATCTACCATTTCATCTAAGGGTTTATCTACCGTTTTATCTAGGGATTTATATAATATTTCACCATGGGTTTATCTCTTATTCCATCAAGAGGTTTATCTACCATTTCATATATAGGTTTATCTACCATTTGATCGAGGTGTTTATCTACCATTTTATCTAGGAGTTTATCCACCATTTCATCTAGAGGTTTATCCACTATTTCATCGAGGGATTTATCTACCATTTCATCAAGTGGTTTATCAACTATTTCATAAAGGGGTTTATCTGTCATTTCATTCTAGGGTTTATATATCATTTCATGTACGGGTTTATGCATTATTTTATCTATGGGTTTATCTACTGTTTTATCCAAGGGTTTATATTCTATTTCATTCAGGGGTTTATCTACAATTTCATCCAGGGTTTTATCTGTCATTTCATCTAGGGGTTTATCTACCATTTCATCCAGGAGTTTATCTACTGTTTCATCTAGAGGTTTATCTAGTGTTTCATCTATGTGTTTATCTAAAGGTTCATTTTGGGGTTATCTACGGGTTCATCTATGGGTTTATCTAAGGGTTCATCCATGGGTTTATGTAGGGGTTTATCTTGGGGTTCACCTAAGGGTTTATCTACCATTTTATCTTGGGGTTTATCTACCATTTCATCCAGGGTTTTATCTACCATTTTATCTTGGGGTTTATCTATCATTTCATTTAGGGGTTTATCTATCATGTCATCCATCGGTTTATCTACTGTTTCATCCAAAGGTTTATTTATTGTTTCATCCAGGGGTTTAACTACCATTTCATCCAGTGGTTTATCTCATATTTTATTCAGGGGTTTATCTATTGTTTCATCTATGGTTTATCTACTATTTCACCCAAGGGTTTATCTACTATTTCATCTAGGGGTTTATCTGCCATTTCATCGAGGCGTTATCCATTATTTCATCCAGGGATTTATCTATTATTTCATAACGGGGTTTATCAATCATTTCATTTTATTGGGTTTATATATCATTTCATATAGGGGTTTATGCACTGTTTTATTTTGGTGTTTATATATTGTTTCATTCAAGGGTTTATCCACCATTTCATTCAAAGGTTTATCTATAATTGCATCTAGGGTTTTATCTACTGTTTCATTTAGGGGTTTATCTACCATTTCAGCGTAGAGTTTATCTATTGTTTCATCTAGGTGTTTACCTAGGGGTTCATCTATGGGTTTATCTACAGGTTTATCTAGGGGTTTATCTAGGGGTTCATCTAGGGGTTTACCTGGTGGTTTATCTATGGGTTCATCTAGGGGTTTACCTGGGGGTTTATCTATGGGCGTATCTAGGGGTTTATCTAGGGGTTAAACTATTGGTTTATCCAGGGGTTCTTTTATGGGTTTAAACAAGGTGTTTATCTACTATTTCATCTAAGGTTTTACTTATCATTTCATCCAGGGGTTTATCTAAAGTTTCATTTAGGGGCTTATCGGCTAATTCATCCATGGCTTTATCTAGAGTTTCAACCAGGGTTTTATCTACTATTTCATCTATGGGTATATTAACCATTTCATCAAGGGGCTTATCTACCATTTCATCAAAGGGTTTATCTACCATTTAATCAATGGGTTTATCTATCATTTCATCCATGGGTTTACCTACTATTTCATTCATGGTTTATCTACCATTTCATCCAGGGGTTTACCTACCATTTTATCCATGGGTTTATCTATCATTTCATTCAGGGGTTTATCTACCATTTCATCCAATGGTTTATTTAATATTTCATGCAAGGGTTTATTTATTGTTTCATCCATGAGTTTATCTACCATTTCCTCCAGGGGTTTATCTACAGTTTCATCCAGGGTTTTATCTATCATTTCAACTATGGGTTTATCTATCATTTCATACAAGGGTTTATTTACCATTTCATCTAGGGGTTTATCTAACATTTCATTTAGGTGTTTTTCTACCATTTTATTGATGGATTTATCTACCGTATTATATAAGGGTTCGTCTAGGGGTTTATCTAAAGGTTAATTTATGGGTTTATTTAAGATTCAATCTAAGGTTCTATCTACAGGTTCATCTTGGGGTTTATCTAGGGTTTCATCTATGGGTTTATTTAGCAGTCCATCCAGGGGTTTATCTAGAGGTTCAACGAGGGTTTTATCTAAGGGTTCATCTAGGAGTTTATCTAGAGGTTCATCTAAGGATTTATCTAGGGGTTCATCTAAGGGTATATCTTGAGGTTCATCTAGGGTTTTATCTAAGGGTTTATTTATTATTTTATCTAGGTGTTCATTTAGAGATTTATTTATGGGTTCATATAGGGGTTTATCAAGGGGTTCATTTAGGAGTTTATCTAGGGTTTTACCTAGGGGTTTATCTAAGTGTTAATTTAGGGGTTTATCTATGGGTACATCTAGGGGTTTCATTTATTGGTTCATCTAGGGGTTTATCTAGAGGTTCATCTATGGGTTTATCTATCTCGGGGTTTATCTAGGGGTTCATCTAAGGTTTTATTTATGGGTTCATTAAGGGGTTTATCTAGGGGTTCATCTAGTTGATTATCTATGGGCCTTATAGGGGTTTATCTAGGGTTTCATCTTAGAGTTTATCTACGGTTTCATCTTGGGGTTTATCTAGGTTTTCGTCTTAGGGTTTATCTAGGGTTTTATTTAGGGGTGTAACTATTGTTTCATCTAGGGGTTATCTAAGGGTTCATTTGGGGGGGGGGGGGGGGGGGGGGGGGGGGGGGGGGGGGGGGTTTATCTAGTGGTTCATATATAGGTTCATCAATTGGATTATTTAGGGGTTTATCTAGCGGTTCACCTAGAGGTTTATCAAGGGTTCATATAGGTGTTTATCTAAGAAATCATCTAGGGGTTTATCAAGTGGTTCATCTAGGGTCTTACGTAGGGTTTCATCTACGGGTTCATCTAGTGTTTATCTAGGTGTTCATCTATGGGTTTATCTAGGATTTTATCTAGTTTTTTATCTAGGGTTTATTTATGGGTTCATCTATGATTTTATCTAGGAGTTTATCTACTATTTTATCAAAGGATTCGTCTACTATTTTATCAAGGGATTCATTTATGGTTTCATCTATGGTTTCATCTACGGTTTCATCTATGGGTTCATCTATGGTTTCATCTATGGGTTTATCTAGAATTTCATCTATGGGTTTATCTTGAGGTTCATCTAGGGGTTTATCTAGAGGTTCATCTAGGGGTTTATCAAGAGGTTCATCTAGGTGTTTATCTAGGGTTCATTTAAGGGTTTATCTAGCGGTTCAACAAGGGGTTTATCTAAAAGTTCATCTAGGGGTTTATCTAGAAGTTCATCTAGGGTTTTATTTAGGGGTTAATCTAGTTATTTACTTAGGTGTTCATCTAGGGTTTTATCTATGTGTTCATTTATGTGTTTATCTAAGGGTTTCTCTAGGGATTTATCTAGGGGTTCTTATATGGGTTCTTCTAGGGTTTCATCTAAAGTTTTATCTAAGGGTTCATCTTGGGGTTTATCTAAGGGTTCATCGAGCGGTTTATCTAGGGGTTCATCTATTGGTATATCTAGAGATTCATCTAGGGTTTTATCAATGTGTTCATTTAGGGGTTCATCTAGTGGTTTATCTATGGGTTCATTTTGGAGTTTATCTAGGGGTTCATCTAGGAGGAATTTATCTAGGGGTTTATCTAGGGGTTCATCAAGGGTTCATCTAAGGGTTTATCTAGAGGTTTCTCTAGTTATTTATCTAGAGGTTTATCTAGGGGTTTATCTAGGTTTTTATCTAGGGGTTCATCTAGGGGTTTATCAAGAGGTTCATCTTGGGGTTTATCTTGGGATTTATCAAGAGGTTCATCTGAGGGTTTATCTTTGCTTTTATCTAGGGATTTATCTAGGGGTTCATATAGGGGTTCATATAGGGGTTTATTTGGGGCTTTATCTATGGGTTCATATAGGGGTTTATCTAGGGGTTTATCAAGGGTTTCATCTAGGGGTTTCATCTATGGGTTTATATAGGGTTTTTTTATTTATTTATCTATATGATTATGTATGGCTTTATTTAGGGTTTCATCTAGTTGTTTATCTAGGGGTTTATCAGTGTTTCATTTAGGGGTTTATCTAGGAGTTCATCTAGGGTTTTATCTAGGGGTTCATGTAGAGGTTAATCAATGGTTTATCTAGGGGATTATTTTGGAGTTCATCTAAGATTTATTTAAGGGGTTTCATCTAGAAGTTTATTTATTATTAATCTAGGTTTTTATCTTGGGTTTTTCTAGGGTTTAGGTGTTTATTTAAGGATAAATCTAGGGGTTTATATAGGGTTTCGTTTAGGGGTTTATCTAGGAGTTCATTTACAGGTTTATCTAGGGCTTCATCTAAGGGTTCATCTAGGGATTTATCTAGCAGTTCATTTATAGGTTTATCTAGGGGTTTGTCGCGGGGTTCATCTAGGGGTTTGTCTCGGGGTTCATTTAGGGGTTTATTTAGTGATTCATCTAGAAGTTTCATCTAGAGGTTTATTTGGGGTTTCATACAGGGGTTTATCTAGGGCTTCATCTATGGGTTTATTTAGCGGTTCATCTATGGGTTTATCTAGAGGTTCAATGAGAGCTTTATCTAGGGGTTCATTTATGGGTTTATCTAGGGATTCATTTAGGGGCTCATCTAGGGATTTATTTAGGGGTTTATCTTGGGGTTCATTTAAGGTTTTGTATAGGAGTTCATCTATGATTTTATCTAGGGGTTCATCTAGGGATTTATCTAGGGGTTTATCTAGGGGTTTATCTAGGGGTTTATCTAGGGGTTCATCGAAGGGTTTATCTTGGGATTTATCTAAGGGTTTATCTATGAGTTCATCTAGGGGTTCATCTAGGGTTTTATCTATGGGTCCAACGAGGGGTTTATCTATGGGTTCATCTAGGGAATTATCTAGTGGCCCTTATAGGGATTTATCTAGGGTTTCATCTAGGGTGTCATCTTGGGTTTTATCTAGGGCTTCATCTTGGAGTTTATCTAGGGTCTCATCTTGGGTTTATCTAATGTTTCATCTAGGGGTTTATCTAAGGGTTCTTCTAGGGGTTTATCCAGTTGTTCATATATGGGTTCATCTATTTAATTATCTAGGGGTTTATATAGTTGTTCATCTAGGAGTTTTTTAGGGGTTCATCTAAAGGTTTATCTAGGTGATCATCTGGGATTTATCTAGGGGCTCATCTAGGGGTTTATCTAGGGTGTTTCATATATGGGTTCATCTAGGGTTTCATCTAGGTGTTCATCTAGGTATTTATCTATGGGTTTATCTAGTGGTTTCTTATGAGTTTATCTAGAGATTTATCTATAGGTTCATCTATGGTTTTATCTCTGGGTTAATCTATTATTTAATCTAGAGGTTTATCTAATATTTTATCAAGAGATTAATCTACAGTTTTATCTAGGGGTTCATCTATGGTTTTATCTATGGGTTTATCTGGATTTTCATCTAGGGGTTTATCTTAGGATTCATATAGTGGTTTTATCTAAAGGTTCATCTAGGGGTTTATCTAGAGGTTCATCTAAGGATTTATCTAATATTTCATCTATGGGTTTATCTAGCATTTCATGTAGGGGTTTATCTAAGGTTTCTTGTAGGGGTTTATCTATAGTTTTATCAAGGGGTTCATCTATGGGTTTATCAAGTGTTTATTTATGGATTTTTCTGAGGGTTCATCTAGGGTTTTATCTAGTAGTTTATCTAGCAGTTTATTGGAGTTTCATCTAGGGGCGTTATGGTTTCATTTATGGGTTTTTCTAGGGTTTCATCTAGGGATCTATTTAAAGGTTCATCTATGGGGTTTATTTAGGAGTTTATCTAAGGGTTCATTTAGGAGTTTATCTAGGGGTTCACCTAGAGGTTTATCTAGTGGTTGATCTATGGGTTTATCTATGGGTTCATCTATTGATTTATTTAAGGGTTCATCTAGGGATTTTTTTTAGGGGGTTCATCTAGGGGTTTATCTAGGTGTTCATCTCAGGGTTTATCTAGTAGTTCATCTAGGGATTCATCTAGAGGTTCATCGAACGTTCCATCTGGGGGTTTATCTATCATTTTATCCATGGGTTTATCTACTGTTTCATCTAAGGGTTTATCTATCGTTTCATCTAGAGGGATTTATCTAGGATTTCATATATGGGTTTATCTAGGGGTTCATCTAGGATTTCATCTATGATTTTATTTAGGGGTTTATTTAAAGATTTATCTAGGGTTTCATCTAGGTGTTTATCTGGGGTTTCATCTAAGGATTTATCTAGGGTTTCATATGGGGGTTTATCTAGGGGTTCATCTAGGTTTTTATCTGGGGTTTCATCTAAGGATTTATCTAGGGTTTCATATGGGGGTTTATCTAGGGGTTTATCTCCGGGTTTATCTCCGGGTTTTATCTAAAGGTTCATCTAGGGTTTTATTTAAGGATTCATCTAGGGGTTTGTCTAGGAGTTTATCTAAGGGTTTATCTATGGGTTCACCTATGGGTTTATATATGGTTTTTCTAGGAGTTTATCTTGAGGTTAATTTAGGGGTTTATCTAGGGGTTCATCTGGGTGTTTATCTAGGGGTTCATCTATGGGTTTATCGAGAGGTTCATCTATGGGTTTATCGAGGGGTTCATCTAGGGGTTTGTCTAGGTTTTCATCTAGGGGTTTATATATTAGTTCATCTAGGGGTTTATATATGGGTTCATCTAGGGGGATTATCTAGGGGTTGATTTAGGGGTTTATTTATGGATCCATTTAGGGGTTTATCTATGGTTTCATCTAGGGGTTTATCTATAGTTTCATCTAAGCAGTTGTCTAGGATTTCATCTAGGGGTTCATCTAGGGCTTTATCTAGGAGTTCATTTAGGGGTTTATCTAGGTGCTCATCTATGGTTTCATCCAAGGGTTCATTAATGATTTCATCTTGGGATCATTTATGGTTTCATCCAGAGGTTCATCTATGGTTTTATCCATGGGTTCATCTACTATTTCATTCAGAGGTTCATATACAGTTTCATCCAGTGGTTCATCTATGATTTCATCCATGGGTTCATCTAAGTTTTCACCCATGGGGTTCATCTATGATTTCATCTAGAGGTTTATCTATAGTTTTATATAGGGGTTTAACTACGATTTCATCCATGGGTACACCTACAGTTTAATCTAGTGGTTCATCTATGGTTTCATCTAGAGGTTCATCTACGGTGTTATCTAAGGGTTTATCAATTGTTTTATCTTGGGGTTCCTCTATAGATTCATTCAGGGGTTCCGTTATGATTTCATCCATGGGTTTATCTACCATTTTATCTAGGGGTTTATCTATGATTTCACTTAGTGGTTCATCTACAGTTTCATGAAGGGGTTCATCTACAGTTTTATCCATGTTTTCCTCTATGGTTCATCTATAGGTTCCTATATGATTTCATCTAGGGGTTTATCTACCATTTCACCCATTGTTTTTTCTAACATTTCATCCAGTGGTTTATCTACCATTTTATCAAGGGGTTTATCTACTATTTTATCTAAATAATTATCTACCATTTCATCTAAGGGTTTATCTAATATTTTGTCCAGAGGATTATCTACTGTTTCATCCAGGGGTTTATTTAACATTTTGTTTAGGGTTTTATCTACCATTTCACCCATGGGTTTATCTATCGTTTAATCTATATGTTAATATTCTATTTCATTTAAGGGTTTTTCTACCATTTCATTTAGGGGTTTATCTCACATTTTATCTAAGGGTTTATCTATCATTTCATCTAAGGGTTTATTTACCATTTCATTTAGGGTTTTATCTACCATTTCATCTAGGTATTTATCTATAGTTTCATGTATGGGTTTATCTACCGTTTCATCTAGGGGTTTATCTATCATTTCATCCAGGGGTTTATCTACCATTTAATTTAGTTGTATATCTACCAATTTATCTAGAGGTTTATCTATCATTTCATTCAGGGGTTTATCTAACATTTCATTCAGGGGTTTATCTACCATTTCATACATGGGTTTATCAACGGTTTCAACCAGGGGTTTATCAATCGTTTCATCTAGATGTTTATCTGCTATTTCATGCAGTGGTTTATCTATTATTTCTTTTATGGTTTATCTTTGGATTCATTTAGGGGTTTATAAACCATTTTATCTATGGGTTTATCTAATGTTTCATCCAAGAGTTTATCTACCAATTCATCTAAGAGTTTATCTATCATTTTATTGAGAGGTTTATCTACCATTTCATCCAGGGATTTATCAATCATTTCATCATGGGGTTTATCTAACATTTCATCTATGAGTTTATCTATTGTTTAATCTAGAGATTTATCTACCATTTCATCCAGGGATTTATGTACCTTTTCATTCAGGGGATTATCTACAATTTCATCTTTGAGTTCATTTACCATTTCATCCAGGGGTTTATCTATCGTTTCATCCAGGGGTTTATTTATCGCTTCATCCAGGGGTATATCTAAGGGTTTATCTATGGGGTTCATCTATGGGTTTATCTAAAATTTCATTTAGGGGTTTATCTAGTAGTTTATCTATGGGTTTATTTAGGGGTTCATTCAGGGGTTCATCTTTGGGTTTATTTAGGGTTTATCTGGGTATTCATCTATGGGTTTATCTAGTGGTTTATCTAGAGGTTTATCTATGGGTTCATTTAGGGGTTCATCTTAGGGTTTATCTAGAGGTTCATCTACGGTTTCATCTAGTGGTTCATCTATGGTTTCATCTAGTGGTTCATCTACAGTTTCATCTAGGGATTCATCAACATTTTCGTATAGGAGTTTATCTACCTTTTTATTTAGGGATTTATCACAGTTTCATCTAGGGGTTTGTCTATGGTTTAATCTAGAGGTTTATCTGTAACATCCGGACTTTTATTGGGTCCCTAGACCCTAGTGGACCCAATAAAAGTAACCCCAAAAGACAGAAAGTGGTCTGAATAGGGGATATTGTGCTAGGATACTTCAAATCAACTTCTGTCAGTTCCGTTGGACTCGTACGACCAATACGAGTGCAATGGAATTTGTTCCATCCCGATCCGAGGTCGTTTAGGGAAAACGACCGTTTTGAGTATCGTAGCGCGTCACAACCACATTATTGTGGAATAGTGACCAGACGTGCTCCAAGTCGACTTCTGTCAGTTCAGTTAGACTCGTACGACCAATACGAGCACAACGGAATCTGTTCCATCCCGATTCGAGGTCGTTTAGGGAAAATGACCGTTTTGAGTGTCCTAGCGCGTCACAACCACATTATTATGGAATAGTGACCAGACGTACTCCAAATCGACTTCTGTCAGTTCTGTTAGACTCGTACAACCAATACGAGCACAATGTAATCTGTTCCATCCCGATCCGAGTTTGTTTAGGGAAACAACCATTTTGAGTATCGTAGCGCGTCACAACCACATTATTGCGGAATAGTGACCAGACGTGCTCCAAATCAACTTATGTCTGTTCCATTATACTCGTACGACCAATACGAGCGCAACGGAATTCGTTCCACTCCAATCCAAGGTCATACGGGAAATATGCCCATTTTAGGTTTTGTAGACCGCCACGGCATAACGTACGAAATACGGAGCACGTGAACTTGGAATCGACTGCAGTAAGTCTTTGAGGACCCCTTGGACCTTGACCTACATAAGGGACCCCACCATAGGGTTGACTTTGGTCAACCCCCCCCCCCCCCCCCCCCCACCCCCTCCCCAACCCCAAACCCTAATTTTGGAAACGACCCTAAAGGTGAGGTCCCACTCACCTCCTCACTATGAGAGGAGGGCTGCCCCATGAGAGGGCAGCCCACCCTAGGGTAGTGGAGGAAGGGGGAGAAAATATCTCCCCCCACTCACCCCTCCCTTTATTCCCACATCGGGGAAAAAGGAGGGAGGCCCCCCTCCTTCCCTATAAAGGGGACCCAACCCTCCCCTTGCTGAACACGCCCCCCCCCCCCAGCCACCTCCCCCTCCCTGCCTGAGCCCTACCCCACCAGAAATCCCCTCCCCGAGCCACCACCGCCACCACCCCAATGGTTGGACGCCCCTCCTCCTCTTGATCCCCCCCCCCCCCCCCCTCTCCAGGTGGACAACCTTCTCCTCCCCCTTCCTACTCCCAGGAGGCAAGCCGGCCGCCCTCCCCTATCGCCGGAGTGCCGCCAGCGCCACACGTGCCTTGCCCAGGCCCGAGTGGTGGCTTGGCCATGAGAGCCTCACCCCAGCGCCGGTGGCGGCGCTGAGGGAGCAGGTCCCCATTCGGGGACCTCAGCTCCGACGAGGGAAGGCGGCAAGGCCGCCGAAGAACGCACCTTCGGCACCCGCAATCCCTCCCCCTCCCCCTCCCCCGCGTTTTCCTGTGTCTGTTTGGCGGCCACCCCCGACGGAGGTTGGCGGCGCCTGGCCGTCGGACCACCACCGGAGGTAATCCCCACCCCCTACGAACCAGCCAGGGGCTGGGGAAGGCCCTCCCAGCGGGGGGAGTGGCGCGGCCTTGGCCTGCATGGCCCATGCAGGGCGCGCCACCGCCCCGCCTCCTCTTCTCCCTTAAAACATGACGGTGGACGGCGGCGCCATACCGTCGGACCACACCCGGAGTGATCTCCGACCCCCGGTGAGTCGACCGAGGGCGGTGTCGGCGGCAGGAGGCTTCCTCCCGGCGGTGGCAGAGGCTGCCACCCTTTGCATCGCCGGGGGGGGGGCAGCTGTCGTCCGATCTCTTTGATGAGATCGGACGGCGGCGGGAACCTAGTTTCCCGCCCCTCCCCTCAACTTATGTGCCCCCCCCCCCCCCCCCCGGTAGCGGATCAGCCCAGATCCGTTGTGGGGGCAAAGGGAGGACGTGCGGTCCAGCGCCCCTCAGCTCCCAGGCAACCCTTATCCGCACCCCAAATCTCCCCTCCCTTCCCGATTTTTCTGAGACAAATTTATGCTCCTAGGGCAAAATCTTTAAACTTGAAAAATGTGTCTTATCAAGAGGTCTACTCTCAGTCATTTTTGGGGAATTTTTGAAATTAGTTTGCTATTTTTAAAAACCTTTACAAAATTTAATTGGAGGAATTAAATGCTCAAATCACCCTGAAAAATTCATGAAAAATTATAGGCTCAAATTTAGGACATTTTACAATTGCTATCAAAGTTTGAAATTTTTATCAACTCTTTTGTTAATTTTAGAATCCTAAATAAAATTTCTCGAGCAAAATAAAACCATAAAGTGGACGAAAATACTCGGGAAAGTTGGTGGGTCCTTGACATGTATTTTGGAGCATATTATGAAATATTGTGAGTCCCTTAAGGATACATGGTGGGCTCACTAATTATTGCGAGAAATCGATTAAGTTAAAGACGTCGGAACACACGATCGGGTCGCGATCGTGAGGCAATATTACGAATCATTAGCGACTCGATAAATAAAGTTGTTAACTCAAAGCACATAATAATAAGAAGTCTTATGAAATGTAAGCCAACCCCGAACTATAACTAAGATAAACAGACTCCTATAAACGGAGAAGAGACTCCTATGAACGGAGAAAGAACAGAACTTTCCTCCTAAGAATGAAAATGAAACTAAAGCCTCCTGATTATGGAGTGATTGGACTACTAACCTGTTTATTTATTTATGTTCTCCAGTCTCGTACTGGTCCTGTATTTACTGCTTTCGGTTCATTCTTTTCAATACTCCAGTCTCGTACTGGTCCTATATTTACTGCTTTCGGTTTATTCTTTTTCATACTCCAATCTCGTACTAGTCCTGTATTTACTGCTTTCGGTTCATTCTTTTCAATACTCCAGTCTCATATTGGTCCTGTATTTACTACTTTCTGTCGATTCTTTCAATACTCCAGTTTCGCACTGGTCCAGTTATTTCGGCCCCTTCTTTCAGCTTTCCCTTCTGTTAAATGCCTTATTATTCAAACGTTGTAGTTTCTGTTGCACCATAATAGACTTACAGTGCTAACCCAGGTCTTGCGCTAGCAAGCGGTTCTTCCCGTGTTTCTGTGAGGCCTTAGTTGGGGATAACCGCGAGTTAAGTATCTCCTCCAGGTTTAGCCCCAAATAAGGTGCCCCACTCCGGCCCATTGCGTCTCCCGGACAAAAGTTGAGGGACCGGTTGAGTTGAGAAAGTCGCGGTGAGCCTAAAGTGCTTGTTCTCTTCTTAAGTTGTTTATAAATTGGTTGATGTGAAAGTGGTGGGTCGGTCACGCCCGCAGGCCGTTCGTACAGGTGCAGGAGGGATGACGACTCATGGTGACAGGGAGATGTGCGCCGCGGGTTATCACCACTTCGAACCCGCTGATTTGCCTCCACTAGTCGGCCTAAATCTCGGAATCGTCGGGTGTCGCTCACATCCAAATAGTACACTAAGTTGTACGGTAGGGCCTGGGTGATATGGTATGACTACGCTCAGAAGTAGCAGGACTGGCCACTATCACCGACGGCCACATCGGTGGGGCCCGTGGGGTTCGCTACCCTGCTGGAAGAAAAGAGGTCCAAACTGTGTCAACACAGGGTTTTGTGTACAGGTTTGAATACATGTTGTGTGTGTGCAAGATAGGGTTACTTATAATGTTGTCATAAGTTGTGCGCTCCCCTTATTTAACTAATAATATCGCTGGAAGACCCTATAGTTATATATATATCTGCTGCTAACCCTTTCCTTGCTTTGGCTATCTTTTTCTGGTACTTAAACCCGCCCCCAGGATACGGATCCGGGGAGGGAATGTGTTTTTCACTTAGCTCTGTGGCTAACGGTTATTCTTATAATCATTCACAGGAGATGGGACAGCGCGAATCCCCCGCACCGCAGGATGACTTACCGGCCTTTGAGATTGCCCGATCGGATACTCCAGCCTCACCCCCTGTCTTCCGAGACGTGAGTCCTAGGGTATAGGGCTAAATAAGGAGTGTTTTGTTGTACTTATTTGTAGCCCGCGAGGCAGTTTATGTAAACAGTATTCTACGTCCTTTTGGTTAGATATATATATAGTTGTTGCCCTGTCTATTTCCCTTACTTCTTCTTCTGCTATGTGACTCTGATGTGATGTGATGATTCTTGTGCCTGATAAGGCGATCACTCAGTGCTTGAGAGGGTGGTTCGTTGCCACCTGGGAAGCACTGAGTGGTCGTCTTGGGCAGTAAGACCCCCTCTCCCTGAACCGGGTTCTGTTTTTTTAGGGGGGGGGGGGTCTTACATTATCTATGGTGTTATCTAGGGGTTTATCTAGGGTTTCATCTAGGTGTTTATTTATGAGATCTTCAAGGTGTTTATCTAGGGGTTCATCTAGGGGTTTATCTAAGGGTTCATCTTGGGCTTTATGAAGGGATTCATCTAGGGTATTTTCTAAGGTTTCTACTATTTCATCCATGGGTTTATATACTCTTTCAAATATGGTTTTATCTATAGGTTCATCTAGGGGTTTATCTAGGGATTCATCTAAAGGTTCATCTAAAGGTTTCATCTAGGCGTTTATCTAGGGTTTTATGAAGGGGTTTATCTACCATTTCATCTAGAGGTTTACCTACCATTACATCCAAGGGTTTATATATTGTTTTATCTTGGAGTTTATCTAAAATTTCATCCATGGGTTTATCTAAAGTTTCATCCAAGGGTTTATCTGTCATTTCATCTATGGGTTTATCTATCATTTCATCCAGTTGTTTATCTACCATTTCATTCATGGGTTATCTACCATTTCATCAAGGAGTTTATCAACTATTTCATCCAGGGGTTTATCTACAATTTCCTCCATGGGTTCATCTATGTTTCATCTAGAGGTTTATTTACCATTTCATTGATAGGTTTATATACCATTTCATACAGATTTTAATCTACCATTTCATCTTAGGTTTATCTACCATTTCTTTTATGGGTTTATCTAAGGGTTCATTTTGGGGTTCATCTTGGGGTTTATCTAGGGGTTCATCTTGGGGTTTGTCTAGGATTTCATCTATGGGTACATCTAAGGGTTCATTTATGTTTCATTTAAGGGATCATATATAGTTTCATCTAGGGGTTCATCTATGTTTTATCTAAGGTGTACAACCCGTATTCGCCGAGTGGGTCCCTCAAGCCAACTGGCGAGATCTGGGTCAGCCGGATCATTCGCTCAGGCTAAGGAAGGTGGAGAGATCCCCGGATTAGTGGGGGTACGCTGCAGGCGAGAAGAAGTTCGGCGAGTGGCGCCCTCACGGACCACTCGCTCAGTAGCATGGGCACTCGCCCAGCTGAGCGGGAGATCGGCGAGTGGTGCCCTCACGGACCACTCGCCCCAAAGGCTTTGAGGGGGAAATGACCATAATGCCCCTTGTGGGCTGCAAATAGCCCTTCGGAACAGCGGAGTTAGGCTATTAGTAGACCAATTTGGGGTGCGGTTAGTAAAACTAAAAGGCGGATTCGTGTTATCTGCAGACCAGCCTAGGAAAAACTATAAATAGACCCTTAAGGGCACCTTTGAGGAGATCCGATTTCAGAGAATCCTCTCCTCCAGGCTAGTTTTTGGTCGGCTGCTAGTGCCCTCCAAGGTGCCCGGTTGAGCTCTGGTTTGGGAGGGGAAGCTCTCTAAGATCTTCCGGGTGTGTGGCGGGACCTCCTCGCTTCAGCCTTGGGTCTTTTCTTATTCTCACATCCACCGTCAAGAGAGTCTAGTGAGGGAGAAGTAAGCATCGGCTGCACCCCCAGTGGGTCCGAACTCAAGAGGCCTGTTGCAGGTTTCAACATTTTTTGTGCGGTGAGCGTGGACCGTAGCCAGTGAAGGAAAATCCCAAGCTAGGCTCGATGACAGGAGATGGAGGGAATGGTTCTGACTCAGGCCACTCGCAGCCACCAGCGACAGGGGAGTGGCTGGAGATGTTCGAGAAATTCAAGCGAGAAGTCCTGCAGACAGTTCTCGCGGCAAGGGGTTAATGCGAGACGCCAGCGGTTCCCATCATTCCACCCCAGCAGGTCGGCGAGAACGCTCCGGGGCAGCGGCCGGGAAAGGAGGTGCCAGCAGAAGGAAGTGCGTGAGATCTCCCGGGGCGGCAGCTGTTCAGCAGTCCGGCGAGTGCTGAGGTATGCGAGTTGGCTCCGCGCGAGAGGACCATTCGCCGAGCAGGGGAAGGGAGCCCCTTTTGCGAGATGATCCTCTCGGCTCCAGTGCTAGAGGGGTTCCGGGGGCCGGAGATGTCCTACTACACCGGAAAAGAGGATCCGGTCGTGCACCTGTAGTGGTTTGAGGACATGACCTCAATTCTCCCCATGTCAGATGCATTCCAATGCCGGCTCTTCGCAACCACCCTAAAGGAGAAGGCAAGGGATTGGTTCCACCAGCTTCCCGTAGGTTCCATCTACGCGTTCGACGATCTGCGTCGGGGCTTCTGGCTGCGATTCTCGACGTCAAAGAAGAGGAAGAAGGATGCGAAGGCTCTCTTCAAGATCAGGCAGAGGGAGGGGGAGTCCCTGGCACATTACGTGGACAGGTTTCAGGAAGAGATACACTTTGTGCAGGAGGTGCAAGGGTTCGCCCTCAAAATGGCGTTCATTGTGGGATTGAGAAACGGGTTCTTCAAGATGGACCTGAAGAGGAGGGCTCCGGTCTCCTTTGAGGAGTTGATGGAGCGAGCGGCGGAGGAGATAGAAGGGGAGGCGGCCAACCCGGAGTTCTACAAAAGGTTGGCGAAGATGAGCGAGCCTGAGGTGAGGCAACAAGAGGGAAGAAGGAGAGAGGAACCCAGAGGTCAAGGGTTCGAGAGGCCACCTCGGAATTGGAGATTTCATGAGCCCCACAACAGGTTGGGGTGGAGGAATCAGGAGGGACCTGCGAGAGGTCAGGAAGGAGGATACCAAGGAAGGGAGATGGGGGGGAGTCAACCCGGGGTGGAGGCAGGGCCCCCGACCCCCTCCTCCTCCGCGGGAGCAAGCCATGGCGGTAGGCAAAGGAAGAGGAGCTAGAGGAGCTAGAGGAGGAAGAGGAAGAGCGGGAAGAGGGGGTAGGGTGGTGTTGCCCTACTGTGACTTTCATCAGGAAGAGGGTCGCGCAACGGCCACCTGCCCCGAGTTCCTGGAGATGAGGGGAAGAGGGCAACCACGGCAGCAGCCGGTCAAGATTGAGGAGGTGTTCCCGGAAGGGGAAGAGGATAGGTGTGAAGACCGGGCTGATACAGGAACAAGGGGGGAATCGGGGTGATTCATGGTGGGGTTGAGATAGAGGCCTCTCGCAAGAGGAGCTTCCAGGCGATGTTCCGAAGGGACATCGCGTCGACTACCCAAACCCCACCCCCCTCAGAGAAGCTCACCTTCTCCTCGGAAGACATGCCAGATTATGAAGATCCATTCTGCGACGCCCTGGTGATCCAGACGGCGATTGAAAATTCCACGGTCTCCCAGATCCTGGTGGATAACGGGAGCTCAGTGAATGTGATCTTCAAGAAGGCCTTCGACGCGATGGAGGTGGAGAAGAAGAGGGTGCAGGCCTCCGACGGACCACTGTTTGGTTTCTCAGGGGAGCGGAAGGAGGTCGAGGGAGGCGTGGGTCTCCAAGTGACGTTAGGAGGGGTCCCAAGGAACTGCCGGTTCGTCATCGTTGACGCTCCGAGCAGCTACAATGCTATCTTCGGATGCCCTCTCATTAGTGATTTCCGGTGCGTGCCCTCATCGTACCACCAGTGCCTAAAGTTCCATAGTGGAGGAGTCCAGGTCCGGATCCGAGGAGATGCTAAGGTGGCCAGGCAGTGCTATGTGACTGTCGTCAACACCATCTCTTGGATGGCGGAGGCTGAGAGGGTGGATAAGGAGATGACGAGGCCGGAGGGGCCAGGAGAAGAAGTGGAGAAGAGAGGAGTAGAGGAAGAGGGCGGTGCCCGAGAGGAGAATATGGAGGTCGCTCGGGAGGAGCAGGGGATCGAGCCGATGGAGGCGGAAGGAGCCACAGAGGAAGAAGCCCGGGAGGAGGGGCGAGAAGCAAAGGGCCAATGGGAAGAGCCAACCCGGCTCGAGGCGGCAGAAGAGGTGGTAGAGATGGAGGTCATCACCCAGGAGGGAAGAGTGAAAGAGGTGCGGATCAGCGGGGGTCTCGGCCCGGAGGATAGGGTGAAGATGCTGGAGTGCATCCAGAAGAACGTGGATGTCTTCGCATGCAGCGCAGCTGATATGCCAGGCATCGAGGCGGACGTGGCTTGCCATCGTCTCAACCTCGATCCAGGAGCCCGCCCCATCCGGCAGAAGAGAAGGACCTTTGCCAGCAAGCTCGAAGAACCAATCCGCGGGGAGGTGGCCAAGCTCCTCGAAGCAGGTTTTGTATCGGAGATCCAGTACCCAGGCTGGGTCTCCAACGTCGTAATGGTAAAAAAGGTCGATGGCCGCTGGCGTATGTGTGTGGATTTTTCATTATTAAACAAGGCCTGCCCTAAGGATTGTTATCCCCTGCCTCGGATCGACGCGCTGGTTGACTCAGCCGTCGGTTTTTCTGTGATGAGTTTTTTGGATGCTTTTTCAGGTTATCACCAGATCAGGATGCACCCCCCGGACGTCAAAGACGTCTCGTTCATCACCAGGGAGGGATGCTACTGCTATAAGATGATGCCCTTCAGGCTGAAAAATGCAGGAGCAACCTACCAGAAGATGATGGACCGGGTATTTAGGGAGCAAAGGGGAAGGAACCTGGAGGTCTATGTGGATGACCTTATGGTGAAGAGCAAGTGCGTGAACTCTCACATCTAGGACCTCGAGGAGACCTTCGCCACCCTACGCAAATACAAGATGCGCTTGAACCCTCTGAAGTGTGTGTTCGGGGCCAGCAAGGGGAAATTCCTGGGGCACCTTCTCACCCCTTGGGGGGTAGAACCTAACCCGGACAAGGTTAAGGCCATAATGGAGCTGGGGTCGCCGCGGAACGCCAAGGAAGTTCAGCGCTTGACCGAAAGACTCGCAGGGCTGAGCAGGTTTCTCTCCCGAGCCGGGGAGAAATGCTCCCCCTTCTTCAAAACATTACGAGGTAACCAGAAGTTTGAATGGACAAAAGAATGCGAGGAGGCCTTCCAGGCCTTGAAGAGCCAACTCACCAAGGCTCCGCTACTCCAAGGTCCCAAAGAGGGGGAGGATCTATATCTATATCTCGGGGTCGGGGCAGAGGCCGTAAGCTCCGTCCTGATTCGGGAGAAAGGCAAGAAACAGCTGCCCGTCTACTACATGAGTAGGGTCCTGAGGGAGGCGGAGCTCAGGTACCCGATTTTGGAGAAGTTGGCCTTTGCTCTGGTCGTCGCAGCAAGGAAGCTCAGGCCATACTTCCAGGCCCATTCAATTCAAGTAGTGACGGACCACCGTCTCCGTCAGATCTTCGAAGGAGTGGAGCACTCAGGAAGGCTCGCAAAGTGGTCGATAGAGCTAAGTGAATTCAACATTACCTTCATCCCTCGATTATCCATGAAGGCAAAGGTGGTGGTTGATTTCATGGCAGATTATGTGGCCGAGATGGAGGGAGATGGAACCCCTCGTCATGTTCCGTGGAAGCTGCTGGTGGACGGGGCTTCGGGCAAGAATTCTCTCGGAGGAGGGGTGGTACTGGAGAGTCCCCACAGAGTAAAGATCGAGCAGACACTAGTGATACACTTCCCAATCACCATCAACCAGGCGGAGTATGAGGCGGTGATCGCCGGTCTACGGCTGGCCCAGGAGCTCGGAGTCCATGACGTGGAGGTCCTCACCGACTCGATGGGAATAGCCTCTCAGATCAGGGGAGAGTTCGAGATGAGGGAACCTGCGCTCATAAGGTACTTGGCCAAAGTGAGAGGTCTCGTGGGAACGTTCAAAACTTTCTCCATCTGGCACATCCCTCGGGAGGAGAGCACCTCGGCGGATCGGTTGGCCAAATCCGGTCCTCGAGCCGGGGGACCCTGACAGACCTATTCCGCCCTTCGATCGAGGAGGGAGAACTCATGGAAGTAGAGCAGCGGCCCTCCTGGAAGGATCCCTTCGTCACCTTCCTTGCAACGGGAAAGTTTCCGGAGGAGGTTCCGGACCAGAGGCGCTTCCGATATAAGTCCGCCTACTACGTGCTCCATGAGGGGGACTTGTATCGGAAGACCCTCTCGGGCCTCCTGGCCCGATGCATTTCAGAGGAGGAGGTCCCAAGGATCTTGGAAGAAGTTCACTCCGGCGAGTGCGGCAGCCACTCGGGGAGCAGGATGTTGGAGGCAAGAATAATGAGGCAGGGGTACTTCTGGCCAACCCTAAGTAAAGACGCGGCAGCCTTCGCCAAGAGGTGCCAGAAGTGCCAAATGTTCGCCCCGCTTCAGCTCATGTCTGCTCAGAGGCTAAAGAGTATCACGGCGCCCTGGCCATTCACCATATGGGGGATGGACCTGGTAGGACCCTTCCCCCAGGCTAGTGGGCAGAGGAGGTTTCTCCTAGTCATGATTGACTACTTCTTAAAGTGGTTGGAGGTCAAGGCGTTGGCTAAGGTCACCTCCCAGGTAATCCGCAACTTCGTATGGGGGGAGATCATTTGTCGACATGGGCTTCCACAGGCCATAGTCACGGATAATGGTCCGCAGTTCGCAAGCGAGGAGTTCATCAGCTTCTGTGGCCAGTTGGGGATAGACCTCAGGTTTGCATCCGTTCACCATCCCAGGAGCAACGGGCAGGTGGAGGCGGCAAACAAGGTCATCGTGAACCTGCTCAAGAAGAAGGTGGAAAATTTGAAGGGCAATTGGGTGGAACAGCTTCCATCGGTCATGTGGGCCCTAAGAACTACCCACAGCACCGCCACAGGAGAGACCCCTTTCAAGCTCTCTCACGGCTGTGAGGCCATCATTCCCATAGAGTTCGAGGTTATGACACCACGGGTAAAGGCCGTCGCAAGTGGAGAGGAAGATTGGAGAGCCGAGAACGAGGAGGAGTTGCGGCTCTCCCTCGACCTCATCGAAGAAGCTCGGGACCTAGCAGCCATTCGCTAAGAGGAGGTCAAGCGGCGGATGGCCAAGTACTTCGACAAGCACGTCAGGGTAAAGCAGTTCAAGAAGGGAGATCTGGTGCTCAAGATGGTCGACGCGGCTGGGAGGTCCGCCGCGGTGGGAAAACTTAACCCCAACTGGGAAGGCCCCTATGTCGTGGAAGAGGCACTAAAGTCTGGGGGGTATCGCCTTCAGAATGTGGAGGGCCAACCTCTCAGCCACACTTGGAGTGGCGATGACCTTAAACGCTTCTATCCCTAGCAGTATGTAGTAACAGTGTTTTTGAATAAGAATATTTTATTTAAACTATGTGTATGAGAGTGATGCCGCGGCTTGTAGGAAAGACTCTGAAAGTTCCAGAAGTGGCCCCGAGCAGACCCGCTGTCCAGGCTCTCATCTAGCTGGCAGGTCCGAAGGCTCACTCGGTGGCAGGTTCCAAGGTGTTGAGAAAATGGCCCCGAGCAGACCCGCTGTCCAGGCTCTCATCTAGCTGGCAGGTCCGAAGGCTCACTCGGTGGCAGGTTCCAAGGTGTTGAGAAAATGGCCCCGAGCAGACCCGCTGTCCAGGCTCTCATCTAGCTGGCAGGTCCGAAGGCTCACTCGGTGGCAGGTTCCAAGGTGTTGAGAAAATGGCCCCGAGCAGACCCGCTGTCCAGGCTCTCATCTAGCTGGCAGGTCTGAAGGCTCACTCGGTGGCAGGTTCCAAGGTGTTGAGAAAATGGCCCTGAGCAGACCCGCTGTCCAGGCTCTCATCTAGCTGGCAGGTCCGAAGGCTCACTTGGTGGCAGGTTCCAAGGTGTTGAGAAAATGGCCCCGAGCAGACCCGCTGTCCAGGCTCTCATCTAGCTGGCAGGTCCGAAGGCTCACTCGGTGGCAGGTTCTGAGGTGATGAAGAAAATGGCCCCGAGCAGACCCGCTGTCCAGGCTCTCATCTAGCTGGCAGGTCCGAAGGCTCACTCGGTGGCAGGTTCCAAGGTGTTGAGAAAATGGCCCCGAGCAGACCCGCTGTCCAGGCTCTCATCTAGCTGGCAAGTCCGAAGGCTCACTCGGTGGCAGGTTCCAAGGTGTTGAGAAAATGGCCCCGAGCAGACCCGCTGTCCAGGCTCTCATCTAGCTGGCAGGTCCGAAGGCTCACTCGGTGGCAGGTTCTGAGGTGATGAAGAAAGTGGCCCCGAGCAGACCCGCTGTCCAGGCTCTCACCTAGCTGGCAGGTCCGAAGGCTCACTCGGTGGCAGGTTCCAAGGTGTTGAGAAAATGGCGCCGAGCAGACCCGCTGTCCAGGCTCTCATCTAGCTGGCAGGTCCGAAGGCTCACTCGGTGGCAGGTTCCAAGGTGTTGAGAAAATGGCCCTGAGCAGACCCGCTGTCCAGGCTCTCATCTAGCTGGCAGGTCCGAAGGCTCACTCTGTGGCAGGTTCTGAGGTGATGAAGAAAGTGGCCCCGAGCAGACCCGCTGTCCAGGCTCTCACCTAGCTGGCAGGTCTGAAGGCTCACTCGGTGGCAGGTTCCAAGGTGTTGAGAAAATGGCGCCGAGCAGACCCGCTGTCCAGGCTCTCATCTAGCTGGCAGGTCCGAAGGCTCACTCGGTGGCAGGTTCCAAGGTGTTGAGAAAATGGCCCCGAGCAGACCCGCTATCCAGGTGCTCATCTAGCTGGCAGGTCCGAAGGCTCACTCGGTGGCAAGTTCCAAGGTGTTGAGAAAATGGCCCCGAGCAGACCCGCTGTCCAGGCTCTCATCTAGCTGGCAGGTCTGAAGGCTCACTCGGTGGCAGGTTCCAAGGTGTTGAGAAAATGGCCCCGAGCAGACCCGCTGTCCAGGCTCTCATCTAGCTGGCAGGTCTGAAGGCTCACTCGGTGGCAGGTTCCAAGGTGTTGAGAAAATGGCCCCGAGCAGACCCGCTGTCCAGGCTCTCACCTAGCTGGCAGGTCCGAAGGCTCACTCGGTGGCAGGTTCCAAGGTGTTGAGAAAATGGCCCCGAGCAGACCCGCTGTCCAGGCTCTCATCTAGCTGGCAGGTCCGAAGGCTCACTCGGTGGCAGGTTCCAAGGTGTTGAGAAAATGGCCCCGAGCAGACCCGATGTCCATGCGCTCATCTAGCTGGCAGGTTCGAAGGCTCACTCGGTGGCAGGTTCCAAGGTGTTGAGAAAATGGCCCCGAGCAGACCCGCTGTCCAGGCTCTCATCTAGCTGGCAGGTCCAAAGGCTCACTCGGTGGCAGGTTTTGAGGTGATGAAGAAAGTGGCCCCGAGCAGACCCGCTGTCCAGGCTCTCACCTAGCTGGCAGGTCCGAAGGCTCACTCGGTGGCAGGTTCCAAGGTGTTGAGAAAATGGCCCCGAGCAGTCCCGCTGTCCAGGCTCTCATCTAGCTGGCAGGTCCGAAGGCTCGCTCGGTGGCAGGTTCTAAGGTGATGAAGGAAATGGCCCCGAGCAGACCTGCTGTCCAGGCTCTCATCTAGCTGGCAGGTCTGAAGGCTCACTCGGTGGCAGGTTCTGAGGTGATGAAGAAAGTGGCCCCGAGCAGACCCGCTGTCCAGGCTCTCACCTAGCTGGCAGGTCCGAAGGCTCACTCGGTGGCAGGTTCCAAGGTGTTGAGAAAATGGCCCCGAGCAGACCCGCTGTCCAGGCTCTCATCTAGCTGGCAGGTCCAAAGGCTCACTCGGTGGCAGGTTCTGAGGTGATGAATAAAGTGGCCCCGAGCAGACCCACTGTCCAGGCTCTCACCTAGCTGGCAGGTCCGAAGGCTCACTCGGTGGCAGGTTCCAAGGTGTTGAGAAAATAGCCCCGAGCAGACCCGCTGTTCAGGCTCTCATCTAGCTGGCAGGTCCGAAGGCTCACTCGGTGGCAGGTTCTAAGGTGATGAAGGAAATGGCCCTGAGCAGACCTGCTGTCCAGGCTCTCATCTAGCTGGCAGGTCTGAAGGCTCCCTCGGTGGCAGGTTCTAAGTTCTCAAGGGTGGATCTTGAGGGCACTCGCAGGGACCACGCGCCTGTAAAATAATCTCACCTCTCTTCCTGACTACCTAAGCGAAACCCCAGTCTGGGCAAATGGTAAGGAGATACGAGTGGGGCAGGAAGCGGGAAGTCGAAAAGGGGTAGCACACCTAAGTCATCTTCGAGCATTCGCTGGGTGGCCAGGACGGTCGCACTACGACCTAGCGTCCTAATGAGCCTAGCGAGATATAACGGCGAATGAGAAAGAAGTAACGTCCTAATGAGCCCAGCGAGATATAGCGGCGAATGAGAGAAAAGCTGAGATAGCACAAAAATTGAGATAGCACAAGAATTGTAGTCAATATATATATCTTTTAAGGGCACTCGCCCCGTTCATGATTACATTCAAAATGGTAAGTACAAAAAGAGTAAAAAATACAAATGGCCCTTCTCAAGGGTCGGCAGATTTCTCGCCTGAAGATCCTTCGCTTTCGCCCGAATCCGGGATGAGGGCGTCTTCCCGCGGCTCGCCATTATCGTCCTCCGGGAAGGGGATCGGAATGTAGAGCTCGGGGACGACTTGGCGAGCGGAAAGGCATTCGGCCTCCGCCTTCAGATACCCAGCTCGCCGCAGCACCTGCAGCGCATGCTTCACGGCACTTTGCGCATTCTCTTGCATCAGTTGCTCTAGCTCGTGATGGGGGTAAAAGTGTCCCCCACTTCCCGGGTCGAGTGCCGACGCGCCGGCTTCTCGCAACCGTTGGACTTCAGCTCTGGCCAGGCGGGCTTCCTCTTCAAGGTCGATCACCCACGCGCGAAGCATCCCGGCGCTTGTAGCATCCTGAAGAAATGAAATAAAACCTGAGATAAAAGTGCGGCAATCAGCAATGGTCATCCGCAGGGGTGAGAGAAAGTATACCTCTGCAACCGGGCGGCGGGCGAGAAGCGCTTCCGCGGCTTCCAGCTTCACTCTGAGCTCAGTCGCCTCCCTAGAGATGAGAGCCCTGGCCTCCTCGACCCCGGCCAGATTCCGTGCCAAGTTGATGCTCCGGCGATAAGACATGTGCGAGAGCTCCAGGGCCCGCAGCATGGCTCGAGCGGCCTCGTGGGCGAGAACTTGCGTCTTCTCGGCATCGAAGACCTCGGCATCCTCACGGCCATAGAGGGCATACGCAATGGCGTATGCCTCGCCGCTGGCGACGTCGCTCTCTATCCAGGTTGGATGGAGGGTAGAGAGCGAGACCCTGTTCGTGTTTCTGTCCCACTTGACCAGGGGAGCCCCTGAGGGATCCACGTACTTCTCGTCGTTCGGGAAGTTGTGGTGGTCCCTGGGCAGCGGAGGCGGCGGCAGCGACGATCTTGCCTAAACCACCGTCCCATCTGGCACACCCGACCCCAAGGTTGGGGCCGGCACTTCGGTCCCCAGGGTTTGGGCCGGGACCTCCGTCCCTGGGGTTTGGGTTGGAGCTTTCGCTCCAGAGGTCTCGCCCACAACCCCCTTCCCTTTGATGGAAGGAGGGCATCGCGACTTGCTGGGGGGGAGAGGAAGGAGTCACCGCGGGTTTTCTCTTTCGGCTGCTGGGCTTGGAGGAGGAAGGCCCCTCCCGGCAGGCATCCGCGGCAGCTTGCGCGAGAGGCACGCAAAACCCAGGAGGCCGCGGCGGATGAAGGGGGAGGCTACGCACGCCTACATAATATTGCGAATGGTTTTAGCGAATGGTGTAAGAATCACAAAGCCAAAATGAATGAAGGAAGTCTCGAAAACTTACCCTCGCCCTGCGGAATGAGCGGGAGCGAGTTGACGTTTCCCCGGAGATAGACGAGGTCCATCCCGTGCTCCAGAATATATTGGTGGAGTTTGGCCTCGTGCCCCCCCTAGGGTCGGAGGGCGGAAGGTTGACTCCTCCTCCTGCACCGGGGCGAGAAGGGTGTTTCCCAGGCTCCCGCTGACGAAGATGAAGCGGCGAACCCAGTCATGGTTTTTGTTCGGGAGCCCGTAGTGCTTGAGTGGGCTTAGACCCGAGAAGAAGGAGATGTCGTTGGTGCAGCGGAAGGTGTAGAGCTTGCGGAAGACGGGCAGCGAGAACTCGATCCCCTCTTCTCGCAGATAGCTCGCGTACCCGACCAGCATGGCGATGGAGTTGGGGTTGAGCTGGTCGGGCACGACCCCGTGGTACCTGAAGGTCTGGCGGAGTTCCGGCCAGATGGGAAGGCGAAACCCCACCTCGAAATGCTCTAGCGGGATCGCGAGAGCACAGGGCGAGATGGAGTTTAGGCGCTCTTCCAGCCTGGGCTTTCGCGCCTCGAACCCCGGCGGAATGTAATCCGCAATGGCTGTCAAGTAAGCCTCTTCGGAGAGGTCGCAGGAGTCGAAAGTATGGTTGACAAATGCGCTGGCGCACCTGGCCCTACCTTCCGCATCACCACCCATTTCGCGAATGCCGAAGGAGAAGGGAGCAGCAGAGAAGGGAGAAGCACGAGTGCTAGCGCGAGGAAAGAGGGGGAACGGATGGTAAGGTATTTAATACGGTGGTTGAAAGGCCTATTTATAGAAGGACTAAACGGCGTTTGGGCTTTCGAGGTAACGGGTGTGTGGATGGCAATCGCGCCTTCCAGACGCCTCGAAGCCCGGGCCGATCCCTCTCGCCCATTAATGGCGAATGCCCTGTGGCTATTCGCTCGACGGCCACGCGAAAGAGCTAAGAAAATATTCGGCAATAGCATATCATTCGGCAATACCCAGGCAAGCTACGAGAAAAACAAAAAAAACGAGAAATAGAGCATTCGTAAAGCGTAGAGTATAAAATTATTACAGACAAATATAAAAGTCCAGCATCCGCAACATAGAAAACGAGGAAAGAAATAACAGGAGGGATGAATGTCGACTAGATCAGAACTCCTCCCAGACCCACCGACCTCGCCTTCGCGACCCAGCTTCCAGGGGCATTCGCGGGCAGTAGTACGCGAGCATATTGGTGATCTCATGGGAAGCCAGTTGGAGTTGGTCCCGGGCTCGCGCGGCGTGTCTTTCGGGAGACAACTCCCTTCCTTCACCCCCCAGGCGCTCCACCGTCGCGAGAAGGCGCGAGTAGTCCCGCCGAAGGTCCTTTAACTCACGCGCGACTCTCAGCCGCACATCATCCACCTGGCCGGCGACGTTTCGCTGGATGTGGATGAGCTTCCCCAAGACCTCCGTGATCCGCTCCTTCAGGGTCGCGTGATCTGAGGAGTCGCCCAGGAAATCAGCGAGATCCCCAGGGGAAGGGAGAGGCGAGAGCATCCCCTCTTCCCCCTCGTTGTAGGAATCAAGGGGGGAGGCTTCCCGATAGCCTGCGAAATCACAACTAGGTCAGTTGCGGTAAAATAAGCGAGTACAGTAGGGGCAGGAGAGTAAACTGACCAGGGACGGGTTCCCTATGACCTGAAGGGCGAGACGAATGGGGGAGGACCCCAGACAAGCCTGCGGAAGGTGGTAGAACCTTCCCTTTCCCGGGGCGGTAAAGCGGAGGAGGAGGAGCCGGAGCATTCGTACGGTCATCAGCACGGAGGTGCTGACCCAGTTCCCGCTCAGGGGAGACCCTCGGTTCATTCGCGATAACAGAGGGGTTCTGCTGGGCAGGGGAACTTTGAGGAATGGAGTCCCGCAGCGGGACGTTAGGGTTGAGGGCTACGAGAAGGTAATGGTCAGTAACAAGCAACATGAAAGGAAAATCGAGAGGGTTCACAACTTACTGGATTGAAGTATGGTCTCGCCCGGAGGGGGTGCAGGAGCAAGGTCCAGATCTGGAGGAGGTGCCTCGTCCGCGAGAGGTGGCACCACGGCACTGTTCAAAACGGCCCCGTAGCCGTCCTCAAGCACCGAAATCCCCTGCGAATGGTCGGAGCGATTGCCGAATAAGGAGGCAGAAACTAAAAAGAAAGGCAGGAGGAATCTTCATACCTGAGTCCCGGGGTCTGGAGGAGTATTCGTCGGAGAGTCCGAGGCGGTCTCGCCTTTTTGGCGATTCATCTGAATCGCTTTGGCTCGCCGCGAGACATATGGGGCGCTCGAGTCTCGCTTGGATTTAAGCCAGGGAGCAAATCTGGCAGTTTTGGGGGCGGTTGCAGTCTGGGCCGCAGCCAGGCATTCGATCATTTCTTGCGAAAGGGGTCTCGTGGAAGGCTTGTGGAAAGACATTGGGAGTGGCGAAAGGTCCAGGGAGAGAAAACTCCGGGCCGAGATATAAAAATGGTCCAGAAAAGTCTGACATGAGGAGGTATATATAGGATGACGGTGGGACCCACAGAGTCTTATGGGTCCAGTCAGCAAGCACTCACCGAATACAGGGTTGGACTGTTCTTTCCGAGCGTAGGAACCGCTCGCAAAGAGCGGGGATTGTGTACAACCCGTATTCGCCGAGTGGGTCCCTCAAGCCAACTGGCGAGATCTGGGTCAGCCGGATCATTCGCCCAGGCTAAGGAAGGTGGAGAGATCCCCGGATTAGTGGGGGTACGCTGCAGGCGAGAAGAAGTTCGGCGAGTGGCGCCCTCACGGACCACTCGCTCAGTAGCATGGGCACTCGCCCAGCTGAGCGGGAGATCGGCGAGTGGTGCCCTCACGGACCACTCGCCCCAAAGGCTTTGAGGGGGAAATGACCATAATGCCCCTTGTGGGCTGCAAATAGCCCTTCGGAACAGCGGAGTTAGGCTATTAGCAGACCAATTTGGGGTGTGGTTAGTAAAACTAAAAGGCGGATTCGTGTTATCTGCAGACCAGCCTAGGAAAAACTATAAATAGACCCTTAAGGGCACCTTTGAGGAGATCCGATTTCAGAGAATCCTCTCCTCCAGGCTAGTTTTTGGTCGGCTGCTAGTGCCCTCCAAGGTGCCCGGTTGAGCTCTGGTTTGGGAGGGGAAGCTCTCTAAGATCTTCCGGGTGTGTGGCGGGACCTCCTCGCTTCAGCCTTGGGTCTTTTCTTATTCTTACATCCACCATCAAGAGAGTCTAGTGAGGGAGAAGTAAGCATCGGCTGCACCCCCAGTGGGTCTGAACTCAAGAGGCCTGTTGCAGGTTTCAACATAAGGCTTCTTCTACTTTTTCATATTGGGTTTTTATCTACCATTTCATATATGGGTTAATCACGATTTCATTTGGGAGTTTATCTATGGTTTCATCTAGGGTTTATCTATGGTTTCATCTAGGGGTTTATCTATGATATCATTTATGGGTTTATCTAGGGTTTAATCTAGGGGTTTATTTAGGGTTTCATCTATGTGTTAAACTAAGAGGTTCATCTTGGGGTTATTTAGGGGTTCATTTAGGGGTTCATCTATGGGTTCATCTAGGGAATTTTCTAGAGGTTCATCTAAGCTTTATCTAAGGGTTCATATAAAGGTTTATATATGGGTTCATCTAGGTGTTTATATATGTGGTTTATATAGGGTTCCATCTAGTGGTTTATCTAAGGTTTCATCTAGGTGTTTATCTAGGGGCTCATTTAGGGGTTCATCTAGAGGTTTATCCAGTGGTTCATTTAGGAGTATATATAGGAGTTCATCTAGTGGTTTATCTATAGGATCATCTAGGGGTGTATCTCAGAATTCATCTAGGGTCTTATTTAGGGGTCTTTTATGAGTTTCTCTATGGTTTTATCTAGGGGTTTATCTAGGGTTTCATCTTGGGGTTTATCTAGGGTTTGTCTATGGGTTCATCTAGGGTTTCTTCTATGGGTTTCATCTATGGGTTTATCTAAGGGTTCGTCTATGGGTTTATCTAGGGTTTCATTCATAGGTTATATATCATGTCATTCAGGGGTTTATCTATTGTTTCATCTAGGGGATTATCTATCGTTTCATTTAGGGTTTATCTATGATTTCATCCATGGGTTTGTCATTATTTCATCGATGAGTTTATCTATCAATACATCAGGGGGTTTATCTATTATTTTATTATTGGGTTATCTATCATTTCATCCAGGGGTTTATCCATTGTTTCATCTAGTGGTTTATCTACCATTTCTTCTAGAGGTTTATCTACTGTTACATTCAGGGGTTTCTCTATCATTTCATCCAAGGGTTTATCTACCATTTCATCCAGTTTTTTATCTACCATTTCAACTATGGGTTTATCTATCATTTCATTTATGGGTTTATCTACTATTTCATCTAGAATTTTATTTATTGTTTCATTTAGTGGTTTATCTATTGTTTCATTCATGGGTTTATCTACTGTTTCATCTAGAGATTTATCTACAATTTTATTTGGGGGTTTATCTATCATTTCATCTAGAAGGTTTATCTAATATTTCTTCCAAGAGTTTATCTACGGTGCTGTTATTAGCAAACCCAAAATGGATTTTATCAAACCAAACAAATACATTTTAGTCTTTTTTTGAAGCCTTTTCTTTTGCTTTTAGCAAACCATGTGAGAAAAGAAAATGGTGGAGGCATGTGAAGGAGTAAGTGTACATTACAATGGTCCGCCTCTCTCTTTCTCCCTATCTTCTAAATCCCTCCAATCTCACTCTGCCGCCCAAAATAATTCTGGCGTTGTAGCCGTCCTCCAACTCTCTCGCAAAATTTGAAGAATACCTAAAGTGTTGGAGATATGCAAACTCTCCTATGTTTTAAACTGAGGAGGTAGCATGCAAGAGGCGGTACAGGTGTGATGTTTAGGATCAAAGCAAGCTCTCCAATGGCAGTACCAGGAAAAGGTTGGTCCAAATGGAGGGAGTCCAGAAGGTTGGCAACAATGGCGGTTTGTCTAAGTGCATGTGGCCTAAGCAAAGATAAATTTTCGTAGCAGGATTTGAGATTTCTCTAGAGCTTGATAGGAAGCAAATAAGTGGCATCATCTCAATGGGTGCAAGCTTGGTTGACAGAGACAATCTAGGCGAGACAACCAGAACAATAACTTGAAGAAGAAGTAACTTTAATGGCGGCAATTGGAGAATTTTGCAGCATTTCTCGAATAGATCAATTATAAATTCGAAGGAGGGGTATTTTAAGGCAATTAGGACCTCATCGTCGGTGACGTGCGAGCCAATTTTCAGGCAATAATATTTTTATTGATGGTTTGCTAGTAACCAATTGGTTTTCAAATAGCCATTTTTAATTTCATGGTTTGGTAGTAGTAATGGTTTGCTAGAAGCAAAAACGGGTTTGCTAATAACAGCACCCTTTATCTAATGTTTCATCCAGGGGTTCATCTACCGTTTTATCTATGGGTTTATCTATTATTACATACGTGGGTATTTCTATTGTTTCATCCATGTGTTTATCTATCGTTTCATCTAGAGATTTATTTATCATTTTTTCTAAGGCTTTATATTCAGTTTCATTCAAGGGTTTATCTATCATTTCATCCAGGGTTTTATCTATAGTTTCATTCAGAGGTTTATCTAAAATTTCATCCAGTAGTTTATCTACCATTTCATTCAGGTGTTAATCTATCATTTCATCAGGGGTTTATCTACCGTTTAATCTGTGGGGTTTATCTACCATTTTATCGAAGAAGTTATTTACCGTTACATTGAGAGGTTAATTTGCCATTTCATCCATGAGTTTATCTACTATTTCATAAAGGGGTTTATGCAGCATTTCATCTAAGGTTTTATCTACCATTTCATATAATGTTTTATCTATCATTTCATCCAGGATTTTATCTATCATTTTATCCAGGGATTTATATACCGTTTAATCCAGAGGTTTATGGTTTATTTACTGTTTCATCCAAGTTTTTATCTACCATTTCATCGAGTAGTTTATCTACCATTTCATTTATGGGTTTATCTACCATTTCATCTAGGAGTTTATCTACCATTTTATCTACGTATTTATCTGTCATTTCATCTTGGGGTTTATCTATCATTTCATCTAGGTGTTTTTCTATCATTTCATCGAGGGGTTTATCTACGATATTATCTAAAGGTTTATCTATCATTACATGCATGGGTTTATCTACAGTTTCATCCAGAGGTATATCTACCATTTCATCTATAGGTTTATCTATCATTTCATCCATGGGTTTATTTATTATTTCTTCTAGGGGTTTATTTGTGTTTCATCAAGGGGTTTATCTACCATTTCATACAAGGGTTTATCTATCATTTCATTTAGGGGTTTATATATTGTTTCATCTATGGTTTATCTACCATTTTGTCTAGGGGTTTATCTACTATTTTATCTAGGGTTTTATCTATTGTTTCATCCAGGGGTATGTCTATTATTTCATCCATGGATTTATCAATCATTTCATCTAGAGGTTTATCTACCATTTCATTTAAGGGTCTATATACTATTTCAGCCTGGGGTTTATTGACCGGTTCATCCAAAGGGTTATCTACCATTTTATGCATGGGTTTATCTACTATTTCATATGTGGGTTTATCTATCATTTCATCTGGGGGTTTATCTATTATTTCATCTTGAGGTTAATCTACTATTTTGTGCAAGGGTTTATCTATCATTTCGTATAGGTGTTTATTTATTGTTTCATCAAGTAGTTTATCAACTATTCCACCAGAGGATTTATCTACTATTTCATCGAAGGCTTTATTTGTTGTTTCATCCAAGGGTTTATCTACTATTTCATGTAGGGGTTTATGCATAATTTCATCTAAGGGTTTATTTATCATTTCATCCAAGGGTTTATCTATCATTTCATCCATGAGTTTATCTATTATTTCATCTAGGGGTTTATCTATTATTTCATCCCGGGTCTATCTACCATTTCTTCTGGGGATTTATTTATAGTTTCATCTAGAAGTTTATCTAGAGATTTATTTAGGAGTTTATCTATGGGTTCATCTATGGGTTTATATAGGGGTTCATCTAGAGGTTTATCTAAAAGTTCATATATGGCTTATCTAGGTTTTTATTTAAAGGTTTATCTAGGGGTTCATCTAATGGTTTATTTAGAGGTTCATTTATGGGTTTATCTAGGATTTCATCTATGGGTTTATCTAAGGGTTCATCTTGGGGTTTATTTATGGGTTCATCTACGGGTTTATATTTGGTTGAATCTATGGGTTTATCTAATGGTTCATTTATGGGTTATCTATGGGTTCGCCTAGAGATTTATCTAAGGGTATATCTAGAAGTTTATATAAGGGTTTATCAATGGGTTTATCTTGGGGTTTATCTAGAGGTTTATCTGCGGGTTTATCTAGGGGTTCATTTATGGGCTTATCTAAGGGTTCATCTAGGGGTTTATCTTAGGATTCATTTAGGTATTTATCTAGGTGTTTATCTAGGATTTCATCTATGGTTTATTTAGAGGTTCATATAGGGGTTTATCTAGAAGTTTGTCTATGGGTTCATTTAGGGTGTAATCAAGAGTTTTATCTTCCTTTTCATTTATGGGTCTATCTACCATTTCATCTAGGGGTCTACCACTTTATCTATATGTTTATCTATTGTTTTATCCATGGGTTTATCTATGCTTTCTTCAAAGGGTTTATCTACCATTTCATCTTGGGGTTTATCTACAGTTTCATCCAGGGATTTATATACCGTTTCTTCAATGGGTTTATCTACCATTTCATCAAGAGAATTATTTACCATTTCATCATAGGGTTTATCTATCATTTTAACCATGGGTTTATCTATCGTTTCATCCATGGGTTTATTTATCATTTCATCTATGGGTTTATCTACCATTTCTTCTATGAGTATATCTACCATTTCATCCATGAGTTTATCACCATTTCATATAGTGGTTTATCTACCGTTTCATATATGGGTTTATTTATAATTTCAACCATGGGTTTATCTACTATTTCATCTATAGGTTTATCTAATTTCATTCATTGGTTTATCTACCATTTCATTTAGGGGTTTATCTAATATTTCATCCAGAGATTTATCTACCATTTCACCTAAGGGTTTATTTAATTTTTCATCTATGGGTTTATCTATCATTTAATTGAGGTTGTTTATCTACCATTTCATCCAGAGGTTTATTAATCATTTAATGCAGGTGTTTATCTACTATTTCATCTAAGGGTTTTTCTACAATTTCATCCAAGGGTTTATCAAATGTTTCATCCATGGGATTAGTTATCGTTTCATCCAAGGGTTTATCTATTGTTTCATCTACGGGTTTATATATTGTTTCATACATGGGTTTATTTACTGTTTCATCTAGGGGTTTATCTATTGTTTCATCTAGGGGTTTATCTATCATTTCATCTAGGGTTATATCAATTGTTTCATTCAAGGATATATCAATTGTTTCATCCAAGGGTTTATCAACCATTTCATCAAAAGGATTATCTACCATTTCATCCATGGTTTTATCTACGATTTTATTTAAAAATTTATCTACCATTTCATCCATAGGTTTATTAAACTTTTTATCCAGGGAATTATCTATTGTTTCATCCAGGGTTTTATCTACTATTTTATCTAGAGGTTTATCTATCATTTCATCCATGGGTTTATCTACCATTTCATCTGGGTGTTTATCTATCATTTCTTCAAGTGGTTTATTTACCATTTCATCCAGGGATTTATCTATTATTTTATCCTAGAGTTTATCCACTATTTCATCCAAGGGTTTATCTACAGTTTCATCCAGGGTTTATGTACAGTTTCATCCGGGTGTTTATCTACTATTTTATCCAAAGGTTTAGACTTATGCACGATTAGACTCTTCTAATTTACTCAATTTTTAATGGTCATATTGATTATGTTTTTTATATCAATCATACATGCATGCACTCAATTGATATCCCCCCCCCCCCCCCCCCCCCCCACACACACACACCTAATTTTTAGAAATATGCACATAAACCCTCATAGATTTCAACAAGTAAATATAAAGGGGGTTATCCACCTATTTCTATTGATTAAGGGGGTTATTGACAATGGGAAAAAAGTATAGGGGGTATGAACAATTTACTCTATTTTTATTTATATTCATTCATAAAATATAGCTTATATATCTTACAAACTATTTTTTATAAAATAATTTATTATTATATATAGCCTTATTTAATATCATACCATTTAATAGTTTCTTTATCAAATGTAATAAAGTCGTACTAAGAACAAATGAACAGCTTCGATTACAACCAATATCGAATATTCTCTCATTAAATTTTCACTTTAATATTTTCTGCCCCAAAAATCATCATTAGGGCCCACTACCAAAATTATCAAATAAAGTCACTTTAGGGGATGATGCATTTATTCGGGTTATTAATTATCACATAAGAAATTATTATTTATAGGCCCTGATATGATAAGCAATATTTTTTGAATATGATATCTAATGATAAGCAATTTTTTTTTTTGAAATTGTTATATGCATATTATATTTGAATATATACACATTTATCATTCACAACCCCGCACAAAATGAAAACTATTAAAGGGTGGTGTTAAAGGCAAATCAGAATTGGCTATTGGCAAACCAATTTCTATGAATTATTACTCGCCTTTTGAAAATACGATTTTTACATGCATTTTTTGGAAAAGTGTTCAACACGATAATTGTAGATCTCGTCGAGATCTACAACTTTCGTGTTGAACACTTTTCCTGAAAATGTATGTACAAGACGTATTTTCAAAATATTCACTATAGTTACGATCAGGGCGACAATACGCCTTGTGTGTGCATTTCTAGGAAAAGTGTTCAACACGAAAGTTGTAGATCTCGACGAGATCTACAATTTTGGTGTTGAACACTTTTCCTAAAATGCATGTACAAAGCGTATTTTCAAAAGGCGCGTAATAACTCATAGAAATTGGTTTGCCAATAGCCAATTCTGGTTTGCCTTTAACACCACCCCTATTAAATGGGTGTGTGTTGAGGATCCTCATGGCTCCCTTCCTCACCTCTCCGGGATTGATTGTTATCCGCACTATAGTTATGGCTATTCGCACTCTTTTGTATGAGTTATTACACGTCTTTTGAAAATACATTTTGTACATGCATTTTTAGGAAAAGTGTTCAACACGAAAGTTATAGATCTCGACGAGATCTACAACTTTCGTGTTGAATACTTTTCCTAAAACTGCATATACAAGACGTATTTCCAAAAATTTGGTATAGTTACGCACATGTTTCAATCAGGGCGGCAATACGTCTTGTGCGTGTATTTTTAGGAAAAGTGTTCAACACGAAAGTTGTAAATCTCGAGATTTACAATTTTCGTGTTGAACACTTTGCCTAAAAATGCACGCACAAAACGTATTTCCAAAAGGCGTGTAATAACTCATACAAAAAAAATATGAATAGCCAAAACTGTAGTGCGGATAACAATCGTCAAAATAAATATAAAAAAGTAATCATAATGTGGGAGCGCTTGCTTTCTAAAAGCACTTTCAGATAAAGCACCTTCTCCCTCCAATGAAGTACTTCAATATCTCTTTGCGTGTGGGAGAAAGCTAGTTTAGATTATTTGTGTTCTTGTTTGTAATAGGAGAGTGACAGGGTAGGGGGTCATCGTGCCTCGCGCGATAGTACTCATGCAGACTGTGATCGGATGGACTCCAGCCACGATCGGGCGAGTTCTGCCCGTCTTCGGGAGGGCTCCGCCCATCTCCAGGCTTGGGAGACCGCGTGAACTATCGCGAAAGCATTATATATTTTATTTAAAATTTGTCTAATTAATGATCTTAGTTTATTATTTCCACACACGTATGTTTATATATATATAACTTAGTTCAATATTATTTAACAAAAAATTGTTTGTGTTATGGTTGTCATCTCTGTTTGTCATATTGGACCTAGGTTCAAATCTCATGACAATTTTTGCGAGGTTAAAAATTGGGTCATATGACTCTCTTTTCAATGATTTAGAGATAATATATATATATATAAGGTAGTTCAATATTATTTAACAAAAACTAGTTTGTGTTATGGTTGTCATATTTGTTTGGCATAGTAGGGACCTCGGTTCAAATCTTATCATTGACAATTTTTTGCTCGGTTAAAAATCGAGTCATATGACTCTCTTTTTAATAAATTTAAAGATAAAATCGTAACTTCACGTTATAGGGTATTGCTATACTAAAAAAATAGGCATATGACACGCTATCATAGTAGGTATCGGAGCTCTAGTAAAAATAATCAAGGGCAAGATTGATTTAAGTGAAATCAGACGTTTTAGATTATAGCCCTAAGGGCTAGATTGCTTTAATGGAATAGCAAGCAAGTGATAAGTTTCGGGAATGTGCATTTATAAAATAGAGGTTTAGAAAGACCAAAAAAGTCATGCATGTCTACGCTTTTTCGAAGGATTTTCATAAGAAATGTGCGCATAAGTAAGCAATAAGTTTCGGGAATTTGATGTGTGACAATTGGTGACCATCGGTGCACCCGACACAAAAATTTTGACTAGTACTGAGAAGATCGACGTGTTACCGTCCGTCTTTTAAATGTGGATTGATTTTGTGTCACTATAGCTGAATGAAGACACTAACAAGCTTAGATGGATACAATGAACATAATTGCATGATCATGAATTTTTTGGTAGTTAATTTATGACTTAAAAGTATAACTATTGGCGGTTGTTATTAGCACTACAAAAATGATTATCCGCAACTATTTGATATCCGCACTAAACAATTTTTAAAAAAAATGCAAAGAAAATTGATATCTGCAAACAAAATTGTCGACGGCAGGGACGAAAGTCGTGGAAGTGAATATGTCGTCTTCGACGGTGATGGAAGTTGCGGAGACGAAGATGCCAACATCGGGTTGAGCTTCGTCGGGCAGATGCAGAGCAAGAGGAGGCGGAAGAGGGGGAGACGCCGGTGGGCTGCTTGGGAAAGGAGAGTGCGGTTAGTCCTTTTGAAAATCCCTAAGAAATACCTATTTAAAAGTATCGATAGTCAAAACTATAGTGCGAATAACAAACGCCTAACTATAATTGGACATTGACATTTTCAATGAATTAGGTAGATGTCGACCGACTAAAAGGTCCTAATGGCTAATTAGTTGTTCGCCAAATTACTATCTAGTGAAATGGACGATGACAAGCTTAATTTGATGTTTGCCGAACATCGGATGTGATTAATTAATTTTGGTTTTTGCGTGCGGTCCGGTCTTGAAAGAGATCGACGAGTCTTGAGGTTGGCTTTACGCTGGATTTTGTTAAGATCATATATAGAACTCTTGTGTGGTGCCCAAACAGTTTGCACGTAACGCATAGTAACGCATTGCATAGGCCTTTCGTTATGAACAATTTTTGGGTGCGCCACTCGCACAGCACAGTGCCGTGCGAGTGGCGATCCAGTCGTGCGCTTGCACATCAAATCAGACGTGAGAGAATGTGTGCAAAAATAGGAGAGTACTACAATAAGAGGAAAGTTATGGAATGATGTAACGCGGCACTAAATAACTTGCATGTTTTAATGACTTTAAAAATATCTAAATTTCAAACTTTAAATATTTTAGTATCATAATTTTAGTATATATTTATATATAATCGATTGATCACTCATGAGTCATGACATTAATATGTAGAATCTATTGGTTGGTGTATAACTCATATTTGTCGAGAGTGAGCCCGCCTCAGCCGCGACAACAAATAAGACGATCGACGAAGACGGGAGAAGCCCCAACAAAGAAGATCAAGAGGCAAGCGGGGAGGCGAGAACTTTCGGTACTCGCCCATAGACGGGCCTCCCTTGTACTCGCCTATAGGCGAGACCTCTCCTCTACTCTCCCATAGGCGAGACCTCTCTTATACTCGCCCATAGACGAGTCTCTCATCATTTCGGCAGAAGGATTTCAATAGCCAAATTTCTCACTACCGAGGTCCTTTTCTAACGGCACCAATCATCTCGCTAAGGTGCTCTCACCCGCTAGACATGTCAGGTATTTTGCAGGAGCGGCTATTCCCAGACCAACCCCCCTGGATTGTTTGTACCCTCTTTGTGTACGACTAGCTCATCTCTTGGCTTTGGAGGAAAAGTTCCTACAGAATTCTGAGTATGTGGCGGGCCCTCCTCGCTGTAACAACTGGGTCTCTCTCTCTCTCTCTCTCTCTCTCTCTCTCTCTCTCTCTCTTGCTCTTGTCTTCAAATCTGTGGTCAGTAACCTCGGGCTAACCTTTTGATCCGAACTCTTCTGAACTAATTTCTTGATTTCAATAGCTGGCATTAGTAAAAAGGGAGTGTGCTTCGAGCTGGGGGCAGACTTTCGATGATTGACCCCCGCTAAAAAATCACTGACTCGTCAATTGTTATGCATTTTTCGTAAAATCTGCAACAGAGAACTGCTCGATGATCATCGAGCACCTTTTTTTGTAAAATTTGCATGATGTTCTTCCACGCGCTCCTCGATATTCGAGGAGCTCTAAAATTTTTGTTTTCATTTTGTTGTTTTTTGAAAAATTCAATTGTTTCTAAATAGAAGCAACCATATTATTAAATTGTATGTTTAAATAATTAAAATATTAATTACTTTTTACTAATACAAGCAGTTATGCACGAGATTCTCTAATGTCCACGCATGAGATAGCTGCATGAGCGCATTAAACACGCGCTTGTTAAAACAAATAGAAATAAAGCATTAGTGATAGGACAAGATAATTAAATATTAAATATCATCATCAAATATTAATAATTATTTTTATAAACAATTGCAAGTGTCACAATGTATGATATTGATGTGAGCATATCTGCTTAAGTCAATAAATATTATAATCAACAACATTTTGTTTTGGTTTTAAGTGTTGAACGAGGTTAGCTTAATTTATTGATTAATTATTTTTTATTATGTTTTGAATGTTGCCTTTTAGGTATTTTATTTTTGTGAATTTTCTACTAATTTGTATTTTAGGATACATTTTGTAAATTTGGTAGGGGACGATTAGGTCCTTCGTGTCGAATTCAAATTTGCGCGGTTGATTTAGGTAAGAATATTCGTTAAAATCGGAGAATATTTCAAATTTATCGTAGGATATTTCGCATTTACATATGACATCATTTCATTTGTCGCGGATGATCCGAGTCTCAGACGTAAACAACCTGCGTCCTATAAACGATGGCTCAGTGCTAGTATACGAAGGACCTTTTATACATTGGCTAGCATTCATATACAACATAATTTTTTTATTTTATGTCAATCTTATATATTATTAAATGATCCGCAAATAAATGCATAAAATTAAAAAATAAAAGACATTCATTTGTGCAATTACAATTACTACACCTTAGCAAAAATAGTATTCAATTTTCTTAATCCAATTAGCGAGTGAGTGAATACATTTGCTTAGAAATCTCCACCATAAAAAAAAATTTTAGAAATTTGATTTGCGGTCAAATAAATGACTAGATATTTGATTTGCAGATAGAAAATTTTATACATTTCACTTGTTATCTATTTTAAAGATTATAATCAAAGAATTCAAATTTATTTTGAAGACAACGTTCCAAAATCCAAAGTCATAAATAACTCAGATATGGAAAGCCGGTATTACAGCTCCCAGATAAGTTCGAAATTCAAAATTTAATTTTTAAAAAGAGTAAATTTATTTCTGTGGGCATTAAACAGGAACGGTGATTACTACATCTGTTAAACAGAACAGTAGACAGGTAGGGGAGGGGGGGGGGGGG
This sequence comes from Dactylorhiza incarnata, assembly GCA_033032865.1. NCBI lineage: Eukaryota > Viridiplantae > Streptophyta > Magnoliopsida > Asparagales > Orchidaceae > Dactylorhiza > Dactylorhiza incarnata. The sequence continues at coordinate 4,542,387 of JAWHQI010000085.1, forward strand.
GGAAGAGACGCTCTGAGAGGAAAAGGAAATAGGTGGGGGAGGTAGGTGGGGGCGGGCCTTTGGAATTTGGATTTGGACAAAACCTGCAAAGAAATCAAAATTGATAGCGTGCTTGCCGGCCATTAAAATCCTTCTTCTCCAGCCGATCGCTAGCTCTTGCTCTGCTTCACGTCTCCTTCGTTGCTGGGGCTCATTAGTTTTTCCCCTTTTTCGCTTTTTTTCTTGGCTTTTTTGATCGACGCATTGAGGATAATTATGAGGAGAGATTAGGGGTGAGTGCAGCAGCAAAAGTTTTGTAGAGGAAAGGTGGATTTTTTATCGCACGCCGCCCTGTAAAATGCGGAAAGGTATCTTTTCTTGGTGATCTGTATCGGGGAGTGGGATTTGTTATGTTCTTTGCCAAGGAAAAATGGCTTCTAGGGATTTTTGATCCCGATGGCTCTTTCATCGGAGGATTTGGAGAAGGAGAGGGGACTTTTGGAGGGTGGTATCGGCTCTGTGAAAAGGAAAAAGGTTGCTGAGAAGATTCTATTTTTTTTTCTTACCAATTTTGTGGTTGAGAGGTGCTGGTGAACGATGATGTAGATTTTAGGTACACGAAACTCTCTGCATGTAGAACTAGAAAAGAAGTGTGTTTCTATTATCTCTGGTAGATTTGATTGGCAAGCGGTGTGATTATATTCTAATTTATTTTTCTTTCTCTAAGTTTGTTCAGAATCCTGTCAGAGTGGGCTTGAATTCAGGAATTGAGCTGGTGGAAAACGGTGGGATTCCCTAATGCTAACGGTCACTAAGCATTTCTCTAACTGGAACAGTCGGCATTGAACTTCTTGGGAGTGATTTTGGAACCCAAAAGGTATGTGATTCTTCGATTTCTATTCTATAAATTACTAAGATTCTGTGGTGTGGTGCGTTTCCTCTATCTGTAAGTGCTCGGATTGATGTTAATATTAGTTTTATCTATTTGCTAGGATCAGTTCATGGAATGAGTTTGCTATAGAGTGTAGAGATTCTTCATGACTTGATGACTGAAAACTCTCTTATTAGGAACAAACCAGATATCTCAGACTGATGGATAAAACCATTAAGATTTGGAAATTAGATAGAGTTATTTCTTCTCATGCCTTCAAATTTGTAGTGCTGCTGGCTTTTCTACTTCTCAATGCATCCCGAGGGCTTAACATGGAAGGGCAGTACCTCTTAGACATTAAAAGTGTACTTAAGGATGATTGGGGGCGCCTTGACAGTTGGAGAGATGGAGAGGTGACACCTTGTTGTTGGACTGGCGTGAACTGCTCGAGCGACTATGATCCTGTCGTCATTTCCCTTGATCTCAACTCCTTGAATTTGTCGGGTCCTCTCTCTCCCAGCATTGGTGGTTTGACGCATTTAACTTACCTCGACCTTTCCTTCAATGGATTCTCAGGAAATATCCCTTCAGAGATTGGAATGTGCTCAAAACTAGAAGTTTTGTACCTAAACAGCAATGATTTTGAAGGAGAAATCCCTCCCGAGTTCGGTAACATTGCCTCCTTGATAAACTTCAATATCTGTAACAATAGACTCTCGGGATCCCTCCCCAAGGACATTGGCAACCTCTCGTCTCTGGTAGAGTTAGTAGCATACACTAACAACCTCACGGGTCCGCTACCACCCTCCATTGGAAAACTCAAGAACTTGGCGATCTTTCGTGCTGGGCAGAACATGATTTCCGGAAGCATCCCCGTGGAGATAAGCGAATGTGTAAGCCTGGAAGTTCTTGGCCTCGCACAAAACCAGCTTGGAGGCGAGATCCCAAGAGAGACAGGGAAGCTCGAGTTCCTTCGAGAACTGATTCTTTGGGATAATCAGTTGTCTGGATATGTCCCCAAGGAGTTGGGCAATTGCACAAACTTAGTGACCCTTGCACTTTATCAGAATAATCTTTTTGGGGGCATCCCTCCTCAGATAGGGAACTTGAAAAATGTGGAAAAACTCTATCTTTACAGGAACGGACTGAACGGAACTATACCAAAGGAGATCGGTAATCTAACGATGGCAAAGGAGATTGATTTCTCGGAGAATTTCTTGGTGGGAGGAATTCCAGCTGAGGTTAGTAGAATAACGGATCTGCGACTTCTATACCTTTTCCAGAATCAGCTGGCTGGGAACATCCCACCTGAGCTGTGTGAGTTGAGAAATTTGACAAAGCTTGATCTTTCGATTAATAACCTCACAGGATCTATCCCTGTTGGGCTGCAGTACTTGCCTAAGTTGCTTCAATTTCAGCTCTTCGACAACAGCCTTTCGGATGTTCTTCCTCAGGAGCTCGGTGTTTATAGTCCTCTCTGGGTAGTGGATTTCTCAAATAATAATCTCACCGGGCAACTACCAAGCCATCTATGCAAGCATTCCAACCTCATTATGTTAAATTTATGGTCGAACAAGTTCACTGGTAATATACCCGAAGAAATCACGAACTGTAAATCTCTGGTGCAGCTTCGATTGGGCGATAACAGTCTCACGGGCAGCTTCCCCGCCGACTTATGCAAGCTTGCGAACTTGAGCATTGTTGAGTTGGACCAGAACAGGTTCAGTGGCCCAATTCCTGTTGAGATAAGGAACTGCAAATCCTTACAAAGGCTCTCTCTCCCTATCAATTACTTCACATCCGAGCTTCCTCGAGAACTCGGTTATCTATCACAGCTGGTCTTCTTCAACATCTCATCCAACAGGTTTGGAGGAGGAATCCCACCAGAAATTGTTAGCTGCAGAGCACTTCAAAGACTTGATCTTAGCCAGAACAGACTTGTCGGAATGATACCAAATGAACTTGGAACTCTTCTACACTTGGAACTGCTTATTCTTTCTGATAACAAACTTTCAGGAAGAATTCCATCCATTCTGGGGAACCTTACTCATTTAACTGAGTTTCAGCTAGGTGGTAATCAGTTTTCTGGCTTTATTCCAAAGGAGCTGGGCGGGCTTTCGAGCTTGCAGATTGCGATGAATCTCAGCTATAATAATCTTTCCGGGGATATACCGCCCGAGCTCGGGAACCTAGCTTTGCTCGAGTATCTTTTGCTCAATAATAACAACTTGAACGGCGAAATTCCTTCTACTTTTGTTAATCTGTCGAGCTTGCTCGGTCTGAATGTCTCGTTCAACGATCTCTCCGGGCCAATCCCGTCTCTCTCGCTGTTTCAAAACATGGCCTCGAGTAGTTTCATCGGAAACAAAGGTCTTTGTGGTGACCCTCTTGCTAGCTGCGGCGGACCGCCTCCTCCTCCTTCGCCGGATTCCAGGTCAGGTAGTAATCCGGTAGGTGAGATTATTGCGATAACCGCAGCTTCCATTGGAGGAGTCGCTCTTCTTCTTATCGCGGTTATAGTATACTACATGAGAAGGCCAGTTGAGACTGTTGCTCCCTTCCAAGACAAGCGGCTTTCATCTGTATCATCTGACTTGTATATCTGCCCAAAGGAAGGATTTACTTTCCAGGACTTGATCGCAGCCACCAACAATTTCGATGAAGGTTTTGTCATCGGAAGGGGCGCCTGTGGAGTTGTTTATAGAGCTGTTATGAATAATGGATTGGTGGTTGCTGTGAAGAAGCTTTCTTCTAACAGGGATGGTAGCAATTCTGACAATAGTTTTCATGCAGAAATATTGACTCTTGGGAATATAAGGCATAGGAATATTGTTAAGTTGTATGGATACTGCTATCATCAAGGCTCAAATCTTCTTCTTTATGAATATATGTCGAGGGGCAGCCTCGGTGAGATGCTTCACGGACGATCTTCTAACCTTGATTGGGACACGAGGTTCACGATTGCAGTCGGGGCGGCTCATGGGCTCTCTTATCTGCACCATGACTGTAAGCCACGGATTATTCACCGGGATATCAAATCAAACAACATCTTGATTGATGATAATTTCGAAGCGCACGTCGGAGACTTTGGATTGGCACGGGTGATCGACATGCCCCAGTCGAAATCGATGTCTGTGGTTGCTGGATCCTATGGATATATTGCGCCAGGTGAGTGATTTCTTTGGCGCTACATTTATCACTGAAGTAGTGTAGCTCCTGCCATCTTCATCTAAAGAAAGAAATTTTTGTGCATTAGAATATCTTACTGTTTACCTCTCTTCTGAAGGATTGCTAACTGGATTGGTTTTGATGAAGTTGTTATAGCATGATGAAAATTGATAATCAATATTTAAGCTAATTGGGATAAAAACAATAGTCTCCTCCTAATAAAACAAATATATTGTTAATTGTGTGCCTCGAATCCTAACCCAAAGGCGACGACCGATTATGAACACGGCCCGCGAGGTCCGGGGCCTTGGATGAAAAAAATTTGGCACACGGCCCGAGGCACACAGGCGTGTGCGGTTGGGACCATTCCAGAAGTCAGTGGACGCATCCAGAAGGCGGAGACGCGACGTTTATGGGCACACGACCCGAGGCACATGAATGTGTGCCCAGGGCATGTGCGGTTGGGACCGTTCCAAAAGTTAATGAACGCATCCAGAAGGCGGAGACGCGATGTTTCGGGGAACACGACCCGAGGCACACTGGCGTGTGCCCAGGGCGTGTGTTGTTCTAACAGTTCCATGGCGGTTGTTACACTTACACGTTTGTCGATGAAAGGATGCACTGATTGGGCCACACGCCCGAGGCACGCGGGTGTGTGCCAAGGGCGCGTCAATTTCTACATAGTGCTATATAAACTCCTGGTCATTCTGTCTTCTGTGTGGTAATCTATGAGGCAATCTGAGGCGGCAATTTGGTGGTAGTTCTGAAGCAATCGTTCTGGGGTTTGGGCATTCTGTTCTCTGTAATCTGTGTCTGTATTTTGTATTCTGAATTTTGAAATTCGCTCACCCACTGTAACCGCCTCTGTTCTTGAGTGTGAAGATCTGACTGTTGCTGCCCGTGGATGTAGCCCATCTTGGGGTGAACCACATAAATCTGTTATCTGTGATTGTTTATTTCTGTTTCGTTCTTTATTCTCGTATTTCCACAACATATATATATATTGTTGAATGTCGCGTAATTAGGTCTTATGTTGGTTTCCTCTCTCTTGTATCTCTTAGTCTCTCCTATATATAAAGGAGGAGACCCTTTGTTATCAATTAACAATTTTAGATCTCACGACATGGTATAAGAGGCGTGCGAGCCCTAATCGCTCTCGTTCGTTCCGTTTCCGCCAACCGTTCCGCTCCCTCCAGTCGTCGTCGCTTCCAGTCTCTCTCCCGTCGTCAGTTTCCGCTCGCCTTCCTCCTACTAGTCTCCCGTCGCAGCTCCCGTCGCAGTCCAGGTCGCAGCCTCCCGCCGCAGCTTTCGCCCTCGGCCCGCGTTTCTCGTCACAGTCCAGGTCGCAGCTCCTGTCAGCAGTTTCGTCGCAGTTTTCGGTCGCAAGAGGTATGCAACAGTAATGGCTCTCTTACTTGCGTCTGGTGTCTTCTTTGCTTGAGGTGATGCCCTCACGACAGTACGGATCTCCTCCCTTGTGCATCTGGCTCGGCTTCTCCGTCGGGTTCGTCTGAGCTCCTCTCTTTCTTAAGAAGTTACTAGAGCGGTTGTTCTCCTTTTTTTTCCGTGGTTTCTTTCCTCGGGTTGCTATGGAAGGGACTGGTGACTCTCCCAATATGTCCTCCGGTGAACGTGTTGAGTCCTCCCCGATGCCGTCCTTGGGTTCCGGTCGTGCCCTCCATGACCATGGATCTCCTCAAATTACTACCATGAAGCTTGATGGTGCAAATTATCTCTCGTGGGCTCGGTCGATTACTCTGGCCCTGCAGAGTCGCCGTATGTTTGGATATGTTACCGGCACTACGAAGGCTCCTGCTCAGGCTTCTCCTGAGTGGTCTCAATGGGAGTCGGAAAACTCCCTGGTGATGTCCTGGCTTCTCAACTCCATGCAGGAACACATAGCTCGGAATTACCTCTTTCTGGACACTGCAGCAGATATTTGGAAGCGCGTTGAGGTTACTTATTCGTGTCGTGGCAATGTTGCTCAGATTTTTCAGCTTCGCCGACGGATTTCCCTCTTGCGGCAGGGTGACCGTTCTCCTTCCTCATATTACCTAGAGTTTTCTCAGCTCTACCAAGAGTATGATCACTTTGATGCTCTCACTCCGGTATACCCTGAAGATGAAGTTCTTGTTCGGGCTCGGGAAGAACGCAACCGGATCTTTGAGTTTGTCCATGGTCTGCATCGTGATTTTGATCCTATTAGTGTCCAGATTCTTGGGCGGTCCCCTCTTCTGTCTCTACCAGAAGTTTTCAGCCTTGTTCAGCAAGAATTTGATCGCCGTCAGACTCGACTTCCCGACTCCGCAGCGGAGGGCTCTGCTCTTGCGGCTCACTTTGGTCGTCTCTCTCGTGACTACAAGCCCCGCTCTGGTGAGAAGGATCATCTGATGTGTGATTATTGCGGGAAGGCCCGTCATACCAAGGACACCTGCTTCAAGCTCCATGGCTTTACTCCTTCCCGGGGTGGTCCTGCTTTTCGTGGTGGTCGTGGCAATGATTGCTCTACTGGCTGTCCTCCTCTGCCACGCTCTGCTCATCTCTCAGAAGCTTCGGAAGATTTTACTCCTGCTGCTACCTTTGCTCTCTCTTCGGATGAGATTTTGGCCTTCCGACGTATGATGTACTGTCTATTGGTCACGATAAAGTGAGTGTCGATGATGGCTCCTTTTCCTCAATTGCAGGGAAGGGCACCATTCCCTGTTCCTCCCTCACTCTCTCGCCCATGCTTCAAGTTCCTAAGTTTACTCGAAACCTACTGTCTATTAGTCACTTGACTCATTCTATGAATTGTTCCGTGACTTTTTTCCCTCTTCATGTATTTTTCAGGACCTGAAGACGGGGAAGGTGATTGGCTCTGGTAGCATGTGTGATGGACTGTACATGTTTGACCCCTCCAGCTCGGCTCCTCCTCGTGCTCTTCATATGGCGTCCTCTCCTGATTTGGATTCCTGGCACTGTCGCCTAGGACATCCCTCTCCCTCTGTTATGAAACTTTTATTTCCAACTCTGTCAAACTCTGTGTTTAATAATTTTACGTGTGATGTGTGTGAACTCCATTTGCGGTCATTCATTCTGATGTTTGGGGACCTTCCCCGCATGCTTCTATTTCTGGTTGTAAATAGTTTGTCACATTTATAGATTGTTTTTCTCGTTGCACTTGGGTGTACCTCATGAAATCCAAATCTGAGGTTTTTTCTCTGTTTCAACGCTTTCATCAAATGATCGTTACTCAGTTCCATGCCACTGTTAAAGTGTTGCGCAGTGATAATGGTCGAGAGTACATGGACTCTCACTTTGAGCGATACCTTTCTGACTTGGGTATCATCCACCAAACGTCTTGTTTCTACACTCCTGCCCAGAATGGGGTCGCTGAGTGTAAAAATCGACACCTTCTTGAGGTTGCTCGATGCCTCTTACTTAAGATGCACCTTCCCAAATATTATTGGGGGGACGTTGTTCTTACGGCAGCGCATCTTATTAACCGCTTGCCAACCCGTATCCTTCACCATAAACCCCCGTTGGAAGTCCTCAAAATTACGCCTTCTGAGGTCCCTCCGCGTATCTTTGGGTGTGTGTGTTATGTCCACGTGCACCACACATCCAAGCTTGATCCCCGGGCACTTCGGTGTATTTTCATTGGCTACTCACCTACTCAAAATGGTATAAGTGTTTTCACCCTGTGACTTAAGACTTTTGTCTCCATGGATGTCACATTCCATGAATCCAAGTTTTACTATGGGAGCTCACTTCAGGAGGAGTATAGTACCATGGAAGTGAGCTCTTCCTCTATTCCTCTACCTATTTCTCCTCTCTATCCACCTATTCTTCCTTCTGGTGTTCTGCCTCCGGCATTGCCCCCTCGCCCTACTCCTCCTCTGCAGGTGTATACTCGTCGACGAAGGGGTACAAACAATCCGGTCTCGCACATTATACCAGAGCTACCGCCTGATCCGCCTACTGGTCTCCAAGGTAATTGATACGTCTACACATGCCGTTACATACACACGTTCATTCAAGTGGAAGCCGCACATATGGAAACCGCCGTGGATCCCGATCGTCGTAATTTATGGAGCGCGCAATTGGGAACCGCCATAATTTTCCTTTTCAAATTATGTGTTATTTAATATTAATTAAATGATATTTAATTAATATTAAATAATAATTAAATGTATTAAATGTATTGTCTTAATTAGTGTCTTAATTTGTGTGCCCTCCCTCATCTATATAAGAGGGAGGAGTTGGAGTTGTATGGCATGCTTGATATGTATGAAAGTTCTTAGGGCTGCTCCCTAAAGTTCATCTCTTTCCCTCTCCCCTTCGTCTCGCCTTCCACCGCGGCCCTCGCCCTTGCCGGATTCTTCTTCTCTTCCCCTATCACGTTTTTATTCGGTAACAATTGTCCGACCTGCCGCTCCGCCCGCCGTAGCGCCGCCGGCTTCCGGCTCTCCTTCCATGGCTACTAACACACGTCTCCTCCTCCGCGCCCGGCTCGACGGACACGACGTTGCGCTCGACAAACTCCAGTCCTCCCTCGAAGCCACCCTCGCCATGAACGCTCAAATCCACGTCCACCTCGATCGACTCGGCTTTCCTCCAGCTCCATCTCCGACGGCCGCAGCACACGCCCCTGCCGGAACAGCCCGCACGGCTGTCGCTGCACCTCCCATCCAAAGTCCGTCGGCCGCAGAAGTCATCCGCACCACCAGCGCCCTCGAGTTTCCGGCCGCCCGCCCCGCTCCACCAGAGGCTGAGGCCGCCCCACAGTCCTCATCCATCGCAGGGCAGCACGCCCTTTCTTCCCCACCCTGCGTCCAGCAGCCGACCCCCAGCGTCCAGCAGTTGGCACCGCCACCAGAGGCTGCCACAGCCATGGCCATTGTCGAGCAGCCAGCCCCACAGTCCCCGTCCACCCCAGGGCAGCCCGCCCGTTCTTCACCACCCTGCCTCAAGCAGCCTTTCCCCAGCTTCGAGCAGCCCGCACCAGTGTCTCCTCCCTGCGTCGAGCAGCCACCGTCCAGCGTGGAGCAACAGCCACCGCCGTCGCCGCACCCCCTGCGCCACGCAGCAGTCGCCGCCGCACCTCTCAAACAGCCTGTACGCCCTCTCGCCAACGTCCCCGACCCCAGCTGCCGCTGCCGCTACCGCCCGGCGTCACTCCCGTCCGATACCTTTGTCGCGCCCCTTGAGCCTCACACCCTTTACGTTCCTTTCTTTTTAATGGGAAACCGCACCCACCTCTCCCTCTCCATCTCATTAAATGACGCCCTCTCTCCTCTCCCCACATTTCAGTTTCCCATGCCTGCCATTTTCTCCACTACACGCCAAAATTCACTTTCTACAATTTCTGAACACTTTCTGGATCAGCGGGCCCCACCTCACATCTCCACAATTTCTGATGCCTCCCTCCTGCCTCCCCATCACACTTTACATCAGCCCTCCTTTTTCCTTTTTGAATCAAATTCTCCACCCTACACTCACACCCTCTACTATCCGCGCCCCATATTGTTCTCTTCCCCCCAAGAACATAGTCCCCCATCCATTTACAATTTTTGGTTACACGTGTTTCTCATTTCCGACACGTCTCACCGCCCCGTGACTTTTTCACGACTCGACCTTGGGGGCAAGGTCGATTTTCAAGTGCGATGGAATGATACGTCTACACATGCCGTTACATACACACGTTCATTCAAGTGGAAGCCGCACATATGGAAGCCGCCGTGGATCCCGATCGTCGTAATTTATGGAGCGCGCAATTGGGAACCGCCATAATTTTCCTTTTCAAATTATGTGTTATTTAATATTAATTAAATGATATTTAATTAATATTAAATAATAATTAAATGTATTAAATGTATTGTCTTAATTAGTGTCTTAATTTGTGTGCCCTCCCTCATCTATATAAGAGGGAGGAGTTGGAGTTGTATGGCATGCTTGATATGTATGAAAGTTCTTAGGGCTGCTCCCTAAAGTTCATCTCTTTCCCTCTCCCCTTCGTCTCGCCTTCCACCGTCGGCCCTCGCCCTTGCCGGATTCTTCTTCTCTTCCCCTATCACGTTTTTATTCGGTAACAATAATCGTGTCTCCACTTGTCATCCATTATCTCATTATGTGACTTATGACTCTTTGTCATCCTTGCATAGAGCCTTTGTTACTTCTTTGTCTTCCATATCCATCCCAACCTCGTGGCAGGAAGTTTTAGGGCATCCAAAGTGGAAAGAAGCTATGTTGGAAGAGATGATGGCTCTTGAAAAAAATTGCACATGGGACCTTGTTTTTCTTCCTCAAGGCAAGACCGTGGTTGGATGTAAATGGATTTTCTCAGTGAAACAAAACCCTCAAGGCCTTGTGGACCATTACAAGGCTAGGTTGGTTGTCAGAGGATACACACAGACGGCTGGAATAAACTATCAAGAAACCTTTGCTCCCGTCGCAAAGATGAATTCAATCAGAATTTTGCTCTCTTGTGCGGCCTGCAAAGGGTGGAGCCTCAACCAGTTGGACGTGAAGAATGCATTCCTCCATGGGGATTTGGAAGAGGAAGTTTATATGTCTTTACCTCCGGGTCTTGTTTCTGAGGGATCTGAAGGGAAGGTTTGCAGATTGAAGAAGGCTTTATATGACCTTACGCAATCTCTGAGGGCTTGGTTTGGAAGGTTCCAAAGAGCCATGATGACATTTGGGTATACTCAGAGTAATGCCGATCATACTCTGTTTGTAAAACACAGACAAGGAAAAGTGACTGCGTTAATTGTTTATGTGGATGACATTGCCATAACTGGGGATGACATAGACGAAATCAGAAATTTGAAGACGAGATTGGCTAGTGAATTTGAGGTAAAAGATCTCGGGAACCCCAAGTACTTTCTTGGCATTGAAGTTGTTAGGTCCAGGCATGACATCTTTATCTCCCAGAGGAAGTACATCCTTGACTTGCTGCAAACAACAGGAATGAGTGGGTGTAGACCTGTGGACACCCCTATTGAAACTAACCACAGAATGGGGGGGATGGTGGAGAAGTTGTTGCAGATATCAATGGGTTTCAATGCCTTGTAGGGAGACTCATCTACCTATCCCATACTCGCCCTGATATATCTTATGCAGTTGAAGTTATTAGTCAATACATGCATTCCCCTAAATCCCACCATTTGGATGCTGCCCACTGGATCCTTCGGTATCTTAAAACCTCTCCTGGGCGTGGCATCTTGTTTACTCCCAACAAAGATTTAACCATTGAAGTCTTCACAGATGCCGACTGGGCAGGGTCAGTTGATGACTGTAGATCTACTTCTGGATATTGTACTCTAGTTGGGGGAAATTTAGTAACCTGGAGAAGTAAAAAACAACAGGTGGTTGCCAGGTCCAGTACCGAAGCCGAATTCAGAGCTATGGCCCATGGAATATGTGAAGGAATGTCGATTCGGTGCCTTATGTCTGATCTTGGGATTCAAGGCAAGGGTCCCATCCTACTCTACTGTGATAACAAGGCTGCCATCAGTATCGCGCACAATCTTGTTCAGCATGATCGCACGAAACATGTTGAAGTCGATCATCATTTCATCAAGGAGAACATAGTGAGTGGAGTTGTGAGCACTCCATTTGTCCCATCAGATCAACAGCTGGCAGACGCCCTCACCAAGGGGTTGAGTTTTAGAGCTTTTGAAAATATTATGTCCAAGTTGGGTTTGACAGACATCACAAGCCCAACTTGGGGGGAGTGTTGAATGTCGCGTAATTAGGTCTTATGTTGTTTCCTCTCTCTTGTATCTCTTAGTCTCTCCTATATATAAAGGAGGAGACCATTTGTTATCAATTAACAATTTTAGATCTCACGACATATATATATATATCCAAAAAAATCATTAATAAAGCATACATAAGACATTTACACTCTACTATCATACATATTTGATAATTTTTGTATGTGAATTAATATAATGGTCCGTTTGTTTGGACGGAATTGGAGACCTGAAATTAGAATTGTGAGTGATCTTCAATTGGATTTAACCTCTAATTTCAATTCCGAAGCCTCAATTCCGCCCAACCGAAAGGAGCTTAAGAGTTTCTTCTAAAAGTTTGTTTTTATAGAACAAAGCATGAAATTATTTGAAATAAATTCTCTTAAGATTTGGTTACACGTCGTTCCTTGCGTTCGCAATAATTTTTTTCCCCTAATTTTGTACATTAGATAGATCTATTATTTGCTTGATATAGTCTCACTTTATTTGAGAATTAAGGGTCATTTTCAATTGGTATTTTGGGATCTTGATTTCCACGGAGATCACCCGGATGTTCCGGGGACCCGGTTCCAAAAACTTCACCTAGAGAATAGACTCTTGATAAAAATATGGAAGGCGATACAACGGGCAAATATGGAAAAACATAAAGCGAGACTATATTTTCAATGGTACTTTAATATTGACTCAAAATCAATTGGTTGCATGGTGTTGATCGGGATCTAGCATGAGTTTCTTAATGTGAGACTATATTTTCAACGGCACCCTCAACTGTAGGATCTTTGGCCTTTAAGATGTGATTTTTTGTGTGAATTTGGTGATGGTTGGGTATAGCCAACTTGTGCATCCAACTCAAAATCAACTGATCATAGGTGAAGTGGCTCATAGTCTATATTAAATGTACAAGATTACATGAGTTTCTTTGATGTAGGACTATATTCTCATCATGCTCCCTCATGTATAGGGTCTTGTCCCTCTAACATGTGATTTTTTTTTTGAATTTGGTGATGTTTGAGCCTACCAGCTCTGATATTATTTTAGAACATATCATTTATACATAGATTTTCTAATTTGAGACTATGCTTTGTTGTTGTCCTCATAACTAACGAGTTTTTCATGATACATTTTCGTCTCCCTTCTCTTATCCAGAATATGCATACACCATGAAGGTCACAGAAAAATGCGACATATACAGTTTTGGCGTCGTCTTGCTGGAGCTATTGACTGGAAGGGCACCTGTGCAGCCTTTAGACCACGGAGGAGACCTTGTTACCTGGGTAAGGAACTACATAAGGGAACATTCCATGAATTCTGGAATTCTCGATAACCGCTTGGATCTGGGGGAAGAAAAAGTTGTAGAACACATGATCATTGTTTTGAAAATCGCTCTTCTATGCACGAATATGTCGCCATTTGATAGGCCGCCGATGCGGCAAGTTGTCCTAATGTTAGTCGAGTCGAAAGAGAGATTCAGAAGCACTCCAGCCTCCCCGCTCACCAACCTCTTGTCAAAGGACCATTTCTCATGAAGTGGTTGTCATTTTCTATCAAATAGAAATGTTAATAGCATTTGTTAGTTTTCTATTTCATTTTTGTTTCTTTCTTGATATGGATGAAAGCTTTGTGTTAGTGATTGGTGTTTGAAGGAGCTTTGAAATCTAAACTACTTACATGAGGTATCTTAAATTCAGACTAAGGCTCTGTTTGGCGTGGTGTTTTTGTTACGGTGAGTTTGGAAAAAAATGATCTGTCGTAGAGTGTATGCTTGGCATGACAGCGGTTATGACCTGAATATAAAAATGTATGAAGTTCACGAACATCACCACCGTGCCAAACAGAGCCTAAGCCGCTTATTAAGAATTCTATGTATCTTGTTAGAACATCAGCATCCAAATCTAAATGTGCGACGTTACATCAGTTTATCGATGTGGGGCAATATTATCAACACGCACCCTGACATGTAATCTTTTTGGTCTCTCGCAGGTGATTTTTTCTTTTATTAATTGGGTGATGCGAAAAGTGGGTTGTTGATCCTAGTCTCCTCTGATATCATAGTAGTACTTACACATTCAGCCTAAAACCAATTGGTTGTAGGTGAAGAGGACTATATGAGTTTCCCGATCCGAGACTTACCGACGCATTGTTGCTGTATTAGGACGCCTGTGTCAAATCTAAAATCATTTGATTTTGGGTTGAGTGTTTAATTGATATAGAGCGCAAACACTACGGAGAACATCTGCAATCAAACCGCAACCTAAAAAAGTTGAGGAAAAATTCAAACATATGCCAAAGTAAACTCCTATACAAATGTGACCGTTATTTGAAATATAAAACATATGCCCCTCTATCTACGAACGACAAGAATCAGCAGGATGATGATCAGCACAGCATAGAACAGCAGCATGAAATGGCTCTCCCACGGAGCTGTCGACTTCTTCAAGAAAGTCCTCCGGTGAAGACCCTTCGGAAGGGATCGCCGGACTCCTGGATCGCTCATTAGAAGCTTGCTTCCGACCAGAACGGAGTCGGTCGCCCCCTGCACATTGCTGTTGACGTAGACGTTGATGCAGCAGCAATGGCCTCTCGATTCTTCCTTCTGGCGCTGCTCGAAGGACATGGAAGCGCCATTGTTTCTTGGGAAATCAGAATCCATGGAGGCTTCAGCCGAGCCTATGATGGAAGATATAGGTGGATTGGAACCATATCCTTGTTTATGCTCCAAGAAAGCATTTCATGCGCATGGAGCAAAGTTAGATTCCATGGAATCGTTTTGAACATGATATGATAAGACTGATTGACATTCATAGAATTTATACCCCCTTGCAGTTTTTGTTTTTTGAAATTTTCAAACCAATGGATAAATAAACATTAACGGTCCTTTCAGTTAGTCGGAAATGGTACCGTGGTTGTGGTTTTGATTTTGGTTTAAGTAAATCATTGGTGCTGTTTGGATGGATGGAAATGACTGCGGAATTAGTTTTTGGCAAAACCACGGTTTTCGTTTTTAGCATATTCCCATTTCTTACCTTAAAAAGTAGTTTTTTGGCGGAAGAAATCAAACCCGCGACATCGTCTTCATCGCCGCGGCCACGGTCGATCCCTCCAGCACTCGCCGTCCTCATCGAAAGAAAGTCGCTGCTCTCCCGCGCTCGCCGCCATGAATCTGATTGCCAAAGCTGATCTCTATCTTCTCTTGAAAAAAAGACGGGCTTCCTCTTCTTCTTCCTCCAACAAAAGAAATTTAAAACTTATTATTTTATAATTTCATTCAAAACCTTAAAATTAGGACTATAAATAAAATTAAATTTTTTGTTGTTGAAATTTTAGAAGATTTTTCATTTTTCTGGAGATCAGCAGACTACTGTTAGAACAAATTTGCACATGCTGGAGTCTCCCCTTAAAGAAGTATTTGCATGATTGTCAAAGATGTAAGAAAGCACAAGTACAATGGCACAGATAAAGCTTAAGAATTTTAAGCGCCATGTGAGAGGATTGGAAGGACAAAGTCACAGTGATGAAAAAAAGTTGGTATAATGAACCATACCCTAATTTCAAGGACTGTGCCCCACACTAACTTCCTTTAAAGCAACCCTTTTTTTAGTACTTATGTTTTTTAGGATGAACAACTTCAATGCTTCCTAAAGAAAAATTAAAGGCCTAAGAAAAGTAAATTTCATTTTCTCTTCTTTCCAGCTTCATTTCTCCCATCTCAGAAAAATCAGAGAATTTTGGTCCATGCCGCCCATCCTGTGAGACATCTCTGCGTCGATCATCAAATTATGCATCGAGAGCGGTTCAACCACACAAGTCGTGACAACTAAACCTTGCGAGCTACTGCAGACCACAGACCGCGTGAATATATATGATTATTTGGCTGAGTCATCGGCTCCCATACCCCGCGATTAGACCCTAAAACAGATCAAAACCATGGTCTTGCCCCAATTTTCCCTTCTATCCTCGGGGTTGCAAGCCTCCCACCCCATGGGATATTCTACATGACTTACAATTTAAGGCGCATGCCTTAAAACTCTCATGCTTTGAGCCCTCTCCATATTTAAGACTTTTTTTGACAAACTTCGCAAATAAAATCTTCATACCATATCTTCACTTGTGTCTCTTCTACACACTTCAAAGTGGTAGACCAAATCACTATGTCATTAGGAGGTCCCACTATTTAGTCTCCCTCCTATCATAATCATAATTGTTTGGTTTTGAGAATGTATTCCCCCCATCCATGCCCGCCCGTAACCAAAGGGTGCTAAAACTAAACTTAGGCTCCCTTTGTTTGAGCACTTTTTTCTACAATGTGCTTTTCAAAAAACTCAAATGCTGTTTTTTTTTTCTCGTTTGAATAGCCTCCATTTGAAATCACAAATTCGCCCCAAATCGTTTTGTGCCTAATTCCAATAGGGAAGGAGCTCCATTCAAGAACATTATTTTACCTTCATTTCCAACCTCCACCACCCAACCAAACAGGCTCTTAGCTCCATTTGTAGCGAAAGTGCCCAGAACAACGCCTAGAATGTTGAAAGTGTGCCATTGTCGTTCCACGCGATGGTAATGCCCACCTTCATTGTTTGAGAGTGCCTCTATTCGACCTCCATCAGTGCCGCACCAAAGAGCCACTGACGTGCCGAACAGATCCTCTCTCTTGTCCTCGAAGAATGAGTTCAATTGAATTGTAAACCCCCGTGCCAAATCCAAATTCCATCTGGTTGAATGCCCGAGCTAGTTATCCATCCGACGAAAGAATTAAAGAATTTCAATTTTGGTGAACGATAAACGAATCGACGAAGAAGACTAGGGGGTATCAATGCAGAATGATAAAGTTCAAGCAGGAGGCTAAATAGTAATATATCTGCATTGCTCTGAGAGATGACCTGACCCCCAACAAATACTAATAATACATCAATGCTTCAGACTAAAGATACAAGAGATTTTACACTTTTCCGAGTTCAGTTAGCCCAATTCGTATAAAAAACAATAAGATCGCCGTAGGGATCAACTCGAACCTTAAAAGAATCGACGACGGCTACAGAGGTTTCGCTGCCTGCGAGCTCTTCCCCCTTCTGTGCTTGCTCTTGTCCTCCTGCATCCGCTTCTTCTTCTTCTCCGGCGTGGTCCAGGCGTAGTCCGCCGGAATCAAGAACGGATCCTGCATGTCTTCGACGCGGCCGCCCGTCCCCGAAGGCGTCGACACCGGCGAGAAGTTGGGGCGATACGGACCCTTCAGCCACTGGAGCCAAGTGGTGGATGGCTGCGGAGGGGCGGAGGGGCTCCTGCTCCCGGGGCTCGAAGGAGGGGTGCAGAACTCTTCAGATGGCTGTAGTTCTTCAAACTTTGTGAATGTTACAAGGACTCTGATGGTGGGCACCACAGGAATGGCTACCTGCAGGGAATCAAGTACTTGTGTGTGGGCTTTACAAAGAATATGATAATATTTGGAGGCATTGGAATAAGACTAGGAAGTCAGAAAGATTTGGAGGAAAATTGATGCAATAGTAAACATGAATAGAAATATATGTTTGAATTATATTACTGACAATTTTCTAGATAATTTTTTACTGTCTAATAATTTATTTTGAATTAAACCCACCCTTCAGTTAATGTTTGTCTTATTTAGCATTTATAATTACTTCAACCAAAAAGGAAAAGAAAAGAAAACCAAGCCATCATAAGTACAACCCACTTCTCACATTCATGAAAGTGAGCTCCAAATAGGAATTCACTGAATCACTTCCATCCACTTTCTACCAAACAAACACTTAAAACTCAACCCAATCAATTGGGCTCAGCAAAAAGTGTTATGGTTGAAATTTGGAAGTATTATTGTTATTATTGATTTAATAGTCATGTTTGGGGTTTATTGTCGCATTTAGTGGCTTGTTTTGCATTTGAGAATTTTTATAATTTTTCGGCTTGTTTGGACTTTTTTGCAATATAGTTGTGTGAGTTGTATATATATAGCTGTAGGGTATTAGGGATAGGAAGAAGGGCGGTTCGTCCTCCTCTAACACTAGAGGTCCTGGCAGCTCCCTCCTCGAGCACTCCGCATAGGCTCTGCATCTTCCTCCCAGCATCCATGTTCTGAAACATTTGTAACAATTTGGTATCAGATCCACCGATTCTCAGCTCCACATTCATCCTACATTCCATAATGATTCATCCACGATGACGTCGATTCATCCGATAGGACAGCCGATCTTATTCATTGACCTTGCAGTCGAGTCTTTGTTGAACGAGCCTCTCCGGTCGAAGACATCCACAAAGAAGCCACATAATTCATCGACTAGGTCGGCTGCTGAACGGCCGCAGAAACCCCCATCAACGCAATGCAAAACCACTTTCAGTCACCATTCTCGCTCCATTCCAATAGACATACCTTAAAGACGGCAGCAACAATGCGATCAATCCTTCCTCAGCTAGGTTCCGCCTGCATACATGTAGTCGAATCCAAGCTGACAGTCATCAACTCGCTTTGTTCATCCCCCTAGGGATAATGGAATATGCTTACTTGGTGATGACATCATGGTCTCGGAGCATCGTTACAAGGAGCTTTTTTGGCGGGAGATTTTTGAATATGGCGAAGAAGATACTTGATCATGCATTCAAGTCCAACTTATCTTCAAGCTTAAGGACAAGCTCAATCCGAAGGAAAGTTTAGTGCTATGGTTGCTATTCAGTCACATTTAGGATTCACTGCCGTATTTAGTCTTCTATTTAACATTTGGGTACTTTTATTAATTTTCCACTTGCTTGGACCTTTTTGAAATTTAGTCGTGGGAATAACTTATAAGTAAAGCATAATTGATATCAAAGAGTTCATGCAATTATCCTATAAACCTAAGTTGTGGAAGATTTGAAGAAATCTAATCTTGTGACTAAAGGAAGAACACGCATCCAAAGGGATCAGATGAATCTCTCAGGGCAACTCTAAAATAATGTGGAACAATTCCCGATGAGGTCACATGCCTTCGTCTCTTTTCCTTGCCCGCTGCTGGAGCAAGGATCCTTCATAAAAACTTCAAAGGTAAAAACTTGGAAAACCATAATTAAGGTTTTATAAAGAATATGTATTGCATTGAATATCAAATCATCTTCTAAGATTTCTCCAAACCCCTAATTCTTTTATTTTTGCATGAACAATTTCAAAGACTTCCACAACATTATTCCGAGTTATCTATATTGTTGAAGCCCACTAAAGAAGGCTGATCATGATGGCCAATTAGAATCTAATCTTTGTAGATAGATTAATCTCACATTGCCTAGATTGTTTTTGGCTCATACGCGGTGTCTATATATGCAAATATACGCAACATTAATCAGAAGAATGAATTACCGTTCAGCATGCTATTAGAGCTGAACAAATTTTTTGTTGATCTATCACTCTCACGACAAAACTCCTGCATGAACTCTCTCACATGCATGAAGAATCTCTCGTGTGAACCCGCTCACTCACGACCGAGACCTCTCCATTCGACCAGGACCTCTAGCCCGCAGTGGCGGACCCAGGATATTTTTTCTGTGGGCGGAGTACTAATTCATTTGAAAATTTTAATTAACAAATATTGAAAAAATATATCTATGTTATATTAATGTCAACTTTTTACATTATTTCCATATTTTTAATGGATTTTAGTGCAATTTGTCTAAATATAGATAAAATATGTCTACATTTTTAATGGATGTTTGAGCAATGTCTAAATAAATAAAAAAATATCTACACTTTTAATGATTTTTTTCTTGTCCAATATATCTACCTATAAAAATAGTTCAATATTTTTAATGATTTTTTTTGCCAAAATAGCAAATTTATGCATATATATATATTGGTGTCATGAGTATTTGAACCCAAGGCCTTTCGCTCCATTTTAATGACCTTAACATGAAGTCAAGAGCCACTATGTCAATCTTAATTTATTGAAAAAAATTCGAATAGATATTATATATAATATTCGTAAGGCCCAAAAATAAGTTGAATGCAATTTCCTTTTTTTTTAAATCCAGTGTGAGCGGCCCCCACACTAGGCCTCATGTAGGTTCGCCCCTACCTCTAGGTCAACCCTCTCACACACCTGCTCTAGTATGTAATGGAGATCGCGGTGATCCACTCCCCAATTGGGTGATCCGAGTCCGCGAACGTGTTCGAATGGTCGTTCCGAGTCATTTTTATGATTCGGGTACCTGTCGGCTGTGTGGGGGGATCGATGGTTTTGCTTCCAATTTGAAACCGCCGGTCTTCTTCCTCTCGGTGCGACTCAAAAGAGGTTCTCCCTGGTGCGACTCCAAGCCCCCGACGCCCTCAGCCTTCCCTTCATTTTCGAGCCCTTCATATTCCTGTTCCCCTCTTACGCATCCAGCCAATCGCGCTACTGCTTTCCTGATCTCGTAAGTCCTCGCCTCCCTGTCATCATCGACTCCACTATATTTGTCCCCCCCCCACATCCCGTTGCCTCTATGAAAACCCCTACCCGCCGCGGCCTTCCAGTAGCCTCATTTCTCCCCACAAAAATCTAAATCCAACTACTCCCACAACATCCTACCTAGCACCCGCCTGAAACCCTATTCCCCCTTCCAAATTCCAGCGCCCGCGGCCTCCAAAAAATCCTACACCAACAGCCCGCTTAAGCCCCATCTTCCCAATACTCTCCACCCACGACAAACTCAACTGAAACCCCATCCCCTCCCAGTAAACCACCAATACAACCCCATTGCAGCCCTTCAACATCCTGGACTCCCCTTCGCTACTTCATTCAGCCGCCGTATGCATACGTAAGTCATTAGTTTGGAGTTTTGTTTTCTAACATTGTTTATTCGAACTATGTTATGTTGGATATGACATTATATGCGTTGTTATTGTGACTTCGTTGGATTTGCAGGATCTATTCGGCAACGTTTAAAATTATTTGCACCTCATGTACTTGTGAATCTTCGTTTGTTTTCAATTAAATTTTTGCTAACAAATGTGTCTGCTTATATTTTATTTTAATTAATTGTTCATTGCCAAATTAAATCGGTTGTCCTTTGCATATGCATTAAGTTAGACATTTTATTGGATTCTGTGTATGCTTACATGTCATTTTAGGATCGTTGTAGGTACATTGCATTCATCGTGTGATCGCTTGTACTGCTTCTAGGGTTAGGGCATTGAGCGTCCTTCATCGTGTGATCGCTTGTACTGCTTCTAGGGTTAGGGCATCGAGCGTACGTCACATATAGATTCACCATGCGTCATTATGCATGTTGAAGAAATTTATCTACGGCCTGAAGCAATCACCGCGCACATGATTTGACAAATTCAGTACGGTAACTACAACAACTTAGCGGCTCTAATATTTTCCTCTTCGTCCATTGGAGAACTCAAGGTATTATCATCTTGTTTACGTAGATGAAATGATAATCACAAGGGACAATACAACAGGTAATCTCCAAGGTTAAAACACACTTGGCTTCACAGTTTCAAAAAAGGGCAATGGAGATCTTCATTATTTCTTAGGTATTGAGATACTAAGAAACTCTAAGCAATTACAATTATCTCAGAGAAAGTATACCCTTGAACTTTTAGCTATAATAAGTCATCTCATATACAAACCTGCGGATACACTTATGGATTCCACCGTTAAGTTATATGAATTGGAAACACCGTCTGATCCACCTCTATCAGATTCAGGCCGACACAAACAATTAGTCGAGAAACTCATGCACTTTAATATTACTCAACCCAATATTGCTTTTGTAATGAGCACACTGAATCAATATATGCAGAGTCCTTTGGTCCCACACATGAATGATATAAATAGGATCCTACGTTACCAGAAAGAAACTCCTTGACAAGAAATTCTCCACACACCTTCCTTTACATTGTCGCTCACAGCCTTCGAATATGTCGACTTTGCCGACTCAGTTGATGATTGAAGATCTACAAATGGTAATATGATATTAATGGGTGAAAATCCAGTGACCTAGTGCAGTAAGTAACGAAAGGTTGTCGCTCACTCCGCCGAAGAAAAATATAGAGCCATGACACAAATCGTCTTTAAGCTGGTATAATCAACTCTCCTTTTATGAAACTTGGAATTAAAACAGCACAAACTACTCTCTAATGTCACCACAAGGCCGCAATTAACATAGTTGAAATCCAGTGCTCCATGAAAGGACTAAATATTTTTTGAAATAGATTGTCACTTCCTCAAGACAAAGTGAAAGAAAAGAAAGTGATCCTCCAATATGTATCTTCTACATTGTTTTAAATGTCCTTCGACATGTCTACTGTTTTAAATGTCCTCAGACATGTCTGTCGACATATCATTTTTGAGGTAAAAACTATTATATTTTCTAAAATAAATAAATTATGCTCTTTAGAAAAACATAGACCGACATATATGATTTTTTCCAATATATCAACCAGCACGACTTCTGAACATATCATCTACATTTTAATTTATGTTATGTTTGTAGACTAGCAGTATATTTAATCACATATATATATTATAATATATATACTATCGATTAGACTTATTGTTTTTACTGTTTAATATGTAATTTTCTTACTCTATACCAAGGTTTTGAGAACCGGACCAGAGAACGAACCAGTGAGATCAAAGGTTCAAGGTTGGACCGGTTGGACCGGGGTTGAACCGTGATGTTAGATAATATAATAAATATTAAAATTATCTATTATAATTTAACCTAGTCTATATATTTTTAATAAAAATAATAGGAATAAAGACAGTCAAAATTATATAAAATATTTTCATAAATAGTAATATATTTTGCTATCATCTAAAATCTCAATATTAGTATTTTATCAACATATATAATAAGTTATCAAATCTATTATGAAAATTAAATTTTAAACTTTTAATTAAGTAGACGCACACATCTCGACTATACAAAGAAAACTTTTGGCTAAATATGATATATGTTAATTAAAAATAAAAATTGTATAGGTTAATTACAAATAATTTCGGTATATCCTTTATATATATATAAGTTAAGAATAATAAATTTATTACATTAATAAATATGAATAATAATAATATTATATGTTAATTAATACGAATATTATTTGTATATATATAATATAAATCAAAGAAAAGACATCAAATGCATTGGTGTAGTGGTTAGGAATTTTGTATCTTGTTGGAGGTTATAGGTTCGAAACCCAGCATTTATTTCTTTCTATAAATCTAGTCCTTATATTAGTCCCAGATCGCAGGATTGAATATAGGCGCCCACACATCCCTATAAAAGACAGAGAGAAGCAACATAAGTTGTACCTTTCTCCACCTCTATTAATTTTAGAGTTTTAAAATTAAAAAAAAAATTTATTTAATCCCCCGGCCCAAGACCCGCCCGGTTGAGCTATACTCGTTCTGGTTCGCGGTTTTACGGGTGGACCGGCCGGTTCGGCGGTTCTTGACCGGTTCTGGGCGGGAGCGGTTTTAGACCCCTGACCGGACAGCATAGTCCACCGGTTGGCGGTCCGACGGGTTGAATCGGCCGGTCCGGTCCGATTTTCAAAATCATGCTCTATACTTTCTTATTTTATATTATAAAAATGTTAAAACATTCAACACATTTATTGGTTGATTATTTTTATATTTTTAACATAAATTTTTTAAGCTTGGAAAGACTTACAATCAATGAAGAAAGTCTGGCTTTAAACTTTCTTTATTTGCTATAAAACTCAATATTATCAAAATAAAATTATTGTATAATATTAAATATATTTAAAAAGTATCAATTTATATTTGTTAATAATATATTATTTTCAATACACTTAAATTTTATTTTGGGATATACATAACTTTTGTATAATTACTTGTTATGTTAATTTTTTACTTTTATAATACATAATTCATTGCTCAACCCTAGTCAACAGGCCCACTAAGGCTTAATCAAGCTCTTTCAACCGTAAAAAATAATCAACTTGCAATTAAGCAAAAAATGAAATTAAAAAAAAAAACTGAAATATAAAATGGAACTCCAAGCTTTGCGTACCTTCGATTCACATGCTTCCATTGGCATGCCTTGCCCCAAAGTGCGTCCGTGGTCCACACATTTCAAACGGGCCACCATTATTCTCTGACATGAGCTAAGTGACACGGCTAAGTTGGTCGGTTTTCTAGAATAACTTGAGGCTTGCATCAAGCACAATGTGATAATTTACCTTAGAATACTTCTTGGATTTCATAGTGACATCATTTTGGCACCCATAGCCAGAAACAATTGTCTGGTATAGTTTGATTAATTTTAGTCACTTCCGATTAATCAAATTATCTGATTATTCATATCATTATGTTTCATGTTGGGATTATTGAATTTCGCCGAATAGAATCTTTTTTCATTTAGATGTCAAGACCAAGCAACGTGGGGGGCATTCACTAGAGCGATGTCTACTTTGGCTGGCTGTACTTGAAGCACTTCCCAACCATAGGTTTTTGCATATGAATTCTGAGAGCAAGTGTTTGACTCGACCGATTTCCTCACCACTCAGGTGCCTCAGCAGCTCAGGCACTTCTCATCATGTTCATGCTCTCTGATTGCCACAGGGACTTCACGTTGGCCTGATATCGCTTATGCAGTACTTGTTCTGCCTGAATTGTGCGGTGGATGGGTTTTTGCGCTCCAATGTGATAATGAATTGTAGGTCTTAGCCCATCCATGAATCGTGAGACATGATCCCCTGCTCTCGCCGTGATGATTTTTCTTTACTAGTTTCATGAATTTGCAAGTTTCCTTGTGAGGGCCTATAGTATTAGCGAAGAGATGGTCATGGTCATTAAACAGAAATCGACCGCGATCTGCACCAGATTAGTATGTGCAGCTTATCATCCTCCCCTCGTTCCTCCTGCAAATTGCACACCTCTGACACGCTTGTGGCCACCATGACGCACGATAGGTTGTGAAAGTAAAATCAAACAATGCAACCCTAGGTGCGGTGACGGGGAAGTAATCTCTATCTAACCCTAGGATGATGTATGCATTCAACAGGTGATCTGATATCTGATTGAAAACAATAATATGAGATTAAAACTATGCAATTATCAAAATACAAAGAACAAATTAATTTATATAGCAAGCATGTGTGGCCTTCTTCCGCGTGAGTGGCCTTTAGTTCAAATGTGAATGAAATGAATAAGCCTGGAAGAAGTAATCAATCCCAAGACAGATACGCTAACAAATCAACATCCCAAATCATATATGAGTCTCAATCCATACAATAATTAAGTACAATAACAACAAAGAACTAATACTAACAAGGAAAGGGGAAGTCGATGATGAGGACATGAAGGTCCGATGGTCATAAAGGCAGTGACAGTTATCCAGAGGAAAGAGGGATGCTGGACGGCGGTTGTAGATGGCTGTTGGGGGCTGGACGTGCGATGTATGTGGGGAGGGCGGGCTGCCGAAGGTGACTATGGAGGGGTAGTGGTCGGCCAAGGCTGTAGGAGGCAGAATGGTGGTTGGTTGGCCCTGGGTGGCCGGAATGGAGGGCTGGCGGTGGGGTTTTGGGGTGCAGCGAGGTGTCGGCGGCAAACTGGAGGCTTGGAGAGGGGCGGCTCGGCTGGGTTCAGGATGGGGAGAGGGCGGCGTGAAGGTTTCAGGATGTGGGAGGAGGCTGCCGGAAAGAGGCCGTCTTGAGGGATGGCCAACTATAGAGGAGTGGGATGGATCGACTGCGGCAGGGGGAACTAGGAAGACGCAGGAAAGGGGAATTTCAGTGGACAATGGTTATTTGGGGATGAATGAAAGGGGCGGTTGTGGCGAGGAATGTTCGACTGGGCTATTGGAGAAAGGGGATGGGCGGCCAGCACTTCGAAACAAGGGAATATCATGGTAACTTACCAAGGAGTCAACACCTTGGGATTTTGTGGAGTCGGCACTACGAGAGATCGCGGATTCTAGGGAAGAATGTCTCCAAAATCTGCAATGCTCATGACGGATACCCCTACCATCTTATTTATAATAAAACTGATTAGGGCGACCATACATTGACGCCTATGATTGATCGCTCACGTATGGTGAGCGATCTCACTAAATAATACATTAATAAAAACAAGATACATATAAATGTTTAACAACATTCTGGATGCATCATTGAGTTCGAATCGTCAATCTGGTCAAGATCTCCTGTGTGAGTAGACATAAATGGGCCCCACTGTGAGACGGCCCACATGCGATAAATGATCTCCATCACACCATGTTTGTGCAACTCCTTGTCGATGTAGTAAGTATTTCATTGACCCCACCACCACCACCAACCCCAAATAAGGTAATCAGCTTCTTTGTCATAGTTGTATAAGCTTGCTCTAGGTCTCATTAGTCGATCACTATAACCCAAATCGAGATCCTCAAATAGGAGGTCATGGGAGTGATTCTCCCAAAGCAGGTACTTACGGGTTTCAATATGCTTCTACATTTTGGACATTGGAAATCACCCACGCACTGCAAAAGTTGAATGCACAATTCAAATCCTGCAGAGATGACTCAATACATCCTAAAGTCGCATAGAGGCCTGCAACACCTTGCTCATCGCCAAGGTGATGATTGCTTCTTCCATTGTCGTCAATTCACACTACGACAAACACATTGGAGTGAGGCTCTAATATCAACTAAAACAAATCTACGTTGCCCTTCGATCTCGTAAACCAATAGCCTGCTAAACTCACACTCTGGCCGCATAAGAGAAACTCTCGAGAACTCTCATGAAAAGATTCGGATTTTGAATTAAATATTCAATCCATTCTCATTCATTATTGGGGGTAATTATGCATGCATAAATTGGCGGGAAATCCACATTGAAAAGTAATTATAATATATTATAAAATATGAGAAGTGTGTCAAAAGCAATGCTAAGGTGGCACCAAAGTTAATGTTGTCGACGATGGAAGCCACTCGCCAAAAGTATCATAGGTGTGATGTCGTGCCATTTGCAGTTATACCTTGAATACAATAAGAACCGCTAGAAGTAGTCACATGATAGTCCTCGAAAGGATTATTTGATGGCATTCATGTCATCTTTGCCTATACCTATGTTGGTTTGTCCTCTTCTTCCTCGACTACATTCCCTACTGGATAATAAATTAAGCATCTCAGCCAAGTTCAACTATTCCTTGATGGGCGTTGATGCATCAAAACTTCCCAATGCACCTTTGCCCCAAAACAGCTAGAATATATTGGCCAAATTATCTCGGTGTGTCCAGGTCAACCCCTCCAAAATCATTTCCATCACTGGCTTCCCTGCACTAACAATCCTACATGCACTTGATGGCTTCCTCGACCTCACTGGAGAACAAGGACATGTTGTCAACATTACAACCACATAGCCACCCACTTACTAAGCTCCGTCGCAAAGATGCATTCCTAGCCCTGCATATGGTCAGTCAAAACTTATCGCATAGAAAGTGCATATGCATTCCTAGCCCTATATGTCATTACTTGGGTCGTCTGCACACAAAGTCAATATCTCCTCAGCCAAAAATTCCTTACCTAAACCGATCACCAAAGCCTTGAAAGCTAATTCCAACAACCAATTCAACCCCATTAGCAACATTTTTGACTCAATAGGCTCCTAGGGGTAAATTAGCATATCCTCTACAAACCCGAGTGATATAAACCAAGGCAATGACGCCCTTTCTCGCCCTTCAACTGCTGACTTACTCAATCTTATAAATACTCCACAGCTGACTTTCAATTCCATGGCTAACTCCATCTCATTCTCCATGGAGACCTCACATGACAAAAATCTTCTTATAGATGATATTACTTCTCACTCAATCGACTTACCCTCATTATTAATTATTCAAACATTCATCTGCTACCACAATCGCCTCTTCACCCCGCCTAAAGTCGCCTCTATCAAGATATACTCATCGAACTAAAAACCAATTGCCTCTAATTGGATAGTGCCTTAAGTGTATCCGAGGTGAAGGAAGTAAATTGACCCACACAATGTTCTCGGTGTTGTCTTATCATATTTTAACCAAAGAAGACTGGGACCAAATTGCAAGGAGGCCAAGGCAATGATTTCGCATAAATAAGAAAGCCACTCATCATCATCATTAGAAGCCTCACAAAGATACAAGGTCATGCAGAGCTCAAAAAGGGTAAAAAATATACAAGTTGAACTGGCTAACTTATCTTTCACACGAATCGGAGGAGCGAGAAAGCAAGATAAACTATTTATTTCACATCACTAAATCTTTGTTTCTACAAGCATACAAAACATGAACATGAGACCAAAAAAGGTTTTGAAAACATTTTCTTTATCTAATAAAATATAGGTTTCTGCACAAATATTATTGGGCTTATTCCCTTGAAAAATGTATTCTACACATTTACACAATTTCTTTTAGTTGAACATCAGTCTGTCAATAGTTCTCAAATTCTTCAACCAGATTCTTGGTGCAACTCTCCAAAAATGTCGTAGGAAGCGCATAAGAGCTCAAGTTCAACCACATTAGAGTGTTAGAAACCTTTAAAAAACATCAAAAATTCAATATATATTGAGATTATACTTTTAGTAACTTTATAATTTTCTTAAACCACGGACAAATGGTTTGTGCCCGGTGAGACACTACGGCATCCTGCATGAAAGTCGGAATAACGGAGACGAGCAAGGAACATCTTTTTTCAAAAAGAAGAAAAATTATCATCACCAACACATCATTATTATGATGCATAATGAATTAACTGCCCACCTAGCATGATTTAAGGTTATCAGAAACTGGAAAGCAACATCTAATCACGTAAACCCTACTAAAGCAAGGAAATGCATAGCTTCTATAAACAAGCTACATTATTTATTCTAATCTTTTGTTTTAAATAAAATCACTAGTGTGGTCAAATCATTGTTACCTGGATTTACTATTCAGAAGAGTATGTTCCAAAGATTTCAATACAAACAAGGTAAAATGCGAAAATTGGGGAGTTTTTCATACCTTCACAGGAAAAGTCCCAGGAGGAAGCTTTGTCGTAAGCAAGTCTCTAAGGCGACGAATCGCCTTAACCTTGTTTGCGAGAATGTCAAGCAATGGGAGCAGCTCCTCGGATCGGAGCGGAAAACTCTGTGAAAGCCAAAGAGTCGGCCTCAATCCTTTCTTATACTCGCTCTCCCGGCTGCTTTCTTTTCGCCGCTGCCCGTTCTCTGAACTCAAAGAAGGCCTTTTTGAACTTTTACCCCTTGCTCGCCGGAGATCCTCTCCCATTCCGGCAACCTCCACGGAATGCCTACTTGTCGGCCTGCTCTCCAACCCGGATGGAGAATCACAGAGAAGATCACTCACCTTCTCATCCACACAAAGGGAGCTTCTTGGAGGCACTATCTTCTTCTGCTCATCCTGCTTTTGAAAACGTGTTTGCTTTCCCCAGTTTCCCAGCCAACTTTTCTTTCCAAGTTTGACATCACCATTGCTGCAACCACTGATATCCTCAATTGGAACCTCTCTCTGCTCAAAGCAGCTGTGCCTGTGCCCGGAGAACCCATCAGAAAATCCATCACCCATTACGCTTGGTGATTCTATTTTCAGTGCGATCTCCAACTGCTTCTTCTCTTCCTCGGATAAGAGATCTTCATAGTCTTCGCTCTCATTGTCATTTTCATTACAAGAAGAGAAGAATTCCTCATCGGTCATGGCGCCAGGGACCCTCCGAGACTTCACACTCACAACCACATTATGCATATCATACACCTTGGCTTTCCATGGGCCAACCATCTCCGATTTCTCCTGCCTCCTCCATGTGAGTTGGGGAAGCAACACTGCCTGAGTTACATCTATTCCGGGCCGGAAAATATTCGTCTGGGACATGGCTGCAACCTCCTGCTGGACCTCCGCATCTGTGGCAGGAGATCCTGCTCCCTCCAAAGCGTTCATCACCTCCTTCTCCTTGTGAGAAATCATGCAGAGCGACCCAGGTGGCACTCTCCCATCCTCGGATCCATCGCCGAGGAACAAAATGCTCTGATCAGACCTCTGTATTCTGAATCCATCGAAGCCGGCCAGAGTCATGTCTGCTCGCAGATTGGACCCCTTCTTCCAAATCTTGTAAGTATCAGAAGGGGCGATTCTAGAAATGAAAGGAATCACGGAGCTCTCAAAATGGAAAGTGATCTCCATGTAGAAATCCCTCATCCTCCTCATGGCACCCACGACTCTGGGAAGTCTCCTGCACCACTTGGCCCACGCTAGAGGTTGGTAGTGTCTAATTATGATCTTGGCGAGATTCTCCTCCCGGGCACAAATTGCTTCCTGTAGAGCGCTCCATCCCTGCTCATTCTGCAAGCTCCAGTCGGCGCCGGCGACCATGAGCATCTCCGTGGCAGCGGCGTCTCCAAGCTTAACTGCGAGATGGAGAGGAGTCACCCTGTTGGGGACATCACGGCCGTCGATGGCGACAGAGATTTCATCCGCCTTCTCCTCCTCAGCGAGGGAAGCTTCCTCTGTTTTGATCTCCAAGGGGTCGAGCAACACCGGAAGACTTTCCAGTATGCGCTTCAGCCCGGAATAGTCCCGGGCAAGCACTGCTTTATGGACGGGACTGTGCGCGTACTTCGCGGCATCAACTCCGGCCATTCCAGCGGTTATGAAAGAAGAGAAAGGATGAAAAGAACAAACTTCAAGAAAGAACACCAAAGAGGAAGAGCAATCACAACACTACACTGAAGAAGAAGACGGCCCTGAAGTCCAAGAAAACGAAAAACCAGAAGAAACCTACAATCAATATCTCATATTGGACTGAAATCTCAAACCTGAGAAGGCTTCTGACGAAACCCTCGCAGAAGAAATGGAACAGGCGGATGCCCCTGATCTGAGACACCCAGCATCACCCACTAGGGACGCATGTGGCCAGCGGATGAATGCGTATTTAAATAGAATAAATACGCTGCTAGCCCGAAAGCGGGAGAGAGAGAGAGACAGACAGACAGAGAGAGAGAGAGAGACAGACTAGGTATTTATAGATAGAAAGAGAGGAAGAATCAAGCAAAGAATGGGGGAACGAAGCATCAAAGCGAAGGAAACGGAATAGGTGAGTTGAAAAGCTTCAATTAAACCCCGGAAAAGAAACTTACCTCGCCACAAAGGAACAACACAGGTCTGGATTATTAGGGCAGGCTGATCTCCCCCTATCCCCCTCTCTCTCCCCATTCTCTCCATCCCATGCGGCGTTTTACTGCCAGTAAAAAAAAATGGAAAACAGAGAAAGAGGAAAGAATTATGAGGAGCGGAGGAAGAGCTCGTGCCGTCGTGTGCGTGGGAGCCGGTGGTGCGCCCGAGGGTTTTTCCCATTTCCGGCAAGCGGCGGGGACCACGCCATAATACGCGTCGGTGCGAATCCGGGAGAGTGACGGACTGCGGCCCGCTGGCTTACGGGTCCACGATGGGTGCGCCGACGTTGGACCCGGTTTATTAACCAGGCCGACCTGATAATAGATCGGATCTATTAGACCGGCCTAATCAAACCGGGTTGAGGTGTGACTTGAGAGGAGTTTAGAGGTGCCTGATGACCACTCTTCCATGGGAAAACATTTGATACCCACATATTCGTGGGCCCCGGTTGGCACGACGATGATGTCGTCGCGCGGCAAAATAGTGGCGGATGGTGGTCTCAGTAGACCGTCTTGAAGCGGCCCGTAGCCAACCACTGGTCTGGCGATGGAGGCAAGTGCAATGAACGAGAGTTCGTAGAATTTTCTAATCGAGAACCGATCAAGAACTTAATCGAATTTTGTTTGGGTATGATTCTATACTTCAAAAATATAGGTCAGTTCTGGTTCAAAAAAGGTGGAACCGAGCATATGTGGACCTGATTGCTCTTGGTTTTTGGTGAAACTGATCCGTTCTAATTTGAACCGGCCCGAACTGCCCCCGACAAATAAGTCTTATGTGTTTGAGGGATTGAGCATATGTGTGGTTTTGAAATAGAATGTTGAAAATGGTTCAAAGAGAGATACTATTATTGTTTGTTCTTAGAGAAATCAAAGTGATTGGATCAAGTAAAACGCGACCATAACCCCGAGCGAGCATTTTTCGTACGGGCGTGCGTTTTTTTTTTTGCTTAGACGCGCTTTTTTCGTCACTAAGCTCATTTGTCGCCCAACGTACGCTTTTTCGCTCAGGCGCACGTATTCTGCCCGAGAGCGTATTTTTCGTCCGGGAGCTCGTTTTACGTTCAGGCGCACTTTTTCTCTCCGGCGCGCATTTTTTCGCTCGGGCACACATTTTTTCACCTTGCAAGATTTTCGCCTTTACTTGTGTTTTTTCGCCTGGACGCGTATTTTTCGCTTAAGGGGGTGTTTTTTCGCCCGAGCGCACATTTTCGCCGTGGCATGTATTTTTTCGCCACAACGCTCATTTTTTGCCTAGGCGCGCATTTTCCACACAGGCGTGTGTTTTCGCACGAGCGCGCTTTTTTCGCCCAGCGCGTGAGTTTTCCGCTCGGGCGTGCGTTTTCTGCCCGGGCGTGCGTTTTCTGCCTGGGCGCGCGTTTTTTGTCCGGGCGCATGACTTTTTTCTGGGCGCCCGTATTTCTAAGATTGAATTTTATCTAACAGACGAACAACAAAATTAATCAATTCTGTAATATTCTCCAATTATGTTTATTGACGAACACTATAATTGGAATTAGACCAATTCCAATTTATAGAAGATTTTGAATTACTCTCAATTCCAATATCAAATTTCAATTTCATCCAAACGAACTGTATCTTAGGGAATCGTCTCGTATTCCCAACACAAATTCATTTGAATGACATTGTTTAATATTTTATCGGATATTTTAAAACTAGGGCTAGCTTCAATTCCCATTTAAGATTGGGCATGAACAACACCAATGGTTGCCCTCTACCCAACTTCTAATTCTGGTACAAGTACTTATTACTATGTTACTCAATTGACCCTTCGACCGCCACTTTGTCTAGTGTCAGCGCATCATTTGCCGAATATTCGCTCATCAGTTCACATGGCTCATTCTAACTAACTTAGGCTTCGTTTGGGGAGACTTATTTTTACCGGTCAAGCGGTTACGACCGCATGAACCGGACCTCTTAATTAAGGCCCGATTCATGCGGTCGTAACCGCTTGACCGGTGAAAATAAGTCCCCCCAAACAGAGCCTTAGGCTTCATTTGGTTTAGCGGTTGCGGTTGTAAAAGGAGTTGTTGTAAAGGGAGGTTTGTAAATGGAGCTGGTGGAAACTGGTTGCTGGAAACGGAGATCTATTTGGGTAGTCAGCGTTTGTAGAGCTGTTCAGAACTGAGATCCATTTGAAAAAACTCCGGTGACGTTTTATAATTTTTTTGTATTATAAAATACTATTTCTTTCTATTTGTATATTATTATATATATATAATTTTTATTATTATATATAATAATGAATAGTACCTGTATAAATATATATATATATATATTTATAATTGTTTTTTAATATGATTTACTATTCAAAACTATATAAATATATAGAATTTGTAATTTAAAATTTATTTTGCAAAAAAAGCAGCGGCTCCGCCACCCCCCGCCTCCCTCCGCCTGTCATATTCCATTCCTCCTGCTAGACGCCTGCACACGCGAGAAGCCGGACGGCGCCGGAGAATCAAAGCTGGCGGACAACGATCGCAAAGCTAGGGCGGCGGAGAAGACAATCCCGACCCGCTGCGCAACTCCGTCTCCCTCCACCTGCAACGCTAATGGCGTGGAGGTCCGCTTGCCTCCGGCGTGGAGGTCCGCTGGCCTGACGCTCTCCGCAAATCGCAGTATTCTCCGCAAAACGCTGTGGAACTGGAGCTTGATGCTTGAGTTTCGACCCGCGTTGTTTTGAGCCCCGGAGAAACGCCATGCGGGTGGAATTGATGCGGAAAAACAAACAAAAAAAGCTAGGCGCGGTTGCGTTTTTCTGAAACGGGCGGTTGCAAAAACTAAACCAAATGAAGCCATATCCGTGCAAAGATACAAATTTGCAAGCACATTCGGAAAATCATGTATTTAACTATGCGAGATACAAAATTCTTATGTGCACACTAGTCACCCTAAATTACTTTTTTTGTATAAAAAAAAACAACACAACGAACTATAAACTTCCCAAAGCTCTATCTTCGTTATACAATTCATGAGAAGTCTCATTTCATTTACTCATGATCCAACTTTGATCCTTACTTTCATTGTTAGTAATAACGATTCTATAGTTTGTACCGGTCATCGCTCAACTTTGTTAACTCGCTCTACTATTGCCCATTTCTTGTTGACCATATTTTGATTCCTTTTTCATAGTATCTACATACTTTCTCAACTCCATCACAATATATCAACCATTAGTTTTCCTTGATTCGCCGACTAGCTTCTTAGTTGATTTGATCGTGAGTTGCAAGTTGGTTTGTTTGTCGGTGAGTGCTTAAAGATAGAAGGAATTTAAGGGAACAAACTCTAATCTTCGCCAATTCACCTGGCATCGTCGCAGAGGAGACATTTAAGGGCTTCTATTTCGATCGTGTCGGCAAAGCCGTACGTGTTGAAACCAGAGAACTGGTCTCGACGTT
The DNA here is from genome assembly GCA_033032865.1 of Dactylorhiza incarnata. NCBI lineage: Eukaryota > Viridiplantae > Streptophyta > Magnoliopsida > Asparagales > Orchidaceae > Dactylorhiza > Dactylorhiza incarnata. The sequence continues at coordinate 4,576,674 of JAWHQI010000085.1, forward strand.
CGAAAGGGGGATGCAGCTAACCCTTACTTGACCCGAGCTAGAACCCTTGACCAGTTGCTAAGAACCGAAAGACCTTGCCCTTGAAGAACACTTTAGTCCAAAAATGAACCTCCTTAAGCTGCAGCGTAGATGTCCCACCACACACCTGGAAGTTCATAAAGAACTTCCCCTCCTAAGCTAATGCTGAGTCTGGGCACCTAGGAGGGCACTATGTATCACCTCACCACCAACTTTCACTGACAAAGGAGGAGGGGGGGGGGGGGGGGGGGGGGGGGGGGGGGGGGGGGGGGGGGGGGTAGTGCTTGCTCACAAGATACACGCAAGGGAGAGGAGAGTCCCACCCTTCCCAAGGTGCCCATGGGGTCTATTTATAGACTTCCCAAAATTGGGCTGCGGATAGTCAAAAACCTACTATCCGCAGCTCAACTACGAACCTGAACGATCGAGGCAGGAGAGGGGGAGAGTGGAAGTCGAGATGTCCACTCCCCCCTTGTCGGAGGCTAAAAAATGGATCGAGGTCCACCAGCTGAACTGGGCGAGTTGACCATACGGTCCACTCAGCCAACCGAGCGATTGGACCATAGGTCCACTCGCCCAGCTGCTCGGGGCGAGTGGACCATATGTCCACTCGCCCCCCATCTTGGGCGAGTGGACCATTGGTCCACTCGCCTCCTGGCTCGGGCGAGTGGAACATTGGTCCACTAGCCCCCTGGGTCGGGCGAGGGGACCATTGGTCCACTCGCCCAAAGCCTTGGGCGAGTGGACTTATGGTCCACTCGCCTAAGTTGGGAAGCCTCCTCCCGGATCTTTCTCTTGGTTCGGTCAGTCTTCACTTACCTCCAACTAGTTGATCTACCGCGACCTCATCGGCGTCGGGTCACACCAGCTCAGCAAATATGAGGGTTGTACACAATCCCCGCATTTTTCGAGCTTGTCTCAAGCTCTGAAAGAAAGTCCAACCCACCTATTTGACGAGTAGGTGGGGTTTTAGAATAATCCACTGAGGGCCCTGCCAACGGGTTACTCTTGCCGAGCTTTTCTGCTGAACTAGACTTGAGGCGGAAGACGAACCTTTCTCTACTTAACAACCCTACTGTAAGTTGAGCTCAACTGGAGGTGGAGAAAACTCAACACCTTAGGTCGAGCTAAACTCGACCCGAGGTGGAGGAAAACTCAACACCTTTAGTCGAGCCGAACTCGACCTGAGGTGGAAGGCAAACCTTTCTCCACTTAACAACCCTCATGTGAGCCGAGCTCAACTGGAGGTGGAGAAAGCTCAACACCTTAGGTCGAGCTAAACTCGACCCGAGGTGGAGGAAAACTCAACACCTTTAGTCGAGCCGAACTCGACCTGAGGTGGAAGGCGAACCTTTCTCCACTTAACAACCCTTCTGTGAGCCGAACTCAACTGGAAGTGGAGAAAGCTCAACACCTTAGGTCGAGCGAAACTCGACCCGAGGTGGAGGAAAACTAAACACCTTTAGTCGAGCCGAACTCGACCTGAGGTGGAGGAAAACCCCAGCTCATCGCTTCCAGCCATGAGACTTGCTCAGAGCTTTCCGAACTAGCTGCTTCCACGCTCACCGAACCAGAATGTTGACACCAGAGAACTGGTCTCGACATTCGAAAGGGGGATGAAGCTAACCCTTACTTGACCCGAGCTAGAACCCTTGACCAGTTGCTAAGAACCGAAAGACTTTGCCCTTGAAGAACACTTGAGTCCCAAAACGAACCCCCTTAAGCTGCAGCGTGGAGGTCTCACCACACACTCGGAAGCTCATAAAGAACTTTCCCTCCCAAGCGTGGAGGTCTCACCACACGCTTGGAGCGGAGCGCACGGAGGCGCGCTTGGAGCGGAGCGCACGGAGGCGCGCTTGGAGCGGAGGAAGGCCTTCGAAAGATCTTCAAGGCGCTCGAAGATCTTCGAAGGAGTCTTCGAATGCGAGGGAGATCTTCAAAGGAGGCTGAAGATCCCTGAGCCGTCTTCGAAGTGCTTGAAGAATCTTCAAGGGCGGCATCGAAGATGAAGGAGATTTCAAGAGCTCTCTCTCTCTCTTAAACTTAGGAGGAAGGAGGAGAAAAGATCGGAAAAAAGAGAAGCTTTGGGTGTCCTATTTTTAGTTTTTGAGGGTGACACTTTCGTAATTAAATGGGCGGTTAGGGTGGTTGGGGTGGTTATGGTGGTTATGCGGCTACCTGCACACCATAACCAATTTTATACGCACACCAGTTTGTATAGTTTTGCGGTGATATGTATTCATATGACGGATATGGTTATGCGCACATCATAACCATATTATTTGCTATACGCAGACCGTATTGAAGGATTTTACTATTTACACCCCCATGATGTGAGATTTTACTATTTGCACCCCATGATGGGGGATTTTAATATTTGCACCCCCATGATGTGGGATTGTACTATTTGCACCCCATGATGTGGGATTTTACTATTTGCACCCCCCATGATGTGGGATTTTACTATTTGCACTCTATGATGTGGGATTTTACTATTTGCACCTCCATGATGTGGGATTTTACTATTTGCACTCCATGATGTGAGATTTTACTATTTGCACCCCCATGATGTGAGATTTTACTATTTGCACGCCATGATGTGGGATTTTACTATTTGCACCCACATGATGTGAGATTTTACTATTTGCACCTCATGATGTCTGATTTTACTATTTGCACCCCATGATATGAGATTTTACTATTTGCACCACATGATGGGTGGTTACGGGGCTAGTGGAGTTTACTTTGGTCAACCACATTTCCTCCACTAAATGAGGCGGTTGTTTGGCTATTCGCAGCCCGTATTAGGGGTACCTATCAAGAGTATAGACTATAGATATTATAATTCGCAAGCCGTGTTTGTCTATTCGCAGGTCTAAAGGAAGTCAAATTTGTTATTTGTAGATGTTTTTGTTATCCACAGACTAGGAAAGAAAAAAAAAGGATCTTTGGTCGTCCTTTTCACCTTCTCCGCAACATAGAGAGAGTAACCCTAGCTATCTAAAACTCCCCAAACAAACCGAAATCACATGAGCATCGAAGAAATCATCTTTCTTCCTCAACTCGGTCTCTATCCGCGCATCCATTTTATAAATCACGATAAGTGCACATCGAAGTGCTCAAAAGGTCGTCAGAGATGTTAGAAGTGGGTGAATTTGTAAACTCAAATAAAGTAGGAAAAGGTTAACCTGCGGATAGACATTTATGATCTGCCAAGCCTAAAAAAAATGTTAGAAGCGGGTGAATTTTGAATATGTCTGCATATTTTTGAATAATAATAATAATATATTTTAATAATAATAATATATTTATGGAAATAAAGAAATAATAAAACTGTGTATTGGTGTTCTCGAGAAACGGCTTTAATGTGGTTGAGGACCCATCATTTTCGTTTCACTTGAAAATAGAAAAGAAGGAGAGTAGGGTCGGGACCAGCGTCCGTAGCCCTTCATGCCCTCGGCTCAGCCTTTCTCTTGTTGCATCTTTTTCCTTTTTCTGACCGGGGCTAATAACTTCGAAGGGAGGAGATATCGTGTCGGCTAAAGCTGTTTGGTTCGGCCAATACAAACTCGACGCGTCCACAAAATCTACTGTGCGTTTCGTGAGCACAAAAGTGCGTTGCACTCGTAGCCTTATTAAAAGTCTGGAGTTTTGAAAATGGACGGACGGGATTTGACAGAGAGATAAATGGACGGTACTGTCACTGCCGCTCTATAGATTTATTAAGAACTTATTTATGTAGGCCCCGGTTTTAACTTTTTTGAATCTATTTGATTCCAATATCCTGCATATATTTGTGTCTCGCAAAGGGATTGGGGAATCCGTTTTGGAATCACGTGCGATCGTTTTTGAAATCACGTGCAATCTTATCGAAGTCGTTTCTCTCTCATCCGGCTACTGTTTTGACATGTAATCGAAATTCATTGTCACGCTTAGAAAGTACTAAAATAAAATTGAAAATTCCCAATATTTCACGCTAATTTTTCCCCTGTAATATAATATGTATAATAGAATACAAATAATTCATTTTAAAAATATTTTATCTATATTATACTATATTAAAAGGAAAAAGATGTATTTGGATAAACATTAAGACTTCTCAAATTACCCTTTCAATAGAAAAAATATTATTTTGAAAAAGATTAGAGAGAGGGAGAGAGAGAAAGAGAGTAGAAAGGGGGAGAGGGTGCAGCCAGGGAAAGAGAGAGAGAGAGAGAAAGAGAGAGAAAAACTAACTTTTTTAAGGGGCACTGTTATACGTAAACCTATTCTCGCTATTCACAGTCCAATTTCTATGAATTTTTACACGTTTTTTGAAAATACGCTCCGTACATACATTTTTAGGAAAGGTATTCAACACGAAAGTTGTAGATATCGTCGAGATCTACAACTTTCGTGTTGAACACTTTTCCTAAAAATGTATGTACAAGATGTATTTACAAAAACTACGCTCATGTTTCAATCAGGGCGACAATACTTCTTGTGCGTGCATTTTTAGGAAAAGTGTTCAACACGAAAGTTGTAGATCTCGACGAGATCTACAACTTTGGTGTTCAACACTTTTCCTAAAAATGCATGTACAGAGCCTATTGTCAAAAGGTGCGTAAAAATTCATAGAAATTGGACGGCGAATAGCGAGAATAGGACTGCGTATAACATTGCCCTTTTTAAGTATATATGCATATTTTTTTACAAAATAAATATTGTAATATTGATGTATATTTTTATGGTCATTTCGAGTACTCATATGTATATGTTGCGGGCGCAATCCGCAGACACATCGAGCATGGGCGAAGCCCGTGCGGAGACAGGCAAAGCCAGCCTGGATGCGGCCGAAGACCGCTCGACAGCATCGCGTTGAGGGTGGCCGAAGCTCGCCGTCATCGGCCGGGTACTATCGCGCTTGGCCCTAAACCCTAAAGCCCCGTGGCGGACACTTAGTATAAAAACAAAAAGAAACTTAAGTCAATTACAGAAACGGTCAGCTAAAGTTCTACTATTCCTTCGTTGATTATGTTGGGCCGCTTCAAATAACGCGCTTCTTACCTCTTCAAATAACGCGCTTCTTACCGCTTCAAATAACGCGGACACTTAGTATTCCCTCTGTTCTACTATTCCTTCGTTGATTATGTTGGGCCGCTTCAAATAACGCGCTTCTTACCTTTTGGCCCATTTAGTTAACATTCACAATTTAACAAAATGGGCTTTTGTAATCTAATATTTTTATTATTATTTAAGCTATATCTGTAACTAATATATATAAGAAGTTGTGTTTGAATCCATATTCAAAATTGTCAAATATAACCTCATTCTTTCATTCCAATAACTTTCGCATATATTATGAAAAAAATGGGAATTCACAAAATATAATGACTATTTATGTAATTACATTATATCCCTATAATAAAAAAAATGATTGAAATTCATAAAATTCTAAAGTTTTTAGTAGAGCTCATACACCTACTATGGTAGGTAATCATTAGACCTCCTATACCTACTTTAAAATGATTTTTTCTTAAAATATAAATATTTTTGATTAAAAAAATTATAAAATATTTATTAAAATTTTGTGCGGTCATTTTGAGTACTCATATGTATATGTTGTGGGCGCAAGGGTGGGCGAAGCCCGCCCGCGTGAAGCCAGTCGGGGGCGGGCGAAGCCCTCCGTCACCGGGCGGGAACTGTCGTGCTTGATGCAGGCGCAGTCCGGAGCATAGCCAAAGAGAGAGGAGAGAGAGATAGTCATCCATTTATATTAATTTTAATTGGTATTAATAAATTGTAATGTTCCTTAACATAAACATTTGTCCAATTATTATATATTCTTAACACCCTCGTTAAAAACATTTGCGAGCGGCGGTCACGACATGGTCGAGGTACTGTCGCGATTGGCCGCAGGGGCGGAGCCCTGTGTTTGTCATATGCGGGCGCAACCCGTCCGCCCCGTGTCTGTCATATGCGGGTGCAACCCGTCCGCCCCTGTCTGTCATATGCGGGTGCAGCCCGCTTATAGGCGGGCACAACTCTCTCGAATGCGGGTGCAGCCCGCTAAGAGTCAGCGAGCACGGACGAAGCTCGTGCGGAGCTTCTGGCGTAACATGGTCAGCAAACGAATACGAGCCGTCAGATCAAGATCCAAATGATCATATTCATTCGCAGGTGGTTTGTGAATAACCCTTCAGTTTTGCGCTGGTTGGCTATGCGCAGACCACTGTAGTCTTCGAATAGCCAAACAGTTTTGCGCCGGTTGGCTATTCGCGGACCACCTGCGTATGGTTTTTTTCAAAAAATTATGATAAAATCATGTATAAATAATTAAAAAAAAGAAGAAAAATTTTTTATTAAAAAATAAAAAAACTGAAATAATTAAAAATAAAATAAAATTATTTAATAAATAATTTAAACCCAAAAATTAAAATAAGCCCGTCGATCAAGGACGGGTACTGTCACGCGGGGCACGGGAGGCCACTCATGCACTGTCACTCATGTGTGTCTATATATATATATATATATATTCTTAGAGCAGGCATGAACTAATCATAATCATAGTTTGGGTGCGTGTTTGAATGAACATGTGAAACAAATGAGAGAGACCTCAGTCTCGCCCAACTGTTGCTTACATGCATCATCTATACGAATGTCAAGCGGCTATTTCGTTATTTTGACAAGACGTTGTAGCAATTAAGTTGGTATAATCACTCCCCCCACGACAACCAAAGTACATCGTGATAATAATAGGGAGTTGTTCAAGGCAAACCAGAAATGGCTATTGGCAAACCAATTTCTATGAGTTATTACGCGGCTTTTGAAAATACGCTTTGTACATGCATTTTTAGGAAAAGTGTTCAACACAAAAATTGTAGATCTCCTCGAGATCTACAACTTACGTGTTGAACATTTTTCCTAAAAATGAATGTACAAGACGTATTTTCTTGTTATTTTCAAAAATTCACTATAGTAACAATTAGGGCGATTTTAGGACTTTGTGCGTGCATTTTTAGTAAAAGTGTTCAACACGAAAGTTGTAGATCTCGACGAGATCTACAATTTTCTTGTTGAACACTTTTCCTAAAAATGCATGTACAAAGCGTATTTTCAAAAGCCGCATAATAAGTCATAGAAATTGGTTTGTCAATAGCCAATTCTGGTTTGCCTTTAACAATGCCCTAATAATATTGGCGCAGTGAATCAATGCTCTCCAATATGGTCCCAGATGAAACATGTGGATGACTTGTATTTTCACTTCATTTTGTGAATGGATCGGAGCGGAGCTTCTCGAGCGACTCATGTCTAGCTCTTTTGCTAATCAGTCAGTCTACGCTCTCTCGAAATTCCTTTTAAGAGCCAGAAATCACACAAAGGACAAGTGCAAACTCTCATTTTGGAGCTCCTCACATTCACATGATACTTGCATAAGCCCCTCTAGTTAATATTAAGTTCATGTGATCTAAGGATTGGATTGTTATTCTAGGAATACAAGTGTTATTCCATGACATATATATTGCTCTAAAACAAATATTTAATGTGTAACACCCCCATCTGTTAAGAAGCATATGACAGAAGGTCCGGCCGGGGCCCCACGCCATATACTACAAAACAAACGGGAACGTTACTTAATTTAAATATCGAACAACTCTAAACAATGAACCTAACTCAGAGCATTCTATGCGGAAGCAAAAGAGAGAGACAAAATATATATAAACCACCAAAACCCGAACCCGGGTATGTCCACTTCTATTAATAGGAATAAAAGGTTTCCACAACAAAAGAAGCACGACGGCCTTACAGTTTATCAACATCGGCGCGCAGGCCGGCCATACATGAAAAACAGAAGGAACATCAAAAGGCCTTCAAGGGCCGCAGCATCGCAGGGGTTTCAGCCCGCTATGTTCCCGCTTGGTCCAGCACCTGTACAACAAGCCCACCAAAAACGGTGGCAAAACAGGGTAACGGTCAGCTAAAGCTGACCAAAATATAACGACCCCACCCCTTCAAGGGGGTGACAGTTCTAACCGTCCCTGCAAAACAGTCTCAGCATCATATATATATAAGAGTGCGACTAGCAAAGCCCACAGCAGTTCATACATATGCAACAATCACAAACGTGGGAATGGCCTCCACATCTCGTGCTCTCAGACACTCTTTGGTGCACTACGCCTTCCACCACCACCCACTCTTGATGGCTTTGCCCTTCGAGGCTAAAGTCGGTGGCCCGAATACCGGGGGATCTCCCGTGCTTTAATTGTGAACATACCGTAGTCCGAAGACTCTTTCCCATTGCCTCCCGACATGCTGTACGAGACTCACTAATCAGGTGCTGCAATGGTGCGGTTTCAGGTTCGCCAAATGCCCGTTGTTCACAGCTCTCGTTGTACAACACGAAGAGCGGGTATGGCGTTCCCTCAGCCCAGGTATTCTCAATTAGCCGGCCCTACGGGCCGCAAAGTCATCCACCAGGACACCCTCATGGGTCGGGCACAAAGGCCTCAGGTCCTCTCAACAGGTGGGCACAACAACATCACCAGAACTCAGTCTGGGAGCTGTCGCCTGGCGACATTCAATGTCGCCAGCGACAGTGAACAAAACCCCATTTTGGCTTCTAGCAGTGGGTGCTTCCCGGGGCACACCCCCAGGCATTGCTGCACATGCAGTAGCACTCCCACTGCCTCAGAACGTCCAAAATTCACCAGATCCAAGTCTGGGAGCTACCGCCCGGCGATAACGCTAACGCCGGCGGTAGGGAACAGAAACTCCATTTCTGTTTCTAACTTCGGGTGCTTCCCGGGGCACACCCCCAGGCGTTGCTGCGCATGCAGTAGCACCCTCTAGTCCTACGAAGCAGTATATCTACACAGAGTTTTCCCCGGCACGCATAATACCAAAAAACATCACCAATCCGGACGAACCGTCTCGGATGGGCTTCACACAGCGCGTCTACGTCCATTTCACGTATGGACTCTACATGTATGCAAGATTTGGCGGGGATAACACGAATCGACCCGTTGGAGGCCACGACCTCACCCTTTTGGGTAGGGGGCCTCAACGATGCAAGGAACGGACTAGAACGTGTCCAAATGAGAGTAAAGAGAATCGTTACCCTTAGACGTCGCTTCTGAACCATGGAGACGCGCCCGGATTTGACGGCTAACGAACGTAGCGGCTGTCCGCGCACGAAAACGGCGTCCAAGCTTGCTCCGGAGCTTCCACGTTCTCCGAATGGCGCACAACTTCAACGTTGTGATTTTCCCCTTGAAGGAACCCTAGGGAGGAAGCTTCTTCCCTTAGCTTGCGGCTGCCCTAGCACCCAAGAGGAAGAAGGAGTCGGGCTTCTCCTTCCAGCAGCAGGACAAGAAAGGGAGGGGGGGGGGGGGGGGGGGGGGGGGGTTTGGCTCTCCTTGTCTCAGGCCGACGGGGAGGAGGGAGGATAGGGCTCGAGGCGGCACTTCCCTGCTCCAGGCCGACGGCGAGGAGGGAAGAGGGGGCTCGGGGCTACTCCTCCTTGCTCCAGGCGGCGACGGGAAGAGGAAGAGGGCGACGGGGAGTCGGCTCCCTGTGCGGCGGACTGTGCGAGAACGAGAAGGAGAGGGGAAGGGCGACCGGGGTGCGACTGCTCCTGTGTGAACGAGAGCGAGAGGGAGAGATCGAGGGTCGGTTAGATGAGGAGGAGGGCTTGCTTAGGGTTTTTATTTAAAACCCTAGTACAATAGGCTTTCCGCACACCATACTCCTAACCGCAGCCCAAACTCCGCTAAACGCACCCCAAACTCATTTTATTTAAATTAAGACGTTACAATTCTCCCCCCCTTAAAGAAATTTTGTCCCAAAATTTAAAGTACAAACAACGAAATGAAATTCGTCATACCTGAGTAAACAAATCAGGGTACTCCTCGCGCATGATCTCTTCTGGCTCCCAAGAGAGCTCCTCGCGGCCACAATTGTCCCAACGGACTCTCACCATCTTGATGACCTTTCTCCGCAACTGCCGAATATCAACATCAATAATACAAACCGGAGTCACCTTGGTAGTTAGGCCACTTTCTACCGGCACACTAACAACCTCAAACACAGCATCGGGCTCTCGCACCGCCTTCCTCAACGCAGAGATATGGAAGACGTCATGCAACCCACTCAGCTCTGTCGACAAGGCAAGTCGGTAAGCTGCTTGGCCGATGCGCTCGGTGATCTCGAATGGCCCTACATACCTCGGACTCAGCTTCTTCAAGCGTCGGATCCTCGACACTCCTTTGAAAGGCTTTATCTTCAAATACACCCAATCACCAACCGCGAACTCAACGTTCCGGTGTTTGGCGTTGTAATACTTCGCTTGTCGGTCTTGGGCGGTCAACAACCGCTCTCGAATGGTCCGTATCGACTCATTCGCATCAACGACCTCCTTGCGCTTCAGCAGCTTGGTATCACCGGTCTCCGCCCACGCTAACGGAGTACGACACTTCCTGCCGTATAATGCCTCGTACGGGGCCATCTGGATACTCGCCTGGTAACTGTTGTTGTAGGCGAACCCTACTATGTAAAGGTGATCTTCCCAACGCTGCCCGAAGTCCAAAACGCACATTCGCAGCATATCCTCCATTGTCCGATTTGCCCTTTCGATCTGCCCATCCATTTGCGGATGGAAGGCTGTGCTAAACTTGAGCTTTGTGCCCAATAACCGATGGATATGCCTCCAATCACCGGACGTAAACCGCCCATCATGGTCGCTAACTATGCTGCGGGGGACGCCGTATAATCGAACGATGTTCTCCACATACATCTTTGCTAGCTTCTCCACTGGATCGCTCTTCTGGTTCGGGATAAAGTGTGCAACTTTAGTCAACCGATCCACAATAACCCAGATAGAGTCATTTTTCTGCAGTGACTTTGGCAAACCGTGCACAAAATCCATGGAAATATCGTCAAATTTCCACTCCGGGATTGGCAACGATTTCAAGAAACCTCCTGGCCGTTGGCACTCGGCCTTCACTAGCGCGCACGTTTGACATTTTGCCACGTAGAGAGCTATGTCCTTCTTCATACCTGGCCACCAGAAAAGGACCTTCATGTCCATGTACATCTTCGTGCTTCCCGGATGAACCGAATACCTGGTACGATGCGCCTCGTACATTAACTCATCGCGCAGCTCACCCACCTTGGGGATGCACAAACGGTCGCCTCTCCATAGCAACCAGTCAAGCATCTGAAACTGGGCATCCGGCCCAGTACCAGCCTCCTCCGCGTAGCTCTTTAAACTCGGATCGAGTTCTAAAGCCTGGCGGACTCTATCTGCGAGGTCGTACTGTACCTCAGTCCAACTCAAACAGGCACCGGCACTGCTCCTCTTCTCCACGCAAGAAATACCCAAGGCCTCCAGGTCACGTATCAGGTGCTCATCGTGCATCTGAATCCAGTTGGCCTGCGCTGGAGCCCTGCAACTGAGTGCATCTGCAACAACATTCCCCTTCCCTGGAGTGTAGTGGATCTCGAATGTGTAGTCCCCAAGGAACTCCATCCACCTCTGTTGCCGCATATTCAGCTCCTTCTGCGACATAAGGTACTTCAAGCTCTTATGGTCCGTGAAAATGTCGATCTTCAAGCCATACACATAATGCCGCCAAAGCTTCAGGGCAAATATCACGGCCGCCAACTCTAAGTCGTGGACCGGATAGTTCCGCTCGTGCACCTTCAGCTGGCGAGAGCCGTACGCTATCACCTAGCCATGCTGCTGTAGAACGCAGTCAAGGCCGCTCCCCGAAGCGTCGGTGTAGATCTCGTAGCCCTCCGTGCCGGAAGGAAAACATAAGATCGGAGCCGTGGTAATCCGCCGCTTCAACTCCTCGAAAGCCTGCGCACACGCGGGCGTCCAGATAAACTCCTGCATCTTCCGTGTCAGTGTCGTAAGAGGCAGCGCGATCCGTGAGAAGTTCTCCACAAAGTGCCTGTAATAGCCGTCCAGCCCGAGAAAGCTACAGACCTCCGCTACAGTAGAAAGAACAAGCCACTCCCTGATGGCCGCAACCTTCACCGGATCTACTGCCACACCCACTCCACTAACCACATGGCCTAAGAACGCCACGGAAGGTAGCCAGAACTCGCACTTCGAGAACTTGGCATACAGCTGGTTCCTCCTCAGAACCTCCAAGACTACTCGCAGGTGATCACCGTGCTCCTCCTCAGACTGAGAGTAGACCAGTATGTCGTCAAGGAAGACGACCACAAACCGGTCGAGGTACTCTCGGAAAGTTCGGTGCATCAAGTCCATATACACCGAAGGCGCATTAGACAGCCCAAACGGCATTACGGTGAACTCATACTGCCCGTACCTTATACTGAAGGCAGTCTTCGGGATGTCGCACTCCCTGATCCGCACCTGATAATAGTCGGACCTCAAGTCCAGCTTCGAGTATACTGTCGAACCAACGAGCTGGTCGAACAAGTCGTCTATCCTCGGAAGAGGATACTTGTTCTTCTCGGTCAGCTTGTTCAGCTCCCGATAATCGATGCAAAGCCGCAGGCTACCGTCCTTCTTTTTGACAAAGAGGACATGTGCACTCCAAGGTGAGGAACTCGGACGCACGTAGCCCTGCTCAAGAAGCTCCTGCAACTGCAGCTTCAACTCCGACAACTCCTTCGGAGCCATACGATACGGCGAGCGGGCCACAGGCTTAGCGCATGGCACCAACTCAATCATGAAATCTATCTCCCGCTGCGGTGGAGCACCGGGGAGGTCGCTCGGGAACACATCGGGGAACTCTGAAACTACCGGAACACCCACTAGGCTAGGCCTCGGCGTTGCAGCCTCCACTAGAGCAAAGAATAACTCTGCTCCCTGACGCACTGCCTTGAACACCTGGAGAGCAGACATCATCATCTTGCTCGATCCATGCATGCCCGCAAAGACCGTCTCACGATCGGCACACTGCCCAAACCTCACCTCCTTGGTGGTGCAATCGATGCACGTACGCTGTTCCGGCAGCCAATCCATGCCGAAGATTACATCGAACTCAATTAGGGGGAGTATCGATGCTTTCAGGTCATACTCCTGACTTCCAACTAGAACTTTCACGCATCAACTCCTCTCCACACGCATCGAATATCCATTCGGCAGTAGGACCTCCAGTCCATCTGCAGAAGCAATCGACGGCGCACCAATACGTTGGACGAAGTCCGACGATAAGAAGGAGTGCGAAGCTCCAGTATCGAAAAGCGCTCTTGCCGGAACGCCTAAAACAAAAACAAAGCCTACGTCGCCTAAACAAGGTTAGAATGAACACTAAAACAGGTATATAAAATAGTAAGGACTGTATCTTAAATTATACCTGTCACGACGTCTTTGGCTTTGATAGCCTCCTGCTGACCAAGATTGAAGACTCTGGGCTGCGGAGGAACCATGCGGGAGGCCGTGGACTCAACCGCCTTTGCCTTCTCAACATAAGGTGGCCCAGTCTTCTTCTCTGACCTTGGAAGCCCACTGCGGCAATCCCGAGAGAAATGACCAGGCTTGCCACAAGTAAAACAAGTAAGAGGGCCACGTCCAGACGACGCGCCCGAAACAGAGGGAGCTGGCCCAGATAATCGAGCCTTCTTCCAGCGATTCAACCTCCGCAACTTCGCCGCACCCGGCGCCTTGCCCTCCGGCACTGCCTCGACCACAGCCACCTTGCCCTTCTCCCTGAGCATGTCCTGCTCAAGCGCTCGGGAAGAACCAACGAGGGTCGTGAAACCCTGCGTCAACGGCCCTGTCAGAAGGTACCGCAACTCACTACGCAGTCCACCGTAGAACCTGTTCACCCTTCTCCCTTCGTCATCGAAAGAAGTTCCAGCGTAACGCCCGAGGCGGGTGAACTCGTACAGGTAGTCATCAACCAGTCTATTACCCTGCGTCAGAGCCAAGAACTGGTTCTCCATCGCGATCTGCTGCGACGGAGGCACATACCTTGCCAGGAAGATTTTCGAGAACTCTTCCATCGGCACATCAACCAGTCGCCTTCCCGCGAACTGGCGCTTCTCTACCTCATCCCACCACCGCCTGGCTTCCTTTTCCAACAAGTAAGAAGCAAAGGTCACTTTCTGCGCTTCATCCGACTGTGTCGCTGTCAGAATTCGCTCCACATGCGACAACCAGTCCTCGGCCTCAGCTGGGGATTCAACCCCGGTAAACGGAGGAGGTCGAAATCCCAGAAAGTGCTTCAGTTGCTGCTCAGGAGCACGCCTCACGGGGACCTGCTCCGCTCTTAGTGGCTCTGGGGCCACTTCCTGCACCAGCGATTGACCTTGCCTTCCAGGCTGGCCATTCAACGCAGCTAGAACGGCTTCTGTAACTAGCCGAACCATCTCAGCAGACGGAGTTGTAGGGGCTTCAGCGGACCCGCTACTCTCAGCCACGTCACGGGGACGCGATGGTCCCGCTGCACTTCGAGTGCCCTACACGAGTGCAACACACAGTTAGGCGACAGCACAGCCGCAACTAACAACAAAAGGAACACTCAGGTTCCACAATCATGCAATTATTGTTGGTTTGTTGTTACATTTTATTCCTAAGTGGACATTTTTGGGTTTATTTTATGTCTCGACGATAGTGCACACACGTGCCCACCACCCCTTAAAAGAATTCGTCCACGAATTCCTTAGAAGGATACGAAACCCTAGAAGCTGATAACAATTTGTAACACCCCCATCCGTTAAGAAGCATATGACAGAAGGTCCGGCCGGGGCCCCATGCCATATACTACAAAACAAACGGGAACGTCACTTAATTGAAATATCGAACAACTCTAAACAATGAACCTAACTCAGAGCATTCTATGCGGAAGCAAAAGAGAGAGACAAAATATATATAAACCACCAAAACCCGAACCCGGGTATGTCCACTTCTATTAATAGGAATAAAAGGTTTCCACAACAAAAGAGGCACGACGGCCTTACAGTTTACCAACATCGGCGCGCAGGCCGGCCATACATGAAAAACAGAAGGAACATCAAAAGGCCTTCAAGGGCCGCAGCAGCGCAGGGGTTTCAGCCCGCTATGTTCCCGCTTAGTCCAGCACCTGTACAACAAGCCCACCAAAAACGGTGGCAAAACAGGGTAACGGTCAGCTAAAGCTGACCAAAATATAACGACCCCACCCCTTCAAGGGGGTGGCAGTTCTAACCGTCCCTACAAAACAGTCTCAGCATCATATATATATATAAGAGTGCGACTAGCAAAGCCCACAGCAGTTCATACATATGAAACAATCACAAACGTGGGAATAGCCTCCACATCTCGTGCTCTCAGGCACTCTTTGGTGTACTACGCCTTCCACCACCATCCACTCTTGATGGCTTTGCCCTTCGAGGCTAAAGTCGGTGGCCCGAATATCGGGGGCTCTCCCGTGCTTTAATTGTGAACATACCGTAGTCCGAAGACTCTTTCCCATTGCCTCCCGACATGCTGTACGAGACTCACTAATCAGGTGCTGCAATGGTGCGGTTTCAGGTTCGCCAAATGCCCATTGTTCACAGCTCTCGTTGTACAACACGAAGAGCGGGTATGGCGTTCCCTCAGCCCAGGAATTCTCAATTAGCCGGCCCTACGGGCCGCTAAGTCATCCACCAGGACACCCTCACGGGTCGGGCACAAAGTCCTCAGGTCCTCTCAACAGGTGGGCACAACAACATCACCAGAACTCAGTCTGGGAGCTGTCGCCTGACGACATTCAATGTCGCCAGCGACAGTGAACAAAACCCCATTTTGGCTTCTAGCTGTGGGTGCTTCCCGGGGCACACCCCCAGGCATTGCTGCACATGCAGTAGCACTTCCACTGCCTCAGAACGTCCAAAATTCACCAGATCCAAGTCTGGGAGCTACCGCCCGGCGATAACGCTAACGCCGGCGGTAGTGAACAGAAACTCCATTTCTGTTTCTAACTTCGGGTGCTTCCCGGGGCACACCCCCAGGCGTTGCTGCGCATGCAGTAGCACCCTCTAGTCCTACGAAGCAGTATATCTACACGGAGTTTTCCCCGGCACGCATAATACCAAAAAGCATCACCAATCCGGACGAACCGTCTCGGATGGGCTTCACACAGCGCGCCTACGTCCATTTCACGTATGGACTCTACATGTATGCAAGATTTGACGGGGATAACACGAATCGACCCGTCGGAGGCCACGACCTCACCCTTTTGGGTAGGGGGCCTCAACGATGCAAGGAACGGACTAAAACGTGTCCAAATGAGAGTAAAGAGAATCGTTACCCATAGACGTCGCTTCTGAACCATGGAGACGCGCCCGGATTTGACGGCTAACGAACGTAGCGGCTGTCCGCGCACGAAAATGGCGTCCAAGCTTGCTCCGGAGCTTCCACGTTCTCCGAATGGCGCACAACTTCAACGTTGTGATTTTCCCCTTGAAGGAACCCTAGGGAGGAAGCTTCTTCCCTTAGCTTGTGGCTGCCCTAACACCCAAGAGGAAGAAGGAGTCGGGCTTCTCCTTCCAGCAGCAGGACAAGAAAGGGAGAGGGGGGGGGGGGGGGGTCGGCTCTCCTTGTCTCAGGCCGACGGGGAGGAGGGAGGATAGGGCTCGAGGCGGCGCTTCCCTGCTCCAGGCCGACGGCGAGGAGGGAAGAGGGGGCTCGGGGCTACTCCTCCTTGCTCCAGGCGGCGACGGGAAGAGGAAGAGGGCGACGGGGAGTCGGCTCCCTGTGCGGCGGACTGTGCGAGAACGAGAAGGAGAGGGGAAGGGCGACCGGGGTGCGGCTGCTCCTGTGCGAACGAGAGAGAGAGGGAGAGATCGGGGGTCGGGTAGATGAGGAGGAGGGCTTGCTTAGGGTTTTATTTAAAACCCTAGTACAATAGGCTATCCGCACACCATACTCCTAACCGCAGCCCAAACTCCGCTAAACGCACCCCAAACTCATTTTATTGAAATTAAGGTGTTACATAATATTCATTTCGCTTGTTCATATTTTCACGGCTATGATTTATTTTCTAAGGACACAGAGACCGCATGCGTTTCCTATGTTAATCTATATTCTCAGGATGCACTCTTAGTCTATGGCCTTTTACCTCTAATAAATCAATTTTATTTGAGTGACATAGAAATGAGGTGTTACGGCTAATATGATCTGATACCATATTAGACTCTATAAAACTCAAGTTAAAATCAATTGTTTTTATGTGGAGAGGTCGAACAATATATCGGATGAACACAAATATATGGGTTTTTTCGATGTGAGATTGTTGTTTTCTCAATAAAAGAATATAATTCTTGTTGAGCGTCGCTCGGGTGCTCTGGTAGACCGGTCGAATTGAACCACCTTAGCTCGGAAGCGAACCAAGCGCGCAAACAGTCAATTAGAGATTCGTTGAGTACACTGAGACTTTTTAACGTGGAAAACCCGAAAAAGGTAAAAACCACGCGTCCGGAACTGTGCCGACCAAACTTCACTATCTTCTCGGAGCTTACAATTAGGTACTTAGAAGTCGAGCGCGACAGGCCGTTACTCGTTACAATAATAGAGAGAGGGAGAGAGAGAGAGAGAGAGAGAGAGAGAGAGAGAGAGAGAGAGAGAGAGAGAGTTCCGAAGGTGACAGGTCACCTCCAGAAAAACTAAGTCTTTTTCCTTCTGAGAATATTAGAGAACAAAAGTGAGAATGTTGAGTCGCCTTCCGGGAGAACAAAAGTGAGAATGCTGAGTCGCCTTTCGGGATGAAGAAAATCTTCAAGTCCACGGAGATCTTCAAGCGCCGAAGGAGAATTCCGTGAAAATCTTCAAGGAGCTCTCCCGGGTCCAGAAGGCAAGGTCCCTTGAGATGAAGCACTGGTGCTCCTTTTATAGCTTTGGCTGGGGGTAGCCCGGTAATTTCGCCGTTGTAACCACCGTAACTACCTGACGGACGAATCATATTTTTCAGTTCGGAGCACACAGATCGCCATTTTTCGTAAATGACCATCTTGCCCTTCGGGCAGTTCGGGCAGTTTGGGCAGTTTTGTTGGAGGCGAAAAAGGCGACAAGCTGTTCCTAAAATCTGAGAAACTGGAAAGACAAAATGTGAGAAGTCAGAAAGACAAAAAGTGAGCGCGCCCGAAATGTGAAAGTGCTCTGAGCGCGCCCAGAAGTGTTCTGAGCGCGTAATGAGCGGGGAAGCGCTCCAGGCGAAATCCGGGGCCCAAAGGACGCACAACGAGCCTGGAAAGGGTGGACACCCCCGAACCCCCTCACGGGAAGTGGGCTTGACCGCACCCCAAGGGATGCGGTTTGGCCGCACCCCACTTTGTTCTGGGAGAGGCCAAAGTTTCTTGTGGGACGATTTGGACACTCTATTCTGGGAGAGGTCAGAGTCTCTTGTGGGACGATTTGGACACTCTATTCTGTGAGAGGTCAAAGTCATTTGTCGGACGAGCTGTACACTCTGTTCTGGGAGAGGTCAGAGTCCGTTGTCAGACGATCTGTACACTCTGTTCTGGGAGAGGTCAGAGTTCGTTGTCGGACGATCTGTACACTCTGTTCTGGGAGAGGTCAGAGTCCGTTGTCGGACAATCTGTACACTCTGTTCTGGGAGAGGTCAGAGTCCGTTGTCGAACAATCTGTACACTCTGTTCTGGGAGAGGTCAGAGCCCGTTGTCGGACAATCTGTACACTCTGTTCTGGGAGAGGTCAGAGTCCGTTGTCGGACAATATGTACACTCTATTCTGGGAGTGGTCAGAGTCCGTTGTCGGACAATCTGTACACTCTGTTCTGGGAGAGGTCAGAGTCCGTTGTCGGACAATTTGTACACTATGGGCCTGTTTGGGACAGCTCCAGCGGATTGGAAAGCTATTTTCCAACCGCTGGAGCTGTTTTATAGCTGTTTGGCGGGTCAGCTCTTTCAAAAGTGATTTTGATAGAGCCACATTTTAACCCTCTTTTGAAAATCCGCATACCCCCTGCTTTTGCGCTCCCAAAATCGCTCCTTGTCTTTCCGCGATCCCGCTGTGTTTCCTTCTCGACGAGCCCAAACGACGCGCGATCCCGTTATCTTCTTCGACCTCGACGCAGGATCCCGCTCTCTTCTTCCTACTCGACGAGCCTTCTTCTGGACGCATACCTTCTTCCTCCTCGCCGAGCCTTCTTATGGACGCATACCTTCTTCCTGCTCGCCGAGCCTTCTCCTGGACGCAGTTCGTGCTCTCTTCTTCCTCCTCGCTGATAGCCTTCTCCTGGACGCGACCAACAACCAACCACTCCAGATCTCCAGGGTTCAGTACTCCAGATCTCCAGGGTTCAGTACGCGACCAACAACCAACCAACGACGAGCCCTAACATTAGCCACTCCAGATCTCCTTCTCCGGCGAGGTATGTCGTCGTTTAGGTTTTCTGATTCATGAAAAAAATGCTGATTGTGGGTTGCCCTATGTTGACAGTAATCAATTTCTTGAAATTGCTAGTTGATAGGTTGTGTTCAGTACACTACTGGAATTAACTAATGCTTGTTAATTTTGTTCGTGGAGGCTGACAATTACTAAAGTTGGATGAAATTATTAATATCACGAGGCCTTAAATCATTTGGTTTCTTTTCTTTCGTTAATGCTAAATCATTTGGGGATGGCCATGAGCATTTCTTTACATTGTTGCTTCATTGATGTTATTGAATTAATGAGAACTTGTTCAGGATAAGATGACAAGTTGTGTGTATGTTTGTGTATGTTTGCGTGCATTTCTTTACATTGTTGCTTCATTGATGTTATTGAACTAATATTTTTGTTTAGAAGAAAAAAAAGCAGCTCTTCAAAAGTTGTTCTACCAAACAGTCTATTTGAAAAAGCTCTGTTCAATCAACGCTTATACACAGACCATCCAAACAGCATGCAGCTTTTCAAAACAGCTCCTCAAAGAGCTCTGTTCAATCAACAACTTTTCAATCTGTAGCAGCTCTCCCAAACAGACCCTATGTTCTGGGAGAGGTCAGAGTCCGTTGTCGGACAATCTGTACACTCTGTTCTGGGAGAGGTCAGAGTCCGTTGTCGGGCAATATGTACACTCTGTTCTGGAAGAGGTCAGAGTCCGTTGTCAGACAATCTGTACACTCTGTTCTGGGAGAGGTCAGAGTCCGTTGTCGGACAATCTGTACACCCTGTTCTGGGAGAAACAGTACAATTGAAAATGACGCTTATGGTTTGGGCGCATGATAAAAAGTAATAAATTAAATGACACTTGTTTGTTACATGGATGCTGAAAACATAAGATACAAGTAAATATGTCGGGTGCCCTGGACGTTCCCTGGGCAGAGAACAGGCTATTCTTCGGGATGGTCGCTCTGGGGATTGTCACCCTGCTGGGTCATTCTTGACCTATTGATTCAGGGTCCTTGGTTCGGAGGAATTTTTCAAGGAATCCCAGACGAACGAATCGTTCGATTTCTGCGCTCAGTCGCGAACAATCTTCTGTTTTGTGCCCGTGACCTCGATGGTAGTCGCAGTATTTGGATTGGTCTCCAGAATTTGGTGCAAGAGCCCTCGACCTCTGAAGAGAGGGATGATCGCGGATGGCAAAGAGAACGTTAGTCCTGGTTGTGTTCAGGGGAGTGTAGTCTTGATGCTGGCGAGAATCTCGGTCTCGGCTGGGGGTGTCGTGTTGCTTATTGTTTTTATCGGGGACCGTCCGCGGCAACGACTCCTCTCACTTCCTCTTCGATCTCCCCTCGAACTGCCGGCGGTGCGCTTCAATCGCCTCATCAGCTGCTATCTGAGCTTCAACCCGGTGGATGAGGTCTGGGTAACTAGGCACAGTTTCTCGCATCAGTGCGGAGTAGAAGCCACCGGGGCGGAGTCCTCTAAGGAAGACCCCTCGCAGGAGCTCGGGATCGACCCCCGGGATTTGCCGAGCCTCCGAAGTGAAGCATCGAAAGAAATCTTTGAGACTCTCTCCGTCATTCTGGCGGATTTCTGAGAGATGGGAGGGATCTCGGACAATCCTACGATTGACGATGAACTGGTCCACGAACTGCTGCGCCATTTGTGCGAAGTTGCTGATAGCCCCCTCCCGCAGGGATTGAAACCAAGTGCGCGCTTGTCCCTTTAAGGTTGCCGGGAACACTTGACAGAGGAGTTGATCTAGAGCTTTGTAGAGTCTCATGATGGTAGCGAAGTGGTTGACATGTTCTAACGGGTCGTCCGTCCCGTCGAATGTTTCGATGTTGGGAAGCTTGAAACCATTCAGAACTGGATGGGCCAAGACCTGAGGCGATAGTGGGGAGCCGTGGTGTGAGGGACGGCGGGCGAGGGCTGCGAGTCGCCTCGCCTGGTCGTACTCTTCCGCTATCATGTCGCGTATCTCCTCTCGCGTGGTTCGTTCTACTGCTCAACCAGGAACAACAATTCCTTGGCGATGTTGATGGTGGTCAGCTTCTGGTCCTCTGGTTGGCGGAGCAGGATGGGCGGAGCTTGCTGCGTCGGATAATTCTTCTGAGGCTTCTTCTTCTCGAACGGCCTCCTTATTCGGAGCATGATTCGGAGCTGGGGGCGGCGGAACGTTCAACGCTGGGGGTTGAACGAGAGCTCGAGGAGCCCTAAGATTTCTTACGAGAGCCAGCATCTCGGCTTGCTTCTCTTCCATCTGACGCACACGCCCTTCAAGTATTGTCGCGGGCACGATGTCACGATATTAAGGTTAGCTAACACGTCTCGTGACCATTGTTCAAGATTACTCTAGATATGTTGAGAATATTCTAGAATATTGGAGAAAGATCACACTTGGGAGATATGGAAGAGTATGGAAGAATGTGGAAGAATCTAGTCTCTTCCATGTGTAGAGAAATCTATATTCTTCTTGAGTTTGGAGGGAAAAGGGGGAGGAGGCCTATATAAGGGGAGGACCTCTCCCCATTTGGATCATCCAAGGTTTTGGAGTGTATTGTGATAGTGAGACTCCTCTTGTGAGTGCTTGTGAGCTTGGAGTGTTGAGCATTGTTGTATGTCTTGTTCCTTTTGTATGTCTCGCGCAACTGTCTACCTAAGTGTCTTGTAACTTTGTTGAGAGTTATAATAAGAGTTGTTCTCTTTATTCCACTGCTTTGTTTGAGGAAGGCTTACTTGGTTAACCTAAGTTTGTTGGAATTCTAGTCAAGTGCCGCACGTACTTAGTGTCAAAGTGCTAAGTCCGTGACAGTTGGTATCAGAGGTAGGTTGTGCACGTCGTGCTGCAACAAGACCAAATATGGCAGGAGAAGATTACATTACGGAGGAGGAACGGGGTAGAGATGCTACCCTACAAGCTAGCAAGAAGAAGCGTGACCAAAGCCGGGTTCGAGAAGAGAGTCACTTGCTGCTAGCTATGGAGGACTGGGAGAAACGCATGGAAGTTATGGAAATCAACAACCATGCGATGCGTAAGGAGTGGGAAGCCACTCGTGTGGAGCTAGAGAAGAGACTCAAATATGCATTTGATTACAATGCCACATTACATACACGCATCGACGAGTTGGAGGAGGAACTGGCCATTTGCAAGAAGGCTATCGCCAATGGAAGTGTAAGCACCACCTCCGCCATCCCTAGGGTGGACATCCCAAGACCAGATTCATTCTTGGGCAAGCGGGATGCCAAAGAAGTTGAGAACTTCCTATGGAAGATGGAGAACTACTTTGAAGGATGTCATCTACGCGATGATGCGACCAAGGTACGCACTGCTTCACAATTTCTTGATGACAATGCTGCACTATGGTGGCGAAGGAGGCAGACGGATGTCGCAAAAGGATTATGTCGATTGAACACATGGGATGATTTCAAGAGGGAGCTTAAACGCCACTTCTACCCAGAGAATGTGGCATATCTTGCACGAAAGAGGTTAAGAGAGTTGAAACAAAAGAGAACAATAGCGGAATATGTGAGCGAGTTCACAACACTTATGTTGCAAATCCCTGACATGTCGGAGGATGATCGACAATTCTATTTCGTGGACGGGCTACAACTATGGGCAAAACAAGAAGTGCAGAGGCGTGGGCCTCGTACTGTCGATGAAGCAATTGCAGCAGCCGAATCACTCAGCGAGTTCCACCAAGAAGAAGAGACGGGTCATCCTGAGGATGTTGAGGATGCTGAAATAGAACCCAAGAACTACACACACCGCCAAAGAAGATTCGAGGAAAGAAGAAGGCCACCCACCTGCTTTGTATGCAAGGGACCCCATCACATGAAGGAATGCCCGAAGCTTGGGGCCTTAACAGCAATAATGAAGAAAGAAGAGTCAATAAGTGGGGATGTAGAAGAGTCACAAGAAATGGCAAGGCTAAGTATCATGCAACGCCTTAATGCCATGACCACCCAAGGATCCTACATAAGACGCCAACCTTTGCAGTGTTTCTTCTGTAAAGGACCACATAAAGTGAATGCTTGTCCGACTTTGGAGACGATACGATTCACTGTAGATCAAGTGGGGAGAAGGAGCAACTATAAGACAGGAAGGGCAAACCAAACCCAAACTAGGGGGAGGATAGTAAGTAATGGACAAATGATGGTGGATGTAGAGATTGAGGGCACGAAGATGAGAGCCTTAGTGGACACGGGAGCAACTGACTTCTTTATGTCCAAGTCTGCTGCCAAGAGAATTGGACTATCGATCAAATTTGGACCAACTCGGCTCAAATTTGCGAACTCTCAGGAAGTGCGAACTATCGGTCTTGCTCCAGATGTGAGCGTTCGTCTTGGAGATTGGAAGGGAAAGGTGCCCATTGAAATTATCCCCTTTGACGATTATGACATTATCATTGGAATGAATTTTCTTGATCAGTTTGAAGGTTTTCTCATCTTCCCAACATCTGAGATGCACCTCATTGATGGTCCGACTTCCTACCCGGTGCCGATAAGGAGAGTACATGAACGAGAAGCGAAGACCCTCTCCGTGATAAGGTCTGCACAAAGATGGTGAAGGAAGGATGCGTCGAGGACGACGCATGGTTTCAGTGGGGGAGAATGTCACGATATTAAGGTTAGCTAACACGTCTCGTGACCATTGTTCAAGATTACTCTAGATATGTTGAGAATATTCTAGAATATTGGAGAAAGATCACACTTGGGAGATATGGAAGAGTATGGAAGAATGTGGAAGAATCTAGTCTCTTCCATGTGTAGAGAAATCTATATTCTTCTTGAGTTTGGAGGGAAAAGGGGGAGGAGGCCTATATAAGGGGAGGACCTCTCCCCATTTGGATCATCCAAGGTTTTGGAGTGTATTGTGATAGTGAGACTCCTCTTGTGAGTGCTTGTGAGCTTGGAGTGTTGAGCATTGTTGTATGTCTTGTTCCTTTTGTATGTCTCGCGCAACTGTCTACCTAAGTGTCTTGTAACTTTGTTGAGAGTTATAATAAGAGTTGTTCTCTTTATTCCACTGCTTTGTTTGAGGAAGGCTTACTTGGTTAACCTAAGTTTGTTGGAATTCTAGTCAAGTGCCGCACGTACTTAGTGTCAAAGTGCTAAGTCCGTGACAGCGAGCACTGCCTCTTCTGCGAGAGGAGCATTGATAAGCGAGTGGGAGGGAGCTGGATCGATGCGCCCCTACGGGATTGAACCTTCAGTAGTGCGAGCACTTCTTCTTGCCATTGCAATTGGCGGCAAGTGTTACCTTCAGTTATCTTTGCTGAACTTTGGGAATGAAGTTCCCACAGACGGCGCCAAACTGTTCCGGGTCGCTCGGGTGCTCTGGTAGACTGGTCGAATTGAACCACCTTAGCTCAGAAGCGAACCGAGCGCGCAAACCTCGGACACCCGACTCTTCATCCGCACGGGGTCGCCAGGGTCACCCAAGAAGTCTTCAATCTGGCTAGGCGAAGGCAGTGGTGACATCTCCATCCTCCCGTGCTCTGACTCAGGGGTGGCTCCTGAGATCTCAGCGAAGGAAGAGTTAGTAGGATCAGGGGACGAGCAAGAGGTGGGAGCTCGCGAAAACATGCTAACCTGGCGAGAAGGGGGACTCGTGACGGGGCTTGCGCGAAGACTCCGGCCGACCCTGGAAGTTTTCGCGGAACCCCAGGACGTGGGGTTTCCCCAGACCAGGAGGGTACACCACTCTCTCCGCGACTTGGGCGCCGTCAAGAAGCGAGCCTCCTGGACTCCGCCTGCCCATCAGACCGAAGCCAGGGGTCGCCACGTTAACCTTAGGCGGGATCGGCGAGTGCACCGGGGTGGAGACTTTCTCCTTGGGACTCGGCGGTGGGGTATCTGCATAGGCCACAAACGTGTAGATATCACACGGACTTAAGCGGAGATAAAGGAGGATACTCACGACTTACGGGGTTGCGAGGTCGGCGCCTGCTGAGTCGAAGTCCCGGTCCCAGCATCTAGCGATCCCAACCTTGCGGGGGACGGAGGGTGAGAGGAGGTCAGCGTGAGGCCCGCCATACGTTCCTCGGGTGTAAGGTTCTGCGAGAGGAAAAGGAGTAAATGGGTAGTCGATGTAAAAAGTCTAGACGAAGAATACCTGTTGTGCGAGCCCGGTATCCGGCGGCGGGGGCGAGGCAGGAGGCGACGACACGTCCTCCCCCTGCGACCTCCAAACCGTCTTGGCCTTCTTAGACTGTGGGGAAGGAGATGTGGCCAAGTTGAACATCCAGGCGTTGCGCTCGGCGACCTGGGCCTTCGCCATCTCTCTTGAAGCCTTCAGTCGATCTCGCGCGCTCAACTTGGAGGACATTCTGAGAAGTCGTTTTCTGCGAGGAAGATGGGGAAGAAAAAGCTTGATCACTAGCCACGGCGGACGGTATTTATAGCTTTGGGCGTGGGACCCACCATAAGATTCCCTCCACGTCAGCCGAATCGGCGAACACCAGGGTTGGATGTTTCTTCGCGAGCTCAAGACAACCTCGCGAAGAGCGGGGATTGTGTACAACCCCGATGTTCGCCAGGAAAGGGGTTCCAAGTTCGCACGACCAGGCGAGCTAGCCGGCCGAAGGAGTTCGCCAGGCGACCGAGGGCGAGCCCAGGTGGGGGCGAGCCCGGGAAGAGGCGAGCCAGCCAGTCGAAGGAGTTCGCTAGGCAGGCCCGGGCCCTTGGGGTGCAAATAGCCATTTCTGGGGTACAGTTAGCCATTTTGGCGAGCTCGACCCGCTAAGGAGTGGTTCAACGGGCAAGCCGTAGAGACAGGCGAGCCAGCCGGCCGAAGGAGTTCGCCAGGCGACCGAGGGCGAGCCCAGGTGGGGGCAAGCCCGGGAAGAGGCGAGCCAGTCAGCCGAAGGAGTTCGCTAGGCAGGCCCGGGCCCTTGGGGTGCAAATAGCCATTTCTGGGGTACAGTCCATTTTGGCGAGCTCGACCCGCTAAGGAGTGGTTCAACGGGCGAGCCGTAGAGACAGGCGAGCCAGCCGGCCGAAGGAGTTCGCCAGGCGACCGAGGGCGAGCACAGGTGGGGGCGAGCCCGGGAAGAGGCGAGCCAGCCAACCGAAGGAGCTCGCTAGGTGGCCTTGGCGAACCTCATGTTCGCTGAACAGGTCGAGGGTCTCGGGTTCGCTGGTAATTGGGATGGTCTTTTACCAGAAAACCCCTGGTGGTCTGCGGTTAGCCCCTCCGGACAGCGGAGTTTGGCTGTTAGCAGACCAATTTGGGGTGCGGATAGTAAGAACGGACAGCGGGAGTTGGCTATTGACAGACCACAAAACCAAAATCTATAAATAGACCTTGAAGGGCACCTTGGAAGAGGGGCGGTTCATTATCTTTAAGCTCTTCTCTCCCTAGGTCGCTTTGGTTTGGGCTCTCTAGCTCTCCAAGGTGCCCGAATCTTAGCTTTGGCTTGGGAGGGGAAGCGCTCAACGATCTTCCGGGTTAGTGGAGGGACCTCCTCGCTGAGACTAGGGTCTTTGTTCTTTGCTCGAATTGTCGGCCTTACCTCTCCCGAGGGACCGGTAAGGGCTAGCTGCCCCTCATTTCGGTGAGGGCCCCGAGCTCCACAAGAGACCGAGAAATCGGTTTCAACATAGCCGGTTCAGTTGAACCCTTGGAGGAATCTAGGCCGGGTCATAAGACAATCACGACCCGACCTTCACCACATAGAGGTGGTCATTTAGAGAAATGACTGTTTTGGGTAGCATTGTGCTTCGCCATAACACTGAAGTGGTATATAGAGCATGCGTGCTCCGAATCGACTTCCGTCAGTTGCGTTAGACTCGTATGGTCGATACGAGTACAACGGAATTCGTTTCGTTCCAATCCGAGGTCATTTGGTGAAAGCGACCGTTTTAAGTACCGTAGTGCGTCACGACGACGCAGTTTTAGAATATGGAGCATACGTGCTCCGAATCGACTTCCGTCAGTTGCGTTAGACTCGTATGGTCGATACGAGTGCAACGGAATTCGTTTCGCTCCAATCCGAGGTTATTTGGAGAAAATAACTATTTTTGAGTAACATCGAGCGTCGCAACAACGCCATTTTAGAATATTGGGTAAACGAGCCGCAAATTCACCCTAGTCAGTTGCAACAGACTCGTGTGATCAATTCTAGTGCAATACAATTCGTTTCGTTCAAATTCGATGAGATTTGAGAAAGTTAGCCGAAATAACCTATTTTGAGCTGCGTACTGATTTGAGGGAATAATTATGAATGAACGGACTCATAATCAACTTCAAATAATTCTGTTAGCATTGTATGGTTGACACAAACACAACGACACCTACCGCACATTTTTCTTGCACTTATTTTGGGAGTTTTAATATATTCATATATATATATACATAAGAATTTGAGTATACATTTATATAAATATATATATATATATATATATATTACTTTTGTATAAATAAATATGAAAATATGATTAAAAGATTATAAGATATAATTCCTAACCTAAAGAAGCAGCGGGAGAGGAATTGATCGGAGGGAGGAAACAAGCGGGGATCTGGCATGGGAGGAAATCACAAGCCCCGGCGGGATCCGAAGCTCGAGCCTCCTCCTGGACGGGACTCCGGGAAGATGCGCCGACCATGGAAGAGTTGCCACCTGTACACCAAGGACAAGCTCGTTGGCGGCATCGGATTGGACGGCCATGGCTACAAATGGGCGGCTCATCTCCTCTTCAAAGGGACAGCAAGGTCTACCCTCCCCCGATCTCTCCCTCTTTTTCTCTGGCTTGGATCTTTGAGTGCATAGAGGACGGACGTGATCGGCAACCCTTGCAAGTGGCGCTGTGTATTTCTTCTTTGACTACCAGGGGGCTGCTCTTCATCTCTCTCAGTTTGGAAGAAGAATCAGGTAAGGGTTTCCTATGTTATAGAAGGGAATGAAATCACATGTGCTGGTAATGTAGAGCTCTCTGCCAACGAGGTAAGTGATTTATATAAATTTATATTAATTGTGAGGTTCTATGCCGAGTTCACCGCCGAGTTCGTCGTTGAATTCGTTGTCAACCTCGATGTTGAACAAGTATTATCTGGTTTAGATGGTAACTATGGTTCAACATGGAGGAGTATGGGTTTTATTACGATATAAATGTCAGGGGAACTCACGGCGTGGTATAGAGTGGAGTCGAACTACTCCAAACCAAATGGAGGTTGATCCTCTCTCTCTCTCTCCATGGCAAGAAGGTTAACTCTTTCTCTCCCTTCTCCACCTCCTCCTTGAAGCCCTGTTAACTAAGGAAATGTGGCTGAGAGCCTGTATGGGGGGTATTTCTCTCACTTTCATCTCTCTCCCCTCTCTCTCTTGTTCTCGGTAAATGGAGAAGAAAATTGGATGAGAGGGAAATCTAGAAAAGAAATATCTATTTCCCTTCCCCTCTCAAAACTCTATCGGAACAGGGAAAAGTCTTTATATTCATTCATATTTTGCTAACTTATAGTTGATGCTGAGTTGGTGAGGTGTCCTGCCATGGGAAATCAGGTTAGGGATGGATGGAGAATGGGAGATTGGATCATGTCAATCTTCTCCCCTCTAATTGAGGAGGTTTTGAATGGTCCGATCACCATGAACAGACTTGGAATTAACTCTCTTAATCTCGTGCTCTCTACAATAATCATGAATTCTCCTCCTCTATTTGTTATAATGCTCTCTACATTTCAAAGGCTTGTGACCCGTGAGATGGGAAACATGTCCAAGACATTCTTGTATTATCATCTATGGGGACAAGGGTAATACTTCATACCTGACCATGATGGTGGATGCAGGGACCCATAAATCCATGTGAATTACCTCGGATGGTTGTCTATGATGGTTTTATTAGGAATGGAGCCCTATGACTTTTCCCAGTAGTACAGGTTTCACAGATTTCATGCCCCTTTGTGATGTCAGGTAGCCTTATGGCCATTTGCTTGAACTTCATTACTCTTAAGTCTTTGTAAATTAGATGCCTCAGTCTCTTGTGCCGAAGTGTGGAATTGGAGATGGTTTTTGCTGATTTGTGCCGTCTCAATTGGGGAGCATAGATACGGGGGGAAACATCTCATTCACAGTTATTTGTATTAATACAATTAGTTAATCTGGAAATTCATATTTTATGCTGCATTAATTATCATCAAATTGGAGCTGGCATCCCTTCTTCAGTAGCTATCTAACGCTGAGAAGATTTTATGACAGATTTGGAACATAATATACGTCGTGGATAAGTTGCATGTTTCCCTATTTTGTTTCCACCGGAACTAATCCACCTCCTTCTATTCTCAGTTGTTCCCAATCACCAAGCATTAATGATGACCTTATGGATTCATTACTTGAGTGAAGGCTTGTTGTGAGTTTGACATGTGGTTTGAGCACCCAGTCAATGAACCAAGTGTTGCTGTTGTTTGCTTCAGTTTTCAGATTTGAGTAGAAAACTTGATCCGGTGAGTTTGGTCAAAACGCCATTATCAAGGAATGTATGCTTGACAAGGCAAAAAAAATTATGACTGCTATATAAACTAATTATGGGCATAAAATACATGAGTTGTTTGGAGGGGTGGCTGATTGTCACGGTGGCTATTTATTGGTGCCTAGTTTCAACCAGTTATATTACATTCTTTTATATGGCAAAGCATATTTTTTGGAAGTTTCGAGGGATCTCCATCTATGCTTATTGGTTGTCGAGCTCCACAGGGGATTGATGCCGCCATCAACTATATTTTTATATTTACTTCAAGCTCGTTGCTTCCTCACCAACGATCACTAATATTAGTAGTATATCTCTCTCCCTCCCCCTCTCTCCTTCTCCTCTCACCCCTTTTATTGTGTGCCATATGTGATGATGTGCACTCATTTGGTAAGATCAACATCAGATATATAAATAACCTCCTTATCTCAACCTCACTTTCTCACTTTCTCACTTCTGGTTCTGATACGGAGGGCGGAGTAGGCCTAATTGTATGATGACTTACTCTTAATACCAGGAGATTGAAATCACAAGGTTCATATTTGATTTCACTCAGGGTTAGGCGATGGAGGAAATGGATTTGTTATAAACTTTCTAGTCATAATCTATACTCCATGGCCAAGATAAGTTCTTAAGCCATAACCCTTATTCTCGAAATGAAGATGGTATCGTCCGCAACATTGGATGGGCAAATCTCCAGTTCGTCTCTAAAGACTAATTAATTTTGTTGCATTAATAGTTGGGCTTCTCTAAACTGTATAAGGGCAGGATACTCATTCATGGTTTATCCATGATTAGCATTAGCCACTTGATACCCTTTTCAGAAGCTCACAATCATAGACATACTACTAAGGTTTGGAGTGCCCACTTAAAATTTCTTATATACAGGAGGCTCGTGTTTTAAGTTAAACAATCTTCTACTGTCTCTCACGATAGTGGAATGTTCTTCCTCGTTTAGTCGATTTACTCATTTTTACCTGGAAGGACTATTATTTGTCTTACTTTCATGGGTGTACAAGTTTTGAACCGTGCGCCATATGGTAAGAGGCTTTGAAGCACGTCAAGCTGAGCCGAGGATTTGGTTGCCGGCTCGCAACGGTTTAAGTGTTTTAAAACATAACTGTTCGTAGTTTTGCTCTCTTAATTTCATGAGTTTTGAACCGTGCGCCATGTGGTAAGAGGCTGTGAAGCTCGCCAAGCTGAGCCGAGAATTTGGTTGCCGGCTCGCAACGGTTCAAGTGTTTTAAAACATAACTGTTCGTAGTTTCGCTCTCTTAATTTCATGAGTTTTGAACCGTGCGCCATGTGGTAAGAGGCTGTGAAGCTCGCCAAGCTGAGCCGAGGATTTTGGTTGCCGGCTTACAATAGTTCAGGTGCTTTAAATATGCATGCTAGCAGAGCAGAGCGCTCGAGTTCAATGCCTTTACTTATTATAGTTTTGTTGTTGTCTATAATTTAGAGTTGACGTGAAGATGAGACGTTCTTCAGAGTCAACCCTAAATGGTGCTGAACTGGCCGCCGCTCTTGGAGCGGAGCGGACAGATCGATATTTTGGACTTTATTTCTGTATTTACTGTAATTTGGATTTGACGGGGGGTTGCCTTCGAGAAAATAATTCCTACGGGAATGAAATGTTGCCTTCGAGAAAATAATTCCTACGGGAATGAAATGTTGCCTTCGAGAAAATAATTCCTACGGGAATGAAATGTTGCCTTCGAGAAAATAATTCTTACGGGAATGAAATGTTGCCTTCAAGAAAATAATTCCTACGGGAATGAAATGTTGCCTTCGGAAAATGTGCCTTGGGAGAATGTCGGATGGCCGATGAGTTTTACTCTAAGGCAACCCGCACGACGGACGGTCTGGGAGGGCAACCCGTGCGAAACTAATAGAACTACGTGGGTCTGAGACCGTATGCAGGATGATACGGAGTACGTAGGCGGTGGTCGTGGGGAGACTGCCTCGGCTCAATAAGAGTCCAGATATCTCCTCCCTTATAAATGTTATATTATGTCTGTTGTTAGTAGGAGTTGGATTTTGTTCATGGTTCTAATAACTTGTCTTTAACACATGTAACAGGTGCGGGTGAGAGGTATTACCCAGGTGTGATGGAAGCCACAGAGCAGGCTATTTCAAGTATGAACTCGTTAAGCCGCATCTCTTTTGTTGTGCCCTATCTCAGGGTATATATATAATGATAATGAAGCCTTGATGGATAGAATTTTATGCGGCGGCGAAATTAATATTATTCCTATGGGTCTTGAGTTTGAAGTTTCTGTGACAGTTAATCTTCCGCTAAAATACTACGTCTTCCGCTAAGTGCTATAAAGTGCACTCTTTGATGACGTCTTCCGCTAAGTGCTATATTGTGCACTCTTTGATGATGTCTTCCGCTAGAAAACTGTGAAATTTTTTCGAATCTTTATGGAGCGAGCAGGAGCTAGTCAACTTAGAGTTAAAAAACCAAACAACCAGAAACAAGTGGAGGCAAACAACTGATCTTTATTGATAACAATCTTCAAAATTACAAGGCAAGACATGCTTGGCGAGACATGATTTCGCCAACACAAACACAAAAGGAAAGATACAAAGTTGAAGATAACTTGAGACCGCTCAGACCGCGCGACCTCCTTGCGATCTCAAAAGACTGCCAGACCGCAACAACTTGACGATCACAGAACACCACCAGCTCGCTGATCAAACCGCCCACTTCTTCAGACCTCCTGATTCTCCCGAACTCCAGCACCACAACTCCAAGCCGCAGACCGCCCGAACACTTTCAGAGGAAGAGGTGATCGCTGCTGTCCGCACTATCCGCAGAAGCTGCACAAGAGAAGTTCAATCAGGAGACCGCCCGGTCACATAAACTCAGACCGCAGGAAATAAGAAAGTTTAGCTTACGCTTGGTGTGTCTAATTTGCTGCTACGGTGGCCTCCTATTTATAGGCGCGGGACCTGATCCAGTCACCACCCTATGAGATAGGATCACCACCCCCTAGACCGCGCGACCTGACCGGTCACACTGCGCGATCAGCAACATTATTTCTGCTTCAATTTTGGTGAACCCGCCAGCTTCAATGTCGCCATGAGAGACCACCACTCTCACAGCAGACCGCGACTCCACAAGGAGCTCGCCAGACCGCCCGAAGCTATTCACCACCTATGTTCGCACGATACCGCGAACACAGTCAGTTCGCCATCAGACCGCGAACTCCTGTCCGCATGCCGATCTCCTCCTGAGACCGCGAACAGCAACCAGCTCGCATACCAGTCTCCTCCTGAGACCGCGAACTGAGACCGCGCGACTAAGACCCTTAGCCCGCGAATACCCCCAGAAAGTCCGGTCAGCTACCAGACCGCATTCAGGAGAGAACCTGGATCAAACTGTGCGGTCACACCAGACCGCCACAGCATTGAAGAGGACAGCACGCCACGCGGTCACGCACAGACCGCGCATACCTGAAGACAAACAGCCCGCCACGCGGTCAGAGACAGGCCGCGCGACCTCCATCTTCAGCCGCCTTGAACCCATACCAGCGATCAAGCCAGGAGACCGCAGCTAGGCTTAGATCAGCCAGACCGCAGATGCAGACCGCCAGGTCGTGCGGTCACGTCAGACCGCCCGACCTCCTCCCAGACCGCCCAGGTCCACAAACCCTCCAAACTTCCACTTCAACAATTTCAACACTCCCCCTTGAAGTGGGAAGTTGAAACTAGCCCCAGTAGGCTCCTTAGCCGTGTGAACGGCCCCTTTGCCAGCGCCTTTGTGAAGATGTCCGCGACATTACAATTGTCCGCACTCTGCACATGCCCGACCGAAAGAGATCCCTCCAGCACCTTCTCCCGTATGAAGTGATGCTCGATCTCAATATGCTTGGTCCTCGCGTGACAAACTGGATTGGTTACCAGTTTGAGAGCACTCTCATTGTCACCACGTAGCAGAGTCGGCTCCCGAACCTCCTTGTGGACGTCTCCCACCAACCTCCTAAGCCAGATGGCTTCCTGAGCTGCCAAGGCCGAAGCCTTGTATTCCGCTTCCGTGGTGGAGACCGACACGGAATCCTGCTTCTTGCTGCACCATGATATAGCTGTAGGGCCCGCCATGAAGACGAATCTAGACGTCGACTTCCTATCATCTGAATCTCCCCCGTAGTCAGCATCCATGTACCCGTGCACCTTGAAGCCCGCATCTCTCCTATATAGGAGACCCATGTCCGAGGTCGCCTTGACATACTTCAGAATATTCTTGGCTGCTAGCAGATGAGGTACCCGTGGCTCCGCCATATACCGACTCACTCTGCCAACTGCATATGCAATATCCGGCCTCGTGATCGTCAGATAAATCAAGCTCCCAACCAGAGCTCGGAACACCAACGGATCTTGCATAATCCTTCCCTCATCTTTCCGAAGCTTCATAGCCTTCTCCAGAGGTGTGGAAGTGCACTTCCCTTCCTTCATGTCGAACCGCTCCACGATCTGCTCCGCATATCCGGCTTGGGTCACCAGCACTCCATCTTCCTTCCTCTGCACCTCGAGTCCAAGGAAATGGTGAAGCTCACCTAAGTCCTTCATCTCGAACCTGATAGACAGCTCGGTCCGTAGCTGTGCTACTTCCTCCTTCGAGTTCCCCGTCACGATCATATCGTCGACGTATAGCAGCACGATGACTTGAAGCTCCCCGCTCTTCTTGACGAACAAGCTTGAGTCTGAGTCTGAAGCACAAAACCCACAGAATAGGAGATATTATGCGATCTTCCCGTACCACGCCCTCGACGCTTGCTTCAACCCATACAGGGCCTTCTTCAGCTTGCAGACATGCTCCGAAAAATCTTCAGACACAAAGCCAGGTGGCTGGACCATGAAGATGTCCTTGTCAATCTCGCCGTACAAGAAGGCGTTCTTGACGTCGAGCTGCCAAATCTCCCATCCACTAAACGCCGCCAAGGCAATGATGAACCGCACTGAAGTCATTTTTGCCACCGGACTGAAAGTCTCCTCGTAGTCTTCACCGTACTGCTGCGAGAACCCCCGAGCCACAAGGCGAGCCTTGTATCGCTCGATACTGCCGTCAGCTTTCTTCTTGAGCTTGTAGACCCACTTGGATGTCACAGGAGTGATGCCCTCGGGCTTGGGCACAAGAGACCAGGTCTCATTCTTCTCGAGAGCTGCCATCTCTTCTTGCATAGCAATGTCCCACTCCTTCACGCCTCTGGCCTTTTCAAAGCTCGACGGCTCCCTCTCATCCAAGGGACCAGCGAAGAAACATGAGACGAAGCTCACTGCGTTTCCTCCTGTATAGCGATCAGGGGCAACGATCGCTCGCTTCGACCTCCTCAGCTCCTTCCCCTGAACCGCATTATCTCCAGCTGCTTCTTCCCTAGCTCCTCTTCCAGACGTGCTAGGAGCATTGCTCCACCTGCTCCCTGAACCAGAAGCCTTCGTCTCAGAACTAGAAGGAGATGGTCCACCTGGTGACACAGGTAGCTCCACCTGAAGATCCTCCACAGCTTTTTCCGGCACCTCCACCCTGCTCTCTGGTAGCTCCACATCAGAGGACCCCTTGTAAGATGTCACCCCATCGAACACGACGTCGCGAGATACCACAAATCTCTGCGTCTCCGGGTCTATGCACTTCCATCCTTTCTTCCGCTCATCGTATCCCACGAAGACTAGCTTCCTTGCTTTCGCATCTAGCTTCGTCCGAAGAGCATCTGGAACATGCACGTAGCAGGTGGAACCAAACACCCTAAGGTGTGCCACGCTTGGCTTCTCTTTGAACATCATCTCATGCGGAGTCAACATGTTGATGGGACTCAAAGGCATCCGGTTGATGACGTAAGCAGCACAAGACATTCCCTCCGCCCAGAAGGACTTTGGGATACTCTTGGCATGCAGCCAACACTTGCAGGTCTCCGTCAGATGACGGATCTTCCGCTCTGCAACTCCGTTCTGTTGTGGAGTATGTGCATAAGTGAGCTCCCTCCGGATACCTGCCTTCCTGCAAAAACTAGAGAACTCACCAGAGGTGAACTCCCCTCCGTTGTCAGTTCTCAGCTTCTTCACCCGCAGGCCAAGCCGGCCCTCCACAAGCTCCTTGAACTCCACAAATTTGGCAAACGCCTCCGCCTTCTCCTTCAGGAAATATACCCAGACATATCTGGTGTAATCATCGATCAACACCAGCATATATCTGCTTCCTCCGAGGCTTGGGGTAGCAGTAGGTCCCATCAAGTCACCGTGGATGCACTCCAACGGCACACTACTCCTCGTCTGCGACTTGTCAAACGGTAGCCGATGAGACTTGCCGAACTGACATCCCTCGCAAACATGACCTTCTCCGTAGGAAGATAGACTTGGCAGGCCCTTGACCAGACCTCTCACCGCCATTGCTTTCAGCTTGTCCATCCCTACGTGCCCCAACCTCTCATGCCATATAACGGCACCATCATTCGTCTTCATCTTGTCAACGTAGGAACTTGTCGATAAAATGAACAAGTCCTTTGCCCGTCTCCCGACATGGACAACCTCGGCCTTTACAGCCTCAAAGTTGCGTAGAAACTTCACTTCTGTTGGGCCGAACAGAACGTGATACCCAGCGTCTACAGCGTTGGTCATGGAGAAGAGATTTTTCCTCATACCGGGCACATGATAGACACTCTTCAAGGTAAGTGGCCCTCTATCACTGCCCAAGGAAACAACCCCCACCTTCTCCACTAGATGTACAGTATTATCAGCAGTAATGATTGCATTATTACCTGTATAGGGCTGTGCAGAAGAAAGCTTGGTCTCGTCTCCGGTGAGGTGATGACCACACCCCGAGTCCACGATCCAGTCCTCCAGATAGTTGATAGGAGCAGAAGCTCCAACAGAAGCCGAGAAGGCTCCTCCCCAACCTCCTTGAATGTGCCTGGCCTCAGCTTCCTCCTTCTCCGCAGCATGCCCAGCTTGGGTGACCACCTTGCAATCCTTCCTGATGTGGCCATACTTGCCACACTTGAAGCACTTCGGACCTTCACCCTTCTTCTTCCCGTCAGCCTTGGGAGCATACCCCCTTTCCTGCTGCCCAGAAGTTGAAGGCCCATAGCCTCCTCCAGCGGTCTTCTTCTTCTTATCCCACTTCTTCTTCTTTCCCGAGAAGAGCACTTTGCCATCTCCCCCAGCCACTGACACCCCCGCCATCTGCCTTGCCAAACTTTCTTGCGATGCAAGCAAGTTCTCCAGCTCCAACAGAGACGGCTGATTTGCCCATCCCTGCACCGACGTCACAAAGGCAACATATTCCTTCCGCAGGCCGCGGATGATGTGCCTCTTCAGCTTCGCCTCAGAGATAGGCTCATCAGGGTCCAATGCTGAGATTTCAGCGCACAAGTTCTTCAGCTTCAGAAAAAAAGTGGAAATAGAAAGATCGCCCTGAGCCGACCTTACCAGCTCATTCTCCAAGAACTGCAGCCTCGCTACATTCTTCTTGTTAAACAGCCCATCCAGGGCTCTCCAGATCTCCGCAGCTGATCCACACCCCAAGATGTGATCAAATAGGTCAGGTGAGATTGCCCTCTTCAGAGTGAACTCTGCCTTCGCATTCGTCCTCCTCCAAGTTCTCACCTCAGCCCCATTATCCCCTTCCGGAACAACTTCCTGCGTCTGATCTCCTCCAACAACTTCCCAGAGGTCCTCACCTACAAGATAGCTTTGCATACACGACTTCCACTTCTTGAAGATAGTCGATGTAAGCACCTCAATCCCAAGACCCTTTGCAAATCCACCTTCCATTGTTCTTCCACTGGTTCCTTCTTCACAAAGGCGATGGCTACTCTAAGTTACTCACTGCTCAACCACTCCAACCTAGCTCTGATACCATGTGAAATTTTTTCGAATCTTTATGGAGCGAGCAGGAGCTAGTCAACTTAGAGTTAAAAAACCAAACAACCAGAAACAAGTGGAGGCAAACAACTGATCTTTATTGATAACAATCTTCAAAATTACAAGGCAAGGCATGCTTGGCGAGACATGATTTCGCCAACACAAACACAAAAGGAAAGATACAAAGTTGAAGATAACTTGAGACCGCTCAGACCGCGTGACCTCCCTGCGATCTCAAAAGACTGCCAGACCGCAGCAACTTGACGATCACAGAACACCACCAGCTCGCTGATCAAACCGCCCACTTCTTCAGACCTCCTGATTCTCCCGAACTCCAGCACCACAACTCCAAGCCGCAGACCGCCCGAACACTTTCAGAGGAAGAGGTGATCGCTGCTGTCCACACTATCCGCAGAAGCTGCACAAGAGAAGTTCAATCAGGAGACCGCCCGGTCACATAAACTCAGACCGCAGGAAATAAGAAAGTTTAGCTTACGCTTGGTGTGTCTAATTTGCTGCTACGGTGGCCTCCTATTTATAGGCGCGGGACCTG
This sequence comes from Dactylorhiza incarnata, assembly GCA_033032865.1. Classification (NCBI taxonomy): domain Eukaryota; kingdom Viridiplantae; phylum Streptophyta; class Magnoliopsida; order Asparagales; family Orchidaceae; genus Dactylorhiza; species Dactylorhiza incarnata. The sequence continues at coordinate 4,614,878 of JAWHQI010000085.1, forward strand.
ATCCAGTCACCACCCTATGAGATAGGATCACCACCCCCCAGACCGCGCGACCTGACCGGTCACACTGCGCGATCAGCAACATTACTTCTGCTTCAATTTTGGTGAACCCGCCAGCTTCAATGTCGCCATGAGAGAGCGCCACTCTCACAGCAGACCGCGACTCCACAAGGAGCTCGCCATACCGCCCGAAGCTATTCACCACCTGTGTTCGCACGAGACCGCGAACACAGTCAGTTCGCCATCAGACCGCGAACTCCTGTCCGCATGCCGATCTCCTCCTGAGACCGCGAACAGCAACCAGCTCACATACCAGTCTCCTCCTGAGACCGCGAACTGAGACCGCGCGACTAAGACCCTTAGTCCGCGAATACCCCCAGAAAGCCCGGTCAGCTACCAGACCGCATTCAGGAGAGAACCTGGATCAAACTGTGCGGTCACACCAGACCGCCACAGCCTTGAAGAGGACAGCACGCCACGCGGTCACGCACAGACCGCGCATACCTGAAGACAAACAGCCTGCCACGCGGTCAGAGACAGGCCGCGCGACCTCCATCTTCAGTCGCCTTGAACCCATACCAGCGATCAAGCCAGGAGACCGCAGCTAGGCTTAGATCAGCCAGACCGCAGATGCAGACCGCCAGGTCGTGCGGTCACGTCAGACCGCCCGACCTCCTCCCAGACCGCCCAGGTCCACAAACCCTTCAAACTTCTACTTCAACAATTTCAACAAAAACTGCTTCGCTACTCTGCAGTGTGTTGTGACATTCGCTTAACATCACCCCTATGCGTGACAACGGAGTGTTCAAGGAAAGGGATCGGCTGAGGAAGTACCTCCACCCTTCGTGATCGCTCCGGCGTCGTGCAAAAAGGGTGGTGTGCGATAAGATCCCCCAGTCGAACCGCCGATTTGGGAGGGGGGTCTTACAGGGGGTACCTTGGGGAGGGAGATACAAGCATATGAGTCGTCACCTAGGGTTCCACGGAGTCGGCACCGTGGAGGGATCGCCGGATTTCGGGATTTCTCTTCTCCAAAATATGCAATGCCTTCAATTAGCCCACAAACCATCTATTTATAATAAAAGGAGGGTTAGGGCATCCCTCATCAACGACTATAATTGGTCGGAGGCGAGGCTACCTAAATACATCAAAATAAATGCAAACATAGTAAAATAATATATCAAATCGATTCGCAACGCGAATCCGGACACATCTGTGGAGTCCGATCGTCGATCTGGGCACGCCATATATGGTAAGTCGCCAAATCAGCCCCAAATGGGCCCAAAACTCGTCATCGTGTTTGCTCCGCATCAATCTCCCCGGCTTGAAAGAATTCATCTCCCAATGAATTGGGATCGGAATTCTCTCGATGAATGTCAGGTACAACTCGAAGAGGTCCACCAGAGGTCGCCCAAGTGTCGTTGATGGAAGAGTGTCCTCTAAGGGTGTGCACAGAAAACCGAAACCGACCAAACCGACCCGAACCGACCCAAACCGAACCGAATTTGGACCGAACCGATTAGTTCGGTTCGGTTTCGGTTTGGGGGGGGGGCTGAAAACCAAGCCTATTCGGTTCGGTTTTGGTTTATAGGGTCGATAAACCGAGAAAACCGAACCGATTATAAGCTTGGACTTGGAGTTTGTCTCATCATATTAAAACATGAGGTTGTGAGCATTGAGTTTGAAGTTGAACCCGAAATAACGAGACCATGTAATATCACTTATCTTATTATATGTTTGTAATCATTACTCGAGCGTGAACGAGTAAATTAAATAGGTTGTACTTATTGATTTTTATTTTAAACTAATATTTGAACTTATTGTATTAATTGTACCAGTTAATCGAAATGTTATTGTGTTTTTTCAATTTCCCTTCAATGTTGATGAACTGCTTTCTAGATTTACTATTAGAAAAGCACTTGGACAAACATTAAAAATTATTTTGGGGGATAATATGTTTTAGGTTTACTGAAAAATCGAACCGATGTTAAAAAACCGAACCGAACCGAACCGATCCATTTCGGTTCGGTTTCTATTTTGTGTGTATAAAAACCGAACCGAGCCGCTTTCAGGCCTAGTGTCCTCACCACTCGACTCTCCCCGACTAAAAAGCTGCCATCTCCAGTAAATGGAGATGGTCGTACTGAAGTCGAAGTCCATGGGTGAATCGATCACGCTCTGCTGCAAGTATTCAGGTGTCACCAACGTCTGTAGTAGGAATGCACTGACCGAATCTGGTCTCCATGAAGCTCTCAACGCTCAACTCACGAGTGGTGGATCCCGGTGCGATCGGCGGCACCGTAGGTAGATCCAAAGAAGACGAGTCCCCAGGTGGGTGGGTGACAGAAGTGGGTGAGTAGTGGTGGTCATCAGACGTGTGTGGGCTATGAGGGTGGTAAGGCAACGAGAGTGGAGGTGTGAGCGGCTGGAAGACCCACTGCTTGGGTCCACATACTCGCGAGGCTCGTAGTACGACGTCATATCTTCAACACTAAATACCAGGTGGATACCCATACTTGTAGGGATATCAAGATCGTAGATGTTTGCTTCGATCTGTCTCATGATTATATAGGGATCCATTCGCCTAACGCTCATGCTTTAAGCAAGCCTCGCAAGAAGCCTTACAACGCAGATTCTCACCTTCACCTACTCGCCTTCATGAAGTACCTGCACTTGTCAATGAACATCCGCATGTGATTTACAAGATTTATTACCAATATAGATTATTCGTCGGACCGACTCATGACACACATGCAAATGATGAACAGACAACACAACAGACTCATGCAAATGATGACGAAACGACTCAACAGACTCATGCAAATGATGTAAATGAGACACGACGGACACAACATACTCGCTATGGGAAAAAGGCTAATAACCACTTGAAAATCTATCAAAGGAGGTGGCCTATCAGGAGGTTCTCTCGGAGGAGTGTAGAAAAACTCATCTCGAGTGAGACGAGTGCTTAGATGATCGAGAGAGACAACTATACTCAAATACGAGCTCGTAAAGAGCGAAATGTCTCTCAGGGAACGTGACACGTCAGGGGGCTCACCAGGGGTACGTGTATGAAAAGCCATCGCGCAGGAGGCGACCACTTGAGTGAAAATCGAGTACACCGACTACAGGACGTGGCCCTAGGGTGTGGTGACTGTCTCCGACAAGAAAGAACTCATCGGGCGGGTCAGCGGGTGGTGTGTCCCAAAACTCATCACGAGCGAGATGTGTCATAACGTAGGTCCTCAAAATATGAGTATGCTCTAGTGTGCTCAAGATAGTCCCTACATACGTCTTACTCCACTCATGACCCATCCTCTGGGTCTAAACAAGCGGGCGTGCACTCTTCGCGCAAGCGCACATTCTTTGCCCAAGCGCGCATTTTTCGCCCAGGTTAGCATTTTTCGCACGGGCGCAGATTTTCAGCCCGGGCGCGCATTTTCAGCACGGGGGCGCCAATTTCGTCGGGGCGTGTATTTTGCCAGGGGGCGCGTTTTTTCGACCGGGTGTGCATTCTTCTTCCGAGCGAGCCTTTTTCACGCGGGCGCGCATTCTTTAGCCCCTGCCCCCTGAGCTCATTTTTCGCCTGAGCACACATTTTTTGTCAGTGCGCACATTTTTCGCCCGAGCGCATATTTTCAGCCTGGGCGCATATTTTCTGCGCAGACACGCATTTTTGTGACTGGGCGCGCAGTTTTCGCCCGAGCCTGAATTTTTTGCCTGCGCAAATTTTTCCTGGGTGCGCATTTTTTCGCCGCTCGTGCATTTTTCGCCCGACCGCGCATTTTTCACACGGACGCGAATTTTTAGCCCCGACGCGTAACTTTTGCCCGGGCGCACATTTTCTCGCCCGGGCAAAAAATGCGCGCCCGAGCGGAAAAAATAGGCACCATGGAGAAAATGCGCACTCATGCGGAAAAAATGTGCTCCCGGGCAGAAAATGAGCGTCGTGACGAAAAATGGGTGTGGGCAAAAAAATTCGCACCCCGACGGAAATTACGCGGCCCAGTGAAAAATGGACGCCGAACATAGATTTTTTCATTTCCGATGAGCATGAAAAAACCATGTTTTAGTGTGTGTGTAAATATCAATTCTATCTACTGAATTTCAATGTGCAGTCGAACATTTGAATTACTAATTCCAATTCTTGTGATAAAATTCATGCGTTCAGCTGAACAATAGAATTGGAATTGACTTCAATTCCAATTCCTATGGAAATCAGAATTGTGCTAATTCCAATTCCTACATCTCATTTCCTGCTAAACGAACGAAGCAAAAGTATCTGGACCGGTTCATTGTCGGCCATTTTTAGCAAAAATATCTATAATAAATGTACAACCCAGTATTCGTCGAGTGCTTTTCCCTCGGATAGAGAGAGGGAGGACGAGCGGTAGGAGGCGGAGACCTCCGCTCGCCCAGCTCATATAGGAAGCGAGCAAAGGAAGGGGGCGAGCTCCTCTCGCCCCCTCCCCCCCCCCCCCCCCCCCCCCCCCCCCCCCCCCGCTCCGGAGGAAGACGGAGAGGGGAGAGGCCAGCTCGACCCCCCCTCTCGCCCAGCATTCGGCGGAGAGGGGAGAGGCCAGCTCGCCCCCCCCCCCCTCTCGCCCAGCATTCGGCGGAGAGGGGAGAGGCCAGCTCGACCCCCCCTCTCGCCCAGCATTCGGCGGAGAGGGGAGAGGCCAGCTCGACCCCCCTCTCGCCCAGCATTCGGCGGAGAGGGGAGAGGCCAGCTCGACCCCCCCTCTCGCCCAGCATTCGGCGGAGAGGGGAGAGGCCAGTTCGACCCCCCACCCCCCCCCCCCCCCCCCCCCCCCCCTCTCGCCCAGCATTCGGCGGAGAGGCCAACTCGGCCCCCTTCATCCAGTTTACTATTCGCAGTCCAGTTTGGCTATTCGCAGTCCAGTGGTCTGCATTTAGCATTTCAGAACAGTGGGATTCAGCTATCCGCAGCCCAATTCAGGGGTATTCTGGTAATCTGGCAGACCAGTTTTTGGCTATTTGCAGCCCAACTTCAAAAATCCTATAAATAGGACCAAGGGGGCACCATTTGGAGGGATTTCTCATCCTAGGCTAGCTCTCTCCTTCTCCCTCTCCCTCCCCAAGTCTCTCTAGGGGGTGAGGAGAGGCTCCAGTGGTGCCCAAGCTTAGTAGTGGCTTGGGAGGGGAAGTTCCAAGGGGACTTCCGGGTACGTGGCGGGACCTCCCCGCTAAGCCCTTGGTCCAGCTCTTAGTTCCGACACCTTCAACCTAGAGCTCTCCCTTGGGGGAAGTAAGGGTTGGTCACCCCTCAGCCTCGTTGAGGGCCCCGAACTCCACAGAGACCGAGTAGTCGATTTCAACATTTATGGTGCGGTGAGCGTGGAGTGTGACCAACTCAAGAAAGTCTCAAGCTGAGCTCCATGGCTGGAGGTGGAGGATCCGACCCAGGTCACTCGCAGCCCCCGGTGGCTGGGGTGACGTTGGAGATGTTTGAAAATCTCAAGCGGGAGGTCATGCAGACCTTGCAGGTAGCTTTCACCACGATAAGCGAAGGCAGGAGAGAAAGTCGTCCGGAGGCCTCACCTCAGCAGGTTGGCGAGAACACCCTCGGCCAGCCATCCAGGAAGGAGGTGCCGGAAGTGGGCGAGTGGGGAGGTCCTCGACCCCCACTCGCCGAGACCCAAGTGGGCGAGTGGGGAGGTCCTCGACCCCCACTCGCCGAGACCCAAGTGGGCGAGTGGGGAGGTCCTCAACCCCCACTCGCCGAGGCACAAGGGGGCGAGCGGGGAGGCGCCATGCCCCCACTCGCCCAGCCCCAAAAGGGGGCGAGCGTGGGAAGTCCTTTTTGTGAGCAGATCCTCTCAGCCCCGGTTCCCGAGGGGTTCAAGGGGGCGAAGATGTCTCACTACTTCGGCAAGGATGACCCCGTCTTGCACCTACAGTGGTTTGAAGACATGGTCTCCATCATGCCCATGTCGGCCGCTTTCAGGTGTCGACTCTTCGCGACAACTCTGAAGGAGAAGGCTAGAGATTGGTTCCACCAGCTCCCTGCAGGATCCATCTATGCCTTTGAAGACTTGCGTCGAGGCTTCCTGCTACGCTTCTCGACGTCAAGGAAGAGGAAGAAAGATGCCGAAGCACTTTTCAAGATCAAGCAAGAGCCAGAAGAGTCGCTGGCTCACTATCTGGAGCGGTTCAGGGAGGAGGTTCTCCTCGTCCAAGAAGTGCCCGGGTACACCCTCAAGCTCGCCTTCACGGTGGGGCTGCGGGAGGGCTTCTTCAAGATGGACCTCAAGAGAAGAGCTCCTTTGTCCTTTGAGGAGTTGATGGAAAGGGTGGCAGAAGAAGTTGAAAGTGAGGAGGCCAACTCGGAGTTCACAAGAAGGCTGGCCAAGCTGAGTGAGCCAGAGGCAAGGCAGCATGGGAGGAAGGTAGAGGCTCCCGAGAGGAAGTTCGACCAAGAGGAAGACAACTTCCAAGAAGAAGAGACTGACCTCCCAGGATGGAGGCAGGGACCGAAAGCACCCTCTCCACCACCCCAACAAGCCATGGTGATCGACCACAGAAGAAGAAGAAATCGTAGGGGAGGAAGGAGGGGCGTCCGAGTGGAGTTGCCTTACTTTGACTTCCATCAGGAGGAAGGCCACGCGACATCCGCCTGCCCCGAGTTCTTGGAAATGAGGGAGGCGAGGGGCCCGAGGCCGCAGCGTCAACAACCAGAGGAGGTCGAGGAGGACCATGTCTGGGAGTAGAAGTCTGAGTCCTGGTCTCCGTGCTTTGTTTTTTCCTTAAGTCCATGTAGTAGGAGGGAGTGTTTTCATACTTAGTTTTTCTTGCATGTAACCGAAGGACTAATGTAATAAAAGTTCTTTTCAAGGTATTTGTTCCCCTTGGATGGTTCCGCTGACCGGGCTCTCACTAGACGGCAGGACAGGTTGACCTCCTAGGGAGGATAAGAGATGTTCCCCTTGGATGGTTCCGCTGACCGGGCTCTCACTAGACGGCAGGACAGGTTGACCTCCCAGGGAGGATAAGAGATGTTCCCCTTGGAGGGTTCCGCTGACCGGGCTCTCACTAGACGGCAGGACAGGTTGACCTCCCAGGGAGGATAAGAGATGTTCCCCTTGGATGGTTCCGCTGACCGGGCTCTCACTAGACGGCAGGACAGGTTGACCTCCTAGGGAGGTTAAGTGATGTTCCCCTTGGATGGTTCCGCTGACTGGGCTCTCACTAGACGGCAGGGCAGGTTAACCTCCTAGGGAGGTTAAGTGATGTTCCCCTTGGATGGTTCCGCTGACCGGGCTCTCACTAGACGGCAGGGCAGGTTGACCTCCTAGGGAGGTTAAGTGATGTTCCCCTTGGATGGTTCCGCTGACCGGGCTCTCACTAGACGGCAGGGCAGGTTGACCTCCTAGGGAGGTTAAGTGATGTTCCCCTTGGATGGTTCCGCTGACCGGGCTCTCACTATACTGCAGGGCAGGTTGACCTCCTAGGGAGGTTAAGTGATGTTCCCCTTGGATGGTTCCGCTGACCGGGCTCTCACTAGACGGCAGGGCAGGTTGACCTCCTAGGGAGGTTAAGTGATGTTCCCCTTGGATGGTTCCGCTGACCGGGCTCTCACTAGACGGCAGGGCAGGTTGACCTCCTAGGGAGGTTAAGTGATGTTCCCCTTGGATGGTTCCGCTGACCGGGCTCTCACTAGACGGCAGGGCAGGTTGACCTCCTAGGAGGTTAAGTGATGTTCCCTTTGGATGGTTTCGCTGACCGGGCTCTCACTAGACGGCAGGGCAGGTTGACCTCCTAGGGAGGTTAAGTGATGTTCCCTTTGGATGGTTTCGCTGACCGGGCTCTCACTAGACGGCAGGGCAGGTTGACCTCCTAGGGAGGTTAAGTGATGTTCCCCTTGGATGGTTCCGCTGACCGGGCTCTCACTAGACGGCAGGGCAGGCTGACCTCCTAGGGAGGTTAAGTGATGTTCCCCTTGGATGGTTCCGCTGACCGGGCTCTCACTAGACGGCAGGGCAGGTTGACCTCCTAGGGAGGTTAAGTGATGTTCCCCTTGGATGGTTCCGCTGACCGGGCTCTCACTAGACGGCAGGGCAGGTTGACCTCCTAGGGAGGTTAATTGATGTTCCCCTTGGATGGTTCCGCTGACCGGGCTCTCACTAGACGGCAGGGCAGGTTGACCTCCTAGGGAGGTTAAGTGATGTTCCCCTTGGATGGTTCCGCTGACCGGGCTCTCACTAGACGGCAGGGCAGGTTGACCTCCTAGGGAGGTTAAGTGATGTTCCCCTTGGATGGTTCCGCTGACCGGGCTCTCACTAGACGACAGGGCAGGTTGACCTCCTAGGGGGGTTAAGTGATGTTCCCCTTGGATGGTTCCGCTGACCGGGCTCTCACTAGACGGTAGGGCAGGTTGACCTCCTAGGGAGGTTAAGTGATGTTCCCCTTGGATGGTTCCGCTGACCGGGCTCTCACTAGACGGCAGGGCAGGTTGACCTCATAGGGAGGTTAAGTGATGTTCCCCTTGGATGGTTCCGCTGACCGGGCTCTCACTAGACGGCAGGGCAGGTTGACCTCCCAGGGAGGTTAAATGATTAGTTCCCCTCGTTAGCTGACAGGATAAGAAGGTCTCTCGGAGAGGTTATGTTTTTCCCCCGAGGTGGTTCCGCTAGTCGGGCTCTCGCTAGCCGCCAGGGTTGGAGGAACTCTCGGAGAGGCTAGGTGTTCTTTCCAAGTTGGCACCGTTAGCCGGGTTTCCAGCGACACTCGTCGAACACTCGGGGTTGGATGATTCTTTGCGAGCTTAAGCTAACCTCGCAAAGAGCGGGGATTGTGTACAACCCAGTATTCGTCGAGTGCTTTTCCCTCGGATAGAGAGAGGGAGGACGAGCGGTAGGAGGCGGAGACCTCCGCTCGCCCAGCTCATATAGGAAGCGAGCAAAGGAAGGGGGCGAGCTCCTCTCACCCCCCCCCCCCCCCCCCGCTCCGGAGGAAGGCGGAGAGGGGAGAGGCCAGCTCGACCCCCCCTCTCGCCCAGCATTCGGCGGAGAGGGGAGAGGCCAGCTCGACCCCCCTCTCGCCCAGCATTCGGCGGAGAGGGGAGAGGCCAGCTCGACCCCCCCTCTCGCCCAGCATTCGGCGGAGAGGGGAGAGGCCAGCTCGACCCCCCCTCTCGCCCAGCATTCGGCGGAGAGGGGAGAGGCCAGCTCGACCCCCCCTCTCGCCCAGCATTCGGCGGAGAGGGGAGAGGCCAGCTCGACCCCCCTCTCGCCCAGCATTCGGCGGAGAGGGCAGAGGCCAGCTCGACCCCCCCTCTCGCCCAGCATTCGGCGGAGAGGGGAGAGGCCAGCTCGACCCCCCCCCCCCCTCTCGCCCAGCATTCGGCGGAGAGGCCAACTCGGCCCCCCTCATCCAGTTTACTATTCGCAGTCCAGTTTGGCTATTCGCAGTCCAGTGGTCTGCATTTAGCATTTCAGAACAGTGGGATTCAGCTATCCGCAGCCCAATTCAGGGGTATTCTGGTAATCTGGCAGACCAGTTTTTGGCTATTTGCAGCCCAACTTCAAAAATCCTATAAATAGGACCAAGGGGGCACCATTTGGAGGGATCTCTCATCCTAGGCTAGCTCTCTCCTTCTCCCTCTCCCTCCCCAAGTCTCTCTAGGGGGTGACGAGAGGCTCCAGTGGTGCCCAAGCTTAGTAGTGGCTTGGGAGGGGAAGTTCCAAGGGGACTTCCGGGTACGTGGCAGGACCTCCCCGCTAAGCCCTTGGTCCAACTCTTAGTTCCGACACCTTCAACCTTGAGCTCTCCCTTGGGGGAAGTAAGGGTTGGTCACCCCTCAGCCTCGTTGAGGGCCCCGAACTGCACAGAGACCGAGTAGTCGGTTTCAACAATAAACATATTTAATCATGTAATTTCTTAAACATCTCAATTCTACCGTGATTTTTAACGCACGCCTGCGTATGTTTTCATCTTCTTTCCTCATCCACCCCCCCTCTCTACGGTAATTTTTAACGCAGCTGAACACTCTGCTCCAACTCACCTCATCAATGAGAAGAAAATAGCAAATGGCCGACATGGCTCAGTCCTTTGCTTCAAACTGACGCAAACTGATTGTTGCGAATATACATTGCTTCGAATCCATCGGCGAAGGCATCGAAGAAGAACCTGCCATGGTGAGAATGCTCTGCTCCAACTCAGCTCATCACTGTAGGATTGGATCATTTCTAAGGAATCAAAATGACTGTTTTTGAGGGACAAACGAACGGGAGAGAAGAAGAAAACAGTAAATGTCCGACATGGCTCTGTCCTCTGCTTCGTACTGACGCAAACTGATTATTACAACCGGCGTTACCTAGATCTTAAACGTTGCTTCGAATCCACACGAGAGGAGGGAGGCCAGCTGTTGTTTATGGGGGTGTCTACTTTATCACCTAGAAGGGGGGGGGGGTGAATAGGATTTTCTATTTATATTATCCCCCTTAGGATTTTCTTAGTTTCTGCTTAATAGCTTTATGAAATAAAGAGCAAAACACAGAAAGCACACAATGATCTATAGAGGTTCCTCAAGACCGGGTGTCTTGAGTAGTCCTCTCTCCCTCTGCGCCTACCCAGCAGCGTGCTAGGCTCAGCAAACTCCGCTAAAAGCTTCAGGCCCTCAAGCCTTACAACACGGACCCGCAAGTCCCAGCTAGGCCCGCAAGCCCCTACTGCCCCCGAGCCTGCAAGCTCGACACTCAGGCCTTCAAGCCCTACAACACGGACCCGCAAGTCCCAACAGCCTAAGCCCTCAAGCCCTTACTGCCCCCGAGCCTGCAAGCTCGACAAGACGCACCCGCAAGTGAACTGCTCTGGCCCTCAAGCCTCGCAGCTCTCCAGCCCTCAAGCTAGACAAATTGGCCCGCAAGCCTTACAAGAAAATTACAGTAATAAAATAAACTGTTTCTTTAGCCAGATGAAATCTAGCAACTTAGCCTTGATGAAGATCGGCTTCTTAAGGATGAAGAAGATGTTTCTTGATTTTGAGTTTCAGCTCCAGATCTTCTTCAGCCTCTTCTTCTTTTGCCTGATGTTGATCGGCGACTTCTCAGTCAATGAAGATGACTGATTCTTATGAGAACTCTTGAATCTTGTTCTCTTCCATCTCCGCTGAAAAATACTGTTGTATTGAATAACGGCGTGATTCTTTTTCTCGTTCTTTTTCTTGCACAGCAAGCTTCTTTTTTTAGGGCAACATTGTTCCCTTTTTATAGGACGGACAAGCAGTATAACGGTCACATACAATTTCCTTTACTGTCAGAAGCTCATCCATCATAGCAGGCCCTGATTGGACAATCAGGTGGCGGCATTAATTGCTGACATCACGTCCGCAAGATTTGAATTCTGTCTTGAAGATATTTTCATCATTACGACGACAAGTTGTCTCTGACTTTGTCGTCGCGATCTTCTTTCTGCCTCTGATGGTGGTAACTCGATGATACAAGATATCCTGGCAATTCTGTATATACGACGATCTTCTTTCTCTGACAGTGTCGTCGTGAGCTTCCTTCTTGCATCATGTCGTCGTAATCATATGTTCTCTCGACGACATGAGTTTCACACGACGATGTCCCGTGTCTTCTCTGCGTTCGACGAACAGCTTTCTGCGATCGACGAACTTGTCATCCTTCGTTCGACGATCGTCATTCTTTGTTCGACGATCTCGCCACGTCTCAGCGTTCGTCGATCGGCATTCTTCGTTCGACGAACTCGCCATGTCTCAGCGGTCGACGAATACTTTGCTTCTCAGCAGCTGCTGCTCTGGCCGTCATTACGACGACAAGCACGCTTGTCGACGATATCGCCTGTTCTGCCCGTCATTACGACGACAAGCACGCTTGTCGACGATATCGCATGATCTTCTCGACGACATTTCTTTAACTTCCTGAGATTATAGGCTAGAGAAGTAATCAGATACAAAGTGAAGTTTTCTTGACTTGGTGGCTTCTTCAAATCAGGAATCATGTGGACAAGATTCTCAACACCAGCGACAGAGAATCTGATCTGAAAAATAACGAGAAGATTAAGAACGGTGAAGATTAAATATGTTTATTATAGATTTCATAAAGGTATTAAAGTTTAGGGACCAAATGCATAATTTTACCTTTTTTATTATTATTTTATAATTTTTTTGCATTGTTAATGATAATAATATTAAATATTGAGAATATTATAGTAATTTTAAAAAGAAAAAATAATTTTCATTTACTTAATATTTAACATCGTTTATACTAAGCTTAATCTATAATATATTTTATAATTTTAAAAGATTTAACGTTACATCATCGACTACTTGAAAGATTTTATCAATTGCATTAAATAAATTTTATGAAAACAATAATTATATATGCATGTACGAGCGACAATACTACGACTACCAAACACGATACGACGGAGAGATAATTTAGAATAATGATATACATACCTAAAGTCTACCTAAAAGCCACAAAAAATGGGCCCCACAGGTCACAAAAACACCCGATTTTAAGGTTTTTTGGCGCCAAACCCTAAAATCGGGTGTTTTTGTGTCGAGTGGGGCTCACTTTTTGTGATTTTCACCCTAACCCTAGAAGAATCGGGTGTTTTTGTGACCTGTGGGGCCCATTTTTTGTGGCTTTTAGGTAAACTTTTTTAGGTATGTGTAGTATTGTCCTTAAGTGAATGCCCAATCATTATTGTCTTAATATTTTATTAATATACGAGGAGTCCAATCCAAATGGCCAATAGCACTTCATGCAATGAGCTGGGCCCCACAAAGCCAATAGAAACATGTTGTTATTGATCGTAGATGGCCGGCGGCCCAAATAAAAAATTTGGCTGAAGAAAGACGATTGAACTCTTCTGCTTTGGCAGCTGCTGACCATTTTGACCTAAAATTTCATTATTTTGTCTCAGCGTCGGGAGAAAATTTTAGATGTGTTTCTCCCACCTAGTTTTAGGTGAGAGAAACAATACAGTCGTACGATCTAGTATCCTACGACAGAGTTATTTTCGTGGAATACTGCACTATTCTAAAAATACTGTCAGTATTTCGATCAATCATGTTATTTTTGCAGGAACCGACGGTTTGATGCGCGCGAGCACCGTGATCTTAGGTGGGAGAACGCACCTAAAAATATCTCCAGCGTCGGTGGCTATTAAAATCGCATGTAGTATTTCTGACCTCGGATACTACTCCGCGTGCTAAACGGGGTGGGCTGGAAATTTAAAATTCCAGACTCCGGCGATGATCTTTTGGCGACACAAATCTAAAAAGTCTTCACAAATGGGGCGTAGGAACTTATCGGAACGTGTATTTCGGTTATTCCAGTCTTCGGTGATGATGTTTTTGCTGCCCGGATCTAAAAAGCCTCCCAAAAACGATGTGATTATAAACCGTCGTTCATGAACACCCAGCCTTAGGTCACCTAAGGAAGTTCATCCCCTTTTATATTCAGGCTGTGTTTGAGAACCTGGCGGGACGCCGTTCCGGTGGGGCTGAACCGGCGGGGCTGTGTTTGGGAAGCTTCTCGTGAGCTCCCTTTGAGGACGGCCGGCATGAAAGTGGGCAAACCGGACGTTTTGCCACTGGCCTGCGGAGCACCAGCCGACCGTTGCGAACGGTCATTTTCTCTCTCCTCCCCGGCCGGCCACCGGTCCGGGTTCTCAAACAGAGCCTCAAACTCACCGGAGCAAAAACGCCCAGCCAAACAGAGCCTATAAAAATCGATCAACACAGAGGAAGCCTGCATATACCAAATCTCCTCGCCGACAGATTCAGTCTCCTCTGTAATTAAGTTAATGGGGTCAGAAAATGATCAGCAGCCCAAAGAAATCGCCGTAGTAATGGTCCCTCTCCCCGCACAAGGACACCTGAACCCACTCCTCCACCTCTCCGCCCAAATCGCCGACCGCCGCATCCACGTCCACTACGTCAGCTCCGCCACACACAACCGCCAAGCCCGCCATCGCTTCCACGGCGTAAACCTCGCCGCCGCCGCCTCCCACCTCCAATTCCACGATCTCGACTTTCCATCGGCTCCCAACCTTAAACCTAACCCCGACAACCCCATGAAATTCCCCACCCATCTACAACCGTCCTTCGACGCCACGTGCACCCATCTCCTTCCCCACCTCTCCTCCCTCCTCCTCTCCCTCTCCCCGTGCCATCGCCGGATCGTCCTCATCTTCGACTCCTGCATGTCCTTCGCAATCGCGGCCGCATCCTCCGTCAGCAACGCCGAGGCTTTCGCCTTCCAGCCCTCCTCGGCAATCTGCAGCGTCTTTTATCTTGACCAATTAGCCGAATTGGGCGCCGCCGCCCTCCGCTCATTTTTCAGCGAAGACTTCCTCCAGTTTATCGATCGGCAGCGGCAGATGAAGTATCCAGTGGCGGGCCGGCTGTTCAACACGTGCCGCGGGATCGAGCAAAAGTATCTGGACCGGTTGAGCGAGGAACCGGTGTTCAGCGGGCAGAGGATCTTCGCGATCGGTCCGCTTAATCCGGCGGTGGTTACCGGCCGGAGTGGAGGGGAGTGTCTAATAAGCTGGCTCGACGAACAGCCGGCGGCATCGGTGGTGTATGTTTCGTTTGGGACGACGTCGACGATGAACAAGCAGCAGGTGCGGGAGATCGCGGCGGGGCTGGAGGCAAGCGAACAGAGGTTTATTTGGGTTCGGCGGGACGCTGACCGTTGCGATATCTTCGAAGACGGAGAGGAACAGGTGGTAGATTTCGATTTGCTGGAATTTCAGAGAAGGTAAAATAAATAAAAAACGAAGAGAATATTAATTTGTTTTTTTTTTTTTGAATTCACGATAAATAAATTCATCATTCATCACATTCATGATTCATGCTATATAGTAATAATGTTTTTAGAATAATTTTGGCATTATATAATCAAATTTAACTGTTTAAATAATATAAAATAATTATATAAAAATAGTAAAACAACGTCAACTAAAATAAAAAAACTCAAATTAAAAAAAATAAAGAAAATGTATATAGATAAAATAAAATAAAAAAATGATAAAATAAAAATAAAAAACAAGTGCAAATTAAATTGAATTAAAAGTATATATATATATATGTACGAGTGACAGTGCACGGGGGCCCCCCGTGCCCTGCGCGACAGTACCCGGCCAGCAGCGGCGGGCTTCGCCCGCCCCCACGGCGGGCATCGGGGCGCCCGACGGGCTTCGGGGTGCCCGACTCATAATTAATAATGATTAATTTAATTAATAAATTTAAATTCATTTTAAAGAAAATGAATTCACGGGTGATGTGATTTCTAAATGTGTTTTTTAAAAAAAAGCAAGTTTTTTTAAATATTTTTAAAAAAAATAATATCAAGGTTTTGAAAATCGTACCGGATATCGAACCGGCAGAGGGAGAGGTTCAAGGTCGAATCGGTCCAACCGGTTTAACCGGGGTTGAACCGTTTTATATATATATATATTAGAAAGAAAAAAATTTAATGTTATATAAAAAATTTGCACAAAACATAACCCATGGGGCTGTATATCAATTTATTATTATATGTATAAAATAGTTCTGGAATCTTCACATCTCCATTGTAGGTAGAGTGGTAAAGGTTTACATTCTTGTATGGGAGGTCGCCACTTCGATCCTGGGCGGCCGCATTCTTTAAAAAATTTATAATTTTTAAATTAAAAAATAGTTTAAACCCCGCTTAAGACCGTATAACTGTAATAAGCGGGGCTCACAGGCCTGCCCCGCCCGCAACCTGTTTTTTTTCAAAATAGTGGGGGTAAGATAGTAATTTCACTTTGTAAGGTAGGGGTCCTATAAAATTTATAGGTTTAAGACACCCTATCAAGGTAGGTTTAGGAGACCTAGGGAAAAAAATGGACGGTCGAGATTGAATCAACGTTCCAGGTTGATCGAACGGCTGAGATGTTGTGATGAAATCAGATCGGACGGCTGGGTTTAAATAGAGAAATTTCATTGTTAGATCGGACGGTGGGTATTGATTGGCAGGGCATTACACCGATAAGCCTATTTTCTTATATAGTATAGATGTATATATTTTAAGAGGAAATTTAAAATTACAATGAAATAAAATAAATAACAAAGAAAACAAAATAATATAATAAAATACAAAATATAAATTAAAAGCAAAAGTACAATAGAGCACATATAAAAATAAATAAAGGGCGTTCTTAAACCCAACACATTTTTTTACTATGTGCATATTTTTGTTAAAAGCATTGTGGTAGGTTAAAGACACAAAAATTTTAGAGACACCACATTATTTGTAAACAACAAACTAAATAGTAAAAGCTTGACATATCAATGAACCACAACATGAATTCATCAAAATATGAGAGATCGATGACACACAACATGTATTACATCAAAATTAGAAAAATAGCGACAAAAATTTGACATATTAATGAACCACAACATGATTTCATCCAAAAAAAAGTTCAACCAAAAAGTAATTAGTTCACCTCTTTTGTTGTCATAAGCTTCTCCTCTTTGATTATTTTGATATCTATATGCCCTAAAAATAATAAAAATTAGGCTAAATATTTACACAAATTATTCTTATAGTAATAAAATAAACAAATTCTTGATTGCTCACATCTCTCCAAAGTATTATAAAGTACTCCATATTTTCCTCTTTGATGATTCATGTGTCCACATGCTTACAAAAATCATAATAAGTCAAAATATTTACACCAAAATATCTTAGGAGTGCGCCTAGTATTTTATTAGGTAAAATATTTAGACCTAAATTTCTATGGATTTGGTGTACAAATAGCAAAAATTGTGGTGTGTTTGACAAAGCCCTAAACCAAAAAATAGAAATGAAAAAATAAAGTATAAAAATAAATAAAGCAAAATAAATGAAAAAATATTTAAAAGAGAGAACTAAACAAAGAAAATATAAGAAAACTAAAAAAAAAATAGATTAATTAATTTGAATAATATTATTATATATTAATTAATATGAATAATCATTTAATTTCTTAAAGTGGGCTCATTGTGAGTTTTTGAATGTGCAGGGTGGAGGGAAAGGGGACGGTGGTGAGGGGCTGGGCGCCGCAGCTGGAGATTCTGGCACACCCGTCGACCGGCGGCTTCTTATCCCATTGCGGGTGGAACTCGGTCATGGAGGCGATGAGCAGCGGCGTGCCGATCCTGGCGTGGCCGATGCACTCCGACCAGCCTGCCAACGCCTTCCTGGTGACCGAGGTGCTGATGACGGGGATCCCCGTCAAAATGGGGACGGAGAATAAGGAGGAGTTGGTCACGGCGGAGACGGTGAGGGAATCGCTGGCGAGGCTAATGGCCGGCGACGATGAGGGGAAGGAGTTGAGGAGGCGGGCGAGGGAAATGCAGGGGAAGCTTCGAGCCGCCGTGATCGAGGGCGGGAGCTCCAAGCAGGATTTTGATGCTTTTTTGGCCCGCGTTATGAGGCCGTGACGCTGTTTGGGAAAAATTCTTGGGAATTTCTTCTCACTGCGCAAGTTGGAAGCTGCTACTTTTGGAAAAACTATTGGTAATTTAGTTTTATATGGAATTAATATTATATTTATTGGTATAAAAATATCATATAATTGCTTCTCGCACATGAGCTTAAGTTTTTGAGTCGAATATGAATTCTATTATGAATAAGTATGTTTCGCGATGTTTGTGGTTTCTAAGGGAATGTTTGACGAGAGATTATTCCGTCCGGATCCCGAATGGTGAGGAGTTCTCCCTGTTTGGGAGAGCTGATGTTATGAGAAAAGATGTTGTCTGAAATGAAATTTGTATGTGTCTGTGAGAAATGGAGTATGTGGACAAAACTGTTTGGATTAAAAAGATATCTTCGGAGCTGTTCAAAAAAATAGTAATAGTGAACTATTTCGTAAAACAGAGTTTTGGTCGTTATTTTTTTCAAATTGGGGTAATCGTCATACGCAAAGTAGTAAATGGCTGCAGTCATTTGTTCAAAAGTAAGGCTATGGTTGTGGTGAAGAGAAAGAGCTTTGTTTTATCTTAAATATTGGCAGACTTGGTTTACCTCAATTATGGGACATCTCATGAAGTTCGATCAAAAACTACTCAAAATTGGATCAGATTGGGCTCAATTATGGGACATCCCAGCAGCTTCGCTCGATCACCGCCCCGTGGCCGTTCGCTATCTGGGAAATGGATTTGATAGGTCCCTTTTCTCTCGGCTAGTGGCTAGAGGAAGTTCGTTCTCGTCATGATCGACTACTTCTCCAAGTGGATCGAGGCCAAAGCTCTAGCAAAAACCACCTCTCAAGTCGTGAAGAACTTTATCTGGGGAGAGATCATCTGCAGATTCGGGATCCCCCTCGTCATCATCACCGACAACGGTCCTCAGTTCGCCAGCTTGGAGGTGGACGATTTTTGCAGGCAACTCGGAACTGATCTTCGGTTTGCGTCAGTACATCATCCAAGAAGCAACGGACAAGTGGAGGCTGCCAACAAGCTGATCATCAACCTGCTGAAGAAGAAAGTCGAGAACCTACGAGGTAATTGGGCAGAACAGCTCCCCTCGGTGTTGTGGGCTTTGAGGACCACTCCTAGCTCAGCCACAGGTGAAACCCCGTTCAAACTCTCTCATGGGTCCGAAGCTCTCATTCCAGTAGAGTTCGAGGTCAGAAGTCCGAGGGTGATCGCAGCCGAGCCGTATTCCATGTGATGATTCTATTATGAATAAGTATGTTTCGCGATGTTTGCGGTTTCTAAGGGTATGTTTGACGAGAGATTATTCCGTCCGGGTCCCGAATGGTCTGGGTTCTGCCTGTTTGACGCGGTTCTCGCAGTCGTGAGCGCAGTGGTTACGAACCCTCGTTTGTGTATGTCCAATCTCACCTAAGGAACTCCCATCCATTTTTATTTTTAAAATTAGGTTTTTTCTTGTGGGTGGTCATAAACGTTATAGTGTCAAACATATATTACGAACCCTCATTGGAGATGGCTTCGTTTGGCGCGGTGGCGGTGGTTGTGAACGCGGCGGTCATGAACCGTCATTTGTGAACACCCGACCTCACCTAAAAAAATTCCTACATTTTATGCTCAGAGCTAGCTTATTTTCTTGGTAGCGGTCGTAACCTTTGTCTTGCCAAACATATATTCTATGATAACGATGTTTTTGACCAAACTTACCAGAGCAAATAAGCCACGCCAAACGAAGCCAAATTAGTCTGTCGTACAAGATTTATGAGATTTGTTGGAGAGCGTTTACTCTACATACATAAGCTTAAATGTCACTACAAGTGACAAACAATACACATTAATGTCTCTAGCTTTCATAATTTCGGTTTACATCAGCTCTCTTCCTCCGCGGTCGCAGACATGCAAGTTTTCTAAATCTTACTGCTTAGGCTATGTTTGGGACGGCTTGGGCCGCATGAAAAATAGTGGTCAAAACCAGTGGTGAGATTGTAGTTGCCAGAGAAGGGAAGTGTGGATAAATGAAAAGAGAAGCATGACAATATAGAAAGCTCATTTTAGCTTTTCTAAAAGTGGGACAGTTCGCTATTTTTTAAAAGATATGAAAACACAATTTGACACAAACACTTTTCCCACCGCCAAAACAATAAAATGCCTCTAAAACAATGGTGATAGTGAAAGAAATAAAACTTTTTTCACCTTAGATAATTACTTTCTTCACCTTAAATCTTTACTGATATATGTGATTGCATTTTACTCTCAACACATTACACATTGTATAAAATAATGATCTCAAAACTCTCATTAAACTGATTCTTTGCTTGAGATTTGGATCCTATTTTAATTTTGATAATTATTTTCTATTTATTGGACTGCATAACAATGTCTTCATAAGATCTGACTTCTATCAACTAGGGCAAGCATCGCCGAAGAAGATGGAGCCTCCAGGAACTAGGGCAAGCCTCGCTGAAGAAGACGGAGCCTCCAGGAACTAGGGCAAGCCTACGACGGAAGAGGGGATTGTAAACGGGGCAATCTTGGAGGGGAGGTACTCTTTGTAATATTAAAACATAGAGAGGAGGTACCTGTAATTATGCAAACTCGGAGGAGAGGTCCACCAAAGGGAATATAGATATCTGGAGGCACACCAAACTTTTAATAACAGCCATTGAATATTTACCCCAATAAATCTACATCGTTGATTCCTACTCCAAAACCCCCTCCTATCAATACATCATTTTCAAACAGAGACGGAGATAGAGAAAAATGGAGAGAGAGGGAGGGGCCCCATCCATCAAAGATGGAGAGAGAAAGAAAGAGGGAGAGGGAGAGAGAGAGAAAAGAGAGTGAGTGTGGCCGCATCTAATTAATATTAATAATAAAAATATAGAGAGGGAGAGAGGAGAGGGAGGGGGGAGAGAGGGATCAGGAAGTATTGGGGGGGAGAGAGTAGAGAGAGAGGTGAAACCCACTTCAATAATAACATTAAAATAAAAATCAAAACATTAACTGCGAATATGCGGGCACAGCCCGCCTAGATACGCACGCAGCCCGTAGCGCCACATCGAGCACGGGCAAAGCCTAATAAATAGGCTATGTGCATGTGAGTGGTCTCCACCTAATCTATCTCTTCTCTCCCTTTGTTTCACACACTCCCTAAAGTACCTAAAAAAAGATACAAATGAAGCCCCTGACACACCAAAAATATGTAATAAACTAGCTGTTACAGTCAACTACTGGCGGCCCGAATCCATCACAAAACCCGGAGGTGATAGGAGGGGTGATAGCCTAATAAGCACAAGCATGAAACAGTGGATAGGCAATGTGGGACTAAAGACACAAACAGACTAGCCACGCACCAGGGCACTCCGACTCCACGTCTGTCCCACAGACACAGTGAACTAGTTGGGCCCGCGTACAAACCCCGAGGTGATAGGAGGTGGGGCGATAGTGTAATAAGCACAAGCAGAAACCGGTGGGTAAACGATGTGGGACTAAAAGTACACACATACTAGCCACGCGGCGGGGCACTCCGACTCCACGTCAGTCCCACAAACACGGTGGACTAGTTGGGGCCACGTACACTAACAGTTACAGGGGCATTTATGAGAATGCTAAATGCACCGTCACACCGACTAATTTTTTTATTATATAATATATATGGTTAATTACCGGGACCTCCCCCGGAAGTTTACATAATTACAGGTTGCACCCCTCATCTTTCGAAATTACATTTACCTCCCCTCTAAGTTTTCAGTTTACAAAACTGCCCCCTTTCATTAGAATTCATGGATGAAAAATGTTAAAATCAGCCAAATAATTTTACGATATTCAATTTTACCCTTTGTAATAACTACATTGAAAGGGGTGACATTTTCCTTTAGAAATATAGATGGAAAATGATCAAATATGCTAAATTATTTTATGATATTCCAGTTTTACCCTTTGTAATGACTACGTTGAAAACGGTGCGTTATATTTTTACCCTTTGTAATGAATCTAGAATCATTATAACAGATACAACTAAAATATCATAAAATAATTTGGCTGATTTTAACATTTTCTATCTATATTTCTACCGGAAGGGGCACTTTTGTAAACTGGGGAAACTTATAGAGGGGAAGGTTAATGTAATTTTGAAAGATAGAGGGGTGCAACCTGTAATTATGCAAATTCCCTGGGGAGGTCCCTGTAATTAACCCTAATATAAATAGAAAACAGCTGAGCGGATTTTCCATTACTCGAGAGGAAAAGAACTCAGAAGGATTGTTTAATAAAAAGGCGATGTTATTAGCAGTCCTACGACGACTATTCGTAGTCCTAAAAACACCTAAAACGGCTATTCGCAGCCCTAAGCACTTAAATCCATTGGACTGCAAATATGAATAGACTACGATTAGCCGTTATAGGACTGCTTATAACATTGCCCTTAATAAATCCACAACTCTCAAAACAAAAGTTACTGACATCAAGATTTCTAGAAACAAGGTAAAACTGCAAGGCAACAGAGATAAGTCACTAGATTAATCTAAGGCTCCGTTTGGGAGGACTTATTTACACCGGTCAAGCAGTTACGACCGCATGAACCAGACCTTAATTAAGGTCTGGTTCATGCGGTCGTAACCGCTTGACCGGTGAAAATAAGTCACCCCAAACGGAGCCTAAATGTATATGCCCCGATGTACTATCGAAGGAGTGCGAAGAAATGGAAGGCGTGCGGAAAAAAGAATATAATCCACCTTTGTTTTCAGTCTTGAACCAGTAAAAAAGCATGAGATTATGGGTCAGTTTGGACGTGGTTATGAACCGTCGTCCGTGAGAAATTTCATTCACTTTTATGTTCAAAATTGTTTCCTAACCGTTGTCTAATTGACCAAACTCACCGGAGTAAAAACGCCGCCCCAAAAGGGCCCTCTATTTCAGATCATGTTTCTATTAGTTTACATCATGAATATTATGTACAAATTCAAATCCTGGGAACTAGTTACTTTACATCAGGAGGCAATGTATAAACAATGTGATCAAGCTCACACGATTAGGTACAATTAATATTGGGAAAGAAACTCGAACACATAGCTTATAGACAAAAAGAAACTTGAAACGGATGCGGAAAAGAGACGGAAAATGCTGTTTATGAAGCTCGCATGCGGTTTCTGTAGTATTCGTGAGGCTTAGATCTGAAGGTCATCCAGAGAAAGTTCTTGAGTAGAGAGCATCTTTAGTTTCTGCGGTATTATGCATCAATGTACAGAAAAATTAGTTCGGAAAAAATTTGATGCAATCGATCGTATTCTTCAATTCGAATATCATACAAAATAAATTCATACTTCGAAAGAGCATTGAAAAGATGAACGCTGAAAGCATTGGCTCCGTCTGCTGCGGCGTCTTTGCTCCGGTGAGTTTGGACAAAAACGCCACCGTCATAGAATGTACGTTTCGCATGACAACGGTTACGACCACCACCAAGAAAATAAAACTAGTTTTGAGAGTTTCTTAGGTGAGGTCAGGCGTTCACAAACGACGGTTCATAATCACCGCGTTCATGACCGTCACCGTCGTTCCAAACGAATCCATTATGACAAAGTAATAAACATCAGCACGTCATAATTGTCAAAGATGTTGTTTCTGAACTTACTGTTATGAACTGTGCAGGATCATCAATGCTTGTGGAGCCAAGAATGATTTCTCTCTTCAGCTTTGAAGTGAGTTTATGGGCGACACGAAGCTGTTAAAAGATTGATGTGTAAGATTAAAAAGGCCATTCTGCACGAAAACTGTAAAAACTGTGGCATTTAAAAGTAATTGCAGTAAGATAAATAAATGATCACCTCGGATCGAGTGGCTCCGCCAATTATAAAAACGAAAATCCTCTGTCCCATATTTTTGAAATCATTAGATGCATATTTTAAAACAGAATCACTGCAACATGTCCAATGATTAGCAGGTGAGAATTCTGGCATACAAATGGATGCATGTAGGAACACAAATGGGAGACCGGAGTAACTTGGAAGTACCTAGAATATCCGTCATCAGAATTCCGGGGACGAGCCCACGTAGCAGGGCGTCTAGATCTCATAGAGTGAGCCGGTTGACTAGTATTTGTTCGGACTGGTGCACCATTTGAAGATTCATGGAATGAAGGGCTTGGATCATTCATACATTGATACTCATTCTTCGGTAGATCGCCCTTGCTGAGCTTCTCAACCAGTTCCTGTTGGAACATGAAAGCACGGCATATCTATGAACAATATGTGAAAAGAAAACAGGAATGATGGTAGTTTCATGAATGATGAAGTATAAAAATACCAAACTTAAAAAATATGTATTAAGTTCTCTCGCTACGGAGCACGGCCTTCAAAATTCATGGTCCCAACTCTCAACAGGATTTCCTCATCAGCGCTGCGACCAAGTTTCCATTAAGTTTTTGTTATCTAATTTGTGTCATTATTATTATTAATTGTTCTGGTTTAGGTTGCATTTAAAAATAGTGTTGTAGCCTATTTAAAGGCAAGTGTGGGTCTTGTAATGTCATGAAAGAAGTTATTCTCTTCCCTTTGTCTTGTGCATGAGATTTTTGGTAGCTCTCTCCTCCCAAGCAAGCCCCGCCTAGGCAGCCGCGGTTCCGGCTCCAATGTATCCCCTTCGCCTCCGGCCAGTCGGCCACTACTCCGGTAAACACACAACAGTTTCATGGCCTTGTTGTCTGAGTCAAACCTTCTCTCCTCGTCAATTAGGAAGGATGAGAGTGAAACTTCTGGAGGAGCCTCCTTGAACAAATTTTCAACGTATTTTGCATGGAAGTTGGACGAACGGGGTGTCCTGTTGTTTCGGAAGCAAAGGCAAGGTATACTTCCATATTAGTCTCCCCCAGGATGCGTCACATATTAACAAAATTATATCTGTTGTTGCTTATGACCCGGGCCATGTTGTCTCTTCCCCTCCCAGCATTGGTCTACTTGGTCATTTCCTGACCGACCAATTCTCCATGTTGGCGTGCCATGTGCATTGTTTTCCTTCAAGCCTTCTCATTTCATTGCTTGCTTTGTCCTCTCCCTTCATGAGTTCAAGTGGTCGGGGAATGATGGAGGCAATATATTGATCTACCAGATTTGGGGAAGCCAGGTCCGAGTAGACACTAGAGCATTTCGTCCCCAAATTTGGGCGTCATTGGTGTCGATGTCGGCAAAAGATCTCGTAGCGAGGGAAATGAGCAAAGGGTCTCAATCCTATAATATAATGATACGTAAATAAAAATTAAGCTTTTCTTGCACATTATTTTACCTTTGCTTGAGCAACTACTTGTCTTCAAATGTTCTTCAGGGGGAGACCAAGTAGTCTTTGTAGGTCTTGCCATTTTGCAGGGGAGCCCAAGTCATCCATCACAAATTTTATTAGCATGGGAAACCAAGTGGTCCTCCCGGGCCTTGCCATTTCTTGGGGAGACCAATTCTTCCAACCGGACTTTTAACCGCAAAGGGAGACCAATTCTTCCAACAAAACTTTAAGGCCCTGTTTGGGAGAGCGGTATCGGTTGCAAATGGAGTGGTGGAAAATGTGGAGTTACAAATGGAGCAATTTAAAACTGGTTGTTGAAAATGAAAAATTTGTTTGAATAATCTTTGTTTGCAGAGCTGCTCAGAATAGAGATCGCAGATTTGATGACCACTGATAATAGACAAGCACACATGCAAGAAGACAAGTACAAAATATTGCAGGAAGGCTGAGCACTGAAATAGACAAGCACAAAATATTGCAAAAATCATAAACACACTCGGAAGTCAAGCAATTGACAGAAAGAGAAGAACAAAATATTGCAAAATGCAGGAAATAAGAACACAGTTCTCAAATATGTAAAAAAGAAAAAAATTGCAGTGGATCCAGAGAACTAGCAGACGCTTTCCCCTTCTTATATCTAGAAGAATTAAAGCTGATTGAAAGGAGCACTCCATAACTGATCGAGAAGCACTGAAGCGATCGCAGATTGATGAGACCAGACGACGTGTAGAGATGAGAGAAGGAAAAGGTATCGCGAGCAGGCCTGAACGAAGATCTTCACAAGAGCAGTAATGTAGAGATGAGAGAAGGAGAAGAACTCGTGAGTAGCCCTGAATGGAGATCACACTCCAGAACGGATTAACGAGGCCCGTCGACAGAGAGACGAGAGGAGGAGATCTTCGCGAGAGCAATCCTGGACAAAACAGTGAGGAGATGCGTGCGGCCCAGTTTTTTTTTCTTGAAACGGCGGAACGAGGGCATCTACCTGCGATTGTCGTTTAACACAAAAGGGGGAACGCAAATTTTATTGATTGGAAACATACACCTCCACCAAACAAAATTAGGAGTGGTGTTTCTTGCTGCCGAAACAGCTCTGCACTGTGTTATGGCCTTAGCCCGTAACGTCGTCGGAGGTGGAGCTGGAGGCGGAGATACAAGAGGAGCCGGGCTCAACTCGCGGAGAATGCGAGAGAGAGGAAAAAGGCGAGCCTTGTTCAACCCTAACCCTAGAAATGTAAAGAAAATGAGAGGACTAGAGAGAGGGAGACTTAGAGAGATAAACGAAACTTGGCTAATTCATTTCATAACTCATACATGACCAAATGGTCCATATATATAGGAGTACATCGACATGAGACTAAAACATTAAATAAAAGAGAACACTAAAATATTAAGACTCTAAAGACTCGACTCGACTTGATACAATTCGATTCAAATACATGAAGACTCATAATAATATAATGGATAGATAACTGGCAGCGTGGGACCCCTAACATCCCACCCGTCCTGCAAATCAAGCTTGCCCTCAAGCTCGAACGAGACTTGCACGACGTGGTCATCTGGTTCTTTGATTTCCCGCCAGAACAACTCCTGATGGCGCGTCCCTGTGGAGGCTGCCTCGAGTGGCGAGGCATCATCGTGCTTACATATGTCACAAAGAACTGCATGGATCTGGCGTGATGGAGGCGCTTACGAAGGGAAGACAGTCGGGCATAATATGTGGAGTCAGAGCAAGTGTGTCTGGTGGGCAGTCGAGGGCGACGACGAACCTTGTTGAATTGAGTCGAGGCGAGGAGAAGTGACGACGTCGACTGGGGGGCATCGAAAGGAATGGATTTAGAGGGACCACCAGAACAGGTAACTGGAGCGGAGGCTGAGGGGTGGAGACAACGTGGACTACTGACGGCGGCACAAATTGTGGCGGCATCACTGCGGGGCATGGAGGCGATGACATTGGTAGTGTGAATTGCGGGAAGTCAACAACCGAAGATGATGGTGGAGCGACAAGAACTGCGGAGAGCAGCGGAGCATCTTCGAGAACGGGTGAGATTAATGACTGCTCTGGTGAGATCGGGCCTTTGAAGTAGACTCTGTCAATGCTGGCGGTGAGCCGCGAAAGAGCGGCGTCATATGACGTCGACATCTCCAATAACTTCTGGAACATCGTAAGGAGGGGCGGCTTGCTCGTCGAGGTTCATCTTCACTCCAAAGTAATTGATTATTCAATTAATTTTAAGGAAAAAATTATTTAATTAATGAATTTGTCCCCTTTGATTAATTAATAACGCATGTCGTCCATCTACCCGACCAAATTGGTGATGTCACGGTCCTCTTCTGGCATGGGGCTCAAGAAGCGCAGGGCTCTGCCCTAGAATCAACAGGCTAGAACAGGTGTGCAGGTAAAGACAGACGCACGTCAATCCAGAAAGGTAGAGTGTGGGCTCGACGATGAAGAGGCGGAGGAATCATAACAGGCGCAGGCTCTGGAAGAGGAAGACGAGGTGTCGATGATGGAAGGAGCGTCGGCTGACTCCTCCGCGTACGTCCAGCGAGGCAGGAGGCTGCGTCGACTTATTCTGTAGACGGCGAGGGCAGTGTGTCGGGGCTTTTGCGATGAGGTAAGCATTGTGTGTTGTCGAGAATACAGAGGGATAGAGTGGGGGGGGGGGGGCGTCGTTGTTGGGCCGCTGTATAGGAGGATCGATCGAGGATGTGTGGGGGAGGATTGAAACTTTCTGATACCAAGATGTTATGGGTCTAGCCCGTAACGTCGTCGGAGGTGACGGTGGAGGCGGAGATACAAGGACAGCTGAGCTCAACCCGCATAGAATGCAAGGGGAGAGGAAGAGGGGAGCCTTGCTCAACCCTAACCATAGAAATGTGAAGAAGATGAGAGAACTAAAGAGAGAGAAACTTAGAGAGATAAAGAAACTTGGTAATTCATTTATTAACTCATACATGACCAAATGGTCCATATATATAGGACTACATCGACATGAGTACTAAAACATTAAATAAAAGTGAACACTAAATTATTAAGACTCTAAAGACTCGACTTAATACGACTCGACTTAATACGACTCGACTTAATACGATAGATAACTAACGATAGATAACTGACGATGTGGGAACCCTAGCATACTGCTCCGCCAAACAGGCACTTAACCGCATGGGAAACCAATTCTCCCAACCGAGCTTATAACTGCAGAGGGTACCAAGTCGTCCTCCTGCATCTTATCATTCTATAGAGAAGACAAATCGCCCCACACTATTATCAACATGGGAGACCAAATCGTATAAATTTTAACATTCCATGAAGGAAACCAAATGGTCCGACCACACTTTTAGCTGCAGGGGGGGGCCAAATTGTCTTTTTTAGTCTTGTCATTGCGCGAGGGAGACCAAGTGGTTCGCTCGGGCTTTTATCCACAGGGGAGACCAAGTTGTCTACTCGGACTTTTACCGGAAGGGAGACCAAATCATCCTGCTAGGACATATCATTCCACGAGGGAGACTAAGTTGTCTCTCATGCTTTTATTCGCACAGGAGATGAAGTTGTCCTCTTGGGTCTTGTCATATTTGAGTGTTTAATCCTGCAAAGAAGTGAATTGCAAGCAGAATATATGGTCCTACTGATAATTTATGAGAATATAACAATAAAGGATACGACCTTTGTATGGGATGGGTGGCCCACTGCAAGGTAGTCACTCTTACCGCCCCCACACCTTTCTCAGGTCCTCCTTTCGACGCCACAACGAACTACTATTTAAGCTTTCTGCTTTGATAAGCTTCTCGATGAGCTCCTGCAACACTCTACAATTCTCGGTGTCGTGGTCATGATCTCGGTGATAATTGACAATAATCTTTCCTCATGGGAAGGATATTTACTAGTGGTGGTCTTTTGAAGGAGAGCTTGTCCTGCATGGCATACAATATCACTTCCATCGTTGTGTTGAGTGATTTTCAAAAGGGTACATTATTAGGTGGGATCGATATGGGAGATTCATGATGATACAATCTCCCTCCATCGGCATGATGTCATGGGTGTGAGTTCCCCAAGGTTGCGAACCGGTGTCAATGCCCCTTGAGAATCATTATCCTTACCTGATCCCCTTTGCTATGTGACACAGGCTCTTCCTAAAGTTGAAGATCACTTTTTTCCACCGGCATGTTGGCTTCCTCCCTTTAGATGAGGATGTAGTCTATGTTGAGGATATTATCGTAGGTACTCAAGGAATAAGTTGAACTTGTACCGCAATTGGCTCCTCTTGAGCCTTGGATAAAAGGCACCCAAGTCAAGTGGAATCAAATATCGTAGGTTTCCTCTGCAACCTTCTTGAAGCGCCCCAGGAATGCCAGCAAGGCCTCATGCTCGCCTTACCTGAGGTCGAAGAGTGTGTGGGTCCGGCACTTCCTCTTCCTTGCGCAAGCGAAGTATGCCAATAGTTTTTTCCAAACTTTTTGAAACTCCTTACCAACCATGCAGGAAGTCCAGTGAACCAGTTGCATGCTCTCCCCTGCAATGTCGTCAGGAGTAGGCACTTGAATGCCCGGGATGGCTTCTGAAACAGGACCTACGACTCAACAATTGTGACGCTTGTTCAAAGTTGTCATAATAGTGGCTTAGGTGGATTCTCGGAACCATTTGGTGTCCTCTCTGCCTGAATTCTGGGGCTGAAAAGTGAGAGAAAAACGTAACACCAATTGTTGTGCACATGTTTGACTCATCATCGAAATGAAGTACCCAACTCTTCCTTAAGCTCCCCACATTCCTCTTTTGTTTAGTTAAATTGAAGCGGAGTTGCTATTTGCCGGAGAGAGGTGGTTACTACTGTCATAACCACCTATATTAATCATTCCTCCAACTGGTGGAGATGTTGCTTGTGGAAAAATTCTCATCTGAAGCAGTAATGTGCCATGGTCATCATTTGTTTCAATCATGTGCCATGGTCAACCATTCCACACTCACCACATCTTTTAGGGTGATGAACACTAATTTGTGTGAGACTAGTTGTCGTGTCTCGTGTATTACTTAGTTTACTAAGGGCTTGAGCGATCGAGAGGACATATTGAGGGGAGGGGAGGGGAGGGGGAGGAGAGAAGGGAGAGATTAATGTGAATAACAAGGCATGAAGAGGAGGGAGGGAGAGAGATGTGAATAACAAGGAAAGAAGAGAGAGAGACGTGAATAACAAGACAAGAGATAGAGAGAGTGTGTGTTTATTGTTGGAGGACCCTCACCCCAGAAGTATTAATAAACTCATCATCCGAGAAACAAAGATTACAAGTAAGGTTTCAACCAAAGAAGGATCAGATGCATGATTTGGATCCATCCTCCTATGATTCTACATGTATATACAGTGCCAAAATGAGAAAGGTTTGGGGCTCTCTTGGGATGCAAGCCACTAATAATTATTTTGGCACGGATAATGTAATCTCTGGCACAAACCACATCTGTATTAAATGCACCTTCGTTGTATAAATTCTTTGAGCCGTTTGCACTTCCTTCCTGAAAATAAGTCATGATTTAAGACTCATTCCTTTGTAATGATCGCACTCCTTATAGTGGGTGTGTTGTTGCGTTGATCTTGTCAGGGACACCTTCCTACATGAGAACATTCGAGAGATGTTATCCCATGCAGAGTAACCCGAGGAAAGTTTCTACAAGAGGGGTCTCCCAGTTAAACATTTCACAGGATCAGTGTCTTTTCGATGAATATCTGCTTGTGTTCTTATCAGTGTTACCTATCAAGTGCTTTGAGACAAGTTGTCAGGCATCGCTGACATGTCATTTGAAAAGATGGATCGAAGCATACAAATTTCATTTTAAACTATGTTTTTATTCCATTGGAATATAATCAAAGTACCATTAGATAAACTTATTGAGAAGGCTATAAAAACCGAAAAATCCTGGAGGTGCAAGGCAGAGAAGAAAAAAATTTCTTAGTTTATTGAGGGTCTGGGTGACAGAGAGGGCCGAATGAGAGGGAGAGGGAGATGTGAATAACGAGGCAAGAAGAGAAAGGGGGAGAGAGATGTGAATAAAAAGGCAAGAAGAGAGAGAGAGGATAGAGAGAGGTGAGTGTGTTTATTGGTGGAGAACTCTCACCTAGGAGTATTAATAAACTCATCATCCGAGAAACAAAGATTACAAGCTAAGGTTTCAAGCAGAGAAGGATCGGATGCACATGGTTTGGATCCATACTCCTAAAATTTATATGTATATATAGTGCCAAAGTGAGATCTAGGGTCTGGGGCTGCCTTGGGATGCAAGCCACCAACAGAACCTAAAAGAATAAACGTGCATTTCCTTTTTCATTTAATCTCTTTCAATTTCTTCAAACATAACAGAACCTAAAAGAATAAATGTGCATCTGAAAAAGTCTAAGCATTTCTCTGAGCTTGATATGAAGTAAACATGAATATTAATACATTGCATACCTCTATAACAGGGTAAAATCGAGAAAGTTGCCAAGTCTCTTCTTCATCACTCTTTTCTTTCCTAGCAGCTTGCTTCTTCTATTTGACAACAATATGAAAGAATGAATTAGTAGGACATTAATTGCTAAAGAAGGAAGAAAAGGCAATGGTAGTTAACAATAAGAAATGAGATATTTAGCAACTTGCCTTATTAACCTCAAACTTGAGTGAGAAGCCTCCTGAAGTCTTCTTGGAGTCGGGCAATGTTAAGTATCTCATGTTATGTACAGCATTCATGTCATCAGGTGATAATTTTGCCAGCTGCATAAAGAAAGAAGAGAAGTTCTCTTTCTCATGAATCTTCTCAAAGTATGCCACTAATAGATTCCAAAGAAGCTTCTTCAATTGCCTGATACAATTTGGATTTATGCAAACAAAAACATTTCTGGGATGAATGTGCTCATAAAACTAGAATTGGCGTTAGTCTTTAAAAGACCATGGAAAAGTTCCTTTCTTTCATGCATAACGATTCTTAAACTTGCAAAATACTTCTAAATCTTTATTCCTTCAAATCCATCAAGACAATTGCTTTTGGTCAACTACATTATTATTTCTAAGAAGCCCAGAAGATGAAAAAATAAGCTTCAAGATGGATCCAATTAAAGGTTTAGGGGGCAGCCCGGTGCACAAAGCATGCCCACGCAGCGAGGGTCCGGGTAAGGGTCCCACCACAAGGGTGAAATGTAGGCAAACCTTACCCTGTATTTTTGCAAGAGGCTGCTTCCAGGTCTCGAACCAGTGACCTCAAGGTCACACGACAACACCTCAACCGGTGTGCCAAGGCTCCCCTTCATCCAATTAAAGATTTCAAACCAAAAAAATGGAAAAACGAAAAGGAGAGATTAATCAGCATTTTTACCAACAAAAATGGTTGAAAACTAAGCATTATAAAAAAAACTCATCAATTATGACGTATCACATTTCAAAATGACCTCACTATAAGTAAATGCAAGTTTTCTCTGAGGTACTTGGTAATAAATGTTGGAATAATTTTCATATATTCCTATATTAATATATATTTCAAATTTTATAAAACTCTTATAAATGAATAACAAGAAAATGATAATAAAATTATAATCAACAGAGAGGTGAGAAATAAAGGAAATCAGAATAATATAGTAAGGTTTAGAATCGAGTTTGGGTAAGGCGTGTGGTCACTGCCCTAAAGAAGTTGCACCACCCTCCGGCAGGGTTTTCAACCGATGCTCACTCCTCCAAGGTACAACACCCGGCTAGATCCCGAAAGCTCCGATGTGCGCGGACACCGAAGAAGCACGGAGCACCCAAACTCTCACTTGATGAAGCAAATGTAAAGAGAAAAGAATCACGACAAAGATCGCAAGAGAGAGAGAGAGAGAGAATTCTGAGAGCGTGAAAGCGTCAATGAAACGATTCAGAAAATCTCCTATATAGGAGTCTCGTAAAACGGCAACAAATTAACACGTAATTAATTTTAACGGTTATAATTGGTAAAAGATGATCGTGCAATATAACGTGGAAGATTCCAACGTAAAAGAGAGTAATGGCGAGAAAAGCGCGTAAAAGGAACGGTTAGAAATTACGCGTAATAATTGCGAAGAGAAAGCGTAAAACGACAGGTCGCGTCGAATTCAATTCGACGTTGCGTCGGAATCATATCAATGCAACTCGACGCTACGTCGAGTTCTTATCGACGCAGGTCAAGACGACGGAGAACAAGTCGACGCAATTCGACGCTACGTCGAGTTCTTATCGACGCAGGTCAAGCCGACGAAGAACTTGTCGACGCAACTCGACGCTACGTCGAGTTCTTATCGACGCAAGGCGGGTGCATCGAGTTCTATTCGACGCTACTTCGAGTTCTACTCGACGCAACTCCGACTTCTATTCGACACAACTCTGAATAAAAGTACTGAAACTATTTTGTACAAAAAATACAATTCAATTCAATTATTCCCCAAATCCCAAATTCGGATCCGGTGCGGTGCGTGCGCGCGCGTGTATGGTTCATAGTTCCTCCTTATGTTCCTTTGAACAAATAAGAAAGTGTGAAAACAATTATATACTTGCTAACAAAAATGTAAAATGGCAAGGTGGGACTAATGGGTTCATCTTTCCTTCATGAAAGGTTCCCTCCAAATATTTAGATTCCCTCCATTTAGTTTTGGAGCTTTTCATCTATTATGAGGAGTCAAACACCAAACACCATACAAGGCTCCAATAAAACATTATACTTTAAATGTTTTAAAATACAAAAATTTCTAACAATAAATTCATTATGGTTATTTATAGAAGAGGAAATTAAATAAGACAACAAAAAGTTTTTCCCTCTTAAAATGGTAACGGAACAGGGTTAATTACAACCCTAACCTCCTTAACCCAGCCCACATATCACTTGCTTGCTCCAATGTGGCCCCTCCGGGCACATGATCTTAAACCACCCCACTCATGATCCCGATAACGCTACCACTCACCCCATGAATTTGCCTTGGCCACTGGCTATCAGAGAGGTTGGAGGAGTCGAGGACATGATTGTCGGGCTGGCGGTGGCAACAAACATGACTACAATTCCTTGTCTCCCTGCTCTAATTGCAACTGGACAACCAGCCTCTTGAACGATGCTCGACAAAATCTTGGTATCCTTCCACAGCCCAGCATGTGTGCACATCTCGTCAAACCCAGCCTACACCTTGTGATGTTTCTTCCCATCTATTGTTCTCCAAGTAGAGGACTACGATCAAGTGCTTCAATCATTTCAGATGTCCCTTCTAACAACAATGTCATTTTTCCCTTTGGATTCACTGTAGTCATATCTACCAATGAATTTGATATTTAGATTATGACGTCTCTTCCGATATGATATGGAAGAATCAACTATTTTCTTCTCTCCCTATCAACTTTTTTATTGTTGCTAACAACTCCCCCATCTATATCTGGAAAGGCAATTGTTAATCTTTTCAATTTATCTGGTCTCTCTAATGCTTTGCATGTCCCACATTTTCTTGTAAAATTATGTTAGATTCTTTACCTTACCAATTATTTTGTCATAACCACTTATCCCTTAGTTAGAAAGATGTGTGTTGCGGTTTCGATAAGTTCCCGGGAGGAATCCGGCAAGGGAAGTGGGCCGGCGGTGGTGAGGGAGAAGAAATGAGGAAGAAAAGAGAGGAAACTTAGGGAGCAACCCTAATTTCTTTCATACATCCAAGATATCTAAGACATAAACTCCTCCCCCTTATATAGATGAGAGAGGGCAACCATACAAAGAGAAAACAAAATAATTTAATTAATTAACCTATTGATATTAATTAATATTCATTAATTAATATCAATAAATTAAATCATACAAATTAATTACAATAAAATTAATCATGGCGGCTTCCAATTGTGAGCTCTGGTGGTTTCGACGAGGAGTGGCCGCCCCAGCGAATGCAATAGGGTAATAATGTGCATATATTATGTGACAATATATGCATTATAGACTGCTCCTACAAATAAATAATAAGGGGATATGAAATCTTAAACTACTTGTTAGAATTAGAAGAAAATAAATAGAAGTGCAATTTATTCTTCCACAAAGGGGTAATTTATAGGAGTTACATGGACACACAAACTCAAACTCACAATGTGAGACTAAACCCATACATACTTAAAGACCTTAATATTAATATAAAACTAATAACTTCAACACTCCCCCTCAAGCTGGAGGGCAAATCTCCAGCTTGAAAAATTCATATAAAGGTAATGGAGGTAGGTGATGTGGGACAAAACATCAGACGAGAGACCGGAGGAAGTCCACTCAGTCTAGTTTGACTGACGCGCTCGCGCTTTATCATTTTAGGCGGAGACTTCCGTCGATGGTAATGCAGTCATGCCTAGGTTCTTCCAGAGTTATGACGTGGGCCGACGTGGACTCGACGTGGACTCGACGTGGACTCGACATGGACTCGACGTGGACTTGGCGTGGAGATAGAAGGCATGATGATGATCGTTGCTACCCTTGGTAACATCATCAGTCATATAGTTAGCTCGTTAGAATTTACATATTTACAGCACTTTATATATCAGCTTTCATCCGGCTTGGCATGTTACATGTGAGCCCCCGGATTTTCTATAGACTGTTGTACTTGGACTGTGGGGTCATTGTGATGTTGTCGTGGCTATTTCTGTCATGTCTTTATTTACTCATATATTTTTGTGGTCTACTACGTGGCTACTAGTCTTCCGCTATTACATCTTCCGCTACTGCTTATAGTGTAACCCTGATTGGGGTGTGATGGTTGTTCGCTTAGCACCATCGTTGATTCGTAGTTTTAGAAGAGAATGATGGGGGATGGTTGAGACATTCATACCTCTACTCTTCCGTTATTCCCTTCTTTGTTATGGATTGGCAGTGGTGTGCGATAAGATCACCTGGTCGTGCCTAGTTTCTGAATGGGGGGGGGGGGGGGGGGGGGGGGGGGGGGGTCTTACACATCTACCATCCCATTTTCAGACTAAACACTTGGGCCGGCTCCGCTACTTCTTGGGGATTGAGGTAGCCTGACGACCTGATGGTCTTGTTCTGTCTCAGCATAAATACTGTCTCAATCTACTTCACGATGCAGTCTACTCTGGGGTGTAAGCATGTGGATACACCTATGGATGCAAATCACCGGCTCTCTGTTCATGGCTCGGACTCTGATCAACTCCTCATTAATCTGGAGTATTATCGACGCCTCGTTGGCAAACTAATATATCTTACTGTCACACGACCCGATATATCTTTTGCAGTCGGTGTCGTCAGTCGCATCATGCTCGCTCCCCGGATCTCCCACCTTCTGTAGGTCGAGCGTATCCTTAGATAGTTGAAGAATGCTCTGGGACAAGGACTGGTGTACAAGCCATCTACTTCTCTGTCTCTCATTGCATACTGCGATGCTGATTATGATGGGTCCCTCGATGATCGTCGATCCACTAGTGGTTACTGCACAAACTTTGGTGGGAACTTGGTTACCTAGAGAAGAAAGAAGCAAATTGTGGTTGCTCACTCCTTAGCAAAAGCGAAGTATCGTTCAATGGTTGCTGCTATTTCAGAACTCACATGGCTAAAGAGTCTTCTTACTGACTTAGGCATTAAACTTCCATCACGGGTTGTTCTCTTTTGTGATAGCCAAGTTGTTATTCACATCGTATTTCATGAACGCACAAAACACATTGAAGTCGATTGTAACTTTATCTGGGAAAAGATTCAACTTTATAATTGATTCTGCAACATGTTTCGGCGGCCGATCAAGTTTCTGATATACTCACAAAGGTCTTGCCTCACAAAGGTCTTACTTACGACTTGTATGCTCCAACTTGCGGGGGAGTGTTGGAGAATACATAAGAAGTTTATCTCATTTATTGTATTTACTATTTAGCCCATGTATTATGGCTCATTGGTCTTCTCTTAGGCTCCTTTAGTCCCACATCTTGTACTCTCTCTCTTTCCCTCTATAGTGATGGAGTAATAACAATTCATTTGGAGATTTTCCTTCTCTCTTCTCAAAGAAAAAAAAATCATGGGTGCACTCAATTCAAATGAAAGATGCAGCTCCTATAAAGATAAATAGAAGGAAATCAAATATATATATATATATATATCAATGGACAAATAGAGGCTTAAAAATTAGAATATAATAGTCAGTTATAAACTAAAGAGTAATGATATACTCCCAAAATAAATCCAAATTTAAAATTGTGGTTCCTTGATTTTTGTGACTACCAAATCCACAATATCATATTATCAAGAATCCTCCGTTTGAGTGTGAATTTATTGGGAGAGTGAAACATTACTGTAAATTAAAAATAAGAAAATAGAGTTCAATAATGAAAATTATAAAGAGGTCACAGATATATAAGAAAGTATCTATGTGAATAATTGAATTAGCAAGTGTTACTGATAATACTAGTAGTTTGATAACCAACCTGCATCAATTTTTCTGCTTTATCGCCTTCAAACTTCTCTGGATATATGGCAGCAAGAATCATCAATAATCGGAGCTTGTTTTCAGGAGTGACATCCTGTGCAGTAAGTTCATTTACATGTCAAATGGATTAAAGGTGTAGAAAAATCTTAGTTCATTCTAAAATGACTCGATGATAACCTGATTTGTCCTTAAGAAATTGATCAGGTCTTTTGTCCCAGCATCTCCAAAGACAAGATCTTGTTCCAGTTGCCCAAGTTCTCGAAGTCCAACTTCTCTAATAACTTTGTTTATCTTCCCAGCTATCTGCATCAGATTGTACGAATAAGATGGAGAGTTTTTTTTTTTCACAATATCACTTGGTTCAAATTGTTCAAAAGGTTAACTTTTCAGGCATAACATAATTAGTTTAACACTTGAGGACCGCTAAGCATATGTTTACAGCAATAAATAAATAAAACACTCAAGTGAAAATTTTAGATTACTTATAGATTCCTCCCAATCGGGAGTGTTGAAACATGAAATACAAAGCTCAAAGATTTTATTACTTCATATATCAACTCACAATACAAGTATTTGTACACATTTATAGGTTAGAAGAGTGAAATCTCAACTCTAAATCAAGATGTGAGACTAATCAATATAAGAGAAAATCACCTAATGGGCCAAGAAAGAGGGTCTTTACATGGGCTTATTCATAGTTCTTCTACACCGCAAGCTGGAGCATACAGATTGTAGGCCCCAAGCTTGGAAATAAAATGTCGGTATAGGGATGCAGTGAGGCCTTGGTGAGGACATCAGAAATTTGCTCAGCAACGGGTAAATGTCGCAGATCATGTTTGGTTGAACCCTTTCCCGAATGAAATGACAATTGACTTCGATATGTTTGGTACGTTCATGAAAAATGGGATTCTCGACAATATGGACGGCAGTTTGACTATCGCAGTAGAGGACGGACGGAAAGGCGAGCTTTACACCAAGATAAGTAAAAAGACTTTCCAACCACGTGAGTTCAGAAACAGCATATGACATCGAATGATACTCAGCCTCCGCAGAGGAGCGTGCCACCACTGTCTGTTTCTTGCTTCACCAAGTGACCAGGTGTCCTCCAAAATATGTGTAGTAGCCACTCGTGGACCGACGATCATTGAGGGAGCCGACATAATCTGCATCGATATAGGCAATTAATGAAAGAGAAGAGGAATACTTATACACAAGCCAATATCCCAAAGCATTCTTCAGATACCAAAGAATTCTTCAGATACCAAAGAATTCGTCTGACAGCCTGGAGGTGAGATATTCGAGGAGCATGCATGAAGCGGCTGACCAGCCTAACAACAAATGAGATATCGGGTCGTCAGATAGATTATCATGTCAAAAAGGCGATGATAGTACTCCGGATTAGGGAAAGCAGATCAGAGTCGGACGCGTAAGCACAGTGCTTGTGGTTGGTTCATTGGTGTGTCAGTAGGCTTGCAACATGAGTAGCCTGCATTGTGAAGAAGATTGAGACGGTACTTCTGTTGAGACGAGTCCATCGGGTCGATTAGCTATCTAAATACCCAAGAAATATCGGAGGCGGCCCAAATCTTTGGTCTGAAAGTGTGAGGTCAAGTGTTTCTTGATCATAGATATACCGTTCAGATCATCGCTCGTGATGAAAATATCATCAACATATACAAGATGCATCATCATGCCTGATGGGCATCGACGATAAATAAGTAGAAGTCTGTCGAGGTCCAAGTGAAGCCAAAATCCCGAACAACCTCATTGAATTTGTCAAACCAAGTCTGAGGAGACTGCTTGTAACATTCGTAATTTAATTACACTAACAATTTCAATTTGGCAGGTTTTAGTAATTAGGGGGAAGGAGTTATTTCCTCCCATTATAACCGTGAGCCACAGTTTTATTCCCCCCCCCCCGATAAGAAGTGAAAAGCCTATTTCCCTCTCCCTTTAAGCGCTCGTCAGAAACAAATCCGCCGCTTCTTTCTTCCTCTCGCAGACGGCACGCGCAAACGCTCCCTGCGGTGTTCTCTTTCTCTCGCTCCAGCAGCTCGACGAAGACTTCACTGTCAGAGATATCGCAGCAGGCAGCAACATCGTCGACTTCCCGTCGTTCCTCTAAGACTCGACGACTAGCGTCGCTGATCGGGAAAAACTTCCCTCGACTCACCTCTCTTCAATCATAGAGATGGAACAACAAGTTTCCCGTCAATCCTTGCTAGCAATCAACATCTCCCCTACTGTTTCCATTCCATGTAGACACCTACCAGTCGTTCTTAGTCTTCGAGCGATCTTCCCATCAATTCTTCACAGGTAACTGCATGCCCCCTTCCTTCCAGTGAGTGCTAATTAACCTTAGTCTTTCTCTTACTCTCTACAGTTATCGTGTATTCCATTTATGTTCGATTTCAGGAATCGAGAGTTCCGATCTTTTCATTCAAAGATCTGCCTGCTCAGCTGTGCATTGTCGTTGTTGGGGAAGAGGTAAAATTTGAGTCTTAAATTGGGAATCCTTTCTTTTCACTTCTTTCATTTCTTCTAGCCTTAATGTTGAATATTAGTTCATTTTCTGCCAAATCCTAGAGGAGAGAGGTGAACACTAGACTTGGGGGTTCTTCTGTTTCGATCTGAGAGTCCCATTTAATTTCAAGTTGTGTCAAGGCATTGTGATATATTAGCGAGACCTTGCATAATTTCTAGATCAAGGGATTTTGGAGAGTAGTGGGGAAGGACAACCCCACTATTTATCGGAGAAGGATTCTCAGTGTTTCCAAAGTAACCTAAGGAAAATCATGGCGCCGCGCCGCATCTACGAAATGCCGCAACACCGAGGTAAGAAATTATTTTTCTTTTGGCTAGGCATACCACGTAGATCAATATATGTATTTTTCCTTTGGCGTTGTACAACATTACATATATATGAATATGCTACGAACATGAAATTGTGTATAACACACTTAATGCATAGATGGGAATAGTAGATCATATTTTAATCATCTTTTCATGATAATACGAACCATGTGTACAAGAATGTAAGAAATACTATGTCTATAGTTAGACATATAATGTAGATATATGAATGATTCCCTCCCATGTAATTTTACCATATTAAGTGTAACGCCCCGGTCTACCGTGGGTGCGCTACAGGTCTGCAACCAATGACCCCAACCCATCTCCACGGATATGATTGGACGCAGCCGCTAATTCCAGTGGAGGGTTGTTGAGGTCGGGGCTTGAACCCCAGACCTCCTGGATAAGGGAGCTCTAAACTGGTCATCATCACCAACTGAGTTGCACTTTTTATGTAACGCTCTGGTCTACTGTGGGTGCGCTACAGGTCTGCAAATCAGTGACCCCAACCCATCTCCAAAGAACTGATTGGCCGCAGCCGCTAATTTCAGTGGCGGGTTGTTGAGGCCGAGGATTGATCCCAGACCTCCTGGATGAGGACCAATTTAGAGCTCACTTATCGAGGAGGTTTGGGGTTCAAGCCCCGGCCTCAACAACCCGCCACTGGAATTAGCGGCTGCGGCCAATCAGATCCGTGGAGATGGGTTGGGGTCATTGGTCTGCAGACATGTAGCGCACCCACAGTAGACTGGGGCGTTACATTAAGAAGAATAAATCAATGCACGTAATTATGAAAAACACATCTTATAAATAGATGAAAATAATGAATTATAGTTTCGTGATTGTATAACAATAATAATAATGTGCATTAAGATGTAAGAAATTCCTTATGTAACTTCTCTACACTCATAAGTAAGTTTATGAATTATGTGATTGCTAAAGATTAAGTATCTCGTACATAGAAATTACGAAAAGTGAAATTCATAGTAATAGCTAGTTCATCGTGTTGATATCATTAAGCATTAAAATAATACATAAGACCAACACGATGAAATTCATGGTTTAAGAATCAAATCTTATGTGAACGTCCCCTCAAGTTTAATCATACAAGCTACTAATAAGAAGGTTAAAGGATTAATGGAACACAAAATTTAGATTAGTGCCTTTAATCGGGTGTTCGTTTTTGTGTTCATACCGGCTACTAATAGAAGATAATTAGGAGGCACTATCGATATTTTCTCTCGTGATAGATAGAGACACATTATCTTACTCATAGGGCTTAGCAGATCATATGAGCCTCAAGTTTGGGAGTCGACACCCCATACAAAAATTAGTAGATTCGAGTCTGTGTCTATGACTGAAAGACACTATAACACATATGTTCGTTAGTAGAGACTCGAATCGTTAGAATGTACATAAGAATCTACTTAACTAAGATTGAGAAGAAAAGAAAATATGAGACATCTCAATTCCAAATGCAAGTCAAAGTCCAGAAATCTCTATAGGTTAACGATTTCGAAATTGAAAAGAAAATGCCGATTAAGGTTACGTAATAGAACAAACGTTTATGTTTTAAGTACCTTATTGGAAAAGCATGCATAGAACATAGTTTATATTTATTAGTATAAAATGTTATTTTAGAAGCATGCTCATATAATTTGATTCAAGATATTTTTTTTGTGTCACTGAGGGAAAAGTCTTTCTTGCTCGTCAGTGGGTTGATCCGTTTTCGGAATTTTCTTTACAGGGATTACGGGTTAGGTTGTTCGCTCATACTTCCTAGTTGGCTCTGTGTTTTAGTTGTAAGGTATTTTACTAATTTTATTTCCAGTCCTTTACTTTCGGTGTAAACTTTAGTTATTCTTGTTATGCTGCTTAGTTTGCTTCACATCATAAGTTTCAGTCAGGCTTATGAATTGATGTCAAACTAGGTAGGGGTGTTACACTGCTTGAGGCCATAAATAGATTTCTTTAGGTGGCAGACAAGAGACTCCCTCGTGGTTTGATAATCAGGAGGTTGCTGCATGTAGACAGTCACTATTAAACCATCGTTAAGGAATCCATTCTTAATATCAAGTTGATACAACTGCCAATAACAATGGACGGTCAAGGAGATCAAGACTGTATCGTATTCAGCTTAGTGACAGGAGAGAATGTCACTTTATAGTTGAGTTCATATTATTGAGTGAAACTGCGAGGGACAAGACAGACTTTGAGGTGCTTAACTGTCTCATCAGGACGATCCTTCGCAGTAAAGATCCATTTAGATCCCACGTTGGAATGTCTAGGAGGAAGGGAGATTAGGTCTCAGGTCTGATTGGTCAAGAGGGCAGCCATTTCCTCGTCCATCGCAACATGCCACCCCGGATGTTGAAGAGCTTCCTGACAGAATAGAGGGTGGAAATAAAAAACAAGGAAGTGGCAAACCTGAGAAGTTCTGGAGATAACCGGTGAAAAGAGACATAATGAGAGAGAGGGTAAGCGGTAGAAGAGACCGCATCCTGGGGAAGGGAGGAGACGTAGTCGGATCAGCTGGTCGTGGAGCATCATCTGTACGGGGCAACTGTCTCATGACATCAAACTGAGGATAACAGTGAGTGTACACATGGAGAGGAGTTGTTAGGAGCAGTGGAGATGTTTTGTTAATAGGGATATTGGGACGCATGATTAGTAGGTGGGAAGTTATCATGAGGAGTCGAGGAGTAGAAGGGTTGATCCTCGAGGAAAGTGACATCAACATATGTGATCGTTTTACGATCAGTGGGAGAGTAGGACACAACCCTTTTGTGTGCGAGAGTACCCAATAAAGATATATTTTCTAGCATGAGCGACCAGCTTGTCCACCGGAGGGTCAAGATGATGGACAAAACAGACATACCCGAAAACACAAGGGGGCAGGGGGAAGGGAGGTCTGGAGGGGAAAAGGATAAAGAAGGGAGTAGCAAAGTTCAGGGTGGTTGAAGGCATGAGATTTATTAAATAGCACAGGGTGCTAATATCGAAGTGCCAATAATCTTTGGGAACCTGCATTCGAAACATAAGGGATCGTGCAACCTCAAGGAGGTGGCGGTTTTTTCGCTCGGCCACACCGTTTTGTTATGGAGGTATAAGCACATGACATTTCGTGACTTTTATATTCACGAGCATTATCGGTCCGAAGAATTTTAATTGAGCTCGAAAATTGAGTGCGAGTTTCAGCGATGAATGAGCGAAAACAACGTAGTAATTCAGAGTAATCACGCAGTAAATACACTCATGTCATTCTAGAATTATCATCAATAAAAGTAAGAAAGTAACGATATTCAGACAAACTAGCAGTTTTTTACATACCCCAAATGTCTGAATTAACTAAAAGTAAATGGAGCAAACTCCTAATGGAATTAAGGGAGAAGGTGGAACGATGTTGTTTCCCGTAAATACAAGATTCACATGTAAATTCAGAAAGCGTAAAATCTGGAAGAGCCTTTCATAGTATATGAAGAGGAGCATGGTCAAGACGCGGATGTCAATCAACAGAAGTAATAAAGGATAGGGCTGAGGTGGGAAGGTCTGGAGTGTAGAACCCATTTGACAATTGGCCTTTACAAATGAAACTTCGTGTTCGTCAATCCTGCAACACAAAGAAAGAAGAGTTAAAACTGATGGAGCAGTCATAATCATAAGTCGACTAACAGAGAGAAGATTAAATTGTGAGTCATCGACATGAAATACAGAGCATAGAGAAATGGACGGAGTCAAAGGAACATCGCTCGATCTACAAACAAGGGTGGAAATAACGGAAATACTTCATTTTTAACTTTCATTAAGTATACTCAGGTAGTGTGGGAAAAACAATCAATGAAAATAACAAACCAGAAACACTCAAAAATTGAAGCAACAGGGCAACCCCCAAACATCACTATGAATAACGGCAAAAAGTGTAAAGCTAGGAGAAGAAACATGTTAAAAAAAGTACGACGATGCGTGTCTAGTTCACATACATCACAGTGAAAATAGTCTGATAACAAAGAAGACATATTAGGGA
The DNA here is from genome assembly GCA_033032865.1 of Dactylorhiza incarnata. Classification (NCBI taxonomy): domain Eukaryota; kingdom Viridiplantae; phylum Streptophyta; class Magnoliopsida; order Asparagales; family Orchidaceae; genus Dactylorhiza; species Dactylorhiza incarnata. The sequence goes on from JAWHQI010000085.1 coordinate 4,658,874, forward strand.
ATAAAAGTTTCATAGAAGGGATAGAGGGATGTCCTAGATGATAGTGTCGGGAATCCAAAACAGAAGACTGATCAGCATGAAGAGCCTACGGTGGAGAAACAGGGCTGGAAGAGTCAAACACATAGAGGCCATCACACAATTTACTAGAGTCAATCACCCTCCCTGTCTTCAAGTCCTGAAACACACAAGAGGTGGGGGAAATAGTCACATAGCAGTTCATAGAATTAGTTAAGTGACTAATTGAGAGAAGGTTACGAGTAAACTTAGGGACATAAAGAAAAGAAGAAAGAGTGAGAGAGGAGCAAAGGATGGATCCTTTCCCAGCAATAGGAGAGAAAGATACATACACAATACTCACTTTGTCCAGACTAGACAAGGGAAGATAGGACACAAAACATGTAGAGGAATCGGTCATATGATTTGTCGCTCAATGATCTAGTGAGTGGAAGGACGAGTGGTCGCAACATAAGCACCAGGTAGTCCCTGATGGGTGCAGGAGGACGATGAGGTAGACAGCTCGTTAACTGTCCCTGCATCAAATGACGAATGTAACGTCCCAAGGCCCATGACTTACCATCGGGACAACATCCACCGACAGCCTCTCCTGGCGACCGTTACCGGGCTGCAGCCCAAGCACCCCAAACCCCTCTCCAGCCCACAGGCGGGATGTTGGTGGCCACAACCTCCCTTTGGTGAGAAGTGATCCAGTTAAGCGCCTCTACGGGGCCTTCCCAGGAGGTCACCCATCTCAGAACTACTCCAGCCCGAGCACGCTTAACTATATAGTTCTTTCACTTCTCATCACCAATTGAGCGTGCTCAGGCTAGAGAAATTTCGGGATGGGTGACCTCCTGGGAAGTCCCCGTAGTGCTCACTGAACTATGGAGTTTACTCATCAAAAGGGGGGCAGAGACCCCCAACAACCCGCTGTGCCCGGAAGTAAACCAAAGAGGGGTTGAGTGCTTGAGCTGCAGCCCGGTGACGGTGCCAGGTCAAGCCCAGGAAGCCAGGAATAGTCCTGCGCGAAGTCAGGGTAAATCCCGGGTCGTCACAACGGAACGCCTAAATTTCATCAGCAGATAGAGCCAAAAGAAGGCTCGTGGTGTCTGGGCCAGCACCGAGCAATGACTCCTCTAAGGCATCAGAAAGATGTGCAAACCGAGACTGAGATGATCGGCCATGAGAGCGACCATAGCCCCGCGACCACCTCTCGGTGCAGAACCGCCTCGCGGTGGAGGAAAGTCATGAAACCGAACAGTGTCTCGTGAGTGACGATACTTCCCGTAGTAGTCACAAATCAGATGATCTTTGTCGGTGGGATTCAATCTGGAGTCACGAAGAGCCCGGCTACTAGGACCAGACTGAGCAGACAGGGCAGATCCCTCGAAAACAGAGTCAGGTAGCCAAGTTTGTTGCCGATCAAATTCATGTTGGACGAGGTTGTACACTTCTGGGAGAGATGGATTAGGTGAGCGCCCAAGGATCTGAACATTGATCGGATCAAAATCCCGACGCAGCCCATGTAGAAACTCAAAGACCCTGTTGCGTTCTTCCTGAGTTCGAATAAAAGCTTCATCCTCCGGAGACACAAGAGTGAGCGAGAAACGTGATCTATTCCTGATACAGCTGAGTGAATTCCAAGTAGTAGACCGAAGGAGGAAGATCACTCTGTCTCAGGAGAAAGATCTTCCATCGCAGTTGGTAAATTTGAGTTGCATTCCCTCGGCACGAGTAAGTGGCTTCAACTCTCTTCCAAATATCTGTTGCAGTGTTCAAGAACAGATAATTTCGAACAATAGATTCCATTATGAGTTTGTAATTCAAAACATGACCAAAGAGTTCTCAAACTCTCATTGCAACCAATCTGGGGAAGTTTGTGCAAGCTCTGGTGTAGTACCCCGAACATAACCAAACAGTCACTTACTCTTCAGGGCAAGAGTAATAGATCGAGCCCATGGTAGGTAATTAGAGTCATCCAGGCATATGGTAGTAATTTGTGGAGTATTGTTATCATGACTTGATAGGATAGACGCCCCGGAAGTCAGGGTGGAGGAAAAACCCCAGCTCTGGAAGAGATAATAGGAGATTCATTGTTCCCCGACATGATGATCTAAGAATAAAAATCAAGGAGTCAAAGGGAAGAAGAAAAAACGACAAGGAAGACACCACTAGGGTTTACTCATAGGAAGAGGGAAGAACTAAGATTCGTGAAGAATCTACCCAGCAAAAGGAAGAGATAACGACGTTGAAAATCTATCTAGAACTTCATCTCCGGCATCTGAACCACGGACAGCCACCAGCCCTACGCGCAGAAGAGACGCTTGCGGGCACTTGCGGGCGACAAGCGGATGGTTGTTGGAGTCGAGCGAGTGCATGCGGGGACGAGGCGCTTGCGGAAACGTGCAGAGGCCGATGCTTGCGGGCGACGAGCGCGAGCGGCGAGAGAAGCAGAACGCGCGTGCGGGAGAGGGAGGCAAGGATTCCCTAAGGCTCTGATACCATGTTGAGATGGTAAAATGATTTCATTCAATTATGACAAAGAGCCTCACGCATATATATATATAATATATATATAGAGAGAGAGAGAGGAGGAGGAGAAAAATACATAAAAGAGGAAAACAGGAAAATACAAAACTAATACAAGTTAACATTCATCAAGGAAAAAAAGTGACCTGAAAGAAGTTTATCTGAACTGCTAGAATTGATCAGAAACGTAGAATTTCATCTCTACTTTAAAAGAACTAAATAGATAGATACTCATGAACACACTAAATGAAAATTAAAATTCTAAATAAGTTGTCGTTTCTACATTAAAAGCATAAATAAAATACTCTAGCAGGAAACAATGATAACCATGTGCCCAATTAAAGTTACTTGAGAAACATTATGTGCAAATGCCAAGGATTATCTAACAAAAAGCTACAAATCCAATCAAACCTCAACATGAAGAGAAAGCTTGTCAATTTGCTCACTGTATTGTGGCAATGCTTGAACCATTTTTTGCAAATCCCTAGTTGACAGTTCACCTCCATCTCTGGATAAGACACAAGTAAAGAGTACATTATAATCATTCAAAAATAAATCTGTATGTCAGAAAGTTGGGGTTGTCAATGTGGGAAAAATAGTTTATGGAAAATAAGGTGTGCGTAGCTATTCATTTAGTTACACCAAGTCAGCTCATATTGTTAACAGAGCATTGCATGTACACCCCGAAAAGTGCTTGAACAAAATTTACAAGAATTAATGTATAAGTGCCAATGCAATGTCCATGTACCAAAAACATCAGAAAGAGCGTGGTCTTTATATGCACGTCTTATTGTGAGCATGTTGTGAAACAGTAACAGTTTAGTTTTGCTCTTGTGCAACTTCCTTACAAGTGTATGACCATGTGAATCTGCATGCATTTGTTCATATTATACTGTTTTCGAAGTGTGTTTTTCTTAGTATTGTACTTTCTAAAAAATATGAATTACCGCCTTTCTTAGTGTGAGAAAATGTCAAAAAGGATGTAAATATTTCATTACTTCGTATAATAAAATCTAAATATATGTACACATATATATAGTTGGGAAGAGTGACATGTAAACTCCAAACCGCAATGTGGGACTAACATATGCGAGATAAACAACACACCTAATGGGTTATAGAAGTGGGTCTTTAGCATTGGACTTCTTATAACTTTCTTCTGTACTCCCATGCAAGTTGGAGCGTACATAGCGTGGGCTCCAAGCTCAGAAACAAACTAAGGATAAAGTGATAGAGGCAAGTCCTTTGTGAAGACATCAGAGAGTTGGTCAGCAACGGAAAATTGTCGGAGATCAATTTTGCGAACCTGAACTTTTTCTTTGATGAAGTGGAAATCTACTTCAATATGTGTGATTCGCTCATGGAATAGTGGATTTTCTACGATATGAATAGCATCTTTACTATGGTGGTAAAAGCTTGCAGGAGAGGTAAGATAAACACCAAGATCAGTAAGAAGACTCTCCAGTCAAGTCCGAAAGCGGCATAGGTCATCAAACAATACACAACATCAACAGGTGATTGTGCCACAACCATTTGTTTCTTGCTTCGCTAAGTGACCAAATGTCCACCAAAATACGTGCAAGAGCCACTTATAGACCGGCGATCATTGATAGAGCCTGCACAATTTGCACTAGAATAGGTAAGCAACGTGAGGGAAGAGGAGGGCTTATAAACAAGCCCTTGGTCAAGCATTCTTTAGATACTGAAGGATCTGCTTAATTGCTTGGTTGTGGGATACACGAGGAGCATACATGTGTCAGCTAACTACAAAAACAACAAATGAAATATCTGGCCGAGTTGCGGTCAAATAGATAAGTTTGCCGGCTAGTTGACTGTAGTACTCTGGACTATGATAGGATCATAGTCAGACTCGTGAGCACATAGCTTGTGATTTGCATCAATTGTTTTAGATGGCTTACAACCCAAGTATCCGGCATATTGTATAAGATATGTGCAGTACTTTCTGTTGGGGCAAAAAGTGTCTCAACTCCACACCCAGGAGATTATGAGATAGATGGGGGGAGGACTGCGTGTGGGAGAATTCTCTCGGTTACGAATGCACAGAAGAGGAAAGGGTGTCGAGGACGGTGAGATCAGGTGTCGCACAACGTGAACCTTTAGTCATGCATAATTTTATTGATTCAATTAATAGTTACAAAATGTGTTGTCGTCGAAGAATTCTCCTTCCAACAGCTCGAAGAGAGGAAATGGTGTTGTCGTCGCTGGAGAAGGAGGAGGTCATGTCTCGCCGGAGAATGGAAAGGCGCAGCGGTCGTCTTCTTTGCGCGAGCAAAGGTCGGGATGGGCTCGGGCGAAATCTCCAATTCAAAGGTCGCGAGGTCGAAATTAGGGGGAGGAAAATGTGTTGCTTTGAATTCCTATGAAATGACATTTCAATTCCAATTCCTACCAAATTTCATGGCCCTGAATAGCGAAATTGGAATTGGGAATTCTTTCCTCAAATTCCGCCCAAACGAACAAGGCATTAGCAGCAATATCGGGGAAAATTTAACTAATGTCTTAGGATGATGCAAGCATGCAAAGTCCGGCGATTAATTACAATTAATAATAATTAAAAACAAAACCTACCACGGATATTCCTCAGAATAATTAAAGATTACATGCAAGATTTGAATTGTGCCCGCAAGATTGCTAGAAATTTAATAAGGAGTAGAATAAGTCAGCAAGTCAAATGAAATCAAAGAGAACAATACAAACTACAAAAACATACATTCATAATCATAGTCTTTAATCCATACAAAGGATGAGAAAGAGATACCAAATAAAGACACTCACATGAGCATACGAGTGGGTAAGCAGTGGAGGGTGGAGATCCGGTGGTCGTATAGGAGTGCAATGGCCATCAAGGTGGCACGAGGGCTATAGGGAGGGCTGTATAAGGGTGGCATGGGCTGGAGGGTGGCTGGAATGTGGTAACTGCATGTGTGGGAGAGGCTGGATGTGGGTGGTTTCCAAAGGTGGGATGGCTAGAAGGATTGATTGTCGGCGGTAGATGACCTGGGAGGCAGCGACAACTGACGGAATGATGAAATCAGGGGCAGTTGTGGCTGTTTGGGGTGCAAGAATGGTGGCAACCTTGTTGGACAGTGCTGGAATTAGGGAGAGCTAGAAAGAGGTGGCCAAGATATGGTCACTTAGGGCAAAGAGTGACAGATATGGATGGCCGGGGCAGAAGTCAGCTTGGACTGGAACAATCCAGGGAGGCGTGGACAAGGGTGGAGGTGGCGGGTTTCTGGGAGGCAGCAAGGTGGGAAGCTGAATGGAGGGGGCAGACAGATTTTTGTGTAGGGAGGGGGTGGCTGCAAGTTTAGGGTTCGTGGAGTTGGTACCTAGGGTTTGTGGAGTCAGAGCCTAGGGTTTGTGGAGTCGGCATTGCGGATGCCAACAAATCTAAGAAGAGTTCTCCAGAATATGTGATGGCCTTTAAAACAGCCTCCTATGCTCATATAAGTAGACAAAAACCACTAAGGTGACTATCATGAATGTCCCAAATTGCGTGATCACGATGGTTATCAAATTTCACTAAATAAAAAAAAGTACCTAAAAATATACAGAAATATGTTGTCGTCGTTCCGTACATGACTATGGACTCAAATCGTCCTTCTAGTGATGTAAAATATGGCAGTTGACAAGTCAGCCTCGAATAGGCGCAGAAACATGTTCTCTGAAAAGTCAGGCTGACCTCATTATTCTCCCCGATTTTGAAGAATTCACCTCATGATGAATGGAGATGGGTATCCTTCCAGTGCAGGCGATGTGAGAATCGATGTGGCTTCTCGAACACCACCCAAGTGTCGTTGGTGAAAGAGTGTCCTCTCTAATGAACAATGTATCACCATGTGGCGCGGCCAAAAACTCATGAGCCGAGATGTCTTCTATGCTCTTCGTAATCATTGGTGCCAAAGCAACAGCTAGTGCATGGATGGCGGGTGGAGGCTAAGGTGGAGGTTGCACTGAAACTGAGGTAGCTGAGGCTGAGGCTAAAGCTCTATGCTAGAATCAAGATGCGGATCTATATAATCAAGGTGCAGATTTCCTATTTTTTTATGAATGTCTAGCTTGTAGGCCTAAGGCCTTCGCACGACTATATAAGGTCTCATTTACCTTGCATTCAATTTCATACCCATTCCATACTTCCAAGGGGAAACCCCTCCATCTGAACATGAACCATCACATGCTCGTCTCTCTAAAACTTTGATCTCTCATATCCGTGTAAGTTTTATATGTTTCATTACAAAGTACAATCTTTTGGCAACTCATGCAAATGAATGAAAACAGATATAGACTCACTATGCGGTGATTCTGCAGTGATCTTATAGTCTATAGAAAAGAGATGGTTTATGACAAGGCTCTTTGGGAGGGGTGTAAGAATACTCAACAAGTGTGCAACGAACACCCAAATGATTATCCAAGACAACATCACTAAGGTGTGAGTCCATGGCGTGTCAAATCTCTCAAAAAATGTGACTCATCAGGAGGCTCATCATGTGGTATGTAGGAAAAATCATCATGAATGCTACGATCACCCAAATTAATACATGAGACGTCGCCAACTTGCTTCGACCCTACGAGCATCAGTTATTACTTGTACTGAAGGGCGAGGTGAAATATCTGATCAATAGACTCTAAGAGGTGGAGAGTAAGCTCTCAACGAATCCATGTGTAAGGCCAGCCTCAAAACCGGGAGGAGGCCACAACGGGCTCCTTCTGAATATTGCTCATCAATACAAACTCCTTGAATCGAGCCATATAATCGGCAACGGGCAGAGTCCCTTGTCGTAGGGTATGTAATTGGTCGACGAGCTGACATCCATAGAATGCAGAAAGATATTCCTTCTTTAACTTTCGATTCATGTCTTCCCAATGGGATATGAGGTGAAGATCATCGCGCTCTCTCCTACACTCCAGGCCAATAAATAATCTTAGCCCGATCCTGAAGCTTCATCATAGTAAGTCAAACACGGCGCTATTCAAATATTTCACGACAATCAAAATAATAATCAATGTCTAAGACCCAAACCATAAACCCCTTTGGATTTACTTGGTTGTCAAACGATGGCGCATCTAGCCTAATCTATGTTGATCTTATTCTCATAAAAAATACAATCTATGAGATCTATGATAATCATCAAAGTAATCGTCACTGGTAGAATTGAATTGCGACAGAGGGTTGAGACAATCTCTACAAACAAAGAGCTGAGGATGAGGAAGATAGTCATGATAGTACGAAGATCTCTCCGGAGAAGCTCTATGGACCGATCATAAATGGGATCAAGTCCTAGAATAGAGGAGCAAAACAACAATGATCTAAACAATACTTGTCTCTGTCATCAAAAAATTGTGTCAAACCATCACCATGACTAGACATGGACCTATAAACTCAATTACAGTGTATCAAAAAATAAGACCGAACTTGACACGAGTCTTCTAAATACCCTACCACTACGAATTATAAAGGTGGCTGAGACATTGGGCTCTAATATCAAATCTGACGCAATATAGGATGGTTAGTGCATGACTCTAGGCTATGCAAACACTAATATGAAGTATCAAGGAAAATCTAACTAATGCAATAGCCACTCGTAAACCGACGAATCGCCGAGGGAGCAAGCATAATCAACATCAATATAGGCAATCAATGATAGGGAAGATTAGAGATTATACACAAGCCTATGTCTCGCGGCTTTCTTCGGATACCGGAGGATTCAATCGACAACTTGAAGGTGTGATGTCCGAGGAGCTTGCATGAACCGGCTGATCACACCAACAGCGAATGAGATATCTAGTTGTGTGACAGTTAGATAAATAAGCTTGCCACTTGCCAGCAAGGCGATGATAGTACTCTGGATTAGGGAGAAGCGGATCAGAGTCGGTCTTGTAGGCACGAAGTCTGAGGTTGGCATTCATTGGTGTGTCAGCAGGCTTGCAACCTAAGTAGTTGGCATCCTATAGAAGATCGATGTAATATTTTCGTTGAGAAAAAACAAGTCCATCGGGTCGTCGAGCTACCTCAATACCCAAGAAGTATCGAAGACGGACTAAATCTTTGATCTTAAAATGTGAGACCAAGTGTTTCTTGATCATAGAGATACCACTCAAATCATCACACATGATGATAATATTATTAACATACACAAGAAGTATCACTGCATCTGTTAGGCGACGACATATAAATAAGAAGTCTGTCGAGCTCTGAATGAATCCAGAAGCCCGAACGACCTGACTAAACTTGTCAAACCAAGCTCGAGGTGACTGCTTGACGCCATAGATAGGTTTATTAAGGGGGGAGACAAGAGACTCCCACGTGGTTTCATAACCAGGAGGTTGCTGCATATATGCAAACTCCGTTAAATTGTCATTAAGGAATGCATTCTTCAATCTTCATATCAAGTTGATGCAACTGCAAATAGTGATAGACGGCTAAGGAGATCAATACTCATACCGTATTCAATTTAGCGACTAGAGAGAATGTTTCTTCATAGTCAAAACCATACTGTTGAGTGAAACCGCGAGCCACAAAACGAGCTTTGAGGCGCTCAACCGTCCCGTCAAGATGGTACTTATCAGTGAAGACTCATTTACAACTCATACGGGAATGTCCAGGAGTCTATAAAAGGTGAAGGAGGCTGGGTTATTTGGGACGATGCAGTCGAATGGAAGTTGGCGAGCTCGAATGGAAGTTGGTGAGCAAGGATTGAGGGTTGGCGAGTCCTGGGAAAATGATGGCGAGTCCTGGAAATTGGCTCAAGCCAGAAGTCCAAATGGCAGGCTGATATTGCTGGAAGCGGAAGTGAGCTCAATCGGTGAGAGTAGGAGCCCAATCGTCGAGAGGTTTGCTTCAGGAATCGTATTTCTATGATACCATGTAGAAAAGCGAAATACGAAGCGCAACAATTTTATTGCTTCATATTAAGTGGTTAAATACAAGTTCATGTGCACACACATATATATAGGTTGGGGGAGTGATGCCTTAACTCCAAACCATTGTGTGGGATTAATCGATACAAGAGAGGGATCTCCTAATGGGCCAAGTATGGGTGTAACAGTTTGGTTTGGTTCAATTTTTGAGCAAAACCGCAAACCGAACCACCCCTAATTGATTCCAAAAATCAGGAACCAAACCAAACTATGCAAACCATTGGAACTGAACGGTTCGATTCGGTTTCGGTGGTTTAAAAACTGAAACATAATTTTGAGAAGATATTTATCATACAAAATAATTGTTATACATTATTATAAAATTGTATTCTTCCTTTTATAATCGAAGACATGCAGTTGTTTGTCCATCTTATTTAAATCCTGAAATATAATCTAAGAGAAGATATTTATTAAATTACAATACGATATATATATATATATGTGTGGTTCGATTTGGTTTGGTTTAGCATTAAAACTCGTGAATTGAACCGAATCGTGCGGTTTTTCAAATTTTGAAACCGTAATCGAGTCGCCAAAGAAAACTGTACCAAACTGGGTGGTTTGGTTTGGTTCGGCGGTTCGATGATTTCTTCGACCCGATGATCGGGATGTGGTCAGCCAGGGCTGGGGTAGGTTTGGGAGGGGTCAACCTGAATTGGAAATAGTCCAAGGAGGGGAGGACAGTGATGTTGTTGGTTTTTGGGCGGTGGCTGGGTGGGAGGCTGAAGGTAGGAGGCGAGGGGCGGCAACAAGGGAAAACACAAAGGGCACCTAAGGTTCATAGGGTCGGCACCGCAGATTACCCGCAGATCCAAGAAGAGTTCTCCAAAATCTATGATGGCTTCTAAACCAGCCTTATGCTCATATAAATATACAAGAACCACTAGGGCAACCATCATGAATGGCCCAAATTGCGCGGCCATGATGGTTGTCAAATCTCCATAAAAATAGAAAAATACACAAAATATACCACTGTCATTTCGAGTGCGACTACGGACACGGATCATCCATCTGGAGATATCAAATATTGCAGATAATAAATCAGCCCCAAACAGGCCCAGAAATTCATGCTCTGAAAAGTCATCATGAATAAGTATTTGCAAATTAAAGAAGTAAAACTTTATAAGGTTCATGAGCAGCTTAGCCTACTGAGTGAATCTCAAGGAAAAATTAGATGAAAAAGTTGTCAATGATAAAAGTAACTACGAGAACAGTTGATGAGCTGACACAACAGCATCTTTAGCTAGAACAAGGACCCTATTTTTTAAACAAATAGCATGACTTCCTATAGAAGCTCTATAGAACATTTTCTCACTTTTGTAAAATATCTACTCCCAGTTATTGTTAAAATTGTAGTTTATGCAACTGTACCTTGAGTTGTGATGAATTTGTGCAGCTTTGTTTCTTGATATGAAATTACTCATCTTCTCATGTAGCCTTTCACTAGCCTGACATACAACTAATTATCAGAATTCTAAATCATGGCTACATAATGGGGGAAAATAGGTATCAAACTCACATCTGCTATATGGGCATGCCTAAGCTCAACCCAGATAGGATCATGATCCTCCAGAAGGACTTCCTTCTTTTCAGATGTTGGCCCTGTTTTGCTTGGTACCTATGCATGCTAATTCATATTCGTAAGAAATATATCAACGAACAAATGGAAAAGGACAAAGTAAAAACTAAAAATAATAGCAATAATAATTAGACATTACCTCATGTACAAATTTGTTTCCATCCATATTTAGTAAATCATGACACATGGCATCATAAGTCCATTCATGGATGATTGGAGCAATCTATATGTTCATGAAAGAATGATTAAATAGTTGGAGGCAGCACATATCACAGTTATCAAACGTACAAAATAGCATATGTACCTGGTCAACTGATCGATCTAAAATTAGTAATTCACAGGTCTCTGTTTGTGGAAACTCAGAAATTGAAGACTTGTATCTAGCAAGACAGTGCCAAACAATAGCAGCAAGCTTTGTTGGGATTAAATCACGAACACTTGTCATGGTAGAAACATCTAAACTTGACTTGGCAGCACGGTAGCGAACATAAGGAAATTCCTAAAAGGTATACAAGAGGAGAATAAACTAAAATATTCAGGATATCCCCAATGTTCAGGTTGAGATGCTGACACAATAAAGGCACAAGTTACACGTGCATTTAGAGACAACTCCAGATGTTTAAAAGCTTAAGTAATTGATCGAATAAATATTAGATATTACATAACCAAATTTCCCATAATGATCAAGATTAACTTTTCTGAAGTGTTAGACATTAGTAAAAAGTAGATTAGATGCAAGTGCTACACCAGACAGACTGAAAAGATTTGCAACAGAATGTTTCAAACTGATGGATAGAGGTATTATATTTAACCAATTAGGCCCCTACGCTTAATTTATCCTTGAAGAAGATTTTAAGAATAACCGACAATTAAAATAAAAATTACCATCAACTAACTCTAATGGAATGGATTCATTAAATACTTTTGATCTTTTTCTTTCTAGGAGAAACACCTATTTTTATGACAAAGCACCTACAACAAATACAAATAACACACAAACAACAAAGAGATTAAGCACCACAATAGGCACAACGATTTATGGGCTAGGCTAAAATATGCCTATGCCCAAGGAGAATATCAAAAATAAGCCACACGTGTACATAATTAAAAGGGGCAAAGACAACACTCCACAAACCAAATCACACTCAACCTCATCAGAAATGAGAAGCACCAAATTCCTCAAGATAAACGAAAAAGAGAATAAAAGAGAGATTATAAACAAAGAAAATTGACTAATACCACAAATTACCGATTAAATGATTCTCTGAGGTGTAAGTACCTACATGTCTACAGAATTGGAGGAAAAATTCTAGCATGTCCATGGTTTCACTAGATCAACATCAAGATAGTGATCAATGCTCACAATGATTTTTTCCCTACTTGCTTCTTCTTTTTTCCTCACCTTCTTTGGTAATTCCCTTCCTTCTTCTCCAGCTCTCACCAGCCAAACAATCCCAACTCACTATACCAGTAACTCTCTAAGTAATCAATGCATGCACAAAACTGAAAGTTCAAGCACTCACAAAACTGCACAACTCCCAATGCAATACCAAAGACATTGAAAAAAATGTCAAACATGAGTTTATCCTACTAAAAAACGCCAATATGAAGGCGCAGAATGGAGGCAACGCTGCGGACGTCGAGTGCATTCCACTAAAGTGAAATGAACATGGGCGTGTGGTCTATGGATTCTCCTTATGTTTCTTTCGATTAATAAGGATAAGAGATATGATTTATATACTCATATAAAGTAAAGAAGTTTGGCAGGTGTGACTAAAATATTTCATCCTTTCATGAAATAATTTCCTGCTAAATTTTGTGTTCACTCCAAAAGTTTTTGAGCTTTTCTTATCAAATGATGCAGCGCTAAAACATCAAATATCATAAAGGCTCCATAAAATAATTATGAAGGAATAAAATTTCTAACACACACACACACATATATATATGTGTGTGTGTGTTGTATTCAATTAAACTAGCAAGAAAAATTATTTGAGTGCAACTTTTTTGTTATAATCCTTGCCCTCTGCATATCAAAAGTAAATAACTAAGTGGAAAAGCATGATGAGTTTATCAAATGTCAAATGTAAAAGCTTTTGTATTTGTACCCTCAAAGAAGCAAATACTGTAGCAATGCGTGTTGCAATTGTTTGTATGCAGGCATTGTGTGCAAGAGAAATTTCTGCAGTATCGCCAAACAATTCTTCCAAAGCCCTCTCATGATCAGTGATGAAGCCCTGAATGCATAAATCAATAACCAAGGTGAGCTTATCTCAATCTATAAAACTATTGCCAGTCATGTAGTCTATATTACAAAATTTTACTCAAATCTATGTCTAAATCAAGTTCATACATATCACACGCACAAAATATGTACATAAGTCCGTAAAGCAAGTAAATAAAATAAACAAATGCAGAACTATGAGAACCTGACTATCAATGGCAAAGTACTCCAAATTCATCTGCAATAATTCATCAAAAAGAAGAATTTAAGTTCAAAATTTGACTAATTTTCAGTAAAGAAGCCAAGCATTTTCAAAGGTGAAAAATATGAAAGTAAATTGTCCAGAATGAGACCAAACAAGATAACTTTAACCTCACTCAAAGCAGCTATGCGAGGCCGTACGCTTGCATCACTCTTGATGTGAGTGACCAGCTCCCGGGATATAGGTGAACTGAAGAACACAAATGCTCTGAAAAGGATAAAATATATCAAACTTTAGGTAGCAGTCCGCCCCCCCCCCCCCCCCCCCCCCCACACACACACAAACAAAGTTTGCCTAAGAAAATTCAATAAAAAACCAACAACATACATACTTTTTATACAGAGGTGACCTTCCTGACATGTCGGATAGGAACATGACTATGCTGCAAAAGAAATTGCTAAATGGTTAGAACTAAAGTGAGCATTGGTTGATTGGTTCAGACTTCAGAGTAAACTTTAGACTCATGCCTCGTAGGCCACAATCATACCCATGAACATACAAACTTGCACTCATTGTTATAGAAGAAATGTATAGAAGCCCAAATACAAAAGCTCGCTTACGATTGCCCATTAGGAGTCTTGTTTATCTTATATAGATTAGTCCCACATTGTAAATATGAGTTGTGGTGTCACTCCTCTCTACAAATGTGTATATGCTCTTGTCTATTTGAATATAAATATACATAAATATATAGTAATAAATATTGTTAGGTTGCGCATCGTTTTCTCACATGGTATCAAAGCGACTCGAGTCCCAATCTCGTGTTGCTCTCCGGTTGTTTCCCGCTCTATTTATCCATGCCAATCTCGCACGTAGAGTAAGAAGATCTCAACGACGAGTAGCACACCTTCTCCCTGATCCCTCTTTGTTTACTCGTTCCTGTCTCGACCAAAGTTCGCCAACCACTGGGTGCACACCGACCACTGAGAACTTGCCAAGAGCTCGCTCGCCTGAGCTCGCAAGAACCTAGGACATAACTTATTACTCACAAGAACTCGCATGCACTTGTCAAGAGCTCGACAAACTCGCATGAGCTCACAGTTATCCGCAGGAACTCGCCTGAGCTCGTCGAGAGCTTGACAAACTCGCTTGAGCACACAGTAACTTCTTGCTCTCTCCAGGAACTCCTTGGTCTCGCCAGGAACTACTTGCTCTAGCTAGGAACTCCTTGCTCTCGCCAGGAACTAGAACTCGCCTGAGTTCGACAAACTCGTCTGAGCTTGACGACTCGGCTCGCAGGAACCAGAGCTCGTAGGTAGCAAAGTTCGTCAACTGTTTGGACTCTCGCGCTCATTGATCCTCTATATATTTACAACGCACGCATGATCGCTTGGCCTGAGCTCACGCAACTACTTTCTCCCTCCGCTCTCGCTGACTGTGCTCCCGCTCTCGCTGACTGTGCTCCTGCTCTCGCTGACTGTGCTCCTACTCTCGCTGATTGTGCTCCCGCTCTCGCTGATTGTGCTCCCGCTCCGCTTGATCATCCTTCGATTCTCACTTGAACTCTAGAAGCTCGCAAAACCCTCGACTGTTTCTGCAAGGTGGTGGCAAATGCTGCTTCGGCGTCATCCACCACTCTGGTCACCCCCCACTCGCTCCCGCTTCCCTATATGAAGAGACCAGTTGGAGATCAAATATATTTTCTTTACTGGAGAAGAACTTTATTGAGTGGGTCTACTCGGTGTGCTAAGTGCTCCAAACTAAGTGTCTCCATCATCTGACAAGAGACCTCCTGACTGAGCCTGCTAAGGCTTCAGGATGATGGTCGAGTTCAGTTTTGAATACTAAACTCTATGGAAAGTGAGACATATTGAATGGTTGTGCACCAAGAAACTGCAAAAGAATTGTTGGCTTGTTTAGGGCTGGGAGGTGCAGGGAAGCGAAAGTGAGGTCGGAAGAGAGTACTAAAGGCGGCTAAGGGCTCAAACAATGGATGAACAAAAATGGGGTCGTCGATGGCTGTGGGACTGGCAGTCGGCATTTTGGAAAGGATAAAGGAGGCGCGGTTGTAGAAATTATGCAGCAAAGACGTGTTGGCTTGTTGGGAATGAACGGAGGGTGCTACCAGAGGCTGGCGTCGGCACCAGCGACGGCGGAAGAGGACCTCGGCGTTGGCACCGAGGGACGTGGGAGTTTGCACCCACAACTATCAAGCGTTTTTTTAGAAACTGAGAACCCTCGATACCTAGGGGCTAGGGCATAAAATAATAGAGGTATATATAGTAGGGGAGTTAGGTAAATAAATCTGACGGCCATGATCGAACGATCGGATTATTACCATAATTCTCAAAATACAATTCTGGAAAAAAAATACATAAAAGTATAGAAAATCGAGTATGTCGCAACCGATCGTCCATTCGACAATCCAACAAGTGTCTACCAAGTAATCCTCAAATGATGCGTGATCGATCCCCATCATTGGGGACACTGGGACTTAAGAATAGCTTCATCTTAATTCAGTTGCACATGTACAATATTCAAGATACCTGACCTAATGACGCGGGACGAATTTATAGGCGGCGGATAATCCGTGATCTAACCCTACATGCTATGCAAAGCCCGATGGATTAGTCACAAATTAGATAATAAACATTAATATCTCACGCAGTTAATTCACAGCCAGATACAATAATTAATTAGGGCGAAACAAGCTTAGGCTTTCCTCCGCGCGGAGGGCCAAAGCAAGAGCGCGCGGCGAATAGACCCTGCAAATCACAATAGTAATCTAAAGCCAACAATTACAACATGAGAGATCCAAATAAACATACGATCCAACTGATAATAATAATGCAGAAAATAATAAGTCCAATACAACGAAATCTCACCAAATAGTGGGCTGACCAAGGCACTGAAGAATCCGGAGACGGAGAGGCGTGAACGACGATCCAAGGTGGAACCGTTGGCGTGGAAATGGCGGAGGTGGCTGTCCTCGGCGGCAGATGGTGGAATCGGGCCGGAAATGGATAGATCCGGCCACGTATGGATAGATCCGGGCGAGGGATGGATGGATCCGATGTTTGGAAGCGGATCCGGGGCGTGGGATGGCGTATGACGGTGGAAATCATGGATCGGGATACGAAAACCCTAGATCTGGAATGATCTAGAGTTTTAGGTTGGAAGGGAGGTGGATCCCCGTGAGGGAAGGACGGGGGTGGTCGGGTAGGGCTGAGGACAACTGTAGAGGCTGCTGGAAGGGGAAGGGGGCTGGTGGCAAGGAGGGAGGGCGGCTGGAGGCAAGGGGGCGGATGGAGGCAAGGGGGCGGGTGGCTGAAGGCTGGCGGCAGGGAGGCAGGGGTGGTTGTGAGCTGGCGGCAGCAAGGGAAGGGGCGAGCTGCTACTGGAGGGTTGCTGTTGGCGGCCTGCTGCTGGCAGGGAGGCGGCGGCTTGATTAGGTAAACTATAGGCTAGGAATAGTGATTTTAATTTTTGAACAATGACAAAGTGGGGATTTTCTGGACAGCCAATGTGACTGGGTTGTAGGGGGTTGTAGGGGTTGCGGATGAGGGTTTCGGAGGGGGAAGAAGGAGCCTAGGGTTAGGGAATACATTGAGGGGGAAGATACAAGCATAGGAGTCGTCACCTAGGGTTCCACGGAGTCGGCACCGTGGTGGGATTGCGGGAATCCGGGAATACAATTCTCCAAACTCTGCATTGCCTAGACCAGCCCCATATCACATCTATTTATAATAAAACAAGGATTAGGGCATCCCCCATCAACGGCTATGATTGACCGGAGGTGAGGCTACCCAAATACATCAAAATAAATGCAAACATAGTAAAATAATATATCAAATCGATTCGCAACGCGAATCCGGACACACTGTGGAGTCCGATCGTCGATCCGGGCACGCCATATACGGTAAGTCGTCAAATCAGCCCCGAATGGGCCTAAAACTCGTCCTCGTCTCTGCTCCGCATCACCTAACCTTATGAATCAGGCGGAAGCAAAATTTCAAAGTCGAGCAAAACGAGAAATAAAATTAAACAAAAGATATGAGGGGTTTAATTGGTATTAATGGGAAATTTCATAATATAGTTGTAATAATATATTGTATTTTTCCGGTTTAATAATTGAAATTAGGTAAAGATGAGTCAAAATGGCAATCCTAATTTCTCGGCCTAGGCTTGACATGTACAAGTAAAAATCATAATGCTATAGGTAGATAAGAGGCACCACGTAGAAGAACTGCAAGTAAAATGAAGGCATTCCACGTTAATTGCAAAAGAAAAATAAAATTGGAAATCTAAGTAACAGTTCAAGTGCGTTAGAAATAAATTTGTTTGTGATGAACAAGTTAAAAAATATCACCAAAAAAGGTTAATGTTAATGAGCAGCGAAAATAAGTATGTGACCAACAAAAGAGTAACTAAAGTGACAGGAATCCATTTTCAACATGAGTTGGAAATTTACTTCTCTTTTGTTGGCTGCATAAAATATATAGCATCCATTGATGGCATTGGCTGCCTTCGTTTGTAAATGTCCTCCACCACTGAATAAGAAAGAATAAACAATTAAATAAGATTTTTTTTTCCACTTCATTGACTAAAAGGGAAAAACTTTAGGCAGGCATTTGACTTCCAAGAGCCTGTAGAGGGCTTATATTTTGATGGGCAACCTCCCTTTA
Organism: Dactylorhiza incarnata; assembly: GCA_033032865.1. Taxonomy (NCBI): domain Eukaryota; kingdom Viridiplantae; phylum Streptophyta; class Magnoliopsida; order Asparagales; family Orchidaceae; genus Dactylorhiza; species Dactylorhiza incarnata. Next base: position 4,677,029 of record JAWHQI010000085.1, read on the forward strand.
GTGGATAAACCTAAATACAGCAATTGCCACTTTACAGAAATATAAGTATAGAAGGGTTATTTCTTTGAAAAATAGGAATATACCAAAAAAGTTTACAATTGGGTATAGTTAAAGTAAAGATGCATTCAAGATGTGAAAGCTTGCAACTTTGTTTGATTTTTTTCTAATTTAAAATACATTATGCCAGCAAGCAGACAGCTGACTTTATGCAAAGCTATTTCAGCCTAAAAATAGATAGTGCGAGGTCAATTATCCCAACTTACTTTACAATGTAATCAAATAATAAATGTAAATAGGTTTCCATGAACTTACATGAAACCCCTTCCTCGGTGATATTAGCCATCTTGCAAGAACATGACATGATTTTTACAGTAACCTTATCCATTATAAGTACCTACAACATCATTTATTACTTTCAAAATGGTAAATAGCATGAATTCTACCAGATAAAGAACAAGGAGTACTGATGATTTATGAAAAGTATGATCAGGTGAGAGTGCAGCCACTGGCAATAATCTGGCATAACAGTTGAATCTAAGATGGAACTAAATGAAGGTCGTTAGGAAATTATTACGTCCAAGTACTTTCGACATCAAAATATGCTACTATTTTGCTAGATAACTTAGTCATGAAAATCAAGCCAAACTCCTAAGAATGCAATAAAACACATTAGTTGTTTTTCCTAATTTTTACAGATCTCTTTACTTGTTTGTCATCTCTACTGGCATCCGATTCGTTAAGTTTCATCATTAGTATTTCTCCACTCATTTTAGGGTTCTATTACTAGTAAGGTGAGACAACTAGCAAATTGACATTTTGACGGAGAGCAATGCTCATTTTTAGTCAATTCTCATGGTCGACAAATTTTGGATCGTCGAATGGACGACCGGAGCACGTCATCGCGTTCAGCGTGATTTTTCCTATTTTTATGTATTTTCTTTTATTTATTTTTAGTTCTAATTTGAAAATTTGGTTTGAGCCGTCAGATGCACCTAACCTAAATCTCCATATATATACTCCTATTATGTTTTACCTAAGGAATTGAGAGATAGGCTTCTAACTGAAAGCCACTTGGTCCTCTCCTTGGTTAGACACAAGGGTCCCGTGAGGTGCCGAAGTCATCGCCGCCGCCATCCACCACGAGTTTGCCCATGGTGAAGCCCTCCTGTTCAATTCCAGCCAATCCCTGCCCCGCAGTTTTCCCCCATTGCAGTCGACCACCTCCCAGCTTTTCCGCAGCCCACAACAGTCTCCAACAACCTTGTTGAATCCTCCGTCTGCCACCTTAAAATGTCGGAAGCCATCTCTAGTCCTCCAAGCTCTTTCACTACCTCCATCCAACACACATATCCTCTCTTGGTCCTTCCCAATCCCATTCAGCACTAAGTGCCACCCTCTTTCCCCTCTCTGATTTTCGTCACTTCCCCTCGCAGCCTTGATCATTGCCCCCACAAACCCACGCATCACTCCGGCTATGACCATCTCCCACCACTTACCACACCTTCCCCGCTTCAGAGTCAAATACTCGGTGAGCTTTTATATTCTAGATTTTTATTTCATTGCATTGTGTGAATGTGCTTGTTTATTTCTAGTACTACTTTGCTCTAATCATGTTTGGCTCATTTGACTTCAATAAGCATGTTAAATTTATTCGCCTTGCATTTAATTTCGACGCAATCTCAATTAATTTGCAATTATTATTTGCTTACCTAATTTAGAATATTTGTGATCAGAGTTGCAAAGTTATGTTATTTATTTAATTGTGCATCAGAAGAATTCACATGATTGGATCATGTGCATCGCATTAGAGTTAGGTTTAGCGAAAATTTAGTTCACTTGATGGTTGCATGCATTCTTTCGCATCGATTTAGGATTGGTCGTCGAACCATTTGCATTTCTCGTGTGCTTGCTCGCATTCGTTTGGAATTAGGGCATCATGACGGTCTCCAATAGATTCATCATGTGTCACATTTAGTAAAGCACGAGTATCATTTCCAAAAATGAAAGGTTGTCATATTTCATCACAGGAGTAACATGGAGGCATGAGAATCAACATGATTCGACATTGACCTAATTAAATGTAAATGTGGGCAAGCAGGCAAATAACCAAGGCAAACACCAATCATAAACCCGGAGTCAGGCAATAACATGAGACGCCGGATTGCTTTACATAAATTGGCTTTAAATAGATTGTGAAGCTACCAATTTAGGGTTACAGATACAACAACAACAACATAACCCATATAGTCCCCAATCATTGGGGGTATGGGCGGGGGAAGATTGGAAACAGACCTAACCTTTGGCACTATGCACAAAGTGGCTTCTCTCAGAGGAGAAAGACCTAACCTTTGACAATAAATGCACAAAGTGGCTGCTCACAGAGTACCACTGAAATAGTGGCCCCCTATACCGTCGCGTTTGCTGCGGAATCATGCCCTCAAATCAAAGCCAAAGACATCAGAGAGGGCAGACCCAAGAATCCATTTTGATTTATGTGCACATAACCATGCTTCCTTCATTTACAAAATATTGAGAGTGCAATAAAAGTAAATACAGGGTGAATAAATGATACATGTAGGTAAAAGAAAGAGATAGATCGATACTGAAATAAGGTGCTATACAATGCAAATGAAGATGAAACAACTATAAAGATTCACTAAGCATAAGGGCTGGGTGGAACGAGAATCGGGAGTGATATGAAATTGGAGAATGGACTCGGTGGGGTGGTAGGGTGTGGCTTGGACTGAGAAGGGGAGTGGGAGTGGGAGTTGGATGGGGCTTGTGGGGGATTGGAATCTCTGGTGGTGATAATGGATGGTTGTACAGGAAGGAAGAGGTTTGGGGCGAGGTTGAAGATAAAGGGATGTGGGACGCGGTTGTAGGGGACTCGCGATGGAATGGGGAAAGGAAACAACGGGCTCGCGGTGGGGTTGGGGAAGAAGAGTAATGTCGGCGAGGGCCGACGGCCTAATGTTGGAAGAAACTGAGTGTTACAAGGAGGAAATGAGCAAAGGGTTGGAGGGGGCGAAAAGACAGTTGTTGAAAACGAAGTAGGCTGGCATGCAACATATGAAGGATACGACACCTCCGGAAAGGGACGACAAGCAATTTTACGATAGAAAACTAAACTCTCTATGCTTTAGACCTTAGTATTCAGGTGATATAAATAGAAGGATTAAGCTAAATACATATGATGGCTCAGATCGCTCGATCGAGGCATTTAACCTAATTCTCAAAACATCACTGGAGATAAGATTATGTCTAGAGAAGGAGAAGTAAAGACTTCCACAGTTAAGACCAAGGCTAAAGAGTGAGAAATGCCTCATGAGTATTATGTGATAAGAAGAGCGTTATGTATTTTAAAAAATCCGTTGTCACTTAAGATGAGTGTGCCAAAAATAAAACAATATGGATTGGCACAGTAATATTTATTGAAGATAAAAAATGGTATTATGCGGTTTGCAAATGTCAACAAAGATACAAAAAATGCACACATTAGATGGGTTGATAGAATTAGTGTGCCGGAATTAGAATGAATATGAATAGGGTAAAAAATGATGAAAAGTTGTTTAAAATGGCTAGCGGGGAATATATTTAATACTTCAGGAAGTATTCAGCAGAAGGAATGCAAATGAGGACTCATAAAGCTAACAACAAATAGTTGGAATAAGCTTAGTGATGATGATAACGACTTTGGCTTAAGGAATAGTAAAATCATAATTTTATTTTTCTTGACCTTCCAAGTGGCTTGATCCAAGATAAATCAAAAACGAGAAAGGAATACAATCACCTTCAGTTTATGGTATATACTTCTATCATTAATTCTTATATAGCAACATATTATAATATATGATAGTGAAGAAAATATTGAACATGAGAAAAGAGAAATAAAACGTTGAAAAGGGAAAGGGATACAAGAATTATGAAAAAGTACCTTCCATCTAGTTTTTGAGTCCTTTGCACGAGTTGACCGAAGCATTTCATACAATAGCCCTAAGCCAATAAGAACCACATACACTTGAGAAAGCAAAACATAAAAAAGATAATGATAAGCGTCAAGCATAAATGAAAAAAGTTTTTATGCTAATACTTGGCACTTGTAGCTCAATTTAACAATCCACTTGAATAAACAAAGATTTCTTAAACAGATAGGCAAACAAACTCTATTTACTTTATGAAAAAGAATTAATTTGGTGCTTTACTTAATTAGCCCAGTTTGGTAATCAGATCACCAAGTGCAATTTGTGACCTGCAGTCACTACCCAAAGATGTCTGGGTATAAGATTCTCTTACCAAAATTCTCAAAACCAGAATGGATCTTATTTGTTTCCCTCACATGTGATTTTCTTATCATCTTCCATGATCTAGGGGTTTGGAAAAAATATAAGCCAACTATGGTGGCATCATAATATTATTAGAAAAATATAATCCAACAAGAAATTTTCTCAACTCTCATGCTCTCTAATGTTTCTTTGCACCATTTTCAGTAGTCTTCATACCTCTTAAACTGTTACCTCCCTATCATGGAAACTTTAGATCCCTAATCCATAAATCCTACTTCCCCCTTCCGATTCTTTTTTTTTTTCATTTTACAATTACCTTATTTTTCAATATCTTTAATTCATAGCTTTTTTCCCTCCCTATGTTTCTCCTCTTAGCTGACCATTTAGTTATTCCATTAAATTATTGGTGCTAATGATAGCAAACTAAAGATTCTTTATGGTCTAAAAAAGTGAGGGAGAAAAAGAGAGCAATCACAAATGATGTGTGAAGAAAATGACACTGCTAACCATAAATGAGGATGCAAAACCACGATCCTACTGGTGGAATCAACCCGCACTTTACGATATGGCAACAATGAGTAGTTTGTTGGACAAAAATCCAACATGGAATTATTATTCATATGAGGAATTGAAGAAATCCATTGGATATGCATGAGATGTGTGCTTCATTGACAAAGCACAAGTCTACATAGATTGCATCCATCCTTATCCATATCATATGGTCTCTTCACCTTCCCCAACAAAGGTAATTCTTAAAAGATTTCCTTGTAGGAAGTTTGTCCTAACTTATCCCACTTCACATTTGTCATCCTAAATCTATTTTTGTGGCTTTCTTCACATATGAAAGGAGAACAAGTTGAGACAACTTTTCATCAAAATATAGCATTAACTACGACAAACTGTTATGGGCCGTCTCAGAGGTGGCCGGAGGATACTATGGAGCCTTGATAAAGGTATTAAGGTTGGAAAATGGAACAGAGTACACTAATCGGGCATTGGCAGAGTATCTATCAGTCCATGGGATACTGCATCAGACCACATGTGCATACACACCTGCACAGAATGGTGTGGCGGAGAGAAAAAACTGACATCTGATGGAGGTGGCAAGGAGTATGATGCTCCACATGAAAGTCCCTCAAAGCTTATGGGGGTATGTTGTATTAACAGCAACACAATTGATCAACGAAATGCCATCACGTATCCTCGGGTGGAAATCCCCGTGTAAAAAATTGCAGGGACATAATGGAGGGATGCTTCCATTAAAAGTTTTCGGCTGTGTATGCTTTGTGAAGGAGAACAGACCGAGTGTTGGAAAACTTGATGTGAAGGCACTCAAGTGTATCTTCATGTGCTACTCTGGTACTCAGAAGGGGTACGTGTGTTGGAGTCCAGTCGAGAAGAGAAGTTTCGTGAGCCTGGATGTTCACTTCGGAAAGCTGGAGCAGTACTACCGACAGGAGGAGGCCCAACTCTGACCAGGATTGCCAAATACCGAAAGTATGAGGCGGGAGAGGAAGAGTTTGGTGACAGATCTGGAAGTATGGGATGAAGGATCTGTGGAGGAGCATGGGAGTAATGAAGAGCAGGAGGAGCAAGTGAGAGGAGTGAGGCCTACGGCTCAGGGGGAATTGCTTACATATCATAGGAGAGGGAAACAGACTGCAGAACCAGTACCCGTGCCTAGAATGCCAATGCCTAGTCCCTCGTCAACGCCAGTCTCTAATTCTGGAGCACCTCCACCACCACAGTCATTTTCTGGTGAGATCATTCCCTCTACCCCTCCATCTCCTGCTACCACGATCCGGCGGACTACTAGCAGCAATGCAGGCAACCCTCAGGACAGATACGGTTGGGACCATGCTTCCTTTGTCTCCTATGATAATATCTTTTCTTCTCATGGAGCATTCATTGCCTCTTTGGATAGTATTATTGTACCTAACAATTGGCATGTTGTCAAAACTGATCCAAAATGGCAAGCAGCAATGAAGGAGGAGATGAGAGCTCTTGAGAAGAACAAAACCTGGGAGCTGACACACCTACCAAAGAACAAGAGGGCTGTCAGGTGCAAATGGGTTTTCACCTTGAAGCAGAACCCGGATGGTCTTGTCGAGCGCTATAAGGCTCGATTGGTCGCAAAGGGGTATAGCCAGACCTATGACATCGATTACGACGAGACATTTGCACCCGTGGCTAAGCTGAGCACTGTTCGAACTCTGATAAGCTTGGCAGCAAATGGTGGATGGAGGTTGCATCAACTAGATGTGAAGAATGTGTTTCTTCATGGAGAGCTAGCGGAGGAGGTGTACATAGAGATACCACCGGGGTTTTGCACAGTTGAGACCGAAGACATAGTCTGTAGACTGAAGAAGTCCCTCTATGGCTTGAAGCAGTCTCCTCATGCGTGGTTTGACCGATTCAGGAAGACCATGATTGGGATGGGATACCGGCAGATCAATGTTGATCACACGGTGTTCTTTAGGGAAAGTGAAGGCCACAACATCACTATACTTGCGGTATATGTGGATGACATGATCATCACAGGGGATGATGAGCAGGAGATCGTCCGCCTCAAGAAGGCGTTGGGCAAGGAGTTCGAAGTAAAAGATTTGGGTTTGCTAAGGTATTTCCTTCGGACTGAGATTGCCTATGGTGCAAAGGGAATTGTTCTGTCCCAAAGGAGGTATGCCTTGGACCTCCTCACAGAGACAGGGATGTTGGGGTGCAGGCCTGCTGCAACACCGATCGATCAAAAGTGTAAATTGGATGCTGAGGCAGGTGAACCAGTCGATCGAGAGATGTACCAGAAACTAGTTGGGAAGCTGATTTACTTGAGCACACGCGTCCGGACATTTCTTTTGTCGTGAGCGTGGTGAGCCACTATATGCATGACCTTAGGAAGGGCCACATGGATATTGTGTACCAGATCCTCCGATACTTGAAGACTGCCCCTGGAAAGGGGTTGTTATTCAGAAGGAACGGGCACATGAAGATTGAGGGCTACTGTGACTCTGATTGGGCAAGCTGTATAGACGACAGGAGATCCACCTCAGGCTATTGCATATTTGTAGGAGGCAATTTGGACTCTTGGAGGAGCAATAAGAAATCGGTGGTGGCCAGATCGACAGCAGAGGCAGAATACAGAGATATGGCATTGGGGGTTGCGGAACTTCTGTGGCTAAATGGAATGCTGATGGAGCTGAAAGTGGATCGAGGAGATAAAATGAAGTTGTAGTGTGACAGTCAGGTAGCTATCAGTATTGCAAACAATCCAGTTCAACATGATAGGACCAAGCATATCGAGATTGGTAGGTTCTTCATAAAAGAGAAGCTGGACAGTGGGCTACTGGAGCTTAGTTACATTGCGAGCAATGATCAGGCCGCAGATTGTTTGACCAAAGGTCTTAGCTCGAAGGATATGATTAGAAACTCTGACAAGATGGGTTTAGTAAATATCTTTCACCCACCTTGAGGAGAAGTGTTGACGTGTATTTTAGATGTGGTGTGCATTTAGAGAACTGTAGAGGTATATATATATACATATATATATGTGTAGAGTGTTATAATAGAAAGAAGAAATTAATAGAAGCCCTAATTCTACAGAGCCTTAACCGCGGCTGCCTAAGCGGGGATTGCTCGTTAGAGAAGAAAAATTCCAAGAATCTCGCAATGAGGGCAGGGAAATAGAATTTCTTCTTTCATACAATAACATTAGCCCAGGGGCTTTAAATAAAGATACAAAGGGTAAACATGTAAATTCCTCATGATGCGACATAATAAAATAAAAAAACTAAAATAAAGATAACGGCACATAATACTTGACGCGATAACTAATTGGGAACGCTGCCCATAACATCACTCCTGCCCTCCAAAACGAGCTTGACCTCAAGCTCAAGGGGGATCAACGATGGAGCAAACTTCATCCAATGTCCTCTTCGTCAAAGTTTTCGACGTGCAGGTAAAAAATCGGCGGACCGGCGAAGCGAACTTCATCCAATGTTCCAACATCTCGGCCTGAGATAAGCGGCGGACCGGCGGGGCGGACTGACCCTCGGAATGGCCCTGCTGAGTGTCAGTGTCGATGGGCAAGTAGGACTCCTTCGCTAGTTGAAGACGGTGGTCGCATAGCCTAGCCAGACTCATAGTCGTCACTAAGTCTGGAGGAGCCTCAAATTCGACATCCAGGCACAGGCGGTTACGAAGTCCGGCGGTGAAGATGGAGACCTGCATCTCTGAGGAAAGCGTGATATGCGCCACAAGAAGCTGAAACTGCTCCAGATAATCATCCACAGAGCCTGTCTGATGTAATGTTGTAAGGGCACCGAGGGGGTTACTACGGATAGGAGGACCGAAGCGCAAATTGCAGAGTCGCTTGAAGTCTGGATATCTCAGTCCCGGGCTCCCGGCTAGTCGAGGAGGAGACAAGTAGCCCAATGCAGAGCAGAGTCGAGAAGGTGGAAAGAGGCCAGATGAAGCCTTTCAGCTGTCGGGGTTTGTTAGTGGCTAAAGAATTGCTCGCATCTTGTGAGCCAACCCAAGGGACCAGTTTTTCCATCGTAAGTTGGAAATTCCAACCTGGTGTAGCGCGGCAGAATAGCAGTGTCAGGGCGTGCGAGGTCTGGTGACAGTGGTTCGTGGAGGATCAGTGGCGGATAAGTGGCGGTGGCTTGTGGCGGATAAGTGGCGGTTCCTGACTACTGCTCGCTTGATCGTGTGCGGTGGCGATAGGGAGATCATCGATGAGCTTGGAGAGCGCAGTAATGACCTCCTGATGACGGTCCGCGAGGGCAGTTTGTTGCGCCATGACAGCCTGTAGCATGGACATAATCTGACTCATCTAATCTGATGAGTCACCCATAGTGCGAGAGAAGGAGCGGGTGAGGGGACGACTTGAGTGCTCCGAGGTGGCTGGTTGGGAGGTTCCGCGAGAGCCGCGGCGCTTCCTAATTTTATTGTGCAACTCAAATATGCTTGGTCGAGTGCTGCCGGGTCTCCCCTTATAAAGAAAAATGCTGAATCAAGGGGGAAATAATTAAAGGATATGTGCAGGTGGACATGGATCAAGAGAGGAACAGGGCCCGAAAAGAAAAGTTCGCCTGCAGTGCGGCGGCTCCTTGCACATTTCGTATCAGTATATCACATCAATAACTACGCAAGTTTTCTTCCACGTATGGTCGTGAAGGATGCATGATTAAGTAGCTGTTTTTGAACCGCAATCCATCACGAAAACGAAGAGAAACTCTACAGCTGTTTTTGATTCAAGAGTAAGAAAAAATGTCCCTTCCATAAAACATAGCAAAAAAAAACTTGAGAGAAATCGGCACACCCACTTCGAATGGATTATATCACCATATCCCACTTATTTCTACCGCCTCCGGAAAAAGAACTTCACAAGCTCCACAAAAAAAAGGTATGTCCTTTCAGAAAGCACCGCCGCCACTCATTCCACGTCCATCACTTTACTCTCTAACACCGCTCAATGAATAAGTTGTCCGCTTCATCAGAACCCCTGGTCTAAATGAACAGCAGTAGAAAGAGCAAGGGGCGGAAGGAGGAGAGCAGAATCTTACGGTCTCGAGTAGCCTGACGGAAATTCTTGTAATCTCCGCTGATGGATGAGGAGTCTGAATCAGACATCGACATTATTCTGGATTAGAAGGTGAAATCGGCACACCCACTTCGCCGCAGATTCGATAGAAGAAGATCAAGCCTCCTCCTCGACTTCTAAGGCGGCGATGGCTGGAGAAATTGAGAAAATTGGAGGGGAGGGAGTGGCAAGTTGATGAACGATCCAATCCTTCCCCGCCCGGGCAACAGAGCTTCCAATCAAGCGGTGGCAGTGGCGGTGGCGGCGGAGGCAGCGGGGGCGTGCGACGGTTGACCTTGAGAGAAGGCTGCCTTTGGTTTGACTGGGAGGGAAACTGAATGGGCGCGGGTATCCTCTGCGAAATTTAGAGCGGAAGCGGGTCGGGTTTGGCTCTGACTGGCCTTCCTCCATTGACCAGCCGGCCGAGAGAAGCTGTTGCCGAGCAACGAAAAGGCGGTGCTGTGTATTTTGACGCGGTTATCAAGTGGTGGAAACGAGTGGAGCTCGAGCTCAAGCTCGAGCTAATCATCTCGAAGCTCAACCAGCAAAACTTCCAAGCCCGAGCTGGAGCATTTCGAGCTCAACGATCTCTTTCTTTTTTTGCTCTAGCTCGAGCTCATTGTCTACTCATCAAGCTTGAGTTTTGAGCTCGCGAGTTTTTTAACTCTTGAATCTTATTTTCTTTATATTTTTTTTAACGTGGAATAAAAAAGTTCGCGAGCATGAGCAACAATATGTGAGCTCCACAGACTCGAGCTCGAGAAGAGTTTTTTTTTTTAGTCGGCTCATCGAGCTTTTGAGTCAACTCAACTCAACTTGCACTCATAGTTATACGCTCTGACTGCACCGGATCCTCTCCATTTGAAACACCAAATGGAAGTTCATTTCAGAGTGAGAATTAATTCTCATTTTACCTAAAGATGTATGTTTTTTTATTAAAAAGTTATATAAAAGAATGAGATTAGTGAACTGTAAAATAAATAGTATACATTTTGACTCAAATGAAAAAGAGGAACTTAGTACAAGAGGGTCCAAATTTGGTACGTATACGTACATAATAATACATACATTTTTAAATAGCATTTTCGTGTGGAGGGGCCCGCATATTCCTTCTCCCAAAACTTGAAACGGCGTGCTGCTGCTAAACTCCCCTCCACCTTTCGCCGAAGAAAAACGCAGGTGAAGCGGTGAAAAAACTTTGAATGTTTGATAATCGGCCGGCGAGGCACATCATTCTCATCAACGAAGGTACCATTCGTTTTCCTTAACCAGTTTTCGGCTTGAGCTCTGGTTTAAATGATACCAAAATGTTAGGTCGGTGGAAATCGGTCATTGTTACACTGCTAATTTCTCTGATACACTGCTAATATCTCTGTAGTATATGGTAATACTTTCATAATACGACCATCTAATTTAAGGTGTTTGATAATATGACATTATTTGTCCAGATTATCATATTTATCCCTAAATAATGACGGTATCCGGAACTTAGGTTATAAATATTTATCCCTAAATACTGGCGGTCATTTTACATATTTCATTTGTATACTTATTGAAGATACTGGGTAAATGCAACCGTATATTGCTGTAAATATTGTGCAAATACGAACATATTTTTTAAGTTTCGTGATAATATGGCAGGAGTTGTTTAGGTGATTTATGGATACTAGAAGTATCCACGTTTAGGTTTATGCATAGTCGTATTTTCTGTGTATCTAGATATAAGGTAAGAATTGCATGTTAATAAAAGATATATGTTTTGTATTGAATGTACTGCTGTCTAAAAATGTTAGCGCAAATACTGATATTGTTAGTGTTTAGGTTGCTCACCTATTTCATTTGTATGGAAGTCATGTAACATATTTCAAAGGTATCCTTAGTGGAGATAATGGGTAAATACAACCATATTAACCTGTAATGATGTGGCAATACGACCATATTTTAAAATTCTTTGATAATATGATTGTTTTATTAGATTATCTATGTTTAAAAAAATATACGGTAGGTATCCACGTTTTAGGTTGTCAGTACTGTGTATCCATTGAAAATATGGTTGTAATATACTTATGCAAAGTCATATTTCATTTGTATCCAACAAATTTTATTAAAAAGAAAGGCATATTCTTTTGCATATCCATTGTGACAAATTTGTTTCTGCTCATACAACTATATCAGCAATTCTTATTGCAGATGACTCGTTCAACAATATTAAAGTCTCGATGCGTTGTGTCTTCGTTTAAGGAGAAAGCACAACCCTTATTGAATAAATTGAGTGATAATACAATAAATGAATTACAAGCAGCTGAGATTCTTCCCTTATTTTCTATTCCCAAACATAACCCAAAACATTCCTCTGATTACCACCTTGCTTCGGTCATACTCAAGAAAAAATAGGGTTTTTCAGCTGGGAAAAGTTTACAAAAAAATGACAGTTAATGATGTTGCATTGATGCTTGGTCTACCAAATAGAGGGTTGCATTTCACATTTAATAGGACCCATATAGCTAACTACGAGCAGAAGGATTTGGCAGCAGAGTTGTTGCGACTTTCAGAGGCAGAATGGAGTGAAGAGATTGATGCTCTAAGGGTTTATGCCCTTGTCAAGTATGTTCTATGCAGGCTATTTTTTCCACTAAAGATAATGAAGATACCTAGATGTCTACATACATTTGGAGGATTGGAGGAGTTTAAAAAATATAACTGGCCCGAAGCAGTTCATATATTTTTACAGTCACAAATCCACGAATTAAGTTATGCAGCCTCCAAAAGGAAATCTAAAGAGAGTTTTGGGTACATGGAAGGTTGCTCAATCCTCTTGGTGGTGAGCCAAAGATCAATGTTAGCATTAATTTTAACTAGTAAATGTTTTGTTTAATGTTAAATTTCATATGTGCAGGTGTGGTTTTATGAGTACACCAACTTTCCATCGGTTGATGACGTATTAGTGAGGCCCCGGCTTTGTCGATGGTCTCCAAAGTTTAGTTTTTCTAATAAATTTCGTGCAGAATTAAGTACAAAGTTATGCGCCCGCGGGAGGGTACAATACTGTTTGCCTATTAATTAGTTAGATTAAATTGCAAATTGATAAATATTTAGAAATGACCATCAAAGTATTCTACAGGTTAAGCAGTCGTTCGAGAATATATTGTCAGGTGAGGAGCTTTTATTAGGAGTTGTAGCAACATCAGTCAGCGATTTTGAAGTGTCCGAGAGCAAGCAAGAAGAAATGGAGGACCAGGTTGATGCATTAACTACCACCATTATAGATGGCCTCAATCGCCCCTCATCACATACATATGAAGAACCAACAGTCTCCCATAATTCTACACCTATCGGCTCTAACCACTCTTCACTGAATGAAGAGCCAAATGATAATGATCATGTCAACCAGCCAGAACCTAATATTTGCGATGCTTTGGTGCTTTGTACTGATTCTTCAAATAAGATGGGGAGCGATGGAAGCTTGATAAAAAAAATTAAAGGGCGGTGTGATCGGAGACAAAATTCTAAACTTCATTCCTCAACCTCCGAATTAACATATCCAGGAAGGTCAAAAATTTCCAAAGCAAAGCGTCTAATAATAGACTACGTTAGGGAAACGTTCCCTAGCAGGTTATTAATTTTAATATTTTCTTTTTATTTGTCAAAGTTTTTGAATTTAAAATCACTAATTTTGTAGTTTAACTTGTTAAACCTTTTTTGCATGAATAGTGTGGTGATTCAAGTAGGTAATATTGTTTTGTATCGATCACAAATTGATGGTCTACTAGGAAATGGGTGGATTAGTGATGCACACCTAGATGCTTACAGCATAGTGCTTACAGTACAAAAATCAATTAATCCGTTAAAATTTAAGCACTTCTTGTACGTGTCTCCAAATCATGTTGTTAGTATTAATTCTCCATTTTATGATGTGTACATACCTTCACCTTATGTTTAGATGACTGATAGAGTAGTTACATTTGTTATGCAGAACCTCAAAAGAAGTTAAATGGATGCTAAAGCATTGGTCAGATTTATCACCAATAACTCGGTGATGTGCGCAGAATTTTTTCTTATCCCCGCACACCATACAAATCATTGGGCTTTGTTGGTTGGTAACATAAAGGAGGAGTGTTGGCAATACTATGATTCGTTGTATAAAATTTCAAATTACAACAAGCTTCAGAAAGTGGTACGAAAGTTTATTAATAGATAATAATTATAAAAAATTTGTTAAAACCTTTTTTATCTCTTGCAGATAGATTATTTTGAAGAAGATCTAGGTGAAGAACTTCCAGAAAACATACATGAATGACCCATTTTCTATGTTCCTGAAAATCCAACTCAAGATAGCCCAGATGATTGTGGCGTTTTCGTTATGATGTATATGAAGACAATTGTTGGGAACAAAAAAATTGATTGGACAAAGTATCAACTTTGGGGAAAACAAATGGCAAAGATACGGGCAGAAATTGCATTAGAGATAATCAAAGCATTTCCTGACAAGATGATGAGTAAGTGGTTTTTGGTCAATTGAATAATTAGTTATCATAAATAATAGTTATTAAATACTCAGAATGCTATGTTAGGCAAATAAATAAGTGTGCTTTATCATTTTCTACATAGCGTTGGTTTAAACCAATAAGTGGAATATGGCTGGATTTCAGAATTACCCACTCAATCTGCGGCAATACGACTGTAATATTGTTTATTAAGCTCGTTTTGGTAGAAATACAGCCGCATTTCAGCCATACAACATCATTCATATAGTTGATCATATTATTCTGCTAAACTCTACTTCTCAAATACTTATTTATACATTTCATTCAATATTTGACAGGTCGTTGAAGAGGTCAGTTCGTTGAAGCGCGAGATAGGTTGATTACAAGGATTTGACCAAGAAGATCTATAGAAATATTTCCTTGGACAACTACTAAAATGACAATGACTTTGATAGTTATTAATTTGAGATTTTAAAGTAATTTAGAACATTAACTTTAATGTATAAAGTATTTACTACATTAGTTACAATGGTTTATGCGTAGTTTTGGTTGCAATGAACACTTGTATTATTATATTGCAGCTTACTTCTTTATTTAAATAGCTGAATAGTCATTTCTCACTGCATGATATCATATTCAAAACTAAAATTTGAGTATTTATGTTGTTCAGCTTGGACAAAGCCAAGATACCGCCGTATCAAGTTTTTTCAGAGATGTATTTCGTCAAAACTATGGAGTTTTGTGTAATAAAATCTCTATTGAATTTTTTTTACTATGAATACTAGCTTATTCAGATATGATAAAATATGAATACTATCGTATTCAGGTCATATTAAAACAAAACATAGATGAAATTGATAGCTTTAAACATAACAACTGATTATTTTAACAAATAGTTCATCATTTGAAGACATCATGAATACATGAAAAGTTAAACAGTACATTAATAGATAAGTCGTCATTTAGCGAGAATTCGTCGTTCAAATCACCATTTGGTGGT
Source organism: Dactylorhiza incarnata (assembly GCA_033032865.1). Lineage (NCBI taxonomy): Eukaryota > Viridiplantae > Streptophyta > Magnoliopsida > Asparagales > Orchidaceae > Dactylorhiza > Dactylorhiza incarnata. The sequence continues at coordinate 4,692,380 of JAWHQI010000085.1, forward strand.
GTGGGGTTCGAATTTGAATCAACATCGCAAGAAATATCCATAAAATTATGCTCCTTCCGTGACCCACTAAAATCAACCGTAGTCGACACCTTTCCTTTAGCTACACGCGACTTCTCTCTCTGACAATTGTTAAAAGATAAAAATTAATATCAAAGTTATTCAATGCAAATAAAAATAAATTATGGAATCATACTTGTTTTTTTAGGTAGATTCTCAGTAACTCTTCAAACGTGTCTTAGGGGCTCCTTTTGGTCGCATAGATTGTGGATTTTTCAAAACACCTTTGGTCATCTGTAACTTGTCAACAATTTCCTTTTTCTTTTTTTCATCATTGTCAACCATATTTTCTAAAACTTCACCAACATCATTGATTACATTCACCATGTAGTCCTTTGCAATTTGACAATTTTCAATTTGTTGGCATAAGTCATAGGTGCACAAGATCATATCATTTCTGAAAATTAAGTTCGACTCATAGTGGTTTGAGGTTGTCGGGAGTGCAAATTTGTTTCGTTTCTTAGCTTGCATTGTAAATCTCCTTAATATGTAAGTTGGTTGAATATTTTGTACATTACGAAAATTGTAAACCTGCAAAGCATGCTCACACAATAAGCCTTTTGTTTGAAAACCTCTACAAGAGCACTCTATATCATTGCTCTTTGTGTCTATTGTCACAATCCACTGCTTGTCAAGACCACAATTATCGATAAGACGTGTGTTGTATACAATTGTATCTTGGTCATATATTGATTCCTCGGTCACGAGCAAACTAACTACACCCTCCATAAAAGTATGCTTAAATATTGATTATATTTTTCGAGTATATATTCTTGACATTTGCCTAAGGATCAAGCAATTATTGAATTTTAGAGAGATGAAACCTTCTTTGCATTTGAAGTCTTCCTCGTGTTCCCTCCTTCGCTAACCATCAATCAATTTTTCCACACCAAGGAAGCATTCGGCTAGTGAACTTGTAGCCTTTGGGCACCCGTGGAGACTATGATTTGCAGATTCACTACGTTGGGTAGATAAAATGTCGAGATCAAATACGTTCTTATTAAATGCAGTAGACCACTTCTTCTTAATGTTGTAAAGATCACTTAACCATCGGTTGTCTTGCAAATTTCCTTGGGTTAGCATTTGGCTCCAATATAGCTCAAACTCCAATTCAGTGTCACATTTACTCATGCACGTATAAAATAAAGATCTAATGTGCTTGTTTTGATTAAAAGAAGGTACCTTTGACGGTGCTTTCTTCGAAATATGCCACTGACATAAGCGATGATGAGTAGAAGGGAAGACCATCTCAATAGCAACTGCCATTGCCTGGTCTTGATCTGTGTAAATCATGATTGTTTGCTTACCTCCTGCAAACTTTAAGAAGACCTCAAATACCCAACAGAAAGATTCTATCGTCTCATGTGCTACAAACGCGCAACCAACAAAAATATTCTGTCAATGGTTGTTTACTGATATAAAAGGAGTCCAAGCCAAATTATATTTTTTTAACCTATAAGTGGTGTCAAAAATAATTACGTCGCCAAAGCATTCATAATCCAATTTTGTCGGTCCATCAATCCAAAAGAAATTGTGCAAGCGGTTCATTTCATTTGTCTGTATATCAAAAGAGAACATGTTATCTAACAACTGTCTTTCCTTAAATATTTCCAATAATTTAGCTGCATCTCCTATTTCGATGAGCGATTTTCTTTCCCGTTGCACAAACCCGTTCTCAATCGCAATGAAATCCAACAATGATAAACCCAACCGGGATAAACTCCACGCAAATCAAATTTAAAAACAAGTTTAAAGTTTGCTTACAACCAGAGAGAGACAGCGGCGAGAAAACAAAACTTTGGACGAACACTTTCACCGTGGAACGAAAAAAATATGGCCTGCACTTTCATTGTAGAGGAGTCCTTTTGTACCTTCTTTGGACACTTTTAAAAATGTCATCCCTTCTATCACCAACAAGGAAAGAAGAAGAAAGCTTTTTTCTGGAAACCTTTTTTGAAGTGGCAGCACACTTATCTAGGAGAAGAGGAGAAAAGGAGTTTTTTTCTTTCACAAAAAACAACAAGCAGAACTATTGGAGAGAGAGGAACTATAGTCTGCGTTCTTTTCAAAAAACGAAAAAAAAAGCTCACACCGCTTTCGGATCCGTACAACAGTTATATTTGAGAGAAAGCACCTTTTCAATTTAAAACGTCCGCTGCGGGATAACTGCATTATTTAATTATTTTGTTTTTCTCTCTTTGAAAAACAACACAAAATAAGACAATCTATTTTTAAAAAGGTTGCAACATTTTTTTTCTGCATTTCCTCATCTTGATTTTTTTAATACTCCCCCTCAAGATGAGCTCCTGATACCATTCTGAGCAAACCACGAAAACACTCGACCTTTTGGCAAAGGCTTAGTGAAAATATCCGGCACATTATCATAGCTACGAACAAAGTCCACCACGATAGCACCGTCAAACACTTTTTCCCGAATGAAATGATGCTCAATTTCTATGTGTTTCATCTGAGCATGAAACACCGGATTCTACACGAGCTTCAAAGCACTCTCGTTGTCGCTGTGAAGCACTGTAGTGGAAAGGGACACTGAGTCGTCAAAGATGACGTTTTATACTCTGCTTCGGTAGTGGAAAGGGACACCGAGTCCTGCTTCTTAATTACTACATCACGACACTGTTGTTGAACCACACATGAAGACATACCCCGACATCGACCTTCGATCATCGGAATCTCCACCATAATCAACATCTGTGAATCCGTGTAGATTGAAGAATATGTCTCATTCATACAACAACCCCATGTCCAAGGTCGCTCGAACATATTTTAGAATTCCTTTCACCGCCTCCAGATGAGGCTTCCTCGGTTCCTGCATATAACGACTTACTCGGCCAACCGCATATGAGATATCCGGCATTGTAATCGTCAAATATATCAAACTTCCCACCAGAACCCGGAAAAGCTTAGGATCCGAGAGGACCCTACCCTCATCTCGACGAAGCTTCAACCCAACTTCAAGTGTAGTAGAACTGCTCTTCCCTTCATTCATGTAAAATCTATCAACGATTCGCTCCGCATAGGCCTTCTGGGATACAAGAAACCCATTCTTCTTCCTCTGCACCTCCAAACAAAGGAAATGGTGTAACTCTCTCAAATCCTTCATCTCGAAACTAATAGATAGCTCCGCTTTAAGCATTGTCACCTCTTCGTTATTGTTTCCTGTCACAATTATATCGTTGACATACAACAATACGAGGACATGTAGACTACCCATCTTCACAAATAAACTCGAGTCTGGGTCAGATGCATAGTACTCACAAAACTGTAAATACTCCGCAATCTTTCCATACCAAGCTCGAGGTACTTGTTTCAGGCCATACATCGCCTTCTTCAATTTGCAAACATAATCAGGATGAGCTTCAGATACCCTGGTGGTTGCACCATAAAGATGTCCTTATCAATCTCGTCATAAAGAAAAGCATTCTTCACGTCGAGCTGCCACAGCCTCCAACCTTGGCAAGCCGCCGATGCAATCACCATCCATACTGAAGTCATTGTCGCCACGGGACTGAACGTCTCATCGTAGTCCTCCCCGTACTGCTGTGAGAAACCTCGAGCTACAAGACAAGCCTTGTACTGCTTCACATTGCCATCTGATTTCTTCTTGATTTTGTAAACCTACTTGCATGTGACTGAAGAAACATCATCCACCTTGGGTACAAGATCTCAAGTCTCATTTTTTAGGGCACTCATCTCCTTATCCATGACATTTTCCCACCCCTTCACTCCTGCGGCTTCGTCATAGTATGAAGGCTTCCGCTCATCAAGTAGACCTACAAAGTAACATGAAATCATGGTTACCATATTACCTTCCTTATAGCGAGCCGGTGGCACAATGGTCCTCTTCAATCTTCTAAGAGAAGAACTGCTCTCCACCTCTCCGACCCTTGCCTCCGCACATGCTCCCCCATCACAATGACTTGAAGCATTGCTCCCCCTTCTTCGTGACTCCGTCTCCACCGATGTCGAACCCGAATAGCATGGAGCTCCTAGAGACATAGGTAATTCAACTGATCTTTCATCAGTTTCTTTTTCATGGCCTGCTACTCCCACGTTCTCTTCCAATACCGTGGCAGGACCTCCACCATAAGATGTCAACTCGTCAAATACAACATCGCAAGAAATGATGAACCTTCGAGTGTGAGGGTTCATACACTTTCAACCCTTCTTGCGCTCATCATAGCCAATGAATACACACTTCATAGCTTTGACATCAAGCTTCGTCCTCCGTGCATCTGGAACATGAACATAACAAACTGCTCCAAACACTCTCAAATGCTTCACGCTCGGTACCTCTCCAAATATGAGTTCATATGGAGACTTTTGGTTGTTCGGGCTCAATGGTAACCTGTTGATCACTAAGTTGCACACATAATTTCCTCCGTCCATAAGGCCTTAAGAATACTCTTAGCATGCAACCAACACCTGCAAGTCTCAGAAATATGTCAGATCTTCCTCTCGGCAACTCCATTCTGCTGCGGTGTATAAGCACATGACAACTCTCTCCTGATCTCATTCTTTCTACAGAAAGAAGAGAACTCCGTGGAAGTAAATTCTCTTCCATTGTCTGTCCTCAACCTTTTGATCCGCAGATTCAGCACTCCTTCAACTCGCTCCTTGACCTCCAGGAATTTTCCAAACACCTCTGACTTCTCCTTCAAAAAATACACCCACATGTAGTGTGAGAAGTCATCCACGAACAACATGTACCTTTTTCCTGAAAAACTTGGGTAGCAGTCGGCCCCATCACATCGCTATGAATGCACTCCAGTGGTCTCGTGCACCTCAAGAGAGACATGTCAAATGGAAGGTGATGTGCCTTTCCAAACTGGCATCCCTCACATACATGTCCATCACCAAAAGAAGACAAACGAGGTAAGTCTCTAACAAGACTCTTCGCCACCATCACTCTCAGCTTCTTCATGCCGACATGCCCCAACCTTTTATGCCAAATCACAACATTATCGTTGGCCTTCATCTTATCCACATAAGATGTTGCGGAGAGAACATACAGATCATGAACCCGCCTTCCAGTGTGAGTCACCTCCGCCTTCACCGAATCAAATTTCCGTACAAACTTCGCCTCCTTTGGCCCAAATAACACGTGGTACCCAGTATCAACTGCATTCGTCACTGAAAATAGGTTCTTCTTCATACCCGACACATGATACACACTCTTCAATGTAAGTGTACTCCTATCACTGCCAACTGTCACAGTCCCCTCTTGCTCCACCAGATGAACTGTGTTATCCGCCGTCACGATAACATCATATCCATCATACTTCCGCAGAGATGAGAACTTGGACCCGTCACCGATAAAGTGATGTCTACATCCGGAATCGATGACCCAATCGTCTTCGAAGTTCACCGAGGCCAAGGCGTCCACATTGGAGACTTTCTCCGCAAGGCAACACCTCCCCCAACCTTGGACTTCCTTTGTACCTTTCTCCTTCTCTACTGCATGACCCGGTGTGAGATTGACTCTACAATCACGCTTGTAGTGTCCAACCTTGTTGCATCTGAAGCACCTGACATTCTTTTTTCCTCCATCATTCCTGGGAGGGAAACGAGCACCACCCTCTCTAGATGAGGTAGAAGAACCTTCTCCGTCATTCTGCTTCTTCTTCTTATCCTAGTGTTTCTTCTTCCTGGTGTACAAAACATCGCTCTCTTCACTAGAGATAGACACCACCGCCATCTGTTTAGCCAAACTCTCCTGAGATGGCAAGAGATTCTCCAACTCCACCAGGGACGGTTGAGTAGCTCATCCTTGCACTGCTGTGACAAAAAATAAATACTCCTTCCGCAACCCCCTGATAATATGTCTCTTCAACTTCGCCTCAGAAATTGGCTCTTTCAGATCCAATGCGGTAATTTCTGCACACAGATTCTTCATCTTCAGGAAATAAACCGAGATGGAAAGCTCTCCCTGATTTGCTTTCACCAACTCGTTTTCCAGAAACTGCAGTATTGCCACATTCTTCTTGTTGAACAGACCATCAAGGGCCGCCCAAATCTCCGACGCCGATTTGCACCCTATGATGTGATCAAACAAGTCCGGTGAGATAACTCTTTTCAGGGTGAACTCTGCTTTCGCGTTCATCTTCTTCCAGACCCTGACTTCTCAAGCATTCGTCGCGGTTACCTATGTCTGTGCGTCTCCACCAACAACGTCCCATAAATTTTCTCCCAATAAGTAACACTCCAAGCATGACTTCCATTTTTTGAAATTTGTGGGCGTGAGCATATCGATCCATAAACCTCGGGAACTCTCACTGCCTTCCATTGATGAGAAATCTAGATATTTGCAACACGAAAGAACTTAGTCTCGCTAAAATTCCGTAGCTCTGATACCATGTAGAAATTTATATATGTGCCCAAGAACACTTCACCACTTGCACAAAATCCGTTCTCAATCGCAATGAAATCCAACAATGATAAACCCAACCGGGATAAACTCCACGCAAATCAAATTTAAAAATAAGGTTTAAAGTTTGCTTACAACCGGAGAGAGACAACAACGAGAAAACAAAACTTTGGACGAACACTTTCACCGTGGAACGAAAAAATGTGGTATGCACTTTCACCGTGGAGGAGTCCCTTTGTACCTTCTTTGGACACTTTTAAAAATGTTAGCCCTTCTATCACCAACAAGAAAAAAATAAGAAAGTCTTTTTTCTGGAAACCCTTTTTTTTAAGTGGCAGCAGACTTATCTAGGAGAAGAAGGGAAAGAGAGTATTTTTCTTTCACCAAAAATAGTAAGCATAACTATTGGAGAGAGAGGAACTGTAGCCTGCGCTCTGTTCAAAAATGGAAAGAAAAGCCTCACACCACTTTCGGATCCGTACAACAGTTATATTTGAGAGAAAACACATTTTTCAATTTAAAACGTTCGTTGCGGGAAAACTCCATTATTTAATTTTTTTCGTTTTTCTCTTTTTGAAAAACAACACAAAATAAGTCACAACCTATTTTAAAAAAAAGTTGAAACATTTTTTTCTGCACTTCCTCATCTTAATTTTTTTTAAAAGAACTGTTGATGAAGCCGGCAAAAGCGATTTGTATGGATACAACCTTTTCTGCACTTCCTCAGTCTCCTTTTGCCGTCTTTTTTTTTTTGCACCGAACGATTGGGGCTTCAGCGGGAGGTTGCTCCGGGCTCGTAGGAGGAAACAGTAGCCATGATACCAGGGGGGTTGGGTAATAGGATTTGAGTTGCGGTTAAACAAAAAAATAATGCGTTTTTTAAAATTCTGAGGTGCGAATAAGCAATGTAGAATTGTGGTTAACAAACAATAGCCTAAGAAAACTGATTATAGTTTGTTTGTTGTTACTGCTACAATAAAACAAAAGCTGAGAGGCCTTCAACTCTTGGAGCGATGTTTATCCAACTTCAGTTCTGCTCGCCGCCAAATCGGTTCCCTTTACTTCCCCTCAACAAAGCTCAAAATCTTCTTTCGATTACTCCTCCGCTCTACCCGTTCCTTCGTCTGCACACCTTTCATGCCCGAATCCCTACCATTTCCGGCAGGTTGAGAGCTAAGTTTCAACCTAAAACCATAAAAAAGTTCGAGCAGATCGAAGCAGACGCAGAGGAAGGTGACATCGAGAAAGGAGACGGCGAAGAATGTTCGAGTGGAGGCGGAAGCGAAAGCGACAAGGGGGTTTACGAAGCGGCTGATGAAGAGTTTTCGCATGCCAGCGCTTATAGAGGCAGACGGGATGAGAAGGATTACGACAGAGACCCTGAGCTCGCGGATATTCTCGGAAGCTGCTTCGATGACCCTAAGAAGGCACAATCTAAGGTCTTTCTTTCAGCTCGCTCTTCTGTTGTTGATTGTACCCTCGTTTTACTATTCCACTCTCCCGCCGTTTTGATTTATTTTTGATGTTATTGTAGGTTGAGGAGAGGATAAGGAGGAAGAGAAGCAAGATATTGCATACCAAAACTGGGTCGGCAGCACCAATGAAAGTTAGATTCAACAAGTATGCTCAGTATTCCTCACATTATTATGGATAATTATGTGCATGCTAGAAATTTAGTCTTAGTAAGTCATCATTAGACATTGTATTAAATTGTCATTGCATTGTTAAGTTTATAAATGTAGCCACAGGGTTGTAATGTGGATCATATTAGTGCCTTATTAACTGCAGACTAGGCCATAGTCTCATTAACTGCAGACTACGAGATTAATTAAAGCGTAATAAATGATGATCAAAGTATTTTGAATTGTTTATGCCATCAAAATATAGTAGAAACTAAATATATTTATATTTGAAAATACAAGTAGATCCAACCTGATCGCAGAGCCCAAAAATAGAACTAATGGTTTAAAAAAATACATACATTCTTGTTACATAGAGATCCATTACATCAAGTGTAAATGCAAGAGAAAAATTATGAAAGCAAATAATCTCCAACTAGCTCAGCTTCTAAGCATGCATAAAAACCATGACTTGGCTCCTTGTCCTGCACAGAAAGTGTTAACAATGAGGGTCAGCCAAAACTGATCTCGTAACAGCTTCGTCTTCCTAAGCACCCTAAAGGGATTCCTGGGGCTATATGTGACATATATAAATAGTAACTTGCGAAGTAAAAACACAGTATTGGTAAGTAAGGGGTACAACAATAAAAGTAGTAAGCTCACAAGTAGTCACCTAACAATTACGGCTCTAACTTCTCCCAAAAAGCAGCAGTTCAAGGCCACATGACACTAATATAACCTTCCAGTCTTGATGAGCATAGACATCATACACGTCCGCGGAACTATTTGTATTTTCTATCCAACCAAACCTCTATCTAAACTACACAAACACCGCCAACCACACAAACACTCCTTGTCAAGTAGCAATCATCATTCAATGCCCATTATGGGTTCATATCTATGTCTAAGATTAGCTACAACACCTCACCAGTTGTTGGAAACCCAAGTAGGTACTAGTATAAGACCACATTATAGGTCTACTTCGATCTAAAGTCTCTGAGATCCCTAGGTTCAAAACATCCAAGGATTTTGGCATCCCTAGGATGAATTCATCTATGGATTTTTGACATCCCCAGGATCAACTTATCTATGATATATGGGGCGTTGCATGGAGTCTTTACTCTCTTGAGCCTCATTTTCTCTTCTCTTTTGTCTTCAAGTTCTTCTAAATATCTCAATTCAATTCCTTTCTCGTTATCAAAATTTCTCTCAATCCTCGCCTAATATCGAGTATTTAATCACTTCTGTATCCAAGATTAGGCATGTTACATCCATCACAAAACTTAGTATTACGCTTGTACCATTCATATAATTAAACTGTTGGGACACAAAACATCTATAGGGAGTTATGATCCAAATATTACTAATTATACAACAAATCAAAGATAGAAAAGGAAACAAAAAAATTATGTGGATGCCTCTTCGCTAATCCAGGAGTGTAAAGTTGTCCCCTCCCAAAAATTCAAAAGCTCTTACAAATGGATGGATAATTAGGGTACCTTGAGATCTAAATTTTGGCTTTGATTTATCTTTGAAAACATCTGTATTACAACCCCTAACCAACAAAAACCATGAGCAAGTGTATATTTGGTTCCGATGCTTATAATTTGTGCTTACAACTTATTTTGGGTTACTCGGTAATATGTTAGTTTATGCTTAGACAATCGTTCTTGTGGATTTTTAGACTCTTTTCAGTTTTCAGAAGTGTACAAATATCCCACGTGCACTCGCATGTGAGAAAATTCACATTTCCCTAACCTCACTTGATCAATTTCTTGTCTTCTTGCAATTGCCCCTTCTATATATGTTGAATGTGAGAAAATTCACATTTCCCTAACCTCACTTGATCAATTTATTGTCTTCTTGCCAATTGCCCCTTCTATATATGTTGAGTTGACGCCCATACCGACTTGTACCTTCACTACCGAGTATGGGTATATAGAACTATTCCTCTTTGATTGACTTTTCTTCGAAGTAGAAGTATAGTGATATGTCAATGACTTCTCCATGTTCTGTTTTATATTCTTATGTTGTTTGATATCCATACCTCCCAATAAATCACGCACTTCAGTAATTACACTTTGTAACCTTTTAAAAGGTTTCATGCACATTTGTTTCCAATGTCATTGTGAATTTTTACTGGCATTATTTTGATTTCATTCATACCAGGTCAAAAGCTTGCATTTGCAAGTTTCTATTCCTCAAATGCTGCTACCAAGACTACAACATTTATCTTTATATGCCTCTCTATGTTTTTTTTTGCTTTTACTAGGTTTGATTTTTCAAACTCCTATATTTGGATCGAATTCTACAATGCCCCACTGCCACAAGATGTGACTTTGATATGTGATGTGGGTACTTTGATCAGTTGATACTTTTCTATTCATAAACAATAAGGTTAGCTATGCTTCACTGAATATTGACTTTTTTTTATTGTTTCAGACGATTCGAGCATGGCATATCATTGGTCGCCTTGGGGGCTGCAATTCTATGAACATGCAGGTATTGCTTGTTACATAAATATTTTATACATGGAAATACTATGCTAATTCATCTTCGAATTTAACATTGTAAAACATTGAATGGTAGAAAATCTTCCCAAAATGTGGCTGTGTTGTCATAAAAAAATTGTTTTAATATTTTTACTTTCAACGATAGTGAGTCTTTTATGCATCTTTTGATAAGTATGTATTTTGGTTCTCTTGGAGAGTAGACTCATAGAGGGATCCTGCCTTTACGAGATTGACTCGATCTTGTCTCGATATCATGTATTTTTGTTCATATAAATCAACTTATATTGTTTGATGATAGTCGAAGCTATTAGAAGGTGTGTTGCTCACCATCTTTGAGCCGTACATGGCACTGTTCGAGGTCATTCGGGAGGAGGGGACCTCCAACCCCACTAGGGACTGATACATGCGCAAATAGAGGCAGGAGGAGATCCGAGTCAGTGGAGCCACAAAGAGGACTGATTAGGCTCAACAGGATGACATTGCCACTAGTTTCCACTCATCATCAACACCATCCACAATCTCACGCATGAGCGTGCGGAAAAGACATTGCATTTACAAACATATTATTTCTGGAACGGGAAAGGCATGGTCAAGAAGGTCGTGCACGCCCGCACTATTTGCTAGTAGAACAAGAACCTACCAACACACCCAACATGCCTCTTACAATCTCTCCATATTCTATTATAGATATGGACGGATATTTCCATGAAATTCATCCAAGGTCCTCACTCTGAAGGCAACTCAGTACTTTTTGTGGTGGCGGTCAGCTTCTTCAAGGGGGCATTATTGAGCCACCCATACACAATAGTCAATGTGGCACATACTTTCTTCGAGCACATAGTGCACCAGAGTCCATCGTGTCAGACCATGATATGGTGTTTATGAGCCGATTCTGGCACAAGTTGTTCCGCCTATGCGGGACCAAGCTAACATTTTCCTCTGTGTGCCATCTACAATTTGACGGACAAACGAAGATCGTGAATAAGATGATCAAGATGTACTAACGGTGTTTGGTGGAGGATAACCCCAAGTCATCGGTAGTGCACTTGACATGGGCCGAGTATTGCTACAATACTTCTTACCCCACTTCGTTGTGGACGACACCTTTCAAGAGTAGATTATGGTCGTGACCTCCCTGCCATCATTCCATACACACCAATGAAGGTGAGGGTAGGAGGGGTGGACCTGCTTGAGGCTCAGGAGAAGGCGAAGAAGTATCATGACGACAAGGACACACCCATGGAGTTCCAAGTTCATGTCCGGGTGTGGCTGAACCCACAACCCCACAAAGAGCTGACGGTGCGTGTCGCCTGAGCAACAAGCTCTAGACGCGTTACTATGGTCCTAGGTTTGTGAGTGGATTGACGTAGTTTTCTATCACATGGCACTGCCGACTGGGTTGAGGATTCACGATGTCTATCACGTCTCACGATTGAAGGCATTGACGGGACAGGCCACGACGACCATTTCAGATTTACCATCAATGTTCGTTGGGCGACTATTACTATGACCATTGAAATCCATTCGGTCCCGCCTTAATCGCGGGACTTGCGTTCTCATTTGTTGGGAAGGAGTACTGTAGGAGGAGACATGGGTGACACTGAAGAATTTAATTCAAGCTAGAAGATAACTCGATTTGAAATAGGTGAGTGACGTCATAAACACTTTTATCAGATGTCAATATGACAGGAGACAGCGGGACGTAGTTACGCTGCGATCCGCTTTTATTTCATATTTATTTCTATTTATCGCTTTATTGTTATTTTCACTAAGATCACATTTATTTACTAGCACGAGTTTGTCTGGACCGCACGTTTAATTATTTTAAGACTTTGCATTTATACTTGGGTTCAAGTTAAGACCGGACATGTTTGAGTAGGAATTTCATTTGGGCATCTCCCGAGGTTTTAGGGCTCCTTGACCTCCCACCTTCAATTTCTCTCTCTCCTCTCTCTCCACTATATGACAACTGCCCTAGGGGCGTGTGCCCTCACCTTTCTGTACAATGGACGCTGCCAGCGAGGCGGCCACCTCCATGAGTAGCAGCGTCACTGCTGCTAAACAGCAACCGCTAGGGGCGCAGGCAGTGCCTTTGGTACAACGACCCCTACTTCTGCCAGGCCTCCTTTTCGCGTTCGCACTCCACCTTCGCTTCACCCATTGATGCCTCTGCCTTGAACGCCACAGAAAGACTTCAGCTCCAACTCCATCATGGGGCGCTACCGAGTATCTCTAGGAAAGCACCTCTCTCATCAATCCCCATCTGTCCCATCTTACTATTCTAACTTTGGCACGAGTCTCTGACATAACGTAGATCCATATTGAATATGTCCTTATATTTTGAGAAAATCCTAATTTTTTCTATTTTGATCTCTTCAGTTATCTCAATCTGCTATGGACAATAAAAGACCAAGATACGATGCTATTCAGGGAGCAAATGTGACCCCAACCACGTTTTACAACATTGGCGACCTTGAGTTACAAGATAACCTGGCACGCATCTGGTAGCTAGTTTTTGTCACCTAGCTGTAATCTCTTTAGCTCCTAAAGATTGATATTTGGATTTTAACTTACGAACTCATGTTATAACAGGATAGACATTGGAACAGGCGAATCATTGCTTCTAGATGTTTTGGTGAATGCACTATCTTGCATAAGCTCGGAGTAAAGTCTAAACTTTGTTGTTATTAGAAGTACACAATTACATTCCCAATGTCTTCATTTGATTTATTAGTATTTTTATAGTTTTCTTGTTAAGAGATTTTATTATTGCTTGAGGACGATAAAGAAGAAGCTCTGTAACTATAAGTCCGACCCCTTCCCCGTTTCCTGAAGACCAGGTATTTCAACTTGGTATCAGAACGCCAAGTTCACTCCCTTGACTCCTTTTAACCTTTTTCCTGAAGTCCAGATATTTTGACTTCACATATCAGAATGCTAAGTTCACGTGTAGCTTCAAATGCTTATGTTTACGTCTAAGAAATGTCGACAACTTTGGCATCTGTGGTTTTGACTTCACACTTCTGTGTCTCCATATCATCAACTAGTGTCTCTGTTTCCCTTGGATTGCAGCCTCTTCCAATTTTGCTTGCGCTATTCAGTTTGCTTCTGCTTCTATTGTGCTCCTCTTTTAACAGCATTGCTAAGTTTGTCTTACCATCTTTACATTAAAAAGGTCAGCACGTTGAAATTCCATAGACACTTGTATTTTTTGGCCTATTTTTTTTAAGAGTTCGAGTAGTTCTTTTGTTTTCCGCTGATTCTCCTGTTTTAGAGATTTTGCTTTTAAGTCCTACAATACAATAACTCTGCCACTGCTCCCATTGGTCCAAGTAGTAACGTCACTAAGGACATGCATCATATGTTATGCATCCCATTGATCCAAGTAGTAACTGTCACTAAGGACATATATCATATATTATGCAATATCTCAGGAGTTCTAGGACCCTAAATATCAGAATGAAGTGAAGCAAACAGAGTAGAGTTTTTGTAAGTGGTTATGGGATTATGTCACTATATAACTTTTTTTTCCATCTCACACAGATTTATTGCATTTTTCAAACAATTTAGGACATTTCATCAGACCAATGGAAAGATGTCCTAACTGCATATGTCATTCTATGATAGTCTTCTCACGAAACAATAGTAGGTAAGTTGAAGATTTTTGTGGTAGAGAATGCTAATTAGGAGCGCCTCAGACAATACAAATGGACGCTACATGTTGAATATCCCTGATAATATTGTGTGAGTAGGCATTTGTCCACTTCTTCCTTCTTAAGTGGCTTTTCATCTTCGACCAACTTTTCATGATCGGCACTCTCTGGTTATAACCCTTTTCCCCAGCAAAGGTGATTCCCCGGTGAAAGATTTTTCAGATTTTTCAGGGTCCGGGACATCTCAGATACGTTTTTGAACTAGGCGGGACATCTCGACGACATCTCAGGTCTGACATCTCGGGGACAACAGTAAGCCAATCGAGATGTCAGATCCGAGATGTCCCTGAGATGTCGCGCCTAGTTCAAAAACGTATCTGAGATGTCCCGGATTGAGAAAAATCTGGGTCCGGACCCAAAAATTAAGCCTGGTTATAACCCTTTTCCCAGCAAAGGTGATTCTCCGGTGCATAATATTGTAGGGAATACATATACGCGCACACTAAGAATCTCATGTTGCCTTGTGTACTTTATGTTAAAAGGTAAGCTACCTTAGGTTCACTGTTGTATGCATGCATTTAATAAAGAAATTTTGGGGGCATCTTTTTCTTTTGGGGGTAATAAAGCAAGCTACTTCGGGGTAGTTTTAACCAAGCAAAAAAATGTTTATTTGTTTTTCGTACTCAACTCCTCAACATATAAAAATGCAACCAGAGCAGCTCTAAAACCTAGGGTTATTGACTGCTTCATACAAGCCTCCCTTTTCACCTCCATGTCAACGGCTCTGATGTTCTGATATTGGCACTTATTTTTGGTACCTGACAGCTATGTTGGGATTAAAGAGGTCATTTTTGGGGGTTCTGAATCTCAGAATTGGAAGGAAAACATGATCTCAGAAGATGCAGACTGTAGCACTCACAAGATTTGACCGCCCTAAATGTAGCAAAGGTAAGTTTTAAAAAAAAAAGATATAAAATTTTATTTTATGTGCTCTCAGACCTTCTAAAATCTGCAACTTTGTTATGCAGTGCTTGATTGGATGAATTATAATTGCAACGCTTGTTTCTCCCAGACGCGAGGATTCACTCGAATTTAAAAATCAATTCTCCATGCCTGCTGTACAGTTAAGTGTTGGTGTAATTCCTTTAACCTGTAATTTCTTTTTTTTCTTAAGTAGTGGCTTCCATGAAGTCTAGGGTTCAGGATGAGGTGTTGAATGTCACAGCCTGGATGTTTATAATTGAAATTTATAAAATTGGCTAAGATATCTCTGCTGATTTTAAACTATTTTTATGAGTCTTTTGAGTGCAACTCCCACGGCATACGTGGGATGTGGAATCGGGGAATAATCTACTGTGAAGATCATACACACACACGAGTGACAGGTACGAGGCTACGCCCCTACACGACCAACCTCCACAGTACCATGACCGCGACAGGCACGGGGCTCCGCCCCTATCAATTAATTAATGCAGCTTAAATTAAAGACACTATCAATTAATTAATGCGGAAATACCAAATCAATTTTAATAAAGTTGATGAGTTTAGGCTCTGTTTGACGCGGAGTTTGGAGGAGCGGCGGTTGGAGGAGCTGATCCGCAACCGCGGGTAAGTACCCGAGCCTTAATGGTAACTTCTCTAAAATACCGTTGACATGCCTAATGACAGTCTTTCTAAAAAATATCACTGACATGTCTAATGACATCGTACTATAGTAGGTATACGAGTTCTACTAAATACATTTTCAATTTTATAGATTTCAATCATTACTTTTAATTTGAGGATATGAGTGTAATTACTTGAATGAGCATTGTATATTTGATACTTTTAAATGTTTCACCAAAGACAAGTTTTTCTTTTTAATAACGCAAATATATATATATATATATATATGATTAATTATTAAGATCTGCCATGCAAGTTACTACCTTTCTATTTTTTGAAATTAAAAAATTTCCATAGGAGTTTATATTTCATAACATGCATTATTCCCCTCCCCAAAATTATTTTTGTATGTTATGAAATGCAAACACAAATTTATACATTTGCCAATCTGATTTGGAATTAAACCAATGCTCGCGCTCGCATGCTTGAGATTTCCTTCACTTGAACTAACCCTAAACCCTAAACTCAGAACCCTAAATCGACTCAACAAGATTAACACAACTACAATCTAAGACCCAACTCAAATCATGAGATGTGCATGGAATGTAAATTGCACTTAAAAGTGATTTATCATATTATATTTCTTTCATAAAAGATTCATTTAAAACAAATAATAGATACATGACACCCACCCTACCTTTCTCAATTATTTTGCCAAAATGCATGATTCATCTCCATTCTGATAAACAATAACGATCAGCCCAACCGGCCCGAAAAGGGCGTCAGCGAGGAGGAGAAACGGCGGCGGCATCGTTGTCTTTGGAAGAAGAAGAGGAAGAGAGAGAGCGGCGGCCGGAGAGCGTGCGGCTGAGCTGACGGGCATAGCGGGCCACAGCCCGGGCCCACCGGCGGATCTCGTTCTTCAGCTTTTCCGGGTCGAGCTCCCTCAGCGGCCGGTCCAGTTTTATGTCCAGGCCGGACAGGCATCTCCGGTTTCGCGCCCTCTTCTTCTTCTCCTCCTCTTTGTAGTCATTCTCCTCTTGATCTCTTACTCTCACAGGCTTATTTCCCCCCTCCATCTCTCTCTCTCTCTCTCTCTCTCTCTCTCTCTCACGGCGGCGTAGTTTACAATGGAAGAACTTGTCGGACAGTAGACCGGCGGGAGAATCTGGTGTGGTATCTTCATGAATGGAATTTATAATGTTTAAAAATAAAGTAGCGTGTGATCATAAATTCCTTCTGGCATTTGAGCCCGGTCAATCAAATTGGCTCCCAAGTCCTATTTAATGAATTTTAAATTGCCGGCGCACAAATGAGTCCTAGTTCAGTTTAAGCTCCGTTTGGCACGGCGGCGGCGGTCGTGAACGCGGTGGTAAAATCGTCATTTGTGAACGGGCACCTAAAGAATTTCATCCATTTTTATGTTCAAGTGGATGCAGTTTTTTAGGTGGACGTTCATGAATGACGATTTTACCACCACGTTCATGACCGCCGCCGCCCCAAACAAAGCCTTAATGAGTTTTAAATTGTCGGTGCACAAATGAGTCCTAGTTCAGTTTAAGCTCCGTTTTGACGCGGCTTATTTGCTCCGGTGAGTTTGGACAAAAACATCGCCATCATAGAATGCATGTTTGGTAGGACAGTGGTTATGACCGTCACAGATGAACTTAAAACAGAGTGCTTGGAAGGAAAAAAAAAAGTAATTGAGCAACAATCGGGTGACAAACCCTGGGTCCATTCATGCTGATTATGTCATTCGATTATACACTTGAAGGGCGGGCTTAGATTTCATAATGAATTCCATGAAATTTATTTTGAACTAAATCCAATTCTTTTCGATCTATATTTGAATCGGAGAATTCCGTCCTCAAAATTTTAGGAAAATTTCTTCTCATTGTTCTGAAATCGTTGAAAATTGTTGACGAATCGATGACATTGAAACACATGAAGGTTGTTGGATCATCCTCAAAATTTCAAGCAAAATTGTTTCTCTTCCTTGTAAAATTGTTGGGGGCGACAAAATAAAAATTAAACCCTAAACCCTAAAATTTTAAAAAACTGATATCATAATATTTAAGCAAAATTAAGAATTCAATTATAACTAGTTTGTGGGCTTATAATAAAATTATGATCAAGAGTTTAAGGTATTCATTGAATTTTAAACAAAATCTTTCACTTGGGAGTTCAAAAGACTTTATTAGTGAAACTAAGGCTTCGTTTGACATGACTTATTTGCTTCGGTGAGTTTCGACAAAAATAACAACATCATAGAATGTATGTTTGGCATGACATTGGTTATGACCGCCACCAAGAAAAGAAAACTAGTTTTCAACATAAAAGTGGACGAAGTTTCTTAGGTGAGGTCGGGCGTTCATGAACGATGGTTCACAACCACCGCGTTCACGACCGACACACGTCAAACAGAGCCTACATTTTTGGGATGTCACATGGTTCTCGGCCTTCTCCATCGCATTGCCTATCACAACATGTAGTAGTCAAGCAGCGACATTGATGCATGCTAAGATGAAGATGTGATGATTTAAGATGAAAACAAGAGTTATTTTAAAGATCCGGGGTTACTTTACGTTAGAAGTTGAGCTATCCAAAAATTAACTTAGTGACAACTAGCTGGCTGGAAATGCAACCACCAAAAAATTCGTAGCATGATAGGTGTTGCTAACTAGTAGTATCTAGCGCGCCCTAACAAGCACACAAGAACAAAAATACTAAGGCTTTAAAAGAGTAATAACATAGCCGAACTAATTTTGTTTTTCTTAGCCGAAGAGATAATTCGAGCTAATGCCAGTTGACCAATCCTTCGTCAGGTCATTGTTTGCTCCGTCATTAAAAGTCCTTCTTCAACAAGCACACACTCTCACTCTCAGTAGTCCGTTACTTAGAGGAAAAGAGCACAAGAGAAGAACGTTGTCAGGATCGAGATCCTAGGTGGGATCGTTTTACGGGTTGGATCGGATCGAAGATAGTAAGAATTTGATCAAACACTTGAATTTGGTATCATCCAATTACACAAACATTCAATACCAAAAACTATATAATTAATCATTTTCATTTGTTGAATGTGAAAATTTGATTAGACACTTGAAAATGAAGTAATTTCTTACGATTAAGCATTTTGATTCGAATGTCCTTGAAAGCTCAATAAGCTTGAACTTTTTAAATTTGATCTGCATGTTTAAATAATGTTATAGTTTCACATCATCACATGCATTAATGAATATGCTACCAAAATTGGCTCAAAATAACAAAACAACAAAAATTAAGCATAACAACGCATCAAATAGGAAATAAAAACTAATGTCTAAAACAAATCCATGAGAGAGTATGTAGGTCAATCATAAAACCATCAAACATCAGTACAAATCCTTAACAGGTACATCGACCATATCCTCATCACCAATCATCGCATCTTCCTCACCATCACCACTGACATCCTCATCATCATTCCATTCACCCTCACTAATATACTTGATAGCATCGAAGGTCACTGCGTCTTATGGTGAGATCTTCGACTCTACCTAAAGTAAAAGAATTTAATTAAATGAGTGCTTGATACATAATGTAGTGAGAAGTTTTGCATTATCAAATGATTATTACGAAACTTACATTCTTCATTGACTTCTCTAGCGGATTCTTCAACATTCCTTTCAGCACTATCATCACTATTAGTTTCATGTGTACCTATATTTTGAAGAATCCCCGGCCAGTTACCCTTGCGAGGAAGAACACGATCTTCCCTCTCCGTGATCCATTCATCATCAGAAGGGATATCCTCAAAATAAATAAAAAAATCCTTCAATTGTGTATCCCTTTTATCTTATCGTTCCATCAACTTCATGTTGTACATCACAAAAACTAGATCATTCATTTTTTTTGATGCAAGCGGTTTCTATTTTTTTGAATGCACTTATTAAATATTATGACAACAAAAAAATAATAAGAACACTAATACATAATCAATCTTATAACTTACATGTGAGGATATTTTAGTGCAATTTATCTCACCATCTCAAATGTACTCCAGTTGCATTCACATCCGGAAGAGCTACATGTCAAACTTATAACCTGAATTGCAAATCTTTTTAATTCCGGACAATTATCTCCGTAGGAATCCCACCAATCAGCTGTAAATTATAATATTTTAAATGCTTAATATGATATTAGCATGCTTAATGATTAGTAAATCAAAAATATTTAACCTGGAGCTCTTTTGCTTCTATTTGCCTTTGCAGATTCTAACCCAAATAAGCCCCTTGCATGCTTGAAATCATCCATCTGAATATCTATCTTTGTTCTCTCATCCTCGTTTGGAATCATTTGTTGGAGACAACTGTAGAAGCCAATTTTTACTTTCCGCATGTGCCCTAAATGTTTAGCTAAAGTGATAATAAGGGTTCAAATAATAAGTTGTGGCATGCAATGGCCTATGAAGTTGGCTTGCCCATCTCTCATCAATGATGACCCATATTGGCTCATATCTGCAATATAAGCATATAACACAATAATCTTTGCATATTATCACATAAAACAAAAGAAAATATAACACTTAAATTTAAAACAATCAAAAATTTTTTTTTTGATATTATCAAAATTTATTTGAATCTTTTCCTTAGCTCTATTCATCTGCTCATATATGAATCCCATCATAGGACCCTCTGAATCAACCATTCTAAGCACTTTGATGAGTGGAAAAGCTGCTTTCAAACATAATGTAACATAAGACCAAAACCGATCTGTGTTCAAAACAATTTTTTGAATTGATTTCCCCTCCTTTGAACCGGCAAATCTACTAGACTTCCATCTGGGAGAAGTAAACATTGTCATCAAACCATCTTTATTCTCAGAAAGACATCCCAAGGTCAAGTGAGTTGTTGCAAATGAATCGTGTGATCTTTATAATGATACCTGCAATTTATTTTACTATAAGAAGATACTAGTTATTTGATACTAAAGGAAAAGCTGAAGATTTTTTGGAGTGTGCTAAGTGCTAACTGCTAAAGGCAAAGTTGATGCCGACATGTCGTGAGTGTGCTAACTGCTAAAGGCAAAGATGATGTCGTGAGTGTGCTAACTGCTATAGGCAAACCTGATGTCATGAGTATGCTAAAGCTGGATGGTGCTGTGATGCTGTTGTGATGCTGCTGTGAATAACTGAATATGCAAATGCTCATGGTGATTATGTCGTGAGTGTGCTAAAAGCAAAGTTGTGCAGCTGTGCTCATGGTAATGGTGCATCACATAGAAGACTAGAAGAAGTGAGGTACAAAAGAAAAAAATGACAGAGAACCAGAAAATTAGACTGTGGAATGGTTAGAGTGTCGAACGACAGTGGAAAAGGGTTGAACGGCAGCCGAATAGAGCTACACTACGCCGGAAATAACAGATTTGTGGTGGGCCGAGTGGAGCGTCGTCAGGGAGCGAACAAACAAGGCAGGACTTCGTCGTCGGACGATCGGAGCGCAGACGCGGAGAAGAGGACTTGGGTTTTCTGCGAGACTTGAAATAAAAATAGGCACACAATTTTTTTAAGAACGCATAGGCAAGACACACTCTTCTCGGATCGTTAGGATCGCGCAAAAATTTTGATCCTAACGATCCCACGATCCGATATGCGGTCCTCAGTTTGCAAGGCACAATTTCGATCCTGCTTACGAGTTGGATCGGAAATTAGATTCCGGATCGTAGGATCATGCGATCCTACGATCCGGATAATGTAGCGAAAGCTAACACTTGTATTTTTCATTCATTCACAATGATTACAGTATGAGCATTCATGCCTATTTATAAATCTTGAGAGCCATGAAAGGTGAGAAATTCATGCCTATACAATATGAGCATTCATGTCTATTTATAGATTCCGACTTAGAGGAGTTCAGTCATATAAACTTGCATGTGGTTGTTTTGCATCAGTGACCTTTCAACCAAGCATAATGATCAATTGTGTGAATCAATAGTTTCTTTTGTACTAGGTCGAATTACTATCATAACACAATTATCAGTATGGTAGAACTACATGTCTCATGACGGTCCAAACCCAACTCACGTTCTTTATTGGTGAGTGAACATTCCAACATTTGGTGAATTCTTTTTCAACATGATAAGAAGGAAAAAAATTTATATACGCCCAATGCATATTGAGCATGATGTGTTGGTGAATTCTTTTTCAACATGCTTGCTCACAAGACTCACGCGAGGGAGAGGGGGGTATAGACCAACCCTTCCCAAGGTGCCCATGGGGGTCTATTTATAGACTTCCCAAAATTGGGCTGCGGATAACAAAAATTCTGTTATCCGCAGCTCAACCACGAACCTGGACGGTCAAAACGAGAGGGGTGAGGGGGGGGGGGGGGGGGGGGGGGGGGGGGGGGGGGGGGGGGGGGGGGGGGGGGGGGGGGGGGGGGGGGGGGGGGGGGGGGGGGGGGGAGTGGAGGACAAGACCTCCACTCCCCCCTTCCCGGGGGTCGAATGAGTGGACCGAGGTCCACCGCCCCTACTGGGCGAGTGGACCTTACGGTCCACTCAACCCACCGGGCGAGTGGACCTTACGGTCCACTCAACCCACCGGGCGAGTGGACCTTACGGTCCACTCAACCCACCGGGCGAGTGGACCTTACGGTCCACTCAACCCACCGGGCGAGTGGACCTTACGGTCCACTCAACCCACCGGGCGAGTGGACCTTACGGTCCACTCAACCCACCTGGCGAGTGGACCTTACGGTCCACTCAACCCACCGGGCGAGTGGACCCTTGGTCCACTCGCCCCTACCCTTGGGCGAGTGGACCCATGGTCCACTCGACCCCCCACTCGGGCGAGTGGACCAATGGTCCACTCGACCCCCCACTCGGGCGAGTGGACCAATGGTCCACTCGCCCGGGTCCTTGGGCGAGTGGACCAAGGGTCCCCTCGCTCGGGGCCTTGGGCGAGCGGTCCCAAGGTCCACTCGTCCAAGGAGGTCTACCCCCCCCCCCCCCCCCCCCCCCCCCCGGGCCTTCTCTTTCTGATCTTAACGGCCTCCGACGGTTCGGTCCGTCGCGTCACGGTCACCCTTACTACCACGACCTCATCTGCGTCGGGTCACACCGACTCAGAAAATATGAGGGTTGTACATACTAGATATTCCCTTTTCTAGGTTATAAGTCAACTTATTGTGCTTGTATTGCGACAATCAAGCAACAACTCAAATCATTAAAAACGATCTCTATACTACTAAGAAGAGACATGTACGGCTGAGACACGCTCTGCTGAATTATTTGAAGGAACAAAGAATCATCTATTTGATCGATGTGCGATCCAAAGATAATCTAGCTTTATTTGGTCTCTTTTGCTCTTTTGTTGATTTTAGTCACTAGGTATGTTGTACTTGTGCTATGATCGTACTTTAGACTGCTTTGTGGTGCTGCTCAGATTTATTATTCTTATGCGTGCATACAAATTTCTTTGAGTTTAATGCGTTTTGCAGGTGTTGGACACATTTGTGTATATTCCACGGTTGGTTTAATATTACACAAACCACCATTACCGACGTCGGGTTTATCGCGAACATAAGAGGAGATTGTTGGATATTTAATTAATATGTTCGCCCGTGTCGGAACCGACTCGGTAGCTCTTATCGGGTTTCATGTCATCCCAGGGCTAGACTTTACGTTTGATATACTATATAATCTCATTCCAAACTAGATGGGTACCATAGAATATCTTGAGCAAATCCTAGCCCCTCTTCATATATTCCTACTAAAATATATTGATGCTAACACAATATCATCTCTTAATTTTTGCCTAGGTACCCACTACAAATATAGTCGTTGTCAAGGATACAAAATGTTTGCACATGGTGTATAGTCGTTGTCAAGGATGTTAGTTGTGAGCATGGGTGTGCAAAAATAACCGAAGAACCGAGAATCGTACCGGAACCTAACCGAACCGAATGGTTTGGGTCTGTTCCAAACAGGTTCGGGTCCGGTTCTCATAATACCAGAACCGACAATTCGGTTCGGTTCCTGGTTCCAAGGGCCGGGTACCCAGAACCGACCCGAGAACCGACTATCAATGCTAAAGAAAAAAATTTGCGACAACGGTTATAATCGTACTGCTTAATACGCGAAAATAATTGAGAATATAGTCGTATTGCTAAAGATAATAATTGTTGTACTTGTGTAGTTCTATGACTTCAATATTACAAAGAGTTCTTATTCAATTATTTTGAGACATTGATAATGTATTACAAAGAATCATGAGTTTGAAGAGCCATTTTTTTAAATTATTTTGAGACATAGGTAGAACCGAGAACCGAACCGGAACCGAACCGAAGCAAATGATTCTGATCTGGTTCTATACTTTAGGACCATGGGTCGGTTCCGGTTCCAAAATTTTGGAACCGAACCTATATGAGTCGGTTCTTGGTTTTGGGTGGAACCGAACTGAACTGAACCGATCCGAGTTGCACCCCTAGTTGTGAGTTATGATATCTTTGATTATGGTCCATGTATTGTACATAGTTCTTTGTACTAATAATATTTTGCGCACCGCTAAATTCATTTTGTGAGCTGCTGTAGTATAATGTTGCAGTTGAAAGTTCATGTTTTTTTTTATTTCTTATTTTGTTCTGTGCATATATTTTTCCGGCCTGCCATTAAAAATGGCCTGCCATTAGCGTAAGCAGGTCTGTCGTTAACATCACTTATAAATACCCCGAATCCCATAAAATGTACACACGACAGCCGTATTTACTATTTAAAATTTGTAGGTGAGTATCTCGCACCTAGATCAGGATGAGAGAAGCGCATCTCAGCCATTAATAGCTCTAAATATTGCTGTATTTATGAATAACAAAAAAATGTCAGTATTTTCCCTACCGTCGGATCTAAAATCATACGGCTGTATTTACCCCACCCAGAACTGAGCGAGAGAACGCAGCTAAGTATTTCTCTAATTTTAATTATTTTTCGCGACTTGCTCCTCGCTTGAGTTCATCGACCCGAGTAGCGCTCGACCAGCCCTTGGATTTCGGTTTAAAGCTCAAAAGCGCGGGATCCCTCCCATTTTCTTACTAGGGTTTACCATCATCAGGAACCTCCGCTCCGAGGCGATGGTCACTTCTCCCGCCGCAGCTACAGCCTCTGGCAGTGACACATCCAACGTTAGCGTCACTGCTACGGTGACCGCCGGCGTCCCGTTGAACGCCACCGTCCAGTCGTTTAGCTCCAAGTCCGTCGACGAATCTCTCTGGTGGGATTCCTTCGTCGTCCTATTAGAGGAGCTTGACAGTGCTCCTCATTCCTCCGACCTCGCTGCTAACCTTATTAGTAAGCTCAAGAGAAATCACGCCTGGTTCTTGAACTCAGTCTCGCACTTCAAGTCCCCAAATGAGGCATCCAGGCTTGCATTGGATTCCAACGAGATCTCCCTCGGGGTTCACAGACTTGCTGTAAAGCCGAAGCTGAAAGAAGCTGCACTCCGGGCTAGCAAATTTCTGGTATTTCACAGTCACTATTAGTAATTAATTTGAATATAGAGTTTATCGAAAGATCTTGTAGACGTAAATGCTGATACTGCATCCAATCAGTGTTTAATGCTCTGGTTTGCTAGTCTCCTGCCTCTGTTATATGCTATCAATGTTGTCAATGCAATCTGTAAGGGTCTGTTTGTTAAAGTTTAATTCCAATTCCGTCTTTTATTTACTCCCTTGAGGGAGGAATTGAAATTTAAAGTAAATTCCACGGTATTCATTTCGAACTAAAGCCAATTCTTTTAAATCTATATAAGAATTGATAATTTCATCCATGGCTGCATGTGTTAGTATATGTAAGATATTCTTCACATTAATAAGTGATGTTTTTCAGTTTAAATGTCAAATTTATTTTTTGGGGCCATGTTAATATTCTTATAGTTTCTTGAGTTCAATTCAAGTCGCCAAAATGTTGATTAGAGGTAACCGGTGTCGTCTGCCACCTCGTTGAAAAAAAATGAACGCCGTTATATCGTCCTAAAATTCGTAGGGAAGCATGATTTGAAATCTAGTCTTACATTTAGAAGAGAAAAGCATTAGTTTCACAAATTTCGTAATTGATGTTCTACTTCTTGTTTAGCACAATGGTTCTTACCTTTGAAGTTTTTTTAAATGTCAAAACGATATTGTATTTTTTGTTTGTTCAACTTCTCGTATACTTGAATATTGTACTTTGGAGCTAAGGAGGCCCATCACTCCAATTCATCTAGAACATATCTGACTTGCTCTTTATAATCTTTATTTAAAAAGTCACGGTGGTCTACTGTTCTATCATCCGGAGTAGAAACCATATTTAATTAGTATTTTTGCCAATCTTGGTTTTCTACAATGTTTATATGAGTTGCCAAATGCTTTGACTAATATATTTCATATTGCTTTACAATTATGATAATTCATCTATCTTTCCTTTTAACAAGTTCGATGATGCTCGGAATCTGTTGATGAGTAAATTTCTGAATTTTTTTATGTGATATGTCATATGGTGGTTATATAGTAGACATGATTTAGAAAATGTTGCTTGTTAAGGCTTAGAAATCGTGAGGTCTTTTGTTGCACACCAGTAAAAAGCCTGGAAATGCAGAACTTCTAATCATTTTTCTGCGTATTTATTTTATTGTCAGCTGCTGTTATTTTTCTGACCTGCATTCCGCTCTTTCTTTTACTTGCATCAAAACCATAGTATCTAAACATGTCAGAGAAAAGTGTTGGACATTTCTTTAGGTGCTACTGATATTTTGATAGACTTCTTAAGAGTCCTGATTAAATCATGTACTTCTTTGACTCTATGAAATTGAGGAACCCAACATTGCCTCTCTGTGGTTCAGGTTGTATTATATGTGATCCTTAACTTCTATTTATACTTCTGATTTACTAATTTGGCTTATGTGCTGGTTTATAAGGTTCAAGTTTACTAATTTCAATTGTCATCTTTTTTTTGAAATTTTATTTTGCATAAGGAAACCCTGTCCGGCTTCTATAAATAGGAGGCTGTTAAGCCTATTACCATTGAGTCGCCATGATTTACCATCTTCCTAACTTTTTTCTATAGATATGTTTCCTCACTTTGATTCTCAAGCTTATGATTATGAGTTTTATCTTCAGTTAAAGAATGAGTCCCCTGATATAATATTGTAGTAAATTGAAGTGCTTGGATGAAGTTCCAACGTATGACTTGCTATTATTTTAACTTTTTGTACATATTTTCTCATTTTTGATTTTCCTGCTTATGGTTTTGAGTTTTTATTCAAGTAAAGAATGAATCTCCTAAGATGATATTTTGTGGTAAATTGTAGTGCTTGGATGAGGTGCAGACTTACATTTTAGTTAGCAGATCTTTTGAACATGACAAATCTATTGCTCGTGTTGAGCGGCAAGATTTTCTGCAGTGGGTAATGCTCTTCTTGACTTCTTGTTTTTCTGTATTCATGAATCAATTGGTTACTTTTTCTTGGTTGTTGCCATTATTGGCTAATGATGTTCTCAGTAAGTGCAACATCAGTGGTGATTACCCGTTTTTTTTGCATAAGGTCTGATCTTCATCCATCAAATATACCTATTTCCCCTATATTTTATATCAAGTGAGCTGATACCTTGCCAGCCTAATCAACATGCCATTTAAAAATTACTGCACAAAAACATATGTTAGATAATCCACATATGATATATACATCTATGGTAAACACACTACGCCTAAATCATTCAAAATAAGTAATTTTCTTTAATCTTACCAAAAGCATAAAGAAATGATATGGGAGAAATTGGAATAGTTATTTTAAATTGTCTTATCTTACCAAAACATAAAATAATGATGTGAGAGTAATATGAATAATTTATTCTTATCGGTGGGTGACCATATCCTCAAGTATGTTTATTACTTCACATTGTTGGGTTAGGGTTTATAAGCTGCACGATTGGTATCCGTCACCTAAACCTAAGCCGTGGATCCTCCTTGTTCACGCTTGATTAAAATTCAGCATCGTCAACCTCTTCCAACCTTCAAGTGTTATACATGGTATCAGTGATTCTGCAATCTGTGTTTTCCTCTTTGAATTCTACGATAGTCTCCTTTGAACTCTTTGGGATGCCTACATTCTGCTACTTCAACTTGTTCGTGACTGGAGGAGAGAGAGTAAAGGTGTTGGAATTTTTTTCCTTTGATACAGGAGGTTGTCCTTATCTCTTTCCTTTTAACTTTTTGTTTAGGCCTCATTTTCTTATCTTTGACACTTAGCCTCTTATGAAGTTCCATAAATGTCCATCCCAATTAATCTCTTGTATAGTATTGTGTCTATAAGACTCTTCAATTACCCATAATTGAATGTAGCCAATTCTTAATTTAACTAAACACTTTGTTTTGAGAGTTTGACAACCATTTGGTCGCACATTGAAATTATAAAAAAGAATGTAATTGCAAGTAATTAAGGAAAAAATACCAACAATGAATCCTCAAGCTGTTATTGCCAAATCGTTCATCACGATGCGAATCCTGAAGCATCACAATGCAATTCTTTAAGCATCATAATGGGAATCCTTAACATTGATATGAGGAGAAATCCTAGAGAAGAAGCTTAATTTTTTTTATTAGGGTGAATTATCTAATTACAAAACATTTCACCCTTGTGGTGGGACCCTTCCCCGGACCCTCGCTGCGCGGGGATGATTTGTGCACCGGGCCGCCCTTAATTAATTACAAAACATAGACCCTCAATTTATAGAAACAAGGCACATGATAAATTTAAAATTTATACAACCGGTATAGGGGGCCACTATTTCAGTGGTACTCTGTGAGCAGCCACTTTGTGCATTTATTGTCAAAGGTTAGGTCTTTTGTGAGCAGCCACTTTGTGCATTTATTGTCAAAGGTTAGGTCTTTCTCCTCTGAGAGAAGCCACTTTGTGCATAGTGCCAAAGGTTAGGTCTGTTTCCAATCTTCCCCCGCCCATACCCCCTTTGATTGGGGACTATATGGGTTCTGTTGTTGTTGTTGTTGTTGTATCTAAACAACAACAACACTCAAGCCTTTATCCCACTATAGTGGGGCTAATTTTATCTAAACTGAATACAAAAAAATATAAACAAAATAAGTAGCACGTGTATCCTTATTTTTATTCAAATACTTTTAAATTAATAGTAAAAAAAATTCGTCTATAACAAATGACAAGCTTCAAAATACTTGAGAACCTCTCCGGTTCAATTTTGTAAGACATGGTTTGATTTCTTAGGCTTTGCCTATATGAAATGGAGTTTTTTGGTCTGATTGGATGCCATACCACACTATCTCTCCTTAACTTTGAAGAACAACTATCCACAGTTTTTCAGAAGATGGCCTAAGTGGAAACGAAACAATTGAATCATCTGATGGGGATGGTGTAACATCCCTATTTAGTTTAACAACATTTTGAAGGCCCCATTGACACTCGTGATATGAAGCAAATTAAACAACAATAATAAAATTGGTACTATAATGAAAATAACTAAAGAATACATCGAAAATAAATGATTGAAGCTATGGTTGGTGAAATACCTCAAATTATGAATCACAGAATCAACTAGGAAAATGCGAATAAATCTGAATACTAGAATCAAAATCATGAAGGAAGCAACAACTAAATTTTATGGAAACAATATAATTTAAAACTGCATAAACCGTCATGATTTTATCCTAAGCAAATCCCATAAATGTGTCCCCTGAAAAGAAGAGTCCGAAGACGGGGTCTACCCACTGGTGAGTAAGAAAAACTCTCCCTCCCAGTTACACTAAAACAATATAGGTAAACATGTATAGAAATCTATTCATGTAACAACTGAATCTTAATTATACATGCTTTAATATAAATCATATTTTTTGTGGTTTATCGTATTTTGTTTTCTAATCGACCTTTTTTTATTTTGTTTAATCGTAGAAAATTTTGAGTCCTGAGTTCTTACTTAAACTTGATGTGGCTGATGTTCATATTCTTCTTAGTTATAAGTTTCATAGTTTATTAGGAGATTCTGTGATTTGAGTCCCTGGTGGAAACTGAGGTGCTCTGGTGCGTTCCTAACATGTAACATAGACTCGCATCTAACTGATTCCATACATGGAAAAATGGGTCATCAACCCCTGATGAGGCTCATATGATCTACTGCGTTCTATGTGTATGATGTTGTGCGTCCATCAATCATGAGAGAAAGCATCTCCTATGACCCCTAACGATCTTTGCATCTTATGGTCGACATGGTTAACTAAGGGAGACACTCGCATAGGCCCACTACTTTAAGAATTTTTCATTCAACTTATATTTACATGCTGGGTTATATCGTGGTTGCATCTTTCAGTACATACATCTAGTGGTCGGAATGCTCAACTGATGGAGACACTCGCATAAGCCTACTAGTCTAAGGACTTTGTATCCAGTTCTCGAAATGCTCAACTGATGGAGACACCTGCATATGCCCAATCTAGGACTTTGCATCCATTGGTCAGAATGCTCAACTGATGGAGACACCCAAATAGGCCAACTAGTCTAAGAACTTTGTATATAGTGGTCGAAATGCTCAACTGATTGAGACACCCGCATAGGCCCATTAGTGACTTATCATTCAATTCATATTAGTGCATATATAGTAAATTTTCATTGTTTCTAACATATTCATCTAATATGGTTTTCTTGTTAAGCATTCACTTAATAACTTCATGAGGTTTATAATCACACATGAATTTTATACCGAAGTTAAAATACAATGCAACAATGAGTACTTACTTGACATAAATTTCAAATATACGCGTAGAATGACATGTATCTAAACTTAATACCATTACCTTGTTACTTAATTCATTCGTGATTCTTGTCTAGGTTAACTTATCACTAAATTTATGTTCATGTTAATATCATGATCATCATCTAGATTTACAATGTCACGCCTTAAAATGCAATGCATTATGCAGTACCAATGTGTTTGAAGTTCGTATCTACGTAAAAAATCACAAGTATCTAAAATCATTGCTATGGATTAGGTGATATGTCTAGCCGAAAGGAAAATAATTTCTTACCTCGGTGTTTCGGCGTTCATAAAGACAACGCGGAGGCATAGATTATCATGAAATCACGAAGTATCGTTCTCCGATCCGTACCCAAACCCATAAGAGGATCAAAAGTACTATAATATATCTCAGATTTACATTTTAGGGTTGATTGAAATCGAAGGAAGAATTCCCCTATGAAAGAGCTCAAAAAATGGAAATTAGATGAATAGAGGAAGAAGAAACCTTATCCTTATCCTTTCTATCGATAAGGACGAAGAGGGTCCTAGATCTAGATGCGACAGAGCACTGGACGACTTCAAAGTCTTTGGTCGTCAATTGTAAGGTGACAATGCATGAGGATTGATCGACACAAAGGAGTATATAGCTTAGAGAGTTGACGAGCGTTGCAAAGCACTTATCGTGGAAGGAGATCGAATCCTAGGCATCGATCGATGGCCGATTTCCGAAAAGAACATTTCCGTCGGTTCCGACAAGGCTTGACTGAACGAAGCTTTCGTTTGCTGCGTATGGAGAGAAAGCCTTGGCAGAAGGAGCCGCGTGATGCTAGCAGTTCCTCTCCCATAACTGAGCACTGATGGTTTCAAATAGGAAGAGGCGGGACTACTCACCTGCGGCGCTCGACTGGATCCATGAAATAGAAACGACTATTCCTATGTATACTAAACATGAAAGAGCCCTAGGTTACCCATTTACGGTAATGCCATCATAACGAAAACTCGATTACCTTACTATGAAATGCTCTCACAAATCTCTACCTTGCACTGAAGTAAATATCGCTCCCACCGACCATTGTAATTTCATTTAAAAATTTATGGAAACAATAAAGAGTAGCGTGTTAAAATTACCTAGATGGGTCAGCCACGTGCCAAAATTAACCTCGATCAGGCGTTGAAATTAAAAATGAGAAGATGTCGTAAATTTTGGATGTTACAAATGATTTTTGAGGTGAATGTGGTAGAGCAACTTGATTATTTAATAGATGATGCATCCTTACAACCTTTAGAGCAAGATCAGGGATAAGTTCAACGATCTAATACTTATTTGAAGGATTTAACACTAGACATATTCAAGCTTTGTACATCTATAAGATTCTTGCAATGGTGATGTTGATAGTCGTAGTACAAACTAAGCCTCTGTTTTTGACAACCCTGGCTGCTAAGAAAGCTTTATTCGAACTGCAAACATTGTTATTGGACCGTTTGTATGCGCAGTTGTGAGAAAGGCGCGTCTTGTAAAACGACATTTTAAGTTTCTTTCGGAAAGCCGCGGGGTGTCTCACATGCGGTGCTCCATACGTGCTTCTCGCATCTCATTGTGAGAGGCGAGAGCCCGTGCGTCTTCCCCATTTCACATCCTCTCTGTTTTCGCCGGACATCTACTCTTATAGCTCTCCTGTCGCTTCCCTCCCGTGGAACTTTGGCCGTCGTTTTGGCCATGCACACACTTCTCACGAAACTACCCACCGGGTTCGCCTCCCATAATTCCAAATCTAAGAATCTTGTCCCTTGATTTAGCATTGCTTACTTCACCCCCGTCGACCTCCTCCACTATCTCGTTCTCTTCTCTGACGTCGTCCTTTTTATCACACACCGTCCACGGCGCTGTGCAATAATGGTACTTTTGGTGCTTGCGGAGGTCACCGACGCTTTACAGAACATTTGGACACTCGCCGGGCTTATTAGGCGAGCTGAGCTTGCCATGGTTGCCAATCTACTATCTGAGTGATGAGGCAGACGATGCGATTCTCCGTTTGATTTCATTCTCTTGGGTTGTTGTGGTTGGTGGAGCTATATTGGTAAGCATCATGTCGATCTCGAGTCTATGGTTGGAAATGGGTAGGGAAATCAAGGAAATCTGTGAGAAGGAGAGGTGACTCTGGTTCTTCAGGGAGGTTGTTTGAGAAATTTCTTAGTCCATTCTGTTAGTTGATATGAAGGGCTTTTGATGGCACATGGAAGCTAGTAGGTACAAATACTATGGAATGTTCATTCATCTGCTCTCCTATGAATTTATTTATAGTATTGTTTGTGAAATATAGGTTGCACCCCTCTCATTTTAGGAACGTGTTCTAAGATTTCCCTACGTTGGTTAATCATAGATAAGTTTAAGCCATAGTCTGCGAATATTCAAACAACGGTTCTTTCAAATAGATAAATATAAAACGCCATTCTAAACAACACTAAAACGCAAATTCTTCAAACAGTTTGTAGCTTTCTTATCACCATTTTCCTGACAGCTCTATTCTCACCACTGGTTTCCCACACAACTTTTTCATCAACAACAACTGTCCCGAACAGAGCCTAAGTCTTTGACATAAGAGATGTTGATTCATCACCCCTTTAGATGCCGTTGTTTTCCCTTAGCAACGATTTGCTACTTATCTTCGTTCATTGCATCAATTTTCAAATGTTATAATAATATATTTAAACTCTAGTTTTATTCAAACTAAATAAAACCTAAATTGGGTAATCAGGTTTTATCCTTATCTTATTTCAAACTAATTTAAATTGAAGATATAGGAAACTAGGTCATGATAAATAATGTCCCTGAACACACGTTAAAATCAGTTCAGTTTAATTATTTCAAGGTCTGGTTCAATTCCTTGGGATTGGCTTATGTGATATTGAATTATCTTGGGTTGACTGAATGCCTTGTTGTGCCAGTTTGCTTGTTTGAATAAAGTACCTTAGTGGTTATTTTGTTTTGAATCTTGCTGTTTTTTTTTCGAAAGATGAACAAAATGGTATGATTTCAAGAATTTCTTTGTTTATTTTCTTAGCAATGTTGTTATGTTCATTGGTAGTCGATGTACATAGTTTATGTTACAGATGTACATAGTTTATGTTAGACTGAGAATACCTTGAGGAAGCCCTAATCCTCTAGATCCAGCACAAACCCTAACTCTCGTCTTGCTAGATTATGTGCATGTCCTAAAAAAAATCATTTTATGAAAAGCTCTAGCATCTTTTTGATATGATCACCTCTAGATAATAATAAGCTAGCTTGACCTCCAATACCCCGCCTTAAGCTAACTTGATATGCATCCACCATTCCAGGTTTGAGAGAGGACGAATAAAGATTTTTTCCAGACACTACTTTCGTAAACATATTGACCAATTGTGCACCAGTGGAAACATAAGATATCACTGTATTTTTTGTTCTAAGTTTTCTCCCATACAAAATGACAATTGACCTCTATATGTTTGGTTCCTTTATAAAAACAAGATTAGAAGCAATGGTAGCTTGATTGTCACAACGCAACTTCATGGGTCCTTGAACATCGAATTCTAATTCCTTCAAGCTAGACTTAATCCAGATCAATTCACACGTAGTAATAGTTATAACTCTATACTCTTCAACATAATATTTAGCAACAACATTGTGTTGCTCACTGTTCCAAGAAACTAAGTTCCCTTCGAGAAAGATAATATACCCCTAGTAGATCTTTGATTAGAGGAGGAGCCTGCTGAATCTGTATCACAGTAGCCATACATCTCAAGATGACCATGATTTTGATACATAACTCATTTTCCCGGGTCCTTAGATATCTGAGAATCTTAAGCGCAATTTCATTGTGATGTATTTTAGGATTCTGCATAAATTGACTCACAAGCCCAACGAGAAAGGAAATATTCAATCTAGTTATGGTCAAGTAAAATTAATTTTCCAACAAACCTTTGGAAGATCTGTTTTATTTCAAGGCTAGGAGAATCATCTTGTTGTATGTCATAGTTAGGATCAACTAAGATTTTCCACTGGTTAACACCAAGATAACCAACTTCAGTAAGAAGATCCAAGACATATTTCCTTTGAGAAATTATGATATTTCCCGAGTATTTAGCTATCTTTATTCTGAGGAAGTATCGAAGGAGTGAAAGGCTCATTTAACTCTTTGTTAATTTGGACAATGTATTACTAATCAATACCTGTAATAATGATGTCATCAACATAGATAATTAAGATACTAGTACAACTGATGGCCTTTTTAATGAAAGCAAAGTGATCATATGTGCTCCTAAAGAATTTTAGACTCATTAGTTTGGAACTTAATTTCACAATCATGCGCGAGAAGGTTGCTTTAGGCTATCTACTTTCTTTAGGAGACATGGATGCTCCTTTGGTACTTTAATTCCTAGAGGAGTCATATGCACCCCTTTTAAATCACCATGCATGAAGACATTCTTCACATCTAGTTGATGCAGTGCCAATTCTTGTGTGCCGCAATGGACAAAATAACTCTAACAGAGTTGATCTTTTTCTTGGTAGTCGATGCCATCCACATGGGTAAATTTTTTAGAGCTTTATAGTGATCAAGAGTATCATCTTGTAGATACTTAATGGTATACGCTCACCTACATACCACAATATGACACTCCTTAGGAATAAGAACAATATCTTAAGGGCCTTGCATCTGAAGTGCTTTCATTTCTACTTCCATGACTTTCATCCAATGAGGAATGACAGTAAGCATTTGAAAAATTGTTTGGAATAACAATAGAAGGCATAAAAGCAATATAATATTTTAGAGTGGGAGAGATAGAATGGTACACAACATAATTTTTGATGGGGTGTCTTGACGACCACTATAAATCTGGGGAACATCTAAGATATCTCCATGTGCCATCTTAGTACTTGGACTTGATGTAGTGGGAGTGGGTGGTGGGACATAAGTATCAACAACATGCTTATAACTTCTAGCTTGTTTTTTTATACACGTGAAGTTATATACCAACATATCATGTATTTCAGATTTTTTACCACTCGGCTCACTAATCCACTCAGTAGGAAGAATATCCACAAGAGCGGGTATGAGAGACGGAATATAATCTCTAACAATTACACTATGAACTTGGAACTTGTATTCCTTCCTTCATTAAAGTGAAAAAGGTATTTCTTCAAAGAATGTGACATCTTGGAGATAATCCTTTTATGAAGGTGTAGACAATAGCATTTCTACCCTTTTTGATTAGTTGTACATCCTACAAACACGCATTTTATAGTATGGGTGCCCAATTTATCTTTGTTTTGCCCAACAATCTGCACAAAGCCAACACGTCCGAACATTTTGAGAGGTATGTTGAATAGCAGAACACTAGTTAGAAGGAGCTTCAAAGGAAACACCCCCTAAGGTTTTAAACCACATTTGATTAATCATATATACGATGGTTAACACACCTCCATCTCATAATTCTTTGGGAACTTGCATCTCTTGTAACAAGAATCTAGTAGTTTCATTGATATTCCAATTCTTCCTTTCAACAACACCATTTTGTTGAGGAGTTTTATGACATGAGATTCGAGAAATAATCCCATTCTCTCCCAAGAATCATTGAAGTTCACTGCTTGTGAATTCTCCACCATTAACACTTTGAAGAATTTTAATTTTGATATCAAATTGAGGTATCACATATTGATGAAATAGTTTAAAAATGTCGCAAAATTCATTTTTCTTTTTCATAATATAAATCGAGGTGAAGCGAGAGTAATCATCAATGAATGATACTAAACAATGAAAATCATTAATAGAGCAGATATGAGAGGTCAAAACATCAAAATGAATAATATCAAAATATATAGTAATGCAACTATTTCTAGACGGATAAATAATTCGACAATGTTTCCCAAGCTCACATGCTTAACATTTATGTCTATTATTACATTCAACAAAATGAGCGGGAAATATAAATTTTAGAGTCTTCAGACTAGCATGTCCACATCTCTGCCACAAAAACAAATAAGAGCTAATATTAGCTATTTGAGCTCCAATGACCTGCTCATTGTCCATCACATAGACTCCTCTTGAATCATGTCCACCGCCAATCGTCCTCCCGTTCATCAAGTCCTGAAAAATATAATGAGGAAAGAAGGCAATGAAACAATTAAGTTGCTTAGTTAAACTGCCCACAAAGAGCAAATTTGTAGGAAATGTTGGAGCTAAATTAACAGGTTAGAGGGAATATTCGAAAAACTTTGAATAGTCTTTTTAGCCGCCATAAATGCTGACGAACTATCAACGAACTTAACATTGCCAGAAGAGGGAGTGAAGGAGGTGACTCTACTAGCAGACCCTGCCATATATTTAGAAGCTATAGAATCAATAATCCAGGGAGTATACTACTTCTTAGTACAAGGGACGATAGTTTGGGCATGGATAGAAGAACTAGATATGTCCTTCATAAGTGTCCTCCCAATAACAACCTTCAAAGTTGCCAACTCATGGGTCAAATTCTCATGTTCAATAGTAAAATTCTCCCTATGTTCTGTGTGAGATTTGACGTATCACCCATCCATACCTCTCAACCAACTTTGTGGGATCAAATTGGGGTGTAAGCCCCAACATTTATCTTTCCGATGCCCCTTCTTTCCACCATTGGGACTCTTTGACTTGCTTTATCTTCATGTTTTTTGGTTGATTGGCCCTGATAGTTGGAATTAAAATTCCACTTCCTATTCCACCATGAAGGCGAATTTATCATGTCCCACCCACTAGTACGTAGAGAATTGATCCAACTAGCTTCTCCCTAAATATAATGAGTCGTGGTCTCCAAATCAGGAATGAAATCCCTTCCGAGCATCTGAACATTCTGAAACTTCTGTTTGGCAGGTAACCCCGAAAGCAGTTCAAAAACCCGTCTTTCGATAAGTTTTGTCATGTAATCAATCCTCTACAAAAATAATGTTAGAATATAGATCAATATCTACCTTTTTATGGGTCAGTTTGATGTTGTAGCCTCTATAGTCATTCATATTCATCATAAACGTCTCCTTGGTCCGATGTTGATAGATTCTAACAAGATCCTTATTTTTTGAATAGTTTTCTCAACTAATTCCCGCATTTCTATAGCATTCCGACAAAGCAAGAACCGACTCACATTGTTAGCTCCATAGAATTGATAAATCAATTATTCACTGTCAAGTTTTCTCCTTCCCTTTCCTCATAAGAATGATCCGTCATAACAGGGGCGGATTAGATCCTATGATATTCCCAAGTCTTTTACGGCTTCCAATAAATATACGAAATGATCGTGCCCAGACGAGATAATTCCGACCATTCATTTTAATACGTGTAACTCCATGGGTAAACTCTATGTTGGAATTATTCCTACCATAGAACCTTGGAGTATTACCAGACCTTTCATGGGGGAGTAATATTTTTAACTTATCGCTCTCATTATGATAAGTCCAACAAGTCCACACAAAGAACAGGCAATAACAGGAGCATGATTAGAAACTAGTTCAAAAAAAGCCGTGTTGTAAACCCGCTGTAGGCAGACATCAATAAGACAATCCTGTGGAAAGCGGAAAGAAGCTGCATAAAGCTTCAGAACCCCATTGAAACCTGTTGGGCATGCCTGCGCATGACGAGAGATAGAAAACCGCCGATGATGCCGAAAACGAAATCACTCATAAACATATCAGAATTAAAAGCTATATTACTCATAAATTGATCTCATGACCCAAAATTTCTACATAAATCAAGATAAATATTAGCATTCCATGAATAAATTTTTCACGAGCTTTGTTATATTAATTGATTAAAATTGAATTTTTATTTAAGATAAAAGGCTGCAAATGTTTGGATTTTTTCTATAAATTTCGAATAAATTTGTCATGACCCAGATGAAGTTTTTCATTAATAATTGGGTCATTAACATGTGAATCATATCTTGGGAGATCAAAAGTTGCAACAAATTTTTTGGGGTGTCACATCGATGATGTAGAACAAATGAGACAAACCAGGAGAAAACAATAGGAAGAAAGCCGTCGATGATGCAGTGGACGATGCCAGAGCACGCATGCTCATGGGAACGACCACAGTCGACTAGAAAAAACACACCCACCGCCGACGACAAGGGAAATCAAACACATGAAAACCAATTCAAGATCCTTCAGGGCTATGATACCATGCTAGAATGGAAATATCTTGAGGAAGCTCTGATCTTCCAGGTCTGAATGCAACCTGTAACTCTTGTCTTGCGAGATTTTGTGCATGCCCTTAAGGAAACCATTTTATGAAAATCCCTGGTCACCTTTTTTGATATGATCACCCCTAGGAGATAATAAGCCAGTTTGAACTTAGTTTATTGGTTCATACTTTACTGAAACGTTAATGTCATTACATAGTTTATCTTGGTATCTTGTTTCTTTACTATTTTCCTCCTATTAGAGGTTGTGGTGAACATGATTTTTTTTTAAATGGATGATGTTCAGTTTTGGTGATAGTTCGTTCTTTCTGTTTTTTTGATTGCTCATTTTCTTCATAGGTTGTATCTGCCATGATTACTAAGTGCTGTGCCATGTTAGCCTTGTATGCTGAGGTTTCAATTTTTTCTTCTTAAGTTCTGCTTTTCTTACTTTATTTCATTATGTGTATAATTTCTTTTGCAAAATTTTATTACTTTCTGTCATCCTGTTACCATAGCATTTGCAGATGCCCATACGATGATTTTATACCTCATAATGTATGCATCAGTAACATTCTGATAGATGTGACGTTGTGTGATGCAATATTGCTAACATTGGTATTATTTCTGATTTGAAGGCACTACTTCAGTATTTTATTGAGCGACAATGCTTGTTGAAGTGTATTAGACGCATCTTTGTAAATTCCTGTAAGTATCCCGTTTGTTTGTGTCTCTACTTTTAAATATTGAAAATTATTTACTGTAAATAGTTTAGCTTTCAGTAAATTTTAAACGGTCTGAGTTTCTCCTTATTTTGAACTAGAGATGTTTTCGGTTTTTTCATATGCCTAAACTCAATTATGCTTCAGTAGTACTATTGCTTAATGTTTTAACAATGATATGCAAATCTTGGAAGCTAGAAATAGAAAAATGTGGCAAGAAATTATCACTATCAAGAAGAATGAATTGATAATCTGATGTTAATTTTTTGAATAAAGGTCATGATGAGGATAATTATAAGAGTTATGCAGGGACTAGTTGCTTTTAACAAACATATTGAATCTGAACTCATCTTATATTATCTTATATTGTTGGCAGTTCAGAGAATAATATTTGAATATCTCATAAAAGTAGAATAATTAAATTTCAAGAGAAGAGTAAAGCTAAATAGTAGTATAATTAAATTTAAAGAAAGATGTCTTTTGGAAGATATATCTATTTTAATGGGAAGCCCTTAGTAATATGCGAAACTGATAAATTTTTAAGTTCACATTCTGAACTAATTTCATTTTGTTAGTTAGCCACAGTTAAATTATCTATGTTGAAGCCCATCTGTAAATACCCATAAGGGTAGATTCTTTCCCTATGTCTTATTTAGTCCCACACTTCACAGTAGGTTTAGCTATCACCCTCCTTAGTGTATATAAATATAAGGGAAGTTGTAATAATTCATTTTAGATTATATATATATACAATTTCAAAATTTCAACTTACTATCAGGCGTTTTTTCGCTGCTCTATCTCTCGCATTGCAAAACTATGTTGCAAGCGAAGCCATCACCACTTTGAATCTTTCGTTAGCATTTACCTTGCACAAGATCTTGCACTGTCCTTCAGATCTCACAGAGTTAGCATTTACCATCACCACTTTGAATCTTTCGTTAGCATTTACCCAACTCATACGCTTCAGATCTCACAGAGTTTGTGCCCTTCAGATCTCACAGAGTTTGTGCCCTTCAGATCTCACAGAGTTTGTGCCATCCAGGTTTCGCCGAGCTCGTGACCTCCAGATCTCGTCGAGCTCTTGACCTCGAGATCTCGCCTACACCGATGGTGTCACACCAAGCGGGTTTGCTCCCGCATCGTGCCATACATGCAGTAGCCTCTCCCCTGTCGTCCTTGCGTTTGTTTCTCACAGTATTAATCCTGATGGAATTGCGCTTCTCATAGATTTTATCCCACGGATTTGATTTCGCAAGTTGTCATATCTGTTCCTCCTATCAGTTTCTTGCGAAATTGCCACGAATCATATGCGACCTTTGCTGTTCTCGTGTCTGTTTCTCTTGAAATTGCTCACTGGAATCGTGTGACTTCCAGCTCTCACTGACTACTCCTTGCTGCATGCGAATTTGATATCTCAGCAGTTCCAACCATGTGAATTTTAACTACAATGTGAGTTCCCCTGTTCTCGTTGACCTCTTGCTTTAAACTACTTTTATTTCTCTCTCGTTTCTCCGAGATCATGTGAGTATCTAAATGACAGACTCCTCAGATTCAAGTGTTCATACCTTCTCCAGAATTCATAACCCTTCCATCAATAACTATCCTTGGACTTATGGTCATTCCAACTGCTTCCAGATTATTACCTTGCCTTTGGGCGGTATGATTATCTTGAATGGTCTTGGGCGGTATGATTATCTTGAATGGTCTTGGGCGGCATAACATGCTATTCGAAGTCATCGGCTGAATGGTTACATTGATCAGACCATTGTTCAACTGCGTAGTACTGATCGTCGATGTTGAAGTAGGACACTGAGAACTCTCTATGATCTCGTGGTTACTCCACTTAATGCCTCCTTTTGTCTATCACAACTACATGCTTATGAATTCTGTTTTTTAGATCTAGACTGGGGCACGAGAGACCTTCTCTCAGATTGGCAGTTTTACACTAATATATGAGTTTGCACATAGTGTTCTAGAACCGAGACACCACTCCTCGAGTGCTGCTGCTTACTTCTTTGAGTTAGAACATATCTATCAAGAGATTGACTTCTTTGAGGATTTCACTCCAACATGATTCCTGACACCTGTGCGTTAAAGAAAAAGGAGGAGTGCTCTTCCTCATGAGATTGAATATTAACTTTGGTACGCACTCATGTTTTGCACTGCCAACTTCTTCCCCTCCTTGAGAAAAGCATTTAACGTGGTCTTAGGAGATGTGGACCGCCGATGTCCCCTTAATTTAGATAGGGTGTTAGATCGCTCCGCTCTTGCTGAAATTGGAGGGTGGATGCTTACTTTAGGTCCACCTGCCCGGTTGTACGATTACTGTGGAAAGTAAGGTCACACCTATGAATCTTGCTCCCGCCTACATCCTTATCTTGCTCCTTCTAGAAAAGGAATTGGTGGCCATGGACGCTGAAGTACTTGCAAGCAATCAAATGCTTCTCCATCATATGTTTATTCCAGTGAAGCTCATGAGGACACCACTGATAATGTCCTTTCAAAGGGTTTTCCACTGAAGAGTTTGATGCTCTGACACGTCTTCTGCGCTCCTTGGGTTACTCCTCCATTGCTGTCTTTGCTACATTTGGTATACCAAGCGCAAACTTTGCATTTAGAATCCTGTCTGAATGAGTTATTGATTTTGGTGCTACTGATCACATGATATGAGCATCTTCAGGTTTTACCCCATACACTCCCCTTTTCGGTTCTGATAAAACTATCATTGCCAATGGTTCCTTTTCTTCCATAGCTGGCAAATACATATCTTGTTCTCTCTGGCCATGCCCCTAAACTATTTTACATGTTCATTCTTTTTCCTGTAATTTACTATCAATTAATCACTTTACCATTTCTTTAAACTGCTCCATAATGTTTCTGGTTTTTTAAGGATCTGGGGAAGAAGTGACGTATTGGCAGTTTTAGGAACTGCTGGGGATTGTATAACGTAGACCAAAGGACTCCTTATCACGCTCTTCAATGCTAATGATCCTACATCTATCGATTCTCAATGGTGCAATCAATGCCTTAGGCACCCGTCTTTCTCTTATCTCTTAAAATGTTTTCTATTCCTTATAAGAATTTTGTTTGTGATGTACATGAACTATCTAAACATGTACGACATAATCCGACTAATCTTTCTTCTCATAATATGATTATGTTTGATATGATTCATACTGATATTTGAGGACTTTTTCCTACATTTTTTTATCGGGACACCACTGGTTTGTGATAGTTTTTCTCGTTCCACTTGGGGTTACATCTTAAAAAATTAAGAGTGAAGTTTTTGACTACTTTAAAGTCTCTCACAAAAGGGTTTGGAAGAACTATTCGGGTCCTTCGTAGTGACAATGAGGGTAAGTACGATGATCGAGGTGTTTTTGGAGTCTATCTTGCTGATAATTATATATTCCATCAAACCACATATGAATGTACTTCCACCCAAATGATGTTACTGCATGGAAGAACAAACAAATCCTAGAGGTTGCTCGGTGTCTCCTTGTTACCATGAATCTTCCCAAATCTTATAGGGGGTGAAGCTGTTCTCACCGCAACATACCTCATTAACCATCTTCCTTCTAGCACACTTTAGTATGTGTCTCTTATCTTTCGTGTAACCACAAAATGTATTGTCCACACACACATCTCACATTCCCCTTTGTGTGTGTGTTTGAGTGTATCTATTTTTGATCATGTCCATCAAGTCATCAACCCAACGTGACAATATAGACACTCATTCTCAAAAGTGTAAAGGGTATCATTGCTACCACTCCCTTACTGTTTTTTTACACTATGGATGTTACGTTTCGCGAGGAACAATTCTTCGGCTCTAGTCAGGGGGAGATGTGTACTGTTGACGTTGAGCTTTTACAAAGTTGCTAGATATCAACGTCTTATGGGAAAACCAATTTATCTCTCTCGTACAAAGACCAAGCATTGCCTACATTGTTAGAATCCCGAGTATGTTAATACGGGCCCCTAAAGTTAGACATAAAGAAGTTGCACACAAGGTACTAAGGTATTTGAATACTTACCTTGAGAGAGGAATATTGTTCTCCTTAAATGGGACTAATGATCACACTAAGCTAGGTTTAAAGGTATACATTGATGCAGATTTAGCAGGTTCCACCTTAGACTGACGTACAACCACTGTGCTGCTCCTTTGTAGGTGACAACCTTGTAATTTGATGGAGTTAAAAAAATAGAACTTTGTTACTCGTTCGAGTGCCAGAGCAGAGTTTTGGTCGATGACTCCAGGTATTTGTGAAGGACTATGACTGAGGATTTGATGATTGATCTAATGATCTTAACTTGACACCAATTATGCTGCATTGTGATAATAAGACGACCATCAACATTGCTCATAACCTAGTTCAATATGATCGCGTTAAGCTTATTAAAATTGACAGAAATTATATTAAGGAAAGATTGAAGATGGAACCATGTGTATTCCCTTTGTTCAATCAAAAGATTAACTAGTCTATTATCCACAAAAGGGCTCGACAGGGCTTCTTTCCATTTTTAATATTGACAAGTTGAACATGATTAACTTCCATGCTCAACTTGATGAGGAGTGTGAAGAGAAATCAGTTCAGGGTTCGCTTGCTGTTCATGGATTCATCAGTTTAGCATTCAATAGCCTACCTAACGCTGAGTTCCCCTCTCACGAAGGCTTAAGAGAGTAAAAAGTTAAGGCATCTCTTCCTTCAATTGTTATACATTCCACCACCACAATTGATCAAAATATTTCATTCAACATATGTACCCATAAAAATATGTTCAAACAAACTAGGGTTTGACAAACACCTTTCTAGTCCCCCACCAATTCAATAAAACAAGCACAAAGAGTAAGTACTATCCAAACCATGTTCAAACTATAATATGAATTGAAGGAGCTGTCTACCATTTCTTCAGATAAGGTACAAGCAATAAGAGGAAGATCAAATGATGAGGGAAGGGTCAACTGTCAACGTAAGTCTCAACAAGATAAATACAACGAAACACAGCCTTTAAGATATTGGGTCCCACCCACATGGTACAATATAAATAAAATAAATCTAAATCTTCAAAATGAACCATGAACCATAAACCAAATGGTCCAGCCAACTAACAACCAGGGAAGCTTCCAAAGAGGTGTTGGGAAATGTCTTTTTTGACGAGAAAACCAAGTGATGACTTCGACCCTCAACCTAATGAAATGAAATTCAAGCAGATGTGTGGATGAGGGTTTCATAAAATACATTGCATCACCACCTTTTCTTCTTCACTTAGAAAATTCTATACATCTGAGCTTTTTGAAGTGGTCCTTTATCTTCTCCATGATGTTTTTGACATTTGCATGCTATTTCTTTGCCTTCACTCTCCCATTGCTGGCTAACC
The DNA here is from genome assembly GCA_033032865.1 of Dactylorhiza incarnata. NCBI lineage: Eukaryota > Viridiplantae > Streptophyta > Magnoliopsida > Asparagales > Orchidaceae > Dactylorhiza > Dactylorhiza incarnata. The sequence goes on from JAWHQI010000085.1 coordinate 4,737,268, forward strand.
ATGTAATTTTTGTATTATTTAGTGTCTTCTGGTCGCCCTTTTACTTCGCCTATTAATATCACTTCACTTGTATTTGTTTTGGTGTGAAAGATTAAATGAAAAAGACTTGTTTCGAGTTTTCTTGTGTGCTTTTCCTCCCCAATGTAAATGACTTATTTAGCGAGTGCATGCATCAACCCTCCGAGTAATAAGTTTTCGAAGGTTGAAGTCGTAGTAGCTCTTGTGGTCACCTCTTTCTGAGTTTGGGAAGATTTCAGTTACTATGAGGATTACCGTGGTTATCGTTGGAACCCGGATACCGGTCCAACCTGTTCGAGACTTGGGAAGTAGCTTGAGTTACTTCTCTCTTCGTCGGACCCCTAGATCTAAGTATTCCGAGCTAAGAACTGACCCTCACCGGTTAGTAGGTAGCTTCCTAGGAATGACCCACTGGCTGCAGCGAGGTCCCGCCACTAACCCGGAAATCTCACTCGATTTCCCCTCCCAAAAACCAAAAGCTGAGCCTGTCTCAGACATCACAAGGAAGACATCACAAGCTCTCTAAGGGGGGTGGATCTGTGCTGATCTGAGACATAATGAGTCCTATTTCTAGGGAAAAACTTCCCAGGGGTAAAATGGTCCTAAAGGTCTGCGGATAGCTGTCTCCGCCTTAACCAAATTACTAGAGTCAGACCAAAATAGTCTGCGAACAGCTCCTCGCACCTTTTCGCACATACTAACCGCAACCCATGCTGGTCTGCGGATAGTGGGGGAAGACCGAGGAGTCGGGTTGACCCGCACTCGCCTCCCTCCCTCCTTGAGATTGCGACTGGGACGACCAGGTCAGGTCCTACTCGCTGAGGACCATTTCCTCGACGAGTTCGCCTGGAACCAGGTTGGCTCGCCTCGCCCTGCCTCGAGAAGAGATCATGTCGATATGAGATCGCGATAGGGAGGGAGCGTGCTCACTCTCCCTACCCTGGGCGAGTAAGACCGCCTTGGATTCGCCGGTAGGTGCTGGTCTACTCGCCGATCTACTGGTATACTCGCCGAACTCTACTGGTATACTCGCCGAACTCTACTGGTATACTCGCCAAATACGGGTTGTACACAATCCCCGCTCTTTGCGACCTCGCTAGAGGTCGGAAAGAAGAGTCCAACCCCTTATTTGGCGAGCTAGCGCGCTGACTGGGTATTCCTTTATAAATAGAGAGGAGGTATGCCTTCAATTCTATATGCTGAGATGTCTTCCAAGGGGGGTTCTTCCGCGGCCGCTAACCGGGGGTTCGCTGATGATGAGTCTGAAGCGGCCGAGGTCCTAGGCCTTCTCGGAGAGTTCTTGACACCTGGCCTTCCAGGTTCTGTGAGAAAGAAAAAGCATAAAGGAGGAAAGTTGATCCCGACCTCCGCGAGAGATCCTCCACGGACCCCAAATCCACTGCACGGAATGGGTCGCAGCCGAAGAAGCCGACCGCCTCGCCCATCCAGGAAGAGACCAACCCCGACTCGGTCCAGCGACTGGGCGAGGGCGTGATTGAAGTTACGATCAGGGGGGGTGGCGAGACAGGACAACCTCCGAGCGACACGGGGGTTCCGCTTCTCCCTTCTACTCATCCTGCCGAGGTACCAGGTAGGGTTACTGAACCACTCTGTTTCACCTTCTCGCTTGCTCGAATTAGGCCGGTCATAGGATTCTTCTCGCTTCTGCAGCGCCTTCTGGCCGTATTCTCTCACCTACACGTCTGGGCGAGGTGCCCTCCAAAGATCTGGCGGCGGTGTCTTCCACTGTTCCGGGGCACGCTGGAGTGGTTCTCATCCCGGCTTCCCAGCCCTCCTCCGGGGGGAGGTCTGTAACAATAACCCCCAGACCTGGGGGGATGGGCGTGGTTCTTAGATTCTCCGCCTTCGCCGGGATACCTCGGGTCGATCCACCGCGGCTCCAGGGGGAGGGTGGCGTTCTGGTAGATACTCGCGCCGCCCCCGCAGGTACTCGCCCTGCCTAATCATCTCTTCCTCGCCTTTGCCATTCACCTCCGTCGCTTGACCTCTTTCTTTCAGGTAGCCATAGGTCTGCCTCCTCCAGTCACCAGCTGTCTAGGGAGTCTTTGTTGGGGTCATCGCCGCCTGCGGCGTCCACTCCTATGAGGGAATTTCTCGCGGACCCTCCTGCTTTTAATAGGGAGTCGTGGGCTCGTCTGATAGTTGTCCTTCGAGCCCACAATTCTTTCTTGATGGCCATGCCGCCCACCGAGGTGAATGCGCAGCTGGTCAACCTTGGGGACCGCCTCGCCGAAGTGGAGGCGTTCCAACAACATCTGCAGGGCGAAGATGGACTTTTTGAGCGGATGACTGAAGCAGAGGCGAGGTTGTATGAGGTGGAGACTTGCCAAAAGGCCACCGAGGACGACCTACACTGGTTTGCGCAGGTGGCAGGCACCGTGGGAGAGGCCTTCCTGTTGGAGGAACATATCAGGCGAGGCGAGGATGGCATCCGTCAGAGCGAAGAGATCTTGGAGAGGGCTCGTGAAGACCTGCGCGTGGCCCGTGGCATCACCTGGAGGGCCCGTCACCCTCAGCGCACGCGCCGCCGAGGTCGCGGTCCGGTGCATCGTGGTTGAGGTCTTAGGGGGAGTCTTCGTTTTTTGATCTTTTGGGAGCCTGCCCGGTAGTTTAACTCGCGACCCATGGGTCTTTGTAATCTACAAACACCATTTTTATGTTTCTTGGTTGTACTCGCGTTATGCGCTTAAAGAATTTTACCATACATTTTTTGCTCGTGTTGTATGCTTTCTTTATTCATTTGGTTCCTTACTTCTGTGCGTGCTTGTACCTTTTACTTGCCTGCTCGTTCTTGAGGTGTTTTCTCGCTTAGGGTCTACTCGCTTCGCCGACTGATCTATTCGCGTGCGGCTAGGTCGGGGGGTGGAGGCTATAAATAGGGGATCCTTCGGAGGGGGGAGGGGTACACTTTCCCAGCCTCTCAAATACCTCGTCTCCACTTGAATCTTCTTCGCGGACCCTTTCCTGCCCATCACCGAGAATGGTGAAGGAACCTTCCGAGGAGGGGCGTGCTTTCTGCGCGCGTAACTTCAAGGTGCACAACTTCCCCTCCTCGCAGACCCTGGGCGAGGAATTAGTTGACGTGGAGAACCGATATCTGCCGCCTGGCTACACCGCGAGGCGGCCAGCACCCAGCGAGTTCATCAACTCGCACTACAGTGGGGAACTTGCTTTTCCCTTGGCCCACTTCCATGTGGGATTGAGGCTCCCCCTGTGGCCTGAGGTGCGCCAAGTCCTTCGATACTTCGGGATGATCCCCGCGCAGGTCAATCCCAACGCGATTAGTGTCCTAGTCGCCTATGCGTGCTACCTGCGTGAGGAGAAGGTCGAGTTCGACCTCTCCGCCTTCCGCAAGGTCCTGACCCTGAAGGCAACCAGCGATGGCACGATGTTTTTTACCAGCGTGTGCGTCAAGGTCGCCGAGACGCTCAACAAGGTTCATCACTGAACCGATAAATTCGTCCTGGTGCGAGGCGACTTCGGCAATATCCCTTTTGCTCCACTCCAGAAGACAGAGGCCGAATACAGGCCGCCTCGCCTGAAGGGGGACGCTCTGAACCTCTATATTTACATGAAGAATAAGGTCATGGACGTCGTCTATCTGCGGTGAGGTGTGGACCAACTCGCCTTTGTGGACCCGGGAGCGGGTAAGTCCTGGATAATACTCGCCGCGCGGCTTTGGTTATCTACTCTTGGTAGGGGTAATTGTTAACTGTCTCGCTTTCCTTTGCAGGGGAATGCGTCATCCCCACTCGTCCTCCCCATGATGCCTCTCGACCACGATCGAGCGACCCCCACCTGGAGGGACCCCTCGCGGGGGCGGTGGTCGCGGTGGACAACGAGATGGCCTCGCCAGAAGATAAGGGCAAGGGTCGGGTCGACCCTGAAGTCGCTTCGGTAAGCGAGCCGAGGCGGAAAAAGCAGAAGACTAGGGGTTCCACTTCTCACCCTCCGGCGAGCCCGCCTCCTGACCCCTCTACTCATCCACATTATGGGCTGGGGATGAGGAGTAAGGATTCCAGAGGGAGTCCTCTTCTGATATGGGACCATGAGGCGAACAGGATCTCGGTGAGTTCGCTCCTCCCTTCCTGGGTGGATTTTGAGGAGGTTGGCGATTAGGCGTTCAACCTGCTTTTTGGGTTGTACGGGCGTGATGACGCTGAGGTACTCGCGGAGATTCCTATCCGCGAGTTGGCCAACCTCAGCTGTCGCTCCGCCCTCCGGACTGCCGAGCTGATTCACCAGACGGCGCGGCGGGGGATCCAGTCGAACAGGCGGCTCCGCGACCCGGGCGTCGCCTACGTGGAGCTGGAGAAGAGGATAGCCGAGAAGGATAAAGAGCTAGCAGAGCTCCAGGCTAAGGAGGCTCCTCCTCCCGAGGTACGGAATCTTACTCGCCCTCGTCTTTCTTGCCTATCCTATCGTTGGCTAACGTTTTATTTCTCGGGAGGCCGCGGTGACGTTGGTGACGCGGATATCCGAGCTGGAGGAGCAGCTCGCCGCCTCGCAGCGTCAGGTCGACTACCTCGGTAATCGCCTCGCCGAGGCCGAGTCCGAGATAGAGGAGTTTCGCCACCAGAGCCGGGGGGAGTCATCGATCGTGCCAGCCCTCCTCCAGTTCACTCCTGCCCAAGTCGCCGAGACACGCAAGAAGCCGGCGATTGCGACCGCAATGTTCGTGCGGGATTATGCTCACCGCAGAGGGGGCCCAAGTTGATCTCGCGACCCTCCTTCCAGAACTATACCGCGAGGTGGCGAGCCCACCCCCGACGGGGACCCAAGGCGAGGACTCCTCCAGCGGATCAGAAGAAGAGGGCCAGAACGACTAAGCGACTTTCTTTTCCGTTTCCTCAAAATGTATTAATAAACCTTTATTTCTGCACGAATTTTTCGGTGTACTCGCCCCTTTCATTCTATCGAATAGGTGCTTTCGCCTTTGTTCATTCTGTGATTGCGCTGCCTTTATTATTGCAATGTTTTTTTTCTGTCGTGCTCGTCCTTAAGGCGTACTCGCCCGTAGCTGTGATTCGCACAGGGGGGCTCTTCTCGTAGGTTTGGCGTCCGGGCCTCCCTTATTCGCAAAGGATGCGAAAGGGCCAGCGGAGGACTCGCTGTGCCGGGTGCTCGCGCACTCGCGCTATGATTTTCTGCGAGACGGTGAGATAACGACTGTGTCGGTCTCGCGTTGGAAGGATATCGGTGGTACTCGCCTCACACACTTCTTCACCAGCATGTTATAGGACATGGGACTCACTCGAGGGGGTAAGTAGCCAACTTGCAGGGGAGGAGCCCAGTGCGACGGCCTGGTCTACGACAACTCTCTGCTCGAGGACATAGAACTCACTCGAGGGGGCGAGTAGCCAGCCTGCAGGGGAGGAGCTCAGTGCTACGGCCTGGTCTACGACAACTCTCTGCTCGAGGACATAGAACTCACTCGAGGGGGCAAGTAGCCAGCCTGCAGGGGAGGAGGCCAGTGCTACGGCCTTGTCTACGACAACTCTCTGCTCGAGGACACATAACTCACTCGAGGGGGCAAGTAGCCAGCCTGCAGAGGAGGAGCCCAGTGCTATGGCCTGGTCTACGACAACTCTCTGCTCGAGGACATAGAACTCACTCGAGGGGGCAAGTAGCCAGCCTGCAGGGGAGGAGCCCAGTGCTACGGCCTTGTCTACGACAACTCTCTGCTCGAGGACATAGAATGGCCTCATTGCTCGGTATCTGTTGTCCAGGTGGTGAAGCGCTACGAGTTTGTAACGGAAAGTGTTATCGTTTTGTTTTAGCATAACAAAAAAGAACTAGGTATTACATTGATATTAGGGGTAGAAACGTTTCAAGTCGTCTCCACTCCAAGTGTTTCCTAGGAGTTCTCCCTCAACATTTTGCAGACGCTACCCGCCTGTTTTTAATACCTCGAAGATAATGTCAGGGCCTTCCCAATTGGGGTGGAGTTTACCTACTGCTGCATATCTCCCTGCGGCGTCCACCTTTTTGAGCACCAAGCAAGGTTTTAAATGTCGGATGTCGGAGACATGTCGGATTGGGTTTTTAGATGTCGGATGTCGGAGACATGTCGGGGACATTTCAATATGTCGGATTTCTAAGAAATATTTATATTGTAACTTGTAACATAATATCTTAGCTTTATTAGTAGGTGTATACTTGTATATATTTCCTAAATACTCAAATCTATCTTCAAATATTATTATCTTTCTAATCATTCAAATGTTTGGCCGGTTCGATGGGGTATATAAAAACTCTAAACAGCGATGGACAACACTAAACAGCGGTTCACTTTAATTTAATTCAATTTAGGCGACATTTCAAAATGTCGGGCTATAATGATTATTGCGTGTCGGCCGAAATGTCGGGTTTTATACAAAAAGTCGGCCGACATTTTCGAAAACGCCATAACCTATATATTTTGATTATGCAAGTCGTTTTCTTATCAAACAGGACATGTCGGCCGACATGTCGGACATGTCGGCCGACATTTAAAACCTTGGCACCAAGTCTCCTTTGTCGAATTGCTTGACTCGGACATGCTTGTCGAAGTGCCTCGCCATCCTCCGCTTGATTTCCTCCTGGCGGATCGTGGCCTGGTCGCAAAGCTCTTCCACAAAATCCAAGGCGAGTCGCTGTGCGTCTTCGTTCTCAAGTCTCCACCTCTCGTCTCCCTCTTTCGCCGCCACCACCCTAGGGCTTTGGACCTCGAACTCTATTGGGATGAGAGCCTCCAAGCCATGTGATAGCTTGAATGGCGTTTCGCCGGTCGCGGTGGTGGGGGTACTCCCCAGGGCCCAAAGGACTGAGGGGAGTTGCTCCACCCAGTTCCCTTTCAGGTTTTCCACCTTCTTCTTGAGCAGCTTGACGATGATTTTGTTGGCCGCCTCCACCTGACCGTTGCTCCTTGGATGATGGACTGAGGCGAAGCGGAGATCGATGCCAAGTTGGCTGCAGAAGTCGGTGAGTTCAAGGCTCGCGAACTGCAGACCGTTGTCGGTGACGATGGCGAGGGGCAGACCGTGTCTACATATGATCTCCCCCCAAATGAAGTTCTTCACCACTAAGGAGGTTGTTTTGGCCAGGGCCTTCACCTCCATCCACTTGGAGAAATAATCGATCATCACCAGGAGATATCTCCTCTGCCCACTCGCCGGAGGGAATGGTCCAACCAGGTCCATTCCCCAAATGGCGAAGGGACAGGGGGTGGTGATCGACCAGAGACGCTGGGCTGGTTGCAACTGGAGCGGGGCGTAGAGTTGGCATTTTGGGCACCTCTTCGCGAACTCGTCCGCGTCCTTCCTGATGGTAGGCCAGAAGTACCCTGCCCGGAGCACTCTCTTCTCCAGGGTTTGGCTTCCCGAGTGACTTCCGCACTCGCCTGTGTGAATCTCATCCAAGACCCGGGAGGCTTCCTCCTCGGACAGGCATCTTGCCAGGGGACCGAAAAGAATCTCCCTGTAGAGTATCCCATCAGTTAATAAATAATAAGCTGACTTGTACCTGAGCCCCTTCTTGTCCTGAACCTCCACAGGCAGCTTGCCCGTGGGCCGTGGTCAAGAAGGTAATGAGAGGGTCCATCCACGACGGGGGCTGATCGATGTCCATCATCTCACCTTCCTCAATAGAGGGCCGAAACAAACCCGTGGCTGTTCCTCCGACCGTGGGGCCGTACTTGTCCAGTCGGTCTGCTTGGGCGTTCTCCTCCCCAGGGACGTGCTGTATGGAGAAGGATTTGAAAGAGCCTACCAAGCCTTTGACCTTTACCAGGTAGCGTTGCAACATCGGCTCCCTTGCTTCAAACTCTCCTCGGACCTGGGAGGCGACCACCATAGAGTCGGAGTGGACTCTTATGTCGTGAATCCCCAGCTCCTGTGCTAGATGAAGCCCTGCGATGACGGCCTCATACTCCGCCTGATTGTTGGTGACAGGGAAATGAATATTGATGACATGCTCGATCCTGGTGCCCTGGGGGCTGACCAGGATGATGCCTCCCCCTCACGAGTTCTTCCCTGATGCTCCGTCCACGAGCATTTCCCAAGCCATTCGTTGGGGTGCTTCCTCGCCCACCTCCACGGTGTAGTCGGCCAGGAAGTCCGCCACTGCTTGGGCTTTCATGGCCAGTCGAGGGACGTATGTGACGTCGAACTCGCTGAGCTCCACGGACCGTTTAGCTAGTCTTCCCGAATGTTCCACCCCTTCCAGAACGCTGCGGAGAGGATGATCCGTCACTACCTTGACCGGATGGGCCTGAAAGTAGGGTCGGAGTTTTCGACCCGAGACTATCAAGGCAAACGCCAGCTTCTCCAGGATGGGGGTAGCGTAGTTCAGCCTTCCGCAGGACCCGACTTACGTAGTAAATGGGGAGTTGCCGTTTTCCTTCCTCGCGGACCAAGATCGAACTTACCGCTTCCGCCCCCACCCCGATGTACAAGAAGAGATCTTCCCCCTCCCTAGTCCCTTGCAACAAGGGTGCCTGGGCCAGCTGGAGCTTTAGGCTCTCGAAGGCTCCCTGACACTCCGCCGACCACTCGAACTTCTTATTGTCTCGGAGGGTTTTAAAGAAAGGCGAGCACTTCTCCCCCGCCCTGGAGAGGAACCGACTCAACCCGGCCAGACGGCCTGTCAGGCGCTGAACCTCCTTGGTGTTTCTGGGTGCCTCCATCTCCATGATTGCCTTGACTTTGTCGGGGTTTGGTTCCACTCCTGCCGGGGTCAAGAGGTGGCCCAAGAACTTTCCCTTTCCGGCCCCGAAAACGCACTTGGCCGGATTCAACCTCATCTTATACTTCCGAAGTGTGGCGAAGGTCTCTTCCAGGTCACGGAGGTGTCCTTCTACGCTCTTGCTTTTCACCATGAGATCATCGACGTAGACCTCTAGGTTTCGCCCCTTCTGCTCCTTGAACACCCTGTCCATCATTCGTTGGTAAGTGACTCCTGCGTTTTTAAGTCCGAAGGGCATCATTTTATAACAATAGCATCCGTCGTTGGTGATGAAAGAAACGTTTTTTTATGTCGGGTCTGTGCATGCAGATTTGATGATAACCAGAAAAGGCGTCCAAAAAACTCATGACAGGGAATCCGACGGCCGAGTCTTCTAGCTCGTCGATCCTATACAAGGGGTAACAATCCTTGGGGCAAGCTTTATTAAGAAAAGAAAAGTCAATACACATACGCCACTTCCCCTCCCCCTTCTTCACCATTACAACATTGGAGACCCAGCCTGGGTACTGGATCTCTGACACAAACCCTGCCTCCAGCAGCTTCCTGACCTCCTCCCTGATGGGCTCGGCCAGGGTGGTGGCGGTTGCCCTCTTCTTTTGTTGGATGGGTGGACACCTTTATCCAAGTTGAGATGATGGCAGGCGACGTCCGCGTCGACGCCGGGCATATCGGCTGCGCTCCACGCAAAGATGTCTGCATTCCTCTGGATGCAAGACATGATCTTCTCCTTGTCTTCCTCTTCCAGCTCCCCGCTGATCTTCACCTTCCTCGGCTTCCCGCCTTCAGATAGGATCTCCTTCTCCTCCACTTCCTCGGCTGCCTCCAACCTTGCCATCTCTTCCATCACCTGGTCTACCACCTCGGCCTCCTCCTTCCAACTGATCGTGTTGACTGCGTTGAGATAACACTGCCTTGCTACTTTGGGGTCGCTCCGGATCCTGATCTGCAACCCTCCTTGATTATACTTGAGGCACTGATGATAGGATGAGGGCACGCATTTGTAAGCACTGATGAGTGGCCTGCCGAAGATGGCATTGTAACTGCTGGGGGCGTCAACGATGACGAACCTGCAGCACCTGGTAATACCCCCTAGCGTCACAACCAGCTCTACTCCTCCCTCTACCTCCTTTCTTTCTCCGGAGAAGCCGAAGAGCGGTCCCTCAGTCGCGGTGACTCTCTTCTCTTCCACCTTCATGGCGTCAAACGCCTTCTTGAAGACCACATTGACGGAACTCCCGTTGTCCACCAGGATGCGGGAGACCGTGTAGTTCTCCACTTCGGCTTTGATCACCACCGCATCATGAAAGGGGTTTTCGTTCCCCAACATGTCTTCCTCCGAGAAAGTGATTTCACCCGACGGTGGCGGAGTCTGGGAGGCAGAGGTCACACCCTTCCGATACACGGCGTTGAGGCTCCCCTTCCGGGTTGCCTCTAACCCCGATCCTCCGTGGATGACACCTATCCCTCCATGGGCTCCTAGATCTCCCCTATCCTCACACCTCCTTGGGGCGGGGACTCCTCCCCCCTCGATTCTCAACATTCCTCCTTCCCGCTCCTGATGCCCCTCCTGGGATCCTCCAGCTCCTCTCCTCAACTCCAAGAACTCAGGGCACGTGGCCGTCGCATGGCCCTCCACCTGGTGGAAATCGCAGTAGGGCATTGCCCGACGCTCCTCTTCACCTCGAGGCTGTCGGCCTGTCGCGGCCTTGCTCTCCTTCCTCGTCCTCGTCCCCTCCTGATCACGTTCGCTTCCCTTGGCAGCGCTTTGTTCCGCCTCCACTGCCCCTGCCTCCGTTCGGGAGAGCGGCAGCGGTCTCGCCGCTCCGGGGAGTATCTCCCTCCCGGTCTCCCTTGGTAGCCTCCTCCTGCAGGTCTCCAGGCCGGCCGGCGAGGCGGGGCCTGGAACCTCCTCTCTTGATTCCGCTGGTCCCTGTTCTCCCTGGATCCTCCTTCTTCTCGCCTTCTCGGCTCATCCCTCTTCTTGGTCTCACGCCGGCCGCTTCCCTCTCCTTCCTTCTCTCCTCCCTCCAACCTGGCTAACTTGGCCACGAACTCCAGGCTGGTTGCCTCCCCCTCGATCTGCCTCGCGACCCGATCGACCAGCTCCTCGAACGATAGGGGGGATTGCTTGTGATCTCCATCTTGAAAAACCCTGGCTGCAGTCCAAGCTTGAATGCCAAGATCAGGGTGTGTCCAGGGACCTCCTGGACTAGGAGGATCTCTTCCTGAAAGTGATCAAGGTATGACCCAAGCATCTCCTGGGGTCTTTGCTTGATAAGAAAGAGGTCTTCTGAACCTTTCCTCCTCTTCTTGGAAGTAGAAAAGCGAAGCAGATAACTTCTGCGCAGGTCCTCGAAGCCGTAGATGCTTCCCACGGGCAACTGGTGGAACCAGTCTCGGGCTTTTTCTTGGAAGGTTATGGCAAACAACCGGCACTTGAAGGCGTCAGTCATCGGCTTGATGGAGACCATATCCTCGAACCACTGCAGGTGCTTGACGGGATCATCTTTTCTGAAATTGAAATTCATGGCGGGCTCTGTGAACCCTACAGGGATGGGGGCGGACAGCACCAACTCGCAGAACGGACTAGGCGGCCGAGCTAGCGAAGGGGACGAACGCGGTCGTACTCGCCCTCCGATTGGCGGGTCTCCGTCGGGCTCGCGAAGAGCACTCGCACGCGGAGCGGCTGGTCTTCATCTTCGAGGAGAACCTCCTTGCCGAGGCGCTGACTCGGTCCCGCCTCGACGGGCGAGGTGGCTGCGACAGGGGAAGGAGCTCCCGCCTCGGCGCGAGGTGTGAGTAGCCCCCTGATGGTATCCTCCATCGCCTTCATGCCCTGCTCGAAGACACTCTTGGTTACGAACTCGCTCAAAGGCAGCGAGTTCCCCTGGCCTGTTCCTGGCTAGTCATGTTCAGTCATGGGATCGTCAGATGAGATTTTCTTCTCTTGCTACAGTCCACGCTCACCGCACCAAAAATGTTGGAACCTGGATACCGGTCCAACCTGTTCGAGACTTGGGGAGTAACTTGAGTTACTTCTCTCTTCGTCGGACCCCTAGATCTAAGTATTCCGAGCTAAGAACTGACCCTCACCGGTTAGTAGGTAGCTTCCTAGGAATGACCCACTGACTGCAGCGAGGAGGTCCCGCCACTAACCCGGAAATCTCACTCGATTTCCCCTCCAAAAAACCAAAAGCTGAGCCTGTCTCAGACATCACAAGGAAGACAACACAAGCTCTCTAAGGGGGGTGGATCTGTGCTGATCTGAGACATAATGAGTCCTATTTATAGGGAAAAATTTCTCAGGGGTAAAATGGTCCTAAAGGTCTGCGGATAGCTGTCTCCGCCTTAACCAAATTACTAGATGCAGACCAAAATGGTTTGCGAACAGCTTCTCGCACCTTTTCGCACCTTTTCACACATACTAACCGCAACCCATGCTGGTCTGCGGATAGTGGGAGAAGACCGAGGAGTCGGGTTGACCCGCACTCGCCTCGCTCCCTCCTTGAGATTGCGACTGGGACGACCAAGTCAGGTCCTACTCGCCGAGGACCATTTCCTCGGCGAGTTTGCCTGGAACCAGGTTGGCTCGCCTCGCCCTGCCTCGAGAAGAGATCATCCATATGAGATCGCGGTAGGGAGGGAGCGTGCTCACTCTCCCTACCCTGGGCGAGTAAGACCGCCTTGGATTCACTCGCCGGTAGGTGCTGGTCTACTCGCCGAGCTCTACTGGTATACTCGCCGAACTCCACTGGTATACTCGCCGAATACGGGTTGTACAGTTATGTTTTTTTTATTATTTCGATATTCTCAACACATTGCTATTTAGGGCCTGTTTGGGCGGGCGGTTTTACTGTGGTGGTGTTTTAAAAAAAACATAACAACACTTTAATTAAAGTTTGACTAGCACGGTTTCAGTCGCCTCGTCCAAAAATCGCAGAAAACATAAAATACGTGTAATCTGCTATCAGAGCGTGGTCGCGGAGAAATTAGCGCGTGCATTCCTCTCAAAGCTGGAGTTGCGAAACTGGAGAAGACTGTGGACCTTGTTTCTCCCAAAACCCTACCGCGGGCACTTGCCGACTCACGATTCGCTGGTGACTCCACTCGGGGAATGCACGATCTGTCAGAGAAGGAGTCCTACGTCCAAGATTGGAAGCCAGGGATCTCGTCGGAGAAGACTGCGAACTGTCAGAGATTTTTTTACCTCTTAATTATTTTGATTCTCAGATCTGCATGATAGCAGTTAATGCGCAGAGCTAATATTGGAAGCCACAATAGCTTTTTTTAATTTTCATGATCTGTTCTCAAAGATCTACTCTGCTCGTCAGTGATTTACTGGATCTCCACGATAGTCAAATGATTATTATGACTTGTAGAATTTTATTGCGATCTATTGTGGAATTTTTTTAATCTGCTCTCAAAGATCTACTCCTGTTTGCAGTCAAATCTGATTGAAGCTCCACAATGTGGGAAGAATGAGTTGATGATCTTTTGAACATTTTAAAATATTTTGAGCACTTTATTATATTTTCATTATAAACAGTTATCGTAGTTCTATGCTACCAAACCTCTAAAATTGCTTTCGCGTTCATGATTGCATTGAAACACAGTTTTTGCAAATAGCGCAACTGTGTTCATGACCACAACTTCCAACCACTGCATTCATGGCCACATTTTCTAATCACTGTGTTTAGGACTGCCACCGCCGCCCCAAATAGACCCTTAATTCACTTCTTTATATCTCGGCACTATGACTTTATTTCACTTTGGTGTCTCTGTGTTTGTTTAGATTTATGTTAATTTGGTTAGATATTTACTTTTACTGATAATTTATTTTTGGCTCTTAATCTTTATGTTTTGAACTTGTATTAATGATAAGTCAAACATTATACTTGTTTTTCCCTCTTAAACTCCTTAAAAATCCAATGTAATTAAGTTAGTGAGTTGCCCTCCTTAACTAATTCTAAATAGATTGAACCTTTGTGAGGATTGCATTTATATTTGTAGGATAAATCCTAACTTTGTCCTACTTTGTATTGCTATGAGAATTTCATATGTTGGATAGTTTTAGCCCTTCCCATCCTTCTTCAACTATGGTTAGAAGAAGCACTAATGCAATTATCGATGGTCCCAAAACGATTCGTAACGTCAAGTCTCGAGTCGTCATCTTGACCCCCTAAAGAGGTATTATAGTTGATACAATTGACGAAGCTAGATACTTCAAGTTAAATTACAAATGAACATATTTTATTAGTCAGCATGGCTATAAAACCAACATAATCATCTTGTAGGAGTTCAAGATGTCAAAGATGAACTGAACGGGATGCCAATTGGCCATCAATTCCTCTCCCTCTTCTTGTTTGAAAAGAAAGAAAAAGAGTTGGGAAGAAAATATTTTAATAGTATCTTACTAGGTCAAGTTGTTCATATCATTTCAACACCAGACTGAACAATTGCTTAAAACATAGCCCAAAACTATCTACAACCGCCACTAACCACTGCCATCTATCATTTAGCCGCTCAAATCCCCTCTCCCACCATTCATAGCTGGCGGCAACCATCCTCCCAAGTGCCTTCCAACCATCTACTGTTTACAGCCCTCCCCACCACCATCCTCCCATATAAAACCTATAAATACTATTAACCACCAAGTAACTACCCCACAAAACAGTTAACCACTCATAACTTCCCTCTCTTCTTCATTCGCTGCACCATTCAACCCACCGACCACCCTCCACAACCCCTCCAACCACCCACTGACTGTGTCACTGGATTTTGAGTTCACTGACATCCCAATTTAGTCCAGGCAACCAACTCCTTACCCAAACTCTTTCCCCCAGGCCAAATTAAACCTCTCAGAACCTTAACTGGACCCCGTTTCCCTTCCCAGTTCTGTACCAGTGGACTGGAACCACCTGCTGCCTTGTTCTTTTTCCAAATTTAACCAACAACCACCCTCATCTAGTCCGTACAAGCTCGGCGAACCCAATCTCCACCCCTACAGCCCATTCCTTACTGCCTTCACCCAAACAGTCGCTACACTCCTACCTACGTCCTCCAACTTCCCCAAAGATACTATCTAGTCCCTGGAATCTGCACCGAACGCCGGAGAATTCTGTCCAGATCCAGAAATCATCAACACAGTACTTTCCAAGACTCCTATTGTTCATGTAAAGTTTTTGTTTGAAGCCAATATTACTTATTATTGTGTATTTGGTGAACAAACATATGATTTGGGATGCTAACTCATACATGTTTGCTCGTTAATTGTTCTATTTGCTAGATTTATTCCACCAACATTTAATGAATCACTCTTAATCGTAATTCAACCTGAAATTGCTATGTAAAACCCCTACTTAGTTTGACATCAATTCATAAGCCTGGCCGAAACTCATGAAGTGAAGCAAACTAAGCAACAATATAAAATTAGTATCATAACAAGATTAACTAAAGTTTACAGCGGAAGTAAGTGATTGCGAATGAAATTGGTGAAATACCTTACAGCTGAAACACAGAGCCAACTAGGAAGTAAGAGCGAACAACCTGACCCGAAATCCTTGTAATGAAATTTCCGAAAACGGATCAACCCACTGGCGAGCAAGAAAGAATTTTCCCACCAGTGACATTAAGAATATAATTTGATTAACTTACAGGAGCATGCTTTTAAAATAACATTTTATACAAAAAGAAAAATGCAAACAATCTTCTATACATGCTTTTCTATAGAATACTTGAATCAATAAATGTTTGATCTATCACATGATCTTAAATTGAACTTTCTTTTAAAATACAAAATCATTATCTTATAAAGATTTCTAGATTTTGACTAGCTTTTGAAACTGAGATCTGTCATATTTCCTATTCTTCTCATTCTTAGTTAAGTAGATTTGAATGCACATTCTAACGATTCGAGTCTCTACTAACGATCATATGTGATCTAGTGTCTCTCTATCACAGACACCGACTCGAATCTACTAATCTTGTATGGGATGTCAACTCCCAGACTTGAGGCTCATAAGGTCTGCTATGCCCTATGAGTATGATGGTGTGCCTCCATCAATCATGAGGAAAAATACCTCTCATGCCCCCATTTCTGAACTGATCATCTAGTGGTTGGTACGATCAATACATTATGTCGTCCACTTAAGGCCACTAGTATGAGGCTTATTACATAGATTAAGGCTTCGTTTGGTTGGGCGTTTTGCCTCCTCCGTTTGGAGCAAACGCCACCGGACGACGGGTAAACAAACGGGCGCCGACGGCGTTTGCTCCGTTTGCACCCGCCGGATAGAGGAAAAGGAGTCTAAATGGAGCGTTTCCAACCCCGCCTCCCCCCCTCCGGTTCCAATGCTCCGTTTGGACCCGCCGGTTGCATCCGCCACCGCCGAACCAAATGAAGCCTAAACCTTTTGTTTTTAGTCTATTTGCACATAACATCTTCAGCTGGTTTGTTCGTGTGTTAAGATGGTATTCTTGCGCTGATCTGTACGTCGAGATATAATAGCTTATTTGACATTTAGTATGAATCCATTTGCTACTGATAATACAATTTCACGTATGTTTCGTAATACATTATTTGTCTAAAAATGAATTCATGTGCTATTGATGATCTAATCTCACGTGTGTTCTATAACTATTATTTGTTTGAATAAGATTTCATGTACTACTGTTGATTTGATTTCCTGAGTGTTCTACAATAACTTGTTTATCTGGATATGAATTTGTGTACTACTGACGATTTGATTTCATGTATATTCTGTCATAATTTATTTGTCTGTTAATATTGTCGTGCATTGATTTGTATGTCAAATTTAGTTAACTCAATTAACATTTAATACGAACATTGCAATTTCACATGTGCTCTGGCGCGACTAATAAATAATTTCAATAAGTGATATGTCTAGTTGGAAGGAAACGAATTTCTTACAATTAAAGTGGGGCGCTCAAAGACGCGGCAAGGTGGCATGATTCCGAATAGATTATTCTGACTACACAAATTTGTTCTCCGATTAACGAATAAGGTCACTTCCTCAAGAGACCTAAAAAGGCAACTAACGCACATTAATTTCTCCTAAATTTCAAGAATGCTATTTCATAATAAGGAAAAGAACCTACCACCTCTCTAATAGTGGAGGGTTACGATTTTTGAAACGGAAACGACCTCGCCTCAACTTGGAGTTGCCGAACCAACCACGATGAAGCGGAACCAAAACCCTAAATTACAATTTCAAAAGGCTCAGTGGAAAGTTCTAAAAGAGAGGTTAAACAAACATTGATTGAAAATGGAAGGGAAAATGATACCTGTGCAACACCGAAAGGAAAGGGGTCGATCAACCACAAGTCTCCATTGTGGAGTCTCGACTAGGGTTCCTGAAATTTCTTGCTGGAAGAGGAGGAGAAGTGGCTCCAGCCGACAGTCCAGATCTTAGAAAGGAAGGAAGACTACTCCCTAACGATGTCGATGGCTGGAGAGGAAGTGGTCGGCGGGTTTTCTGGAAACGTTGAAGGGCCTGCGCCTGGCGTCGACGACGAAAACGAGAGGGGAAGGCGTTGTCGGTCGCTGGAAAAGGATCGTGAAAACCCTAGGTTTCTCCCGTCCGAATCGCGAGGGAAAGCGGGAACGACAATTTCCATTTCACGCTCGTCTGTCAGAAAGGAATTTAGGGCGTGGAGTGGGGGTTCGACGAGGGCGATGCTGTCACAGGGGGAGATCTCGCCGGTTGGAGTCGTCTGCGAGGAAGGAACGGGAGCGTCGGCGGTTTCTGCTTCTGTCGAGCGCATGGGAAGAATAAATAAGGTTTCAGCGGTTTTGATTACGCGTGGGGGGGGGGGAAGGAAAATAAAACGTGCTGCTTGGTTATTAAAACCGTGGCTCACGCTAATTAAAGGACTTAAAATTGAGCCTTTTTTCTTAATCCCCAAAATGCCATTCCACCAATACACCAATACTATGATATTAACGTTCCCACAAACTTCTACATTGCGCCAAAATACATGCTATAATCTTCAATACAAATTCTAATTAACGCGCGACAACTAATCATAATATTTCGTGCATCGACATGATGATTGCTCGATCAATTTCGCTCGCGATTGGGCCCTGCAATTAAATTTTATTTTCGCATAAATTACGGATGTTACAAATCTTCCCTCCTAATAAAATTTTCGTCCCCGAAAATTTAATAATCACACCTGAGCCAAAAAGGAAGGCATAATCTTCAATGCTCCGGAGTTCATCTTCTCTTTCCCATGTATATTCCGGTCGACCACAATTCATCCAAAGAACTTTTACAAAACGGATCTCTCTTCTCCTGAGCTTCTGAATCCTTTAGTCCATTATCCTGACTGGTATAATATTGATGCTAAGATTTGATTCGATGGGGTGCATCCTCAGTACTGATCACCTGATTAGGGTCTCTGACTGCTCTCCTCAGATAGAAGACATGGAATACATCAAGTAATCCCATCAATACCTTGGGTAAGGCTAACATGTAAGCAACCTCACCAATGCGCTCACGTACCTCGAATGGACCAACGAAACTAGGACTCAAATTCTTTATCTGCTTAAGTCTAAAAGTACCCTTGGTAGGTTTGACTTTAAGGTAGACAAAATCTCTACTACTGCAAATTCATCGTTCTGTAGTTCTAATCACATCGCTTGGCTCGTCTATTATGAGTTCTCTTCATACGACTCTTAAAGATCTTGACTCGATATGTGGACTTGTCAATCCAAGACTCTATTTTAGTGTCTTTTCTTCATTATTGGTCCAACAAGGAGATATCTAACACAATCTACCACAAGGAGCCTCAACAAGGCGACGTACCCAAACTTGCCTTGAAGCTGTTATAATAGAGCGATTATACCAAAGGCGTACTCTCACTTACCCTGAAAGTACAAACTACATATCTTCACCATATCTCTTATGATTCTATTAGCACCCTTGACTATATATTTATTCAGGAATAACAGTTGATGCTAAATTTTAAATTTGCACAAGTACACTTAAACATAAGCCCAATCAAAAAGGTATTCTACCATCTGTCAAAAGGAAAACCGTCGAAACACATCACTGTGAAACTTAACAACCTTATCTACATAAATATGGACTAATTGAAGATTGCTCAACATATCCAACAGAACAAGAAGTGATTCATGTGGTTAATTGATCCATGAAAACCAACTCAACAATATTCCCATGTTAAATCTTGTCATACTTCCATTGAGTATTCATGCTTCCTTTAAGGAATGTGAAGTGTTTGAAAAATTACCTCCTGACATTTAACATTCTAATTTTAACGATTAAGCAAGTTTCGTGCATTCCTACAAATTCGAACATATACATGCAACGCAAATCACTAGTCCGATTTCTTTGGATCCTCAAACATCATCATATTATTCTGAGGTATAAAATACTTGTTCTTACGAGTCTCAAATGTGTGTCCAAGCAGAGACTAACAATAATTAAAATGCAACCTCTTCCTGTGCAAATCACCTTAGGGAAAGACGTCTTGAACCGTAAAATCAAACATATATTGTTACGACCAACCCCATTTAGGCTTTACCCAGTGGATCACACCGGGGCCCAGGGGGGCCGTACCAGGGCCGCGGCCCATACACCCTAACCCTTCTCCCCTTTCTATTCCCCAGGGCGGGTTATTGAAGGCTGCTCATACGGCACCGGGGTTTGAACCCCCGACCTCCCTTGATAAGAAGATTTTAACATGTCCCTCATCACCAACTGAGCCGCGGCTCAGTTGGTGATGAGGGACATGTTAAAATCTTCTTATCAAGGGAGGTCGGGGGTTCAAACCCCGGTGCCGTATGAGCAGCCTTCAATAACCCGCCCTGGGGAATAGAAAGGGGAGAAGGGTTAGGGTGTATGGGCCGCGACCCTGGTACGCCCCCCTGGGCCCCGGTGTGATCCACTGGGTAAAGCCTAAATGGGGTTGGTCGTAACATAAAAGTGCACTTTTTATGATACGGCCCACCCCTTTAGGTCAGCACAGTGGATCACACCGTGGCCCAGGGCGGCCGCACCAGGGCCGCTGACCATACATCCTAACCCTTCTCCCCTTTAGATTCTCCATGGCGGGTTATTGAAGGCTGCTCCTACGACACCGGGGTTTGAACCCCCGACCTCCCTTGATAAGAAGACTTTAACATGTCCCTCATCACCAACTGAGCCGCATGATATGGCCCACCCCTTTAGGTCAGCACAGTGGATCACACCGTGGCCCAGGGCGGCCGCACCAGGGCCGCGGCCCATACACCCTAACCCTTCTCCCCTTTAGATTCTCCAGGGCGGGTTATTGAAGGCTGCTCCTACGGCACCGGGGTTTGAACCCCCAACCTCCCTTGATAAGAAGATTTTAACATGTCCCTCATCACCAACTGAGCCGCGGCTCAGTTGGTGATGAGGGACATGTTAAAGTCTTCTTATCAAGGGAGGTCGGGGGTTCAAACCCCGGTGCCGTAGGAGCAGCCTTCAATAACCCGCCCTGGAGAAGCTAAAGGGGAGACGGGTTAGGGTGTACGGGCCGCGGCCCTGGTACGGCCCCCCTGGGCCCCGGTGTGATCCACTAGGTAAAGCCTAAATGGGGATGGCCGTAACATATATCTTATCTTAGATAACTTCCAAAGTTTTGGTCATCTTGGGCCCTAAAAGTAACCAACGTCAGAATCGGTCTTATGCATTTTATGTATTCTCTAAACAACAATGGGTAGAAAAAAAAACAAGTTGGCACGGGATAGCACCTTGATTCTCTAATTTATCCAGTGTCTGCACCAATTTCAACTAACACGCGGTAAGACAAAGACTCGCAACCCTTCCACCAGTGCATTTGCTATCACAGTATCACTTGCAGGTTGATACTAGATACCCGCATCATAATCCATAAGAAAATACTTAACATTTTTAAAATTTTATGAAGATCTCACATAAACTCTACAAAGGTTAGTGTCTTCAACTCTTCGATGTAGGATTGCCTACAAGTCATGACAAGCTAACGCTTTTTGGTCTTTCAATAGTTTGTTTGCAACGTTGTGACATTCTAATGCTTCATGATGACACATGTGTCACAAACCCTTGTCTAAAGCATCGCCACAAAGATTTGAAAGCCTTCTCCGTCTAAAGGTAAGAACAATATTAGCACCTTCATTGTTCATTTCTAAATTCCTCAAATGCTAATTCAAGTTCTATTTTCCAATTGAAAGCTTCTTATTTTTCTGGCAAATGAATTTAATGGTAATCTCATTTTCATGGAAATCTTACTGAGTCTTCTGAAATAACTTGCTAATCCAAGAGGGTTACTGACCTGAGTAACTTTGGTTCTCGACAAATCTTTGATCACTCGTATCTTTTGGGTCCACTAAGAATTTTCCACTACTGCCAACATGTCTTGCAAAGGCAATTTATGTGAGCTAAAACTTGTACTTTTTTTTGAAGATGATCGTTCCCGAGTACTCCAAATCGTCCTTACTTTTTGAATATAGGATATCATCGAGGAAGAAACTGACAACTCGATAAAGAAAAATCTCAAACACCTTATTTGTCTGATCTATGAAAGTAATGGGGGGGCATTGCCCATTTTAAAATACGTACTTACCAACTCAAAGTTAAAACCTTGCATTGAAATATTAACCTTATATGTTCCCTCTATTATCCCTTAGTTGTAGAAACCATAACCTAAGTCTAGCTTAGAGAAATAAGCATGATTCTTCGAACTAGTCATTAAATTCGAAAATTCCAGGTAGTAATTACTTATTTGAACTTGCGACTTATCCAACTCATGATGGCAGACGGACAACTCGAAATTGTCATCCTTCATGACAAAAGATGAGTCACTCTTTAAGGCAACGTTGCTACGCGTAATAATATCAACTCAAGCAAACTCATGCCATTGAACTACCGGACCTGCTAGTACTTCGGGTGTCATGCTGTAGCAGATTTGATTATGGGTAAAATTTTAGGAACGGGTTTTCTTTCGGGCATATATCTTTATGACATGATTGCAAAGCACTGTTAGATTCTTAAGGAGAGCATCTGAAGGTTCACAAAATTAATGGAACATTCTGAAAATTGTTTCTGAATTCGACGTGCATCTGTAAAAGCACATCATATCTATCATTATTACTTATGATTGTCTTAGCCGACGGGGCATTAATATTGGAACTCGTTTCATACCTCGAGACACAGCAGTGAACTGTTCTAGCCATTTTACACTTGGTTCTACTAGCGATCTAACCTTGCCTTATGATAACTAATTCATACGTACTTCGATCAACTCTGCTATAGGAGGGATGTATACTCTTATCGTAGATTCAGACAGTTCAAAGGTAAACAAAATCTACATCGATGACTAGAATACTAAGAGAGTCACTCGACAACGGGGCTTCAAAACACTGACACCACAATAAAGATTATGTGCTCAACTATAAGCAAAAGACTATATCATAAACGATTATGATAATCTCATACTAAAGAGAATGGAACACGATTCAGAACGAAGAACTTGACCAGATGAGGTGGTAACTAATCTGACTGAAATATACTAAACCCTACCATATTAGGGATGAAAGTTGACCTTACAAATTTTAATTTCTCAAAGAGTCTCTACAGACTGTCATAAATGCAAAAACTCATAACTTTACAAGATACTGTCTCGACGACATGCACTAACTTGAGATTCTTCTTCTATAGAAGTCAATCTTGAAAGAGGTCACATACTACCTTGAGGAAGTTATCTCAAGTGACATGATCTGTAGTTCGTCAAATAAGGTGTGGAGGATTCAAGATTTGCTCTAGAGAGTATCATAGTTAAAGAGCGGCAAGCCACAATCTTATCGGTAATCACTTATGATACTAGAGAATTATGAGACGACAAAGGATTAGACATCAACCAAACGTCTCACATTGAATTTAGCTAAGAAAACATCTCCCATCATTATTACATAGACTTATAGGTAATGACTTAACGACTCTAACCTCCAGGGAATGACTCAAGTAAAATCCTATGGCTCTGTGAATTTTACTAGGTCATGGGATCCTAAACCAACTTGCTTTGATACCAATTGTAAAACCCCTACTTAGTTTGACATCAATTCATAAGCCTGGCCGAAACTCATGAACTGAAGCAAACTAAACAACAGTATAAAATTAGTATCATAACAAGATTAACTAAAGTTTGCAGCGGAAGTAAATGATTGCGAATGAAATTGGTGAAATACCTTACAGCTGAAACACAGAGCCAACTAGGAAGTAAGAGCGAACAACCTGACCCGAAATCCCTGTAATGAAATTTCCGAAAACGGATCAACCCGCTGGCGAGCAAGAAAGACTTTTCCCACCAGTGACACTAAGAATATAATTTGATTAACTTATAGGAGCATGCTTTTAAAATAACATTTTATACAAAAAGAAAAATGCAAACTATCTTCTATACATGCTTTTCTATAGAATACTTGAATCAATAAATGTCTGATCTATCACATGATCTTAAATTGAACTTTCTTTTAAAATACAAAATCATTATCTTATAGAGATTTCTAGATTTTGACTAGCTTTTGAAACTGAGATCTGTCATATTTTCTATTCTTCTCATTCTTAGTAAAGTAGATTTGAATGCACATTCTAACGATTCGAGTCTCTACTAACGATCATATGTGATCTAGTGTCTCTCTGTCACAGACACCGACTCGAATCTACTAATCTTGTATGGGATGTCAACTCCCAGACTTGAGGCTCATAAGGTCTGCTATGCCCTATGAGTATGATGGTGTGCCTCCATCAATCATGAGGAAAAATACCTCTCATGCCCCCATTTCTGAACTGATCATCTAGTGGGTTGTACGATCAATACATTATGTCGTCCACTTAAGGCCACTAGTATGAGGCTTATTACATAGATTAAACCTTTTGTTTTTAGTCTATTTGCACATAACATCTTCAGCTGGTTTGTTCGTGTGTTAAGATGGTATTCTTGCGCTGATCTGTACGTCGAGATATAATAGCTTATTTGACATTTAGTATGAATCCATATGCTACTGATAATACAATTTCACGTATGTTTCGTAATACATTATTTGTCTAAAAATGAATTCATGTGCTATTGATGATCTAATCTCACGTGTGTTCTATAACTATTATTTGTTTGAATAAGATTTCATGTACTACTGTTGATTTGATTTCCTGAGTGTTCTACAATAACTTGTTTATCTGGATATGAATTTGTGTACTACTGACGATTTGATTTCATGTATATTCTGTCATAATTTATTTGTCTGTTAATATTGTCGTGCATTGATTTGTATGTCAAATTTAGTTAACTCAATTAACATTTAATACGAACATTGCAATTTCACATGTGCTCTGGCGCGACTAATAAATAATTTCAATAAGTGATATGTCTAGTCGGAAGGAAACAAATTTCTTACAGTTAAAGTGGGGCGCTCAAAGACGCGGCTAGGTGACATGATTCCGAATAGATTGTTCTGACTACACAAATTTGTTCTCCGATTAACGAATAGGGTCACTTCCTCAAGAGACCTAAAAAGGCAACTAACGCACATTAATTTCTCCTAAATTTCAAGAATGCTATTTCATAATAAGGAAAAGAACCTACCACCTCTCTAATAGCGGAGGGTTACGATTTCTGAAACGGAAACGGCCTCGCCTCAACTTGGAGTTGCTGAACCAACCACGATGAAGCGGAACCAAAACCCTAAATTACAATTTCAAAAGGCTCAGTGGAAAGTTCTAAAAGAGAGGTTAAACAAACATTGATTGAAAATGGAAGGGAAAATGATACCTGTGCAACCCCGAAAGGAAAGGGTTCGATCAACCACAAGTCTCCATTGTGGAGTCTCGACTAGGGTTCCTGAAATTTCTTGCTGGTAGAGGAGGAGAAGTGGCTCCAGCCGACAACCCAGATCTTAGAAAGGAAGGAAGACTACTCCCTAACGATGTCGATGGCTGGAGAGGAAGTGGTCGGCAGGTTTTCTGGAAACGTTGAAGGGCCTGCGCCTGGCGTCGACGACGGAAACGAGAGGGGAAGGCGTCGCCGGTCGCTGGGAAAGCGGGAACGGCAATTTCCATTTCACGCTCGTCTGTCAGAAAGGAATTTAGGGCGTGGAGTGGGGGTTCGACGAGGGCGATGCTGTCACAGGGGGAGATCTCGCCGGTTGGAGTCGTCTGCGAGGTAGGAACGGGAGCGTCGGCGGTTTCTGCTTCTGTCGAGCGCATGGGAAGGATAAATAAGGTTTCGACGTTTTTGATTACGTGTGCGGGGGAAGGAAAATAAAACGTGCTGCTTGGTTATTAAAACCGTGGCTCACGCTAATTAAAGGAGTTAAAATTGAGCCTTTTTTCTTAATCCCCAAAATGCCATTCCACCAATACACCAATACTATGATATTAACGTTCCCACAAACTTCTACATTGCGCCGAAATACAGGCTATAATCTTCAATACAAATTCTAATTAACGCGCGACAACTAATCATAATATTTCGTGCATCGACATGATGATTGCTCGATCAATTTCGCTCGCGATTGGGCCCTGCAATTAAATTTTATTTTCGCATAAATTACGGATGTTACATGCTAACTCAGTGTTCTAATTTTGATTATGAATGAATGTTGACTTCATTATTTATTTCAACATTTATTGTTAATTAACCGTCGTATAATTGCTTGTGCTTCACATCATTCTTATATCCCTCACGACACTACACTAACACTCAATACATTCGTCCTGCCTCACTTGGTAGGGTTTTCCATAGGGAGGAGCTTTTATTAGATTTATTCCCTATTTTGGGAGGAGTTTCACTTTGATACTGAATATGGCGGTAAGAATATGATTTCGAGGAGAAAAAGGCATAAAAATGGTCTCTCACACAGCTCTTCGACACTCTTAGTTGAAGGGACAATGACTCAAAGAACTAAACTCTTGTGGTTAAAAAAATTCTAGTAAGGAATAAAACTATCATCATTCGCAAACTTTACTACTTTTCAATAGAGTACATGTGCGTTTGATAAGAATAGCATGACCTTGCTAATAACCTGAACAATAATTCCTTTTACTGCAATAGAAGAAAAAGAATGCAAAAAATTCAATCCTATCCACTATCATCGGATACGTAGTCTTAAATAAAATTTCCAAGCTATTAATTAGCCAAATTGAACAATCGTTTGCTTAAGTCAAAACAAAAATACAGCAAGTTCTCCTGTTGCATCAGTTTCATATTCTTGAATGGACTGGACAATTGGCTGATTATTTTGTAGAAAAGCATAATAATATTCTCTTGATGCTCAAAGAAACTAAATAGTATTTTGAAAGATTTGGAGAACATTGTTAAACGTAATTTTGCAGAAAGCAGATTGCGGCTTGAGTGAAGTTATTGCACTAGAATTTGCTTTGGTGGTTTGAAGAACGAAATTTCAAATGTGGCTGATTATAACATTCTTGTAAAGATTATCCCCATGTTTGTTTTCCGAATCTCTTCTTCAGTGATCATTGGTAATTTTCATCTTGTTTATTTGATTTGTTAAGTCGTCTCCCTTGTATTCAAAGCATTTATCATTTTCGTATGATTGTAATATTTCATTCCCAGGCATCAGCTTCCTTTAGATTCTCCTGCTAATTTACTTATTTTTCTGTGACTATATGGGTTCTGTTGTTGTTGTTGTTGTTGTTCTGTGTGATATTGCTTTCCTAGTTGACTTATTTAATTAATTAGCTGATTTATTTTGATTGGATTTGCCGTCCTATTGGTTTTTTAGTGAGCGTGAGCAGCACGTCTCTTTCAAGTGAAATGAAGGGGGAGGCTCTGCTGTTGGTTGATGATGGATTGGAAATAAAGATGCTTTCTGTCCTTCAGGATTTGCTTTCATCCTCACCTTCTGAAAAAACTGATTTTCTCGTAGTTCATGTACGTCCTGGTTCGTAAATTTTTTCAGTCTAAATAGTGATATTTAAAATGCAATATTTTAATTTCATAGTACGCTATGCATTGACCTCCTAAGTTGCCGTGGTGGTAGTTATGAACTTTTTCATTTCTCGCTTCTGTTTTAACATTTCATACTAATGTTTGATTTTGATTGACTTAGTTTATTGCTAATGAATTGCATCATTTGTCTTAATGGAAATTTCAATTTATTCTTTTGGTATTTTGGTTATTATATATGATTGAGTACGTCTTAATACGTACATCTGCATTTGTGCGCGATTGTCTCATGACCAAGCGAACTTTGGGGCGCAATTAATTTTTCCCCATAGTTTATGATTCATCTATATTTCCATATTTGGATAGATCATAGTTGATTAATTTGAATTCTTTACTATTTATGATGTCTCTTAACCTAATAACTCACTGCTTCCTAAGTCAATCTTTAATTGTAAATATAACCTATGACTCTTATAATCTTGTCGTAGAAAAATGATAGATCAGAGCCGCCTCGTTAATCCTCGATTTCTTTAGCAATAATATCTTCCTGTTAACCACAATCTTTTCCCATCAACCACAATCAAGTCTTCTTCCTTCCAATCCAACAATTTGTTCTTTCCATCAACCACAATAAATTTTTTTCTTCCTCGTGTCACCGTACTTCATCTTGCATCAAGACCGGAGGACAGATTGTTATTGTAATAAGCATGCCACAGTTAGTAGCACAGTCGACATCCTGGATTACAAAGTAAAAATTCGTATTAGACTTGCATACTGTGACGACACAAATAATAGAAATCGTGGTGCTTATTAAGTACAAAAAAAAGACTAACCCAACAACTCATGCTTAGCTGATACCTCATCAACCGATCCTCAATGTTCATGACCTCTCCCCTTGCAATGATTACGAAGAAATCAATCAAGAGGTTCAAAAATACTAATAAAAATGTCATTGCAAGCACTTCCCTAACCACAACAATGTATATCACTTCAAGAATGAGATTCCGCTTTTGGTGGAAGTGTCTAAGTTTTAACGACGGTCAATAACTTCCCACCACCATAATTTCCTCTTGTCGGCAAATACCTATGGTGGAATCACAATTTGAAATAGGATCCTTCACATGGTGGAAGAAATTTAAGAAAAAAGACATTTTTTTGGCCCCTAAGTGATTGCATGGAAAGTGATGCCGAGAACTATTCACCAATGATTTTTGAAAGATTTCACAACAATATGCGTTCTAAAAATTCAACACATGCAAGGGAAATACCCGGTGCATGAGTATTTAATGGATTTTAAGACACTCCAAGGTCGTCCTACTATGTTCATAAATTTGCCGGCCGATTGACTAGTGATGGCGAGAACCGTTTAATGTGTTTATTACCTCTCTTATTAAGTCGTTATTCAGTAAACAATGAGTCTAATTGAAGGAGGGAAGATTAGATCTAGATGAAAAATAACAAGAATAGTTTGAAGAGCAAAAACTTCGTACCTAAAGACTAACATTATAATACGAACAAGAAGCAAGTTGCATTAATCGAAGAAGAACACGGATACAATCCGGATCGAAGTCCGGCCAAGATCAAGAAGGCTGGTTCCTCTAATGATCCCTCCCTCAAATGAGAGCCTAAATCCCTAATGATCCAAAGATGAAACTAACACTCCCATACCTCCTCCTTATATAGGGAGGAGGGGGCTCACATCAACCCTAAGACATTTAACGAAAAACAGTAATAATAAAAAGAGATGGCGCGTGCGCGTAACAATACATCCCGTCAGAAAAGCGACCTTGTCCCCAAGGTCGGAGCGCCGCCCGCCGGTCAGTAGTGGGATGCCGTCGAGGTGCCCGGGGCGTCGTGCGGTAGTCCGTCCGAGAGCAGCAGGACGTCGAAGTCGGCGGCGGAGAGCGCGGCCACGTCGTCGCCGATGAGGACACGACACTCCTTCACGGAGCACTCATGACCAGGAGAGTAGGGGTGCTTGCAGCGGAAGCACATGCCCTTGCTTCGTAAGTCGTTGTACTCCTGGTTGGAGAGGCGGTGGGTAGGGACAGGCCGGTTGTTGCGAGGACCCATTATTGGTGGCCGAGGCAGAGGAGGTGGCGGAGGTGTATGTTTCGGATGGGTCGAGAAATATGTGTAAGAAGGATGCCTAGAGGGAGGTGATGGTGAAGGAATGTTGCCGGACGTCGCGAGAAATTCTGCCTCCACCAGGGGGCGAGGTCAATGGCGTGGTGAACCGTTAATGGTTGGAGAGTGCGGAGACGGGAGCGGAAGTGGGGTTGCAAGCCGTTCATGAAGAACCCCAAGTAATGGTCTGGGGGAAGACCGGGGGCATGGGTGACTAATTCCACGAAGGCATCAATGTACGAGTCAATGGAGCCAGTGTGACGCACCCCGCAAAGTCGCTCGATCATGGGGCCGGAGTAGCGGGCGTCATACCGCTGAATGAGGGCCTCAGAGAGAGCTGGCCAGGTGAGGTCGGGAGAGGTCTGCCGGAGTCAACGGACCCAATGGAGGGCCGACCCTTCCATGCCGATGATTGCGGTGGAGACCCGTTGTGTCAGCGCGGTCTGGTGAATGTCGAAGAACTGCTCGGCGCGGGCAATCCACCCGAGGGTGTCAGACCCGTTGAAGGTAGGCATGTCAGGTCCACGGGACAGTGAAGGAGGCACTTCCACCGCTGCGGAAGCATCGAGAAGCACGGTGCTGGGGGAGCCCACAACAGAGGTGGTAGAGGGCCCAAAGTGCTGGGTGAGCTGCAATTTCTGGAGCATGGTCAGAATTGAGGTGAACTGCTCGGTCTGAGTCTCGAGACGAGAGTTGATGGTGGCGAGGGAGTGTTCGAGGGCTTCCTCGCGGGCTTCCATCCGGTTCTTTGGTATATGAGCACGATTGCTCCGAGTTGGAGGTTGGCACGGGGCGGAGCCGGCCCGCAGGGGGCCGGGGCGGCGGCGGGGAGCGCTGGCGGGCGGAGGAGGACGCACGGGGCTGTGCCTGGGATCGCTGGCGGGCTGAGGAGGACGCACGGGGCGGCGGGGGGAAGTGCTTGCGGCTGAGGAGGACGCATGGGGCGGCTGGACGCCGATCGGGCGAGGGACGACGGTGCTACACGGGTAGATCTGGGCAGCAGGGGCCGGGGAACGCCGATCGGGCGGACGAGAGGCGGGATGGCGTTGTCGACCGCACGGCTGCAGCGACAGAGGCTGGATGGCAGGCGTCGAGGGCTGGCGGTCGTCGACCGCACGACGTCGTCGATCGAGGGCTGGCGGGCGGAATAGATCGCAGAACTGCGTCGTCGTCGAAGAACTGCGTCTCAGGCTGAATGTCGAAGACTGCGTCGTCGTCGTCGATCGAGGGCTTGCAGGTCGCAGGCAGCGCGCTGGCGGAATAGATCGCAGATCGCAGGCGAGTCCGGGGAGAATCCTCGGCTGAGAGCAAGACTCCGGCGGCTAGGTCAGCGGGCGGAGTGGCAGGTCGGACCAAATAATACGAACAAGAAGCAAGTTGCATTAATCGAAGAAGAACACAGATACAATCCGGATCGAAGTCCGGCCAAGATCAAGAAGGCTGGTTCCTCCAATGATCCCTCCCTCAAATGAGAGCCTAAATCCCTAATGATCCAAAGATGAAACTAACACTCCCATTCCTCCTCCTTATATAGGGAGGAGGGGGCTCACATCAATCCTAAGACATTTAACGAAAAACAGTAATAATAAAAAGAGATGGCGCGTGCGCGTAACACATTACTTCTCATTTGTCGCACATATCCTATTTTCCCTCGAAAAGAGATGCAATTTCAGGTTACAATATTTTCCTTATTCGATGCTCCGTGCAATGAATTACAAATGTAGTAGGTCAATGTTATTGGTTGAGTTTTACTTTATACTTCATAAAATGTCAAATTTTTTGATTTTGGGTGTCTTTGTTATTTAGTTATTTTTGTAATTGTCTGATTGTTGGGACTTCACAAATTGTTATTCATGTATGATTTGCCCTAGGAATGGTAAACAGGAAATTAGTGTTATCTCCCCTTCACAGTTCTCTTTTTAGCTAGGGTAGGGATTTGGTAGCTCTTTCTTGATCTCTTCGCCTTTGATTGCTTCTACAAGGCTGCTTTGTATTGTTATGATCTTTGAATCATAGTATATTGGAATTAGAGCCAAACCATTCCGCATCCTCGATGTCGCAGAAGCACTAGAATCCGTGTAACCTTGCCATGCTCCTTCCACTCACCCCATTTTTCACATATATCGATTGATCATTGCTATATCTCCCTCTTTTGATGCTCTACCATACAACTCATCAAGACACAGTCTTTTGATCCTTCAGTGCGCGCGGATTCTTGTTCAGGTTCAAAGACCAATCCACAATCCTGCTCTTCAGGTAGTCGACGCTTGCAAGAATAATCCTTACAACTAGTGAATTTCAGTCTCTGCTGCCGGAACCAACGAGCTCCATAAATTAGCTTTAGTTAACGACATCAACCATGCTATGGATCGACTTCCTTCAATAGTTTTTCTCCCCTTACAATTTTTGCAATCATCTGTAACCTTTGCAGCTCACATAGCTTCCTTTATGCACGATCCAATGCAGATCCTACCACAACACATCTTGATTTTTCTTCCATGATCAACTTTCTCTGCCGAGTCTATCAGTCCACCAACCCTTTCAGAACAGTTTATGGAAACCTTTACAAAAGGTTACAGTAATCCGTATGCCTCATAACCACCATATTCCTTATTGTCAGTACAATTATGATCGTTTTGGATGCCGACACCATTGCCTCACTAGCTCCATCTTCATTAGAAACTCTATTTGTTTTTTGTAAGTTCATCGTGCTATTAAAGAATGGGATAAATAGGTTAGAACAACTCATAGCAGAGGAAGCAACTGCCTGGGCGCAACATCTAGAGGCTGAGACAACTGACGACCCATACACATGAGTTGATTGACAACACATGGAGTACGCCACCCGCTCTCTCGTGCCCTGAATCTCTTATGATAATTCCTGTCGCCATCGATCCCTATTGTTCCTACCTACCAGGCCCCTTTCACGCCATAGACCCATGTTACCTTCATTCAGCAAGCCCCTCTCTAGCTACCCCTCAAGGACGAAGGTTTAACAGCCCGTCTAAACTGTCACTATTGAAAACATTGAACTTCTTTAAAGGCAGAGATTATCATAATTTTTGTTTTAAAACAAATCTATAAGTAATGGTGCACAACAAAATTACTATTATTTATTTACATAAAGGGACTAAACACTATAGAATACAAAGAGAAATAAATTAGCATTAATAGTACAATAGTTCTGGATACAACATCTTGTGTACATCTACATATACCGTCCCACAATTACAAAATACAAAAGTAGGGGATCACATCATAAGCATGACACTTGGATCAAACTAGAGTTCACTCCTCACTACTAGACTATAAACCCCAAACTTATCACTATGAGTCTTCTTTCCTTTTGTCGCGTTCATCCATCTTCTCTAGCACAACCATGACTACCTGGACCCAAAGTCGATATTTTCCCTCCTTCATTTTATAGTTGCCCTTCATCTGACAATTTACTAGTAGTTCCTTCATCTCCTTTTTTCCTATCTTAAAAATATTAAAATATAAAGAGTTAACCATAATGATTAAGTGAGATCTTACCTTTTTAGTTCCTTGCAAAATAAAAGAAAAGTTAGCATTAAATTATAGGGATGTACAACAAATGATAGTGTAAGCAGTGTAAGCAAATGACAAGAAGTACTAGTAAGAAGTAAACAAGGTTACAAATAAACGCTATCTTTTTTAAGATTGCACTAAAATCATTATCACAGATATCTATGTTTCTTGCTACATGCCTTCATTCTAGTTCTTTATTCTGCTTATCAGATAAATATTTTTTATTCTTAGGTTGTGTTTGGCGTGACATTTTCCCCCAGTCCAGCAGTGCTAATCGACACCGAGGCTATTATTCGCATTTAGTGGAGTTCGATCGCGAACGATTTTTCTCTAAAATCACAGATTTTTGGCCTTTTCTCACCGTGGTTTGCTCATCGTGGTGAGGCGGATGTATCAGCCCGTTTGCGTATTATATTTATCGCCCAAATTTCTCGCGCATTTCCTCCCGATACCATTTTTCTTCTCCAGCTCGCGCGGCTAGGGCTTCACATCTTCCTTTAGCTCGCGCTCGACATCATGAGAGGATGGCTAGGGCTCCACATCTTATTCCTCCAACTTGCATTGTTTTCACCCCACTCCATGTGATTTCCCCTTCACCTTTTGTACTGCAATACAATTGCGGTCTGCAGCTCAAATCAAGATCATGCTCATTGACTATTCCTGCCCTAGAGAGAGAGAGGAATCAGTACCAACAACAAATGAGGAATTGATTAGGCTAATGTGGACGATACTCTATTATTGTCTCTGCCCTTCTTAGCATTAATGATCCATGAGAGGAAACCAGAGGGTGTAACCTCTCTCGCAAGAATTTCTAGTGATGAGGATCTATTGGAAGCTTAAGGCAGAGATCCAGCAGGCGGAAGCAGTTCAACTCACGACCACAATGTTCAAAACGCTACCGCCGTGCCAAACAAAGCCTCAATCTTCTTTTATCTTTTTTTTTTCATTCATATGACAAGGTTAAGGGTAACTTGCTCTTTAATCATCTTGATATGTGCACATTCCTTTGGTTCAGGGCTATCAACAAGTATGGAGTTCCTATGAGACACCTGAACCTACAACTCATTATTATCTCGATTTAGAGGCTATCAACAAGCATGAAGTCCCTATGAGGCACCTGAACTGATCTCTTCCTTGTCAGACAATTCACATCCCCCTGCAAGGGTTAACACTTAACATTGTCCAATTCTTATGCATCGACATCATCTCTCCTTCCCGTTATCCTTTCTAGTTTCAATGTCTCTTCCTTCCGTCGACATCATCTCAAATGCTAATATTTTTAACGGTTCTTTTGGTACTTGGGAACAGGGCTTCTGAAATGTATAGATTTCACTTTTTACCATATTAACATTACTTGTAATCTAAGGATGAGATTCTATCAACTATCCTAGGAGGATAATGCGATAGTTTTTAAAGCGCCTATCAGAGTTAGGAAATACTTCCAATGAGTCTAAGTCTAAATATACAATGTTGTATTAAGTAATTTTCCCAAATTTACATAAACAATCCCTCTCACAATATGCCACCGATTTCGGTTTTGCCAAAGAAAACTAAATGCAGGCCACTTTTTAAGTTAATAAAAACAAGCCCAAGTTTGTTTGATAAAAGTCAACCCATTTTAACATATAAATGCATAGCATCATGGCAGTCCACAACCACCCCAAATCTAAGCCCTAACTTACCTTCAAAAGCATGTTTAACCGCAAACCAGCCATCCCTCCTTTATATTTAAAGAGATTTTACTAAAAATAAAAATAAACCAGCTCAACTCATTATACCTAAAACTTCGCAACAGATGCAACCACTATAAAAGCGTTAGTTCCAACCATTTTCCCCTTAGCCAAAAATTCCCGAGCTTGCCTCCCAGATTTACAAGCAAGCAGCCGTGTACTTCAAAAATGGAAAGAGAACCAAAATCCAAATAAAATCCCACCATTTCAAGCTACCATCCCATCTCATATCAACTAGCGAAGATTCATTTTACTAAAGAGATTACCTTTGATTTCAGATCTCCAGATATCCTCCTGCCAGTTTGATGAAACAATGGAGGATTCTCGGCACTGAAGCAGAGGCCTAAGTTCTCGACACCAAAGTTCCAGGGCTCAACAGGAAGGTGAGAATAGTGAAGAAGAGTGGAGAAGAAGGTGAGATCGCAAGAGAAGAACACGAAAGACGGAGAGATGAAATGTCCAGAGCCCCTTAAGCCATATCAACGCCTTTTCCCCTCAAAATTCCCACCGAGCCCTTTTCTTTCAAGCCACCGACTCATGATCGCCACTGCTAAAGCTGGCAGGTGGACTCCACTCATGGGTTGGGGGTGTGACGCCGTCAATATTATGACAGCTACTATTAATATTGTATACGGTATACAGATATTTAAATTTAAATTTAAATTAAGTGAAATTATTAGTCTATTGGCAAACCAAAGGGAAAAAGCAAGGGGAATAGTCATTAGGTTATTGGCAAACCAAGGAGGGAAAGTCATTAGACCGGCTGATGACTCACGATTCACGTGGGGAGCGTAAAGGAAGTGGTGCGGGTATTAGCCGTTAGAAGAGCCGCTGGCTCATTTCCTCCCAGAACACGCGCGAGCCGACGGCCAGGCAGAAGAACCGATTGATGCCGCACCCTCCAGAAGCCCCATATCTCCTCCGTTTTTCACGATTCTTCTTCCTATAGAGAGGTAATCTCTTCCTCTCAACTCCTCGTGAGTTTTACATGGATTCGTTGCCCCTTTTTCCTTAGCCGAAAACCCAAGGTCCGTTCGGTTCGCAGGTTTTGGTTTTGAAGAATTGGAATGTTGGTTTTGGCTGAATTCCAATTATACTGTTTGGTTGCAGGAAGGTTTTGAGTTGCAGGAATTGGAATTTGACAATTCTGCTGTTCGGATGCAGGATGGAATTGGAATTTGGTTTTGGTTTAGCAATCACCATAAGACACATGTATATTGTACATTACAACTTTAATATAATACAATACTTTACAACATTAATATAGACATTACAACATTAATATAGACATTACAACATTACAGTACACTAATATAAAAAACTTTACACCATTAACATAGACATTACAACATTAAAACTGCACTAAAATCAGGTAAAATTGCTGAAAATCAGGTAAAATTAAAACTTTACAACATTAACATAGACATTACAAAATTAAAACTGCACTAAAATCAGGTAAAATGGCTGAAAATCAGGTAATATACAATACTGCAAATCAGCTAAAATTGCTGAAAATGCTATAATCGGGTATCCATAGGCATAAAACTGCACTAATCACTGCACTAAATCAAAACTAAAACTGCACTAAAACCCATAGGCATAAAATTGCACTAAAATTGCTGAAAATGCGAGAGAGAGGAATGACGCCGGTGAGAAAGAGGAAGGCCGCCGTCGAGAAAGAGGAAGAAGCATGCCGACGAGAAAGGGGAAGATTCGGCGGATAACCTAGATTTAGTCCAAAACAGCCGGCGGCGAGATGATAGGAAGGCCATCGGCGAGATGAGAGGAAGAAAGGGCTGCAATAGTTACCTTCACGAAAAAACCGCCGGCGGCAGTGGTCGACAACGCTGGAGGAAGAAGGAGATCGCTCTTCTTTGCGGGCGCCGTGAAAACTCGGGAGAATGCGTGTTTTTTCAGCTTACCCTATTTTGAAAACACGATTTTCACGGAAAACAAAAACCGGTTCATTTCCGGTGAACCGAACACCACATTTTGTTTTATTAATACCGAAAATCAAAAACGGTCTTCAAAAACGCTGAACCGAGCGGACCATAAGTTTTCCTTAAAAGATATTTTTTTGATATGCCAAATCCTCTTGAATTTCAGAGAAGATTTCAAGCTTGTTTCATGTCTCTCTTTTAGTTTCATACAAGAAATCCAAAAACCCTAGTTTGGTAGTTGATTATTACACCTCTAATTTCAATTACCTAGTTCCTATTAAGTGTAAATTAGGTAAAGAAGATGATGTCCTACGAAATTAGGACAAATACCCTTGTCTCCATGTTAGGCCAGAGCAATAATTTCCATAAAAAATAATTAGGGCATCCAACTATAGTTGATTAATAGGGCTTGCATGCAAAGGTTTACGTATGAGGGTAATGAATTGGAAGTCCTCACACTAAGGAACCTTAAATATGAGTAAATGCCCACTTCTAATTATTAGGGCAGCAATAGTAAAGAAGGAAATAGACTAATTGTAAAGAGGTCCTTAAGGGAGAAATTATTCTAAGTCCACCTTATTAAGGTAAGACTCAATAGGACATGTAAGGATAGCTATATTAATGTAAAATTCATATATTATTAACATATATCGGATATGATATGCTCGTCTAATAATGATAATTATTTTGGACATGGTTTCTCAAGGTAGAGGAAGGGGAGATGAACAAAACAAGGACAAGAGTAAAGACAAAGTTGGAGTGAGTTCTTATTTTATGTCTTTTCATTTAATTGCTTTTCATATTATTATTATGATATTAAGTAGCAATGATAAGTATAGAATGAAAACATAGGAAGAAAAGAAATGTAAATACAAAAGAAATGATAGTTACGCAATGAACATAATTAAGGGTTAACCCGAACTAGGAGGTGGGGAGAATAACTTTCCCACATGTATATCAAACATTCGTACGAGTCAAGGGTACGAAATGATAATTGGCAATATAAACTTACAAGTGAAGGGTACATGCTGCCAGTTTAACATGCGAGTCAAGGGTATGTAAAATATACATGAATATGAATTTACCCTTAATATTGCCCATAATAAAAGGACAAGACTAAGACAACATATAAAGATTTTTAAGGATTATGAAAGACCTATAAGTAAAGAAAATGGACACAAAAGAAAATAAACACAAGACATGGTGCAAAACAAGAATTCACAGTCTTTTGACTAATTAAAAATAATACTAAACAGGTCCAGGACGTGGTCGCTCCAATTAAAGTTAGTTCTTCTCGTCAGGTGAAGAGATATCGTCTTTGGGTGGAGGTTTCTACTGTAGTTTTTGAAGTCTGAACGCGTACAGGGAGAGGTGCAGGGACCTGGAGTGCCCCCATGATGAGTTTCAATTTTATTTTTAGTAGAGTCTGTAGTCCCAGTCCCTGATGTATATATGTACATATTGATGTTAGAGTTTGTTTAGTGGTTATGTTGCTTTTGGTAAGCCCCTTTTGGATGTATATAGGGCTACCAGTTGTACTATGTTATCAGATCGTTAATGAAATGAAATGAAATGATTTTATTTTGCCTTTACATTTTACTTTTTATACTCTATTATATACCGCTTCACTCTGAATGTTTTGACCTTGTTCTCTGATGTAAGTAATTGAAAGAATTATGCTAAATTGTAGCGGTAGTCGTTAAGGGGGCCGTTACAGGGTGTGTAATAGTCCCCCCTTCCAGAAATTTTTTTATGCTTCAAGCTCGCAAATTAAATGACTGACTTAGCCATAATCCATTATAATAAACTTTGCTGCCATAATAACATTTAACCATAATTAACTCAGCCGCCATAACACTTAGCCGTAACCCATTAAAAATACTTGGCTGCTGCCATGATTCATTTTAATATTCCAAAACAAACTCCCAACACATTACTTCATATAAACTTAAGTTAAATTATATATTGTAACACAATACCATAAATATATGTTACGTTATGTAACTTTATATAAATCCTTAGATAAAATTAAAATAAATTGTCATACTAGATCCAATTCAGGTTATTGCTGCTGTCTTGTTGTTTTCATTAGTAGGGAGTCTTTATTCAAATTAATTTTATTCGTGTTCACATATTAAGTATTAACTTATGCGCGTCATCATGACTTAATTTTTTTATCATATACAGTATACTTGACTTGGCGAGGCGAGATATTATAGAAGGGGCTGTACTTATTTTGTGGTGACTTTTGGATTAGAGTGTCCACGGGATACTTCCAAGTCTTCATCCTCCGGTTCAATGATTTCCTACTATAAGAGCTCCTTGTATGTAACTCTATTTATCGATATCTTGGTAAGCACATAATCAGTCTCATCCCACTCCCACCCTCATAGTTCTCTCCTTTTATACAACTCCACCTATCACCCCCAAATAGATGGGATGACAGAACACGTAAATCATGGTGTGGAACAATTCCTACGATTATTTTCTCTTGTTACTCCTACAACATCCTCCTCGTAGCATGATTCTAGTTCTTCAAGCTCTTCATCAATCTTTTCCATCTTGGTTGGGAAAGCCTCCTTCCAGATCAATTGATTGTGGTAAGCTTTGGCAGAATGACCGTCCAGCGGCTCCTTGGGAAGTCCATCCTCCTTGAACTCTTGTTCCACCGTATCGCTGAACGGGGTGTTGATCCATTCGACCTCCTCGACCATGCTTGACGCCCCTGCAGTCAAGTGGCTCCTCTTTGCCTTCGCCATGCGCCTTTCAACCATCATGGTTTTCTTCTTTCCCTTTTGCTCCTTGGACGCCCTGCCACACTCATCAATAATGCTAGGATTGTTGTTGTTCCCTTTCAAAGGCATCTTACTCCGTAGCAACACGAACCACGAACTCGAGTCGAACCTCGCTTTGATTCCAACTGTCACGGACTTGTCCCCTT
Organism: Dactylorhiza incarnata; assembly: GCA_033032865.1. NCBI lineage: Eukaryota > Viridiplantae > Streptophyta > Magnoliopsida > Asparagales > Orchidaceae > Dactylorhiza > Dactylorhiza incarnata. The sequence goes on from JAWHQI010000085.1 coordinate 4,776,264, forward strand.
GACAATGTCGCGTGCGGCCCTAGCTCTTTTCCCGCTCCTTTGCAGCTAGCTAAGTCAGCCTTCTCCAACACTAATCGTGGCAAGATGAAGATGAGTAAGTGAACACTTGAAAGAGAGAGCAAGAGTGCAAGAGAGTGTAAAGAGCAAGAATGCTTAGATTGCTTGAATTCTTTGATTTCTTGGTTGATTCCTACAAATCAATATCCATCCCCCTTTTATAACCTCCAAGGGGGTTCCCTCCAACAAAGGGAAAACTCTGGAAATCTTCCACTCTAGACTCTTCTATACAATTCTACACCATCTCATGAATTAGACAATTCTAGATTACTTCTCATATCTACAAAACTCCACACCATTCTAGATATCTTTACACACACTTAGAGTTATCTAGAAGGTTCCACACACTTTTAGAATATTCTAGATTATTTTACACTCCTCTAGAATATTCTAGAAATCTCTACACTATTCCACAATATTCTAGAGTATTCTACATAACTCTAGAATCATCCGGAAGACTCCACACTATTCAGTCGAACATTCAGTCAGCTATAAAAGGGGGATGGATGTTCATTTGTAGGAATCCGTCTTTATTCCAATTAATTTTATTCGTGTTCACATATTATGTATTAACTTATGTGCGTCATCGTGAATTAATTTTTTTAATCATATACAGTATACTTGACTTGGCGAGGCGAGATATTATAGAAGGTACTGTACTTATTTTGTGGTGACTTTGGATTAGAGTGTCCACGGGCTACTTCCAAGTCTTCATCCTCCGGTTCAATGATTTCCTACTATAAGAGCTCCTTGTATGTGACTCTATTCATCGGTATCTTGGTAAGCACATAATCAGTCTCATACCACTCCCACCCTCATAGTTCTCTCCTTTTATACAGCTCTGCCTATCACCCCCAAATAGATGGGATGACATAACACATGAATCATGGTGTGGAACAATTCCTACGATTATTTTCTCATGTTACTCCTACAACTTGGTCTTCCTATCTTACACTAGTTGAATATCATTTCAATATCACATATAACTCAACGATTGGCATGACCCCATTTGAGATCATGTATGGTAGACCACCTCCTGGGTTGCTCACTAAATGTGCATGAATGATAAGGAATGAACCTATCGTTATGAATCTACACAAACAAGTTGAAATAACACATCATCTAAAGACAACTTACAAAAATCCCAACAATGAACGAAGACTCAGGCGGACCGAAATCACACAAACATCAAATTCCTACAAGATGACTTGGTGTTAATCAAATTACACACATTCCGCAACTCTCTACCTCTCACCCCATTACCAAAAAATTAGCTATGAAGTACTATGGGATGTTACAGGTTATCGAAGAAATTTGGGTTACCGCTTATCATTTGGACTTGCCCCCCAGACTCAAAGATCCACCCGGCCTTCCATGTATCACGCTCAAACCATACCACAAAAATCAATCACAGAGCATCATCACCTTGCCTCCACGGAGTATCAATAATCAACCAGTGCACGTTCCCCTTGCTGTCATCAGCATATGCAAAAGCCTTTGATAAGGACACAGTCACCTAGGGGCTCGTGTAATGGAAAGATCTGCCTCCAGCAGATAGTACATAGGAAACTCTGGTTGCCCTTGATGGACTACCAGATCTTCACCTACCTCTGCCTTCCCCGACTTCAAATACCACAGATCATCATCCACCATCACCAGATATAGAGCTTCTTTACAATACATGGCCCAAAATAGAACTCACCGACTGGAAGCAAAAGAAAAAATGAAGCTCTTCTTATTGCAACAACCACCGCAGCAAACTCCAAATCACAACACTTACCGATGATGCCACCACTTCACCCTCTCGACAAATCTCCAACCAATTCCGGGAGTTGCAACTTCCTTGACATCTCCATCCCTCACGATCTTGGTTACCCTCTCGGGTCCACTGTGCGTCTAAGGTAGGGTTTGAAGCTTCAGGCGGCACAAAATGAAGAAACATGATGTGGCCATCACTTTAAAAGATGGGAGTAATGTTACAGCTCCATACTCACATCAAACAACACTGATTGATTCCCATCATCCGACAATGCAGCTTATGTCAGGCGGGGTACCAACGGGCGGCTTATTAAAGGCAGTGGATATTAATTGTAAACACCAAAGTTTTCAAAAGTGCCATTCATATTGTATAAATGACGCCACGAGATGTAGGGAGGATGTCAAGCCACATGGATAGAAGTGTAATGGCTATTTTAGCCTAGATTATAAAATCCTTTGTGTGTAAATAACATGATTATGAATAAAATCAACTCATTTTCTTTAAATTTCTTCTATTTCCCCTCCCCATTCTTCTCTTCCGACTCGGGCAGCCTATCTGCTGGTAGCTCTCCCTTGAGCTTCCCATTTTTGATAGTTGCTACAGGACTCCTTTATACCATTATGATCTTTGGATCATAACCTTACATTGTCTTGACAATGGGTGCAACAAGAATGTCGTCTCTAAAAGCATAGTGGAAAAACATTAGCTACCAGTTCTAGGAAAGACAAATACGTACAGGTTTTTTAAGGTACCATCATACTATACATGCACTATCTACAGCATTATATTGTGCTCATTTTCTTGATAAATATTGTCTGAATATTTTAGCACCCTTACATTTTGTGCATGACTTTATCTATGAGTGCAAGACTAGATGTGCACTAAGTTTTTAGTGATAAAATTTCTTTGATAAATTAATTATCAGGCTATAATCTTTGTCCAGGAAGTTACTTCAGTAGAAATCTAAGTCCATCTCACGGGCTTTCTATTACTGACATAAATCATGATGATGCCTTATTATTTGTTATTAAATGTTTAATCTTATCATTTATCCTTTCCTTATTTTTTATAATAAATTTCCTTATATTTTTGGGGACCTGCAGGATGTTGAGTTGGCAGCACTTTGGGTGGATGAAACTATTATTGAAGATATCCTCATTTTGGATATATTGTTCCTTGCTTATTATGATAACTTTTGTGTCTGCAATGCTGTGCAATGGAGGAGCCTATGTTCTCTATTCAAGGTTTGCCTGTTGTAGTTTCTTGCCGTCTTTGGTTTTATCCCCACATTCCAATTTTGTATGTACTATATTTTTCTCTCTAATAATTGTGCCATATACCAGGATATACTTGGTGGTGTTTATAGCATCGAGAAATTAGCCGTCTCTGTTGAAACTAGGGCTTCTTTTACTCAAGCTAAAGCTCAGCTCTTACTCATTCTTATTGAAACTCTAGATCTGGAAAATCTTCTTCGCATGGTTCATGATGAAGTGCCTATTAGGTTATTACTAACTACATTTCTGCTTTTTACTAGTCTGGTTGTGAATGTAATTGCCTATAACTATCTATTTGATTTGTTAATTATTCCTCAAATTTTTACCAGGAAAGGTGGTTCTTTGTTTTCCATGCAAGACGTTCAAGAAATGGATGTTTTAGTTTCTACCTTTTCTGTGCTGGGGACGTTAGAATCTGGTCCTTTGTTTCTTGCTTGGGCAGTCTTCATCTGTCTGCTTTCGTCACTTCCAGATATTAAAAATAATAATATTCTCTTGGCGAGTTTTTTCTCCCTCACTTCAAAACTGATTCCTTTTAGGCACGTGGAGCATTAAAATTATATTTTTCTGTTTAGGAAATTGATCATGTTGACTATGCTCGTCAAGCATTTGAGGTTGGGACATTCGACTATTTACTTGAGTTTCTTCGCAGTGTTTCTTTGAGGGATTCAGATGTGAGTTTCTTAGTTGTCATCATCTCAAATTACTTTTCTTAAATATCTGTTTATGCTTCAATTTTTATTTAATTCCCCTGGGACAATAACTTGTATATCTGTATGCCTTGTAATTCTTTGACCTATTTTCACTGTTACGAATTTTCACTTTGTTTCTTGGAAAATATGAATAATGTTGGTAGATAATTGTTGTCCGTCTATTTTCTCATGGTTCACTTTTTGGATGCATGGAACTGGTTTTCCTTAGGTATCAAAATATGTACTTTTTATTTGGGATTACTTGTACTAGTATTGGTTGGTTAGGCGATGTTTGAGGACAACTTGAAACCGAACCGTCCTTAGGGGATGCTTGAGGATAAATTAAAACCGAACCGTCTTTAGTTGGTTTTCAACCGGTTTAATCTTGGTTTGGTTCGGGTTAGGGGAAGATCTGTCATTATTTTGCCAAATACTTGATTGTTCGAAATTTGATAAACTGTTACTTTCATATAAACACCTCCACTTTTTTGTACTGAAACCTACCAATATCTTGTGCTACAAATGTTTTTTTTTTGTATTTTCTCCGCTTATTCATTTTTTCTAATGTAATTTTAAATCCCTTTTAATAGCACAACCATATAGACAGATAGACTCTCTGAAAATGCTTGTAAAACTGGATATAACATATGTTACACCTTACGCGTGTTCATATCATAGCAATATAGCATGGCTAAATGGTTAAGTGATTAATATAAACTTCCAATTCCAAGAAAAAGACAGTACTGAAAAAAATCAATAACGAAGGTGCAAAAAGATTGGGGCAACACCACATCCAACTAATGGAACAAGATATCATATAATGTTAGAGAAACCCTATTTTGGGAGATAACACAAATTTCCAATTCTAAGAAGAACATGAACAAGTATAAGCAAAATTCAGTACAAGAGGATTGGGGCTTTGATGGCAGGGGAGGTTTGGACTGGAAAATGGGGAAAAAGATAAATTTTTTTCTGTTAGCTTGGACTTTGGAAAGCTTAGTGTCAGCGATTCCGAAAATGTTGTTCCGACAGCAGAAGAAGAGCACGGGAAAGGAGGAGCAGAGGGGTTGTGGAGGCTCTGTGTTCTGCAACCTCAATGCCACGGGAGATAGAATCAACGGACTGTGGGCGTGTGGCGGACTGTGGGCGTGCGGAGGTCCAATGTTCTGTTGGAGGAGGAAAGAATGCCTAGAGTGCCGATAATGAGAATGTCGAAGTGCGAGTGTCGGGTGGAGCAGCCGAGTAGTAGGGCTAGGAGATTTTCGTTTTATTATTTTTTAACATGTTTCGGTTTGGTCCGCAATTGAGAGAACAATTATTGGCCTGGGCTCTATCGGTGAGATGGTGAACCGAACCTGATTAGGGATTAGCGTATTGTTAGGGCAAGACTACGAGAGAGGCTAATGGAGAGGAAGATCTAGAGAAAGAGAGGGGGAAGATAAGGGTTAGGGTTGAGAAAGAGGAAGAAGACTAACCATGTAATACTCTTCATAACCCCCAAAAGGGGGGCTGCCCGGGTATATAAATACCCGGGCAAGGAGGGGGCCGGCCGGCCCCTCCAAGGAGGGCTGAACCCGCGTGGTTCAGCCCTCGGCCGGCCGGTTCACTGCGTGGGGGCTGAACCGGAAGGTTCAACCCCGTTGTTTAGCGCGCCTTTGCTCCTCCGTACATAATGACGCCCTGTAAAGCGTAGCGGGGGCGTAACATTCCCCTCCCCATCAAGAACCAACTTGTCCCCAAGGTGGTAGTCGGGGTAGAGCTCCTTGAAGTCGAAGAAGTCCACCCATGAATTGTGTGTCGGCGACATGTTCTTCCATTTGACCAAGAGCTCGGGCCGGTATTCCGTGCCCCGCGTCTTCCACTTGAGCATCAAAATATCTTCAGGAAGCGGCCGCAGTTCACCCGCCGACGTGACCTCAGGTAACAAAGTACTCGGTTGGACATGCGGCCCTACCTTCCGCTTGAGTAAAGAGACATGGAATGTAGGATGGATGCGCGAACTCTCCGGTAATGCCAGGGTGTAAGCTACCGGTCCCACCCTGCTGATAATCTGAAAGGGACCGTAGTAGCGCGGGGACAGTTTCTGGTTGCCGCGACGAGCAACCGATAACTGCCGGTACGGCTGGAGCTTGAGGAACACCTCGTCACCAACAACGAACTCCCGCTCAGTGCGGTGCTTGTCCGCCTGGGCCTTCATGCGATCCTGGGCTAGTCGGAGGTTCTCCCGAAGTGTGACCAACATGCGATCCCGGTCCAGCAGAGCGCGATCTACCGCTGGAAGAGCGGTGCTCCCGGGCTCATAGCTGCCCAAGGTAGGAGGAGGCTGTCCGTAGACCACCTCAGATGGTGTCATCCTGCTGGCGGAGTGGTATGCTGTGTTGTAATAGTATTCAGCCCAATGCAACCAGTCCGGCCAGCTGCGCGGCTCATCCATCACAAAGCAACGCAGATAAGTCTCGACCCCACGATTAAGCACCTCCGTCTGACCATCCGACTGCGGGTGGTTGGCCGTGCTGAAGTGTAAGCGAGTGCCCTGCAGCCAGAACAGCTCCTTCCAGAACCCACTGACGAAGGTAGGGTCCCGATCAGAAATAATGGCGCGGGGGAGGCCATGCAGGCGAACGATCTCTCGAGCAAAGAGTGCGGCCACAGACTCCCCGGTGTACGGATGGCTGAGCGCCAGAAAATGGCCATACTTGGACAGCTTGTCCACCACCACTAGAATGACCGACTTCCCTTTAGACTTTGGCAGTCTATCAATGAAGTCCATGGACACCGTGTCCCAAATCTGCTGCGGAATCTCCAATGGTACAAGCAGCCCCGCCGGAGAAGAGGTCTCATATTTCTGCCGCTGGCAGATCTCACAGTGGCGAACGAACTGCTGAATGTCCCGTCGCATGCCTGCCCAAAAAACGTTTGCTCGCGCCCGCTGAAGGGTTCGGAGCACCCCCGCATGCCCTCCTGTAGGCGACGAGTGGAACTCATGCATCAACACAGTCTTCCAGGCTGAATCGGCGGGCACGACCACCCGGCCCCGATAGTAAAGCCGATCATTGCACAAGTGATAGCCAGCTGCGACGGTCTCTCCCCGTTGTAAAGCCTCCACCAACGGACGCAGCGTGTCCGATCGCCGGACCTCTTCCTGAATATCCTCCACTGAATCGACTAACGACCCCGAAATACGAGCGAGAGTAGCCTCTGGGAGACGAGAGAGGGCATCAGCGACCACATTCTCTTTGCCGCTGCGATACACAATCTCGTAGTCATAACCGAGAAGCTTAGTCACCCACTTCTGCTGTAGCGGCGAGGAGACCCGTTGGTCTAGGAAATGCTTTAAGCTCTGGTGATCCGTCCGGATCTTAAAGTGGCGGCCCAACAGATATGACCGCCAAACAGCCACCGCATGAATAATTGCCAACATCTCCTTCTCGTAGGCCGAGAGGCCTATAGTACGAGGGGCTAAAGCCTTGCTGTAAAAGGCTATCGGCCGCCCTGCCTGCATCAACACGGCCCCAATGCCGACACCTGAGGCATCCGTCTCCAGAACGAACTCCTGTGTGAAATCCGGTAATGCCAGAACTGGCGTGGTGGTCATGTCCCGCTTGAGGGACTGAAATGCCTCCTCCGCCTCCTCACTCCAGGAAAAGGAGTCCTTCTGCAGCAGCTGGGTTAGGGGCCGAGCTATCTTGCCATAGTCTTGCACAAACCGCCGGTAATACCCTGTGAGCCCCAAAAAGCCCCGCAAGGCGCGGACTGTAACCGGCCGCGGCCAAGTCTGCATACTCTGAATCTTTCGTGGGTCGGCCCTGACGCCCTGACCGGAAACCAAGTGGCCCAAATACTCCACCTCTTCCTGACCGAAGGAGCACTTGGAACGGTTGGCATAAAGGTGGTGCAGACGTAGTCTGGCAAGGACCTGCTCCACGTGGCCAACGTGGTCCTCCCAAGTCGCGCTGTAGATGAGTATATCATCGAAGAAGACCAACACAAATGCCCGCAGGAAATCTCTGAATATCTCGTTCATGTTGGCCTGGAATGTAGAGGGCCCTCCGGTCAGCCCATTGGCCATAACCAAGAACTCGTAGTGGCCATCATGAGTTCGGAAAGCCGTCTTGTGGATGTCCTCCTGTGCCATCAAGATCTGGTAATAGCCGGAGCGAAGATCCAGCTTGGTGAACCGCTGGGCCTCATGCAACTCATCCAGCAACTCTTCGATATGGGGAATCGGGAAGTTATCCTTGACCGTAGCACCGTTCAAGGCACGGTAGTCCACACAGAATCGCCAGGACCCGTCCTTCTTTTTGACCAGAATAATGAGAGCCGAGAAAGAACTCGTACTAGGCCGAATGATGCCGGCCTCCAGCATCTCGCGGACACCGCGCTCAATTTCCGCCTTCTGGATGTGCGGGTAACGGTAAGGACGGACATTCGTCGGCTCAGCACCCGCCTTGAGCGGAATACGATGATCGCGGAACCTCGCCGGAGGTAAAGTGCGCGGCTCCTGAAAAATATCAGCATAATCGGTCAGTAGTAACTGTAACTGGACTGGTACCTCCGCCGGCGTGGAATCACCAGTTTGAACCTCCCGAAGAATAGCCATCAACTGTCCTTCTCCGCTCAACCGCTGCATGCTGCGGAGAGAAACCTCCTTCACAGGAGATGGCGTGATGCCCTTCAAGCAAAACTGCTTCTCCCCGTGCACGAACTCCATGGTCATATGCTCCCAGTCGAAGGTCACCCGCTGTAACTGGCGCAACCACTGGACCCCCAGCACCATGTCTGAGCCCCGGATTGGCAACAAGTAGACGTCAGTACGGCCCACATAGCCATGTATCCGCAGCTCCACGCCCTTCAGTACCCCTTCGCACTGCAGCTTGCTGCCGTCTGCCACCATCACGTGAAAAGCAGCCTCCCTGTCCACCTCATGTCCCGCCCGTCGTGCCACGTCGGGATGTATGAAGTTGTGGGTGCTCCCACTGTCCACCAAAATCGTAACCTTCTCTTGGGCGATCCGGCCCGCTAGCCGTAAAGCAAGCGGGGGTGCACAACCCTCAAGAGCATGTAGGAAGACGCCGAACTCCTCCGACTTCTCCAAGTCCACCTCCAACTCCTCATCTGGAGCCGTCTCCTCGTCTGCGTCCTGCTGCAACATGAAAACCTGTATCTTCTGGCATTTATGGCCCGGCACAAACTTCTCATCGCAATTAAAGCACAGCCCTTTCTCCTTACGAGCCGCCAACTCACTCCACGATAACCGAGTCACGGTCGGTTTGTTATCCGCGGGTTGCTCCCGTCGTGCTGCTGTGGCGGGAGCCGCGGACGGCCTACTCGTGGTGCGGGCTCGCTGTCTGTTGAACCGCTCCTCCTGAATGCGCGCCAAGGTAATGACGTGGTTCAACGAACGAGGCATGAGAGCCTGCACCTCGTCACGAATGTACTCCTTGAGCCCTGATATGAAACAGCTGTAGAGAGTCCTCTCCGACCACTGAACCCGGTTCGCCAACTTCTCGAACTCGGTGCGGTACTCCATCACTGATCCCTTCTGACGGAGCTTCTGAAGAAGGGCCTCGAAGTTCTCGTACTCTAGTGGCCCGAATCTGGCCGTAAAGCCATCCACAAACTCTCCCCACGGCACGTATTCCCGTCCCCGCAGGACCCCCTGCGTCCACTGGTAAGCGTCGTCCTTCAAGTGGAAGGACGCCAACTGCACCCACTGCCCTTCAGGAACCTCATGATACTGAAAGAAGAGTTCTGCCTTCTGAATCCATTCCAAAGCGTCGCCGCCCTCGAACTCCGGAAAGTACATGCGAGTTAATCCGGGCGTCAAGCGTTGTGCCCCATGACCTCCTTCCCGTTTTGCGGGCTCACCTTGCTCGAACCCGTAGCCTTGGTGCTGACCGTTCCCCCAAGGAGGGGGTTGTTGTTGTCCGGCCCACGCTTGGCCAAATCCAGCCATGCCCGGCGGCCCAAACCCACGGGGAGGAGGGAGAAGCCCTCCCCCTTGGTATCCCGCAGGATCTGGAGGTCGCCGGAGCCCAGCCGGCTCCTCCCAGCCTCGACGAAGCCCCCCTGGCTCCGGCCAGCCCTGCCGGCGCTGTCCCTGGCCCGCTCCGAGGTCGCCGAACCCTCCTGCTGCAGGTCCTGGCGGAATCAGCCCCGCCGGACCCCCGTATGCCGCTGCCGAGCCCGCTGCTGCCCCGTACGCCGCGCTACTAGGGCCTCCAGACCCCTGCCAGCCCCCGCCAGGCGGAATCCAGCCCGTGCAAGGCGGAAAACCGCTCGCCCGCACGCGCTCGTCGTCCGACAGATGCACGCCGCCGACGCCTTCCGCAAGCCGCGCGCCATTTGCCGCCAAATCGGCCCCCGATCCGGTCGAATCCTCACCCGTTGTGGCTTTCCCTTTCAACAAGGCCTTAAACTCCTCCATACGAGCGTCGATCCGTCCTTCCATGGCTGCCATAGAGTCGGTGAGGCCAACCATGTTCTCCTCTAGGGCTTCAATCCGTGAGGACTCTTCTTGAGTGCGAGTGTTCACCATGTCCGAGAGAAAGAACGGCTTTGATACCAAATGTTAGGGCAAGACTACGAGAGAGGCTAATAGAGAGGAAGATCTAGAGAAAGAGAGGGGGAAGATAAGGGTTAGGGTTGAGAAAGAGGAAGAAGACTAACCATGTAATACTCTTCATAACCTCCAAAAGGGGGGCTGCCCGGGTATATAAATACCCGGGCAAGGAGGGGGCCGGCCGGCCCCTCCAAGGAGGGCTGAACCCGCGTGGTTCAGCCCTCGGCCGGCCGGTTCACTGCGTGGGGGCTGAACCGGAAGGTTCAGCCCCGTTGTTTAGCGCGCCTTTGCTCCTCCGTACATAATGACGCCCCGTAAAGCGTAGCGGGGGCGTAACACGTATTAAACCTATTTGATTTGGTTTGCTTCGGTTTCTTCACACCTACCTAAAACTGATCCGACCTGAAAATGCATCGATTTTTAGCCACCCCAAAACCTCACCGGACTGAACCAGTCCGAAAATTGGTTCAGTTCGGTCTGTTCGGCTTAGAAAAGTTGGTTTTTGGTTTTCACCTTTTCCTGGATTGTAAGTGTTAAATAAAGTTTTCTAATGCATTTATACGCTATTCTTACCAGTGGCAGTTGACTAATGTTTTGCAGGTGGAATACACACAATGTTTTGTACATTTGGTATTTTTATTAGAATGGTTACTCTGGTATATACAATAGTCATTTCATCAATTTCTTAATTTTGTTAGAATTCGGCAAAAATAACTATTTATTTTGTTATTATGATTTCATCAAAGATGCTCTTAAATCTCTAGGATTTTGATAATATAGTATTAGTAAATCCTCCTTTTCATGTAAAGTTGCATTATTGAACTTACGAGTCCGGTTCTTATTTTATTTCTTAAATTATTTCTTTTTTTTTGTTTTTATTTAAAAGAATGCAAACTTTCTCTTGCATATGCGTTACATATGCATTCTAGGATGTCAGTTCACAAGCAGGAAGAAGGTCACCACAGATTGAAGACACACTTGAGGCTTTGACGAAGCATTGAGGCTTTTGCAATATTTTGTCCACATTATCTTTTGCAATTTCTGCAAGTTTATTTTATTGCATTTTTCTTAATAGTGGACTTTTATGTAATTTTTGAAGAGATGATGAATACCTCCTTCTCGTGAGAGGCTAAACACTAAGTGTCTATATCCCGCTCGCAAAGAACCACCATGTTTTACTATTTATACAATGAAGCCCTAATCTCTTGTAATATTGGAGTTCTGGTCATCATCAGGTGACCTTATCATCTTGGTTCCAATACCCACCTGCAAGCTCACTCCATAGCATTAATCATTCCCTAGCGTACTAAGCTTAGATAGAAAGCTCGCTTAGATATTACCTTAGTGAACATGTCAACCAATTGGTTACTAGTGGAAACAAACATTGTAGCAATTATCTTCCTTTGAATTTTCTCTTGGATAAAGTGACATTTAATTTCTATATGTTTAGTTCTTTCATGAAACACGAGATTAGATGCGATATGGATAGCTACTTGATTGTCACAATAGAGTGAAATAGCTTTATGGACCAACACTCCAATTTCTTCTAAGATGGATTTAAGCCACATCATTTATAGGTAGCTATGATCATGGACCCATATTCAGCTTCAGTAGAGAATATAACTACAACTAATTGTTTATTACTTTTCCATGCAACCATGTTCCCTCTAGTAAATATAGAGTATCCACTAGTTGATCTTCTTTTGTTAGAGGACCCCAATTCAATCAATATCACAATAATTGAACATGTTCAGATGACCATGGTCTTTAAATACGATACCCCTTCCCTGAGCTTTCTTGAGATATTTGAGAATTCGAAGGACTTCTTTGTAATGATGAACCTTGAGAGTATGCATAAACTGGTCGACAAGGCTGACATCCAAGGTTATGTCAGGTCTGATAATTGTTAGATAATTTAATTTTCCCACTGTCCTCTGAAACTACAATTTCTTATCCAAAATAGGAGTCATCTTGATGTATATTATAATTAGGGTCAATAAGACTGTCAATTCGTTTAACTCCTAAGTACCTTGTTCAACAAGCATATCAAGGACATTTCCTCTGAGATGTGAAAACACTATATTTTGATCTGACCACCTTAATCCTAAGAAAGTAATGTAGCAGATCAAGGTCCTTAATCTCAAAGGTAGTAGCCATATTTCTTTTGACGATTGCAATATGATTTTCATCACTTCCTGTTATAATCATATCATCGACAATACAACCAGAATAGTAAATGGTCATAGAGTGATCTCATGTACTATGCGTGAATCTCATGTTGAGAAGATTGATACTCAGTTTCTAAAATCAGTCTCTAGACGATTTTTTATGCGCAAATAGTCTTCTTAAGTTTACACACATACCCTTGAGTAACGAAAAGACCAAGCGGTGCATTCATATAAATTTCTTCTAGGATGTCTCAATGAAGAGAAGCAATTTTGACGTCCATTTGATAAAGATGCTAAGATTTGCCATAGGCACAAAGGCTTATGAAAATCAACACCGTCAATTTGCGTAATTCCCTTAGCTACAATTCTGCCTTTATATCATTCAAGTGTGCCATTCTCTAGGTATTAAGTATAATAAACCAATGACATTCAACCAGATGACGATTGGTGGCAAGGGAATGACCTCCCAAGTTTATTGTCTTATAAGAGTTGTCATTTCAACATCCATAGCATTTTTTCATTTAGGGTTTGAATGTGCTTATGCAAAGTTGTCATGAACACCAATAGTAGCTATGGAGGATAGAGTGAATTTAAAAATTGGAGAGGAGTGATATCCTATATGGTGATCTAAAGGATATCTAGTATGATCACAAGGAATATGTAAAAAGAGTGAGATACTGACTTAAGCAGATTGATGATCAGGGTTTGAGGATGTGGTGATGGGTGGAGTGGCCTGTGTCTCTTGAGTGTTTTGATCAAGTTGCTCATTTTTGTTATCCCTCTGAAGTACCTTCATTTCCTTTCTATAACTGTAGGTTTTGTTATTTTTGTTACAATCTGTAGGAACAGAACTATGATACTCATGCTGTTCTTCTAAGTGGAATACACCGGGGATAGGTAATGCAATTGGATCCTCATCAATTGGTGTTTTTCGCATACTTGGAAAATGCACCCGTTCACTTGAGATTCTAATGTAAGTACTTAATTTGATTTCAATAATCTTATTTTGAGCCATAAGAGGAAAGGTATCATATGAAGCCTTTTACATGCGATAAACCATATCAGAACTAGGAACAATGCTGATTAAGCTAAAACAAAAGAGCACACAACAACAAACACCCTGGATAGCAGAAAGAAAGGGTTGAAGGAATCTGGACTCCAACAGAGGAATCATGAAATAGCGGGAGCAGTCGCATGACTCAACAAACCACGAAAGGAGATTGATCAGGGACCGCCGAATCCAACGTTACAGAACACCGTTCGACGTAACAGGACATTGATTTGGAAATGATTGAAGAAATCTAATGAAGATCCATCGATTTACGTAATAGAACGCCCGGGTGGAACCAAATCGCCGTAAGAAGATCGAGCGAGAGATGTCTGAGGAAGATAGGTTGATCGTCGTCACACATCAGATAACAATAAAATCGATGCGAATGAACACCTTAGTGCCACCACACGATGTCGTCGAGGTGCCATACGGGTTCTTTGTGGCTCAATGGGGTCACGATCCAACTTCATCGAAGCCTGGAGAGAGGTTGCGGGATTATGCAGTTGAGCTTTAAGAGAAACTAGTCGAATCTATGACAACATAGATTAGGAACGCCGAATTGATGACGAGTTCATGATCCCTGCTCTGATACCAAGAAAAGACAAAGAATACCTTTTCATGAGAGCCTTAACACAAATTGTCTATATCTCGCCTGCAAAGAACCATCAAATGGTAATATTTATACACTAAAGCCTTAATCTCCTGTATCGTTGGAGTTTTGGTCAGTATTAAGTGAATGTACCGCCTTGGTTCCAATAATTTTTGTTGTTAGTCTTTATACCTCTGAGATGAAGTAGATGCCTAAGCAAGTCTAAACTAATTTTCTCATCTTCTTCTCCTATTTACCTCTCAATCTCTCTTCGTCTTCTAGCTTGTGTTTCTACCATATGTCAATCCAAGGGTTACCAAGGGAAGAACAAAGGAGAACACAGACTTCAATCCGATTCTCCATCTTCACACAATGAATCTTAATTCCGGGCTCCTAACATCTTGGTATCAGAGCCACTCGCCACAGATGCTAAATCAGATCAACTTGGAGAAGTCAAGGCAGAGCTCACCAAGGTCATTATCGATTTCCGCTGCAAACGGGGTGAAACATGCTGTTTCCTTAGTCATGGTGCATGCTCACCTGGATTAGCTGTCCGTGGGTCCTCGATTGAGCCAATCCCCCATCGATCGTCATGATCTGCCGATTCTGACTAGAGTAGAATTCTCGCCGATGGTGGGCTCGAAGCGCCAATGTTCGACTGATTGCTGCCCACACTGGGATTTCTAGAACCATCCACCAACTGTCCATCACCTCGCCTTTGGCGAACAATCTGTAGATTTCCAGCCTTCGATGACCTCAATCTACTGAAGCAAACAAGGTCAATTGCTAATTGATGTGTACCTAGAGCAATTTCATGCATTACGGGCTTATGCTACTTCTCTCAGGCTTGCCCAACATATCCCAATTTTCACAACATGCTTACAAGCGTGTGTATTTCTAGACATCGAGTTCCATTTGTGAGTTGCAAATTGATAGGTAGGCGGATGAACACTGACTGGGGTCATCACAAAGGCCATCACCACCTCCCATTGCAACGGCCGTATCTCTTGGGTCATCCTTGAATGATGCAATTGCATTAAAAAATTAATAAATATAGTTCAGAAGCAGAAAAAAAAAAAACAAAACAAAGCAAAGCAAAAGGTTCTAGGCAACATCAGCCACTTCCTAGACCTAGTCTATCTTCCAAAACAAGGTCATGGAAGATTCCATCACCCCCTAAGCTTGCCTCCCAAATAAATTCTCCACCACTTGCCAATCTAGCACAATGGTCTGTGACCTTGTTTGCTCCTCGACGTACCTGTTGAAATAATACAGTCGAGAAGTCCATCAAAATGGAGAGGTCCACCTCCTCAGTCATGGAGTCTGTCCTAGCGTCCCTCCTGACATTTTTCCGGCAAAATTCCAGCACACTTGCCGCATCACTCGATAATAATTCCTGTAGCCTCCACTAATACCAGATGGACAACCCTCCTGATTGCCAAGATTGCCTCTAGCTCAACCCAACCTGGGTCCCAATGAACCCAGGGGAATCCGACCGCATACACAACCTCCCTGTCCGTATTCCGAAGGACCACCCCAAGGCCTGCCAAACCACTTTGCAGAAGAGAACCGTCCACGTTTATCTTAATCCAGCTAGGCGGTGGGGGGAACCAATAGGATGGACAAAACAACCCCGAGGGTCATCCGGAAGGACAAATATAGGAACACCCTTACTTATGTGATGCAACTATTTCTGTCCGATATGACAGATAGCCGTACATGGGGACTCTGTTTCAATTGAGACGAACCATATGTGCACGGTCATCAATGTAAGAAACTCTTATAGTTAGAGCTATATGAATTGGATGATCAAGAGGAGGACACATACCAAGAAGTGCCAGAGATTTCCCTCCATGCTATGACGGGAGTTCGCAACTCTCACCATCATATCTGAGTGACCGTGATAATCCATTTACTACTCATACTAGTGTACTTCGGTAGCACACATAATTTCATCCGTGTGAGTACCGTTGAGCGGCTAGATCTTCCAATCAAAAGTCAATAAGGGATGGAAGGGACTATGAACAATGAGGAAATGTTTACAAATTTGAGGTTCTACGAGGGAGTACAAATACAGGTCTACGTTTAATGCTTCTTACTTGATCTACATGTCATTCCGTTGGATAAATTTGATAATGTGTTGGGTGTCAAATGACGGAGTATGGCAAGGCCTATTTTATGGACTTTGCAGCCTCCATTATGGACAAATTAGCCTGCAACTAACTTTATAGCTTATTAGAGCCCATGTCCTCTTTCTACAGTGGAAAAAGTGCACCTTTCAAAGTAGCTTAATGGGCTCGTGGTATATTATCCACACAGATGGGGTTTTAGCAGACCCCGAGAACATCAGAGCAATTAATGTGACCCACAGTACAGATGGTATTGTGTGAAATTTTTGAATTCATGAGATACTACTGCAGTTCGTTCGATACTACGAGATTATTTCTGCGACGTTGGGGGCACACTCTGACAGGGATCCTTCCAGTGGTCTGTTGGCCACCATGCATTTTAGGCCTTGCGGGATGCTCTTACCTCTGCCCCTGTATGCATTTATCAGATTTTCACAAAGCTTTTAAGATCGAATGTGACGCTTCAATGTATGACATTAGAGCAGTCCTACAACAAGAAAGACACCCGATGTCATTTTTCATCCGAAAATTAGCAGCCCATAATATGAAATTGCCAGTATGTGAACAAGAGCTTATTAGTCTCTCCAAGGCCATCCATTACTGATGATCGTATTTGTATGGGATACCTGCTGTGGCAAAATCAGCCCAACCCCCTGTTGTGCTTTTGGCGGTAGTTTGACGGAGAATTTTCGATGCTCTCGCAACTTGATTTCTGCATCTTGCTCCAAGATCTTGCTATTGCGCGGGATGTCTCAGCAAGGAGGCTGATGCAATGTCACACCAAGATGACGAGCAGTGGGTTGTGAGAGATAATCTATTCACCACAAATGAAAGATCTATCTTCTACCTTTGCCACAATTGATTTCCCCATCATTGTCTCTGTGCACATTGAGACACTTTAAGGCGTCCAGAAGATTCTACATCATATACTTGCAGATTTTTTTCGAAAGGGCCTCAAAAGGGGTAGAACAAAGGTATTACCGACATGCACCCGGAAGACCCTCCATGGCGAGTTTATTCAAGGCGGAAGCATAATGCAGAAGGGCGAACCGGACAACAGGACCGGGGGGGGGGGGGTACCGAACCGGGTGACGCGGTGGCAACAGAGTAGCTGTCGGACGACACTACCGCCTGGCGTCAGTAGCGGCGACAGCGGGGGGCCTATCGGCTGGCGGTATCGCCGGGCCTTGCGGGAGGCGACATCTTCGGCGTTATCTTAGCATTAGTTTAATATGCTTTATTTGTTTATTTGGAACTTTTTAATTTGGGAATCCCTTTATATGGCGGGATCATCTTGTATGAGGACTATCTTTTTATCAAGCAACTTTTGGAAGAGGGTTGTTCCCTCTTGCTCTCCTCTAACCCTAGCAGCCCCTCTCTATCTCTCTCTCTCTCTACCTCATCTCCCCGGAAGGTAACATTTGGTCCGACCTGCCGCTCCGCCCGCCCATCGTGCCGCCGGAAATCCATCATGCCGGTCTCTACCCGCCTGAATACCGCCGCCGATGCGTCCGCCTCCGACGACGCCATCACCGCCCGCCTCGCCGGCCACGACTCCCACCTCGCGAGCCTCCAATCCAGTCTCGACGACGTCGCCGCGACCCAGCACAACATCCTCGCCCAACTCGCCGCCATCGCCGCCATCGCCGCCGTCCTGCCGCTGCCGCCCTCGCCCACGGTACCGCCTGCAGCGACAACGCCAGCCGATACCGCCTCGGTGCTCGGCACGCCTCCCACCCCGATACCGCCGGCCTTCCGCGCACATGCCCACTTTCCATTGGGGCCGACGTTTCCGCCGCCCGCACCTTTTCGGCCCCCTCTCGCCCTCGACGTGCCTTCTTTTTCCGGGACGGATCCAATGGGATGGATCGCTCGAGCGGAACAATACTTCGATCTTAATGGCACCTCGCCGGTGGACCGGGTCGGCACGGCCATGGTGGGCATGGATGGTTCGGCCCTTCATTGGGCTCGCTGGCTCCGCCAAGTTCAACCGCTCATTCCCTGGCATGAGTTCAAGCAGGAGATGATTAGCCGCTACGACTCACGCTACACCGGTTCCGCCATTGAGCGGCTCTGCTCCGCCCGCCAGACAACTTCGGTGGATGCATACATTGACGAATTTGTGGCACTCGTCACGCAAGTTCCGGGCCTTCCGCCCGACCATTATTTTGGGTTCTTTCTGCAGGGCCTTCTCCCCAACATCCGCTCCCGCATCCGCACCCACCACCCCCGGACCGTCTCGGAAGCACTGGAACTAGCTCGGGCAGTGGAAGCCGCATCGGACCCCGCACCGCCGCCCCCCATTTCCGACCATCACAGCACCGGGAGGCCGCTCCTCGGCACCCACCCCCGGCAACCGGCCGGCCCCCTCGTCCGGACAATCCTCATCGCGTCTCCAACACGGAGTACAACGAACTTCGTCGCCGCGGGTTGTGTTTCCGATGCCGTCAACCATACTCACCGCAACATGTCTGTCCGATCAAGGAATTTCACGCGATTATTGGTGACAGTGAGGGCGACAGATCCTATACTGATGCGGTGCCGGAGCTGCCGGAACCACCCACCCCGGACCCCGAGGAGGCCCCCCTTAATGTGCTGGAGTTACCCTTCTACTCAGTGGGCGGTTTAACCGGCCCTCGTACCATGAAGTTGGCGGCTCTGATCAACAACCGGCCGGCTATCGTGATGATCGATAGCGGCGCTAGTCACAACTTTATGTCCGCTCACCTAGCCCGCGACCTGGAGCTCCCCCAATCCCCCTCCCCGGACTTCTCCGTCTGCCTCGGCGATGGGCGCCGCCGCCCCACCTTGGGACAGTGTGGGGATGTTACACTATCTCTAGGGCCGGTCATGGTCACAGCGGACTTCTACTTGTTTGAACTAGGCGGCCTCGACGCCATCTTGGGCGTGGCTTGGTTACAAACGTTGGGGGATGTTCACGTAAATTGGGCTACCATGACTATGTCCTTCCAGCACCAAGGGCAGCCGTGTCGCCTAGTCGGCGATTCCACTCTCCTCCGCTCTCCAATTTCCTTCCGGGCTATGACACGTGTCACGGACGTCGACTTCTCAGCATGGTTATGGCCGCTCGAGTCCACCTACCCGACCACAACCGCTCCTATCCCCGCCGATCTTGAAGAGGTGCTCACGGCTTTCTCCGATGTTTTTGTCGCCCCGCCAAGCCTTCCCCCGACTCGGCCCACGGACCATGCTATCGTCCTCAAACCAGGAGCTGCGGCGGTATCAGTTCGGCCTTACCGGTATGGCCATGCACAGAAAGACGAGATAGAGCGGCTCGTCCGCGAGATGTTATTGGGGGGACTCATCCGACCGAGTGCTAGCCCGTTTTCCAGTCCGGTTCTCTTGGTTCGCAAGAAGGATGGTAGCTGGCGGTTTTGTGTGGATTACCGCGAGCTCAACAAGGCGACCGTGCCCGACAAATACCCGATCCCGGTGATACAGGAACTCTTGGATGAACTTCATGGGGCGGCCTTCTTTACCAAGTTGGATCTTCGCGCCGGATATCACCAGATTCGGGTCCGCCCCGAAGATGTGCCGAAGACGGCATTCCGCACGCACGACGGCCACTTCGAATTCTTGGTCATGCCTTTCGGCCTCACCAACGCCCCGGCCACTTTTCAAGCAACAATGAATGATATCTTCCGGCCGGTCCTTCGTAAGCAGGTTCTTGTTTTTTTTGATGACATACTCGTATTTAGTACCTCTTGGCAGGACCATGTTCGCCATGTGCGGGAGACTTTCACAACCCTGCGGCTCCACCACCTCACCGTCAACCGGAAGAAATGCACTTTTGGGGCCACCACGGTGAGCTACCTGGGACATACCATTTCCGCCCACGGCGTCGCCATGGACGAGGAGAAAATCCAGGCGGTCCTTCGCTGGCCGACTCCGGCCTCTATCCGGGACGTGCGGGCGTTCCTCGGCCTCACCGGGTATTATCGGCGCTTCATCAAGAACTATGGCGGGTTGGCCCGCCCTCTCACCCAGTTACTGAAAGCGTCGGAGGACGGGCCCTTTGTGTGGCCGCCGGCCGCAATGGCGGCATTCGCCGCTCTCCAGGCAGCATTGATGCACGGCCCGGTACTGGCTATGCCGGATTTTCGGCAACCGTTCGTCGTGGAATGTGATGCATCGGGAGTCGGCGTGGGGGCGGTTTTGATGCAGGCCGACCGACCCATAGCCTACTACAGTCGGGCGTTCTCTTCGGCCGTGCGCAGTCGTTCGGCTTATGAAAACGAGCTCATGGCCCTCGTCTTGGCGGTGCAGCATTGACGGCCATACCTCTTGGGCCGTCCCTTCATCATCCGCACCGACCACCATAGTCTCCGCTACCTGCTTCAACAGAAAATCGCCACTCCAACGCAACAAATTTGGGTGGCCAAACTCCTCGGGTATGACTTCACGATCGAGTTCCGCCCGGGCAAGACCAATAAAGCGGCCGATGCTCTCTCACGCCACCCGCACGCGCCGGAGCTGACCGCGATATCGAGACCAATTTGGGAAGACGCAGCCATCCTTCAGCAAGAGGTGGATCACGACCCTCATTTACAGGAGATACGGGCGGCTCTACTAGCCGACCCGGCGGCACGACCACCCTATTCCTTAGTAGGGGGCCGGTTGTTTCACCGGAACCGCTTGGTCCTGTCGGCCTCGTCATCCCGCATTCCGCAGTTGCTCGCCGAATTCCACTCCACACCGTCCGGAGGTCACGCAGGAGCTTTCCGCACATATCGCCGACTGGCCGCCTCACTATATTGGCCCCACATGCTCCGCCAGGTGAAGGCATATGTGGCGGCCTGTCTAGACTGTCAGAAGGCGAAATATGAGACGATGTTTCCAAGCGGATTACTTCAGCCACTGCCGATCCCTGAGCGCGTCTGGGAGGACGTTGCAATGGATTTCATCACCCGTCTACCGCGCTCTAATGGATTCGACTGCATCTTGGTGGTGGTCGACCGCCTCACAAAGTATGCCCATTTCATCGCCCTCCGACACCTGTACACCGCCGCCTCCGTCGCGGACAGCTTCATCACAGAGATCGTGCGACTGCATGGTTTTCCCCGCTCCATCGTAAGTGACCGTGACCCGCTCTTCCTCAGCAGCTTCTGGAAGGACCTTTTCCGTCTTCAAGGCACTCGTCTCCGGATGAGCACGGCATACCATCCGCAATCGGATGGGCAATCAGAGGTACTTAATCGATGTTTGAAAACATATTTGCGATGTTTCATTGGCGAACGACCCGACACCTGGGCAAAGTGGTTATGTTGGGCGGAGTATTCCTATAATACGGCGTACCACCACTCCGCAAACACCTCCCCGTTCGAGACGGTCTACGACCGCCCACCCCCGACCGTGCTCCGCTACCTTCCAGGGGAGTCCCCCGTTACTAGCTTGGCCGATCATCTACATGACCGGGACGTTATTTTGGACAGTTTAAAGCACCACCTCCGGCGGGCACAAGCCAAGATGATCTCGTTTGCTAACCGTAAGCGTCGGGACCTCTCGTTCCAAGTTGGCGAGCGGGTTTTCATCAAGTTGCATCCCTACTGACAGGTCACGGTGGCTCGCCGCACCTGCCCCAAATTGGCCCCTCGTTTCTACGGGCCTTTCGAAATCATCAGTCGGATCGGCGCGGTGGCCTACCGCCTCCGCCTTCCAGATGGCAGTTGCGTCCACCCGGTCTTCCATGTGTCACAACTCCGACGGGTCATCGGCGACCACCCCGTCACTGACCACATACCCGCCGCCCTCGACTACTCCGAGGCCGAACCTCTCTATCCAGAGGCTATCCTGGATCGCCGCCCGCACACACCGGGAGACACCGCCATCGAGGAGATTCGGGTCGCGTGGCGCAACCGGCCAACCTCCGCAGCGACATGGCTTCTACGAGATGATTTTCGTCGCCAATTTCCGGACTATTGCCTTGAGGACAAGGCCAATTTCCCAGACGACGGTATTGTTACCGACATGCACCCGGAAGACCCTCCATGGCGAGTTTATTCAAGGCGGAAGCATAATGCAGAAGGGTGAACCGGACAACAGGACGGGGGGCGTACCGAACCGGGTGACGCGGTGGCAACAGAGTAGCTGTCGGACGGCACTACCGCCTGGCGTCAGCAGCGGCGACAGCGGGGGGCCTATCGGCTGGCGGTATCGCCGGGCCTTGCGGGAGGCGACATCTTCGGCGTTATCTTAGCATTAGTTTAATATGCTTTATTTGTTTATTTGGAACTTTTTAATTTGGGAATCCCTTTATATGGGGGGATCATCTTGTATGAGGACTATCTTTTGATCAAGCAACTTTTGGAAGAGGGTTGTTCCCTCTTGCTCTCCTCTAACCCTAGCAGCCCCTCTCTATCTCTCTCTCTATCTCTCTCTCCCTCTCTACCTCATCTCCCCGGAAGGTAACAAAAGGTTCGCCGCTTAATGTCCTATCTGTCAATGTAACAAGTTGGAGCATTTACTACTAGCAAGACTGCTCCATCCACTTCTGATCCCCACTCATGTTTGGGCCGATATCTCCTTGGACTTCACCGAGGGGATACCCCTATCCAAGTGCAAAGCAATCTTATTTGTGGTGTTCGATCACTTCTCTAAGGGAGCACATTTTATTCCCTTAGCTCATAATTAACCACTCTTAGTGCCGCCCAGGCATTCTTCGAGTACATCTTTCACCCCCACGGGCTTTCATAGATGGTTGCCTCAAACAAGGGCAGGATGTTCACCAACCGATTTTGGCTGGAGCTTTATAGTTTAGTGAGATCAAACTAGCACTGACCTCATTCTTCCACTCATAATCCTATGATCAGACAACGGTGGCCAATAGAACCATAAAAATGTATCTGCATTGTATTACTGGGGAAAATCTAAGGATTGGGTTGGCTGGCTTCCATATATAGAGTATTGCTATAATACCTCTTCTCACATGTCATTGCACATGACGTCTTTTAGTTTGATGCTTTGGCGCGATCCTCCATTGGTATTTTCATATATCCTAGAGTTCGCCAAGGTAGAAGGTGTAAATCGAGCCCTTGACACAAAATAACAAATCCTCCTTGCCAGCAGCCATGCACACTTCGCTCCAGGCTCTGGAGCGTACAAGGAAACATTATGACGAACCCCACCGGGTGCTGAACCTTGAGATAGATGAATGTGTTTGGATCAAAGTCTATTCACATTGCCAACTCTTTCTCTTTCTCTCCAACGGAGCTACTTTCAAAATCATTGACAAAGTGGTCGAGGTGGCCTACAAGCTGGAGCTTTCACTTGACAACAAGTTTCATTTAGTTTTTCACATTTCTTTACTGAAGCAACACAAGGAGGAACCACATCTCCACATGACGGCTCTACCTCCCTTTGCGCGAGTCGTATTGTACCTGTTCCAATGAGAGCCCTTCACATTCGCCTTAACCTCGAGTTTAAAGAAATCTTGATTCATTGGGCTGACTTGTCGGAATTCTAGGCCACATGCGAACATCTACAAATCTTCATAGATACTTATCTTTCCTTTGAGCTTGAGGACAAGCTCCTTTCGAAAGAGGGGAGAGATGTTACAAACACGTTCTTAAGACGTTAGTTCAGAAGCAGGAAGAAGACCGCCACAACTTGATGATGCACTCGAGGCTTTGACGGTGCACTCAAGGCTTTTGCAATATTTTATAAGCATTATCTTTTGTAGTTTCCGCAAGTTTATTTTATTGCATTTTTCTCAAGAATGGACTTTTATGTACTTTTGGCGGAGTGTATTTACACTCATGAGATGAAGAAGATGCCTAAGCAAATTTAACCTAATTCTCTCTTCTTCTTCTCTTCCCTTCTCTATCTCTCAATCTCTCTTCCTCGCCTAGCTACGTTTCCACCGTAGACCACTCCAAGGGTTTACCAAAGGAGGAGGAACATAGGAACGAGTGCCGACTTTGTTGAAACCGACTACTCGGTCTCCGTGGAGTTCGGGGTCCCAAAAAAGGGGTGGTCTCACACCTACTTCTCTCGAGCCAACTCTCTAGGCAAGAGCACTTGGACTTGGAAACGGACCCTAGGCTACAGCGAGGAGGTCCCACCTCACACCCGGAAGACCTGAGAGATCTTCCCCTCCCTAGCCAATGCTGAACCAGAAGCACCAAAGGAGAGCTCTAAGGGAAGAAGAAGATCCGAAATTTGGAAATCTAGAAGTCCTCCTCCTTTGGTGCCCCTTAGGGTCTATTTATAGGCTTTCCAAGTTGGGCTGCAAATAGCCAAAAACTGATCTGCCAGATTACCAAAATACCCTCGGATCTGGACTGCGAATAGCCAAAACTGGACTGCAAATAGCCAAATCCCGCTGTTCTGGGATACTAAACGCAGACCAACCCCCCTCCTCTGGAACTGGGCGAGAGGGGTTACCTCGCGGAGCTCGGCGAGCCTCCTCGCTGGGGTGGGGCGAGACCAAGGGTCTTCCCCCTTACCAGGGCGGGGGCGAGAGAGGGGGTCGGCCCCCCTCCTCCACTCGCCCCTGGCCTGGCGAGGGCGAGAGGGGGGGGGGGGGCACCCGCCCTCCTCCTCTCGCCCCTAGCTGGGCGCGGGCGAGATTGGGGGCACCCGCCCCTCCTCCTCTCGCCCCTAGCTGGGCGCGGGCGAGAGGGGGGGCACCCGCCCCTCCTCCTCTCGCCCCTAGCTGGGCGCGGGCGAGAGGGGGGGCACCCGCCCCTCCTCCTCTCGCCCCTAGCTGGGCGCGGGCGAGAGGGGGGGCACCCGCCCCTCCTCCTCTCGCCCCTAGCTGGGCGCGGGCGAGAGGGGGGGCACCCGCCCCTCCTCCTCTCGCCCCTAGCTGGGCGAAGGCGAGAGGGGGGGCACCTGCCCCTCCTCCTCTCGCCCCCTCACTTGCCTCTTACTCCAGCTGGGTGAGCAGGAGGTTTCTGCCTCTACCGCTCTCCCTCCTTTCTCTCTGTCTTGGATCATACTACAAACGTGGCCCTGATGCACTCTTGGGTCCTGGCAACCTACTCGGCGGATATAGGGTTGTACAGACACGTCTCGGCGGCCCTCCACGCTGGGCCTCACTCGATGGATATGGGGGTTGTACACAATCCCCGCTCTTTGCGAGGTTGGCACAACCTCGGAAAGAAAAGTCCAAGCCCAAATATCCATCGAGGGGGGCAGAACCTCGCCCCCCGAGGCACGTTTAACTCATCCAGCTAGTGAGAGCCTGGAGTGAGGAGGACATCTCAGCGTTGAACTTACCCACCCGAGGATCATTCGACCCACCCCGCTAGTGAGAGCCTGGAGTGAGGAGGACATCTCGGCGTTGAACTTATCCATCCGAGGATCATTCGACCCACCCAGCTAGTGAGAGCCTGGAGTGAGGAGGACATCTCAATGGCAAGCTCTTCCTTCCGAGGATCATTCGACCCACCCAGCTAGTGAGAGCCTGGAGTGAGGAGGACATCTCGGCGTTGAACTTACTCATCCGAGGATCATTCGACCCACCCAGCTAGTGGGAGCCTGGAGTGAGGAGGACATCTCGATGGCAAGCTCTTCCTTCCGAGGATCATTCGACCCACCCAGCTAGTGAGAGCCTGGAGTGAGGAGGACATCTCGGCGTTGAACTTACCCATCCGAGGATCATTCGACCCAACCAGCTAGTGGGAGCCTGGAGTGAGGAGGACATCTCGATGACAAGCCCTTCCTTCCGAGGATCATTCGACCCACCCAGCTAGTGAGAGCCTGGAGTGAGGAGGACATCTCGGCGTTGAACTTACCCATCCGAGGATCATTCGACCCACCCAGCTAGTGAGAGCCTGGAGTGAGGAGGACATCTCGATGGCAAGCCCTTCCTTCCGAGGATCATTCGACCCACCCAGCTAGTGAGAGCCTGGAGTGAGGAGGACATCTCGGCGTTGAACTTACCCATCCGAGGATCATTCGACCCACCCAGCTAGTGGGAGCCTGGAGTGAGGAGGACATCTCGATGGCAAGCTCTTCCTTCCGAGGATCATTCGACCCACCCAGCTAGTGAGAGCCTGGAGTGAGGAGGACATCTCGGCGTTGAACTTACCCATCCGAGGATCATTCGACCCACCCAGCTAGTGGGAGCCTGGAGTGAGGAGGACATCTCGATGGCAAGCTCTTCCTTCCGAGGATCATTCGACCCACCCAGCTAGTGAGAGCCTGGAGTGAGAAGGACATCTCGGCGTTGAACTTACCCATCCGAGGATCATTCGACCCACCCAGCTAGTGGGAGCCTGGAGTGAGGAGGACATCTCGATGGCAAACTCTTCCTTCCGAGGATCATTTGACCCACCCAGCTAGTGAGAGCCTGGAGTGAGGAGGACATCTCGGCGTTGAACTTTCCCATCCGAGGATCATTCGACCCACCCAGCTAGTGGGAGCCTGGAGTGAGGAGGACATCTCGATGGCAAGCTCTTCCTTCCGAGGATCATTCGACCCACCCAGCTAGTGAGAGCCTGGAGTGAGGAGGACATCTCGGCGTTGAACTTACCCATCCGAGGATCATTCGACCCACCCACCTAACTTCATCCATCTAATGGGGGGATTTCCCTTGTCAAAACCTCCTGGCCCAACCAGCGAGGGGTAGAACTTGCTACAAAGGAAAACAACAAAAAACAAAAAATAAACACAACATACCCCCCCATGGCACTCGCCTCTCAGGCTGCTTGCGCGAGATGATCATTCCTCTGCTTCTCCTGCCACTCCCATCTGGCTCATGCTCTCCATGATCTTCTCCATCTCCTCCGCCCCCGCTTGCCAAGAGATGCTGTTGACGGCTCGGAGCCGAGATGATCAGTTCGCTAAAGGGTGACCCCCCACTCGCCGGCTTCGCGAGCTCCACTTGCGCGACTCCGACTCCGAGCGAGACCCCACTCACCGGGCTAGGAAAAGCACTCGCCCGGCGAGGTCCCGCTCGCCACTCTCAGTCACTGGTTCCTTGCCTGGCCGACCCCCTGGGGCAACCTCTCCTGACCCCCCCTGGGCGAGCACTCCTTGCGACCCAGAAGGTGGTGTCTGGGGGGAGGGAGCTGAGCAGTCACCTCCCCTGGTGATGCCTTGGAGCAGCTCCATGATTCCCTTGATGGCCGTCATGAACTCTCCCCTTCCTACCACCTCACTTGGGATGTGAGACCCCTCATCGTCTCCTCCTCCGAGGTCTCCTGCCATGAGATTTGGTTCAAGAACTTCTGTGCTGACCACTCTCCACGCTCACCGCACCAAAAATGTTGAAACCGACTACTCGGTCTCCGTGGAGTTCGGGGTCCCAAAAAAGGGGTGGTCTCACACCTACTTCTCTCGAGCCAACTCTCTAGGCAAGAGCACTTGGACTTGGAAACGGACAGTAGGCTACAGCGAGGAGGTCCCACCTCACACCCGGAAGACCTGAGAGATCTTCCCCTCCCTAGCCAATGCTGAACCAGAAGCACCAAAGGAGAGCTCTAAGGGAAGAAGAAGATCCGAAATTTGGAAATCTAGAAGTCCTCCTCTTTTGGTGCCCCTTAGGGTCTATTTATAGGTTTTCCAAGTTGGGCTGCAAATAGCTAAAAACTGATCTGCCAGATTACCAAAATACCCTCGGATCTGGATTGCGAATAGCCAAAACTGGACTGCAAATAGCCAAATCCCGCTGTTCTGGGATACTAAACGCAGACCAACCCCCCCTCCTCTGGAACTGGGCGAGAGGGGTTACCTCGCGGAGCTCGGCGAGCCTCCTCGCTGGGGTGGGGCGAGACCAAGGGTCTTCCCCCTTACCAGGGTCGGGGGCGAGAGAGGGGGTCGGCCCCCCTCCTCCACTCGCCCCTGGCCTGGCGAGGGCGAGAGGGGGGGGGGGGGGGGGGCACCCGCCCTCCTCCTCTCGCCCCTGGCTGGGCGAGGGCGAGAGGGGGGGCACCCGCCCTCCTCCTCTCGCCCCTAGCTGGGCGCGGGCGAGAGGGGGGGCACCCGCCCCTCCTCCTCTCGCCCCTAGCTGGGCGCGGGCGAGAGGGGGGGCACCCGCCCCTCCTCCTCTCGCCCCTAGCTGGGCGCGGGCGAGAGGGGGGGCACCCGCCCCTCCTCCTCTCGCCCCCTCACTTGCCTCTTACTCCAGCTGGGTGAGCAGGAGGTTTCTGCCTCTACCGCTCTCCCTCCTTTCTCTCTGTCTTGGATCATACTACAAACGTGGCCCTGATGCACTCTTGGGTCCTGGCAACCTACTCGGCGGATATAGGGTTGTACAGACACGTCTCGGCGGCCCTCCACGCTGGGCCTCACTCGATGGATATGGGTGTTGTACAGACTTCATTCTGGTTCTCCACCTCCCTATGACGAGATCTCAATCCCGTGTTCCTAGCAATAAAGCTGACACATTCTTTTCTGCTTATTTTTTCATATTGAATGTCCTGTTAGTATTTTGATTCTGATTGTTATGAGAGTTTCCCGTGCTTTGCTTATGTTTATTTATTTAGGTGAAGAAGTTTACCTATTATTTATCTGATTCCTTAGGATTTTTTTTCAGGGTCCTGTTTCTGGCCTTTTGAGCGTTTTGAGAACATTCATGTCTGCATTTATAGCTTCTTATGAAATTACCCATCAGGTAAGTGCCGTTCTCTAATCCATAAAATATACAACATTTTTTTGCTCCATAAATATTATGATATATGAGCATTTCTTGCATATTGTCCCATCACTTCCCATTTTCAATAGCTTCTCATACCAGTTAGGAAATTCTTGTTGCTAAAAATGCTTTTTCATTCAATATTCACATACATTTTGAAGCTAAAGCAGCTTTCTAATTGTCTATACTATTTCCCCAGCCAGAAAATACATTGAGCTTGATTTTGGAAATTCTTTGCGAAATTTATAAGGGGGAGGTTAGAATATTTTCACCTTTTGTGAACAAATGCCACTCTTCTTATATTTCCTCTTTTACTAAATTCCGAAATTTATTGATTCAGGAATCACTTTCAAATCAATTCTGGGACAGAGATAGTTATGTTGATGGCCCAATTCGATCTTTGTTATATATGTTGGAAAGTGAATACCCATATCAAATAATTGAGCTCATTCGCTTACTATTAGCTCTTTGCAATGGACCTTGGTCTGCGCAGTGTGTGTATGTTTGCTAATCCTGCTCCTGGTTCTGATATTTTATATTTTAACTTTTGTACTGTTTTTGAGTGTAGTTATACATGCCAGTGATTTTTCAAAACTACCAGTACTATATTTGGCCTTCTGCAAAGTTGGTTTACTAAATATATATTTTAATTTGGCTGGAGAAGTGTTTATAGCTTCTGAATATGATGTCATGTTAGCGGATGATTTTTTTTTCTGTGGGTTATATATGATTCTCTCTTATACATCAATAAAGTTTGGTATCTATAAAGAAACAATCATGTAAATTCTGACACCCATCCTAAAACTGCCAACTTTATTAAATTGTGCAATTAATAAATTTAATCAACACTAATTAATTTTCCTGAAGATAGCATGTTAATGACATTGCTGAATGCAAAAGGTTGCCTCGCCTTATCTTTACCGAATTACTTTATTCACCATCACGATGAAATTGTATGTGAGATGTTGGGTAAGTTGTAATTAATATTATCAAGTCATCGTATTTGTAATACCCACTTGGGCTTATTATTCTCTTTTATATCCTTACTCATGTATATGTATGAGTAAAGACCTTAGTTCATCATTTATTCAAACCTAATTTTTCATTCAACTTGGTATCAGAGGTACTGTTCCTTCTCAAGCCGTTGCTCGTTCATTTGTTCTGCCACTACTCCCCCTTCTTGCCGCGCCTCTCTTCGATCGTCTTCTTCCGACATTGCCTTTTTTGCGTCTCCTACAGGCATGCCGAGCCCGCACGGTCGATAGGGGGCTTGCCTCTCTGCCGTTCGCTGAAGAGGTCATCGTCGCCGACTTCTGACGACGCAGACCGCGCCGCCGCCACCGCCCATTGCTTCTTCCTACACTGTCGATTTCCTCTGAGCGGTGCTCTATTGGACTCTGCTGACACCGCATGACCTCTCCTCTTCGTTGCTGACCTGGAATGGCTCCGCATGCGCCTTTTCTTTCTTCTGCTAGCTCCACTAGAGTCCCTCCTTCCTTCTGCCATCTCCGCTGGAGACCGTGGAGCATCTGGAGCTCGTGGATCCCCTGCTTTGGAACAAGTACATCCCCTGATTTCCAGATTCCAGATTCTCAGTCTACGGAGATTCTCAATTGGGTGCTATTGAGTGCTTCTTAGATCTCGCTCGGATGGCTACGATTCTGCCTTTCTCTCTTCACTTTGTTTGTTCGACCTAGAGTGTTTTTTTTCTGTTCCATTAAATTGTGCCAACATGGGTGATTCTTTCGCTTCTTCGCCTAGTGTGTTTATGCCCCAGATGAGCCACCCTCACATGACTCATGGCCACATTGGCTCATTGAAGATTACCACTGTGCCTTTGGATGGAACAAATTATCTCGAATGGTCTCGCGCTGCTCAACATGTGATTCACAGCCACCAGATGTTCATATACATTGATGAGACGGTCACGGAACCACCCAAGATCGATCCTTCTTGGAAGCATTAGGATTATGAAAATTCTCTTGTCGTCTCCTAGCTTTTGCATTCTATGTCCCCCAAGGTATACCAGAGCTATATGTTGATGGACTCTGCTTATAAGATATGAACTCGGGTATGTGAAACCTACTCACATATTGACAGCTTCGCACAGATTTATGAGCTGACTCGTCGCATTTTGGAGATGAGGCAGGGATTTATGACCGTTTCCTCATATTTTTCTGAATTCGAGCGACTCTATCAGAAACTGGATTACTTTGAGCACTTTATTCCTGTTTGTACTACAAATGCAGTTCGCAGAGAAAAGAAGAATGCTATTGCCTACATGTCTTCTTGATGGGTTTTGTAGGAAAAGCTGAATCTTGTATGTATTACTTATGTACCCAAATACAAGGAGAGAATACATATTTATAGGAGAGAAGAGAGGAGAGAAAATCCTATACACAATGTGGGACTAAAGGAGAGAGAGAGAAATAAATACATAATAAATACAATAATGGGCCTAACTATGGGCCTTTGATATGAGTGTTTCTAACACTCCCCCGCAAGCTGGAGCGTACAAATCGTAGGCGCCAAGCTTGGATAAGCACTGATGATAGAGAGTACTGGACAGTGCCTTTGTGAGGACATCCGCAACCTGTTCAGTACCCGGAACATGCTTCAATACAATCTTCTTCATCTGGACTTTCTCTCGAATGAAGTGGCAGTCTACCTCAATATGTTTCGTTCTCTCATGAAAGACAGGATTCTTGGCTATGTGTATTGCAGCTTGACTGTCACAGAGAAGGAGAGCAGGTGAGGGAAGCTTCACACCAAGATCCGTGAGAAGGCTTTCAAGCCACGTTAGTTCTGATACTACCGATGCCATTGCCCGATATTCTGCTTCAGCTGAAGATCTTGCAACCACTGCTTGTTTCTTGCTCCGCCAGGTAATCAAGTGTCCTCCAAAGTAAGTGCAAAAACCACTTGTTCATCGCCGATCATCAATGGAACCAGCATAGTCAGCATCTGAATATCCGACTAGGTTTGGAGTTGAAGATGAGGTTTTGTACACAAGGCCTTGACCAGGAGCTGTCTTAAGGTATCGGAGAATTCGTTCAACAGCCTGCAAGTGAGAACTCCGAGGAGCATGCATGTATCGGCTGACAATACCTACAACAAATGATATATCTGGTCTTGTTACGGTGAGGTAGATTAATTTTCCGACCAGACGGCGATAATACTCCGGATTTTGCAGCAGATGATCAGTGTCAGATGCCTGAGCAGATATCCTGTGATTGACATCCATTGGAGTGTTGACTGGCTTGCATCCAGAGTAACCCGCATCGTGGAGAA
This sequence comes from Dactylorhiza incarnata, assembly GCA_033032865.1. Classification (NCBI taxonomy): domain Eukaryota; kingdom Viridiplantae; phylum Streptophyta; class Magnoliopsida; order Asparagales; family Orchidaceae; genus Dactylorhiza; species Dactylorhiza incarnata. The sequence continues at coordinate 4,808,437 of JAWHQI010000085.1, forward strand.
GGTCGAGGCAATATTTTCGCTGAGAGAGGACGAGACCATCAGATCGTCTGGCGACTTCTAAACCCAGGAAGTAGTTGAGATTTCCTAGATCTTTTGTCTGAAAGGCCGTGCTGAGATGTTGTTTGACCTTCTGTATCCCGTTGACGTCATCTCCAGAAATGACGATGTCATCCACATAGACTAGCAGAATGACTGTTCCAGTTGGCTGATGGCGAATGAACAGAGAGGAATCTGCCGAGCTTTGTTTGAAACCAAGTACCCGAAGTTCCTTACTGAACTTGTTGAACCAGTTTCGCGGGGATTGTTTGAGACCATACAGTGATTGCAACAGTCGGCAGACCAATGACTCCCCCGTGGTCTCAAACCCGGGAGGTTGTTCCATGTACACCGTCTCCTGTAAATCGCCATTGAGGAACGCATTTTTGATGTCCAATTGATAGAGTGGCCAGCGTCGATGTACACCAACCGAGATGAGCACGCGAACGGTGTTTAGTTTCGCCACTGGAGAGAAGGTTTCCTCATAGTCAATGTCATGCTGTTGAGTATATCCACGAGCGACTAAGCGAGCTTTCAGCCGATCAATAGTGCCATTGGGAGCATGTTTGATAACAAAGACCCATTTACAGCCAACTGGTTTCTGACCCGGGGGGCGGGGTACCAGAGTCCAGGTTTTGTTTGCCCAAAGAGCTGTCATTTCTTCTTCCATGGCAGCGCGCCAGCCAGGGTGTTGGAGAGCTTCCTGCACTGAGTTAGGAATAGCCACAGTAGACAAAGAAGTAGCAAGAGTTTGAAGTGGAGGAGAGAGACGATGCAGGGATACGTAGCTCGCCATTGGATGAGCGGTGGACTCTGTTACCGGATCAGCAGGACTTGGAACACCAGAGGATGAGGACAACTGCGCAGGGGCAACGGGGCGGGAGTTGCGACGGGAATAGACCTGGATAAGAGGTGGCCGGCAAGGAGGCGGAGTAGGGAGTGGTTGTGGTAGAGGTATTGGAGGAGGCGTGTTAACCGGGAGGATGGGTCGCATGACAGGTTGTGGGAGAGTAGGTGATGGAGAATGCGTTGCTGGAGCTGGAAAGAATGACAGGTCTTCCCGGAAGGTTACGTCAGCGGACACCGAAATTTTCCGAGTAAGAGGAGAATAACAGACGTAGCCTTTCTGTGTATGGGAGTAGCCAACAAATATCTGCTTAGTTGCTCTGGGATCTAGTTTATCGGTAGATGGTCCCATGGAGTGGACGTAATACGTGCACCCGAAGATTCGAGGTGTGAGAGGGAATGCATGAGTAGAGGGGAAAAGAAGACTGAACGGACTGACATCGTTGAGTACGGAGGAGGGAAGACGGTTTATAAGGAAGCAGGCGGTAGAGACCGCAAAGTGCCAATAGATCTTAGGAACGTTCATGTGAATCATGATTGAGCGGGCCATATTAAGAAGATGTCGGTTCTTTCGTTCGGCCACTCCGTTTTGTTGAGGGGTGTAGGCACATGAGGTCTGATGAATAATCCCGAATTCAGAGCATAAACTTGAGAACTCATTTCCAGTGTATTCTCGAGCGTTATCGGTGCGGAGTGTTTTGACGGTGGTGGAGAAGTGATTGCGGGTTTCAAGGATGAATGCCTTAAACACCCGAGATAATTCAGAGCGTTCGCGAAGTAAGTATAGCCATGTTGTGCGTGAGTAATCATCAATAAAAGTAATGAAATAACGGAATCCAGAGATACTACTAATTTTATAGGGACCCCAGATATCGGAGTGAATAAGATCAAAAGGAGCGGAGCTCCGAGTACAATTTGCAGGAAAGGATGAACGCGGCTGTTTGCCGAAAATACATGATTCACATTGAAAAGCAGGAAAAGATACGTCGGGGAGTGCCTTCTTGAGGATTGGGAGGGGAGCATGGCCAAGCCGCTGATGCCAGTCAGCAGAAGAGACAGAGGCGAGGATGGTTGGTGACTCGTCGAGAAGGTAGAGCCCGTTGCGTAGCTGCCCTTTACCAATGGTAGTCCCCGTCCGTCGATCCTGTATCAGAAAAGAAGAACGTGAAAAAATGACGGAGCAATCTAAATCAGTAGTGAGACGGCTAACAGAGAGTAAGTTAAACGGGGAGCCCGGAACATGGAGTGCCGAGCGAAGAGAAATGGATGGGCTGAGAGATAGGTCCGCTGAGCCGGACACAGAGACAGTCGCTCCATTGGCCACAGTGATACACTTCGGATGAGGAGCACCCGAATACGTTGGCGGCTTTAGAGAGGTGATATGATGAGTGGCACCCGAATCCACTATCCAGCGAGGACTAGTGGAGAGACAAACGATACCTGGGCTGGAGACGGAGGCGACCGAGGCAGGTGGAGTCATCATCCCTTGGAATTGCTGGAACTGTAGGCGGAGAGCCTCAAGATCGGCACGAGAGGCCGAGGAGCTATCTTCAACGACTGCAGCAGTCGGTCGTGGAGGAGGAGGAGGAGGGTTGCCAGTCTTTCGAAAGCAGGTGGACTCATAATGGCCATCACGACCACAGAATGAGCACTTCGGCCGTCCTCGTCCACCACGGCCCCTTCCACGGTAAGCCGACCGACCTCCTCGGCTAGAGGGAGGAGGAAATGAAGGAGTAGGGACATTTTGGAGAAGAGCCGGTGATGGAGGAGCAAGAGCCTCCGGAGGTTGTGATACTTTGAGTAGCATGGAGCAGACAGCCGATAAGGAGGGAGTGGGAGTCGAGGCCAACACTTGTGCCCGAATACTCAGAAGATGTGGAGGAACACGGGCCATTAGCATAGCAATGCAGACGGCCTCCCTTTGCGCGCGCTGAGTGACAAGATCAGAGGTGGGCGGCTGGTGTTGAAGCCATGCTTCGGAGAGTGACTTGACCCGAGCGACAACAGAGGTAATATTTGGTCCACTGGTGTCCAGAGCCTGAAGGTCAGAGATAATGTCGAAGAGACTTTGAAGGCTGTCCTTGCCGGAGTATAAGGAGTGGAGCTCGTCCCACATCCCTTTGGCCGTGGGCAGGTACATGACCATTTCATATGGTTCGCTCTCCAAAGAGTTAAGGATCCAGGTCTGTACCCGACCATCATTCTTGAGCCAGTCAGGAGTAGTAGGAGCCGGGGAATCGTCGGTAAGATGAGCCAGAAGACCCTTGGCCTGGAGGACCCGGCGGATTGAGTGACCCCAAGGGATGAAGTTTTTCTTCCCGGAGAGGGAGAGAGTTGTAATTCGCAGTTCATCACGGAGCTCACTAGGAGGGTGTTGTTGGACGGTCTCAGTAGGCAAAGTCGAGGAGTCCTCAGATGAGCCCATTATACCAGAGAGAGCGGCGGACTGCAGGGAAGAGAGCAAGCCGGCAGGGAGGAGAGCGAGACCGCACGGTCACGGTGAGCACGCTGGACTGGAGCTCGCAGAGGGAGATCGCTGGTCAGGAGACCGCTGCTGGACGAGCTCGCTGGAGACCGCTGCTGGACTGGAGAGCGCTGCAGGACTGGAGATCGCTGGAGCTCGCTGGAGTGAGACCGCTGGAGCTCGCTGGACTGGAGACCGCTGGAGCTCGCTGGAGCTCGCAGGACTGGAGCTCGCTGGAATGAAGAGACAGGGCTCGCTGGCAGATCGCAGAAGGCGAGCAGGAGAGAGCTTGGGGAGATTGCTGCTGGCAGGGAGAGAGCTCGGCAGAAGGCGAGCAGGAGCAGACCGCTGAGAAGCGCGCGGGGAGGAGGAGATCGCTGGTAGAGATCACTGGCAGACCGCTGAGGAGCGGGATCGAAGGCGAGATCGGGATCGAGTCGCAGCTAGAATGTGCGATCAGAGCACTGATCGAGACCGCGGGAGCGATTGCGAGATCGCTGAACTTCTGCGGGCAGAGCAGAGAGGCGGAAGGAGGGGATGGGTCCCACGCGCCAAAGGAAGCAGGCTATAAAAGCCAAGAGAAGAGGGATGCGTGGGAGGCTGGGAGCACTGCTGGAAGCAGCAGGAGGAGGAGCGGTCTCAAAAAAATGAGACCGCCAGAAGTCGACAGGGAGGGTGGGCGGTCAGAACACGGGAGACCGGAATTTTTGGAATTTTTGGAACCTGTGCTCTGATACCATGTAGGAAAAGCTGAATCTTGTATGTATTACTTATGTACCCAAATACAAGGAGAGAATACATATTTATAGGAGAGAAGAGAGGAGAGAAAATTCTATACACAATGTGGGACTAAAGGAGAGAGAGAGAAATAAATACATAATAAATACAATAATGGGCCTAACTATGGGCCTTTGATATGGGCGTTTCTAACAGGTTTGAACATGGAGTCGGATACGATTAAGACTCATATTCTACATCGCTCCCCTCTCTCGTCAGGAGCCATTCGGTCTGGTTCTTCGAGATGAGCACCATTGTTCTTTCGGATCGCTCTGCCTTGACTACTGTGGGTCGAGGAACCACCAGCAACACCAGATTATTTTGGACGCAAAGGACATATTCGGGATGTGTGCTTCAAACTCCATTCTCATCTTGCTCCACCAGGACATGGTCATGGTCGTGTTCCAGGGCGCGGGGGCTGTTGACCGGGTGTTCCGAGGCCTCATGCTGCTGTTTATTCCACATAAGTCTATGAGGAGTCTTTCTATGCTCCTTCAGGAAACTTTAGTGCACATGAATTGGATGCTCTCAGACAGCTCCTCCACTCCCAACCATACACAACCTCCAGTGTTTCTACTTTCTTTGCCACTGCAACTATGCCTAGTGCTCATGCTTCCACCATCACTCCTTTTGATTGAATCATTGACTCGAGAGCCACCGATCATATGATCGGATCCTCCTCAAGTTTTGTTTCCTACACACCTTTGTATGGTAAGGACAAGGTGATCTCTGCCACTGACGCCTTGTCCCCCATTGCAGGCAAATGCTACATTTCTTGTTCTCTATCCATTTCCCTTTTTTCTGTCCTTCATGTTCCCTGTAATTTACTTTTGATCAACATTATCACTAGATCCCTTAACTGCTCGGTAACTTTTTTCCCGACTCTTGTATTTTTCAAGAACTGGGTACGAAGCGGGACATTGACAGTGGTAGGAACCGTGGTGACTTGTACTACCTGGATTCCCAGCTACCATCTCAGGCTCTTTCGTCTAATACTGTTACTGCTGTTGACGTTCGACGATGACATCTGCGTCTCAGACATCCCTCTCCTCTATATCTTCAAAAACCATTTCCTTTTTTTTGCCTTTTATTAAATCTTTCTCTTGTGATGTTTGTGAAATGTCTAAACACGTTAGACATAGCTCTTCACATTTATCTTCTTTTAGTACGAGTCCTTTTGCTGTCATACATTCAGATGTTTGGGGGCCATCGCCTATTTTATCTTTATTCAGTTTTTATTGGTTTGCCACTTTTATTAACTGTTTTTCTCGCACTACTTGGGTTTATCTTTTAAAGAAAAAAAATGAGATTTTTTCTTGTTTTCAAGCTTTTCATCAGATGGTGCAGACCCAATTCAAAGGCACTATTTGTGTCCTTCGTAGTGATAATTGGGGGTAATATGATGATCTGGGTTTGTTTGGTTCTTATCTCACAAGTCATGGTATTATCCATCAAACCACATGTGTCCACACCTCTACCCAAAACGGGGTTGCTGAACGAAAAAACCGTCATCTTCTTGAGGTTGCTTGCTGTCTTCTCACCACTATGCATCTTCCTAAATCTTATTGGGGAGATGCTGTTCTCGCCGCTGCTCATCTCATCAATCGTTTACCTTCATGTGTTTTAGACTATTATTCTCCTCTCACCCGTCTCTCCACCACTTCTGTTGTCAATACCTCTTATCTGCCACCTCGTGTATTCGGGTGCGTGTGTTTTGTTCATGTTCATCAACCTCATCATGTCAAAGTTGACCCTCGGGCTCAACGTTGTGTCTTTATTGGCTATTCCTCCCGTAAGGATATCGGTGTTACCACCCTCCATCTTGACATACTTTTTGTACCATTGATGCTACCTTCCGCGAAGAGGAATCCTATTTTTTGAATCCGACTCACTCCCTTCGTCAGGGGGAGATTGGTGACAATGCGTCTGATACCTTTATTCCTCTCTCTCTCTCTTATTCCTCCTACTCATACTATTCCCTCCACTCTAGCAACGACTCCTACCCAGTGTCCTCTGTCTCTGCCCCTTCCTTTTATCTTTCACCGCCAACAAATAGGTAAACAAGCCACTATCGTTCTACCTATACCAGTGCTTGCTTTCAACTCAGATTCTGGTGATGATCTACATATCTCACTTGCATTGATGAAAGGTAAAGCGATCTGCACGCAATACCCTTTTTCTAACCATGTTTCTTATCATCATCTTACCCATGCACATCAGGCCTTTATTACATCATTATCCTTGATTACCATTCCCAGGACGTGGCAGGAAGCTTTAGGCGTCCTTGCATGGATCCGTGCTATGGAGGAGGAAATGTCGGTCTTGGACAAGAATCACACATGAGACATCTCTTCCCTTCCTCTTGGGAAGAAAGCTATTGGTTCGAGGTGGGTGTTCTCCGTTAAACAAAATCAGGATGGTAAGGTTGAACGTTAAGGAGTGGATTACCATGAGACCTTTGCTCCAGTGGCTAAGATGTACTATATTCAGATTCTTTTATCATGTGCTGCTTGCTTGGGCTGAGATCTTCATCAACTGGATGTGAAAAAGTCTTTCTCCACGGTGAGCTGGATGAAGAGGTATACACGACATTCTCTCCTGGGTTTGTTAAAAAGGACAAGAAGGGCTAGTCTGCCACCCAATGAAGTCGACCAAGAATATAATATACAAGGTTCCTCCATGCGGTTTGAGCTGATATAATACACAAGGTTCCTCTTCCACGTAGGTGTCGACCAAGAGATGCAAGGCTGCTTTTTCTTGATTCCTCTGTGTGATCTGATCGTCATTTGAAGGGAGGGGAGGAGAGGAAGGTGTTAATCTAGGTTTTGATTTCTAAGTGCTTAGGCTCTGTTTGGCGGATCGATTTGGGAGCTGCATGCCGTACTTTTTACACTGCCCTGCCAAACAGTCTTCCGTCCATCACCAGTGCGAATAGCCTCCGCCTGTTGATCGCAGAAATAGCGCGATTTGGAGGCGTGAAAATATTTCACGACTCCAAATTGCGTTGCGGGATTCTCCGCCTCTCAAAATTTTCCCGCAGTGTCAGATCATGTTTTTTCTTCCGCCGAACCCCATTCTCCGTGCCAGATCTCTGCTGCGGGATTCCTCAATCGATTTCCTTCGGGCTCTGTTTATGGTTCATGGCCTCCAACCCATTTCCTTCGGGGTTTGCGACTTGTTCGTTCCCCAACTCTTTCTTCGACGATCTAAGTTTCACATCGGTTCCTTCGCATGAAGACTGTTATCAAAGAGCAGATAATATGCTCATACGAGTATTTTGATAAGAACATGTTGCATGAGGAAGAAAATGATAATGGAAGGACTCTTAAATTAATGGAGGAGTTTTTGGGAGTTCAGTGTCATTGTAATTTTCTATGAGAAATCTGCATTTATTGATCCAAGGGAGGCTCCAATGCAGTAAAAAAATTGTTTATTTTCTCACTAATGTGTTTTTTTGAAATGCTAGCAGTAGTATAAATTCATGCTAGCAGTTTGACTTGATGTGTATAATTTTTATTTGGGTTGTCTCTAATTTAGAAAAAAATGGACTACACACTGCACAACTGTTGTGCCAAACAACTGAAATAACTTCTCCGTTTGAAACATCACCGCAAACGCTGTTCTTCCAAACAGTTTCACAAATTCTCCCACCAATTTGCAAAACAACTGATTTTTTCACCAGTGCTTCCCACCACTACTTCTCCAGTCGTTCCAGCTGAGCCAAATAGAGGCTTAAAAGAATTATTAATTCCTACCAAATAAATATGTATTCATTATCCTAGATATTTATAAAACCACACACACATACCTCATTGGTGTAGATACCGGCCAACAATAAGGTTTCATGGGCAAAAAGACACTGTTACGAGTATATTTTTGCAATCGCTTTGGAATATATCAACCAATAAACCGACTATCAACCAATATATTGCATGATGTATCCCGTTGATACATCGACTGACATTTTATTATTATTTATTTAACGCCTCTGCTTTAATAGACAACAAAACAAAATTGTTAGCATATCAATAATTAATGTTTGTTGGGTTTCAGTGATAACTCCAGGCTATTTCGATGAGTGATATGCTTGGTGTTTGAGGTATTTTTAATGGAATAATTTATGTAGTTGTGGTTTTAGTTTTGGAAGAGAGCCATTGAAGGTGGTAAGTAGAGTTGGAAGTAATTCGTGGTTCACAAGGGGTTGGGTTTGGTATGTCGAATGGCGGTTGAAGGGCTTTAGAGGTCGCGATGGAAGCAATGTTGTGGTTAATGTGAGAAGCGGTAGTGAGTAGGAGAACGACCATCAGCTATGTTAAATTCGTCTTCCTTGAAGTATTTTTGTTGCTTTGCTTGAGTTAGGGTTGGGGGATTGTGAATGTGGAGACACTTCCGAGTGTATGGTTGAGGCCATGCATAAAGCAACCCAAGTAGTGGATTGCTGATAAACCTAAGACATGGACAGCTAATTCAATGAATTGGTCGATGCAGACATCAATATATTCAGATTGTTGTACTACACATAAGCAATCAAAGGCGTTGCTCATCCTTGAGTTTTAGCCATGCCATTTATAGGTTTGTTTGTTGGAGCCAACAAATTTTGTAAAACACTTATCTTTTTATATAAATCATATATAACTGAGCTTTTTTGACTGTCTGGGGTCAGTTGCAGTTCAGAAATTGTTATGTGCTTGTGATCTAACTAATAAGGTTTGTGCCTTTGATGATCGTAATTTTGAGGTGATAATGCAGAGGGCTGGGTGGGCGCCTGTCGGCAGGGTGTCTGACCTTATTAGTTCGACATAATCCTATATGCGTGAAGTGGGTGCTTACCGAGTCTGATGGGGACAATGCCACCGACTTTCTAGCGAATCCTATATGCAATCAAGTATGAGATGACGGATGTGTGCGAGGGAAGTTTCCACGTTATTCAATCAAGAGAAAAAAATGACTATCGTCTTTTTCTCTTTTATTAGTTCAATTATGGTGCAGATTTGAGGCATGAGCATTTGGCTACATTTGGGAGGCAGGTCGGGGAGGCATGTTTGACCAAATGTTAGATTCTGTTGGTGTGAGAGCATGAACTCTGGCCCATGACATCACTAGCACTTCTTAATTTTCTTTTTCAATACCCAAAATCTTTCTTTTGCTTAAATAGAGAATCCCATATTAATACGTTAAGATTATCCTTAATTTCTTTGACTTTGAATTCTCCTGAAGTTTAGTGAATATTCCGAAGAAGGCTCCTTATATTCCTTCCATATTAATTTCGCCCCAACCTTGACTTAGGCGAAAACTAGAAATAAATAAATTAAACAATGATTACATTAAAGAATAGTGGGTGTAAAATCTGTTGAAATTCAGATAATAGAATATAAACTTAGGCGGTTTGAGCATGTGAATGATTTTTAAAAATGCACTAATTGAATGAGTAGTTATAACAACTGTTGAAGGATTAGTTAGAAGAAATGGGGAATCCAAGGTAATATGAATGAAAATTGTTCGACTATTCGGGTAGCTAAGTTTAATACCTCGGCAAACTTGATAATAATAAATGAAAAATGTGGATTCATAGAACCGACTCCAAATAATTGCGATATTGATGATTTATATCTCTATCAATGTAGGATACATGATTGGAATAAACAATTTGATGATTCCTTGGATCCGTGATCACATTTCCTATAGTATAAGTTTTCTTCGTTATGTTGGATCAGTTACTAACATGATTCATCGCCAGGGAATATCAAAAGTGACGCTTGTGGGGTTTAATCAGAACTTATATTTTAACCTCTACTATAAGAAGTGAAGTCAAAGATACTTCCTTCTCATGATCTGTTGTTTGGTTCTTTGAGTATGTGTTGCATCTCCACACAAGTATTGTATGGTGGTTTGGTTTCTCTTAAATTATGTTCTGTTTTGGTTCTTGGAGTTGGTGTTTCATCTCCATGCAGGGTCTATAGTTTTGGTCTTCTCTTGAAACATGCTTGAAAATCATTCAAATTTTAATCACTAGAAATCAAAATTGATTTTTTTAATTTAAATGGCTTTTGAGGAATTGGTTTAATTCAACAAAGTTGATTTGACCTATGGTATATGTATGCTTATATATGTTTGTGTATTTTAACAGACGTGTGTGTGTATGCATGTCTATATATTATAGTACATAATATAGCTTCATAAATACATAATATATTCATATATATATTGTAATAATAATAATAATCTTGATTTGCGATTGAAATCCTGTTGTATTAATTTTTTGGGCTCTATTGGAATCAACTTGAAACTCAACAAAATCCAGCACTTTTGACTTGGGTTAAACTTTGCAAGAATAGAAAGTGAATTCTTTGATTTCGAGTTAGGGACTAGGTAGCACTCTTATCTTCACATCATTTATTTCTGGTTTAAACATCCTGCTACGAAATGTTTTTAGCTCATTACAATACCTAGATGGTATGCATTCTTATAAAATAACTGAAAGGAATATGCTGACATTCAGAAGGGTTCTTTGCACTGTAGTTTTGTGTGTAAAAAATGTTATTTTCTAGTTGCTACCTCATTTTACTGGATTCACCATTTTTTGTCAAATTCATTTACTAAACAATTAGGCTTCATCCTTGTTTAAACTGTATGGATTATGACTTTTGTTTGAATCTTTATGGTCTTAATAATTTTTTTTTCATTGCATGCATTATGAATTATACGAAGTTCAGCTAGCTGCTCAGACAAATTATTTTGTTCCTTGTTTCAGATACAATTTTTTAGATAAAATGCGTGGCGTGACACTGTCGTATGAGATCCCTAGTGGTTCCCCACCCATGGATGTTTATGACATAGTTGAATCTCATCGAAGAATCCCCATTCCTAGTGTTGATGGTATTTATATCTCACCTGGGACCCGTGGTCAGATTTTGAAGGTTGTAGGTGTAAATGTGGCACTGGTTCGTTGGGAGGTAAAATAATCTAGTTGCTCATGTTGCTATCTTATTTTGGCCTTATGCTAGATACTTTTTAAACTAGTGTACCTTTAAACAATGAACCATACATCCACTATAAGAATATAGGTTCTGTATTCTTTTTAGCAAGTATATTTACTAAGAGGCTGCACTAACTTTCATATAAGCTTTTGAGAGATTGAATGTTCTTGATCTTCTGTCGAAAGAGTTCCTTGTACCAACTTGATTTTAATTAATAAACGTTCCATGATTCTCAGCCAAAAGAGGAGTGTATTTGGTCAACCAATAATTTTCTTCTTCCCTTATTTGAATTCATCAAACTTTAGCATATTATAGAAGAAATGTACTGTATAAGAGGGCCTATGCTAAATGCCCACTTCTTTGACACATTAAGAGTGTTATTTATCTTGTATAAGTGAGTCCCACATTGTGATTTGGGGTTTAGGTGTCACCCATGACTATAAATATGTGCACATGTGTTTGTTTTTACTTAATATAAAAAGTAATAAATATTATTATGCTTGTAGTTGTTTTTTCTCGTGGTATCACAACGGCTCGAATCTTGAAGTCTCCTCTCGCCAAAGCCCGCTCATGCTGCTTGAGCTATTGTTTTCGCGCTGCTTGAGCTCCCAATTTCACTCTTCTCTTCGCTTGTTTTCAGCTAAGTTTACCCGTGCCGATCTCACACTTGGTGTAAGAAACAAAAAGCCCGCCTCTGACCAAACTCCTCGTCTGAAGAAGAATCTTGTTCTCGAACCTGAATCCCTCGCTTGGACTAGAATCTTGCACTTGAACGTGAGCTCGACGACTATCAAAAGAGACGGGGAGAGCTCGCCGACCTCACAAGAATCACACCGACCATTAAGAACTCGCCCATTCCTAATATTGACAACAAGAGCTCGGCGACCTTGTAGGAATCGACAAACCCGCTAAAATTAAAGCCCGGTCTCTGTTACTTGAGTTTGACGAACTCGCAGAAGATCCTGCTGGTCATTGTTGTCCGAGCTTGATGAACTCGCAGGAGAACTTGTCGATCACTGTTTACATAAGCTCAACAAACTCACACGAATTCGCTGGAATTAAAACTTGTACGCTCGCTACTCGTAAGAATCGATGAACTCGCATGAACCAGTGCTCGCCAACCCGATTTCCATCTCCTTTGCTCTCGCAAGAACTAGTACTCACTGATTGAGCTTCTGCTCTTGCCCGATCATCCTTTGGTTCTCGCTTGAACTCCAGAAGCTCGGAGAACTCTCGCCAGTTTTTCGCATGATGGGAGCAATTGTTGCTTCATCCTGATCCATCACTCAGATCATCCCCGTACCCTCTCTCCTATATAAAGTCTGTTGGGGTCCAACGTCCCTCACTTGAACCCATGACACAATGTGCTATTTAGTTACAGGTAATAATAGTACCCTTTCCATAAGTTCGAGCTTATGGACCAGTTGAGTATGCGCTTGATCCTACAAGTGGTATAAGAACAGGTCATGGGACGTGAGATCAAGGCGGCGAGGTGTGGGGTGGGGTGGGGGGTGGGGTGGTTGTATTTGCCGTAAATTCAATTCTCCCTTTAACTTGCAAGTTCAACGAGATGATGGGGGGGGGGGGGGGGTGTTGTGGATGGTTCAATCACCTTTCAACCCGAGGGTCCAACGTCCGCCACTTGAACCCATACTGTTTCTCTTACCGTAAATCAATCCACCTTTCAACCCGAGGGCTTTGTGGGATGCTAGGGTGGGGTTGGGTGATTTTTGGGGTCCAACGTCCGTCACTTGAACCCATGACACATGCTATTTACTTAAATATAATATTAGTGAGCTTATGGACCAGTCGGGTATACACTTGATTCTATAAAGTCCGAGTCGAGATGAAGATCAACACTATTTCTCTTACCGTGCAGAAAAACTTTGTTGAGTGAGTCCACTCGGTGCGCCGGGTACTCCAAACTAAGAATCTACTGAACAATGATTTTAGGATGGTGGTCGAGTTCAATCCTGGATATTGAGCACTATGGAAAGTGAGCTATATCGAATGATTATACACCATGGAACTGCAAATGCTACGTGGGATGAACGAATGTTCCTTTACTCTGGGAAAGATAGATTTCAACTTTTATTCGATCTATTCTAGGACCTCCATACTGTTGAACGTGGTCTGTAGGGGTATCTGACATCATTTGTAGCTCAAAATAAGACTCTCTTCGAGGCTTGGATTTAACACCAATCTCCCACTCTTGATTTCACAACCTACATGACAGAGAACGAAGCAGTGGGTATAACTATGATGATGGCTGGAATACCACCACATCTGTACAATGTCTGTGCCAATGTTTTATCATCTTCAACTATCCCATTCTTGTCTGATGTCTCCTCAATGTTTCTGAAAGTGACTCCACCCGTTGATGTCTCTATGAATGCATCTCCCACCCTTCTCCAACATTCTATTGAAGCGCATCCTCTCAATATTGGGCACTGGGAAGGTCGCATGGGCTTCCAATGGGGTGGTGGCGAGATATCTAAAATAATCCTATGGGACAAAGCACTCACATGTGTACCTACTGTGATCGGTAATATTACACTGCAACAACTTGTTGTAGAAAATATGGTTTCCCACAACAACACTGAAAGCCTCCTCACCGAGGTTCTTCTGCGACCGACACTGCCAACATGCCCCGATCTGAAATTGACACATTGTAGGAGGAACTCCAGAGTCTTCGAGGGTTGGTTACTCGGACGTCTAGGTCCATTGCCTATGCGTCTGAAGGTATGTCATATCCTTCCCATAGCCCCTTTTGGATAGTAGACTCCGTGGCTACGAATCACATTACTCCGCAGAAACCTTGCGTACTCAGCCACTGTTTGTCTCAAGTTTATCATTGTTGTTAATGGAGTAACCACCTATGTTAATGGATTTGTAGTCATGTCTTTGACCTCTCAATTTCTCTATGACCTGCACTTCATGTTCTTGGTTCACAGTTTAATCTCCTCTCTGTTAGTCGCCTCATTCACGATCATGACTGCTCCATAACTTTTTCCTCCTCTTCCTTTGTGATGCAGGATCTGTGAACACACAATATTATTGGTGGGGGCGATTGTAGAACAAGCTCTACTTTCTGGATCTACCCTCCTCAACTCTTTGTTCCATCACTTCAGTGCACCGACATCTGCGTCTTGGCCATGCACCTCTCCGACAAAATGATGAGGCCGTGTGAAAGAACTGACACCTTTGGGAGGTATAGACTCATCTCTCCTGTTTCAAATGCAAGTTTCAAAGATCTATTGAAACTTCATAACCACTACTGCATGCTATTTAATTAATCTCATGTCATCGACTATCTTGAATTTTGAATCCCCTATCTCCATCCTATTTCTGTCCACAACCCCTTCTCCTTAACTCCTCCAGTTTTCGGGTGTGTTTGTGAGTTATGTTCATCATCTTGGTGCTCTTTTAGACAAGCTGGCACCACGGGCCACCAAATATATCTTTGTTGAGTACTCTCGATCTCAGAATTGATACATATTTTATTTTCCCACAGATCGAAAAATTGTGACATCCGCTGATGTTAACTTCCTTAAGAATCAACCCTTCTATTCCTCTCCTCCTCGCCCGATGAAGCACCATCTGCACCCCCTTATCCCAACGTACTTATTGACTGTCCATCGACCATTATGATACCGACACCTCCTCTTCCACTAAACGTATACACTCGTCGTCGCACTCAACAATTTTCTCGAGCCTGTCCACCCCTATTAATGACACCCCTGGTCTAACTGACCCCTCATAAACCTCGACGAGGACACACACTCATCTACTGCTCCCCCGCTTTCTCACTGTCCCCTTTCACTGGTTATCACATAAATTTTCTAGGTTTGCATGCTCCTTGTCTTCTATCTCCACCCCTTCTTCTGTACATGAGGTTCTTTAGCATCTGGGGCGACAGACAACAATGAATGACGAAATGAACACCCAATGGGCAAATTGAACTAGGGACTTGGCGTCCCTTCCTCCTAGATAGTTCCAAGTCGGATGTAAATGAGTATTCACACTAAAAAATTGCCCAAATGGGTCAGGTGAGCACTTAAAAAGGGCGTCCTGTGGCTTGCGGATTTCCTCAACAGTATGACATTAAATATATAGAGACGTTCTCTCCAGTGACTAATCTTAATATTGTGTGTGTATTGATCTCCTTGACAGTCCATTGCCACTATCATTTGCTTTAACTTAATGTCATGAATGCTTTCGTTAATGGCAATCTGACTGAGACTGTTTACATGCAACAATCGCCTTGATATCAGATCAAGGGGAAGTCTCTTGTATGTTACCTAAGAAAATCTATCTATGGCTTGAAGCAATTTTCTCGAGCATTGGTTTGAAAATCTAGTCAAGTATTTCTGGCATTTGGCATCACTAGGAGATCGACAGACTTCTCCTTTGACTATCGTCACTTATCTATTTGATCGTAACTATGCCAGATGTTTTTTTGTCGTTGGCGTGGTTAGTCAGTACATGCATGTTTCTTACGAGTCCTACCTTCAAGCAGCTGAACAGATCCTTTGGTATCTAAAGAACGCTTCGGGTCAAGGGCTAGTGCATAAGCCTTCATCTTCCTTCACGCTGATTTACTACTCTGATGCGGACTATGTAAGCTCCATTGATGATCACCGATCTACAAGTGGGTATTACACGTATTTTGGAGGGCATGCAGTCATTTGACAGAGCATGAAATAAATGGTCATGACACAATCATCTACCGAAGATGAGTATTATTCGTTGTCCTATGCCGTTTCGAAGATTACTTGTTTGTAATGTCTTGTTACTGATTTTGATATATCTCTTACATCTTTTACAATCCTGTACTGCGATAGTAAAACTGCTATCCATATAACAGAAAATCCCGTATTTCATGATCGAACCAAACCCATTGAAGTAGACTACCATTTTACCAGAGAAAAATTCCAGCTCTACAAAATTGAGCCTCGACATGTTCCTATTGTAGACCAACTCTCTAATATCATCACAAAGGCCTTGGCTCGGCCACTTCATCGTCTGTTCGTTTCCAAACTTGGAACTTGTGATATGTATGCTCCAATTTGCAAGTGAGTATATAAGAAGTGTGTTGTATAAGAACTGAATGCTAAATGCCCACTTCTATGACCCATTTGGAGTGTTGTTTATCTTGTATAGCTTAGTCCCACTTGGTTTGGATTTGCCGTGGCACTCCTCAAGACTATAAATTTGTGTACATGTGCTTGCATTTATTTAGTATGCAACAACACTCAAGCCTTTATCCCACCATAGCGGGGTCAGCTATATGGATCATTTTTCGCCATTGTGCACCTAGTTGTTAAAGGCGCGCCTCAGGCGCGCCTAAGGCTCAAGGCTCACCAGGCTCAGAGTTTTGCGCCTTTGTGCGTCTTTTTTGCGCCTTTGGAGCATAAAAGACACGTCTATGCGCAATTTCTATTGTAATTTTTATTCAAAATAAAAAAAGAAATAATGTTAGAACTAAATATTTTTTTTCATGATTTAGTGTTTGTGAAAGATAATCTAGCTTTGAGACTTACATATGATGCAAGCGATCATATTGATTCTATTTTTTAAGAGATATAAATGATAGTAATAAATTATTAATGAGTAGAATAGATGAACAATTTGATTAAGAAGATGAAGTGATGTTTGATGCAGATTATTTAAATCGAATATAGTTGCGCCTTGTCTTTGTCGGGCGCGCGTCTGCGCCTTGAGCCTTGCGCCTAGGCTCCAAGACCCCTTTGCGCCTTGGTGCGCCTTGCGCCTTTAATAACTAATTTGTGCCCTATGTTTAGTCATAATCTCACTAATGCCTAAATTCATCATGCCTTTCCTTATAGTCTCATTCCATGTCTTTATTGGTCTACCCCTCCCCCGTTTAACATGCCTAGTGACTAAACTCTCACAACGCCTAACATGTGCCTCTAATGGTCTCCTTTGTACGTGTCCAAACCATCTTAGTCGAGCTTCTCACATCTTCTCTGCAATTGGTGCCACTCCCGTCTTATCCCTGATATATTCATTCCTAATTTTATCCAGTCTCGTGTGTCCACACATCCACCTAAGCATTTTCATCTCTGCAACTCCCATTTTTTGCTCATGTACACAATTCACTGCCCAACACTTAGAACCATAGAGCATCGTTGGTCTAGTTGCAGTACAGTAAAACTTGCCTTTAAGTTTTAATGGTACTTTACGATCACATAAGATCCCTGACGCACCTCTCCACTTCAACCAACCTGCTTGGATTCTATGTATCACATCTTTATCAACCCCTCCATCTTTTTGAACTATCGATCCAAGATATTTAAAGGACTCACTGCGGGAAATATCTTGATCACCCAACGTAATAACAAAGTCATCCGTCTTTCTTGCACTGCTAAATTTAAGCTCCATATACTCCGTCTTTGTCCTACTCAACCTAAAACCCTTCTTTTCTAAAGTGTCTCACCAAGATTCAAGTTTCACGTTTACACCCTAGCGCGTCTCATCGACCAAAACGATATCATCTGCAAACAATAAATATTATTATAGTTGTGGTTGCTTTTTCACACCTACCGACCAGAAGATAAGAAGAAAAGAGTGGAGGAAAAAAAGTGATGATAAATTTGGTTTTTACCTATGTCCCCAGATTGCTGATGATATAAGCTTTGGTTAAATAATTATAGTTGCTGCTTGTTGTATATATTTTTGGACATCATGGTGCTACTTGCCAATTGTTGAAGATTTTTTCTGGTTGGCAGGCTTTTCATTCATGATCTGTGTTGCATGAAATAAATACTTGATATAAATGAGAAACTTTATAAAATTTTCTTTGGTTCTTCTTTATAAAGTTTCACGGCTAGCAGTTATAAGAAGTTTCTTAAGTTTTAAAGTTTCTTAAGTTTCACGGCTATAGTTGAGAAATATAAGAAACTTTATAACATAATTAGAACTTTATAAGAAGTTACAGCCGTGACCGTTTTATGATTCGGCATGTAGTTCATGTTCTTGTTTAGTTTTCATAATTTTTGTTAAAGCGAATGTTATGAGTTGAAATTATGGTCTTTATGTTATTTCTTTTAGATTTGTAGAATTTTGCAGTGAGGCTCATTTTTTTATATACTGCTGTGAGGTGGAATTTTCTCCTGTTAAGAGAAGAATGATGATTCTCCTTTCAATTCATCTTTACCTACTGATTTCATTGACTCAAAAGTGCATATATTGCCTAAGTTTTAGACTTTGTATAAATTTTATTGTCTTCTCTATCAATTGTAATTTATACATCCTAAGTGCCTTATTGTAATTTTTGGGTATTTCTCTCTTATTTATATATTAAAGTTGTGTGTGGCCTAATACACTTAACTCAATTTATTTTACATGGTGTTTGAGCCAACCACCTGGCTCCTACTGTTTGTTTGATTACAATTCTACTACGCTGCTTTTGTCGTTTGTTTTGTATATCTTATTGGATCGTATTTGCAGCTTCCGCCCTAGTTGCAATCATAGATCACGTGATTACATATTTTTGCAATTCATAGGCCGAACATCCTAATCTTTCTTCGGAGTCACAGATTGTATCTATCTTCACATTCCTGATTGTCATATCTTCCCCTCCATTCGCAGCTCACAACTGCTCTTCTACATCCTCGTCGCAGGTTATACAGGCCTATCTTCTTTCCGACTGTCGCAACTTTTCGATATGAAGATCACAATTTTCCTTGCTGATTTTCTATGGTTTGATCACTGAGTCTTTATAGATTGATTTTTTCCCTTCCAGAAGCTGTGAAACATCCTTCTCATAGTCCTTATATCTATGTTTCACAGAAGCCTAGTTCTTATATTTGACACTGTGAAGCTTCTTTATTCACAGTTCTCACTACTTAGAGCAGAGAACAACTTCTAATCCCCTTCTTTTCATTTGTCAGTTTTCCTCTCTTCCATCGAGAGACTCCAGAACAACTTTTCTCTCATTCGTTGTGGGCTTGCATCACATCCTTTCTCTTCTACATCTATTGTGTGAACCGTATCCCCCCTCTCCTTTGTCGAGCACCGCTTTCTTCTTCCAACAGATGAGCTTATACTGTCCTCGATCCTTCCACAATGTTTTCTGGCAATGAGTGCCTTCTAATTTATGGTCCTCCCCAATCCAGTCATTCATTGCTATTGAAATTTATCATTGTAATGCTTTCATTGCTAATATTGTTGTTGTCGCTTTATTTTGCTACTAAATGAGTTTTTGACTATGGTGCTTCTGATCATATGATGTGTATCATTCCCTCATTGCTCATCCATTTACCCCACACTTATGTTCACATGCCTATGATTATTGTTTTTTTTACCAATTGAATGCTCTACTCTATCTTCTAGGTTCATCCTTAATAGCGTTTTACTTGTTTGTAAGTTATCTATGATTTTATTATCTGTGTGCGCTTTAACCCCATCTCATGATTTTTTTCTACTCATTGTATTTTTCAAAACCTTTTTGGTAATAAGAGTTTTGGTAAACATGTGAGAGTTTGGGGTTTCGTATCAATATATGCCTTTGACAAAATCATTCCTTAATCCTCCATTGCCTTTTCAACTACTGCTTCACTTGTTTTTTAATCTCATGTTAGAGAGGATAACATTTTGTTATGGCATGCCCCATCTTGTTCATGTAATTTTTGACACACTTAGCATTTATTTTCCTATTGCTGAATCTCCTTTTTATTTAATATAGATTGCAATGTGTTATTTGTATTGTCCCAACCATGTTAGAAAGTTTTATCTTTCTTGTTGCTCCTTGTAAGGGCTTTCGTCATTGCATCATTGTTTCTTACCATATCTTCTTTTTGTGCCACTTTATTTATCTCCATACTAATTGATACTCATATTTATAATCGTGTGAGTTTTGCTCTTGTCCATTTCACCATTTGGCTTGGAAGAGAGCTATTTTTGTGGAGATGACAAATCTTGACTCATAATAGGACCCACTACCTTATAGGATAAGGCTTACTTTCCATTATGTATTCATTCTTAAGGACCACTATTACGTCCCTGTGGCTCGGGCATTGCTCCTTAGCAATGTAACACCCTACTTAATGTACCTGGTCATTGTCCATGCCACATTATGAGATTATTAATGCTCACAAGAATGTTAAACAATGCATAATAAAATATTTAAATCTTCAGAGTTTAGTAAGCAATAATAAAAGAACGAAAAGCTGACCTTCTCTCATCTCTTTGAATTTATGATGAAACGAAAATCTTCTCTTATCTTTTTTGGATTAGCTTTTAACATCATATTTATGATTTATAAATATGGGTTTATTAAGTTGTAATTAGACATGCTTCAATTTTATGAGAATTATTGTTTCTAAAGGTCGAAGGGGAGCCTTGGCGCACCGGTTGAGGTGTTGCTGTGTGACCGTGAGGTCGCGGGTTCGAGTCCTGGAAGCAGCCTATTGCAAAAATGCAAGGTAAGGTTTGCCTACATTTCACCCTTGTGGTGGGACCCTTCCCCGGACCCTCGCTGTGCGGGGATGCTTTGTGCACCGGGCTGCCCTGCCCTTTTTTTATTGTTCCTAAAGGTCACCCCTTTTAATTATATTTGGGCAAGTGGCAATAGTTCAATACAGACCTCTGTTCACCTATCTGCATGTCCAAGGCAATTTCAAGATTCATCCTCACGCATGCTTCTTGGGGTATCCCAATCCCATCCCCTTCACAGATTCGCTTTCTCACAGCATCCTCTCTTTCTCAGCTCTGGCGAACTAGGATTTTTCCATGTTGGCCATCTAGGATTTGCCTATGCTGGCCATCAGGAATCAGGATTATTTTCTAGCTTTCCAAAAGCCTTTAGTAGGTCTTACAAATTTTCAGGAGTTTACTGCTTCAAACTAATTAAAATTCGTGCTCAAATTATCTGAATTTAATTAAATAATGATGTAAATAATTAATTTTTTTAGTTGCATTTAAATAATTCTTATTATTTGATGCTATAATTATTTTAAATTAAAATAATCTTCATTAATTGTCTTCTCTTAATTACAATTATCAATTGAATTTAATATTTATTTTAAACTTTTGGGAATTAGTTCTATATATATAGTTTATTTTGTATTAATTGAATTATTTAAGTTCGTTTTGATGAATCCAATTTTTCATGGTTGAATAGTTTAACTCCAAAATATACTGTATCTAAATTTCTTATTCTAAATTTTTTGGATTAGCCAAAGTATTATTAATTTTATCAATGAGTTTGATCTTGTAATTAAGATTTACGATGAAATTAAAGCCTTCTCTTATCTTGTCGGATTAGCTTATAACTTGATATTTAGTGTATATAAATATGTTCATTAAGTTGTAATTAGACAGAATTCATTTTTATGAGAAATTATTTTAAAATCTATATTCTTTCCCACAACGTTCTCTCTTTCTATTAAATATTGATGCTAGATCTTTCAACAAAATGTAACTCAGCAGTTTTTATGTAAAACTTTGAGTTTACCTCTCCATGCGTGATTATTCCTGGTAGTACATAGGCCTGTACGTTCGAGGAGGTTTGAGGGATCTGACCCCATCGGTTTTCAGCTACCCTGAACTGAAACCAACCAGTTTGGTTGGGGATTAGTTCGGTTTGAGGGGTAGGGTTGTTCTTCAAAGCACTTTCATCTTAAATCTTGACCTCACTATGAAAATTTTCCTATACATAAAACATACATGATTTAGTTTTGCAGTTGTGCTTCGAATTTTAAAGAAGTTTTTGAAAATGGATTATGGATTCGGTGTGAAAATATTAGTATGCTACCGTAGTGCAGGCACCGGGTAACACAAAGATATCCTTGTTGGAGGAATAAAGGATCGCCTTTAGGCAGGGAATTTAACAGCGACTAGCTCAGAACTCGATATGCATGCGCGGTGCAGGGGTTCCTGGAGACCGCCAACTGAGACGCCTGAGATGGTGACACTAGAAACCTTGAGATGGAGGCGGGCGTGCGACGAAGGATAGTCGACTCGGATAGTCAGTGTGGAACTAGGAGTAGGGATTCCGGCGGCTATGGCTCTTTGATTTTGATAACCTAAAGTAAAAGTGAAATGAAATTGGAGTAACGCATGAACTGGCTGCTAAATGCTAATAGGCTAATAACCGTGATATCACGGTCTCCCTAGTTATTGGATTTTTCGATTTCCTGATGCTTGAAACTGAACCATCCTGGTAATGGGATGATTTTAAACCTCCTGAACCGACACCAGAGAAAATCGATTTGACTTTAAAATACGATTTTCTATTTTGGGGTTCACCCCTAATAGTAGGCATAAAGTCCATAGATCTCTAACTCTAATTCCTATTTTTCAGAAGTCTTCCACTTTATTCTTTCAGTCATTTGATTAGTTGGTATTCATCCTAAGGTCTCAGATCGATTCTGGATTATTATTTTACATGGTGACTTCCTTAAGAGATTAACCTTTATTTTCTCCCGTTGGAAATCAGAAAACCTTTAATTAATTCATTTAGAGTACACTCCTTAACATGGTTGTAGATGTCGGATATCGGGGACACGTCGGTTTAAGTTTTTCATGTCGGTTTTAATATGTCGGGGGATATATCAGGGATATTTCATATATCGGGTTTTAATATTTATTTATTAATGTGTAATTATATATAAATTTAATCATTTTTAATTTATATATATTAATAATTTGATATTTATTGAACTCCTAAATTTATCAAACTAATATAAAGATTTTGTGCTACATAAGTAATAATGGTATCAACACGTGAAATAAAGTAAGAGGAGGCAGAAAGTCAGGAAGTTGTCAATGACAATGGAAGATAAGAAATCTTTAGTCCATAATTCAAAGACCATGCATAATTGAAGTCGATGACAGACTTGAGCAAGGAAGAAAACCAGAGGAATAGAAAAAAAATTACCTAAACAATGAAACAATTTTGGTTTATTGTCTATTTAGACCGTAAACATAATTAAAATAAATTGATAAGATGCGCCACTGTAAGGACAACATCCCCCCAATAATAATTAGGAAGATGCATCCTAAGCAAAAAACACCGAGCAACCTCAAGGAGGTGCCGATTCTTACGCTCAATGACCCCATTCTGAGCAGGGGTGCAAATACATGAAGTTTGTTGGATGATGCCCAACTCAGTGAGGTAGCGCTCAAAGTGAGAGTCAATGTTCTTGCGTCCATTGTCAATGCGCAAAACTGTAATGGTAGCTTGGAACTGACTCATTATCATTTTATGGAACTGCTGAAACAGGGGAGACTTCATTTTTATTTTTCATCAGGTAAACCCATATGCAACGAGAAAAATAATCTATGAAAGTAACGAACCAGTGACAACCAGAAATAGAAGCAACCATTCCCGGGCCCCAACCATCAGAATGAATAATCACAAAAGTAGCACTAGGCGGGGAAACATGAGTAAGAGAAGTACGTGTGCGCTTACTAAGTTCACACACCTCACAAGTAAAATTATGAAGCAAAGAGTTGGACATAGCAGGTAATAAAAGTTTAATAGTAGGGATAGACGGATGTCCTAAGCGACAATGTCAGGAATCCAAATCAGAAGGCGGAGCCACATGAAGAGCTTGCAGAGGAGGAGTCGTGCTGGAGGGATCAAACACAGAGGCCTTCACACAGTCTACCAGAGCCAATCACCGTGCCCGTCTTCTTGTCCTGAAAGTCACTGAGCGATTCATAGTGTTAGTCAAGTGAGACTATTAGAAAGCAGGTTTCGAGTAAACTTAGGAACGTGAAGAACTGAAGATAGAGTGAGGGATGGGCATGGAAGGATCATTTTCCAGCAATAGAGGAAAAAGATCCATCGGCAACGCTCACTTTGTCTTTACCAGACAGATGAAAGTATGACACGAAATCTGTGGCAGTGCCAGTCATATGGTCGATATCTCCGGAGTCGATGATCCACTGGGTGGAGTTGTGGGTGGTAGCAGAATGTGCACCTGGGAGCCCCGGGTGGGCATAAGAGGACGATGAAGAACTAGATGGCTCAGATGGTTTACCATGCATCAGGCGACGAAAAACTTGGATCTCGTCGACATAAATGGCAGAAAGAGCTCCCGTAGTAGCAGGGCAACCATGAAGAGCAATATCTTCAATGACATCCGAAAGATTTGCATGTTTGGATGGATGTGGTTGACCTTGAGAACGACCATAGCCACAACCTCCACGAGAGGCATGTCCTCCTCTTGGAGGGGGAAAGCCGTGAAGCTTGAAACATGTGTCCCTAGTATGGCGGGCCTTCCCGCAATAATCACACATCAAATGATCCTTCTCCATATACTTGGGCCTAGTGTTACGAGTAGGCCGACCTTTGGGGCTGAACTGAGCAGCAAGGACCGAGCCCTCTGAGCCAGAGTCAGGAAGTAACGTCTGCCAGCGATCAAGTTCTTGCTGCACAAGGCTGCAGACTTCTGGTAGTGAGGAGAGAGGAGAACGCCCAAGAATTTGAACACTAATAAGATCAAAATCACGATGCAGACCATGAAGAAATTCAAAGATCCGGTTGCGTTCTTCTCGAGCCCGAATAAACATTTCATCTTTCGGAGAGACCAGAGTATGTGCATCAAAGTGATCATATTCTTGATAGAGCTGCGTAGAATCCAGGTAGTAGGCGGAGGGGGAACGATCTCCCTGCCTCAAAAGGATTATCCGCCATTGAAGTTGAAAAATCTGAGCGGTATTCCCATGACAAGAATATGTAACCTCCACTTGCTTCCAAATATCGTCCGCAGTGGCCAAGAACAGATAATTGCGAGCGATAGAGTCCTGCATGGAGTTGAGCAGCCACGACATCACCAAGGAGTTTTTAGACTCCCATTGCGACCAATTCGTGGATGCCTGGGCGGGTGCCGTGGTTGTGCCACCAACATATCCAAACATACGACGGATTTTGAGGGCAAGGGTGATGAAACGAGCCCACGAGAGGTAGTTGGTGCCATCAAATTTCATGGTGGTAATTTGAGGACCCGGATCCCAATGCTGACATCGGGATGGAGGCAACATGAACCCCAGAGGATGTGTTTGTAGAATCAACACTCCCATCCATAGCAATTCAAGGATAGAAACCATGAAATCGCAGAAATGAGAGAAGGGGCACACCTCTAGGTTTTTTTCATAAAAAGAGAAGTACATGAAAAAATTTCCGGCAATGGAACCGTGCGAAAATAGCAAATTAGGTATAGGAAGGAGGAAGAACTATCCTCAACAGAAGAAGGAACGAACGATGGAAAAGTGAGATTCAAGGGCCTCATGCCGGCGGAACCCAGAAGCAGCGGATGGACCGAACACAGAAACTGCGCGGGAAGTCCGGGAGGTGGAGAGACGGGCGCTGTAGCGAGGAGAGAGAGGAGAGGGATTGGTTTGGTGGAGCGGATGTGGGATGCGAGGCCCATGATCGAGTGGGCCCGGGATCGAGAGGCGAACGGAAGAGGGATGCGAGTGGGAGCGGGTGAACGAGAGCGGGATTAGGTTTGCTCTGATACCATGTTTGAAATAAAAAAACCCTTAATTCATTCATTTAGAGTTCACTCCTTAATATATAGGAGTGAGAAAATACAATGGAAATACAATAGACAAAACAAATAAATCATAGACTTCAACTCTCCTTTACTTTAAATGTTGAAGTATTTTCCATTTTTTATTTGAAGTGTTTCTCCTTCTCATGCCTTTCTAAGCGTGCCGGTGATGTTGTTTATTGTTATGAGTATCTTTAAAGCTTGCAACTTTATCCGCTTGATATTTCATTGTAGTGTGATTCCTGCCAATTAAGTCCTGGTCATTGGAGTGTCTGTTCACATGTTCGCTTCATTTCAACTGTTTGAACTTATGTGCTATAGACCTAATTAACCATTGATTTGTTGTTTGTTAATCTGGCAGTTTTTTTCTCGTTAATTCTCATGCATTCTATTAACATTTCCTTTTTTTGTACAGTGGGCACATTCTGGAGTTTATTTTTTAGTTTTGCGCGTGGCTCAACTGTCTAGTTCAAGCGGTCATGATGAAGTATTTCTTGCTCTTAACCTATTCTATAGATTAATTTCATCTGATGCGGTGAGCTGCTTATCATTTACCCTTCTCCTTTCCTTATTCATTCTTAAAACCCCTCCTTTTTAGATTTCATGTTCAAGTAAATTAGCTGTTATGGTAAACTTAATTTTCTTTTTTGATACTCTGGTGAATGCGTTATTTTGTTTCGTTTTAATAATTGTCTTCCATTATGTCCATGTGTTACTCAAGTCTCTAGTGTTAGCAATATTTTTGTGGTTTATTTTTGAGGATTGTTGGTGGCGAACTTAAAAGTGCTATTGGAAAATCATAATAATCCCGGTTCATTTCTTTTAGGTATTTTATTCCCTCCCTAAAAAAGAGACTATTAGTAAATCATACTCTTCCACCCATACCCACACCCCTCTTGACCTCGACTCTGCCTATACCACCCGCAACACCCCCTCACCGGTGGCGAAATCGCCCTTGGTAGGTGACAAATCCTCCTTCCTACTGCTCTTGATCTCGACTACACCCTTCCTTCGACTCGACTCCCACCTTCCCGTTCCGACTGCTCTTGAACCCGACTCCACCCCAAATACTTAATGTTTCTGACCACACATTCTTTCTGACTGCTTGGACATTCCTGTATTTCAGCAATTACACGCCGACTTTGATTATGAGTTGTTTTTTGTGTAATCAACAAAATTACATAAATCAACTCTTTTTTTCTATGAATGAATATTGCTCTTTTTATGTTGCGAAAATTTCTTTTGAATCTTCTCCTTTTTCTCAACTCTCTGGTTTGCTACTAACAAGAAAGTTTGTGAATAGCGATTTAAAGAAATAGTGGTTTGCTATTATTAATGGTTTGCCTATAGCCATTTTAGGTTTGCTTATAATAATCCTCTTTTTTGTATTCATTTGCTGATCATATGTATATTGGAATATTCCTTTTTCTTTTAAAACCTTATACCTAGACGAATTTGGTATTTCCTTTTTTTTATTTTTCTTATGTTTGAATGAGAAAGAAGAGAAGGAAAAAAAGGATTTCATCAAGTTCTTTCTAGTTTGAAGCAGGTTCATGCGGGAAGTCATGATTCTAGTGGTCCAGGATCTAAGCTAGAGAAGTTCTATCCCGATCAGTTCCTCATGTTTGTTTGGTTAATTTTCTCTATGGTTCTATTTATGGGTGTACTATTATTACTGTCATCAGTCTGTGCAACACCTTTACATTTGATTCTTTCCGGATCATTTTTCTTCTTTGTTGGTGTTTAGATTTATAACTTTGTCTATGATGTATGAAGTTAATAACTTAACAAACTTGCTTGCCAGAAATTTTACTAGGCATTGCATGAAGTTGTAAGCTTTTAATTCCTCAGGATGTGATTGGAGTTGACACTAATTCTATTGTATGATGCCCACAGCATGATGAGGTTTAATGTTAAAGCAGTTTGGATGTATTAGATTTAGGCTTATTGCCGGAGGAAGTGCACTTGACTGGTAGACATAAAAAGATAACCAGATGATCATACATTAGTAATCAATTAAATAGACAAAACAACGAAGTACAACCTTCGTCACAACTGTACTAGGAACCCACACTGGCGAGCAAGACACAAGAAAAAGGGCAGCGCGGTGCACAAAGCATCCCCGCAGAGCGAGGATCAGGGGAAGGGTCCCACCACAAGGGTGAAATAGGCAAATCTTACCCTGCATTTTTGCAAGTGGCTGCTCTCAGGGCTCGAACCTCGTGACCTCAAGGTCACACGGCAGCACCTCAACCGGTGCGAGCAGACACAATGGAGAGTAAAGAAATTATATGTTGATACACATTTATTGTCACTACTGGAGAACACAACACAATGGTGTTTACCTAGGCTCTGTTTTGGATGATTGTTGTGCAGAGGAATTCAGTGATGAGAAACCAGTGTATGAATGAAGCTTTGGGAAACTATTGGTAGGAAAAATTGCAAACGTTTTGAGAATTTTGAGTTTCAGTGCATCTCAGAATTGAGTAGTAATTTTGTCTATTAGGGAAAACAATGATGTGGTAGCTGTTTAGTTCTAAATGACCCAACAATTTTCAAAGATGTACAAAATTTCACAAATGAGAAAGTAGTGTCCTTCTAATCAACTATTTTAATGAGTTTCAGCAAACATTAAAGGTTAAATTCATGTGCCTACCATGTTTCACTCAAAATCATCATAGAGTATCAATAGAACTCAAGTAATAGTGAGAAGAACTCACCTTCTGCAGCGGAGAAGAAAATGCTTTCCAGATTTACCAAAACAGACTACATTTTCTCTTCCTTTCAGATTTGCCAGAACACGTAACTAATAGATATAAGAACTCAACTTCAGTAGCAGGGAGCAATCTACTATGAAAAGTAAGAAACACCCTTTAGTGACGGATGGCAACGCTTCAAACAAGGCCAAGCAGTCTGTAATAAGGAAACCCTAGTAGCAGTGGTAGAGAGGGCATCTTGAAATTAGTAAGAATCACTTTAGTGGCAGACAATAGGAATCATAAATAAGTGCTTTGAAGCAAAGACATCACCTTGAAATGTAATACCCTATCCCGAGGGCATTTTGTACTTCTATAAAACGAATAATGGAAAACCATTCTGGCATCTACGTGAACGTAGGTCGAAACATGCAGAGGTGTACACCCCAAAATAATTTTGTAGGCGGTTGAGTTTTCTAAGATGAGTCAAACACGATGTGAACAACAATGGTGTTTCTAAGATGAATCACTGCCACCTTCGTAGCTTGCAAGACTCACAATTTAAACTCCTATGATGATATAAGAAACCATTGTCTACAAGCTTCATACCATAGGATGCACCAACTGATTATGAATCTGCAAAAATGAACTGATGATCGTAAGATCTGAATTGTAGGAGTGCATATAACAAGATAGTGGATGCTTCCAGGTTCATGCACTGCACCAACGATTGGGCTGATCTTCGAATCACGAATTCTTATAGAAGAAGTGATACGAGTATGACTCCGCGGACCCTCCCTCACATCCATATAGTTACCAATGTAACCCTATTGCATTCTGTAATAAGGAGAGTCTTATCTTTCAATTTTGGATCTTCTAAGTTGTAACTCTCGTTTGGAGAGGTGCATCAAGAGGGAACTGGCCCTCAGAAGGTAGACGTGAGCATACCTTGGGAGTTTTATCTCTGCTTCTTTACTTTAATGAAATTCTGATTCGTTAACTGGTCCTATCAATTTTTCCGACCTGTCCATCGCTTTTTGGGTTCAATTTCAAACCCTAATTGGCCTCACCATCCCATTCCCAACACCAAGCAACGGCCGACAATGCCCGCACCGCCTGTTCCAGGCTGACATCTTCGACATCCCACCTATCCACAAGCACGACCCCAGATCCTTCCACTTGATGCCCACGATCCGTTCCATAACCATTTGTGCCGATGTGGATGTATGCGCTTCGACATCCATCAATGCCCCCCGCTTGTACCGGCTCGAAGCCCGTATGGAATATTTCACGCTCCTTTGGGAGCTCGCTACCCCCGCCACACATCGTCATCCGCCTCAATTGGCCCTCTCCTCCGCTACCCTAAGGGTCTACAACTGACTATATATGGTTCCTACACACTTGCAGACATTCACTCTTCCCACTTCCATCTTATTGAGATAGCATTGTTCGACGGGACGGACACCCTCATCTTGTTCACTCACACAAAATAATTCTTAGATCTTCAGTCAACTCCTACAAACTAGAAGATCCCAATGGCGATTATATTACATGCAAAGACCCGCGTGCCGCTGGGTGCTTTAGATACACTAGAATATTTTGATCTCTCCTGGCCCACCCCTAAGAAGGAACTCCTCCGCTACTACGACACTCCTCAAGCACAAAATTTGTATAAGCGCATCAACTCTGTTCATTAGTCTGACTTTGTCGCGGGTTAAATTATCGAGTTGATTGATGTCGCTACACACTTGGCAAACCATGCCCCGAATCATTACCTTGGGTTCTTCCTAGTTTATATGTAGCCCCACATTTGTGCGTGCCTCCGTGTTCACAACCCATCCACCGTATCTTGAGTTATGGAGCAAGCCCGCTGCCTCAACGGGGTACTTTATGCGGCTCCACCTCCAACTTGGTACTTTATTCCGCACCACTGCCTTACTCTACACGACCACCCCTGCAGCTGCCGCCGCTTCCCAATCTCCAACAACCACTCCACCAATTGAATCCAACACCTCCAACTAGCCGCCTATTGATCGGTCCACCACCACCTCCGACTTGCCCCCTATTGATCGGTCCATCACTGCCTCTTCCCGTCTCTCTGCTGACAATACCTTCACCATCTCAACGTGTGTCTCTTTAAGACTACAAAGAGCTCCATTGACATGGCCTTTGTTTTTTCTGGAAATATCCACTCTCCAGCACACAAATGCCCTCTCAAAGAACTACGTTTGTTGATCGGTGCTGAAGATATTGACCCCGACTTCGCTGATTTGTTTCCCTTGGCACTTGCAGACGACCCCTTTGAGCCTTGACCTTGAGGGCAAGGTCTTCATGACTAGGGTCTTCATGATTAGGATATTTGGTGCGATTACAATTCCTTAGGCCCGTCCTCAAGTCCATCTAGTTACATATATAGCTTTAGTGGTATTTCTGTAATATAGTTATATAGTACTCTCGCCTATATAACGGAGTACATGAGAGTCTTATCTTTCATCTATGAATCTTCTAGGTTTGAACTCTCATTTGGAGAGGGTCTTGAAAAGGGAATCAACCCTTAGAAGCTAGGAGCGAGCGTAACTCGCGAGTTGTATCTCTTCTTTTTTACTGTAGTGAAATTTTGATTCGATAGCTGATGGTATCATGAAGAGTAAAGGTAGCAGTACAATTTTGATGTTGGGAAGGTTATGAATTGTGATCAGATTGAAAGGAGCGTTGGTAACAAAAAGTATATAATGTGGCGTTAGAGATGATTTAGGCTACACATTAACAATGCCTCCAACAACAAGAGATATTAATAGTAAAGTGGTTTATGGATATGGATAATTAAAATTGCATTATTATACATACGATCAAATACACTTAACTTGGTATCTCTGCAGCGGAAGGAAGAGGCTACTGAGTTTGAAATACTTATCAACAATTGATAAGTATGTTTGTTCTCTCATTCTACACAACCTTTGAGGCCATACTAGATGTGAGAATGTAACTGCAAGTATAATAATATTTATTACTTTTTTATTAAGTATTTAATAATACATACACATATTTATAGTCGTGAGGAGTCACATCTCAACTACAAACCACAATGTAGAACTGAGGTATATAGGATAAAATCACTCTTAATGGGCTATAGAAGTGGGCCTTTAGCATTGAGCTTTTTGTATAATATTTTGTTCTATACTGTCTTATAAGTTGGAGCGTACATATCGTACACTCCAAGACTGTAAACAAACTAATGATAAATTTGTCGAGGAAAGGCCTTTGTGAAGATATCAGAGAGTTGCTTGGCAGTAGGAACATGTCAGAGATCAATTTTGCTGTGCTGGACTTTTTCTCTGATGAAGTGACAATCTACTTCAACGTGCTTGGTTCATTAATGAAATATGTGATTTTCTGTATTGTGGATAACAACTTAACTATCACATTAGAGGACCGAAGGATATGAAAGAGATACCTAAAGATAGGCAAGAAGACTCTTTAGCTATGTAAGTTCGAAAATAAAATAGACCATCAAATGATACTCATCTTCAGCAGATAGTTGTGCTATAACCTTTTATTTTTTGCTCTGCGAAGTGACTAAATACTCTCCAAAATACATGGATGCGCTTTTAGATAGGCGATAATGAATGGAGCCTGCATTGTACGCGTCAAAGTACGCAATCCTTGAGAGGTAAGATGAATGCTTATACACAAGTCCTTGACACCGAGCGTTCTTTAGATATCGAAGGATTTGCTCAACTGCTTGAAGGTGTGATGCACAAGGAGTATGCTTGTACACTATGTTGTTAAAGGCGTGCCTCAGACACATCTTTGGCTCAAGGTTCACTAGTCTCAGAGGTTTGCGCCTTCATGCGTCTTTTTTGTGCCTTAGGAGCATAAAATACACGCCTAAGTGTTATTTTTATTGTAAACTTTTTTTTCCAAACTAAAGAAAAAAAATAATGTAAGAACTCTATAATTTCTGCATGATTTAGTGTTTACAAAACATAATCGAGCGTTGAGATTTATATATGATGCAATTGATCACATCGATTCTATTTCAGAGATAAATAGTAGTAATGAATGATTAGAGAGTAGAATGGATGGAGAATCTGATTAAGAAGATGAATTGATGTTTGATGCTGGTTATTTAAAGTGGATGTGGTGTGTCGTGCCCTTGTCAGGCGCGCGCCTACCCTTAGGCTCCAAGACCCCTTTGCGCCTTAATGTGCTTTGAGCCTTTAATACTAACCACACCAACAATAAATGAAATATCTGACCGAGTTACGAGTAGATAAATAAGCTTGCCAATTAGGCGATGATAATACTCTGGATTCACTAGGAGAAGATCCGAAGTAAACTCGTGTGGACAGAGCTTGTGATTTGCATTCGGGGGTGTTTCAATTGGCTTACAACCTAAGTTGCTAACATTCTGTAAAAGATCAACGCAATGTTGCCGTTGAGATAATACTAGCCCATCATGTCGTCGAGTTACCTTAATACCTAAGTAATACCCTAGGCACCCCAAATCTTTGGTATGGAAGTGAGAGGCCAAGTTATGTAGATACCATTAATATCATCGCTCGTGATTATGATATTATCAACATACACAAGGAAGATCACAATATTCTTTTTGTGATGATGTGTAAACAAGAAGCTGTCCACCGAGCTCCTAGTGAAGCTAAATTCCTGTACCACTTGACTGAAATTTTTAAACCATACTTGATGAGACTGCTTTAATACCATGCTGAATGAAGGAAGCATGGTTATGTGCACATAAATCAAAATGGATTCTTGGGTCTGCCCTCTCTGATGTCTTTGGCTTTGATTTGAGGGCATGATTCCGCAGCAAACGCGATGGTATAGGGGGCCACTATTTCAGTGGTACTCTGTGAGCAGCCACTTTGTGCATTTATTGTCAAAGGTTAGGTCTTTCTCCTCTGAGAGAAGCCACTTTGTGCATAGTGCCAAAGGTTAGGTCTGTTTCCAATCTTCCCCCGCCCATACCCCCAATGATTGGGGACTATATGGGTTCTGTTGTTGTTGTTGTTGTTGTACTTGATGAGACTGCTTCATACCATAGATAAATTTTCTTATGCGGCATACAAGAGACTCACCCCGTGATCGGATATCCAGGCAATTGTTGGATGTAGACAGTCTCAGTTAGATCGTCATTAATGAATGCACTCTTGATATCATGTTGATGCAACTATCAACACCAATGAACTTGCAAGGAGATCAATACCTATTTACATTCGAGTTGGGACTGTCCAGGAGGAATGGGCACCAAATCCGAAGTTCCATTGGCCCATAATGCCTTCATTTCCTCATTCATTGTTGCCTGGCACTCGGCTGCTAGAGAGCCTAAGTTACAAAAGAAGTGGTAGAGATAGAAGATAAGGAGCATTTAAACCTGTGAAGTTCATGAGATAATATGTGAAAGGAGATATTGTGAGCAGTAGATGAATGTGTGTTCTCATAGAAGGCTTTGGGAGGATTAGTTGGACCATTTGAGTCATCAGTAGGGCAACTGACTCTGGACAGGCTTGCGAGTACGACGACGCGTAAGTTTAGTGTGTGTGGAGGGTGGTGTTGGTGAGGGGTTAGTATCTCAGTGGTCGGTGGATTGTCAATAAATATGTTGGGACGAGGGGGTGCATATGGTGTTTTTCAGGAGGAGAGGATGAATAAGAGGGTTGATTCTCAAGGAAGATAACATTAGCGAATGCCACAGTTTTTGTAACGGCCCGAAGTCCACCACAATTTAAATCTTTCTTCCTTCTGAGCAGGTTTTGCACAATCATAAAATGCAGCTAAGCGGAGCACAAGAGTGGTACCAATAGAAGACATAAAAACACTTTTATTCATTCCAATAATATAAATGCAGCTAAGCGGAGCACAAGAGTGATACCAATAGAAGACATAAAAGCACTTTTTATTCATTTCAATAATATACATCCATGTCCAGAGAACAGGGAAAAACAACTGAAACATCACACTACGACATATACAATATACAGACTGAGATGAAATCTACAACAAACTGAAATAAACTCTAACCCGAGCTCGAGCCACGTCTTCCCTCTATTTCCTTTCTGCCTCCGCAGGTATCCTCCCAGCGGGGCGTAGCACGCTGGCGGTCTGATAAAAAAACGACAATCAGTTAGTTTAGAAAACTAAGTGAGTTCCTTACCTTTTTAACCGCACTACAGACAAACACGAAGAGTTAGCATCAATATGCAGTTATGTATTTTTGTATAAACATGTATAGTTGAACATGAAGTAAAGTAAGCAAGTACAATGAGCTAGTGCAACAGAAATAAACTACTTCTGATATCAATTTTCTTATTTCTCATTTTTGTTCATTTCCGTGTTCAGTTCAAGCTTTTATATCACTTTTCGTTCTTTCAAAATACAAAGGGTCATTCTAAATCAAACAATTGGGCCCGTCGAATCAATGTCTGCTCTAGGGCGCTCAACAACGCAACATCCTTCCACGCCTCCTAGATTAGACATTTCAGTATCAAGTTTCGTAGGAGTTCAACCCCCTACTGGGTGTAGGAGTTCTACCCCCCTTACATGGTGTAGGAGTCTGATGCTCTACCCCTCCCAATTTCTTATTTTTTTCATATCCAATTCATAAAATATAGAAAATAATTATATTAATTTCCCCTCAGAGTTTTTATCGCTTGCTAATCCATGTTTAGCCTTTTAACGATTTCATATTTTCAGTGATTTCAATTCTTCGAATTTCTTCAATTCAATTCAGTTCATATTTGCCGTCCATGCTAGGAAGTAGCTCAGAGTAAAAGAATTCTAGATGTTCATAATTCAAAATAATTTAAATGTATACGTAATCAAAGCGGTAATGACTCACCCCAACTTTTCCTTTACCCTTGTCCTTCACAGGGTTCTCGTCGCGCCTATCGCCGGACGCCATCCTTCATAGGGTTTTCATTTGCTTTTGGGTTGCGCCGATGAATAGTTACGAGCGGGCTCCTAAGATGGCCACAACTACGACCTATAGGAGTTGCCTAGGGAAGTACCCGCTTAGGTGATTCAAAATGAAAACTAACATAAATCAAAATTCAGCCACTACGGTCTTCATTGGCCACCAATTGGTGTCAACAACCAACCAACAAAGGTCAACTAGTAAGATAACAGGTGGCCCACAACAATCAGCACAAGTGGCTACCACCATCAAGAGCTCAAACAACAGCCGGCCAATACCCGCTTCCAAGGTCAGAAGGCAGCCAACAACAGCTACAAAAACTGCCAACATAAGGCCTCCGCTTCCAAGGCAATTCAAGGCAAAACCCTATTAAAACAGCCGACCAACAACAGGGAACCAGAACAGCCGCCGGCCAATAGGGAACAAGAATAAAAAACCCCAAAATCCATGCAGGAATCAATGCAACAAAATTCAGTGACCAAATCATGGAAACCCTAGCTGGACGACATAGGAAAAACCCCCAAATCTGAAAGCCCTAACTCCCTCCTTTCCAAATTTCAGCATAGAACTCATAACCCATAAAAAAGGAAGGGAAAAAGAAGCTCACAGTGGAGGTGCGGCCCTAATCTGCTGGTCAAGCAGGAAAAAGCTAACAACATCAACAACAACACCTACACACAGCAGCAACGACACCAAGAGGATAAGACCACAGCCTCATGAGTGGTTATCGGGCAAGATGAAGAGGAGTCGGACTAGTAGCTGTCAAGTCAGCCACCTCCTTAATCAGCCAACACCACCTTATTTCCGGTCAACACAAATACTATCCGATCCATTAGGAGCTCCAAATCAGTCCCACAATAATATCCAAATCATTTCATTCCAATTCAACCACATCAAGTGGCATTTAATTTCAATTCAGCCGACAAGTAAATCATAACTTAAATCAAGCTCTTTGAATAACGAAATTTACATGACATCGAAACGAGTGTCGCAAAATTATTCGGAAAAACTCGAACATCAAAAATAAACGTGCGTCGTTGAACCGGCACTGAATTTTTTTTTTCATCATAGGGGAAATATTTTATTCTTATATATTAAAATATAATAATAATAATTAATATACAAGATCAGAATCGGGTCTTACAATTTTTCTGTGACATACGTATCTGTTTTGAGTTGGAGCTCAGCCAACAAAGATATTTTTGGTGTCCCGTGATGCCAACTTATCTAAATAAGGACCTAGATGATGAACAAAATGCACACTGCCCGTAAACCGAAGGAGTTATGGATAATGGAGGTGGACGGAAATTGGATGGAGAAAAGGGACTGAAAGTTTAGGATAGTCTTTGATATGCGATTAATTCAGTAACATGCAGTAGTTGTCACAAAGTTCCTATAGATCTTTGAAACCTGCATTTGAAACATGAGAGAGTTGACTACCTCCAAAAGGTGTCAGTTCTTTTGCTCGACCACACTAATTTGTTTTGGTGTATATGAGCAGGATGTTTGATGAATAATTCCAAAGGTGTTGCATAATTTTTTGAAATTCGTGATTAAAGTACTCATGAGCTTTAACCCTCCGAAAGTTTTTGATATTAGTTAAAAATAGTTTGCGAGTTTCTAAAATAAATGAGCGAAAAACATGTATTATCGCGGATCAATCACTAAATCTATACACCCACGTCATGTGGGAATGGTCATTTATAAATGTTGTAAAATAATGATATCTATGTGAACTGGCAGTTTATATGGACCCCAAATATCTGAGTGAACTAAAGAGAACGAAACATTGCTCCAAATACAATGAGGGGAAGTTAAATGGTGTTGTTTCCCATAGATACATGATTCACATGTAAACTCAGAAGGAAAATCCGGAAACACTTTCTGTAAGATTAGGAGAGGTGCATGACCAAGACGCTGATCCCGGTCGACAGAAGTTATAAGATAGGCAGGAAAATGAAAGCGTGGACGCGCGTGGTGGGAAAAGGTGGAAATAGAGGTTGAGGAATGGGCCAGGCGAGAAAAACAAGAAAGGAGGACAGGGGGCTCGATGTGCCGGAGTAGAAGATAAGAGCTGGTTTGATGCGGACGATATGGGGCGCAACAATGGTGTGCTGGCTAGTCGGGAGACAGACCGACCTGTGCGAAGAGACAGCTGGTGCTGGAATGTTGCCAGAGAGGACCAGAAATCAGAGAGGGAAGGAAAGGTGGCCATTTCTCAATAGAGTTCAGTATCCAAGAATGAACTCGACCATCATCTCGAAGCTATTTCTCGGTAGGATCGGTCAGGGTGTCTTGAGTCAGGTGATTAAGGAGACCATTAGTCTGGAGTACTTGATGCACCGAGTGGACTCATTCAACAGAATTTTCCCAACAAAAGAAATGGCAGTGATCTTCTACTCGTGTCAGACTTCGTATATGGGGTTGGAGCGGGGGGTGACCAATGTGGTGGATGGAGTTGTAGCAACATTTGTTCCCATCGCGTAGAAAATTGACGGGGGTTCTGCGAGCTTCTGGAATTTAAGAGAAAACCGGAGGACGATCTGGCGAGAGCGGTAGCTTAATTAACGAGAGTTGCCAGAGCGAGAAGTTGCGTGAAGCCAAGCAAGCTAAATCAACGGAGATGGCGATCGAGCTGTAAATCTAGCGAGCACTGGTTTCTGTGAGTTCATCGATTCACACGAGAGTGGGAGCTCAATCATTAGGGGTGAGCTTTAGGCTGGAGGAGCCTTCAAGACTTGACTCGCTGTGATACCATGAGAATATGCAATTACAAGTTTAATAATATTTATTACTTATATTAAGTAAATACAAACACATATACACATATTTGTAATCATGAGAAGTGATATCTCAACTCCAAACACAATGTGAGACTATGCTATATTAGATAAACAACACTCCTAATGAGCCCTAGAAGTGAGCCTTTAGCATTTGACTTCTTATACAACATTTTTCTTCTATAGATGCCATATGACTCCGGGTTGTCTAACTTGAGTGTCCGAAGGAGAACCTATGAAGGCTGTAGGAATATTTTTGTGTTCCTTCCTACCAAAGTGAATACACTTGGGAAGTCCAACACAATATACAAGTTCTTTCGTCATAGATGTAGTTTTAGTCACTCATGATGACAGTTTGAGGAGAAGCTAGTGAATTTTGACGGATGAGCTCTAAACTGCTGGAGACGACGATTACACTTGACTATAATAGGGGAAGATGATGACAACAATGAGAGGATGGACTGGCGCAATGAATGCCAGTAATTCTGCTACCGACCACTCAAGAAGTAGAGTACTCACGCGACTGAAATATTTGGAGCTGAGAGTAGAGAGTGGAAGGATGATTGACTTTTTTAGATTGATTTGTGTGAATTCAAAGAAAGTAGACCATCACTTTTCTGCTACATCAATGAACACATAGCTGAGAGGTTGGCTGCTACATCTATGTCTAGAAAAAGGATTCACGATGGTTTGTTTTTACGATGAGTAAGACACGCGAAGTAGGCATCAATTTCTTCTCTACCATTTCACAGATTGCAATTCAAAGAGATTTTCTATGACTTCTACTGCAAGCAGAGAGCATCTTTGCAATTGGTTTTTGTGCTGAGGTAGAGATGACAACGAAGATACATGAGCTGTGTGACTATGATCAATAGTTGAAGCTTCAATCAGAGAGAACTGAAGGAAGGCGTCGAATTGCAGTCTTCACGAATAAAAGTACCATGGCCTTTTGTGTGATTGAAAAGAAACTCGGCAGTGGAGGGGGCACTCGACCTAGGAGGGAGATAAGAAAGATGCACAATTGCACTAGGTATGTAGAGTCTCATATACCATGTTTAGTAGGTACCGCAGGGCTGTAGATTCAGAAAGGAAGAGTCCCTTGAAGCCGTCGTAGTATTTTGAAGAGCTTCTCTATTATCCTATTTCCTCGTCATAGTTTTCATATTAACTTGCTACTCATAATGCTAAACCGGAATACTGATTCGTGAACATTGAAGCGGGACATATCTCTTAACGTTTGCATATATTCAACAAGATTATTTTCACATAAGACATCAATTGGTTCTCCCTCGTTGTGTACGGATAGACCTAATCACATAAATGGTGTTCTTTTCCACCGAACCCTTCTCCAATTTGTTTGTGCTGGATTTTTCTTACATTTGTTTCTTTCTGCTGTGTACCACTGCTATTATTCTTTATCCTAACAGATAGTCTAAAAACTCTCAGACTTCCAATTGCCTTTACTTGTTTCTTCTGAGAACTGTTTTCTTTCAAGTAAATTGTTGTAAAAGGATTATATTTATCTATGATTTATTATTCTTGCAGGCTCTTTGTTTTAATTTTTTACATTTGGATGAGTCGCTGTTTATCCAAGCAGCTAGAACTAATGGGCTTATTGATCAAAATTTGTGGTATGTAGTTGAACTAGGTTTGAGTAAGTTCTATCTTTCTATCTTGCAAAAATTTCCTAAGTCTAATGCCCTCCTTTTCAATAGCATTGATGTCGTTAGGGTGATCAGCTTCTTAGCCATTCGTATAATTGGTGGTAATGGACAGACAAGCACTGTTGGTGTATGCCTCAGTATTTTGGCGGAAATGTTAAAGTGGTATGTTATTTCTTCATGCTATTTGAAATTAACATGCTCTACATAATGCGACTTGCTTGACACCAGCCAACACACTAGAAAACAGAAATTTGAGGGGTCTGTTCTTGTATGTAGTCTACAAATGTTGAAAACTTATCTTCCCAGAGATAGACGTTTTACTCTAATATATATCTTTTTTGATTATGCTAGGAAAGAATTTGGCAATAGAATTGGTCCCTTGGGCCCCTATTATTCATATCATAATAAATTCGAACACTTGTCGCGTTTTCTTGTCACACTTAAAATATTACCTGGATTTTTATCCCCGAGATTGATAGTGTATTGGTTGATCTTATAGAATTTGGTATATTTAAGAATTTCCAATAATGTCATGTTAATGCCTCTTGCGT
Organism: Dactylorhiza incarnata; assembly: GCA_033032865.1. Classification (NCBI taxonomy): domain Eukaryota; kingdom Viridiplantae; phylum Streptophyta; class Magnoliopsida; order Asparagales; family Orchidaceae; genus Dactylorhiza; species Dactylorhiza incarnata. The sequence goes on from JAWHQI010000085.1 coordinate 4,848,687, forward strand.
GTGTGTGTGTGTATTATTATTATTATGGTGGTGGTGGTGGATTTGTTGTCTTTTTTGAAGTACCAAAGAAAATTAAATGGTTGTGGAATTTTAAATTTCCACAGGAAACTGATTTTGATCATTGTGTAACAGATATGCAGACTAAATTTCCCAAATAAACTGTGTTCAGATGAAGCTTGTTCAATGTGTTGTATTCTATGGGCATGCTCTTGAACGGATTATGTGCTGTAAAAAGAGGCATAGCTTTTTTTTTCTTGCTGCAGTTTCTACCCCCTTTTTGTCATAACAGTTTAACTATTGTTGTAGTGGTAAGCTCCACAGTTTAGCTTCCATGCATTTAGTATGTATAATTGATGTTTATATTATGCCGTTGGGTACTCTCTTTGAGTGAGCTTCTTTGGGTTTGCACATTTAGATCTTTTTTTCTTAGAGGAGCCGATGCTGATTGTTTGGTAGTATGACAATGTATCCTCTTCTCTTACGGGTTGCTTTTTTGGTAATTGTATCGTCCTTTTTGCTCGCTTCAGTGCTGAAGCCCAGCGAATAATGATAAAAACAAAAGCTGTTTTTGTGTTAGAATTTCAAGGAAATTAGATTTCCCATGAGTAGATTTTTTTGAAGTTTTTAATTTTAGTTAGTGTCTGCAGTTTTCAGTTGTTGACATTTCAGAGAAGAGGAAAAAAAAACACAAACTAGGTTGAAATCTCTATATCAGAAAGTTGCAAAAGGGAAAAGATAAGGAAAAAACAACACAAACTCACCGAAAAGGCGGAAACAGTTGGCGGATGTTAAGATCCAAAGAACTATGAGGGCTTCGGCGGATGTTAAGATCCAGAGAAGAGAGTTTCAACGGAGGAGAGAGCTTTGACGAAGAGAATCAAGAAAGGAGAGTAGAGGTTCGACGCTGAGAACTCTATCGGCATAGAGAACGACGCAGGGAGGGGAGAGTTTCGACGAGCGTGATGCGGGAGTGCTTCGATGGGCGTGATGCGGGAGAGGAGAGCGTTCGGGCACACGGAAAGAAAAAGTTTCATAACCTAAATAGCTAAGCCGCAGGACGTAATGCACGGGAATTGCGTATCCCACTTGCGGGATACGCGATTCCGAATTATATATTTTTTATTTAAATAATGTGTTTCCGGCGTTTCAGAAACGTGTTTCCGTGCGTTTTCCGTATCCGATACGAGTTCGAGCCGATACGCGGAACTTTTTTAAGTATTCGTGCTTGGTAGGATGAGGTAGCAAGTATGATTCACATCATAGAATATGGTACTTCTTGAATAAATAAGATATGCACAAACTAGGTACATTATAAATGTAATATGAATTATTACAGAAATCTTGCCTTCACTTTTGACTAGCCCATAAAGATGAAATTAATTGTAAAGCAGCCCAGAACAACTCCCAATACCACTCCAATCACCTTATGACTTAAACCACCATATAACACTCACTTCAAGACTGAGAGCTTAGTTCCAAAACAATGAAGAAGCAGTATTTGATGGCCTAAACTGAGAAAAACTGCTTGTAAAAATAATTCAATATTAAGAAATTATCATATCAAACTCCACAAACAACAATCCATGAGGAATGGTCTCAAAAATCTTCCCCCCAGAAGAATACAGTGCTGAAATGTACATAAATTTTTTTATCAAAAACCTATTCAAAATTCTGTACCCAATTCATGATAGTGCTAGATACAACCAAGACCAATAGAACAACAATAGAAGTCCTCAAAATTAGAATAGAAACAACATCAAACAACTTGGACAATCAAGAAAAAATCTGAGATGGAAAGCTAGGTTGGATGGATAAGATACAACTCGAAACCAACAACAACAACAACAACAACAACAGAACCCATATAGTCCCCAATCATTGGGGGTATGGGCGGGGAAAGATTGGAAACAGACCTAACCTTTGGCCCTATGCACAAAGTGGCTTCTCTCAAAGGAGAAAGACCGAACCTTTGACAATAAATGCACAAAGTGGCTGCTCACAGATTACCACTGAAATAGTGGCCCCCTATACTGTCACGTTTGCTGCGGAATCATGCCCTCAAATCAAAGCCAAAGACATCAGAGAGGGCAGACCAAAGAATCCATTTTGATTTATGTGCACATAACCATGCTTCCTTCATTCAGCATCCAGAGCATTGGCCTTGCACAGATACAACTCGAAACCAAAGTTGATAAATCGACGACGCTAATTCCCGGATAAGAGCACTCGCCGTACCGGGGACCAAACCCTCAAAATTGTCGTGAATCCCTGACCTAGTGTCCAGCTCCTTCTTAAGGCTATATCAATTGCAATATTATACATCCACTATAAGGTTTTAAATCTAAGAAATAAAAATTCCATATTTTATTTTAAACCCTAAGGGTTTTAAATCTAAACAACATTAAAAAGTTGAAAACAAGAGCTGTGATCAACAAAACGTCGCTGAACTCACTCCGATTTTTGTTGTTAGCAAAAGAATTAGTGTTCCTTTAACCATCATGCACAACCTTCTATCCAACCGCCGGTGCCTCCCCAATAGGATGTGACAAGCACTCATGGAAATGGCGTCACACATCATCTCGTCTTTGTATGATTTCCCAATGGACAAGGTAATCAAAGCTTTGCTTGCACACACCCTCACTTCGCCATATTTTCTAAGCCGCTGTAAGGAGTACTCTCGTGGGTGATGCGTAGTAGATAATCCAAGTTTCTTCACCATGGTGGTAGAAATTGCATTGGTGCAACTAGCTCCATCGAAGTTGCACCATCAATAATGGGCTCACAAACCTTCATCTGCACTATGCTCATCGTGTGGAAAAGATTCAGCCTCTGATCCTCATCTACGATCGCCTGAGAACTAAGTAGCCTCTTGTCCACCAAGAGAGTACACTCGTAAGTATTGTAACAACCCGTCTATACCGTCAACCGCCACAATTTACATTATACTTTTACTTCCTACTATCAATTTACAAAATCATTTATCGGAACTTACATAGCGGAATTCTATCATCTCTTCTACAAGGGACTGAGCATTGTGGCGGTCTGCGGGTCGTCATACCACATGCTAGACATTGCCTACCTACAATAGTTCTGATATCATGCCTCGCTCGTTGAACTTCGGCTCGCCTCACTCGCCAAGCTCACCGTCTCTGACTCTCCGGTGTCTTTTGCGTGCACCCCTCTTATTTATAGGACCGCAGATCTTGTATGCGTATTGCTTGCCACTTGAGCTCGCGACATATCTGGTTTCACCTCCCACTCCTGACCTCACCTGCTTTCTTGCTCGCGACCTGTCGGCTCTCGCCTGCTCTCTTACTCACAACTTGTTGGATCTCCCATACTCTCTAGCTCATGAGCTTGTCGATTGATCCCTATAACTTCCGACCTAACTGATCATCTACCCCCTTCTTATTTATATGCTCAATTACCCTTGATACTCGCCGATTGATCTCTAAAGTTCACCGAGTGTTTACTTGGGCTCATCCAATCTTGCTAATTGATCACGTGGATTTGTCCCATCTCTCTGTCCAAGCTCACCACTGGCTTGAGCTCGCTCCTGTCTGATGGCAGCTTGAGCTTACAAATTTGAACTCGCCTTCTCCTTTGGCAGTCCTTTCGTATTTTTATAAAATGGGAACGGATGTTGTTTCAGCCTCGTTAACTATTCCAGTCACTCTTGCCTCCGCTCCTATCTATGAAGTTCGTGATAAGTTGAAAATCACCAGTAGTCACTCTCACTTGGAAGAACTTTATTGAGTGAGTCCACTAAGTGCTCCAACTGCTCCAGACTAAGGGTATTCTTCATCATCTGACTCGTGAACCCCCAATTGAGCCCATCGAGTAATGGATCTGGGATGATGGTTGAGTTCAACACTGGATATTGAACTCTATGAACAGTGAGCCATATCAGATGGCTATGCACCATGAAACTACCAAAGATATGTGGGATGAACTTAAGTCTCTCTTCTCTGGGAAAGGTAACCTTCAACACATGTTCGATTTATTTCAGGATCTCCAAACTGTTGAGCCTAGGTCAGCTCGTGATATGACATCATTTGTGTCGCAGTATAAAACTCTCATAGAGATCTAGATTCAATATCAACCTCTTACTATGAGTTTAGCTACCCAAAGGGCTCTAAAGGAAGCCATTGCCACCACACTGTGATGGCTAGAATACCGCCTCGTCTCTACAGTGCTCGTGCCAACGTCTTATCATCTACAACAATTCCATCTTTATCGAATGTGTACTCTATGGTTCTGAAGGTGACTCCTACTGATATTTTCATGATTCCTTCTCCTTCCCTACTACAACATTCTACTGATGCACGTTCCCCTAATATTCGGCACCATGGAGGTCGCATGGGTTTTGGGGCGGTGGGTGTGATGGGCGCAATCGTTCCAGGGGACAGAGCACTCGCCTGTGCACCCATTGTGGTAGAGCAAACCACGCTAAGGCGACATGTTACAAAAAACATGGGTTTTCACAGTCGTCGCCAAATCCTTCTTGACAAACTTCTTTTGCAGTGGACACTCCCTGCATGTCCCACTCATAGATCGACATATTGAGGGAGGAACTCCTGAATCTTCAAGGATTTGTTACTCGTACATTCGGGTCCAACACCTCTACATCTAATAATGGTATATCATGTTTTTCTTATAGATTCTCATAGATAGTTGACTCTAGGGCCACAAATCACATTACTTCGCAGAAATCCCCACGATATGTGAACACCGTTAGTCCCAAGATTATCATTGTTATCGATGGAGGAACCACCCCGGTTAGCGGCTTTGGAGGTGTGCCTCGTACTCTCTCTATTTCTCTACGATACGTACTTCATGTTCTCGATTTACAATTTAATCTTCTCTTTGTGAGTTGACTGATCCTTGATCATGATTGCTCCACCACTTTCCCCCCTTCTTCCTTTGTGGTACATGATCGATGAGTATGGAGTGTCATCAGTAGAGAGCGAATGACAATTGGCTCTACACTTTGGAGATACCCACCTTGATTTTTTCTTGTCATTTTTGTTGATTGACGCCGATGTCTTAGCCATGCTCCTCTTCCAATACTGCAGAAGGCATTTCTTTATTTTTCTTTTTCTGAATTTACTTGTGAATCTTGTATCTATGAAAAACATCTTCGTTCCACTTTTCTCCTCATTGTATTTGGAGTGATGCTCCATTTTCTTTAGTTCATTCGGATATTTGGGGTTCATATAAAATGCTAGTTTAGCTGGATATCAGTATTTTACTACTTTTATAGATGATCATTCTCGCATGACGTGGGTGTATCCGAGATCATACTTGTCTTTTGCTCATTCATCGCTGAAACTCGCATTTTTAAATTTCTTCGGGCCAATAATACTCGTGAGTACATGAGTCATGAATTCCAAGGGACTTGCAATACCTTGGGTTTTATCCATCACCTGTCTTGTGCTTAAACGCCACAACAAAATGGTGTGGTAGAGCGGAAGAACCACCACCTTCTTGAGGTTGCCAGATTTCTCATGTTTCAAATGCAGTTCCTAATATCTATTGGCACTTCCCTATCACCATCACTTTCTATTTAATTAATCGTATGCCTTTGATCATCTCGAACTTTGCATCTCCTTTCTTCCTCTTGTTTCCATCTACACCTTCCTTTTCCCTTGGTTTTCGAGTTTTTGAGTGTTTATGCTTTGCTCATCATCTTGGTGCTCATGTGGACAAGTTGGCAATATGATCTACTAAATATATCTTTGTTGGGTACTCTTGCATACGTAAGGTATATATGTGTTACTCTCCCATATATTGAAAAACGGTGACATCCGCAAATGTTACTTTCCTCTAGGATCAACCCTTTTATTTCTCGTCTTCTCTTGATGACTTACCACATGGTATCCCACATTCCAACGTCCATATTGACTGTCCACCATTGCCTGTGCTAATGACATCTCCTTTTCCACCTCTAAACGTGTATACTCGTCGTTGTATCCGAATTCCCCGGGATAGTCACCCTTATTGCTGTTGCTCCTCGTCTAGTTGATCTGCCCGCAACTTCCTACGAGGACGCACATCCATCTACAACTCACCCGCTTTCTCACTATGTCTCTTTTCACCAATTATCTCCTAAATTTCATAGGTTTGCAATCTCTCCGCCTTCTATTTCCACTCCCTGTTCTGTGCAGGAGGCTCTTAGACATCTTGGGTGGTTGAACACGATGATTGATTAAAATGGCGGCCGTATGAGTTAATCATACATGAGACTTTGTTTCCTTTCCTCCTGTCCAATCACGCGTGGGTTGTAAGTGAGTATTCATTGTTAAACAACGTTCTGGTGGGACCGGTGAGCGCCTCAAAGCGCGCCTTATGGATCGTAGTTTTACGCTACAATATGACATCGACTATAAAGTTACGTTTTCTCTAGTCACTAAGCGTAATACAGTGTCAGTACTAATCTCCTTTGCCATCCTTCGCTAATGGTAGTTGCATCAACATGATATAAAAATGCATTTCTTAATGACAATTTAACAGATATTCTCTATATGCAACAACCTCCTGGATATGAGACCATGAAGGAGCCTCTTATTTGCCGCCTCAGAAAATCTATCAATGGCCTAAAGCAGTTGCCTCGAGCACATACGTGGTTAGTCAGTACATGTGTGCTCCTTGGATATCCCACCTTCGTGCAGACGAGCGCATCGTCCGGTATCGGAAGAAAGCACTATGATAAGGGTTTGTGTATAAGCCCTCCTCTTCCCTTTTGTGATTTCCTATTCTGATGTGGATTTTGCAGTCTCCCTCGACAGTTATCGGTCTACAAGTGGCTATTACACCTATTTTGAAGGGCACCTGGTCACTTGGTCAAGAAAGAAGCAAACGATTATATCACGCTCATCTGCCGATGCTGAGTATCGTTCGATTACTTCTGCCGTTTCTGAGTTCATTTGGCTGGAGTGTCTTCTTAATGATCTTTATGTCGCTTTCACAATCCTCTACTGTGATAATCACGTTGCTCTCCATATCACCAAGAATCCAGTTTTCCATTAATGCACCAAGCAAATTGAAGTAAATTGTCACTTCACCCGAAAAAGTTCAACTCTGCAAAATTGATCTTTGACATGTTCCAACCGCCGATCAAATCTTTGATGTCTTCACCAAGACCTACATCACCCACTCTATCATTAGTTCGTTTCCAAGCTTGACACCTACAATTTGTACGCTCCAGCTTGCGGGGGAATATTGAAGAAGTGTTTGTAAAGCCCAATATAAAGGCCCACCTCTATGGCCATTATGAGAATATTGTATAATTTAGTCCTACATTGTAGTTTTGAGTCAAGGCGTCACTCCTCCCACCTATAAATAGTTCAAGCATTTTCATTGCTTCTTTATGAGGAGGCCGACTTCCTGTTTCGCCAGCATATAGTGCTCATCTGCTTAGTCTTGTTCTAAGATATGCATATGAGCTTTTTCCCCTACCACTGTTCTATCCGGAGAAGTGTTGACGATCATAACAGTCAGTTCTTCTGCTTGCTGATCAACATCGTGCACATAATCTTAAGCATACTTGACATACGTATAGAGTTTTCTATTTAATAAGAACATTGTATGTTTCTTTGTGGTTTTATATTTTATGTATGTATTGATGACCCTCTTCTATATCAAGGGCGTGCTATTAATCATATCAGTCAGTTCTTCCTTACATCGTACATACTAAGTGAAACCACTAGACCACGTGCAAGTTTTGTTTTTTCAAATCTTGTTTCCTTTGGGCGGGGTACCATTTCTTCCCTTTCTCTCTTCCTTGAAGAACATTATCATCAATATTTTCCTACATTCCCTCTGCATTTCCATACCAAATGAAATAACAAGTCCTAATCATGGTATCCACATTAAGATTAATAATAAATTTCTTCATATTTCAATGGAAATTGAACCCACTCTCACACACGATTATCATGAAAGTATCATTATTATCTTGTAAACAACGTCATTATTATCTTGCAGACAACATGTGCACATGCAATACAAATTCTACTAATGAGGCCAGAAAAGATCAATTTATCTTCAAAGATGTTGTAGTTCACTGATTGAGACGTATATTTGGGAAATACTTAGGGATTTGAGGCTTCTGCGAGAAGGCCGCCTTATGGATGAAGAGCCTAACAAATATGGTTAGCCATTAATTCCATTAACTTACAATTAAGTTTTATACCTTACTATATATAAAGAATTTATAAGACTAACCCTGAATACTTTGCATATGACTGCTGATTATGCTTATGTGTTTACTTAATTTATCATTTGTTCATTCAGGGTAATTATTTAGTTAAAAGTGCCATGTAGTGCACTAGCTTACTTATTATATCTCTTGTATTTGCAGCAATCCTTCACGTGTTATTGATGTGGTGTTGAGTTCAAATATATTTGGTACAGGAGTTGTTTCGTCGAGGTAAATGCTTCATTAATCTTCGCTTTGGTTGCAAAATTATATTGTTACATCACTCTTCGCTTTGGTTGCGAAACTATATTGTTACATTATTCTTCACTTTGGTTGCAAAAATAGAATTAGTAGAGCTAAAATGCATCTTGCGTCATTACTAGTTTGCGTGTTTTTCCTGTCGTGCTCTGGTTTGAACCCAACAAGGTCTTTAACTTGCAATAAAAACATTAAATAATATTTTAATACTATTTCAGTTTTAAGACCACCATGGTAGAGTTGAATATAAGTGTTTAAGTTTAATTTTGCCACAGTTTTACACGTGATATGTCACGTGTTGTTCCTTCTATATATGTATTTCGACCCTTGCATTTAGGGTAATATAATATATTTTTTCCTATTCTCTACTTGGTATCAGAGCCGTCCCGATCTTCTCGTCCCGCACCGCTGGATGCGATCCACTCGTCTCGCTACTTCGTAGGCGCGACTCGCTCGATCGGACCACCGCCCGTCGTTCGCAGATCCTCCACCGCTCGCCGTCCCAGCCTCTCCAGTCCGCCAGTGCCCCCGTTGCTCCAGCCTAGGGATCCACCAGTGCCTCCGTCGCTCCACCCTTGGGCTTCACCAGTGCCTCCGTCGCTCCAGCCTAGGGCTCCGCCATTCCAGCCCAATGCTTCCTCTAGCACAATCGTTTCCTTGAGAGCCGCCTCTCCTCCGCTTCGTCCGCCCGTTCGCAGCACCCAACGGATCTGTCCGTCCGTTCTACGGGCAGTTAGGTGTCTCCGACCATTTTGTCCTCCATGTCTGCTGCCGGAGACATTAGGGTCACATATTATGGCGTCCTCTCTGGTGGTGTGATCTAAGGGAGCCTCGTAGGATGTGGTTTATACCTTCTTGATTGCATCATCTTGCTTGTTTTCTTCGGACGGGCATCAATGGGTTATTCCTTCGACATCTCATCCTCTCCTCAGACTGTTACTTCTGGTGACCCTCCTCGGAGCCACGGTCAATCTGGCTCATTAAAGATCACTATAGTCGCCTTGGATGACACGAATTATCTTGAATGGTCTAGGGCAGCGCAACATGCTATACAGAGTCACCAGCTATATGGGCATATTCCTTAGTTGTCTCTTGGTTACTCCATATGGGCAATAGTACAGCGTGCCGACCCCTCTTGGCGAAAATGTGATGCGGATAATTCCTTGGTTGTCTCTTGGTTACTTTACTTTATATCCACTCAGGTGTACCGCAGTTATAGGCTTATGGATTCTGCTCATGAAATTTGGACTCGAGCCAGTGAAACTTACTCTCAGTCCGGGAGTTCGACGCAGATCGATGAGCTCACTCGCCGTGTCTTAGAGCTGAAGCAAGGAACCCAGTCTGTCTCTGCTTATTATTCAGAGTTCGAACGCCTTTATCAGGAACTGAATTATTTCAACTCCTTTACTCTTGCGTGCATTGCAGATGCACTGACTCTTCAGAAGGACAAAGACCGTTTCCGTGTTCACGTCTTTCTTATGGGGCTCAATATGGAGTTTGATGCTGTTCGTTTGCATGCCCTCCACCGTGAGCCTCTTCCCTCTCTTCGGGAGGTCTTCAGCATGATCCTCAGTGATGAGAATCGCCATCGCTCTCTTGTTCCTTCTACGGATCACTCTGCTCTTGGTTGGCTGGGACGTGGTCCTCCTACTTACTCTTCTCCTGTGCGCGGACACTGTGGGAAGAAAGGACATACTAAAGAAACCTGTTATTGTTTACATCCTCACCTTTCCCCACCTGGTCAGGGAACTGGTGCCCATGGGATAGGCAACCATCGTGGTGGTGGTCGTATGTCTGGTGCTCGTTCATAGTATTTTGCCCATTCCACTGAAGTTTATGAAGACAACCCCCCTCCAGGAGTCTTTCTGCTCAGGAGCTGGATGACTTCCTCCGCCTGCTACGTTCCCATTCTGACTTTACTTCGACTGTTTCCGCTGTCGCCTTTGCTACGCCAGGTATCTCGAGTGCCCATGCTTTGTCTTCCTCCCACTTCATGTGGATCATTGACTCAGGTGTCACTGATCACATGACTGAATTTGCCTCAGGTTTTTCTTCCTATATTTCTCTCTGGTTGTAATATGGTTATTGCTACCAATGTTCCCTTTCCTCTATTGCTGGCAAATGAACCATCTCTTGTTCTCCTGCCCTTTCTCTTTCTTCTGTTTTGCCTGTCCCTTCATCTCCTCGCAATTTTCTTTCTATTAGTCATTTGACTAATTCTTTAAATTGCTCTCTGACCTTATCCCCCAATTTTTGTGTGTTTCAGGATCTGGCTACGAAGCAGACGCTTGACAGTGGTAGGAATGTTGGCAGACTGTACTTGATGAACCAACGGTTGTCTCCCAGTGCTCTCTCCACCACCCGTGCTCCTACTCTCCATGAAATTTGGCGATGACATCTTCGTCTTGGCCACCCATCCGCTTTATATCTTACCAAACTATTTCCTGCTTTCATTTTTTTAATTAAGTTGTTTACTTGTGACACATGTGTACTGTCAAAACATGTTTGTCATAATCTCAGTAATGTTTCTTTTCCTAGTTCTTGCCCGTTTGATGTGATTCACTCCGATGTTTGGGGTCCATTCCCTGTGTTATCTTTATCTTGCTATGAATGGTTTGTGACTTTTATTGATTGTTATTCCCGTACTACGTGGTTCTGTTTGCTAAAATGGAAAAGTGAAGTGTTTACCTGATTTCGCTCTTTTTATAAAATGGTTAAAACACAGTTTAATGTGACAATCCATGTGCTACATAGTGATAATGGTGGAGAGTATGATGATCGGGGGCCGTTTGGTGTCTGTCTTGCCGAACATGACATTCTTCACCAGACCACCGATGTCCACAATTCCACTCAAAACGGGTTGGCGGAACGAAAAAATAAACACTACTGGAGGTTGCTCGGTGTTTGTTGATTGACATGCACCTTCCCAAGTCCTATTGGGGTGAGGCTGTTTTGACTGCAACTCATCTCATTAATCGTCTTCCCTCTAGCACCCCTTCACTACGATACGCCTCTTTTCCGTTTATCCCAGAAACACATTGTCCACACTTCACACATCTCTCCTCACATATTCCGTTTCGTCTATTTTGTTCATGTCCATACTCCTCATCGAGACAAATTAGACGCTCGTTCTCTTAAATGCATTTTTGTAGGGTACTCTCATACCACCAAAGGTTATCGGTGTTATCACCCTCCTACACGTCGCTTCTACTGCATTGTTGTTGTTACTTTTCATGAGGGAGAGTCGTATTTTGGTCCTCGTCAGAGGGAGATGAGTAGTAATATTGACGGGACCTCTGACTTTCCTCTTCCGATAGTTGCTTCCTCTCACATTCCTGTTACTCCTGCTCTTATTCCTCCCAGTACTGTGTCTATTCCTCCCAGTACTGCTCCTCCTACCATTCCTCCTCTTGTACTGTATACATACTCTCGCAAGACTCGTACTGCTGAGCAAGTATCGTCCTTGGATGTTCAACCAGTGTCAGTGCCCGCTTCTACTCCAGATTTAGATGATGACCTCCATGTTCCCCTCGCTCTTCTTAAAGGTAACATTGGAGGCACCAAACACCCCATTGCCAATTACATTTCTTGCTATCACCACTCTCATGCACACAACTTTTATCTCATCCCTTTCCTATATTGTGATTCCTAAGACCTGTCAAGAGGCTATTAAGATACCTGAGTGGAAACAGGTGATGGAAGAAGAAGTGCTCGCTTTAGAGAAAAATGAGACATGAAAACTTGCGTGTTGGATCACGCAGTTTTCTGGGAAGCGAACAGTTGGATCACGCAGTGTTTTCTCTGTTAAGCAGAATCAAGATGGGGTGGTGGAGCGATATAAAATGTGGCTGGTCGCTCAAGGGTCCATCCAAACCCAAGGAATTTACTACCAAGAAAACTTCGCCCATGTTGCAAAGATAAATTCTATTCGTGTGATTTTCTGATATGCTGCTTGTCTTAGGTGGGTGTTACAACAACTCGATATCAAAAATGCCTTCTTGCATGGTGAACTGGCAGAAGAAGTCTACATGACTATTCCCTCTGGCTTTATCAAAGCAGAGTCCAATGGAAAGGTCTGTCATCTGCAAAAGTCCCTATATGGCCTGAAACAATCCCCCAAAGCCTGGTTTGGACGGAACAAAATTATGTTACAACTAGGTTATACTCTCAAGGACATGCTGATCATATTCTCTTTATCAAGAGGAGAGGAACTGGAATATCGATACTCATTGTATACGTGGATGACATCATTATTACAGCAAATGACCTGGAGGAAATCATGCACTTGAAAGAATAGTTGGGCAAAGAATTTGAAGTCAAGGACCTGTGAAAGATGAGATACTTCCTTGGAATTGAAGTAGTAAGTTCTTGTCAGGGGATCTTCATCTCTCAGTGAAAATATACTCTTGATCTCCTGGAGGAAACTGACATGCTTGGGTGGCTCCCGTGGATACACCCATTGGGGCTAATCACAAGATTGATGCAGATACTAAAGGGGAGAATGTTGACATCTCAAGGTACCAGAGATTGGTTGGGAGACTCATATACTTATCTCATACTCGCCCTGATATTACGCATGTCGTGGGTGTCCTAAGTAGATTCATGCACTCTCCTACAATTGGCCATCTGCAGGCTGCATATCGTGTGTTAATGTGCCGCAAGAAATCTCCAGGATGTGTGATTTTTTTCTCTGCTAATCATTCTTTAAAGATTGAAATGTTTACTGATGCTGATTGGGCTGGTAGCCAAGATGACAGGAAATCTCGTCTCTTGGAAGAGTAAGAAATGTAATGTTGTTGCTCACTCAAGTGTCGAAGCATAATACTTGGCTGTTTCACAAAGAGTATGTGAGGGATTATGGTTGAAAATAGTTCTTCAGGATGTGGGGCTCCAAGTGAACAAACCTGTTACAATCTATTGCGACAACAAAGCTGTCATCAGTATCGCTCACAATCCGGTTCAACATGATAAATCGAAGCATGTTGAGGTTGACAGACATTTTATCAAAAATCACATAGACAAGAGAAATATCTGTACACCTTTTCTGAATTCTCAAGATCAACTGGCCGACGTCTTCACCGAAGGACTAAGCCATGACAACTTTACGGACAATACTGCCAAGTTGGGAATGATTGATATATCCACCCAACTTGAGGGGGGAGAGTTGAATATGTGTTTAGGTTTAATTTTTCCGCACTGTTTTAACACGTGATATGTCAAGTGTTGTCCCTCCTATATATGTATTCCAACCCCCTTGCATTAGGGTAATATAATAGAATTTTTCCTATTCTCTACTGGTAGTTTCTGTTTCGATAGTTTCATAGCTTTGTGTGTCCAATTTCATTTTTATAGTCCTTTTTTTGTTTTATAAAATTGCAAAACAAAAAGTTGTTCTGACATGATGATTATCATAAGATCAAATGTACTTTTTTAAAATATAAAATACAGGGCATTACAATAGTTTACTAAAATCAAACCCGTTTCTTCCAACTCAATAATAAAGCTTTCCACCTTTTTTGGAGTGAGGATGCCAAAACCCATCATGGTTGTCACTGACCCTATTTTCTTTAACTCTCTTGGAATATTAAACAGTGAATATTCTCATTTACTTAATAATCAACTTCTTAAACACGCCCCCTCGTTTGATCTCCTGCTTGTGGTTATTACTCAAAAATGGCATTTCCATTTTCGTTTACAAAGCTTAGTATCCTGAAGTCAATATCTAACGAGGTCAAATAATTGTATGCACTTAAATGTAATTAAGTTACCTAATGCACAAATTATTGCAATATTACATTGATAATGAAAATATGTTATTATAATTCTTAATTTTAAAAAAAGTTCAAACATAATGCAAGCTGACAATGTAAATCTGACATAGTGATGTAGCACACTCGTAATCTTCTGTTTCATTTTTTTATGCTTTACTCTTTCACTTAAGATCATGAACATGCAATTCATAGTACGGCATCTGAAAGAGGCCCATGGTACGAATGAACATGGAAATAGTACATTTTGGTGTAAAATTGGGCATAAAATGAACATTATCTAAAGTTTTGCCTTCATGGAGCATTTTATATTCCTTGATTAAGTTTTCTTGTAGGCATAAACCCCCATCGTTCACCCATCAATTTTGGGGTGAAATTATCGATTATGGATGTTGAAAGGTTTTAATTGATGTGAAATGAGGATTGCTTCCATCTTTAGGTTGACTTGTCTGGTTTCGGTTTTACTTGAATGCACTCATCCTCGTAAGATATGGTGAGGATTGGCGGCAAACTCTTGGAAGTTCTCATGGTTTCATCATGCTAAACCTACAAATTATTCATATCTAAATTGCCAAAATTCATTTTGATTTTTGGTATTTGGCCAAGGTTAACAACTATTGATGACCTCATCCCACTGAGGATAATTTCATCGGGCTAATTTTACAACAGGCCTCAACAAATTTGAGAATTTCATGCTCTACTAGATACACTAAATAGTACATTGTTATTGATGATGGGGATTGACGAGACAGTGAAGCACGAGTTTTGGTCCCGATTAGGGATGATTTGACAATTTCGCCCGATGGATGATCCGAGTCCACAATTGCTTTCGTACGCCGGTTGGAAGATCCTATGTTGTTTCTTTTATTTTTTTGATGCATTATGTAGTGAGACCGGATATTTATCGTGTACAGGTCAATCATATCCGTCCACGATGCTTGTCCTAACTAGTTACTAATATAAATAAGAGGGTATGATAGCCGTCATGGGTATTGCAGATTTGGAAAGACTTTCTCCCTGGAATTTGGAGATCTCTCATGGTTTAGACTCCACCAAACCCTAAGACGTCGATTCCTTAGGTTTCTATCTTGAACCCCTTGCTTGCTAATCTTGCTGACGCCTCACCACCTCCTTCCACATCAGCCGGATCCTAAATTCCCCATTCCAAACAACAACCACCCAACCTAAATCCACGCCAAAACAACAGCAGATGGCTATTTCACCCATCCGTCTCTTGCTACCGCCCACGTCCCTCCCATCCTATTACTCCCAAGTCAGCCAATCAATTCACCCTTCAATCCCCCTCAGACCCAAATCCTTCGGCTGTCCATTCCCAACATCCCTCTCCACAAAAGACCTCCCTGGATCCTCGTCCTGCATCTTACATCATCATGAACCTCACCCAACCACCAAATAACACAATCACTCCCCTCTTCTCTCCCAAAAGACCCCACAGGACCCTCTTCCTGCAGCCGCACATCATTCCAAACCCTAGCCAACCACCATACAACCTCTACGCAGCACCCCATTCCATCCTTGCCTTACAAAACTTTGTTCTAGCCCCCCTCTACCGTAAAAGCCCTCACCCGTCCTCCATATAGCTGTATTGGCTCCTTCAGATAGCTACCGAGACTCCTATGACCATCTGATTCCCCTCACTCATAGTTACTTGTATTGTGCTATTGATTTCAACATTGTTGTACGAGTTTGGACTCTTATATCATTTTGGATGTTTTGCATTGCTAACATTTTCGTTAGTGATTAATATTGACTTGCATGTTTTTTATTGTTTGTGTGTTGACTTTTGGCCCCAGAATTTGAGGAAAGACATAGTTGTCTTGCTTTAAAATTTTTTATTACTTGCTTGTGATAACTGTGTGGAACCTATGCTTTATTATTAATTGCAATTTATAGTCGGATCATTATTTGCATACACACATTATCTTTGGGCTAGATATGAATTTTTCCATGACACTGTTGGATCATGCGATTTCCTTAAGAGGGTAAATAAGGTTTACGACAAAAATTAGATTCTTCTGCAAATAAAAATTTTGATGATAAAAAAAGATGCACAATGGAAATTGAATTTTTATATGATCTTGAAAAACAAAAACAAAATCTTTAACATTTAAAGATCAATATCAAGACATACAAATTTGTTTTTACGCAAAGATTAAGAGACGATAAAAATTAGAATCTTGAGTTTTCTATACCGACTCGTGCATCAAACCGGTTAGCCCTAGCAAATTCACCCCCGAGATTTGCCTCAAGCCTTTCGTCCTCAGTCACCTCCCTAGACCTAGTCTAAGATCTACTCGTCGCACGTGAGGTGAATTCCGCACCGTAGACCTACCACGATTTAGTAGTTACACGCGAGGCGATTTCCATCATTTATAAAAACCAAAGTTTAAATCAAAAGAAAAAAGAGAAAATACAATAGAGATGTCACAAAAGTTTTGTAGAAACTCCTCTAAATCTGAATATGAAGGAAGATGATGAATACTCGCTTCAGATTGCGCGTCGTTCTAGGCGAACACTTTTCTTCAATGATCTTTAATCTCTCCTTTTTTTGAATCCTTTAGAATGAGAGGATAAGAGTTCTTCAGGGTCTCCAAGTCGGCTAGGGCGAAACATTCCTATTGAATTTCTAGCGGTCTGATCAAATCCCGCGCGTTAAAAGCGGATTTTATGTTCTCTGGGAGCTACCGCCCGTGGTAGCTGCTATCACTTGACGGTAGCGTTGAAATTCAAACATCTCGCGCTCGAATTGCTCTTCTACACCGTGGAGGTTTCCATATATAGTTGGAGCTACTGCTTGACCATGGAGGTTTCCATATAAGGTTTGAGCTGCACATGTTGTTAAAGGCGCGCCTAAGGCTCAAGGCTCATCAGGCTCAAAGGTTTGCGCCTTATTTGCACCTTTGGAACATAAAAGGCTCCCCTGTATGAGATTTTTGTTGTACATTTATTTTTCAAAAATAAAGAAAAAATATAATGTAAGAACTCAGTAATTTTTTATTGATTTAGTGTTTATGAAAGATAATTGTGCGCTGACACTTAGATATGATGCAAATGACCATATTTATTCTACTTTTTAAGAGATATAAACGATAGTAATAAATGATTAATTATTAGAGTAGATGTAGAATTTGATCGAGAAGTTGAAGTGATGTTTGATATTGATTATTTAATTAAAATGGATGTGGTTGCGCATTGCCTTTGTCAGGTGCGCGCCTAGGCTCCAAGACCCCTTTGCGCCTTAGTGCGCCTTGCACCATTAGTAACTAATGCGGGGATGCTTTGTGCGCCGACCTGCCCTTTATGTTGATGGTTTCCTTTCATTATATATTCATTTTTTGTGTGCCCATTAATGGGACGGACATGTTTCGTGGAACCCCATGCGATCGATGGAGCGATTTATAACAAAATAAGTTTCTAGTTGTTATTGAATTCACAATTTTTAGAATTCATGGATCTAATCGACACAAGAAGCAACAATAAATTTCTATTCAACCTCCCAACTAGGGATACATGAGGCAAAGAGCCGTGTTTATAGAAAAAGGCCAAGTCAAAGAACAAAAAAGATAAACCTGAAAAAGTTAAAATATCATTAAATATACTTAATCATATATGATTTATCCAAATATGGATACATATAAGCAATTTTATCAGGATCGCTATCTGGATCGTAGGAACGCACGATCCATCGATCCCTATTTTAAAAATTGATCTCGATTTTTTTTGGGATTGAAATGAGCGCGTGTCCATGTGTGTTCACGATCTGGATCGTAGGTTCGTTTTGATCGCGATCCCGACGCGATCCTAACTATCCACATCTTGTATTGAAATAATCGAGCCCCTCGCCTTTTATTTCTGCTTTCTCTTCCCGAGTCCGACTCATGCGCCTTTGTCTTACAGAAGTATGAATATAAAGTAAGAAACCCTATTTCCTCTCACTCATCTCTCACTCTCTGCCTCTTTGTCGAGTCCGAGCTCGCCTACTGTCTTCTCTGTCGAGCTCGAAGTAAGAAATCCTATTTCCTCTCACCCGTCTCTCACTATGTGCTTCTTTGTCGAGTCCGACCTCGCCTACCGTCTTCTCTGTCGAGCTCGAAGTAAGAAATCCTATTTCCTCTCACTCGTCTCTCACTCTCTGCTTCTTTGTCGAGTCCGACCTAGCCTACCGTCTTCTCTGTCGAGCTCCGAGCCTCTGAACGCCGACATTTTACATTCCAAATTGGCATCAACGAACTCCTATCCCTCCAGAGCTCTGGGTCGACGACCCACCAGGATACCATCCCGTCCAAAGTTATTTTCCTTTCTAGAGTTTCAATTCCAGCTTTCCAGGCTTCTAGTTCTTTGATCTTTCTGCTTATCCAACCATCCATCCATCCAGGTCTGACGTAATTAAATTTTTTTGTTTCAGCTTTTTTTTCATAGCAATTTTTCTTCCAGGCTTCCAGTTCTTTGATCTTTCTGATATCACATTGTGTTTCTGATATCACATTATCTTTCTGAGTTATGCGAGATCGTTTTAACCTCATCAGTCATCACTAGTTGAGTGGAGATGAAGCAGAGATTGGGTCACCTGTATTTGCCAAATTCATATAAGAGTTATTTCCTCGAGCAAGTATTTACCCTCCAACAAGGATCCATTTTTGTTGCTGAGTATAGAGATCATTTCGACGAGTTAGTGGTGAGGAGCAACATTCATGCTGAGCCAGTCCCAGCTGCTGCTAGATCGTCCTCCCCAGTATGAGTCCTTCCACAACCTAGTGCGCTGCAAAGAGTCCACATTTGGGTAGTGAGAATGAGTCTACCCCTGATCAAATAGTGCAAACCGAGGAATGCAATTGTTTGAACATCACCAATGTTCCTGAGAGCGACATTAGCATAGAGCGTCTGGTACCTATGCCTAGCCATATTGAAGATGAGACTCAAATAAGAGACTCGTCTGCACGTGTAACATCTTTAAAATTTCTTCCAGTTATACCTCGTAGACTATTCATCCCCAAGGATCCAGAGTCTAGTATTGTGCACGTAGGTCCAATCTTTCCCACTCTGGAGCACATTCCTGATTTTTGTGGAACCTATACTATTACCCATCTTATATCTGAACACTGACTTATAGTGCCAATACCTTAGGAATTTGTTTGCGTGATTGTCCCTTTCACGATGAATTTTTCTACACACCTCCTAAAGAGCCATCAAATAAATCGTCACTTATTAGGGACATGTCCACTATCTATGTGTCAATCGAGAGTGAAAGTGCTCTCGATGGGTTGGGGATTGATTCCATCATCATTAGTTTTGACAGCTTGAGTGATTGTTTTAATGATCATCACACCCATGATGATTATTTATGGACCCCACCCACTGAACCCCTTGACCATGTTCCCCTCTGAAAAGATACCTGGAGGGTTGTAGTGCCTCTTTATAGGAGAGCCGTTGAGTATGTCAACCATCATTTATTGTCATTGCATGATATAACACGAGTCTGTCCGGCAAAGGATCACTTGCAATAGTTAAACTTTTAAATCTTATGCTTATACTTACAAAAAAAGTCACTTCCACTATCACCGAAAGAAAGTAAAGGTATTATGAAAAGTGAAAGTGACAAATCCAAATTTTAGTTAGAGCAAAGTTACAAAGAAGGTTATAAGTTATGGTTTATATACATGTTGAGAGGTTTCAATGAGGAACCACTAGAAAATTAAATGCAAGACGAATGAAATTTTATACAGTCATGAGGAGAATTGAGACAAATGCTTACGAATTTAATGTTTCTCAAAAGTATGAGAATTTACAAGTACTCAACATTAAAGATTTGGCCCCATTTGATGAGCCAACGATTACATAACCCTTTACCTCTTACGGTCTTAGAGCCTCAACCCTACATACCATATCATCTCCACCATCAACCACCTCTTACCACCTAGCCTCCGGTAGTACCACCAACACCACTCCCAACACCTTTTTCGGCACCAGTACCATTGTCAACATCATCTTCAATGCCATCTACATCAGTGTCATTTCCAGCATCAACACCATCACCGTTCTCTCCGTCGACGACAACAACAGTACCATCATCAATACCGTCTTTGTTAAAGCCCATAGATGAAATGCTCAAAGGGTCCCATTGTATATTTTCCCTCTCTTGTATTTAATCTCACATCTTCAATTGTGTAATCTTACTTATCTATTCTATATAAAGAGGTGTGTTCCTATATAAATATTTAGAATTTTTTTGGATTAGTATTATTCAATATAACAAATTCTCACATGGTATCCGAGCAGGACATAATCTTTCACTCCCCTTCTTTCTCTTGAATACTCCCAACCTTTCCGCGAAACCTGTTAAGTCTCATGTGAACTTTCCCGGTCTCACCTGAAATCGTCCTCACAATTGCCAACCTGCTTTGGGTACTCGCACCCTTGCTATCCCAGCCCGCCAGCGATCCTCGATTGTCACGACCCGTCTCGACAAGAGTCAGAGTGCGCTTCGGTGCGGGCCGTGATGCCACAGACATGGGCGAAAAGGAATCCATGCCTGCTAAGGCGGAAACAGAAGTACTACAAATAGTTTTAAAATAGTTACTTTTGATTAAAACATGTTGATTTATTGCGGAAGCCTTAAAATATGATAGTTGAAACAGGTGCACATGCATTTTGCCAAAAACAGCTTATGATACAAGTGTTTGGAACAGGTTTTTATGCAGAGATCATTGCATATGAATGATCATGCAAATATATCGAATTCTAGTACATATATTATTTAACTTAGCTTTTGTCCAGGAAACAGGAGAAAATGGCTGATCGTAATTACTACATAACATAAATATCCGACAGTAAAAGCAATGAAACAAAAACACAAAACTTGAAGCTTGGCGCAGATCGGCTCAGGAAGCAGGCGGCGCAGACACGAACACTAAGGCAAATTCCAAAACAAGAAGGAAAAGCCTCAGAATATTGAAATAAACAGGAGTAAAGCTAAATAAAAATACGAGCAGGAGAAACAGAATATTTGTGTACCGCTTTTCATGAAACAGAGCTAACAAGACAAGCAAGCAAGTGAGACAAGCAAAAATATCTAGAAGTATTAAACTAGTCCGAAGTAAAGCAGGTAAATATGATCATGTAATAACATAAGTTGTAACAAGTGAATGTGTAAGTGTTTTTGTTTGATGCGCAGGATTCATGATTCAGGTAGATTCAAGTACAGATTCAGGAGATTCAGAAATTTAAGCTCGCTATGACCGGTCCTTTGTTCCCATTAGGGATTCAAGAGGGAACCCAAATCAAGGAGTTGCATCAATTAAACCTTGTCTTTCAATGTTAACTTACGTTATTAATGACTTAGTACAGGATTTCACGGATTCTAGTGTACTGAAACAAGTTATCAAATCGAGGATTCAGTTATTTGACAGGAAAATTTACAATATAAGGAAATATGTCGTAAGCTAAAACAACCTTGCAACGACATAAGTTGTAATCATTGAAATGCGTAGGTGTTTGCAGTGGGTGCACATTGTTCACACTCAAGTTCAAGTGTAAGACTTACTAGAATAAGAGTATTTCTTGCTTACCGTGACCATGCAATCAAAACGATGCACTATCTAAACCCTAACTTCCAAGATTTGCTTATGACACGCATGACCTAAGTGATTCAGAGATTGGTGATTCTAATTGAAACAGACTCACACTGAAGAAAACATCAGATCAAGAGAAATAGACTCTATCCTAGTCTTTCAACCAAGCAGGCATAAGGAACAGAATTTGATGACTCAAGAACTCGAAAGAGTGTTTTGAAACTTGCGGGTCCAAGTATTCACGAGTAATAAGATTACTATAGATCATTATCTAGGATATCAGGTATTCCTTTAGATTTAGCCATTCCAAAACACGAATATCTTCTAAGTAGACACGTGTACGACCCAAACATTTCATATCGAACACATTTCGTCTAATTGCTAGCAAGGAATCTTAACATTTGCCAATATACTAATTAATGTTCATGCTCAAAAAGAACTACTAATCCTCCAATTAAAATCATCATTTCACTTTTCACAACTCGTGCTATTTCAAATGCGTGAAACCTCAAACTACTATCAAGTCAAATCAAGCAATAAAAACTAAACTTATTTGATGAAACGTGGATTCAAAGGTGAAACATAAAATCATAAGAACAGGTCATGCTAAATAAAATTCAATGTTTGCAAGAGAGAGAGATCTCTACTTGCCTTAAATGAGGCTGAATCTGACGGCGACGGCTAAGCGGCGCAAGCAAAAGCAGACATCACAATTCGAACCTGTTCAAGCACAATCATAATTGATATATGATATAAAGGGAATTCATACGCTAGCACGAACCATTATTCAACACGTAACTTTGATCAAGAAGGTTTAGAGATTTACCTCCCTCAAATGTGAGGGGAGATGAGATTACCACGCGGAAACGGGGATTTGGCGGTGCTTAGGTTAGGAGAAACCCTAATTCGGAGAGGGCTTTGCGTGATCCTACCAATTAAATCGAGGAGCGGCACCGAAAATCACGAACAAACCACGGTTAGACGATTATAGGAGGGCAAAAATCTGAAATCACAAATAGTACGCAAATCGGGGCACGAATAAATCATTAGGGAGTATTAAAAATCTGAATATGGGTGGCGGAGGAGGAATCTTACCAAAATGAAGTCAAAACCGGGCTCAAGGAGGAGAGGGGAGGAAACCCTAGATTTTCCTCCCGAAATCAACGGCCAACACAACGAGGGAGAGCAGCTGCCGGCTGCCGGAGGGGTGCAGAAACTGCTGCCGGCCCTTGAGGAGGCTGCTGCCGACCTTGGAAGGGGAAGAAAGAGGGCTGCCGGCCTTGAGGGGAGGGATTTGGGCAGCTGGAGGGTTTGCTGTCGGCCAGAGAAGGAGGAGAAGGAGCCGACCACTGCAGGAGGAGGCGCAGGAGGAAGGATGCTAACAGGAAGGAGGCGCAAGAGGCGGCGGCCACGACTGGAGAAGGAGGCGGCGGCCACGGCTGGAGAAGGAGGCGACGCCGGCTGGAGGCGGATCCGGGAGCAGGAGGTGGCGACGCTGCTTGCGCAAGACAGGAGCGGGAGACGGGACGAGATTGAGGCTTGCGGGAAAACCTAGCATCGAAATCAAAATGTCTATGGGGGC
This sequence comes from Dactylorhiza incarnata, assembly GCA_033032865.1. Taxonomy (NCBI): domain Eukaryota; kingdom Viridiplantae; phylum Streptophyta; class Magnoliopsida; order Asparagales; family Orchidaceae; genus Dactylorhiza; species Dactylorhiza incarnata. The sequence goes on from JAWHQI010000085.1 coordinate 4,872,084, forward strand.
GCTGCTCGGCTGGGGAAATAAAAGGGGGGAGGCTGGGGTGCGGATAGAAATTTTATATCTATTTAAATTTCATTAGGGTTGTTACATCGACCAAAACTGTAGTCCTCCACGACCTTTTATAACTTTTATTTGAAGGAGGAGAACTCACATCTCTTTAGTCAGCCGCTCCACGTATTCACAACATCTGGTTCTCTTTAGCTTCTTCCGTGTGCTTCTGCGACTTTCGACCAGTCAAGCGCGCATCTGTGACTTTCGCCCAGTCGAACTCCCGCTCCCTCCCAAGTAAAGCTTGCGATTCTATTTAGCGTAAATGCCGCCTCAGCTCATCCCAACATCAATCTACACGATCAATTCCCGTTGTTGTCCAGTGCATGAGTACTTCATGCGACTTCCTCCACATGACTTGCACATCCTTGCTTTGAGCAGCTTCTCGCAGCCGCTCGACGACCTCCCAGTAACATCTCGCTTCTCCCGGCCTCTAATCTTGCGAGTTCTGTCACGACCCGTCTCGACAAGAGTCAGAGCGCACTTCGGGCGGGCCGTGATGCCACAGGCATGAGCGAACAGGAATCCATGCCTGCAAAGGCGAAAACAGAAATGCTACAAAAGTTTTGAATTTATTACTTTGAAAAGAAATTTGTATATTTTATAAGCATGCGGAAGCCACAATGAAAGGTTAAAACTATGCATTTTTATTAAAATCAGATGTCATACATTACACTGAAATGATGAACATGAAATGAGTCACAATAGTAAAATGCTATAAGTAAAATGATTTGATACAAGCAAGAACACCCTAAGAGTTGTCCACAATACCAGAGAAAATGGCTGACAATAACTAATACAAGAAAAGTATATCCAACGGTACTGAAACAAAATACATAGAACCTGCTGACACAGTAATAAAAAAAAAGAACCTCCAAGCAAAACTGCAGCTGAACGAAGAAGACTCAGGGAGCAGACGGCGCGGTCACGAACTCTAAGGCAAATCCAAACAGAAGGAAAATGCCTCAGAACAAGAAAATAATAGAAAACAAGCTGTAATTTTAAGTACATGCAGAAATAATTCTAAAGTACCAATTAACTCTTAAAACAGGCTAGTGAAACAGGCAGGTAACTGAAACAAGCTGAAACTATCTAGAAATATTAGCCTACTCCGGAGTATAGCCTAAACAAATATTTTGCACGACATAAGCTGTTATCTATGAAAAGCGTAGGTGTTTATAGTGGGCACACATGGTTCACACTCAAGTCCAAGTGTAAGGCTTACCAGAATAAGGGTATTCCATGCTCACCGTGACCATGCAAGCAAGACGTTGCACCACCTAAAAACCTAGTTTCCACGATTCGCTTATGACACTCAAGACCTAAGGGTTTCATGTTTTTCCGAGGAGATTCCTATCACAACGCGACATGCTCGCGAGTAATAGTGCTTATGCTATCAGATATTGATAATAATTTAGAAAACCAGTAAAAGAAATTAATTTCTTGTTTGCAAGCGAGAGAGAATTTCTCCACTTGCCTTAAGGTGAAGCAGGAACTACTAGCGGCAGCTAGGCGGCGCAAGCAAAGTCGAAGGCACTATTGAACCTGTTCAGGAATAATCGCAGGCAATAATTGATACGTGACAACAGAAAACCATACGCTAGCAAGACGGTTATTTTGCAAAAACTAACTCAAGAGCAGGTTAGCAATTTACCTCCCTCTAGGATGAGGGGAGCGGAGATTCCTCGGCGGATCGGGGCCTTGGCGGTGCTTGAGTGACAGAAACCCTAAATCGGAGGGGGTTTCAGAGATTCCACCACCAACACGACGAGCGGTACCGGAGAAATAATCATAAGAATGCAAAATTAGCCGATTGGACGACGCATACGCGAAGGATTGACGTAATTTCGACGATTAGGGTACAAAGCCAACATGAAAAAATTATTAAATCTCTGAATCGAGGGATGGGGAGGTGTTCTTACCCAAGGGAACCGTATCCGGGCTCAAAAATCCGAGTGGAGGGTGAATCGAGAAACCCTAGATGTCCCCCTCGCAAATCGCCGGCCAAGACGGAGAGGGAGAGGGATAAATGGCTGCTGCCCTTGGAGAAGAGGAGAAAATGGCCCGGAGGAAACGAGGAGGAAGGCTGCAGAGTCGTTGGCGTCGACCTAGGCGGGAAGCGGCGGCCACGACAGGAGGAGAAGGCGCAGGAGGGGTCGTCGACGGCGGCTGGAGGCGCTGGAGGGGGCGTCGGCGGCTGCTGGAGGCGCTGGAGGGAGCGTCGGCGGCGAACGAATGCGCTGGAGTGGGATCGGGAGAGGAATAGGGCTGCGGCTTTGCGGCTGAGGCGGGATCGAGCGTAGGCTTGCGGGAGACCTGGACCGGGGCGGGATCGGGATATAGGGGGGCTGGCTCGGGATTAATAGAGGAGGGAAAAGAGGGGGGTTTATTGTTATTATTATTATTATTATAAGTTTTAAAACAAGGGTTGTTACAAGTTCCTTCCTCCCCGGGACGCCCGTCATGTCTTCCTTCGAGATTTCCTGAGAACTGTGCACGCTGCCACCCTCCCTGATCGTTCTCTCCAAAGCTTACCGTGACTTCTGCGTGCTCGCCAACAACACCCATGCTCTCGCAGAACTGACCGGCTGCGACCTCATGTGCTTTCTGCGACTTCATGTGCATTCCTTCCGGAGAGACCCCTTCCTGCTTTCATCGCGCTCCTGCAATTCCTCCATCGGGAGATTCCAAAGCTTCATTGCGCTCTCACCGACTCCCGCGTGCGAGCTCCATATTTCCAAGCTCCATCTCTCCATCCCAGCTGCTTCTTGAGACTGTGAGCTCTTTCTGCGACTACTCACGACTTCATCTCGCTTCTCCACGCTCACTGAAATTGACCTATGACGGATCCACCACTACCTCCTATAATTGTCTCCATTGCCACTTCTGCAGGTGTGTGCATGTTGCTACTCATGGTCAATGGCTCATCGACTCTGGTTCCACCAATCATATGATGGGAACTCTCTCCTCTTCTCTCCCCTTGAGAAACATAATCGATTACCACCGTTCTTTGTGGTTGATGACTTTTCTGCTTTGGTTTGTGGATCTGATGTTGTGACGACCACCTCTCTTCTCCAGTTAGATGACACTCTTCATCCTAAAATTTTCATGCAATTTATTGCTTCTCAATGTTTTTTCATGACAACTGCAATGCTCTGTCTCATTTTCTCTCACTGCTTGTTATTTTTAAGAACTCCAGTACAAGAGAACGATTGCTACTGAAACTGAACATTGTGGTCTCTACTACCTTGAGCATCTGCCGCTTTTCTCTGCATATGCAATCTCCACTTCTCTGCTCCAGTGACATCATCGACTTGGTCATCCTCCGATACGTCTCTTTCACCAGCTTCTGTTATCTTTAAAGTCAGAAAACTCAACTTTAGAATGTGAGGTTTGCCAATATGGAAAGCATCACCGAATCTCTTTCCCTGCTAAGTTTTGTAAGAGTTTCGTTTGTCCGTTTGACCTTGTTCACTTGGATATCTGAGGTCCTAGCCCCATGAAGTTTGTTTGTCGAGAAAGTCTATACTTTGTAACTTTTATTGATGGTTTTTCTCAATGTACTTGGATGTATCTTTTGAAGGAGTGCTTTGAACTTTTTTCTATGTTATCTCAATTTTATAATAAACTTCACACAGTTTGGTTTACCTCTTTAAATTATTCGAACCGATAATGCGAGAGAATACATGTGTGAACAATTTTCCTATTTCTGCACATCTAGCGACATTATTCTTCACGGTAATTGTGTATATACATTCTAACAAAATGGAGTGGCGTAAAAAAAATCGTCATCTTCTCGATGTTGTTCGGTCACTGCTGTGTCAAATGAATATTTCACGCTCCTATTCGGCCATGTGATTCTCATTTCTTGTTTTCTCATGACATTCCTTTTCTGCTTACCCCTTATGTGTTTAACTGTACTGTCTTCGTCCACACTTCTGCACCTGGTCGCGATAAACTCTCCGCTCACACCACCAAATGTATCTTTGTAGTGTACTTCCCAACTCAGAAGGGGCATCAGTGTTTCGACTATATCTCTAAACGTCAATATGTCTCTGCTGATGTTATATTTTTGAGTCTGCTCCCTATTTTTCGTGGGACACTGACTCTTGAGGTCCAACCTACTACCTCTTCTCCTACCTCTGTTTCATCTATCCCTATCATTCATGCGCCTCCTCTAGATATCCTACATGTTACACCACCTAACGCACACATACCACATGATTCACCCTTTCCTTATCATTATCATCGCCGTCCAACTTCCTGCCAACTCCTCTCTCCCTCCAATCCGGAGTTCCCGCAGCCAGTTCTCAGGCAACTCTCTCTTCTTTAGATGTTTCCTTCACCTCCGCAAACTCAGACCTGTATGTTCCCATTGCTCTGCACAAGGGGGTAAGGGGGAGGACTAATCATTCGCTTACTAATGTTGCATCATGCAAATCTTTGTCCTTGTCGTAGATTTCCTCTTGCATTTTCTACCAACATTGTCTCGACTACTTATCTTGAAGCACTTCCATGCCTTGCTTGAAAGAGGTTATGGATGAAGAAATCTTAGCCTTGGAATCACGAGGTACTTGGACACTTATTCCTACCTTGACTGGTGCTGATATTGTTGGTTGTCGATGGGTCTTTGTTATCAAATTTCTTCCTGATGACACCTGAATAGAGACAAGGCTCGTCTGGTTGTAGAAAGGGGTTCACGCAGACTTATAGTGTTGATTTATTTGACACCTTCTCTCCAGTTGCACGTATTAGTACCTATCCGAGTTCTCTTCTTCGTTATTGTCAACAAGAATTGGCAAATCAGTTAGCTTGATGTTAAATATTCTTCATTTATGGTGACCTGCACGAAGAAGTCTATATGAAGCAACCTCTTACTTATGTTGCTCATAAGGAGTTTCATGTGTGTAAGCTTCTGAAGACCATTTATGGTATAAATCAGTCCCAGAGCGTGGTTTGACAAATTCAGTCAGGTTGTCTCTACAATTGGTTTTTCCATAAGTACTGCTGATTACTCTCACTTTATATGGAAAACCAACCATGGACTAGTGATTCTTGTTATTTATGTTGATGTCATTCTTCTTACTGGAAATGATTCTTCTGGAATAGAGATAACAAGAAACATCTTCGTCAACATTTTGTCGCTAAGATATGAATCCTTCCAGATACTTCTTGAGAATTGAAATTGCAAGACATAATTACTCTATTGTTCTCTTCTAACGCAAGTTCGCCCTAGATTTACTCAACTACGTCGGTCTCCTTGACACAAAACCTGCTCGAAATCCTATGTTTGTGGGTGTTGTCAAACTTTGGGATGAGACATACTCTCTTCTTCAAGATATTATTCGTTATATGCGACTTGTTGGTAAATTCATTTATCTTACGGTAACTAGACCTGACATCTTCTACGTTGTTGGAAAAGTTAGTCAATTCATGCATGCTCCCAGAGAGTGTCATCTGGAAAGTGCGCTAAAAATTTATAATACATCAAAGAGTCTCTGGAAAAAGGTTTGTTGTTTCAAAGAAACAACCATTTATGCAGTGAAGCATATTCTGAAGCTAGTTATGCAAATGTCAAAGGAGATCGAAAATCCACTTCTGGATTTTGTACGTTTGTTGAAGGAAATCTTGTCACTTGGAAAAGCAAGAAACAAAATGTGGTATTTAGGTCAGGTGCATAAGCTGAATACTAAAATATGTCTCATACTGTATGTATGTTAAAATGATTGAGAATACTTATAAAAGACTTGTTAGAAATATATAAATTCAGTATTCCATGAAAGAACAAAACCTATTGAAGTTGATTGTCACTTCATTAGAGAGAAAGTCATCAAAAACCACATATACACTCAGTTTGTTTCTTCAGATAAAGGGTTATCTGGCATCTTTGTCAAACCACTTTCTTCATCTTTTTCAGATATTTGTGTCAAGCTGGAAATGATAGAATGCTCAAAGATGAAATGTCCCAAAGGGGCCCATTGTATATTTTTCCTCTCTTGTATTTAGTTCCACATCTCCAATTATGTAATCTTACTTCTCTATTCTATATAAAGAGAGGCGTTCCCATGTAATAATTTAGATTTTTCTTGGAATAATATTATTCAATATTTCAAATTCTCACTGTCTTCAACACTGATTCTCTACGTGGACTCCGACATCTTCAACACCATCTCCTATAGCAGCAACACCACCTTCACCACCGTCGCCACCTTCGACAGTACCATCCTAGGTTTCATCGGCAACATCGGCTTCAACAATACCGTTCCCAACCTCCGCACAATAGTCCCGTCAGATCCATTCGATACTTACAAGGATCCTAACCCACAGGATCATGACACCATCAAAGCCTGATGGATTCCCCGTGCCTTTTGATGAGAGTTCGAGCATCTTCATTCACGGAGATGAATGATTTCAATGCGGGGGGAATTAGTTGGGGGGGGGGGGGGAATTAACGAGGATTGCGACACGCATGGGCCTACATGACGAGCAGAGCCGTTCATTTTGTGTGGATTGACGATCCTTGAATTTTTGTTATTTTTGTAATTATTTGTTTTTTACTTTAATGTATTTTGAGGGTCGTTATGACCGGAGAATCAGGACCGTCCATGATGGCCTCTATTCTATAAATTGGGATAGAAGATTTATTTAGAAGGTATTGAAAGTTGAGTGAAAAGACCTCGTTTGATCTCCCGGTGCTGAGGCCGGAAATCCATGTGCGAAGCTTGGAAGTTTCCCCTCCCCTCTCCACTTACCTGGCCACCCTTCTTATCCCACCATCCCTAGCCGGCCACCCCCATTCCCCTTTGACTCTATCTAGCCGACCATCCATAATCTCCCTTACCCACCATGGCTTCATAGCTGGCTCATGTACAGCTCCTACCTTCCAAGACCTCTCCCAGTGCTTAACAAACACTCCTCCCATCCCTGGTGGCACCATCCAGTCATCATAATACATCAATCAGCCCGCCAATAGTTAGCTCTCTGTTACCCTCCGACAACCCAAATTCAATATTTCATTCTCTTTGGCCACTTGTACCTCACCGAGTAGCCATCAAACATTTTATCCAGTAGTCATTGTAAGTTATTGATTGGTTGTCTTTTCTTTAGTGCCGAATCATGTGTGAATTCACTGTTTTGGAAAATATTAGTTTGTAATATTTGTGCAATTATTATCCCGTGACTTACCCGCTTTTGTTCGTCCAATTATTTGTTTTCTAGCTCTCTTGCACGAGTATTACATTATTTGATTTATTAAAAATAATCTAATATATGTTTTTTTCTAATTTAAATTCTTTTAATTAAAAATTGTCTAATATATTTGATTATGGGTATCCCCTTATCACTATGGACTTACCAAAGAAAACTACTCGCTTTGTCTTTGGATTTATGATTACCTGCCTTCACAATCAGTGGGATGGCATTATCGAGGGTTAGATTAACGTATATAGCCAACCCTTTACTGTTTAATTGTGGAAGCGACCCTTTCATTACTTGAAGTTGTTGTTCATTGAGCTATCCCTACAACAGTATTAATGCATTTTGTGTTTGGCTTCTTAAAATTCCTTATCTGAAGGATCTAGTTCAAAGTTAATTGTTTCATGCCATCTAGCCCTTCTTAAAAATGCTCTTTCCTGTCAGTGGTGCATGGCTACTTTCTGATGGGCTTTCTAGAATGCTTTTAACCGACCATGAGGAGGAAAGTGGATGTTTTTTGTTGACAACGTCAGGCATGTATCCTCTCTCTACTAAATGTGTCCTTAGTTATTCCTTATGATGTGTACGCTATAATTCCTATGTTGAAAGTAAATTACATCTTAAATTTTTTTCATTTGTTTAGTAGATACTCCCAAATTCTTCTTGTCCTTGTTTTCTTCTTCATGCTTTTGATCCTATATCAATTTTTGTTTATGCGTTGTTCTTTTGATGCTTTGTCCATTCTATGTTATTCCTGAAGCCATTTCTGACATTTAAATCTGTATTCAAACTTAATTGTTACTGTTGCGGTCAGTAGCTTGGATCAATCAAGTGTACGCACAACAAGAACAAAGGAACCTATAACAATGTTTTTGCGTAAAAAACTGGAAGTAAAAAGGAATGAGGCCAAACAAAGTCTTGAAAGATCTATCAGTATACTTTGTTTGTTTATTTCTGGAGTCCCTACCTTTTGGGATACATTAAGAAGCAATGAAGGTGACATAACACTTTGTCACTCCATTTTCAAATACATGAAAAGAAATGTACTGTTATTGTGCTTGCTAGTTGAGGGAAAATGCACGGTTCTTGGCTGCGCAATGTCATCGGTGGTGCACGAGGCTCAAATTTAAGTGAGGACCATGCAATGTTGCAAGAGGTGCGCAAGGCACAATTGTTGGTAAGTGTGTGTGGTACGGATATAAGTGACGATATGTTTGTTAATGTAAGTGTTGCGTTGGGCTAGTTGTAAGTGGGCGATGCGAGGGGCACATATGCTAAAGATGTGCAAGAGTGCACACTTGAGAGGAGTGCATGTGCACATATATGACTGGCACTTAGGGTTGTTGACTATGAGTGTGGGCGGCGCACAAAGGCTCATATGTGTACGAAACACATGAGCGCAGCCTTGAGCGGAGCACAAGTGCTTGAATGTGAGAAGCGTGCATGAGCGCAATTGTTAGCTTCATGTAGGGGTGCGAATGTAAATGACGAACTGGAGTGTGGTCTTTAGTGGCGTGTCGATGCTAGTGGCATAGAATAACTCATTGTTTATGATGAGCCTATGTGCGAATGTAAGTGACGCACAAAAGACAATATGCTTCATTCATTACTCGACCAATTTGGATATTCCTACCCTCCTCCGGTCGTTGTTTCCTCTCCTATGGACTTCATTTTGCCACACCAGTCTCAATTTCTCTACTTGTTTCAGGAATATGTCTACATTTGGGGAACTGTTGGGCCTTATCTCTTCTGAGCCAGCTGATCATCTCCTCCGATTGATTTTGGGTACAATGACAATCTCAATCCGCCTGCACCGTTATGACCATGCAAAGAAGGATGAGATCAAGTGATTTCTTGTAGCATTATTGGCGGCAGGGCGGCCCCATTTTCGAGCTCATGTTCTACGATAATTGGCGATTCTATGTCGACTATCGTGAGATGAACAAATCCCCCATTCTCGACCAATATCTGATTCATGTGATACATAAGCTATTGGATGAGTTGCTTGGGACACAATATTTCTCCAACCTACACCTTTATGTGGGCTGTGACCAAATTCGTCCCAATCGGCATAACTTCTCATTTTCTTCGATGATATTTTGGTCTGTAGTTTCTCTTGGCTGGGACACCATGTTCATTTGGAAACAGACTTGAACGGTTGAACCTATTGGCTCATCACTAGTTTTGCGTCAACTAGATGCACCTCTTCGCTGCCAGTAAATTGATTATTGAGGCCACATCGTCTCTAGGAGTATTTTACCATGGATTCCGACAATGTTTAGTTAGATTTAGAGTGGCCAACGCTCACCTCTATCCGGCTAGTGCCGAGTATTATGGGTCTCACAAGTTACTTTTAATGTTTCACGATTAGAGCATGGGCTTTCCCGCCCCCGATCAACGATACGTGCAGGTTTACTCACGCCGTGTACGAGCTTCAGCCATAGTGCTAGGACGAAGACATTGCGAGATCTTTATTTCTATTTCATGCTTTATTTTTTTATGTATTAATGATAAATCCTCATAGTAGATAAAGGAGGAGTTCAAGTCTTGTAAGCACTCTTGTTCTATCTTATTATTGGAATGAAATAGGTAAGGAGAGGATGACGTAGTGTCCCTCTCGTGCTTCAACATGTTTGATGGTCGTGACTATCATACGGACTCTGCCTTAGTCCAGCGCCTTTACAATGCCTGTTTCAGCCCTCGTTTGTCTCGTTGATTCCTCCCACCTATGGCGTCGCATCCCATCATCCCCTCCCAGTTTGATTCCGCCGGTTTCAGTTCCCGCTCGGGCGACTTCTCTGCATATCCATCTCCAGTGATCGCGTCTCCGTCTTCCAGATCGGATGCACACACCTCGTTGCTCGCATTTTCGCTTCCAACGCCCAGACACACCTCCTGTGCGACCCCTTACTGCGCCGCACCTCCGTCTTAGCTAGCCTTTGTGCATGCTCGTGACTCGTCAGATGCCACACGATCAAGATGCTTATCCTTTCGTCGAAGCCCTTTCTGACCGTGTGGATCGCATGGACACTAGACTCTCCGACCGACAATTCACCACTCACGACATCCATTTGCTTGTCTCCACTCGACATGCTCCACTGCTTCCTATTCCGGTCCCTCCCGTGGCCTCTACAAGCAGTTCGGCCGTTCCCTTCAGGTTTCTTCAGCCGTCGCGTTCCCCCCCGACTGCCCACCTGCATCGACTTGATATTCTCCTGTTCGATGAGACTGACCATACGAGATTGTTAGCCCATACAAAACAATATTTTTACCTCCATGGCACCCTCGAGATTGAGATCCTGCTCGCCATCATCTACATGGAGGGCTCGACTCTCCATTGGATCTACTAAATACGCCTATCCAACCCTGCCCTTTTCTTGTTGTTCCTTAAGGATGAATTGATTCGTTGCTATGATACTCGTCACACCAGCAACTTGTTTGAATTCCTGCGCACCGTTCGCCAGGCGGAGTCAGTCGACTCCTACAACGACAAATTCATAGAGATATCCACTCATGTTCTTGGGCTTGCGACAGATCACTGCCTTGGGTGCTTCTTGGGCGGCCTACAGCCACACATTCGGGCACGCCTGTGCATGCATATCCCGACCTCCTTCACTCGAGCTATGAATCAAGACCGATATATCGAGGACTTTGCCACCTTCTCCTCTGGTTCCCCTTTGCGGACCTCCAATTCCACTTCCATCCACGACTCCTCATCACTCTTCTAAGGCACCCGTCCCTACCAGTTGTCCTCCCATCGAACCTCCATCTGCCCCGACCATCCACCGTTGCGGCTTCCTTCACCACCGCCTAAGCCCAAAGTGCCACTTCACCTCTTCTCCCACCATGAGTACCTTGAGCTCTGAGGCAAAGACTTTTATTTCCGTTGTAAACAACTCTTCTTCCCAACACACAATTGCTTGAATTAGGTTTTCTGAATGCTTCTCTGTGGGGAGGATGACGATATTTGCTTGATTGATTTCGAGTCCCTTGAGTTGGATGGCGACTGAGGAGAAGGGGTACCATCAGATATGTGTTCGGGCCGGGGACGTGCCCAAGAAGACTTTCTGCACCTATGACAGACATTACGAGTTCTTAATCATGCCATTTGGCTTGACTAATCTGCAAAGAACATTCCAATCTACCATGAACAACGTCTTCTGCCCGCACCTACCTATGTTTTTCTTGGTATTCTTTGATGACATTTGTTTACATTACCTCTTGGCAACTCCAACTCGACCCCTTTGCGACTCCGCTTTATCTCCTCGCGAACCATCAGTTCGTCGCATCAGAAAAAGTGCCTCTTTTGACAGATACAGATTGATTATCTGGGCCACTTCATCTCCGCAACGGTGTTAGCCATAGACCCAACCAAGATATCAACCATCCTCCAGTGGGTGACACCTTCGTGCACTATAGCAGTGTGAGGCTTCCTGGGCTTCACATGGTATTATTGCCGCTTCATGCACAACTATGGAGCGCTTGCACGACCGTTTACCAGCTTCCTCAATAAAGGGGCACTATTCAGGTAGAGCTTGGTGGTTCAGTATGCCTTTCACAACTTACACCAGAATTTGGTCTCCTCCCCAGTGCTTAGCACCCCGATATCACCAAGCCCTTCGTCATCGAGTGCGATGCCTCCGGGGCGGGCGTGGGCACTGTCCTCATGTAGGTGGGTTGCCCCATCGAGTATTTTAGCAAATCCTTAATGGATTGTTGATATGCAGTCTTCGATTACGATAGTTAGTTGCAGGCACACTGGCGAACTTATTTTCTTGGCTTCTTGGGCTTCATTTGTTTTGTACTAATAACCATAATCTGCACCACCTATTGTGTGAAAAGGTTACTCCAATCCAACAACTGTGGGTTGCCAAACTATTGAGTTCCCATTTCACCTTCTGAGATAAAGCAAGGTCAACGAACGCCGCTGCGAATCCCCCACCCACATGGAATTCGGTGGTACCATGCTGTCCTTCTCCTACTTGCGTTGGTTTGACACTGACCCAATCCTAATCTAGGTAAGGCGAGACCCTCACTATGCCCCCATGATCTAGGACCTCCAACGAGCACTGTTTTAAATGTCCTCCGACATGTCTGCCGACATATCTCTTTTTAGTGTAAAACATTTTTTTTCTAAAAAATCGATTATGACCTTTTGTAAAGTATATGCCGATATATCCGTTTTTTTTCGATTATCGACAGACACGACTTTTGAACATATCGTCCGCTATTTATTTTATGTTATATTAGTAGTATATGTCTAAATCACATATATATATACTATATTATGTATATTTAAATTAATTAGGCTCATTGTTTCATTCTTTTAATTTGTTATTCTTATAATCAATTTTACATAATTATTTTACAATATTTTTTTATTTCATATTACAAAGATTTGAAAAAGTTCAACACATTTATTAATTGTTATTTATATGATTTTAATATAAAGTTATTAAGCATGGTAAGACATATGATCAATTAAGAATATTTAACTTTTAAATCTTCTTTATTTGCTATAAAATTTAGTACTAATAAAATAAAATTATTATATAATATTGAATATATTTTACATTGTACTGATTTTTACTTATAATATTTTACTTTGGATATTTTTTGAATATATTTTATGATACATGACTCATTGTTCGTTTACTTTGTTATGTTAATTTTTTTTTCTTTTAGAGCATATAATTATACATATTACGCATAAAAATAAACAATTTTATTTATAAGATATGAAAATCTCTTGTCTTCCTCTCTCTAGCTCGAGCAATTTTATATATATCACGCTCTCCACCTTTAACGCGTTGTAGGGCCCCCACCTAGAGAATTGTCATGCCTATTGTTTTTTGCTTAAGTATGCTGAGTCCTTTATTCTCCATTTGCATGAGTCTATCCAATGAAAAATTGCAAGTGGTAGTGAATCTTATAAATCTTATGAAAATTCTTTGTAAGCTTGACTTCTTGCTTTAAAAATGCAGTAAGTAAAGCAAGAAGTCAAGCTTATGAGGAATTTTACAAACGACTAGATACCAAAGATGGAGAGCGTGATATATATAAAATTGCTCTAGAGAGAGAAAGACAAGAGATTTAAGTCAAGTTATATGCATAAAGAATGAAACAGATACGATTTTGACGGATGATGTGACTATTAAAAAGGGATGAAAACGATACTTTTATCAACTATACAATGAGGGAAAAGACAATGAACTGAACTTGAAAGACTTAAGTAAATCGGAGGAGTATAGAAACATAACTTTTTACCGTAAAATTTAAGCATCAGAGATAGATGACGCTCTGAAGAAGATGAAATATGGAAAGACGGTTGGACCAGACGATATACCCATTGAAGTATGGAAATGCTTAAGGAGGGAAGAAATTTTATGGCTTACAAGTTTTTTCAATAAAATATTGATGACAAAGAGAATGTCAGATCAATGTAGAGAAAGTATTTTGGTACCTTTGTATAAGGACAAAGGAGATATACAAAATTGTGTCAATTATAGGAGAATTAAATTAATGGGTCAATTACAGAGGAATTAAATCAAGGGTCAGCTTTAAGCCCTTATCTCTTTACCCTTATCTTAAATGAGCTTACCAGACATATCCAACAAGCAATGCCTTGGTGTTTATTATTTGCAGATGATATTGTTTTGGTCTATGAGACGCACGAGGGTGTAAACGCGAAACTTGAATTTTGGCGAGACACTCTAAAAAGAAGGGTTTAAGGTTGAGCAGGACAAAGACGGAGTATATAGAGCTTAAATTTAGTCATGCAAAAAGGTCGGATGACTCCGTCATTAAATTGGGTGACCAAGATATTTCCCGCAGTGAGTGCTTTAAATATTTGGGATCGATAATTCAAAAAGATGGAGGTGTAGATAAAGATATGATACGTAGAATCCAAGTAGGTTGGTTGAAGTGGAGAGGCACATCTGGGATCTTATGTGATCGTAAAGTACCATTAAAACTTAAAGGCAAGTTTTATCGTACTGCAATTTGACCAGCAATGCTATACAGTTCTGAGTGTTGGGCAGTGAATGGTGTACATGAGCAAAAAATGGGAGTTGCGTAGATGAGAATGATTAGGTGGATGTGTGGTCACACAAGACTGGATAAAATTAGGAATGAATGTATCAGGGATAAGACATGAGTGGCGCCAATTGTAGAGAAGATGCGAGAAGCTCGTTTAAGATGGTTCAGACATGTACATAGGAGACCATTAGAGGCACCTGTTAGGCATTGTGAGAGTTTAGTCAATAGACATGTTAAACGGGGGGGGGGGGGGGGGGGTAGGCCAAAAAAGACTTGGAATGAAACTATAAGGAAAGACATGATGTACTTAGGCATTAGTGCGACTATGATTAAAAATAGGGCGCAATGGCGACATATGATCCACATAGCCGACCCCACTATGGTGGGATAAAGGCTTGAGTGTTGTTGTTGTATAAGATATGAAAATCCGATATTACGATATTTAAAAACTCGATCTAACATGTCGCCGACATCCGATCTTCAGCACCATCCTTTACTAGCGCGCGAAGATGCGTCTGGTTCAGCAGTTTGTAGCAAGCTGTCTAATCTGTCAAAAGTCCAAAAATTAGATCCTCGTCACAGTCGGGTTGCTCCAAATCCTACCGATACTTGAAGCAGTTTGAGAGGACATCGACATGGAAGGGATTGATGTTGGAGGAAATCACGTGGATCATGATAGAGGAGGTTAAGGACAGGTTTGTTGATCTTGACCTTAAGGAGAAGGTTATTGTGGAACCCCGGAGTGTTGATATGAGCACGAGCAATCCCACCCCCAGTCAGCGATACACACAGGTTTATTCACGTCGTGCATGAGCTTACCCAACAGTGCCAAAGTGAAGACGTTTCGAGATCTTTATTTCTATGTTACAGTTTATTTTCTATGTATTAATGGTAGGCCCTTCTAGTATAAAGGAGTTCAGGTCTTATAAGCACTCTTGATCTATCTTATTATTGGAATGAAATGGAAAAGAAGTGGACGACCTATCGTCCCTCTCGTGCATAGCCTCGTTCGACAGACACGACTATCAGTTCATCTACGTTTACATCAATAAAGAGTCTGCTTCCACCTTCTGTTGGGCGCTCGAGGTACATGTTGCTTTCATGACTCTTCAGGCCTTGGTGATGACCCATGTTTTATAAATGCCGAACTTCACCAAGGCCAGAGCCAAATCATCATGTGACATAAAACTCTTTACCTTGGTTCTAGCCGTCCACCATTTGCAACCTTGTTTTTGGATATCCATTTTATTGTTCGGGCCGACTACCACAACCTATGGTACCTGCTGAAGATCGCGACGTCGAATCAGTAGTTTCGCCAAGATTCTACGATGCAATTTTTTTATCGAGCACACGTTGGGACACCGTCACTAACACTCTGTACCGATTGAAGGAGGTTGCTTTTCTCTATGCGATCTCACGCGCCGTCGTTGACTGGAGGTCTATGTACTTCCTGTCGAAGTGGATTGCTATACCCATTACTCAACTATGATATTCGACCTCCCTACCGACCTATCTTCACATCCGTCGTTTCGGTTACTGGGCAGTCACCTTCTCCCACAGGGTCAAACTTGTGGTGGCGGGCAACTCGTATTGGATATTCTATCTTCTTCATGAGCATCACTCTACTTCTGTGTTTCATTCTTTACACCTATCTACACTTAGCTTCCATGCTCTATTAGCTCAACGTGATTAAAAGTACTCAGTTTGTGGTCTAGTCCCTCACCTGTCATAAATCCAAGTATAAGGCTATGCATATAGGCAGGGTTGGACCCAACCCTGCCAATACCGAAGGATATCTGTGAGGACATCGCTCTAGATTTCATTCCTCGACTTACCAAGTCCCATGAGTTTGACTGCATTCTGGTGGCAGTGGATCACCTATCAAAGTATGCTTACTTCGTGCCCCTCCACCCTTACACGACCTTATCAGTAGCGTGCCATTTTGTGTGGAGATAGTTTGTTTGCACCGGTTTCTTCGGTCCATGATTAATGATTGCGTACCTATCTTCATGAGCCCATTTTGGTGAGAGTTTTTCAAGGTTCATGGTGACAAGCTACGCTTGTGCTCAATTTGCCATCCTCAGAAGGATGGACAAAATGAGGTTCTCAACAATAGTCTCGAGACTTACTTGCATTGTTTTTGTCTCCTATCAGTCGCGCTAGTGGCCCATTTGGTTTCAAGAGGCAAAGTTCTATTACAACACTTTTTATCACTCGACAGCTGTGACGAGTCCATTTCATATCTTTTATGGCTACTCACAACCTCATATTGCTCACTATCTGCTTGGCTATTGTAGGGTCGCTGCCTTATCCTCTAGTTTTGCTAATCTCGATGAAGCCATTTGTCACTCAAGTCTAACTTGTTGCGTGCGCAACACAAATGTGTCTCCATGTGAACATGCTTGACCTTGGCGTGATATTTTGCACCTGGGGATATTCTTTTTCAAACTCCCTCCACACAACTGGTCTTTGACGACCAACCACTCGATTCTAAAAAAGGCGAGCTCCCATTCTTATGGACCCTTTTCACCTTTAGAGTGAACAAACGTCTTTACATACCATCTACATTCCCGCCCAATCCTTTGTTGATTCGATCTTTCATGTTTTCCAGCTGAAAAGGGTCGTCGGCTTGCATCCATGTTAACGATTCCCTTTTTGAAGACCTCGCCAGTAACAAAACTTACTCCACCAGCCCGAGTCTATTTTTTATTCTTGTTACCACAACCAGGACGATTGCATGGTTTCCCAGGATTTGGTGCATTGTCACATGATGAACGTCTTGGAAGTCACTTTGATTAGCTTACTGCATGAGAAATTTCCCCTATTTTCAACAGGAGAGTGTTGTTACGAGTACATGACCCATTCTAACGACCCGCAGAATGCCACAATATGCAGTAATATCATAAAGAATATTTAGCACATCGCATCACAATAATCATTTCACAATGAGTATGCAAATTGTTACGCATGAGCGTATTATTATTATTGTATTTCTTATTTTTAATCATTTCTTATTATTGTTACTCGACAGCTGTGACGAGTCCATTTCATATCTTTTATGGCTGCTAATAACTTCATATTGCTCACTATCTGCTTGGCTATTGTAGGGTCGCTGCCTTATCCTCTAGTTTTGCTAATCGCGATGAAGCCATTTGTCACTCAAGTCTAACTTGTTGCGTGCGCAACACAAATGTGTCTCCATGTGAACATGCTTGACATTGGCGTGATATTTTGCACCTGGGGATAGTCTTTTTCAAACTCCCTCCATACAACTGGTCTTTGGCGACCAACCACCCGATTATAAAAAAGGCGAGCTCCCATTCTTATGGACCCTTTTCACCTTTAGAGTGAACGGACGCCTTTACATACCATCTGCATTGCCGCCCAATCCTCTGTTGATCCGATCTTTCATGTTTTCCAGCTGAAAAGGGTCGTCGACTTGCATCCCTGTTAATGATTCCTTTTTTGAAGACCTCGCCAGTAACACAACTTACCCCACCAGCCCGAGTCTATTTTTTAATCTTGTTACCACAACCAGGACGATTGCACGGTTTCCCAGGATTTGGTGGATTGTCACATGATGAACGTTTTGGAAGTCACTTGGATTAGCTTACTGCATGAGAAATTTCCCCTATTTTCAATAGGAGAGTGTTGTTACGAGTACATGACCCATTGTAACGACCTGCAGACCGCCACAATATGCAGTAATATCATAAAGAACATTTAGCACATCGCAGCACAATAATCATTTCATAATGAGTATGCAAATTGTTATGCATGAGCGTATTATTATTATTGTATTTCTTATTTTTAATTGTATGTGTTAGTGTTTTGACATATGTGCCCCCCTCCCTATATAAGGAGGTGGCTTGGGAGTTGGGTGGACTTTTGGATCATGTAGGGTTTTTTGAGATCTCTCATTTGGAGAGGGACTTCCAGGAGGAACCAACCTCCTGAACTTGGGCGCGAGCATACATCGCTATTTGTATCAAATTTTCTCGTTCAGTGCAAGTGTCTTCTTCCCCGTAACATTTGATCCGACCTAGCCTCCCGCCTGCATCACTTGTCGCCTGGTTCCGTCCAAATCAATCGCATCACCTGTCTGCGGGATCGAGCGTCCGTCTCGCTTCATCGATCAACCGCGCCGCTCTTCCTCTACAGCATCCGCAGGATCTTGAGCCGTAATCCCCTGTGCACGCCTCCAGTGTCGTAACATCGACAACCCCTGCTCGTCTCTGTGGGGCTTTCTCCTACACGTCTCCTAAGCGTCCGTCGTCGTCTGGCGCTGCGAGCCCGCAGTCCTTTCCGACTCCACAGCTCCTGCGCGTAGCATCGACTGCGCCCGCCAGCCCCGCCACCGCCACCTCGATCCTCCATCGCAGACGCCTACAGTGCCTGATCGTCCCTGTCGTCCGATCCAGACAGCGTGGGTTGATCGAGCCTTGACCAAGTCTACCTCTCCGCACGCTCCGTTCCTTTCCTACTGCCAGCTCTCGATCTCGTACAACAGCAGCAGTCTAAAATCCTCTTCCCTAATCTCCGTGCCACCAGCTATCACATCCCCAACATCCAGCTCTCATGCCCTCATCTTCATTTGCCAAAGGGTCGGATGGAATCCCGCGTGGAAGCCCTCAAACAAGCTCTAACCACCTCGATTTTGACCATGCTTCACAACTTGCAACCCGGTCAGCACTCCGACCCTACTACTGCCTCTGCCTTGGCTACCCCAGCAACGGAATTGCCTCCGCAGCTCACACGCCTCGACATCCCCACGTTCAACGGGACTGACCACCTTGGGTGGATTGCCTGCGCCGAACAATTTTTTGACATTCACCAGACTCCTTGGACGCAGCAGGACTCCTCCCTAATTGTCGGCATGGAAGGGTCTGCCCTCCATTGGGCCCGCTGGCTCCGCCAGTCCTCTCCCTGCCTCACCTGGACGGCTCTCACGGAGGCCCTCATTCAGCGGTATGATCACCGCTAATATGGCTCCATGATTGAGCGCCTTTGCGGAGTCCATCAGACCGGCTCCATTGATTTGTACGTTGATACATTTATCGAGTTGGTCATCCAGGTTCCAAGTCTTCCACCCGACCATTCTTTGGCTTACTTCATGCACGACTTACAAGCCCACATCCGAGCCCGCCTCCGCACCTTGCAACCGTTAAATGTCAACCAAACCATGGACCTCTCCCCACTTGTGGAAGCCGAATTCATGGCGACGTTCGGGGACCCTCCTTTCCCATCGTCTCCTTCCAACCCTCCCTACCAACCATATTTTCCTCCCCCGTCTAAACCTTCACCACGCCACCTCATCTACCTCGCCAACCATTATGGGCCCACGCAACAACCGTCATATCCCTACTCACCGCCTTTCCAACCAAGAGTACAATGACTTGCAGAACAAGGGTCTGTGCTGCCGTTGCAAGCAACCTTACTCGCCTAATCATAATTGTCCTTTCAAGGAGTTCCGAGCCCTCATCGGGGATGACTTGGATGAGATCGACATGTCTGACTTTGACACCCTTATGATCACGGATGTACCGTTGGACGAATCTCCGGGCACCTCCGCGACAACCCACTCGCGGGCACATCATTACTAAATGGCGGGCAACACTTCGACCTTGGGGTCAAGGTCGATTTTCTGTCAGGATGAATTGTTACGCATGCACGTATTATTATTATTATTGTATTTCTTATTTTTAATTGTATGCGTTAGGGTTTTGACATGTGAGCCCCCCTCCCTATATAAGGAGGTGGCTTGGGAGTTAGGTGGACTTTTGGATCATTTAGGGTTTTTGAGATCTCTCATTTGGAGAGGGGCTTCTAGGAGGAACCAACCTCTTGAAGTTGGGCGCGAGCATACCTCGTACCTCGCGATTTGTATCAAGTTATTTCGTTCAGTGCAAGTGTCTTCTTCTCCGTAACACAAATGTGCAAAACAAAAGCTTCCATCAACACCGAGCATAAAATACATCCATGGCTAGAGTTTTATTATTGTTTTTTTCCCGTTGTCTACTACAAAATATCCTATTATACAATACGAAGCTAGAAATACATATATCTGGCACACGTTACAACCACTAACTGGGACTCGACTGAACAAAGCTACAAAAGAAATCTGCATCTCCTCCACGGTCCTAGTTACCTCTGGATAAGTACTCAACGGTTAATAAAGAATGTATTAGTTTCCACTGCTCAGTTCCTAGAATGTTAGATGTTAAATGTCAAGTAACCCCCTCACCGGGTGGTGAGGATAAGAGTGGCTAAGCCTAAGCCCGGTTTTTTTCCCGGGGAGATATAGAGGACGGTCGAGAGCTGGCGGAAACAGATCGCGTGCGAGACGGACAAAACCCTAAGGTTCGTTTCTCGGTTTCTCCTCTTCGTCTTAACATGGTATCAGAGGAGTTCTTCCCGTCGACCTGAGGGCCCGTCGTGTCGATCCCGTCGATCGTTCCTGCTGTCGTTTCCGTCGTCGCTCGAGCCGCTGCTGCCGCACGTCGTTCCGATTCCTTGTCGTGCCGCTGCTGCCGCTCGTTGTGCCGATCTCTCGCCGCTGCTGCCGCACGTCGTTCCGATTCCTTGTCGTGCCGCTGCTGCCGCTCGTCGTGCCGATCTCTCGCCGCTGCTGCCGCTGGTGTTCTGATCCTTGTGCCGATCCCGCCTGTGATCGTCGACTCTGTGTCCTGTCGACGTTCTGGGCTGCTGATGTGCTTCTGCCGTGATTCCGCTGCCACTGCCGTGACCTGAAGGCCCGACCCTGCCGTTATCCTGCTGCCGTGACCTGAAGGTCCTGCTGCCGTGGTTCTGACCTGAAGGTCCCCCTGCTGCTGCTGTTGGTATTCCGTCTGTTTCCTGAAGGTCCTCCGGCTTGTGTGCCCGTATGGATGACAACTTGAAAAGTGCAAATGCCTCTGAAGGGGTCGTTAACCAACCCAGACACTACAGTGCAGGGAGTTCTAACAGGGACTTCAGTTAAGGTGTTACTCACATTAAACTCAATGGAAGGAATTACCTTCTATGGGCTCAGTCCATGAGGATTTTCATTGGGAGCCGTCGAAGACTGGGTTTTCTCACAGGATCCAAGCCGGCTCCAAACAAGACCGATCCCAAATACGAGGAATGGGAAGGTGAGAATCTCACAGTGATTAATTGGCTTGTCAATTCTATGGAACCCAAGATTGCAAGTCACTTTCTATTCTGTGAAACTGCAAAAGAAATGTGGGAACAGATCGAACGAAATTACTCAAAAAGAAGGACTTAGCGAGATTATATCAACTCCAAACTGAACAGATCCACATGGCTGGAATGAGGGATTTCGAAGAATATTATGGCAAGTTGACCCATAAGTGGGCTGAAATTGATCAGTATTCTGCTATTTAGACTATTGAAGACTACAAGACTGAACTCATGCAACGGAGGGTATTTGAGATGCTCTCTGGTCTCCCTCCTGAACTTGAATTCCAGAGGGTTCAGATGTTGGGACGTGATTCTGTGCCTGATCTAGAGACTGCGGCTCACTATATTAGGGGAGAAGCTAGTCGTATAAACTCCCTTCGTTCAGGTACTCATGTGGGTCATGAGGTGTCTGCCCTTGCTGCTGAACAGAAGAAATGACATCCTAGAAATATGAGGCAAGAAGACGAGTAAAATGAAGTGCCCTCACTGTGGGAAGAAAGGCCATGGGAAAGAGAAATGTTGGGATCTTCATCCTCATTTAATCCCTCCAGGATGGATTCGGGGTTCTGATGGGAAATATGTGAGGCCTCCTACTGCTATGTATGGCCACCTTGATAATTCTGGGTATCTTCAGGCAGATAACGAGAGGTTGATTAGAGAACTCAAGGCTCTGAAAGCCAACTCTGCTTCTGCTGGTGATTTGGCAGGTACGGCTGCTCATATTCGCTCTACTACTGTGTCCTCTAAAGAACTATCCACCCCTTGGATTATTGACTCGGGGGCTTCCGATCACATGACCGGATCTTCTATGGGAGTCTCCTCTATTTTACCTACCTCTGGCAGTGTGAAACTCGCTGATGGATCCTCGGCGTCTGTGACTGGTAAAGGGGTTATTCATCTTTCTCCTTCTGTCTCTCTCAAGTCTGTGATTATTGTTCCCTCATTTCCTACGAATCTCTTGTCTGTTTGCAGTTTAACTAAACAACTTAACTGCTCTATCACATTTTTCTTCTCTCATTGTGTGTTTCAGGATCTGGCAAGTGGGAAGACGATTGGTGGTGGACATGAGTCAGGTGGAGTGTATGTCATGGACAACTGTCAGGCTCTTAGTTCTCAGAAAATTACCGGCCAGGATCAGTTGAGGCTGTGGCACAAGAGATTTGAGCATGCTCGTTTGAAGACCTTGAAAGCTATTTTTCCGCATTTGCTTAATGTTAAAACTGTTGCTTTTGATTGTCAGTCTTGTGAATTTTCAAAGCATTGTCGGACCAACTATGCTCCTAGTTTGAGTCGAAGTTTGAAATGTTTTGATTTGATACATTCTGATGTCTGGACATCTCCTATTTGTTCTGTGAATGGTTTTCAATATTTTGTTTCTTTTATTGATGATCACTCACGCTTTACCTGGGTGTACCTCATGAAAAAGAAGGATGAAGTCTCAAAAATATTTCAGTTGTTCTATCATTATGTGCAGACTCAATTTGGAACTGGAATTAAAATTCTTAGGAGTGACAATGGAGGCGAATATACGTGCAGTGACCTTCAGCTATTTCTGAGAGATCATGAGATTATTTTTCAATCTTCCTGTCCGGGGACTCCTCAACAGAATGGGGTTGCCGAAAGTAAGAATCGTCATATCTTGGAGACCACTCGATGCTTGTTGCAAGAGATGTTTTGTCCCTAAGGGACTATGGGATGAAGGAGTTCTCACTTCCGTCTATCTTATTAATAAGATGGCTACCGGTACTTTGGGAGGAAAGTACCCCCTACAGATTCTCTGCCCAACTATGCCTCTTTTCAACCTTCCTCCTAAGGTGTTTGGGTGCGTCGCATTTGTTCACATCGTGGGGCCCCATAAGGACAAATTAGGGCCACAATCAGTAAAATGTATTTTTGTGGGATATGCTGCCAACCAAAAGGGATATAAGTGTTATTCTCCTACTCTCCGGAGAAGGTTTATATCAAAAGATGTTACCTTTTTCGAGAACACTTCTTTTTATTCCAATGAGGGCAAACTCATCACGTTTCAGAAGGAAAGCAAAGAAGAAAGTGACATGTTGCCACCTCTTCCTGTTCTTGTTGATGTGACTGCTCCAGAAAGTGTTGATATTCCTGTTATAAAGGAAACCCCAACGAGTGATCTTCGAGTTTACAGAAGAAAAGGGGATCTTCAAGTATATCAAAGAAGGAAAAACATCAAGACTAGACAAGAATGTCACACTCATGCTCCACCACCTACCACCACTCCGCCAGATCCAAGCTACGACACCACTTTAGAGATCCCTTCTGCTCTTCAAATTCAGAGTGGTCGTACTAGTTATCCTATGGATAAGTATGCTGGGTATCACTCTATCTCTCACTCATTACAAGTATATCTTGCTTCTGTTTCCTCTATTCCTATTCCTAACAGTTTTTTAGAAGCTAGCTCAAATTTCCACTGGGTAAAGGCTATGGAGGAGGAGATGAACGCTCTCCAACGTCAAAAGACTTGGGAAATTGTTCCTATTCCTCATGGGCGCCATCTAGTCGGATGCAAATGGATTTATACTACTAAATTTCTACAAGATGGAACTCTTGATAGGTACAAAGCGAGATTGGTAGCTAAAGGTTTTACTCAGGTTGATGGTGTAGACTTCCAAGAGACCTTTGCTCCAGTTGCTAAATTGAACTCAGTCAGAATTCTCCTATCTATTGCTGCTCATAAGTCTTGGACTCTACATCAACTCGATGTTAAAAATGCTTTCCTTCATGGTGAATTGGAGGAAGAAATCTATATGACTCCACCTCCTGGTATGGATGTTCCTAAAGGACATGTGTGTCGCCTCAAGAAAGCCCTATATGGCCTCATACAGTCTCCACGTGACTGGTTTGCCAAGCTAAGTGATAAACTTGTTCATCTGAATTTCAATCGCTGTACTTCAGATCATTCTGTCTTTGTCTACAAAGGGGAGGAATGCACTACTATTCTCGTAGTCTATGTGGATGATATCATTATTACAGGAACGGATGACCTCCACATTACTCGGGTTAAGGAGGAATTAGCGTCCGCTTTTGAAATAAAGGATTTGGGTCTCCTTCGGTACTTTCTTGGAATTGAGATTGCGCGTTCTGCCGGGAAGATTATGATCTCCCAGCGGAAATATGTCTTGGACCTTCTCAATGATGTTGGATATTTGGGAGTCAAACCTGTGGATAGTCCTGTGGACCCTAGTTATGACATTCATAAGGAGACCTCTCCAGATCTTGAGAGGAAGTCTGATTTTCAACGAATTGTGGGAAAATTGATTTATTTGACAATCACCAGACCTGATATCTCCTTCGCTGTTGGGTTGGTTAGTCAATTCATGCACAACCCTAAAGTTCATCACTATCAAGCTGTTCTGCGGATTCTAAAGTATTTAAAAAAGGACCCTGGAAAAGGCATTATCTATCAAAATCATGGTCATCTTAAGGTCCACGGGTACTGTGATGCTGATTGGGCAGGCTCTTCCGTGGACAGAAGATCTACTAGTGGATATACCATCTTTGTTGGTGGCAACCTTATTTCCTGGAGAAGTAATAAACAAAATGTTGTGGCTCGTTCCTCCACTGAAGCAGAGTACCGTGCCATTGCTGTTACTGCGTGTGAACTGGTTTGGGTTAAATCTATCTTGGGGGAAATGGGATTTCCTGTCATTGAGGCTATGCAACTCCATTGTGATAATCAAAACAATTCATATATCTAACAATCCTGTCTTTCACGAGAGAACAAAGCATATTGAAATTGATTGCCATTTTGTGCGGGACAAAATTCAGGATCAAACTGTTACTATGGTGTTTGTGCCCTCTGAAGATCAACTGGCTGACATGCTCACTAAAGCGGTCTCTGGCAAATCCCTTCATTCTTACTCCCTTAAGCTCGGAATGCTGGATGCTTATGGGGTTAGCTTGAGGGGGGGTGTTAAATGTCAAGTAACCCCCTCACCGGGTGGTGAGGATAAGAGTGGCTAAGCCTAAGCCCGGTTTTTTTCCCGGGGAGATATAGAGGACGGTCGAGAGCTGGAAGAAACAGATCGCGTGCGAGACGGACAAAACCCTAAGGTTCGTTTCTCGGTTTCTCCTCTTCGTCTTAACATTAGAAATATAAAGAATTAAACTTTCACAAAGACTAAGCTATCTCTTTAATACGTTGTACAAGCAAACAAGGAAGAGTTAATATTAACATTATGCATTGTATCAGTATAACATGATGTTTATGTTAAATATGAAACAGTATAGAGTAACAATACGTATGCAATATCACAGTGTAACAATATAGATCAGTAAAGAACAATATCATAGTACATGCTATATATGTAAGAACAGTAAACAATGGTACAATGCACAAAATATTTTGTCATATTCAGTACATTATCAGTAAGTACATTAGCGCTTCAATGTTCTTCAGTCCTCTTAATCCTTCTTATAATATTAGATTCATACTTAAGGTAATGTTAAGAGTATCAGAAATCAGTATCGGTGTTTCAGTATTTGGGCCCGACCCCTCAGGGTCACCGTCTACCATATCAGTACGTTCATCATGCATTTGTGCCTTTCGTCCGACTCATTTGGTAGCCATCATTAACATTCTTGCGCAATCATTTTCAGTCTTACCCTTGACATTTTCTGTGCATCGATGCATCTATACAATTATTGTATTTGAGTTCATTTCTATATTATGTGGAATTTGTTATTTATTTTTTATTTCTCTCAGAGGTTGAACCACTTGTTTGAATTCTCGCACAAGACCACATTTAGCGATTTAGATTGTCGGTGATATAAAACATTCAACATATTCAATGTAAAGGAAAGCCATGTGTGTGCATTCAAAACATTTTATATAACTTTAAAATAATTGTGCATGTAAATAAAAGTATGGAAATAAATCATAAATTAATGAGATTTCTTACCAGTTACCACCATATTTTCCTTTCTTTTATCACGCCTCAGGCCATCGTCGTGCCTATCTCGGAGGCCATCCTTCACGATATCTGTATTTAGGCATCATATTATTAGACATCTTTTATATCGGGGTTGCACCTTTCAATAGCTACGACATTGACACTAAAAGATGATTTAGACTTTCTAGGGTTTGTCTAAGGAGGACAACTTTAGGTGGGAACCTCTAAATAAAACCACTAATGAAACCAAAAATCTGAACTTGTGATTCATACTCTCTAAAACTTTTTACATCAAAACTCCAAAATAGTACACATGCAATGCAGCACTCCTTAATTTTGATACTTGCAAGCAGCCATTATACATAACCCCCCATTTATACACCTGCAGTCTTTTAGGGAAACAAAAAAGCAAAGCAATAGTCGGCCATGCACAGTAAAACCCCCATCCTGAATCAAACTTATATACCACAATCTAGTTAAATTAAAAAGGGTCAAGATACCATTCACAAATCCCCCATAACATGTTAAAGTATAAGTGAGAGCAGTCGGTCAACATTATAAAATCAGCTCCCAGAAACCAAAACCCTAAGTTGCACTTATCATGAAATCCGATAGTTATGAAGAGGAAAGAAGATGGGGAGAGGAAGAGAGAAGAGCTTACATGGAGCTAGAAGAAATTAGGGCACACTTTCGAGCTCAAAAGCCACGGCCAGCGCCCCTCCTTGAGACAAAAACAGCCTACAATCAACGGCAGTGAGGAATCCTGAGCATCAATAGCAGAAATCCTCAAGAGAGAGTGGGGGAGAGGTGGAGAGGGACATCATGAGGGAGTCGGTTCAGTTAACTACCATAAACCACCATTTAACTCAATAAACCACCATTTAACTCAATAATCCATCTTATTAATCAGTAGATAAAGCCCCAAACCACGGACATTTATCAGGAGAAACCCAAACCAAGTAAACCCAATGCACAGAAGTCTTGGCCGGCTCAGCCAAATAATACTCTGCCTACTACAAGAGCAGGTCCACCCAGCATTCCTCCAAATATCCGACCTTAGATGGAAAACACATCATAAAAATTACATCATATTAACGTAAAAATGAAATAAAATCTGAATACATCGAAAAGGCTCGGAAAAGAAGCAACAACAACAACACTCAAGCCTTTATCCCACCATAGTGGGGTCGGCTATATGGATCCTCTGTCGCCATTGCGCCCTATCTTTAAGCATAGTCTCATTAATGCCTAAGCACATCATGTCTTTCTTTATAGTTTCATTCCAAGTCTTTTTTGGTCTACCCCTCCCCCGTTTAACATGTCTAGTGACTAAACTCTCACAACGCCTAACAGGTGCCTCTAATGGTCTCCTATGTACATGTCCAAACCATCTTAAACGAGCTTCTCGCATCTTCTCTACAATTGGCGCCACTCCTATCTTATCCCTGATACATTCATTCCTAATTTTATCCAGTCTCGTGTGACCACATATCCACCTAAGCATTCTCATCTCCGTGGCTCCCATTTTTTGCTCGTGTACACCATTCACTGCCCAACACTCAGAACCGTAGAGCATTGCAGGCCTAATTGTAGTACGGTAAAACTTGCCTTTAAGTTTTAGTGGTACTTTACGATCACATAGGATCCCAGACGCGCCTCTCCACTTCAACCAACCTGCTTGGATTCTATGAATCACATCTTTATCTACATCTCCATCTTTTTGAATTATCGATCCCAGATATTTAAAGCACTCACTGCGGGAAATATCTTGGTCACCCAATTTAATGACGGAGTCATCTTACCTTCTTGCACTACTAAATTTAAGCTCTATATACTCTGTCTTTGTCCTGCTCAACCTAAAACCCTTCTTTTCTAAAGTGTCTCGCCAAGATTCCAGTTTCGCGTTTACACCCTCGCGCGTCTCATCGACCAAAACAATATCATCTGCAAATAATAAACACCAAGGTATTGCTTGCTGGATATGTCCGGTGAGCTCATCTAAGATAAGGGTAAAGAGGTAAGGGCTTAAAGCTGACCCTTGATGTAAGCCAACAGCGATATGGAATTCCTGTGTTAATCCTCCAGATGTCCTCACCCTGGTCACTGAATTTGTATACATATCTTTGATTACGTCAATGTATGATACATTTACACCTTTCTTTTCTAAGACTCTCCACAAGACCTCTCTTGGAACCCTATCATACGCCTTCTCCAGATCGATAAACAACATATGCAAATCTTTTTGTCTTTCCCGATAGTTGTCAATGAGTCTCCTCAAGAGATGTATAGCTTCCATGGTTGACCTCCCTGGCATGAATCCAAATTGATTCTCTGAGATGCTAGTCTCTCGTCTAACTCGTCTCTCTATTACTCGTTCCCATAGTTTCATAGTATGACTCATTAATTTAATTCCCCTGTAATTGACACAATTTTGTATATCTCCTTTGTTCTTATACAAAGGTACCAAAATACTTTCTCTCCATTGGTCTGGCATCCTTTTTGTCTTCAGTATTTTATTGAAGAAACTTGTAAGCCATAAAATTCCTTCCCTCCCTAAGCATTTCCATAATTCAATGGGTATATCGTCTGGTCCAACCGCCTTTCCATTTTTCATCTTCTTCAGAGCGTCATCTATCTCTGATGCTTGAATTTTACGATAAAAAGTTATGTCTCTATACTCCTCCGATTTACTTAACTCTTCCAAGTTCAGTTCATTATCTTTTCCTTCATGGTATAGTTGATAAAAGTATCTTTTCCATCGCTCCTTAATAGCCACATCATCCGTCAAAACCGTATCTGTTTCATCTTTTATGCATTTAATTTGGCTTAAATCTCTTGTCTTCCTCTCTCTAGCTCGAGCAATTTTATATATATCGCGCTCTCCATCTTTGGTATCTAGTCGTTTGTAAAATTCTTCATAAGCTTGACTTCTTGCTTTACTTACTGCATTTTTAGCTTCTTTCTTGGCGACTTTATACTTTGTCAAGTTTTCATCATTCCTACAAGCATATAATGTTTTGTAGCTGACCCTCTTTGCCCTCACTTTGTCTTGCACTTCCTTTTTCCACCACCAAGATTCTTTTTGTGGGTGCGCGCGACCTTTTGACTCTTCAAGTACGTTCTTTCCACTTATCCTTAAATGAGAAGACATAACTTCCCATGCGACACTAGGATCAACATAAGGATCATCAACTAGTCGTTCTATAACTGCTGCCTTGAAAGCAACCTGTTTTTCCTTCATCAAGTTCCACCACCGAATTTTTGGCAACACTTTTGTCTTTCTCTTAAAGTTACTATATTTAATTTGCACATCCAGCACCACTAGCCTATGTTGCGTTGTCAAACTTTCTCCTGGTATGACTTTGCAATCCTTACAAATCTTTTTATCCATTTTGCGAGTCATAAAATAGTCAAATTGTGACTTATTTTGTCCACTCTTGAACGCAATTAAGTGTTCTTCCCTCTTTATGTAGAACGTATTTGTCACAATTAGCTCATGTGCTATGGCAAAGTCTAGAATGGTTCTTCCTTCTTCATTTCTTTCTCCATACCCAAATCCTCCATGAACATCTGTATAATCCGTATTTTGCTTCCCTACATGTCCATTTAAGTCTCCTCCAATGAAAATTTTCTCGCTTTGTGGGATTTCTCTTACCAAATCATCTAAGTCTTCCCAAAATTGTACTTTAATAGCTTCATTTAATCCTACTTGTGGCGCATAAGCACTAATTACATTAATTGTTTCCTTTCCTACGATTAATTTAAGAGCTAAGATTCTATCACCTTTTCTGCTTACCCCAACAACTCCATCCCTCCAAGTAGTATCTACAATAATACCTACTCCATTTCTTGTTTTATTTTTTCCTGTGTACCATAATTTAAAACCTGAATTATCTAGAAATTTAGCTTTCTCACCCACCCATTTAGTCTCTTGCAGACATAAAATATTTATCTTTCTCCTAATCATTGTATCCACTACTTCCATCGCGTTTCCCGTTAGCGTACCTATATTCCAACTTCCAAACCTAAGTCGATCACAAATCCTATGATGCTCGGAAAAGAAGAAAAAGAAAAAAACATTGAGACTGACACTTTATTATCATCATCGGGAATAATTAGCATTTTCCGTATTTATTTTATTATGTAATTTTCGTAAGCATCATATGAAACTTCCACATTTTATTTTACTTCGTATTACGATTCTTTTAGACCAAAATAAGGATAATTAAACTTACTTGAAGTTTCAGGTGTCACACCCATGACACGTGTATTCTCGGAACACAAATAATAGATGGTAAAGGTACATGAGGCCTTCATCACGTTCGACGAAAAGGAGGCGACAACTCGGCAGGGCTTGTGCTCCTTGATTTGAACTAGGCTAGTCAGTCTTTTTCGGCCAGGCTCGGCCCAACTTGAGTTTATTTGGTCTTGAATGCACCGTTTTGTGTCAAATGAACAATGAGTTAGACGCTTTTTGTATTTCCGGAGTTGTCTGTGCAATCCAGATGCAGTCATTAAACTTCAGTCCAGATCCTGGCAACTTGTTTTGATACCCTCGATTGTATTTGGGTACTCAATTTATGAATCACCATTTTCATAAAAAGTACAATGTAAGTCCTTTTCTTTTGAAGCCCATTGTAGTCTACTTGTTTCGTACTTCCAGCTTTGCCACATTCCTTCAGGAATAGAGAGAAATGACATGATCTTATTTGCAAGCCTCCAGTTTCTTTTTTTTCAAATTGTTATTATTTCTTGCAAATCATTAATGGAGATTAATGTTTAATTTTTGCTGTACTTTTCCAGTGCTTGACTTTACTATCCAGCTCATTCAGAAAGGCATGGCTGACACGTTAGTTTCTTCACTTGTTGTATTTTCTCTACAGTATGTATTTGTTAACCACATGCATATGAAATACAAATTGAAGTACGGTCACTGGAAAGTAACATTAAAGGTATGGCTCAAATTTATGCTCTTCACTGATTCCAGCTGTAAACTTATTACTTTTTCTTGCTTAATAAATTACAATTTATAGCCGCCTTTACAGAAGGCTAACCATTTAAGCTTTCAAGTTTTGTATTAACTGGTTATTGTTTATAGGGGTTTAATTTAGTAGAACATTCTTCCAGTGTATCAATTGTTAAGTTGTTAAAATTGTTAAATATGCTTACTCTGCTGACTGCTATTTGTCTCTCTTTTTGTACAACTATTTGCAGCCTTGAAGATCACTTTGTTCTGCAAGTCAATTTCTTTTCCGGTCATTTTAGTGAGCTGATTATGTTGAATGTTGGTGTTTATGATGCATAAAAATCTGCTTTTTCTGTGGTCACAAATTTTTTTGGCAGGGGTTTAGTATTTTTAGAGTCTAGCTGTGCTAATTATGTGTGAAACTTAATCAGGTTGAGCTAGGACATCCATGTTTCGGATTCTGTCTGAGCTCGAGTATACTGATAGGGTTCTAACTAGAAGTTTTTCAAGCATTGTTGCCTGAGCGTGAAAAACGTTGTGGAGATGTACAATAGACCTGAAGATCCATAGTTCGTGCAAAACTAGACAAAATAATAGCACCATCAAGGTTATCACTACACATCGAGATCCACAGGAGCAACACCAAGGCAGTGGGGTAGGATAAAGTATTTTAATAAACCCTTTAACATTGAATATTTACTGTTAACCTTCTAATATCAGGTTATATGCGCATCAAACAACCTGGTCTAACTAGAAGGATGCATTGCAAATCTTTAGATTTTAATGATACTGCATGTAATCTGAATTACTAAGATTATTAGGGCTAGACACTTCCTAATAATAGGAAGATAACTCTTTCTGACTCAAACTACTTTACAGGGTCAGGGTGGTATTTTTGTCTTTACTAAAATCTAATGATTAGGGCTGCAACTCTGATCATATCCGAGTAAAAGTTGTTTCTAAACTGACTAAATGTTGTATCTTGGCCTACTCTATTTGTTATCTTCCATTATTTTATTTGTAACCAAATTCGAATCAAATTACTATAGAACCAATTTTGAGCCGAGTCTAAAAATGCATTTCTAAGAATTTTTGTTGTCTTATTGGCTTTGTACCCGTCTTCTTCAGGATGCTAGATATTTAGGGTGTTTAGCTGATACACATATGGAGGTAAATGTAAAGTTATCCTCTATTACTTTCACTTCTTTTCCTTTATTTCCTAATTCATAGTATTATCAGAGGTTAGTTAGCAAGATGATATATCTGACAATTATACTGTTATGGGCTCGCCAGAGTATGGCTTGAGGAGAGGATACGGTGGAGTCAAAACCGCGCTTCCTAGGCGGGGTGTGCTCGGGAGGAGAGAGCTACCAAAATATCATAAACAAAAGACAATGAGAAGAGAATAATTCTTGCTTGTGTCACAAGGCCCAATGGGTCCTTTAAATACTAGATATATGTGAGCATAATTGTAAATCCCTGACACTAATATAAAGTACGATATAAACCTAATGGACTCAAAATAAAGTCATAACATAATAATTGGGCATGAAGCTCATAACATCTCTCTCGCCGTGCAAAAAGTGCTTGATCTCAAGCTCAAGGGAGATCGACGACGACGACCAATTCACCCAACCCCTTCATCATCAGAGTCCTCCACATGCAGATAAACAATTTTTGCACCGATGCCTGCGAGTATACTGCTCGTTACAGTTATAACATAACCCTTTTGCGTGCCGGTCAGACATTTATGTACGAGACAATTGACGGATCTGCGAGGTTTGGGTGCTCTTGCCACGTCCCTCCGGAGTCCTTGTGCTGGTGGTGATGTAACTTGTAAGCCTCCTGCGCCAACTGAAGTCGACAGTCTCACAATCTTGCTAACCTCATTGCAGTCACCAAGTCCTGGGGGTCTCAAATTCGACGTTTAAACATTGTCGATCGCGAATCCCTACTATAAAGATGGCGACCTGCATCTTAGGGGGTATCGTTACGTGAGCCAGAAGAATCTAAAATTGTTCTAGATATCCTTCAATCGACCATGTCTGACATAACGTTGTGAGGGCACCAAGGGGGTTGCTGCGAATCGGGGGCCAAGGCGCAGGTTGCAAGCCCGCTTAAAGTCACACCAAATCATTCCAGGATTGTCCGTCTGCAAACGGGCGAACCCTAACTGAGCGATGTCTAGCATGTGGAAGAAGACCTGATTTATCCCTTATATCACTGGTATCTGCTGATGACTAAAAAATGTTTGCATTTGGTGAGCCAGCCCAAGGGATCATTCTTCCCATCATAAGTTGTAAATGCCAACTTGGTATAATGGGGCATAAATGTTACCTTTAGGTGGTATCTTGTTCGGGGGATCAGGTCGAAGAAGCAGTTTTGGGGGCGTAAGAGTGATCAGTAGGTGGGGTAGTAACGACCAAAATTGCGGATGTCAAATCATTAACCTTATTTGTGAGTGTGGATATGTCCTCCCGATGGCGTGCTTCAGTGTCCCGAAGGCGTACTTCTATGGATGTTATGAATATTTGCATGAAGTCCCTAATAGTATCCTGTCAGTGATAAATTGGGAGTATCACAGCCTCACAGGATAAAGAGCGGCTGATTGGACGACTGGATTCCTCTGAGACGACTGCTTGTGAGTTATCGCAAGAGCCGCGACGCTTCCCTATGATGAGTAAAAAACACTTTTTTTTGTTTTTAATATATAAATTAGGTTGTTGGGGGCTCGAGAAAAAGGGCGCAGGTCTGTCGTGAGGATTGCTGCGCAGTTGGGGGCCCAAGAAAATGGCGCAACTCAGAAGCTCGAAAAGATGTTGGCTGCTGTGTGGGGCTCGAAAAGGAAGAGCAGAGGATCGTGCCTTGCAGGTTGACGAGGCAGGAAATCGACGTCGCATGATTTAAACGATGATGCTACCCAAGTTGCAGGTTGATGGCTGTCATGCTTCCCTAATCGACAAAGCATGTGCGGAAATGTGTCGAGACTTCTGCGCAGTAGCGACTGTTGTCGCGGTTCTCGGATCTACTGCATAGGAGTGACTGTGGGAGACGACGACAAGCTGTAGGTTGACGACTGTTGCGCTTCTCTAAACCGATGATGCTCATGTGGAAATTTGCCGGAACTTCTGCGCAGGAACACCTACAGACGACGATGTTCCCAGCTTGTTGTCGCAGAACAGATGCTTTGATTTTGTATGTCCAGTGAAGATGCTATGGTTGTCGCAGGGGGATTGTCAACCACTGAAGATAGTTCTGGAACTGATGAGTAGTCTTTGTGGAGTGGAGGAATAACGTAGCTCTGATAACAAGTTGTTATGAGCTCACTGGAGTATGGTTGAAGGTGGAGGATACAGTGGAGCCGGAACCGCAACTGCATAGGCGGGGTGTACTCGAGAGGAGAGAGCTGTCAAAATCTCATAAACAAAAGACAAGGAGAAGAGAATAATTCTTGCTTGCATTACAAGACCTAAAGGATCATTTAAATACTAGAGATACAAGGGCATAATTGTAAATCTCTGGCACTTATATAAAATACGATAAAAACCTAATGAACATAACATAAAATTGGGCACGAAGCACATAACACACACATCCATATATTTTCTTTGTTGTGAGTGTCCAGGAATCACATTTACTTATAGCGTCCTTACATCTCATCTCTGAAACGTTTTTGAATCAGAAAACTAGGAAACTCTCAGCAACCCATCCCCGAGAATCTTGAGAACTGTTTCATTTAATTTTAAATAAAAAAAATCTTGGATACTTTAGGAAACTCTTGGATAGAAGTGACGAGAGTCGAATACTAAAAAAGTTGGATAACAAGTGACGAGAGTCGATTACTTACACAATATCATATTAAAAAATGGCTCCTATTTATGATATGATACAATTTTGTAACATATAAACCTTGTCTTTATTAATAATGATATGTGAGATATCATATAATGACATGAAAGCAATGAAGAATATGTGAATGTCATAATGTCCCATATCCTAGGTCTTTTGAAAATCATAAAACTCTTATCTTTATCGTATCTTATCTCGTATCGCCTCCCCGTCATCATGCAACATGGGTAAGTGTTGTGTATTAGTTCATGCACCCTTCGAGGGTCTTACATCTACTGGCAGTTGAGCTCATTCTTTGATATATAAAGAATATTTTTGGACAGAGACTCATCTATCGACTGTCATCCGTTCATTTTCTTGTGGCTTATTTCATGTTGACTAGCAGAATCTTTGTGTGACCGCATATCTACCATTGCCTTATGTACACATTTTGGTGGTAATCTTGTAACACCCATACCTAGTTTAACATCAATTCATAAGCCTGACCGAAACTTATGATGTGAAGCAAACCAAGCAACAGTATATAAAATTAGTATCTTAACCGAAATAACTAAAGCTTACAGCAGAAGTACATGACTGGAATTAAAAGTTGTAAAAATACATTACACTTGAAACATAGAGCCAACTAAGAAGGATGAACAGAGAAATTGACCTGAACTCCCTGTAAAGAAAATTTTGAAAAACCTTCAACCCCCTGGCGAGCAAGAAAGACTTTTCCCCCAGTGACATTAAAAATTCCTTAAGTTTAAAAAATAGGGGCATGCTTATAAATGTAAACTATGTTCTATGCATGCTTTTTCTGTAAAAGTACTTGAACCATAAATGTCTGTTCTATTATGTGATCTTAAACTGAATTTTCTTTCTAAATTCGAAAGTACTAACACGTAGAGATTTTTGGGTTTCGACTTACTTTTGGAAATGAGATGTCTCATATCTTCTTTTCTTCAAATTCTTATTCTTAAACTCCACTAATATGAGATTATTAGTGTGTCGGGTTCTAGATCCCAATTTCGTATATCAGGTTAAGAGGACTTATAATCACTTTCCTTCTTATTTCTAGCTAAGTAGATTCTAATGCACATTCTAATGATTTGAGTCTTTACTAGTGAACATAGATGTTCTAGTTGTCTCATGGTCACAGACAGAGACTCAAATCTACTAGTGAGGGGTCAACTCCCGAAACTGAGGCTCACAAGGATTGTTTTGCCTTAATAATATGATGGTGCGCCTCGATCATTCATGAGGGAAAAATACCTCCCATACCCCCTTCTGAATTGATCATCTAGTGGTTGGTACGAACATTACATTATGACATCTACTTGAGGCCACTAGTTTAAGTCTTATTACATGTTCTGATCTTTTGCTTCTTGCTTTATTTGCATTCAACATTTATATCTGATTTCTGTTCAAGCGTTAAGATTTTATTTCATGCACTGATATGTATGTCAAATAATGCTAAATCAATTGACATATAATACAGATTCATATCATACTGGTAGTTAAATTCCATGTATGTTCTGAATTAAATTATTTGTCTTAATATAAATTCATGTGCTGCTGGTGATATCATTTCACGTGGGTTCTAATCATTCATCTGTTTGTTACTATTGTCGTGCACTGCATAAGTACTGATTTAAGTGCACTAAACTATTTCTAAAGATGGAGTAATTAAAATTTCTTGTCTCATGATTTATTGAACTTAATCTGATTATGGAGTTCAAATAACGACACGAAGGTGCCTTAAACTGATGTGTCCCCTGAGTGTAATATGGACTAGCATCTGAATATTTCTTAGTCTGGAAATGTGAGTTATCGACCACCTGTCTGAGGCTCATATATATTGCTGGAATATGAGTATGAGGTCATTAATATGATATTTATTACACAATTTATGCCTTTCATTTTCGCCTAATTATATTCTACATTGTTGACCGTGCCTGTTTTTGCTGTGTAATGTAGGTAGTCGTATTTTATTCTGTATGTTGCATCATACTAACTTACCTGATTGTATAATGCAATACTAAACTATGTATTTATTTCTGTCTACGAAATCTGAAGTAATTTAATTAAACTGGAAACTGAAAACTGGAAGTTGAATAATTAAATTACATGAGCGATCTTATGTAACTTATGTAATGCAATCTATATAAGGTGATATGTCTTGCCAAAAGGAAACAAATTTCTTACCTCGGTCTTCGGGCGTTCACAGACGCGACAAGACGACATAATTACCCTTTAGGTTGTTCCTGAAATCCAAGCAATACGGCTCCTCCTTGCTCCTAGGGTTTGTCACGAGAACAAGGCTAGCGAGATCTCGGTCCAAAGCAACTAACCATAAGCTGAAAAATCCCAATTACTTCTATCAGGTGCACGATGAAAACATGAAGAGGGAAGGAAAGTTGATTGAAAATCTAAAGGTCCTCTGAATTTAAACTCACTTGGAGAGAGGAGCCAAATACGCGTTTTTCCCAATGACTGACGCTCATGGCACACTGTCGGAGGGTTATCGACGACGAAGATAAACTTGACTGTAAGAGAAAACCATAAATGTAACCGAAGAAAGCAACTAGGACTCGATATAACTGAAGGATGCTTACTGAGAACATAAATATTTGCCTGGTTTCTCTTCCTCACGACAGGATCGATCGGAAAGACTGGATCGGGAACTATAGAGGCCTCGACATGCGCTCCTGCCGACTACGGGCGAGGTGATGCAGAGGGATCTGCGACGATGGGGGCTTCTAGAGTCGACTCCTTCAGCGACGAGGCTTCATGGTGCCGCTACTTCTGTCGGCGCCTCCAGTCGAAGAGGAGGCAGCCCTAAGTAGTCTTGCCTCCCCGAAAAGGGCGCGACCATAAATGATGGGAAAAGGGACGTAATTTTGGCCTCACGTTAGGGAAAACTGAAACATCGTACCTTTAATCGAAACGAGCCGCGGGAGAGGCGACTTCGTGCAATCGGTTTGGAAAACTAAACATGAAACCGTCCATAAAAAGGTTGTCCCTCTCCTTAATCTCATATTACAAAACTGCCACCATCCACTAGGATGCTAAAACTTTAATTTGGGCTCCCTCTCACACGCGCAACCAGGTTCCTTCAAAACGGAAAATCTTAGAATTGGTAAGCACACTTTCTACACATAAATTTGATTATTTATTCTTCTTCTTCTTAAATACTCAATTGTGCATGAGATTAAACCTAACGAAAAAGAATACCGTGATTTGACGATGACACTGATCATAATTAATTGTGATCGGACCTTAACACTAAAAGGACGAGACATGAAATTTCGAATGTTACAAATCTTGTCTCATGTAAGAATAAGAAGAAATCTATTGTTGCTCGCTCTACTTCCAAGGCGAAATGTTGCTCAATGCCCCTTGCGATTTTTTAGCTCACTTGACTTTGTAGCCTCCTGATCAATTTAGTGTATGACAACTAAAATGCTATTCACTTCGTTGAGAATTCCTTGCATGAGCGTATAATGTACATCAAAATTGGTTGTTGCTTCATCAAAGTGAAGGTCATGCTTCAAGAAATTCAACTTTAGCGTGTTTTTGTCGCCTCTCATATCGGGCATTTCGCTTATATTCTCACAGAACTTCTACCATGTTCCTTGTGTTTGGGTTTTTCCAAGCCTGATTCGACCTAGTCCTCCAACTTGAGGGGGAGTGTAAAAAGTTATTGTAAATATTAGTTTATTTTCTTTTTTATCTTTTAGCCCATTAATTTGGTATCCCTTTCTGTATTTAATTAGGGTCATTTACATGACAAATAATTCAATTTAACTCATTTATCATGTAGAGCTTAGATTTCCTGCACTTTTGTGTGGATTACTGCATAAAGGAAAACTTGCAAAGCATGATCTAATACTGAGTTATTTGGTGCAGCTCATCTTTATTTGCAATTCTGCATTTGTTTACCTCACTGCATGCGAGTAAATGTTCTATATTATGATTTTTGTAGTAAGCTGAAATTCACATGCATTTTTAATGTAGGTTTTAGCTGTGATAAAAAATTGTCTTAAAGCAGTCCGAAACTCTCACAAGCTTAGCTCCATGATACGGGACATTCTATATTTTGACTCCTCTATTCATAGTGGCTTATGTTATTTTTTGCATGCATCTAAACAAGCACTTGAGGTTAGTGGTACTAGAATATCTTCGATGGAATATTATATCCAGAAATCTTGTTGTGCATATTTTGAATTTTATATAATGTCCAGAATTCAAGTGCAAGCCGCGAATTTGGCTTGAAGGAAACTGAAGATCTGCAAGATGCTGTCTGCTCTGCATTAGACATTGTCTTCTCTATGCTGGCTGATCTGTCTAAGGTAATACTGCACTGTTTCTTTTTCATGATTTACTTGCTCTAAATGTTAGTTACCCTTTTCTGGCGATGTATTACATGCTTTTTTTTGGAAACCACGATCCTTTTGCTGCACATGTGTTAGTATGTGTTTGGGGTTGTGGGTGTTAAAAGGCAAGCTATCTTAGGCTCATCGGAAGGTGAACACAACTCAACATAGTATCAGCTCTCTCGTTTTCGACGTCGTCGACCTAAAGGTTCGTTCGCTACGTTTGCTGGATAACCGTCTACGTTTCGACCTCTCGATCGATTGCTCCGTTTGTTCCCTCCATCGATCCTTACACTTGTCCGCTTGTCGTTCTTGGCGCTCGTTTACACCAAATATTCTATTCCGTTGCCGCCGACTTCTGCTAGTAGATCGGTCGATCTAGTTCTATTCACAGTCATTCCTGCGAGTCCATATCAATCGACCTTCTGTTCCTGTATCCATCGAACGTCGCTGCCTCGACATTGTCTGCTTCGTGGTGCTGTTTTTTGCGTTGCTGCTCCCGACAACTGTTGCGCTCTTGTTTCTGTAATCAAGGACAGTCCAAAGCCTTACACTTTAGCAATTGCTGCTCTTGTTGCTATTCCAGTTTCTTTCCAGGTGGGTTCACAGTCTCTATTCCTGTATACCTATTCCTGCAACCGCATATTTGGAAGTATAGCAGGTTAGTTAGATAAATTAAGTAAATCTTGGTTGTGGGTTAACCTCTTTTTCTATATATACAGAGGTGTCATGTAATATCTAATTGCTAAATTAGAAAAAATATTTCTCCTCATTTCTCAAATGGGTAATAGTTAACCTCAGTGTCCCTCTCCTCTCGTGACTCACGAGACTTAGGGTCCGTTTGGCATGGCTATGGCAGTTGTGAACGCGGTAGTTACGACTTTTTTGCTCCGCTAACATAGGAGGAAAACACCACCATCATGAAATGTGTGTTTGACATGACAACGGTTATGACCGCCACCTTGAAAAAAAACTAATATTGAACATAAAAATGGGTGGAATTCCTTAGGTGAGGTCGGGTGTTCACGAACGACGGTTCGTTACCACGACGTTCACGACTGCCACCACCGTGCCAAACAGACCCTTAGTCCTTCAAGTGCTACGAGCTCTGTCGGCGATCGCGATTCCTGCTTCTTCGAACACCACGATTTCTTCCTCTGTGATCTGTACCTGCGATCTTGATTTGTTCCTTTACAAGCTCTGTCTGCATTCGCTAGTATCGCGACACCAACGCGAGTCCGGTCGCTTCGGACGATCACGATTTCTTCTGCCCCCACTCTTAGTGATTTCCGCGGTTCTTACGAGCTCTTTTCAGCGAGTTCTAAGTGTCTTTTTTCAACGATTTCTGTGAAGCCTGTGTACCCCATCACTGCCCGAGCTTTGCGCCGTCGAGAGCTCCGACTTCTGCGTGATCTGATTTCTACTTCGAACTTCGATTTTCTTACGAGCTCTTTCCGTCCGTTCCCGTGATCCTCTTTCGTATTTTGGCATTTCAAAATTGCAGGCTCCTCAGACTCAAGTGTTCAGACTCTCTTTACTTTTACAAATCCCCCGGGAAATGATTTTTCGAACTCATGGTTCCTCCGGGTCCTTCTGGATTACCACCGTATCTTCAGACGACTCAAATTACTTCAGTGGTTCCATGCAGTGCAGCATGCCATTCGCAGTTATCAACTTTATGGGTATATAGATGGGATCATTGTTCAGCCTCCAAGTATTGATTTTATTTGGTGGAAGTGAGACGCTGGCAATTCTCATGTGGTCTCGTGGCTTCTCCACTCTATGTTCCCCTCTGTCTATCGTAGTTATATGCTTATGGACACGGCCTTTGAGATATGTACTTGGCAACACAAGACTTATTCTCAGATTGGTAGCGCTACCTAAGTGTACAAGCTCACTCGCCGTCTCCTTGAGATCAAGCAAGTCTCCTCTTCTGATGTCGCCTATTTCTTTGAGTTTGAATGCCTCTACCAATAAATAGACTACATTGAGGACTTCACTCCCGCCCGCACTGCTGATGCTCGTGCATTAAAAATCAAGGAGGACCGTTATCATCTCCATGTCTTCCTCATGGGCCTTATTATGGAATTCGACACGGTTTGCACGCATGTTCTGAACCCGCAACCACTTCCCTCTCTTCGGGAAGCCTTTAACATGGTCTTGGGTGACGAGGACCGTCGACGTTCTCTAAATTCTAACAGGGAATTTAATCATTCTGCCCTTGCTGACACTGGTCGAGTCCCTCCTTCCCCTCCACCTATGCGGATGTGTGATCATTGTGGCAAACAAAGTCATGTCCTAGACTCCTGTTTTCATCTTTATCCTCGCCTTGCTCCTTCGCGCAATGGTAATGGTAGTCGTTGCTGCGTCGGTTCTCCTTAGCCCAATCTTCCCTTTGCTGCTCATGCGATTGAAGACAATCTTGGTCGGTTTCCATCTGACGGTCCCTCCACGGATGAACTGTGGACTCTGCGTTGTCTAGTACGCTCTCAGGGAACATATTCCACAACTGCCTTCGCAACCGCCGATACCCCAAAGGACCTGTAACATCTCTACCTAGTTTGACATCAATTCATAAGCCTGGCCGAAACTTATGATGTGAAGCAAACTAAGCAACAATATGAATTAGTATCATAACAAGATTAACTAGTTTACAGCAGATATAAATGACTGTATTTAAAATTAATAAAGTACCGTTACCGATATACACGCAGAAGACCCGCCTTGGCAAGTTTATTCGAGGAGGATGCGCGACGACACGGGAGCACGCGACGCGGGATTGCAGACTGGGCTGCATGGCGTCGTGCGGACCGAACCGGGAGGTTCGGGTGATGCGGAATAGGGGACCGGCGGGTTCCTCTTTGTATCTTTATTTTAAATGTTGTATTTTATTTTAATGTTGAGTGTGGTGGATCCCTCCCTATAAAGAGGATCACCTTATGTTGCATTTCTTCTATCTTTGGATCAATCAAGTTAAAGTGATGGCTGCTCCCTCTTTTCCTCTTTCCCTAACCCTATCTTCTTCTCTCATCTCCTCCTCCTCCTATCTTCTCTACTGGCCGGTCCTCCATCAAGAGCCAGATTCTTCTGGGAAACCAAGAAGGTATCATTTGGTCCGACCTGCCGCTCCGCCCGCCACCCCGCGCCGCCGAAGTTTCCCTCATGGCACCGAACAAGAACATCCGCCCTACTGCCCCCCCCCCCCCACTCCACCGCCGACGACACCGAGACGGTCGTCGACTGCCTCGCGCAACACGCCAACCACCTCGCGAGCCTTATGTTGTCCGTGGAGGCGATCCTTGCGAGCCAAGACGCGATCCTCACTCGCCTCGAGGCCTTGATGCCGAACCAAACCCCGCCCCACCACACTCCGCCTCCGCCCGAGGCGGCATCACCGGCCGACACGACGTCCGTGCTCGGGACGCCACACCCTCCACAGGCGCCGACCTTCCACGCGTCGGCCCCGCCCCCGATTGTGCTACCTCCCGCCGTCGGCCGATCCCCCCTCACCTTGGACGTTCTCTCGTTCTCCGGGACGGACCCAATGGGGGTGGATCGCCCGCGCTGAGCAATACTTCGACCTAAACGGTACCCCCCCCCCCCCCCCCCCCCCCCCCCCCCCCCCCCCCCCCCCGGCGGATCGAGTCGGCACCGCCATGTTCGACCTTGACGGCTCGACCCTCCATTGGGCGCGCTGGCTCCGCCAGATCCAACCCTTCATTCCATGGCACGAGTTCAAACAAGAGATGATCAGTTGCTACGATTCTCGATACACCGGTTCCGCCATCGAGCGACTCTGCTCGGCCCGCCAGTCGACGACTATGGACGCTTATATCGACGAGTTTGTCGTGCTCGT
The DNA here is from genome assembly GCA_033032865.1 of Dactylorhiza incarnata. NCBI lineage: Eukaryota > Viridiplantae > Streptophyta > Magnoliopsida > Asparagales > Orchidaceae > Dactylorhiza > Dactylorhiza incarnata. The sequence goes on from JAWHQI010000085.1 coordinate 4,915,488, forward strand.
CACGCAAGTTCCAGGCCTCCCGCCCGGCCACTACCTGGAATTCTTTTTGCAAGGCCTCCTCCCCAATATCCGGGCCCGCATCCGGACCCACCACCCCCACACCGTTTCGGAAGCCCTTGAACTTGCCCGCGCGGTGGAAGCAGACATCGCCCCCCCCGCCCCCCCCCCCCCCACCCCCACCCGCGTTCCGCCACCCGCCGTTGCGCATTGGCGTCCCTCGGCCGCCCACAATGGGGGTCGTCCAGACGCCCCGCCCAGACGCCCCGCACCGCGTCTCTAATAACGATTACAACGACCTGCGCCGCCGCGTTTTATGCTTCCGCTAACCCTACTCACCGCAACATGTGTGTCCGGTCAAAGAGTTTCACACGATTATTGGTGACAGCGACTACGAGGACTCGACATTTTGGGCGTGGCGTGGCTGCAAACCTTGGGGGACGTTCGGGCAAACTGGGCCTCCATGACCATGTCATTCCAGCATCAGGTCCAACCGTCCCGCTTAGTGGGCGACTCTACCCTCCTCCGCTTGCCGATCTCGTTCCGGGCTATGACATGCGTCACCGACGTCGATTTCTCGGCCTGGCTATGGCCTCTCCAGCCGGCCCTGCCGGATACGGACGGCCCTCTCGCGGCCGATTTGCATGACGTGCTCGAGGAGTTCTCCGATATCTTTGCCACCCCGCCGTGCCTTTCGCCCATTCAGCCGACTGACCTTGCGATTGTGCTCCAACCGGGAGCGATGACGGTATCCGTTCGGCCCTACCGTTATGGACATGCCCAGAAGGACGAGATAGAGCGGATCATATAGGAGATGTTGTTGGGGGGCCTCATTCGGCCTAGTGCTAGTCCGTTCTCCAGTCCGGTCCTATTGGTCCGCAAGAAGGACAGGAGTTCGCGGTTTTGTGTGGATTACCGGGAGCTCAACAAAGCCATGATGCCCGACAAATACCCGATCCCAGTCATTCAGGAACTAGCTCCATGGCGCTGCTTTCTTCACAAAGGTGGACCTTCGCGCCGGATATCACCAAATTCGGGTCCGACCTGAGGACGTGCCGAAGACGGCGTTCCGGACGCATGAAGACCACTTCCAATTCTTGGTGATGTCTTTTGGGTTCACCAACGCCCCCGCCACATTCCAAGCAACCATGAATAACATCTTCCGGTCGGTCCTCCGTAAGCATGTACTTGTTTTTTTTATGACATCCTCGTGTTTAGTGGCTCTTGGCAGGACCACCTCCGCCACGTGCGTGAGATTTTTACCACCCTTCGGCGCCACCATCTCACCGTCAACCGGAAGAAATCCACTTTTGGTGCCACCACGGTGAGCTATTTGGGGCATACCATCTCCGCCAACGGCGTGGCCATGGACGAGGACAAAATTCAGGCGGTCCTCCGATGGCCGACTCCTTCCTCTCTTCGGGACGTTCGGGTGTTCCTCGGCCTCACCGGATATTATCGGCGCTTAATCAAGGACTATGGCGGGTTGTCCTGCCCTCTCACCTAGTTGCTGAAAGCCTCGGAGGAAGGCCCTTTTGTGTGGTCGCCGGACGCAATGGCGGCGTTCGTCGCCCTACATGCGGCTTTGGTGCAAGGACCGGTTCTGGCCATGCCGGATTTCCGGGAACCGTTCCTCGTGAAGTGTGACGCTTCGGATTCCGACGTAGGCGCCGTGTTGATGCAAGCCGGCCGGCCTATCACTTATTACAGTCAGGTGTTTTCTTCTGTGGTGCGTAGCCGCTCGGCTTACGAGAACGAGCTCATGGCCCTCGCGTTGGCGGTGCAGCATTGGCGGCCATACCTCTTGGGCCGCCCCTTCGTGATCCGCACCGATCATCATAGTCTTCGCTACTTACTCCAGCAGAAAATCGCCACGCCAACACAACAACTTTGGGTGGCCAAGCTTTTTGGTTATGACTTCACGATCGAGTTCCGTCCTAGCAAGACCAACCAGGCGGCCGATGCTCTCTCTCGTCACCCTCACGGCCTGGAATTGGCCGCCATTTCGAGATCGGTTTGGGAGGACGCCACCGTCCTCCAGCAAGAAGTGGACCACGACCCCCAATTGACTGACATTCGGGCGGCCTTACTAGCGGACCCGGCGGCACGGCCGCCCTATTCTCTCGTTGGGGGCCTGCTCTTCCATCGGGGCCGCCTAGTGCTATCGGCAACCTCCTCTCGGATCCCGCAACTGTTAGCCGAGTTCCACTCCACACCCTCGGGGGCCACACAAGGGCTTTCCGTATGTATCAGCGTTTAGCCACATCGCTGTACTGGCCACACATGCTCCGCCAGGTGAAGGCCTACGTGGCAACATGTTTGCCTTGTCAGAAGGCGAAATATGAGACGATGTTCCCAAGCGGCCTATTGCAGCCCCTGCCGATTCCCGAGCGCGTTTGGGAGGACATTGCGATGGATTTCATCTCGGCTTACAAGAACGAGCTCATGGCCCTCGTGTATGGATGGTGGTCGTCGACCGTCTCACGAAGTACACCCACTTTGTTCCTCTCCACCATCCATACACGGCGACAATTGTGGCAGACAACTTTATCACTGAGATCGTGCGACTTCATGGCTTTCCCCGCTCCATTGTGAGCGACCGCGACCCACTCTTTCTCAGCAGTTTTTGGACTTCTCGTTTCGTCTCCAAGGCACGCATCTCCGGATGAGTACGACATATCATCCGCAGTCAGATGGGCAATCCGAGGTGCTTAATCGGTGTTTGGAAACGTATTTGCGATGCTTCATTGGCGAGAGGCCCAGATCGTGGGCAAAATGGTTATGCTGCGCGGAATACTCCTATAATACGACATACCATCACGCCACAAATGCCACACCGTTCGGGACCGTCTATGGCCGACCCCCCCCCCCCCCCCCCCCCCCCCCCCCCCCCCCCCCCCCCCCTCATCCGTGCTCCGACATCTTCCGGGGGGATGTTGTTACGAACTAGAGGGAGAGAACTAGGGTTTGAGAGAGCCTAAGGAAAATACCTGATTAATAACTTTCATGCTCAACAAAGGAGGGGTTGGGTATTTATGCCCACCCAACCCCTAGGGCCGGCCGGCCCCCATAGGGGCTGAACCGGTGCGGTTCAGCCCCGGTGCTCCTTATATTAATATTGGCGGGCTGAACCAGATGGTTCAGCCCGGTCTTCCTCCGCCTTCTCCTTTGGTCGACGTGCCCAATAGCCGAATAACCTGGTAATGACGCCGGGCGTAACATTCCCTCCCCCATCAAGGACCAGCTTGTCCTCAAGCTGGAGGCGGGGAGTGTGAGGCTCCTGGAACAAGCCGTCTCTGGCGTGCATCTGAGACGAGACCTCTGTTGGAGCCGCAGGCGCTGCTCCACTCATCGTACTAACCGGTGCCACGCTGCGGAGGGAGATATCCTTGACCTGAGACGATTGGAGGCCTTCCAAGCAGTACCCCTTCCCGTGCTGGCTGAACTCCATAGTCATCTGGACCCAATCGAAGGTCACCCGCTTAAGTTGTTGCAGCCACGGTGCACCCAACACCATGTCAGAACCCCGGATTGGCAATAAGTAAACATCAATATGCTCGTTGTATCCCTGTATCTGGAGCTCCACCCCTTTCATCACCCCCTCGCATTGCAGTGTACGTCCATCCGCCACCCTGACGTGGAACGCTGCGCTGCGATCTATGACACCCCCCGTCTTCCGGGCCACACCGGGTTGGATGAAGTTGTGAGTGCTCCCGCTGTCCATCAAGATCGTCACCGTCGCCCTGCCGACCCTCCCAGTCAAGTGTAAGGTCGGAGATGGGGTACCCCCCTTCAGGGCCTGGAGGGATACGACAAAGTCGTCAAAAACCAACTCTCCCTCCGCTGCAGTGTGAGTAACATCTTCCGCTTCCTCCTGTAGCATGAATACCTGGACCTTCTGGCAAGCGTGCCCGCGGGTATACTTCTCATCGCAGTTGAAGCATAACCCTTTGTCCTTTCTGGCCTGAAGCTCCTGCCACGTCAACCTCGTCACCGTAGGGCGGCCCCCGGTAGGTGGTTCTTGCTTGGGTACATCTGCACCCGTAGGTGCCCGACCTGTCGTCCGAGTCCTCTGCCGATTGTATCGCTCCTCCTGTATCCTGGCCAGGCTGATGGCATGACTCAAACTGCGTGGCATGTAGGCGTGGACCTCGTCTCTCAGGTGATCCTTCAATCCTGATACAAAGCAGCTCAGCATCGTTTTTTCCTCCCAATTGACCCGATTGGCCAACTGTTCAAACTCTATCCGGTACTCCGTGACGGTCCCGTTTTGCCGCAATTTCTGCAACATGGCTTCAACATCTTCGTACTCCAAAGGACCGAAGCGAGCAGAGAAGGACTCTACAAACTCCTCCCAGGGTGCATAGTCGCGTCCCCTCAGAAACCATTTTGTCCACTGATAGGCGTCCTCTTCCAGGTGGAAAGATGCCAACTGAACCCACTGCCCCGACGGAATCTCTTGGTATTTGAAAAAAAGTTCAGCTTTCTGGATCCACTCAAGGGCGTCACCTCCTTTGAACTTAGGGAAGTTCATTCGTGTCAATTTGGGCTGCATATATGGGCGGTGTTCTGCCGGTGCTGGATGGTATGTTGGTGCTGGAGCCACTGCGGGCCCGGGCCGTCCCCGGTCCAGACCGTAGCCTCCTTGTTGCCCTCCACCCCATGGGTTGCCATTCCCATAGTCTGCCGGTCCTCCATATGGCGGTGGCATCGGAAGGATGCCTGCCACACCCCCGAATGGGATCACATTCGCTCCAGTAGGTCGAAAAGGGGCTGCTCCCTGCCCTGGACCCCGCCACGAGGAACCCGGCTGCATTCCCGGTCCGTTCCAAGCGTACTGAGCGCCGAACGGCCCATTCGGTGCCGCCGATCCCGATACGTGGATGCCGCCTCCCATAGACCCGGATCCGGCACCTTGTTGCGTTCCACTTCCGATTCCTGTGTCGTTCTGCGCCGGGGGATGGTAGGATACTTCGGTTTCGGATCCCTCCGCCGCGTGGGATTTTCCTTTCAGATTTTGTACGAGTAAGTTCTTGATCTCCTCCATGCGCGCGTCGAAGCGATCCTCTAGATTTTTATGGGAGGATTTCACTTGTTCTTCGAGTGTCGCCACCTTGTCTGATAATCCAACGTAGTTCTCTTCGATGGTGGCCAAGCGTGCATTCTCGGCTTCGGTGCGTGTCACCATGGCTTCGGTGCATGAAAAGGTGAAGCCGCCTGAAGTCTGCGGGTTGCCTTGAAGATTTGAACTGGAAGCAGGATGACCTAGAGGCGATGGGTTGCGGGCTGGGACTGTAGCAGAACCACCGTTTCAGAAAAATAAATTCCTGTTTTATGTATTCTGCTCGGGGGATGATGGACGGTCCGTTTTCTGGGCTTGGACAGCGGCAGGGCTGAAATTGGAGGGCGAGGAGGCTGTCGGCTGGGCAGAAACAACACAACAACTCCAATCTAGGGCACGGAGGGCTCGACCAGAGATGTAAAAGGGAGTAATCCAGCACCTGGGAAGATCGACGCAAGCAATCGGAGAAGAAGACGTCTTTCTCAGCGATCCGGAGAAACAGTCGATCCGGAGTCGTCGCTGGAATCCGTCGATCGCAGAAACAGTCGTAGGCGCTGGAATTTGGATCGTCGATGTCGAGCAGCGCTGGAGTCGTCGACGTCGAGCGAGGAGGACGGAAGCCTTGGTCGCTGGATCCGAAGGAGTCGGGGATGACGGAAGCCGCAGGAAGTCGGCGAGGGCTGGAGTCGCAGATGATGCGGAAAAAAAAATCCGGAGGACGAAGCCTCTGATACCAAATGTTACGAACTAGAGGGAGAAGAAGCTATTGGAGAGGGAGAGAACTAGGGTTTGAGAGAGCCTAAGGAAAATACCTGATTAATAACTTTCATGCTCAACAAAAGAGGAGGGGTTGGGTATTTATGCCCACCCAACCCCTAGGGCCGGCCGGCCCCCATAGGGGCTGAACCGGTGCGGTTCAGCCCCGGTGCTCCTTATATTAATATTGGCGGGCTGAACCAGATGGTTCAGCCCGGTCTTCCTCCGCCTTCTCTTTTGGTCGACGTGCCCAATAGCTGAATAACCTGGTAATGACGCCGGGCGTAACAGATGTTCCGTAGCTAGCTTGACCGACCATTTGTATGATCGGGACGTTATCATGGACAGTTTGAAGCATCACCTCCGGCGCGCACAGGCCAAGATGCTCTCTTTTGCTAACCGGAAGCGTCGAGAGCTTTTCTTCCAAGTGGGCGAGCGAGTATTCCTCAAACTTCATCCATACCGCCAGCTTACGGTCGCCCGCCACCCTTGCCCCAAATTAGCACCTCGTTTTCATGGGCCCTTTGAAATCGTCAGTCGCATCGGAGTCGTGGCCTACCGGCTCCGCCTACCAGACAGTAGCCGCATCTACCCGGTTTTTCATGTTTCTCAACTCCGGCGCATCATCGGCGACCACCCCGTCACCGACCACATACCAGCCGACCTCGACTACTCCAGCTCCGAACCCCTTTACCCGGAGGCCATCATACGCCGGGGGATCCCACTCCGGAGGAGATCCGGGTCGCTTGGCGCAACCGCCCTATCGCCGCCGCGACTTGGCTACTACGGGATTATTTTCGCCGCCAATTTCCGGATTACTGCCTTGAGGACAAGGCTAATTTTCCAGACGGCGGTATTGTTACCGATATGCACGCGGAAGATCCGCCTTGGCAAGTTTATTCGAGGAGGACGCACGACGACACGGGAGCACGCGACGCGGGATTGCAAACCGGGTCGCATGGCGCCGGACAGACCGAACTGGGAGGTTCGGGTGATGCGGAATAGGGGACCGGCGGGTTCCTCTTTGTATCTTTATTTTAAATGTTGTATTTTATTTTTATGTTGAGTGTGGTGGATCCCTTCCTATAAAGTGGATCACCTTATGTTGTATTTCTTCATCTTTGGATCAATCAAGTTAAAGTGAGGGCTGCTCCCTCTTTTCCTCTTTCCCTAACCCTAGCTTCTTCTCTCATCCTCTCCTCCTATTTTCTCTACTGGTCGGTCCTCCATCAAGGGCCGGATTCTTCTGGGAAACCAAGAAGGTATCAAGTACCCTAAAGTTTGAAACACAGAGCCAACTAGGAAGTAAGAGTGAACAACATGACCCGTAATCCCTGCAATGAAAATTTCGAAAACGGATCAACCCACTGGCGAGCAAGAAAGACTTTCCCCCCAGTGACACTAAAAAAATATCTTGAAACAAATAATAAGAGCATGCTTTTAAAAGTAAAATTTTATACTAGTAAATGTAAACTATGTTCTATGCATGCTTTTCTATCAAAAATACCTTTAAACTTAAATGTCTGTTTTATTTCATGATCTTAAACTGAAAATTCTTTCCAATTTTGAAATCATAAACCCATATAAAGATTGCTGGTTTTCGACTTGCATATGGAATATAGATATCTCATGTTTTCTTTTCTTCTCATTCTTAGTTAAGTAGATTCTTATGCACATTCTAACAATTCGAGTCCCGACTCACAAACATATGTGTTCTAGTGTCTCTCGGTCACAGACACAGACTCAAATCTACTAATCTTTGTATGGGGTGTCGATTCCCCAACTAGAGGCTCATGTGGACTGCTGTACATGAGTATGATGGTGTGCCTCCATCAATCATGAGGAAAAAATACCTCTCATTCCCCCTTCTGAAATGATCATCTAGTGCTTGGTACGAACATTACATTATGTCGCTCGTTGGAGGCCACTAGTCTGAGGCTTACTTCATGTTCTGATCTTTTGCTTCTTGCTTTATTCGTATTCAACGTCTTTAACCGATTGTGTTCGTGCGTTAAGAGGTTAGTTTTCATGTACTTATATGTATGTCGAATTATGCTAATTTAATTGACATCTAACATGAATTTGTATACTATTGATGATTTAAATCCACATGTGTTCAGTAATAAATTAATTATCTTAATATGAATTCATGTGCTACTGATAATTCATTTTCACGTGTGATCTATAATTGATTATTAATCTACTATCATGAAATACAAAGGCTATGAGCATTACTATTTATCATAAACCCAGGCACGACTTAATAAATACCAAAAAGGAAATGAATTACTTACATTCTTTCATACGTGTATAAGGGAAAACATAACACTTTTCTTGCATCTTAATATAGACTATTCACATAATAGTGACAATTGATTACTTGATAATTACCATTTGCTACTTTGCAAATCTACGAATTTTCTTTTATATTTTCACTCATGTCATAATTTTTCGTACAAAGGTAAAATACTTAGATGGAATTAGGTAAATTTATCTATGTGATATGTCTAACTAAAAGGAAATGAATTTCTTACATCGGTAGTCCGACGTTCAAAGGCGCGGCGAGGCGGCAAGATCACCCTCTAATTTGAAAAGGAACTATGCATGGATTTCTCCGATTTGCTCCTGATGAAGACCCATAATCTCTTTCCAACCATTGAAAATTACGTGAAGTTCTTTCGATCAACATGATGGATAACCTCCTCTCCTCTAGGTTTAACTGAAATTCCTATCATAATTTCTAATTATTAAGTAGGAAAGGAAGGAGAATGATTCGAAACAAGAAGACATGCTTACTTCGCTCCAATGATAAGCAAACTGTCTGAAAGTGCAAACCAAATTAAAGATTTACATTAAGGATTAATTTTCTTGGGATTTTACAGGACCAATCCGCCTGCACTGCCCCCTCTGAGTCGATCATTGACTCGTATGTCAATACTCACATTATTGGGGCATCGTCAGGTTTCATCTCTTACACCCCCTCTCGATGCGTGATAAAATTATCACCTCCAATGGCTCTATCTTCCATTGCTGGCAAGGGAACCATCTTATGTTCCTCTGCCATGTCGCTCACATCGGTTTTATATTTTTCTACATTTTCTCAAAATTTATTATCTATTAGCCGTCTGACCTGATGGCAGGAACTGTGGGGACCTGTACATCCTGGACCATCCACTTCCTCAAGCTCTCTTCAATACTCTTTGTTCCTCTACTGCGGGTGTGCGACGATGACACCGACGTCTTGGACACCCCTCCACCAACTATCTTCTCAAGCAATTTTCTTTATTTTCAATTTCTTTGAGTACCTTTGTTTGTGATATTTGTGAACTTTCTAAATATGTACGTCACATTCTTACTCATTTATCTTCTCCTAGTATGGTTCCTTTTGATGTTATTCATATTGATGTTTGAGGATCTTCCTTTGTAACCTCTCTCTCAGGTCACTATTGATTTGTGACATTTATTGACTGTTTTTCTCTCTACTTTGGTATATTTATTAAAATGGAAGAGTGATATTTTTTATTGCTTTAAACTTTTTTCGAAAAATGGTTGCCACTCAATTTGGCTGTACTATTTGAGTGCTCCGCAATGACAATGGGGGAGAGTATAACGACCGTGGTATTTTTGACACTTATCTTGCTGACCATGGTATCTTTCACCAAACCATGTGTGTTCATACCTCCACCAAAAATGATGTTTCTGATGTTAAGAACAAACATCTCCTTGAAGTCACACGGTGTCTTCTTATTACAGTGAATCTCCCAAATTCCTATTGGGGCGAAGCGGTCCTCACTTTGACTTACCTCATTAACCGCCTTCCCTCCGGTACCTTACAATATGCCTCCCTTATCTATCGTTTGTCCACCAAATGCGTTGTCCACACCTCTCATCTCCCTCGTGTGTTCAGATATGTCTGTTTTGTCCTTGTTCATCAACACAATCGTGATAAACTGGATGTTCGTTCCCATAAATGTGTTTTCGTTGTGTACTCATACTACTAAAGAGTATTGTTGTTAGCACTCTTCCTCTCGACATTTCTTCTGTACCATGAAAGTGACTTTCCGTAAAGGAGAACAATTCTTTGGCTCTCATCAGGGGGAGAGGTACACTGAGGTTGACACTCCCAATATTCCCCCTCCCATTGTGGCTTGTAGTTTTTCCTTCCACGAGTCCAACTACCATAATCGCTCCTGTCCTTTTTCCTTCCACGTGTCCAACTACCTCGTCTGCTCCTGTCCTCAATTCAATTCTTGTTGTCGGGAGGCTTATTCCTCCACTTCCTCAGGTCTATCGTCGGAGCAACACATGTGTTGAGTTGTTACAAACCCTGTCATTCCACCACAACAGATATACACAATTGCTAATCATATCTCCTATCACAATCTTACACAGACACATAAAGCCTTAATCTCCTCTTTGTCTTATGTTCGTATTCCTAACACTTGAAAGGAAGTGATTGATATACCAGAATTGAGAACGACAATGCAAATAGAGATGTTTGCATTGGAGATGAACCAGACTTTGAATCTATCTCATCTTCCCGCTGGAAAAAACTTGTTGGCTCCAAATTGATGTTTTCTATCAAACATAACCAAGAAGGGGCGTAGAGAGATACAAAGTGTGGCTATCACTCAGGGATATACTCATACTCCTGGCTTGGACTATCATGAAATGTTTGCAGCAACTATCAAAATGGGTTTCATCTGCGTTATTTATTATGTGTTGCATGCCTGAGATGGGATTTGCAACAAATGGATGTTAAATTGCCATTTTACATGAAGATTTTAAAGATGAAGTATACATGAATTTTCGACATGGTTTCTTAAAGATAATATGAAGGGAAAGTGTGTTAACTTAAAAATTCTCTTTATGGTTTTACGCAATTTCCCAAAGCTTGGTTTGAAAAATTCAAAAAAGCCACGACTCTATTGGGATACAAACAAGGTCACTCTGATCATACTCTCTTTTTTAAAAAGAAAGCAGAGAAAGTGGTTCTCATTGTCTATGTCGACAATATCATTATCATAGGAAATGATTTAGAAGAAATCACATGACTTAAACCGTGCCAATGAAAGGTGTTCGAAGCCAATGATCTTGGAAAGTTGAAATATTTTTTTAGAAATTGAAGTTGCGCGATCAACTGTGGAATCTTCATTTCTCAGAGGAAATGTCCTGGTTCTTTTAGAAGAAACAAGGATGCTTGATTATGTCCATGCATATACCCTTATAGAAATAAATTGTAAAATCGATGAAGACGATGATCTTGAGAATGTGAACTCCGCTAGCTATCAAAGATTGGTGGGAAGACTAATCTATCTCACACACACTCGTCTTGATATGACATGCAGATGGAATCCTTAGTAGATACATGCATTCTTCCAGATTGAGAGATCAGGAAGCCTCTATACGGGTTTTATGGTACCTGGAGAGGTCTCCTGGACGTGGCATCCTATTCTCTCGGAACAAGCATTTGAATGTTGAAGTATATACAAATGTTGATTTGGTTGGAAGTTAAGATGATTGAAAGTCCACTTCCGAATATTACTCCTTTGTTGGAGGGAATCTCCTGACCTGGCGAAGTAATAAATAAAACATGATAGCAAGGTCCAACTTAGAAGCAGAATACAGAGCAATGTCACAAGTGATATGCGAAAGACTCTGGCTTCAATTTATAATGCATGATTTGAGATTACAAGATGGAATTCCTTTACGACTATATTGCGACAATAAAGCTGGTATCAATATTGCCTATTCTCCAGTTCAACATGACCGAACAAACATTTTGAAATTGATAAACACTTCACCAAGGGCCACCGAGAAAGGCGACATTTGCACTCTGTTCGTTCAATCTCAAGATCAGCTAGTAGACATCTTCACCAAGGGCTTGGAATGTGACATCATCACTGATAATATCTCCAAGTTGGGAATGATCGACATATACTCATATCTTAAGGGGGAGAGTTGAATTAGATAAACTAAGCTAAAGTCTATTATGAAGGCCCAACATAAAGTCCCATATTCTTATTCATTTTTTTAGTCTCACACCTTTAATCTTGGTTTGGGTTCACCTCCTTTGTGTATATAGAGAGGTGTCATGTAATAGTTAATTGCTAGATTGAAAATATTATTTCTCTCCATTTCTCAACTATATCTTGTCCACCTACAACTTCCTAAATGGGGTGCTTCTTCTTCTGTGCTCTTCCTCTCCAGATGGGGGACAAATTGAAGAGTGTTGTCTCCCCTAAATGGGTAGTTGATCAAACTAAATACTATGGTGGAGGAAATTTGAATGTGGATTTATCTCACGGCGTACCTCACATCAAATTGAATGGTAGGAACTACATCCTATGGGCTAATCTATGCAAATATTTATTGGGAGTCGTCGAAGACTTCGATTTGTCATTGGATCCAAACTTGCTCTCATCAAGACTGACCTTTCTTATGAGGAATGGGAAGGTGAGAACTTCGTTGTGATCAATTGTCTTGTCAACTCTATGGAACCCAAGATTGCAAGTAAATTCTTATTATGTCAAACCACTAAAGAAATGTGAGAGTTAATTGAACATAATTATTCAAAAAAGGACTCGGCAAAGATCTGCCAACTTCAATCTTAATAGATACGTATGAATGATTCGAGAAGTATTTTAGTAAATTGACCCATATGTGGGCAGAAATTGACCAATGCTCATCCGTTCAAACCATCCAGGACTACATAACCGACTTATGTAACAAAGATTCTTTGAAATGCTTTCTGGCCTTCCTTCATAGCTTGAATTCCAAAGAGTTCAGATGTCGAGCTATGGGAGTAGCGTCAGGGAGGTCGGCGGTATAGTCACATCGAGCAACGGGAGCAGTGTCAGGGAAGACTGGATTGCCTGGATCGGCAGAGGTAGTCGACATGATAAACTTTGCGAGCAACAGGAGGAGCGTATGTGAAGACTGGATCGTCTGGATCAATAATAGAGGACGCTGGAGTATCCTCTAGAGGAGATCAACACCGAGCAAGAAGTCGGAATAAGAAAAGAGGAAAAATGACCACAACCATAATGGATGCGAGCACATGATTCCTCTTCGTCGACAAGCACGAGATTCCTCTTTGTCGTGGAGCACGAGATTCCTCTTCGTCGTCGAGCACAAGATGCTTCTTCTTCGTCGCACTAGTTGCTTCTTCTTCGTCGTACTTCAATGAAGGCAACTTATAACGGCTAGTACACAATTTGATACCATGTAGGGAATAAGAATAGCATACATTTTCATTAATCCATTGGGTATTATATACAGATTACACATGAGGGTAAAAAAGATCTAACTAATCTACCTTGCACGGATACTTAAAAATGCTCTACGTATCGGCTCGGACGCGTATCGGATACGGGAAATGCTCGGAAACTCTCGGAAACGCGTTTCCGAAACTCCAGGAAACGTATTTTTAATTATTAAAAAAAAAACAATTTAGGATACGCGTTCTGATACGCGTTTCTGTGCGATTTAGGTTTTAATATTAATATGCTCCTTATTTTTCCGTTGCTGCTCCCGTGCGTGCCCTTATTTTTCCACCGCTGCTCCCGTGTGCTCTCGCCTCAGGTCCGCTGTGTGTCTTCTTCTCCGCTCCCGTGCGTTCGCCTCAGGTCTTTTCCGCCGCTGCTCCCGTGCGCTCTCGCCTCAGGTCCGCTGTGCGTCTTCTTCTCCGCTCCCGTGCGTTCGCCTCGGGTCTTCTTCTTCTTCTTCTTCTTCTTCTTTACCTGCTTCTTCTTTCGCCTCGGGTCTTCTTCTTCTTCTTCTTCTTCACCTGCTTCTTTCGCCTCAGGTCTTCTTCTTCTTCTTCTTTACCTGCTTCTTCTTTCGCCTCAGGTCTTCTTCTTCTTCTTCTTCTTCTTCTTCTTTACCTGCTTCTTCTTTCGCCTCAGGTCTTCTTCTTTCGCCTCAGGTCTTCTTCTTTCGCCTCAGGTCTTCTTCTTATTCTTCTTCTTCTTTCAGTACCTGCTTTCAGTACCTGTTTATGTGAAGAGTTTGATGTCCATCATTACATATTATTGAATGTAGTGATTGAGATGGTAACTTAGTTTGTTAGTTGTTGTTTTTATATTAATTAATACTTGTATTAATATAATTAAAAAAAATAAAAAAACGTTTCCCGTATCCGTATTTTTTTTAAAATCACGTTTCCCGTATCCATTTCGTATCGTATCCCGTATCCCGTTTCCGTCCCCGTGCAACGTAGTAACTAATCAATACAAGAAATAAAATAAGAACAAGATATAGTATTTATAACCATAATAATATTTTTTCATGATAAATTTTAGCAAGTAATCAATTTTGAGTTATGGTAAGGACTTAATATCTTGATTTTTTCTCAAGAAAGGCCTTAATCCAAACACCCTTTAAAACCCTTTTCCCAAGCCAAAGAAAGAGCACACTGGAATTGGATTTGACCAATCGAGCCTATTCTTGTCCCCTTGCGCACCCTCCTTTGCTCGTTCAACATGCGGTTTCTTCCCTTAAGATTGATGTCCAAACCTTCTCCGGTCGTATATGTTCGACACCACAACCCACCCCCAGTCTCCAGCACTGCCAACTTCTGACACTACAGTCCACAGCAAGCAACGTCTGTTGATAAACAATGTTGAACTCCGTCTCCATCTGCCCCAACACTCCTATCCTTAGCGACCGAGTCTCTAACCAGGTCTACTTGTGCATTTCTCTCCTCTCAGACCTTATCCTCTCTGCCCCAAAATCCGATAAACCTACCCCCTAGCCTTCATTCCAAAAGCTACCCGTAATGCAATCTGAGCAGTATGGCAGCAGGTGTACTTAGATTATATATCCAAGCATACTCATACTGTGTATATGCCTGCCAAAAGTACGCTGTCCTACTGTGGGGGATCCTTAGGTTTGGGTGTAGATCATGTGTGACTTTAAAGTTACATGTTTAATTAATGCAGCTGTTCTTATAACATATGTTATAAGTGATACTTGATGTTAATGTATTTGTTCTAGCCAAAATAATATTTCCTTTGTTTAAATTTAATTATTGAATTCTAATTATGCATATTTAATTTATATCCTGGCAACACTTGAATTATCATTCACGCTAATTCAATTCTAACAGATATTTGAATCAAAAATAAACTCACGCATGTAATTCCAATTCCTACATTTGAACTCACCCTAAGAAATTATGAACAATAGTGCATGTAGCTTCATTAGTTTCACTTATATACGGCAGTTTTAATTTTTTCATGATCCGGCTTTATCAGCATAATCCAGCTCTCTTCAATTGTATTATATATTACTGATTGATTAGTGTCAAGAATGACAAAGCCGACCTATTGTTATGGAGACACTATACTTCCTTCTAAGATTATTGCAACAACATGCTACCTGAAAGAACGAACTGAGTTGTATTGCCTACCGGTATAGTTGGAGTAATGCAACTGACGTTGATTTTTTCTTCTTCTCTTGAAATACAATTGAATTTGTTCATGTTCCTTTATCAGTTGCGCATCCTTCAATGGTTAATAAATGTGACTGATCTTGTATGTGTTCGATCAGGGATCGACTTCGGCTGCACCATCTTTTGTGCAAACACTGCTGCCTGCTTCAAGCAAGACTGCTTCTGTTTTCACTGTGACATTATCATTGATGAATTTATTTTCATATCCAGTAAGTACAAGAGTATTTCTTACTAACTCTGCTTGCACGTTTCCCAGTTAATGATCCTTGTAATTATTTTTGTTCAAAAACTTTGCTTATTTCAAATCTGTAAGAAGTTCCCTGGATTTGTTTCAGCATAACCTGTATTTGATGCATCGAGGTCGGACTTTTAATGCATTATCTCAATAATTCTTGAGCAGGCATATGTGAGTCACCACCTTAATAATTATTGGAAATCAGAATATTACATTGATTCAATACCTTTACTCCTTAATATATAGGAGTAAGTAATATAAGAAATATAAAATACCGAAAAATTAATACAAGTTTAATTTACTATCCCCAACACTTCCCCTCAAGTTGGCCGTCTGATGTCTGTCATGCCTAACTTGCTCATAATTTTTCCAAAAGAACTTTGAATCAATCCCTTGTGAGCACATCAGCACAATTCCTCTCACTATGTTTCCTTTGATGAAATGTATGTCAACTTCCATGTGTTTAGTGCGGTCATGTTGGACAGGATTGTGCGCAATGCTGATGGCTGCCTTGTTGTCACAATAAAGCCTGATTGGCCCCCTGCTTTCAATGTCAATGTCCTCCATAATGGACTGAATCCACAATCCTTCACAGATTCCATGTGCCATAGCCCGGAACTCTGCTTCAGCACTTGACCTGACAACCACATGTTGTTTTTTGCTTCTCAATGTCACCAGGTTGCCACCAACCAGAGAGCAATACCCAGACGTGGATCTCCGATCACCAACGGATCCCGCCCAATCAGCATTTCTGAAGACTTCTATTGTCAACTCTTTACTGGGTGAGAACAGGATACCTGTTCCTAGAGAGGACTTGGGTTATTGTAAGATCCTGTGAGCAGCATCCAAGTGGAGAGACCTCGGTGAATGCATGCATTGACTGATAACACTAACCGCGTATGAGATGTCAGGACAGGTATGCGATAAATAGATAAGCCTCCCCACAATTCGTTGGAATCCAGCGATGTCACCAACAACTTCCCCGTCGTCTCTTCCTAGCTTATGGTGGCCTCAATAGGAGTGTCTGGTCTGCACCCACTCATCCGTGATGTCTCTAGCAAGTCGAGATTTACTTTCTTTGAGAAATAAAGATCTCATGCCTTGACCTGACGACTTCGATGCCCATGAAGTACTTGAGATTTCCAAGGTCTTTTACCTTGAATTCCCTTGCTAGTCTCACATTCAGATTTTTGATCTCCTCCATGTCATCCCCTGCTATAACAATATTGTCCACATAGACGATAAGGGCAGCCAATTTACCTTGTCGGTGCTTTGTAGATAAGGTGTGGTCGTCATTGCTCCGTGTGTAACCAAATGTCAGGATGGCTCTATGGAACCTCCCAAACCAGAATCGAGGGGACTGTTTCAAGTCATATAGAGTCTTCTTTCACTTGCAGACCTTTCCTACCGACCCTTCTGGAGTAAGACCGGGAGGTAGGGACATGTAGAGTTCCTCCTCTAAATCTCCATGGAGGAAGACATTCTTCACGCTTAATTCACTGAGGTTCTACCCTTTGCACGCTGCTCAAGGGAGCAGAATTTTGATGGAGTTCATCTTTCTACAGGAGCAAAGATCTCCTAATAGTCAATCTCAGCTGCCTGAGTATATCTTCTAGCCATCAATCTTGCATTGTATCATTCAAGAAGTCCTTGGGAGTTTTGCTTCACAGAGAAGACCCACATATACCTAGCCACAATCTTCCCTTGAGGAAGGTGCACCAGATCCCACTACAATTTTTTTCAAGAACCATCATTTCTTGAAGCATTGGTTCCTTCCACTCATGGTGCCCAGGGCTTCCTGCCAAGAAAAGTGGATGGATATGGAGGACAGAGGGTGACAAATGTTATATACGAAGGAGACAAGGAGTCATATGTCACAAAGTGAGACGGAGGATGCAGGGTAGAAGTACGATTATCTCCTTGAGTACTCGAAGATGGATCTGGTGTTGGACCAGGTATCATGAGCGAAGCTTGTGTATTTCTGCCCCTCCTCCGAGTATAAACCTGCAAAGGAGGTGATGTAAGACCCCTTTTTTTTCTTTTGAAAACCCGGGTCTTATGCCCAGAACCGCCGCTTTGCGGTGACACCCTCGCTCGGGAAGGTCGCCACTACAAAACGCCGATCCTGCCGGCCATATCGATCACAGAAGAAGAAAAGAATAAACGAACAAATAGAAGTTCAAGTCTACAATCACATGTTATATATAATAAATGTCCACATGGTATAACTGAAATAACAATATTACAATAATAAAGGGCACATGTTGTGAAGTAGTTTACTGATAACAACCACCAAAATTATATACAAATTCACAGAGCTTCCTAGTGCCCTGAAATGTCCTATCACCAAGTTGCACATTTTTCCAGAGAGTTTTGGACCCTTATCTATATTTCTTAAAATTAAGGTAAAATAAGTGTCTTGTGAATGAAGTATTGGTTAAATCATCTAATAAATTTCACAAAAAAAACCAGAGGTCTATAATATGATTATAAAGGCACTACCAAGGTTTCATCATCATCCAAGACCATTTGAGCATGTAAATGTCTCTTATAAGAAATTTCCCTAAAGGGTTTATGACCGAATTTAGGGGAATTATGTACTCCTAAAATTCTCTCAAAATTCCCTAGGGCATAATTACATCTCATGAACATATCTCCTAGGTTCCATGACCATTCTATAGCTTTTGACCACATGTCCTTTACAAAGCTCTATATGCACCCAAGGGGTATGTCTAGGGTTCTAGGGCATATCCACCTCTACACCACCCCATCTTACTCATGAAGGTGTTTTAGGTGATCCTAAACCAGTGGCCAAGGTTTCAACTCATGGTGCTGAGTTCTGACCACCATAGCCCAAGATAAACACCATACCCTAACTTTGACCCAATTTGACCTAACTTGGGTTGACAAATTACCCAACCAAATCAGTCCCAATTGGGCTGAGATTTTTACCAGGGTCAGGTGATAACCCTAAGAAGTACCCACCAAAATTTGGAGGGCATTGGAGGTCATTTGACCCAATAATTAATTAATATTTAATTTATGAATTTATTACAAAAACCTTAGAAAAAGGTTCTCCTAAAATTCCCATCTTTGAGTATGATGTGTGGGTAGGTGTAAATAGCCTAGGTGTCAATTTTCAAGTCAATCCCATAACCCAATCAAAAGTTATTCAAGAAATGGTGGTTGTCCTACACTAGGGACCAGTCCCACCAAAATGGACCTACATGGAACTACAGAACTCCTTTTGGCGTGAAATCAATTTTAAAATAAAGTAGACTCCAAGGGCTACAACTTTGGTGTTGACCACTTTTTCATTTGAGGGGTTCTAGTATTTTTAATAATTAAAATGAAATACTGCAGGAAGTATGACAAAATGGGTTGGAACAAGTCTCTGCGTTCGACGAAATCCGACCTGCGTTCGACGAAATTTATTCTGCGTTCGACGAACGTCGTGCTTCAGTGCGTTCGACGAAATCCGAGTTCAGTTCGACGAACTCAACAATCAGTTCGGTGAATTGATTCCGTTCGACGAACTCCGGGCTCAGTTCAGCGAACTCAACTATGAGTTCGACGAACTCCAGAGTGTGTTCGACGAACGAATTCCGTTCAACGAACTCAACAGTCCATTCGACGAACTCAGCCTACAGCTCGACTAATTTCTTCTCCAGCTTAGATCGACTATTACCTAAGTATTTTTAATAAACTAAATTATGCACAGCAAAATATGTGACATAAATATATATATCATAACATTTAATATAAAGATCTTGCACAGATCTTGAAGTAGAACGGACGACATTTGCTTGTCCGCACCTGGAGCTCATTCATCCTTGTTTTCCCGGCCACCTAAGCGCCGCCCCGGCCGGCCAATGCCACCACCACCTTCGTTGAGGTGGTGGCCGGCGATTTGCGGTGGTTGGCCGGCCGGAGGTGGCCAGAACATGGGTATGGATGCGGGATTAAAGCTCCAAAAATGGAGCTCTTGGCCTACCCGAGGACCAATTGGCCCAAATCCTTGCAGGCAACCTGATGGGATCTATCCACGGAGAGAGAGGAGAAGAACCAGACCTTTAATCGGGCTCGAGGGTGGTTGTTTCCCGGATTTGCCATGGCCGCCCCCTTCAAGTTGTGCTCCTTGCCGATCTCTTGATTCTCCACCAAATGCAACGATCTAGGACTCGATTTCAACTGATATCCCCCTTCTGAAGGTGATGGAAGGGTCAATTTGAGGAGGGAAAGGCTTAATGGTGGAGTGCCATTAATGGCCATTTCGGTTTCACTTGAAACCTCTTGAATCCTCCACCGGATGGCATGGGAAAAGTTGTAAAACATCTTAGAATTCAATGGGGAGATGAATGGAGGGTGTGGGGAGATGAATGGGGGGTCAATTTGCCTTGAATGCCATGAATTCACCTTGAATGACCACTTTCTCTCTCTTCAAATTGGGGGAAATTCCCAATTTCTCTCTCCTAGTCACCCCCTCCAGAAATTGGATGACATTTCATGTAATTTCAGTGGTGACTAATCATTTGGGCCATTGAAATTGGGCTTAGCCCAAAGGGATTGAGCTTTGGGCTTAATTAACCCAATTTGGGCAATATTGACCAAGTGTTGACTTTGGTCAAATTGGTGAAATTAATTAGGCCCAATGGGTCAATGTTGACCCATTGTCCTCCCTTAGTGACCAATGGAACTTGGGGAAAGTCAATTGGTCCAATTGAACCCTAATTGACCCTAAATATGATGGTTTGACTTATTTGAGTCTAGAGTTGACTTTGGTCAATTTGACCTCTTTGGTTGACCCCAATGGGTCCTAAATGCTCTAAGGGACCCTCCAAAGGGTTAGGTGTGCCATGGTGGGGTCAAAGGGTCAAGGTGAGGCCCTAAAGTCCAACCTTAAGCTTGGCAATTGGAAATTGCTATTTGCAGACCACTTTGGTTTTCCTCCTTGCCTAAGTTCACATGGTCTTTTGTGCTTCCTAGGGTTTTGTCATGACCTAGTCATGACAAAATCATTCTAGGGGTCTGGTTGTTTGGGGGATGTTACAAATCCAATAAAAAAAAATTTCGTCCTCGAAATTCAGGCTAGGCTCGCGGGGTTTTCACCGAGAGACTTAACGTAACATCCCCTAAGAATTGAAGTTATTTTTGACTCGAAGAGCACCGACTATCTCTGCCACACCAGTTCTAGTGGCTCTCATGGGAATCAATCGATCAGAGGCTATCGGGCCATCTATAATAGAAATTTGCTGCTCCGGCCGTAGTAGAGCTCTCCTAAAGGAGGAGACATGGAAGACGTCGTGCAATCCCGCTAACTCCGGTGGCAACTCCAGTCTATAGCCAACGGGCTGATCCACTCCAGGATCCTGTAGAGCCCTATCTATCTCAGACTGAGCTTCTTCCGCCTGCGAACCCGCAAGACTCCCTGCATCGGACGTATCTTCCGGAACACCCGGTCTCCAACCTGGAACTCTACTGCACGATGCCACGCATCATAATACCTGACCTGGCTCCTCTAGTCCCCAACATCCTAACTCAAATCAGTCGCACCTGGGTATCTATGTCCTATACAAATTCATAGCCGAGTGTCTTTAAATCCTCATCCGTAGAATTCTGCGCCTCCATCCCTCTGAGGGTGGAAAGTTGTGTTGACGTCAACCAAGAGCCCAGATAAGCCTGAACTGATCTTCACTTTTTTTTTTGGACGTACACCGTCCATCCTGATTCGACACGATCGTCCTGGTCACACTACGATAACGGACAAACTGCTCAACAAATCCCACCAAACACCATCGGGAGCGTCCTTCCAGCCCGGGGTGACCCTAGCTACCTTGGTTAATCTATCATCGATGTTCCAAATAAACTTGTGCCCGGAGTGGGGATGTGGTAACCTGTGCATGAAATCCATGATTATATCCTCGAGCTTCCACTCCCTAACATGGGCAGTGACTATGGTGATTACCCAAGGACTTTTGCACTTGTCCTTCACTATGCATCACAAAACTTATGACGTATTTCTTTATTCCGAGGACATACGTGTTCCGGAATACACCATTTTCCCGGTGACTAAAGCTCTTGTTTATATGGGTAGACAACGCTTCTATAATGTTTTCTCCTCATGTTTAGGTTCTTATTCCTTCAAGGACGTCCGAGTGATCAATCATCTCCACTCTACAACTTATCCAGTTCTTACCATTGGTGGAACTGATCAGATCATCAAGCGTCCCAATCATCCTCAAAATTTTATGGTGGTGCACTTGTGAACTTATGAGTATATGTTAACCAATCTGTATTAGTATTCATGTTTATAAGATGACTGGGACATCGCGAAATCTTTATTAGTATTCATCCTCAAAAATCTTTATTAGTATTCATGTTTATAACTTGACATCCCGAAACGTAACATCTATATTAACAAATGTTTGTTTGGTCATAGGATGAAAGCATTTATAACTTTTTTCGGTTGAAGAATAACCAATCAAGGCACATCGCAGAGCACGGGAGTCAAGTTTGTATTTGTGATGCACATGAACGAAGCACACACATCCAAAGATACGAGGAGAAATTTGAGTGGAAGTAACATGAAAGGTGTCGAGAGGCGTTTTACGTCCAAGGACACTGATAGACATGCGATTAATGATGTAAGTTGCGGTAAAAACCGTATCCTCCCAATAATATTTAGGAAGGTGCATCTTAAGTAAGAGACACTGAGCTACCTCAAGAAGATGACGATTCTTGCGCTCAACTACGCTATTCTGAGCAGGAGTGTAGACACAGGAGGTATGGTGGATGATACCCAGGTCACTGAGGTAACTCTCAAATCTAGAGTCAATGTACTCACGACCATTGTTGCACAAGAATTTAATGGTAGCATTGAACTGGGTAGGAATCCTTTTGTGGAATTGTTGAAAGAGGGAAAACACGTCATTTTTGTTTTTCATCATGTAAACTCAAGTGCAACGAGAAAAATAATCTATGAAAATAACAAGTCAGTAATAACCAGAAATATACGCAACTGAGCAAGGGCCACAAACATCAGTATGAATAATGGCAAAATTTATAGTACTAGACAGAGAAACATGAGGAAGAGAAGCACGACGATGTTTTCTGAGTTCACATACATCACAATTGAAAGCACTAAGCAAAAGATTTGACACAGTAGGAAGTAAAATTTCCATAGTAGAAATAGAAGGATGTCCTAGGTGACAGTGCCAGGAATCCAAATCAGAAGACTGGTCCGCATGAAGAGCCTTTGGTGGTGCAACAAAGCTGGAGGGGTCAAACACGTAGAGACCTTCGTACAGTCTACTAGAGCCAATCACCGTCTTTGTCTTCAAGTCCTGAAAGATACACAAAGTGGGACAAAAAGTCATGGAACAGTTCATAGAGTTAGTCAAGTGACTAATAAAGAGAAGATTTTGAGTAAACATTGGAACATAGAGAACTGATGAGAGAGTAAGGGAGGAGAAGGGTATGAATCCTTTCCCTGCAATAGGGGAGAGGGATCTATCGACAATGCTCACTTTGTCTCTACCAGACAAAAGGGTATTGGATACAAAACCTGTAGCAAGCCCAGTTATGTGGTTTATGGCTTCAGAGTCAATGATTCACTGAGAAAAAGGGCGAGTGGTAGCAGAATGTGCACCTGAAAGGCCCTGGTGAGCATAACATGATGAAGATGAACTGGATGGCTCAGAAGTAGGACCATGCATCAAGCGGCGGAAGGTATGTATTTCTTCAGCAGAAAGAGCAGGAGGAACACCGGTCTGGTCAACTGTGGAGAGAAGAGTCCTCCATGGCATACGAAAGATGCGCAGAGCGAGATGGATATGGTCAGCCCTAAGAACGTCCATAGTCATGACCTCGAGGAGCAGGAGGACCTCCTCCTGGAGTAGGAAAGTCGTGAAGCTTGAAGCACGTGTCCCGAGTATAGAGGGTCTTCCCGCAATAATCACTGACCAGATGGTCCTTCTCCGTGGACTTTGTCCTAGTGTCACGGGTAGGATGGCCACCATGGCTGAACTGAACAACAAGAGCCGAGCCTTATGAGCTGGAGTGTGGAAGTAAAGTCTGTCTGTGATCAAATTCATGTTGCACAAGTCTGTAAACCTCTGATAAAGAGGGAAGGGTGGAGCACCCAAGAATCTGAACACTGATAGGATCAAAAACACGTTTGGAGTCTGGAAGTAAAGTTTGTCTGCGATCAAATTCATATTGCACAAAACTGTAAACCTCTGATAAAGAGGGAAGGGTGGAGCACCCAAGAATTTGAACACTAATAGGATCAAAATCATGTTGCAAGCCATGAAGGAATTCAAAAATTCGGTTGCGTTCTTCCTTAGCCCGAACTAACACTTCATCTTCGGGAGACACAAGAGTAAGTGAATCGAAGTGATCATATTTCTGATAAAGCTGGGTAAATTTCAAGTTGTAGGCTAAGGGAGGACGATCACTCATCGCAGAAGAAATATCTGTTGCCGTAGTTGAAAATTTTGAGCGACATTCCCTCGACATGAATATGTGCCCTTAGCTCACTTCTAGATATCAACACTTGTATCCAGAAACAAATAATTTTGGGCAATTGGTTCTAGTATTGAGTTGAGAAGTCATGAGAACACTAAGGAGTTTTCAGACTCCGATTGCAACCAATCGGGAGAAGCCAGTGCGGATGCCCTTGTGGTGCCACTAAAATATCCAAACATACGACGACTCTTTAGGAAAAGAGTGATGAAATGAGCCCACGAGAGATAGTTGGGGTCATCTAATTTCATGATGGTAATTTGAGGAGTGTCGTGGTCATGATTTACACGACCAGATCCCATAGAGGGCATAAGAGTAGAAGAGATGCACGAGATTAGGTTTTTTCTCATAGAAAGAGATGAAAATGAAGGCGATCCCAACAATAGAACCATCCAAGGAAACCAAATCAGGTATATGAATGAGGTGGAAGAACCATCCCATTAGAAATAGGGAGAATCGGACGTCGGAAACAAGGGAAACTCCCATGTACCGGCGTCAGTGGATGTCGAACGGTTGTGGGTAGACGAGACGCCGCGAGCGGAACTGTGAGCAACGAGGAAAACTGGCGCTGGTAGCAGAGACGTGATCGACGAGCACGAGCGGGACTGGGAGCAACGAGCGTATGCGAGCGGGACTGGGAGAAACGAGCGTACACGAGCGGGCGTGCGGGAGCTAGGAGCAGAGACGGAGCGCGAGTTAGGAAATTAGGTTGGCTCTGATACTGTGTTGAACATCAGAATATTGTCTTGATTCAATACCTTTACTCCTTAGTATATAGGAGTAAGTAATAGATGTTAGTTTATGATGTTGTCTAATTACCTAGTGGGGTGGTGAATATGTGTTTCAAATATTGTAGTATTCTTTTTATTTAATATCTGTTCTTTCTTAGGGATATAATTATACTTGAAGCACACCTCAGAAAGCACACAGTGATTTATAGTGGTTCCCCTAGATAGTGTATCTAGAGTACTTAACTTAAGTCTTCTGAAGAGCTTCACCATGCCAGACTTCTCAACGATATCGTCGTGTGATACTTGTTAACACGACGATACTGTGACTTGGTTGATTCTTCTTGTTCTTACAACGATATCGTCATGTGTACTTTATTGACACAACGATATCGTCCTGTTGTCCATATTATCACGACGATTACTAACATAATCCTTATGCTGATCTTTGTGAGTAGTCTCAGCGATATATACATACTTATTCGACGATATGTCAAGTCCTTCTCGACGATTTTGGACTTAGAGAGATTAGAGAAGTACTGGACATACAGTCTATACTTTGCAGTCATAGATAAGATGTCTTTGCTTGATCCTTATGCATTATGCTTAGTGTGTAAGATGTTCTAACCTACTTATGTCACATCAAATACACATTGTACTTATCATTTACCTGAACACTTCTTCAAATCAGGAACATTGCTGGGCACTGTTCCCAACAATCTCCCCCTATTTGAAGAAGTCATAGTTTATTCAATGATAAAGTACATCTAATGAAAATCAACATATAGTAAGATTATTTCAGTTTAGTTTAAATGATATGAGGTGATCACAATGTAAGAGACAAAGTAAGAAACATCATTTCATTGAGAATTTATAAATAGTGAAATACATTTTGAAATTTTCAGCAGTTCTACATTTGCCCAAAATGAACCAGCAATCTATGTTTCTGGTTCTCTTAGTACTATTTCCCTCCTTGCTTTCTTGACACCAGCCTCCTGTTTCATTTCAGATTGCCTAGTGAAGTATTCATTTGGCTTAGGATGATATTTGTGGGGCTCTTGAGCATTTGTTGGGATTCTTCCTGCTTGCTTATTTCTTCTGTGCCTTTTTCGTAGTTCTTCTTGATTTTCATATTTGGTCCATTCTTGGGAGCTATACAATTTGTATCTTTCACATTTGTTTATTTTGATGTGCTCCCATGCATTTAATATAATTTCTCTGGATTTGAGGCTCCATTTCTCATAGTCATTCTTCTCCATTTCTTCTCTGTATCTTTTCTTTCTCAGCTTTACCTCATCTTCCTCTGTTATCTCCTTTCCTTTACTTTGATCAGCAGCAGTAACAGAAGGATCAACAGACTCATCATAGAAGATAGGAGGGAGATTCAATGCTTCCCTGATTGTATTGGAGGTTCAGATGGCATGCTCACCACTGGCCTTTATCATAGATCTCTCCCCCTTTATGACTTCTTCTGATATGTCCCTTTGGAGGCTCACCTGAAGATTCAGAATCTTGTCTTTTAGCATGTGAATTCCTTTTTCCAGATGATTCTTGGTTTGGAGTAGATGACTATCCAGCTCCTGAGTGTAGAGATTTAGCTTTTCCTGAATTATTACTTTGTGCTCATCCATTTGCCTGTTGGTAGCTATATAGGCCTTTTCCAGATTGTCAGAAGTTACAACCTGATTTTCAATTACATCAGCTAGACCCTTGTGAGTGAGTTCTAGCAGTGTGGCAGTGTTCTCTTGCAGACTCTTCATATCCTTTCTTAAGCTGGTAGTCTCACTTGACAGATCTCTTCTTGTATCATTGACGACAGTGTCAACATAACTTTTAATTTTGATTCTCTGCTCTTCCTAGAGCATCCTAATTTACTATCTCCAACAGCACTGTACCTAAGTGGTTCCATATGAACTTCCTCGTGTAGATCCATTTTGAGTAGTCCCTCTTTATCGTGTATTTACGTTTCATCATGGTCATTTTTGTTATTTGCATTCTTACATTTTTTCCCATTTGACTTGTTGAACAACCAACTTCTTTTCTGGGGTTTATTCATAAATTACCATGTTTCTTTTCTATGAATAGGCCTCTTGGCCCAATGTTCTTTTACCTTTAAGAATTAAATGTATGTCCTAGGCCTTGTTCCTCTTTTTTGGGTTCTGATTCACACGTGTGGATATGACGCAATGAATTTGACACCTTTGGCGACTGTTGTTCCCTAACCATTGTCATACACTAGTTATCTTTTTGTAGCATCCCTCTTTAGGTAATATCTGATCAAATTGGTTATAGAGTCCCTATTTGCTTAAAAGCAATAAGCTGATCAGTATTGCTTAGATATTCATCTTCTCCCACAACAACTTTAGCATTGCATATTATTCTCTTCCCTTTGTGTTGTGCAATACCCCAACCCATTTTGCGAGTGAGTTCTTCCTTTTGTTCTTGTTCCTTCTTCCTGCGACTTCAATTTTGATGACGCTAAAGCTTCTCTATGGCTACCCATTGTGTTCCTTGACGTCTTTGATGACATTGATGTGAATTCAACTTTGATGACCTTCTTCCAATTGCATCCATCTACAACCAATCAACACCCATGTGTAAATAGATTCCTGCAAGCAGTTGTAGTTCCTTGATGTATTTTTTTACATGTGGTTCTTCTCTGATATGCTCCCTTAGAATTGTTTCAACTTTAATGTTTTGATGGCACAACATTCCTCATATGCTCCCACAGGCTCTCGAGTCACTTTGACATTGCAGCTCCATTGACCGTACCTTTCTTTACGAAGAACCATCATCAGTACCGTCTTCAACCCTTACAGACTGCACAGTTTTTTAACACTTCTTGCACGACCTTTCCCAAACTACAATTCTGTCATTGTTTCTTCACCCCAACACAATCATGTTCCTTTACTGTCTGCAACTTGCTCTCTTCCTAGCTTCCTCCTAGACTGTAATTGATTAATTCACTGTATCTTCTTCCTCACGCGAAGTAGTTTCACCCTTCTTTGTTGATCTCCTTCGTTATGGTGCGATTGTAGTTGCTCATCTTCTCGAGCTTGTTTCTCACACCGTGTATGGAGGAGAATGTCACATATGCGTACTAACTATCCTCCAGCAAAAAATTTCACGTTTTTAATCGCAATGCTAGTATTACACAACATGCCATTGATAATCTCACCTAGCATTAGATGTAATTGGGTTTCTAGATGCTTAGCCAATGCCAACCTAAATATATATATATATATAATATTAAAAAGGAAAAACACCCTTTGGTGAAACATTCAAATTTCCGGTTTTACCCATCTTTATTACAAAATTTTCAATTTCATTAATTTATTTGTTTTTCTTTAATTTTAAAAAATGTGCTCTCATATAGGCAAAGTCTTTTACCTACAATTAAAATGTGCTCTCCCCGCCGCTCGGAAACCCCCGTGAACACGAAAAAAATGAGCGATCGACGGAGTATAGTGCACGGGGGTTTGCGAGTGGCGAGAGCGCCGTCGCGCTGGGGCAATATTGTGACCGGAGTACGCGGGGCAGTGGGGTCCCCCCGTGCACTGTCGCGATCGGGGTACTGTCACGATTGGTCGTAGAGGCGGGGCACTGGGGTCCCCCCGTTTGCCTCAGTGGCCCGGCCCGAAAGTCTCGCCGCAATTGAAACTGAGGCCCTTGGCGCGGCGGTCAGCCATCTCAAAGATGGAGAGACGGCGACGAAAAGGAGGGCAGCTTGAATCGGCCACCTTAGAGAGTCGGCAAGCGATTTCCCTAGGGTGTTGCTACCTCGAAAAGGTCCCATCGTATCCCTGCGGCTGTCATGGGGTCGGTCTAATAGTATACACTTCTCACAGACTCTTACGAGACTCATTGCAGTTGTGAGGTCTGGAGGGGCCTGTAACTCCACGTCGAGACGAAGGCGCTCATGAGGGCCCGTCGTAAAGATGGGGACCTTCTTGGTGGGGTCACAAAAGGAGTAGACGCTAACAGAACATGGAACTTCTTCAAGTAGTCGTCGATGGGGCCCGTTTGTTTAGGGCAATGAGGTCGCCAAGAGGATTGTTGGAAATGGAGGCCCGAAGTGGAGCATGCAAGTGTCCTTGAAATCCTCCCAGGTGAGCTGGGGTCGCTCCCTTTTGAGTTGACTAAACCAAAGTTGGTCTTGCTCCATGAGTCGGAAGGAGGCAATGTCAAGGCGGTTCTCCCACGTTGTCTATTAATTGGTGAAGAAGAGCTAGCAGTGGGTGAGCCACGTGAGGGGATCTTCGCGGCCTTTAAAAATGGGGAAATCTATTTTAACATAGCTAGAAATGTCATTCCCTTCGGACCTACGGTGGCCTTGCTCGGGGCAGTGGGCGTTGTAGACGACATCATTGGAGAGCCAGATGCGTGCGGTGGGGGTTGGATGGAGTCTATCCGGGCGTGGAGGGAGGCCACAATCGATTGGAACATCTCCATCAATTGGGTAATGCTCAAGTCGTCGTCTTCCTTGGTTGTGCGCGACGGTAGAGGAGGGGCGGTAGAGGCAGGAGCCCGAAATCACAAGCGGCGACTGAGTGGGGGATGGATGGAGGGCAATCGGCCCCAACCGGGGTGTGAACCGTCGGCGGACTGGGCGAGATACGACCGTGTCGCAGTCGGTAGAGGGGGGAAGATGGCGTTGGCATCAACAATGAGTGGCTCTGATACCAAGTTGTGTGCCCCGGCTTGAGATCAAGTGATAGGTGGACAAGGGAGAAGTCCCTTAAGGGATTTGAGTCCCCCTTCTTGGATCCCGCTGTATCTATGGTTGTCGGGGAGTTGATCGGAGGAGAGAAGCGCGATGAACGATCGGTGCGAGCGCTGGAGATCGGCGGATCGAGGGTTTTCGTTTTGCGTCTTGCAGGTTCCGTGAGATAGGCAAAGTCGGGGAAAGTGGGAGGAGAGAAAGGGGCAAAAGGGAAAGAAGAGAAATTGGAATAATAACTTCTTAATTTCTCAAGAGTCCGAACCATTACAAGCAGGGGTTCAACCCGGTTCAAGAGCCCCTCACTTGGGTCATAACACGAGTGAAATATAAATAGAATGTGCGCGAATCTAAAATATAGAAGTACGATAACGTGCAAATTAAAAATACGATCACTCCTTGGTTGATTGAACACGACGTTGATATATTCGCCCCCAACGTGGGTCCATAATAGTATTTCACCTTGGTTTTAAAAATATTTATTAATAAAATTATTTAATGATGTAGGAGTGCTCAAATAAAATAAGTAATGTTGGACCAGCATTATTTGATATTTAAAACATTTTCAATGGCTTCGATTTTAGTTGTTGAAGGAGTACATTTAGGAAAAGGATGTAGCCTGCCCATTTTCTTGTCAAGTTTTATGAAGGCCAGATATTCATTTAAGTAGTTGAAATTGGAACTAGTTGTTCTCAGGTTGTCTATGAATATAAATGTTGGTGATTTTTTATTTGAATCTAATAAAAAAACTATTTATGGGACTGCACACACACACACACACACACACACACACACACACATATATATATATGTATGGCTTGTAAAAGTTCATTAAATATTTGTTTGGGTATGGGTGCAGGCAGTTCAGTTGGCTGCAGCCAAAGTTCTTTCTGTGCTGTATTCCATAGCATCACGTCTTCAACCGTACTCTCTAGAAAGCATTACTCTTGCTGACGCTGTGCAGGTTCAGTAGATTAACTTTTCTATGTTGCATTTCAAAATGCATTATCTGTTTCCCTTTAAATGAATGATATCTGTCTTTCTGCATTTTTTTTCAGATTAGTGATCTAGAAGCTATTGTCTACCGCATTTTAGATGAAGAACCGCACAGAAGCAATGATTTTTTCATCGCTATAATTAATCTTCTTATTTCTGCTGTTTACTTTCAGGTTATGTGCCTTTCTTTGCGCAAACACTATCTACTATAAAGCGGAATGAATGATGGTCCTTTTGTTGTTATCCTTAACCTGTTATTATTCTTTTGCTTGAAGTTGATTCAAATTATTCTCTGAAAGAACTCTAAGAAATAGCAGAAGGCTTTGGTGTATGCCTTAATAGTTCATTTTAATGGGTTTGCACTTTGTTTTAGTCATATTGTTTATCATGGGAAATCAAAGCATGTTATTTTTTTAAAATATCATTAATGATTTATGTTTGTGAACCTTAGTGACTGACACCACAAGTGGGTTGACATAAAAAAAGTTGCCTCAACCACGTAAGTGTTAACAACAAAAATAGAAACACATCCTGGCATGCTTTAGCTCCAACTGTAGAAAGATCGCAGCAATTACTAGTATCAGAGCATGGTCGATTTGTTTCGTTGCTCTGTTCTTTTTTTTCGTGTGAATTTTTTCTTACCCAAGTTGGCGTCTGCCTACACTTCTTCTGCATGTTATCAGTTCACGCTCCGCTTACATGTGAGTTTCCCTTCGTGCCCTCAGTTTCCTGCACGTTTGTTGCTGAGCTTTTCGGCGACCTGCTGACGTGTTTCCTTGCGAGCTTCCCTGTTACCTCCAAGTTTCCTTGCAGAGTTGCGATCTTCCTTGCCGAGCTGAGAACTTACCTACGAATTTCTTGCACTCTCACTGTTCTCGCGAGCTGGTTCCTACGACTGCTTCCCCCGAGCTGCTTCTCGTGAGCTGCAACCTTTCCCACGAGTTACTACTACTCCTTGCGAGCTACTTCTCTATGACTGGTCCCTGCGACCTGCATCGACTTTGTCCTGTGAGCTCTCAGTTTTTCCTGTGATCTGCTTTGCTACGACTTGCCCCTACGAGCTGTGATTGTTTTCGCGAGCTACTATTGCTCCTTACGAGCTTCTTCATTGCAATTGGTCCTTGTAACCTGCTTCGGATTCGTACTGTGAACTCCCAGTTTTTCTTGCGACCTGCTTTGCTGCGACTGGTCCCTACGAGCTTCGCTGCAACTTGTGACTAGTTTGCACTTCATATTATGGCAGGTTTCTCGGACTCTAGTGTTCACACAATCTCGAGTGCTCCTGCCCAGTCCGACAATGAGTATATACTAACCCATGGTTACTCTAATTCCTTTCATATTACTATCGTGTCGTTGGATGGTACAAATTACCTAGAATGGCCTCAGACAACTCTACATGCCTTCCAGAGCCATTAATTGTACGGATATATCGATGGAACTATTGTTGAACCTTCTTCTGCCGATCCTACTTGGTGAAAGTGGGACACAAAATATTTTCTAGTGGTCTCATGGTTGTTTCACTCATTATCCCCATTGGTTTATCCGAGTTGCATGCCTCTAAGCTCAGGTCTTGTGATTTGGACCTGGGCACGCAAGAAAGATGAGGATCGCCGATTGGCCAAGTGCATGATCGTTCTGCTCTTGCAGGCATTGGTTGTGGACTGCCTGCTTTTGGACCACCTTCCCGCTTGTGAGACTAATGTGGAAACTCGGGTCACACCCGCGATTTTTTTTCCGACTACACACCCCCATCTCGCTCCCTCAAGAAAGAGCTTTAGTTTTCATGGATGTGGAACTAATGGTGGTCATAAGCCCTTCGGGAACCTTGGCCACGTATCTGAAGGACTATTGCCACATCCCCTTCGGTGGTTTCTCCAATGAGTAGTACGGTTCTTTGAAGTGTCTCATATGCATCCAAAGCGTTGTTCGTACTGCTGCATATCCATCCTCTGGGACACCGAGCGCTACCTCTGCTTCTTCACCTGACTAGATTATTGACTCTGGTGCGACAGATCACATGACGGGAGCATCCTCAGGTTTTATCTCATAAAATCCCCTCTCTGGTTACGATAAATTGATCACCGCAAATGGGTCCTCCTCCTCCATGGACCATTGTGGGCAAAGGGAAAATCTTATGTTCCTCGGGTCTCTCTCTCCTCTATTTTATATGGTTCATCATTTCCTCAAAATTTACTTTCCATTAATCTTCTACTACCTCCCTAAATTGCTCTGAAACATTTCTTCATAATGGTTTTTTCAGGATCAAGTAACAAAGCGACATATTGGTAGTAGTAGGAACTGCGGAGGATTGTACGTCTTGGATCCTCATGCTCCCCGGGCCCTCTATAGTGCTCCTACTCCTTCCTATTTGGATGTTCAATGCTGGCAATAACGTCTTTTACATCCCTGTCCTGTTTATCTTCTCAAATGTTTCCTTTCTTTTCTACATTATTGAAAACTTTTGTTTGTGCTGCTTGTAACTTATCTAAGCATGCTCAGTGCAATCCATCTAATATTTCATTTGTAAGCATGTTGCCCTTTGATATTATTCATACTAACGTTTGGAGCCTTCTCCCTGATCTCTTTATCTGGTCATTATTGGTTTGTAACTTTTATTTGTTTCTCTTGTTCTATGTGGGTGTATTTGTTAAAACAGAGAAGTGATGATTTTAGTTGCTTTAAAACTTTTCATTTAGTGGTTATTGCCCAATTTGGGGAAAATATTCGGGTTCTTCGTAGCGACAATGGGGGTGAATATGATTACCGCAGTATTTTTGGATCATATCTCACTGATAATGAGATACTTCAGCAAGCTACATGTGTCCATACGTCTTCTCAAAATTGTGTTGTTGAGCGCATGAACCGACATCTCTCTGATGTTGCCCACTGCTTAGTATGATGCATTTACCTAAATCTTATTAGGTGTGAAGTTGTTCTCACTACTACGTACCTTATTAATCGACTACCCTCCAGTACCCTACAAAACGACTTGCATATCTCTCATTTGTTCACTAAGTGTGTTGTTCACGCCTCTCATCTCCCACCTCGAGTCTTTGGGTGTGTTTGTTTGTTCACATTCATCTCCCTTGGTGTGATAAGCTCGCGGCGCGCTCTCAAAAATATGTCCTTGTTGGCTATTCCTCCATTATAGAAGGATTTGGTGCTACCATCCTTCCTCACACCACTTCTTTTGTAGCATGGATGTTACCTTTCGTGAAGGGGAATCATTCTTTATCCCTTCTTTGGGGGAGGTGGAAAATGGTGTTGAAGCTCCTTCCATTCCCTCTCCCGTTATCGCTCCTTATTTCCCTTCGCTGATCATTACTATGAATCATTCGCCTCCTTCGGCCAGTCCACATGCTCCTGCTCTCATTCTTCCAATGAGTGAATTCTATCAACAGTGGATTGTTGGTGTTGTGATTGTACAACCCTTAGCAATTTCGTCACTCCCAATACCCGCTTCAGCATCAGATTCCATCGAAGACCTCCATCTTCCCCTTATACATCTTAAAGGTATGACTACCTCTACACAATATCCTATTGTCAAGTATATCTCATATCATCATCTTACTCCGACACATCAATGGTTGATTTTCTCCCTTGCCTCCGTTACTATTTCAAAAAATATTAGGAAGCAATTGTTATACCTTCATGGAGGGCAACAATGGAAGAAGAGATGTTTGCATTTGAAAAGAACAATACATGGAAACTCTCTCTCCTTCCATCTGGTCTTCTCCGCTAAGCAAACCCCTGAAGGGGTGGTTGAGAGATATAAGGCGAGACTAGTTTCCATGGATATATTCCTGGAATTGACTGTAATGAAACATTTGTGCTAGTGGCAAAGATGGATACTATCCAAATTGTTTTATCTCATGTGGTGTGCCTTGGTTGCGACTTGCAACAGCTGGATGTCAAAAATGCATTCTTGCATGGTGATCATGAGGAAGAAATTTACATGAAGTTCCTGTCGGGATTCCTAAAACATATGACAGATGGAGTTGTTTGTCGTCTCAAAAATTGTTATATGGTCTAAAACAATCCATGTGATCATGGTTTAGAAGGTTTCACAAAGCCATGATTCTCTTAAGGTACAAATAAGGGCATTCCAATTACTCTCTTCATTTAATAACAAAAAGACAAAGTGTCTATTCTTATTGTCTATGTGGATGACAATATTATCACCGGAAATGATCCGGAAGAAATGACGTGGCTTAAAACACGCATATGCTAAGAGTTCGAGGTCATGTACCTTAGAAACTCAAATATTTCTTAGGAATTGAAGTTGCTAGATCTGAATGTGGAATTTTATCTCCCAGAGGAAATACGTCTTTGATCTCCTTTAAGAAATTGGGATGCTCGGTTGTGCACCAGCTAATACTCCTATTGAAGTCAACTGTAAAATCGATGAAGCCAACTGTAAAATCGATGAAGCCACTGATGACAAAAAAGTCAACTCCTCAATAGATTAATTGTAAGATTTATCTATCTCACTTACACCCGAACCGATATCTCATATGCAGTTGGGATATTAAGTCGGTACCTGCATTCACCGAGATTGCGCCATCAGGAAGTGGTTATGTGGATACTAAGGTACTGGGGTACTAAAGAAGTTTCCTGGTCGATGAATTCTCTTTGCTTGAAATAAACATCTGGATATCGAAGTTTACATATGTGCAAATTGGTCCGGAAGTCAAGATGATCGAAGTTAACATTGCGCACAATCCGGTCCAACGTGATCGAACAAAGCATGTATAATTGACAGACACTTCATTAAAGATCATTTCGAAAAAGCAAATGTATGCACATTGTTCATTCAATCTCAGGGGAAGCTCGCAAATATCTTCACTGAGTGCCTGAAGTGCGACAATTTTGTTGATAATATCTCAAAGTTGGGAATCATCGATATCTACTCCCATCTTGATGGGTGAGTTGAAGTAAATACCCATATAAAAGACCCAACTCTCTAGGCCCATGTTGCTTTTACTCTTCCCTTCCTTTAGTTTAGTCCTACACCTCTTCTAGTGTATTCCCTCTTATGTATATATATAGTGGTGTTGTATTTATTTGTCATAGATTCGGAATATATAAAAAGATATTTCTTATTCTCAACTGTATATTCATTCAAACCTTCAAAAAGCAACATAAACAAAATTCATATATTGCATGCGTTGGTGCAAAGTTAGGTATGTGGTATCATTTATAGAGTGCAGGTATGTGAAAGAAAATTATAGAACAAATTAGTGATAGTGAATACTTATGTTGTCTGATAGATGTTTGCTCAAGTCCCACGGCCACAAAGAATGATATAGATCCTAATTTAAGCAATTGAATGCAAAATATAACATGATTCTTTCGATAGTGTACCAATAATATTTTTCTTGCTCAATCTAGATAGTATAGTTGTGTATACGAAAACATTACATCTTAGCTACATATTTCCATTCTCAAGCTTAGGTGTGGCTAGCATCAATACGATCATCCTCAATTTCCTTCTGTTCCGTTACACTAGGTCTCGAAAGACTTTTCCTTCTACTAACATCAGAAAGATGGTCGTATTTACTGCACTTGTAACAAGATCCAATAAGTTGTTGTCCAGTCATTCATTTACCCTCATGAACTCATCAGATTGGTTCATATCATGGGTAAATAGATGGATACTAGCCTGAGTAGTAGGCCTGGATATGCTATCAGGGTTTGGTTGATTTTACCCTTTCTCCGTCCCACTAATATAGATTGTAGAGTTTTTCACCAAGTAATAGTGCGGCCAGTTAAGATGAGGGCCTTATTCTCCGATATTTCTTTCCAAAAGTTCTTCTGGTTTTCATTTTTACCAAAATTCTCCAACATCAACTTTAATAATTGTTCCAACACCAATTAGTTCTCTCAATCCTAGTAAGAATTTGATGGGCTGGTGCTTCTTCGTTATCAATTTACCCTACAAACTCTATATTGTCTCTTCTCCTTTACTTATTAGTTCTCACTATAATTCCTTTGGTGAGCGATTGTATAAATCCACATATCTTCTAATTTGGTGTAGTGCTTAATGAGGACTCCTAGCCACTTTACATTGTGTGAAGAGTTGTAAGTCGAACGGGATTAATCGAAAAAGCACCCTTGCCCTAAACCGGGCATACATATATATAGCTTCAAAAAATAAAATAAAACCAACATCATAATTATTTTCAACTCTCCCCCTCAAGTTGGGAATATATATTGATCATTCCCAACTTGTTTGTGTTGTCCTTGAAGTTGTCGCTGTATAAACCCTTGGTGAAGACGTCCGCAAGCTGATCGGATGAGTTCACAAAAGGAGTGCAGATATTCCCTTTGTCTAGATGATCCTTGATGAAATGTCTATCAACTTCCACATGTTTGGTTCTATCACGTTGCACTGGATTGTGCGCAATACTGATGGCGGCTTTGTTGTCGCAGTAGATCATGATAGGATTGTTCCCCTGAAGGCCAATGTCCCGAAGGAGAGTCCTCAACCACAATCCTTCACAAACACCTTGTGCCATTGCCCTATACTCTGCCTCTGCACTTGATCGAGCTACCACATTTTGCTTCTTGCTCCTCCACGAAACGAGGTTGCCTCCCACAAAAGTGCAGTACCCAGTA
This sequence comes from Dactylorhiza incarnata, assembly GCA_033032865.1. NCBI lineage: Eukaryota > Viridiplantae > Streptophyta > Magnoliopsida > Asparagales > Orchidaceae > Dactylorhiza > Dactylorhiza incarnata. The sequence goes on from JAWHQI010000085.1 coordinate 4,952,577, forward strand.
GTTGATTTTCTGTCATCTTGGCTACCAGCCCAATCAGCATCTGTAAACACTTCAACTTCTAAAGATTGGCCGTTCTTGAAAAGGATCCCACGGCCGGGTGCCTTTTTGAGATACCGTAGCACTCTAAAGGCCGCTTGCTGATGACGAATGGAAGGAGAATGCATATACCTACTTAGGACCCCCACAGCATACGTAATGTCTGGGCGAGTATGGGACAGGTATATGAGTCGTCCAACCAAACGTTGGTATTTTGAGACATCCACCTTTTCTCCACTAGTATCTGCATCAATTTTGTGATTAGCCTCAATGGGGGTGTCCACGGGTGCACACCCAAGCATCCCAGTCTCTTCAAGAAGATCTAGAGTATACTTTCTTTGGGAGATGAAAATCCCTTGTTGAGACCTTGTCACTTCAATTCCCAAGAAATATTTCAGCTTTCCCAGGTCTTTAACTTCAAATTCCTTGCCCAGTTGTTCCTTCAAGTAAGTGATCTCCTCCATGTGATCCCCGGTAATGATGATGTCGTCCACATACACAATAAGAATAGAGACCTGGGCACCTTTTCTCTTAATAAAGAGTGTGTGGTCAGCATGACTTTGAGTGTACCCAAGTTGAAGCATGAACTTGTAAAAACGCCCAAACCACGCTCTCGGAGACTGTTTCAAGCCGTACAGAGATTTTAGAACTCGGCACACCTTCCCCTTGGACCCTTTGATAACAGAGCCCGGTGGAATATCCATGTATACCTCTTCCTCCAGATCACCATTCAAAAAAGCATTCTTGACATCTAGCTGAAGTAGTTCCCATCTACGACTTGCAGCAACAGAAAAAAGAACGCGGATTGAGTTCATCTTAGCAACAGGAGCAAAGGTCTCCTGGTAGTCAATGCCCTGGGCCTGGGTATATCCCTGAGCCACCAAACGAGCTTTATACCGCTCCACAACACCATCTTGGTTTTGTTTAACTGTGAATACCCAACGGGATCCGACCGTTCGCTCCCCTGGAGGAAGGCTCACCAGCTGCCACGTTTTATTCTTGTCCAGGGCACGCAATTCCTCCTCCATTGCCGCTTTCCATTCAGGTATCTGAGCAGCCTCCTGCCATGTCTTAGGGATAACAATAGATGAGAGAGAAGAAACAAAGGCTTGATGTGCCTGAGAAAGGTGATCATAACGAATGTAGGTGGCAATGGGATGTTTAGTGCTACCCTTCTTACCTATAAGACGGGCAAGAGGAATATGGAGGTCGTCATCAGAATCTGGGTTGGAGGCATTCACCGGTACTAGCGGAACATCTTCAGTCTGCACATGCTCAACAGTCGTGGGACGACGGGAGTATGTATATATGATCGGAGGAGCGGAGGTAGAAGGAACAGGGGCAGGTGGCGGAACGGGATCAGGTGGAGGAGCAGGAACAGAAGGAGGAGTAGCACAAATCGGAAGCGGGGAGTCGGTCATCTCGGCACCTGTAGTAATCATCTCCCCCTGACGAGTACCAAAGTACGACTCCCCCTCACGAAAGGTGACATCGACAGTACAATAATACCGACGTGTCGGAGGGTGATAACATCTATACCCTTTGGTGGTAGAAGAATAACCAACAAAAACACATCGAAGGGACCGCGCATCAAGTTTATCACGATGCGTGGTATGGACATGAACAAAACACACGGAGCCGAAGATACGAGGGGGAAGATGAGAGGTGTGGACAATGTGTTTTTGTTCTAGGCGAGAGAGAGGCGTAGCAAACGAGAGAGCACGGGACGGAAGGCGGTTAATGAGATGTGCGGCGGTAAGAACAGCATCCCCCCAATAGGATTTAGGGAGGTGCATAGAAAGAAGTAAGCACCGGGCCACCTCCAGCAACTGCCGATTCTTCCGTTCGGCCACCCCATTTTGAGTGGAGGTGTGGACACATGTAGTTTGATGGATTATACCATGGTCCGCAAGATAAGCCCCAAAGACACCGCGATCGTCATATTCTCCACCATTATCACTACGTAACACACGTATTGTGCCTCCGAATTGTTGGACCACCATCTTATGAAAATTTTGAAAGCAAGAAAGAACGTCACTTTTCTTTTTAAGCATATAAAGCCAAGTAGTGCGAGAGTAGCAATCAATAAACGTTACAAACCATCTAAATCCAGATAAAGAGAGAACAGGGGATGGACCCCAAACATCAGAGTGAATAACATCAAATGGATACATACTAGGGACAGACAAATGAGTAGAACGACACCGTACATGTTTAGATTGCTCACAAGCATCACAAGAAAAAGACGGAAGTAAATGATGAAAAACAGGAAACAATTTAGTAAGATATAAAGGAGAAGGGTGGCCAAGGCGCTGATGCCATCGTCGAAGGTCATCAAGAGTCGGAGATCTGGTGGAAGATAGGGCACTGGGAGAAGACTGGTTCAGCAAGTACAGGCCGCCGACATTCCTACCACTGCCAAGTGTCCGCCTCGTAGCCAGATCCTGAAAAACACAAACATCAGGAAAGAATGTCACAGAACAATGTAAGGAGTTAGTCAAGTGACTAATAGAGAGTAAATTTCTGGGAAAAGAAGGAACATGTAAGACAGAGGAAAGTGATAGGTCAGGAGAACATGAAACTGTCCCTTTACCGGCAATGGCAGAGAGGGAGCCATTGGCAGCAATAACCTTATCACGACCAGAAAGGGGAGTATAGGAGGTAAAACCTGAGGCAGAGCCAGTCATGTGGTCGGTCGCACCTGAGTCGATTATCCACTCGGAGGGTGTGGAAGACACGGCATGAGCACTGGACAGACCTGAAGTGGCAACAGCAGCATGGGAGGAAGCAGGAGTAGAGTCAGTGTGAGAGCGCAACAGGCGTCGGAAGGCCTCTAACTCAGCGGTAGACAGGCCTCCAGAAGTATCATCCAGAACGGCAGTAGAGTGAGCAGAAGACTGAGAGCGGCTATCAGAGGGACGACCACCACCACCACCATGGTACCCTCCTCTACCGCGGGTACCAGAGCCCCGACCACTTGGAGCAAGGTGCGGGTGCAGACGAAAACAAGAGCTTTTGACATGGCCTGTCTTCCCGCAATGACTACAAACAGGGGAAGGACCACGAGTCATACTTGCCAGCGCAGAGTGATCGGTAGCAGAACCAAGAGTGCGACCGCGATTCTCATCACTGAGGAGCATGCTGAATGCCTCCCGAAGGGAGGGAAGGGGCTCACGATGGAGAATGTGCAGACGAACAGCATCAAACTCCATGCTAAGGCCCATAAGGAAGACATGAACACGGAAACGGTCTTTATCCTTCTGAAGTGCCACCGCATCAACCGTACAAGCAGCAGTAAAGGTACTAAAGAAGTCCAACTCCTGATAAAGACGCTCAAACTCAGAGTAGTAGGCGGCAACGGTCAAAGTCCCCTGTCGCAATTCCAGAACACGGCGAGTGAGCTCATATACCTGCATCGAACTGCCTGCCTGGGAGTAAGTATCACGGGCTCTCGTCCAAATATCATATGCGGAGTCCAACAACATATAGCTTCGATACACCTGAGGGGACATCGAATGAAGCAGCCACGAGACGACCAACGAATTGTCCGCATCCCATTTGCGCCACGAGGGATCAGAACGTGATGGCTCAACAATAGTACCATCAATAAGACCATACAACTGGTGGCTGCGAATCGCATGTTGAGCAGCCCTAGACCATTCCAGGTAATTTGTGTCATCCAAGGCGACTCTAGTAATCTTCAAAGACTGGCCATGACTCCGAGGAGGATCACCCGAGGAACGATGCAAAGCATCAACTGGAAGAGCCGAAGATGGAGAGGCCAAAGATCCGGGAAGAGCACCGGATTGAGACGAGGGAGAAAGAGTGGAAGGATCTGGGCTGGAAGGATCTCCCATAGAGAAAAAAAGAAGATCTCAAGAGAAATGAGAGAACATCCGACGGGTGCAGACTAAATCTGAAAAACGAAGAGAGCACCCGAGGATGGAAGAGGGGCGTCTCCGGCAGCCCCCATGGAGGACAAAACGGCAAGCCGAAAGAGAAGGCGGAGGAGGAGAAGAGCGTCGGCCGACTGGAGGAGAGCGTCGGCTAACGCATCCAGCGACGGCTAACGAGCAGGCGACGGGAGATCGGCGAGAGGAGCGCGAGCCTTGCTGGCGGCGAGAGGAGAGCAGGAGAGCGGCGCGGGGACGTCGAGCAGGCGACGCGAGCAGGAGATCGGCGCGGGGACGTCGAGCAGTCGAGCGGCGGAAATTTCCAAGGCTCTGATACCAAGTCGAACGGGATTAATCGAAAAAGCACCCTTGCCCTAAACCGGGCATACATATATATAGCTTCAAAAAATAAAATAAAACCAACATCATAATTATTTTCAACTTTGTATTCCTATCCCGCCCGACTTCCTCTATTCAACATGAGAAATAATCATAATGAAGGGAATTCAATTAGGATGCAAGTATTAGGCTAATGATGCATTTGAATGCTAAAAAAATAAGGCTTTATATGAACATGTTTTGAAATTTTTATATCGGACAAAAAAGTCACTTTCTGACCTTTTGTGGCCAATTCCAAACAGAAGTCCCAGGCTTGTATACTAATTGATGCAAAGCTTGTTGCACTTGGATTCCCTGATACTTAATTGTAGACTTAATTACCTGAATTAGATGGAGAAGGGTTAAAGTCATAAAGTAAGAAAATCAATTTAGTAAGAAAACCAATGAAAATGGCGAATAAATAACAATAGTAAATTAAGCATGTCATAGAATAAATTAAAAAAGGAAAAAGTCTGAAGGAAATAACGCACGAAATAATGTTTCCTTATATCTGTTATATTGCAGTCGTGTCTAGAATTTAGTAGAGGCTATAAATATTCAAGAAATATTAGATCTCACCCAATGAAGAAATTCTTACACAGTAATCACACTGAAATGCCCGATAGAGGCTTGAAAACTCCTTAAAATTTTCTCCAAAACAATAGTAAGGTATCCAAAAAAATGGTCACAAGCATCTACATAAACGATTATGCAAGCAACCCTCCCGCAATCGACACATTACTTGACAGTCAACATGACACCAAGAAATAAAGACAAATGATGTAAGTGGAAGGAGAAGAATTGTGGAAGGAAGATGTTGTAACACCTCTCCTTAGTTTAGCAACTTATATAGAACACGATTGGCACTCGTGTTATGTATTATTAGCAGGAAATAGTTTAAATTAGGCATAGAAACAGAAAAGACAGTAAATGCAACTAAGGTAAACAACGGAAATGTAAACAGATACTGGGTTAAAGGGAGTACCTTTTATTTGAATCACAAAGCCAAGTAGATTTATTTAAAAACAACACTGAATTGTTACAAAGTATAAACTAAGACTACATAACATCCCCCAATAAGTCATCCTTAGTGAATCACCCGAACTGTGTTTCTTGGAAAGAAAAACTCATAAGTTGAATTAGTTCACAGACGAGTAAGGATATCCTTTCCTCCAAGAGACACTAAAGGAACTTCAAGATATGGAGGTGTTATGTATAAAAAATTGGCTTGCAAATAAAAGAGCATGCAACTATCATCATGATCCATAGATTTGGTTAAACATGCATGACTATTACAGAGGTGCAATATATTAAACAATCATAAATGCATTTTTTAACATATCTGGGGTTCTAAGCTTAATTTTTAATTCATTAAAAATTAGAAATCCCTGTGTTTCGAGTTCTAATTAGGGTCCATTTGGTACGGTGGTGGCGGTCATGAACGCGGTGGTTACGAACCGTCGTTCGTGAATGTCTAACCTGACCTAAGGAACTCCATCCACTTTTATGTTTAAAACTAGTTCTCTTTTCTTTATGGCGAGATAGAGAGAGAGAGAGAGGTCTTGATTAAATGTCAATATTAAGTCTTCTGAACTTGCTACTTTGATCTTGGTCTTTTTTTGGTAGTCTCATATGACATTGGACACTAACAATATCGCTGCAAATATTGTAATTTTCAGCCATCTCTCCTTCTCCCCATGATCTCAACAAATATAGGAAGTTTTGTAATAACTGCTGGAGATACTGAAAATAATCTTGCACAAGCCCCTGTTGGATCTCGAAGAAGCGTCATCGATACAGTTCTGAAATGTATGGATAGATCTGAGCTTCATATTAGTAGGTAATGTGAATGTATACATTGAAAACAACGACTTCCAAACCACTTTTTTCTTTTCCTGGATATTACTGCAATGCATGTTGTAGGTATAAGACAATGATGCATGATATTTTTATGATTTTGGATCCTTTGCTTTTGAAACCACTCATTACCTCCATAGGGATCATTTTCTAGGCTGATTTTACTCTTAGAATTTTGTGAATTATATAGGAAACGCAATAAATTGTTGATTGTTTGACTTCTGCAGTGATCCTCGATTACTGGTGAGCATTCTTAATTTCTTAAAGTCATTGTGGGACGGTGGTGTCCAATATATGGATATATTGGTTAAGGTTAGAAACTCTACAATGTTCTGGGAGCACTTGTCATCTATACTTGCAAGCAGGCTTAACATTGATCAACCTCCTGAAGATATGAGTGATGATGTCATTCAGCCTCTCACAAATAGGTTTGTGTGTTGATGATTTGAATCCTTCATGAATACTGTTTTTATTTCCCTATCAATTGATAGTGCAAGAGCACTTTGATGTTTAGTCAAGCTGATCATTTGTTTGTATAGGTACCGTTGTCAAGCTATTGTCTTGGAGATCATGTCACGGGAACTCTTTTTTCAGGAGAAGGTATCCCAGAATCAGATAATTGAAAAGCTGGCTTCGCCCAGTGGCTCTACTGGACATTATGAAAATAAATTTTCCTCTGAAGCTTCACAATCTTCTACTAAACTCTTACAGAGTAATATCTTGTCAAGATGGTGTCAAGGTTCCGTTATTGATGATCTTATGAAGTCATATTCATCAGGTGGATATGATATACAACTCATTTCTCGTGCTAAGGTGATTTTTCCTATCACTAGAGTCCTGCTTTCATCATCAGATTATTGCACCCTATATATAATTCATTGTGAAGGAATTATAAACCATAAAAGGTTTGAATTGAACAGACTGAATAATTTCTGTCATGTAATTCTGCTTGTCTCTGTTTTGCTCTTTTATTCATGCGAAATACCACATTTCATTCTTTGTTTGGTTTCTTGACTTTTTAAGTGTGATGCATGCTGGTTTCTTTTTCTAACTGCATAGAACATCAACATAGTCTCTCCTTTTTTACAATATTTTTTTTATTTTTTTTATTCCTTTTTTTAGCCGCCCGTCACCCCGGATGTTGAAGAACCTCTTGCACAGAAGACAAAGTGGAAATAGAGGACAAGGATGCCGCAAACCTGCGAAGGGGAGAAGAGAGGCGGTGCAAGGATACATAATTAGAGAGATGGTGAGCGGTAGAAGCAACCACATCGTGGGAGGGAGCCGTAGGAGGATGACGACGAGTGTACACTTGTAGAGGAGAGGGGAGCACTGGAGGTGTAGGGGAGGAAAGGGTAGCACGGGATTAGGAGTAGGAGCAAAGGAGTAGCAGTTTGAGTGGGAACACCGGGCGTGGGAGAGTTGTGGGATATATATCGTCAGGAAGAGCTGAATAGAACGGTTGATCCTCAAAGAATGTAACATCCGCGGAGGTGATTGTTTTCCCAGTAGTGGGAGAATGACACGCATAACCTTTTTGTGTACGAGAGTACCCAACAAAGATGTACTTGGTAGCACGAGGAGTCAACTTATCGACATGAGGTCCGAGATGATGGACAAAACAGACACATCCAAAAATCTGAGGAGGGAGTGAGAAGGGAAGTGTGGAAGGATACAAAATGGAGAAGGGAGTACCAAAATTGAGGACGGTCGACGACATGTGATTAATTAAATAGGACGCGGTGGAAACAACAAAGTGTCAGTACTGTGTTGGAACGTGCATCTAGAACATAAGGGAGCGAGCAACCTCCAGAAGGTGGTGGTTCTTTCGCTCGGCGACACCATTTTGTTGTGTTGTATAGACACATCATGTCTGATGGATAATGCCGAGGAGATTACAGGTGTCCTGGAATTCGTGGTTGATATACTCACGAGCATCATCAGTACAAAGAATTTTAATGGTGCTCGAGAATTGAGTACGAGTTTCAACGATGAAAGAACAAAAGCATTGCAACACCTCAGAGCGATCACGCAATAAGTATAACCAGGTGACGCGAGAACGGTCATCAATAAAGGTCAGAAAATAGTGATAGTCAGATAGACTGGCAGTTTTATACGGACCCAAATATCCGAGTGGACCAAGTCAAAGGGAGCAGAGCTCCGAGAACAATGAGGGGGGGAGGTAGATCGGTGTTGCTTGCCATAAATACAAGTTTCACATTGAAACTCGACAAACAGAAAATCAGGAAGAGCTTTGCGAAGGATAGGAAGAGGGGGCATGGCCAAGTCGACGATGCCAGTCAACTGAAGTAACCGAGGATAACACGGAGGCGGGAATGTCCGAAGTGTAGAGCTCATTTGACAGTCGACCGACACCAATGACACGCCGCGTCTGGCAAGCCTGCACCACAAAAGAAGAGGAGGTAAAACTAATGGAACCGCCATGATCTTGAGTAAGGCAACTGACAGAGAGAAGATTAAAGACAGAGTCGGGGACATGAAGAACGGAGCGTAAAGAAAGGGAAGGAGTTACAGCTAGATCTCGCATCCATAAACAGAGGTGGTAGCACCATTCACAACTGTGATAAATTTAGGTGCAGGGGAATCGGTGTAGCGAGAGCGTTTTTGTAGAGACACGTGATTGGTAGCTTTGGATTCCATAATCCACGAGGAGGCAAGAGGGTAAGACGCAAGGCTGGCATGGAAGAAAGATGCCACAGGGCCATGGTGCAAGCAATTAGCTCTCGCAGACGCCAAAGTTCATCCCGTAAAATGTTGATTTCAGGGCGGGAACAGGTGCTAGAATGAGCCTTAGGAGTTCTCATGACTGGCAGGAACCAGGAACAGTATCCGTGAGTTCAGCAAGCAGGAGACCAACAAACAGGAGCTCGGCGAGCAGGAGATCGGCAACAACGATCTCGGCGACCAGGAGAGGGGGCGATGCAGAGAATAATCAAGTCGCAGAAGGGGCAGTTAAGGTGAGCTCGATGGAGAGTTCGCACGACAATCAGGTGAGGAGAGGCTGCATGATGATCTCACGAAGACAGTGCAACTCACAGGAGAAGCGGCAGAGAGAGATCAAACCGCGGAAGGGGCGGTTAAGGCGAGCTCAATGGAGAGGTCGCGCGGTGAGCTCACGAGGACAAGCAAAGTCAATGTGGACATTTGCGAGCACAGAAGCTGGCGATCTCAGAAGGAGAGGTCGCACGAAGGAAATGGAGCGAATGCGTCAGAGAAGAGTTCAGACCGTAAGGAGCAAGGCATACGAGGGAGGACACAACGAGCTTGAGGGGCGGTCTCTGCTATCAGAGACGAAGAGGCTGCAGACGAGGTTGAAGCAGTTTCAGCGGTCTTCAGGGGAGATTGCAGATGATCGAGCGCGACCAGAGGATGAAGGCGATCGCAGGGGCCTGCGACCAGAAGAGCGCGACTAGAAGAAGAGCGCAACCACTGGGTCATGCGGCCTGAGGAAGCCCGGTGAAGAATGATCGCGGGAGAGCAAACGGCGAACAGTGCGAGTAGGAAGGTGAGGTCGCAGTAGACACCAGACTGTTTGGGCCCGGTTGGCAACAGGAGAAATTATAAAAGCGGAAGGCGGCGGTGGATTTCCAGTAGAGATCGTAGCCAGAGCGGGAGATACGCTGTTTGTGAACTGAAATTGCCTAACCGCACAATCATGGAGCCTTGTGGCGTGCGGAGAGCAAGATTGCACCTAAAAAATGCGGTATGTAACCTATCTCTGATACCATGTGTTGAAAGGTGGGCTAACCCTCGTTGGGACTGTGACCCACTAGCCAGACTGTAGTCTGAGCACCCCGACCAAATCACCCCGGGCTAACCCTCGTCGGGACTTTGACCACTGTTGAAAAGGTAGGTTGTTGAGGTGGAGACTTGAACCTCCGACCTCTTTTATAAGAGTGTTAACACATCATCTTATATCCAAGTGAGCTGCAACACACTTGTGTATAAGAGGTGAGCTTAGCGCTCTCTTATAAAGGAGGTTGCGGAATCGAATCATGCCCTCAACAACCTACCCATTGGTCAAAATTCTGACGAGGGTTAGCCTTGAGTTATTTGGCTGGGGTGCTCAGTGCGGTCTAGCTGGTGGGTCACAGTCCCGACGAGGGTTAGCCCACCTTTCAACACCATGTAAAAAAAGACAAGATTGAGGAACAAATTTAATTATAGAAATATTTCCATTTTCTTCTTAATTTTCATGTACAACTACACCCTATATATAGGGAGACAAACTACAATCAAACTCCCAATACAAACTAAACAGTCCCAGATATACTATTCGCAGCCAAAGCTATTATTCGCAGACCAATACAAAAATAAAAAAACAGTCCAGAATTAATATAACAGATATTGAACTATTTGTATGCATGGAAAAGTAAGACTTCAGCACATGTTTGTCCTTCGTTGTCCAAGATGTTGAAGGTAAACTAACCAGCACCGCGGCAATTACAAGTATCCACCACTCCATTTGCAACAAATGGAAAAACAAGTCAGCGGTGCATCTTCTTATGCATCACAATAGAAGATGTGGAGATATGTTTTTTATTGTTCCATTGAAGTAATTAACTATAAATATCAGTACATTCATTATTAACAAGAACATGACGTTCCAGCTTACGTAGACAAGCATATGAAACCTGGCGTTACCCTGCTCTGAACATGTACTCCATGAGACCACGTCTCTTTCAAGCATTTCGTCAAACACCCTGCTTACGCTATCCAGTAATCATTTTTATCATGTTTGAAAATGCATAATTTAACCAAAAAAGAACAAATAAAAATAGACCAAATGCAATAGGCTCTAGGTTTTTATTTTTTAAAACCTAACTTTTTGTTTCCCTGAATCATATTGATTGCAGGAGCCACAGCTCTCTCATCCATGCCCCAATGTTTTTCTTCCCCTTAGGTTTTTTCTCTTTTCCTTGCACATTGCAAGACAGGTTCCTGGCTTATCCAGTTGGGTGGAACCACTGCTGTCGTCGGTGGAGGTCCATATCGCGGGGAGGTCGCCGTGCCGGCCACATGCGTTGCAGCCGTAGGAGATCAGTCCGCCAAAAGTGAAGGTCTTCAATTTGCTGGACATCTAGGCCGAAGTTCGAGGAGGTCGTCGGACTGGTTAGGGACACCTTCTTCGTCGGCGAGGTTAGGAGTCTCCTTCTTCGTCGGCGAGGTTAGGAGTATCCTTCTTCGCCGGCGACCTGGTAGGTTGTGCATTCTTAGCTGGCGGCGAGCAGGAGATTTTCGAGAGAGCGAGGATTTTTTGTGAGATGCCGAGCGGGAGAGTCGGGTAGGCAGTTAGAAGGGGAGAATGAAAATTAGGGCTTTTAACCGTTGGTTTGTAAATAGATGTTTAAAAAAATGCAAAGGATTCATAAACACCGAAAAAATGTGAAATATTTGGTCTACGGATGGCCAAACGTGGTTTGTGGATAACAATGGCCTAAAATATTGACACTTACAATTTTGATCTACACATTTACCTGTATATAACAGACATTTCGAGTTGATTTTTAGGAGTGAATCATCCTCATGTTGAAACAAATTGGTTTAGGTTAAAAATTAGAGCAATATTCAAGTGAGTTTCAAGTTTTTGGCATTGCATTAGTTTTAATCATTGTTTTAAATGTCCCCTGACATTTCTGCCGACATGTCATTTTTGAGAGAAATGAAATTTTTTTAAAATCGATTATGTTCTTTCATAAAATATAGACCGACATATTTGATTTTTTTTATATTTCGGCCGCACGACTTTTAAATATTGTTTTATGTTATATTGGTAGACTGTCAGTATATGATTAAATCATCACTATGTATTATACTATATATGCTTAAATCAATTTGACTTATAATTTCATTCTTTTTAATGGGTCATTCTTACAATTTGTTTAACTATTTCACACTTAATTGTGTATAATTATTTTACACTATTTTTCTTATTTCCTATTACAAAAAATGTGAATTTTTTTAATATATTTATTAGTTCATTATTTTATGCCTTTTACATAAAATTATTAAGCTTGCAAAAACTTATAATAAATTAAGAATATTTAGCTTTTAAATTTTCTTTATTTACTATAAATTTTATTATTATCAAAATAAAATTATTGTATAATTTTAAATATATTTTCTAATGTATCGATTTGTACTTTTAAATCATTTTTATTTTGACACTTTGAATTTATTTTAGAATATACATGGTAACTTCATAAAAACTATAATTTCCATATGTTATCACTTATCTTTGAATTTAACGGAAAAGCAAGATCATTGTCATTATTCTTATCTCAGGCCCTGCCAATGCAAACTATTCTTTACAGTAACAGTTTGTTCTGCAAGTTTATTAACATAGTAAATCTGAGCTATAAATTAACTAATAACTACTTGTAATTTGTTGTAGATGGCTGCTTGTGTATTAATTGTGCATTTGATGCTTAAATTATCGTGCAACGGTACTGAATGTCTATCCATGCCAATTATTGAGATGATTCACATGATTCAGGATAAGGTTGGAGTTCTGCATTGATGTCAGTGAATTTCCTTTTTTCCCCGCATTTATATTGACAATGCTTATGTTTTCATGTTATTTGCAGTTGAAGCAAAATCCCTCATTTTCTTCCCTTCTTGTGCAATATTCATTCCAGGGCTACAGGTATGGTTATTAGACACGATTATATACAAATAAATTTCTTTTATCTGATATTGTAAATATTTCATGATATTATAGAATTATATTTTTAATTTTGATTTCTAAACGTGCAGTTGTTTTAGGAAAAGTATCTAATCTTTTAGGAGAGGCTCCTACAAAGGGAGTGCATGCTCAAAGTAAAAACGAACACATCACTTTTTTCGCAGAAGTGATTGGACCCGATCTACTTTAGAGAAGCCAGGCAAATATATAAATAAAGTAGTCAGATGTAAATACTCTTCAAAAAAATTTGAGTCAAATCTCCCAAGATTGACAGAAAGGAAAATAAATTAAGAAATTTATAATTTAAGCCACAAATTCTCCACTTTAAAATTTTCAAATATTACTAATGGAGATCATCATGCGCGAGGCGATTGACGGACCCGATGGCCTACTCGTGTTTGTTTCAGAAGATGTTGATTTGTTTTTCATCCGAACAATCCAAGTCCACTGATGCGTATGAATATGAATGGTCGTTTCGGCATAGTTTAATGTACCTGTTTATTTATTATGGACTTTATTTTATTTATATGAACACGCATTATGAGCCGTCCATATTGGTTTCCCTAGTTCTCTTTTGTTTGTTTATGTGTGTTTGCTGAGGTCGAGGTTTTCGTTCAGCTTTTTTGAAATCAACGGTCCTCATACGGTGCAACTCTGTGAGCCCATTAGGTGACAAATATTAGAATTCTCCATTATCTCCTTGGTGCTACAAATATTAGGATGGGCCCCGGGCAGGCCAACAACCTCCCGGGCGATTCCCACGATTCCTGGCCCGGGTACCGTAACAGGGTCGCGGCCCATACACCCCAACCAAATCTCCGCCCCCATTTAATCAGGCGGTAGGTTGTTGAGGCCAGGGATCGAATCCCTGACCCCCTTGATAAGAAGTCCTTCCATGGACTCTCATCACCAACTGAGCCGCGGCTCAGTTGGTGATGAGGGCCACGTTAAAGGCTTCTTATCAAGGGGGCGGGGGATCGAATCCCCGCCTCAACAACCCGCTGCACTTAGAATGGGTGTAGAGAAGGGTTAGGGTGTACGGGCCGCGACCCTGTTAAGAATAGCGGGAGGACTCGAGGATTCCGGATCCGGACCCAGCCGGACAGTAACTGCCGAGTGGCCTCGTCTTTGCGGGCTGAGGTGGACCCAGCCACCCTGTCCGTAACATGGTGTCACTCCCTATAGCTATAAATAGTACATGTATTTATTTTTACATGAAGAAATAAGATTGTTGTGTTTTCAGCATTTTCTCACAAAATTGAAAGCATGTATAATGATGTTTTAGTGTTTATATATATTTCAAATCTCTTAGCGTAATACTATTGTGCATCATAGCACCGCTGAATTCATTAAAATTGTATTATTGTTATTATGGGTCTGAAATGTAACCCTGGTATTTAGAAGAATGCTTAGGCCTCTTTAACTAACTAAGTGGAACTCATTTTCATTGCATTCCAGTGTGTATTTATTATTTTAATTTTTTGATGGCAAAGAGCTTTGAATCCTTTTTTAATCTTAAATCCGTGATCTTGCAAGGCACATTAGTTCCTCTATCAAGACATTAAACTGTCATACTTGCAATTTTGTTCCATATTTTTTTTACCATTTATCCTTTTACTAGCTAAGTGCTTATAATATGTTTCTACTTTGTAGTGATGGAAAGGAAGTGATCAGTCTTGTGCTTCATGATCTTTATTACCACCTACATGGAGAACTAGAGGGCCGGTTAATTGTTCCAGGTCCCTTTCAGGCGCTCTCGGGCTTCCTTCTTAATTTTGAAATTTTCCAGTGCAAAGAAGGCACGCTTGAAAAGGATTTGGGGAACACTGATGTTATGATGTACGAAATCTCGAGCATAAGAAATGAGCTTGGAATTGACCTGTGGGACATGGCAAGCTGGAAGGAAAGTAAAGAAATTGTGGAGAAGTGTTTGTCTCACATGCATGCAGCAAATCTGATGATAACCTTAGCAGACGCCAAAATTTTTGCTCATAAAGCATTGATTGCTATTATATCTTTGCGCGGTAGTAAGGTCAGTTTTTTTTCATTTAGTTATGCTCATAATTGCTGGTGTTTCTGTAATACATTCTTGTTGCTAAATGATGAATATAATTATCTCCTTCATAATTCCTGCGTAGTTTTTTCATCATTTTGGTTTTCTCGAAGATGACTCCCCGGGGAATCCACATGTTCTCCTATATACATATGTAGTCTTAGAGAATTGTGATAATTATATGTGTCACCCCCGCCTATACAACGGAGTGGTAATGAGTGTTTTAAGGGATATTGTATCATTAGGTATTTTGGATCTTAGAGAGTATGTTTTTAGAGGGATCCTGCCCTCAAAAAATTTTCTCGAGCTTGTTTTGATATCATGTATCTTCGTTCGTATTAATCAACATATATTGTTTGACAACAGAAGAAGCTATGTCCTCACCTTGACTTTCTATCTCATTTCAAAACTCGAATTTCATATTCTTTTCCTTAATTTTTAATAGAATCATGCATCTGAGAGTTTTACAATACACCATTTACCTTCACCTTCTTTCCCTTCAAACTTCTTATCATTCTATTTAGAGCCACCTTACATTTCTCAGTCATGCTGCGACATCATTTTGTTCTATTAAACTTGGCTTAGGTTTGCAAATAAAAGTGAAACTGTCTGAGTCAAGGCATGAAAGAAAGACAACAAGTATTTTTCAGTGGTTGGGCTGACAGGTCTGGTTAAATGCTGATAGCAATTAACAAATTTGAAGCTTTCTCCTTAATTCCATTTTTTGGTATAATCATTAGTATTTTGTTTGTTGTAATGGTGACTAATTTTGATTCCGAAAATGTACTTGCAGGTATTATCGCTCATGTAAAGAAAATAAAATTTTTTTTTTTAATTTGCTTGAAATTATGTCAATTTAAACGAATTAATTTAATTTTATGTCAGGAATATTTATCATAGCAGCATATTTTATATTTAAGTTAATTTATGAATATATATATATATATATTCATACAATTTTTATTGATCTTGAAAAGACATGTTAATGAGTAGCATTGATTTTCATTAGCATCAAGGAAGAAATGTATGTGTGGAAGATATGTTCAAGTTATAAAAGCAATGCATGATGGCTCTAACTAGTATTAGAAGCAATAGAGTGACCAAAGAATTTATGGCTGCAATAGATTTCCAAAGTATCATCATTTGGGCATATATATTTTGTATTGGTTAAATGATGGGCTACGAAGGGGAGCCTTGGCGCACCAGTTAAGGTGTTGCCGTGTGACCTCACACCTTGAGGTCACGGGTTCGAGACCTGGAAGCAGTCTTTTGCAAAATGCACGGTAAGGTTTGCCTACATTTCACCCTTGTGGTGGGACCCTTCCCTGGACCCTCGCTGCGCGGGGATGCTTTGTGCCCCGGGCTGCCCTTAGTGATGGGTTACGAAGGATATTCTCAAGTAAGGTGATTTGATATATGTCTTTGTATATGACAGTTCTAATTTGTAAGATTTTTTTTCTCAGAATAGTGAAGTAACAGTGGTGATAATATTTAGAAGATAAACGTCTTACAATTAGTAAAAACAAAGATTAAATATATAATATGCAACTGTCGAGGGATAGTAATAACAACTATCAATTTATTTTATTAGAAAATAAAGGTATACCTATTTGTGATATGTTTATGCACGTTGGACTTTTTATTTAGATTATTTAGGATATAAAGAATGATAAATATTTAGAATTAAGATTCGGTAGTCATTGGGAGTACTATGTTATAAATTACATCATGAAGACTTAAAAGATAATATTTATACAATTGTATTTAGGTTGGTGATGCTTTTGAATCTGATTGTTGGATAGTAAAAGAAAAAATTTGTTGAATCAAAGTGTGACTAGAGTTGTTATACCAGCTGAAAGATAAGAATGCTCATATATTAGTTTGAATATCAAAATTTCGATATGAGCTATGAGCCTGATTCTAGCTTGGTGGATCTTCGATCCAACTTCCTCATTCAGTCTTCGATCCAACTTCCTCATTCAGATTAAGACCAAACCTACTAGCACTTGCACTGTCCCGCAGACTACAGTATCGTTCCTGATGCATCCCTAAGTTATTCCCCTTCCCAACGGATAGCTCTCGCCCTTGGCCCCTCTTCTCTTTAATCCCTCTGTGAAACCCATCCCCAAAACTCTCAGAAACTTTTTCTTTCAATTTTAAATTCAATTTTTTTTTAAACTCACGGATACATTCAGATATTACAAAATACACTTGAATATGCTCGAAAATGCCCAAAATTATGTCTTTTGTGATGGTGATATGGTGAAAGACATGTGAAAGAAAAAGTGTTGAATGATCAGTGGTCAGATTTAATTGATTTCATATTTTTATTCATGACTCCTATTTATAATATGATACGTTTTTGTAACATATAACTTTGTTTTCATTTAATATATAATGTGTTATAAAATAATGAAAAAAATGAAGAAGACGTTAATGTCATGCATGTCTTCATATTAATTTATACTTATATTTATATTATTAAAAATTTCAAAAACGTATCGCGTATCCAAGGTTTTTTGAAAATCATGTTTCCCGTATTTGTTTTGCGTCATCTGGTCCTTTCCCTGTGCAACATTGGGTGCAAGCTTGGGAATTTGGGTCTGAGACTCAGGACTGGGGTGTTGTCTGGGCTAGATCGAAGTGGGGAAGAAAGGAATGGGTTTGTGTTAGTGGGACAAGCGGTGGAGGGTTTCGAGGGCTGTAGTAAACTTAGGCATGGTTGGGCTCAATGACAGTGGGCCACCGAGGAGGGGTATTGGGATAGTGGTTGTGGATGGGGGGGACAAACTCACTGCCTACGTTTTTAATGGCGCAAGGCGCAAAGGGCTCCTGGAGCCTAGGTTCAAGGCGCAGGCGCGTGGCTGACGTATGTGAGGCGCAAAAAAGTAAAAAAAAAACATAATATAGTTTATGTAGAACACAGTGGTCTATGAAAAATAAAATACCTTGACAATAGAAAGTGCAGCAGAAATCAAATCTCTAATTCCAAGATGGGTTGCTCTAGTAAAGGAAGAATATAGAACCATACCTCATTCACAATTCCATCACCAGTTCACCACCAACGCACATAATTCCTATAACAGACAAGACTTTCGATAAAACATCAAAGAGACTGAAGTTTTAAGAATAGCAGTGCATGAACTGATTTTCTTTATACCATCAGGGCAAGAAATGAAATCAACATTAGAGGCAAGCTTTCTTGCGTGACCAGCTGATGTTGTTTTAACCACATACATTTCAAAACCTCAAGCTGGCAGCAAGTATGAATGTAGAAAATATCGTTAATATAATAATATGTTATGTTATTTGAGTTTGTGTGTGTTTCTGTAGCTTTTTTCCTCCTTAAATAGATATGACATGTACTCTGAAATGAATTTATACATCAATTAAGCAACAGCAACATGAATTGCAAGGTATTGGAAGAACTGTTGTTTAGAAAGATACAAGCATAAGTTGTAGGTTTACAGTTTACTTCAATAAGGATATGTTGAAAAAACATTAAATGTTGAAAAAGTATTATATGTTTAAAAAGCATTAAAACTATGAACCCTCGGCCTCGTCATCATTCTATATCAATTACTCATCCTCTGAATAAATTCTGTCTTCATCTTCTTCACTATAATCTTTCTCTTCTTCATTGTACTTAGCTTCTTCTTCCCCGACATCATCTATAAGGATTATTGGAGTAGGAACCCTCGTCTTAGATGTGCTTCGCTTTTCAACTATCTTTGCACTTGTGTGCATCACATTCTTTCCTTTGGATAAGCGCGTCTGATAGATGTCCTCTTCAACTCCAGTGGCCCTAGCAATTGCTCCCCAAGTCAAGAACTCATCATCAAAAACCAATTCTTCATCCTGCTCAGCCTCATCATCTTCCTTCATTCTGCTCATCAACCATTTGTTGTTGTCGTCAATATCTTTCAACGAGATTGGATCAATACGATCACGTGAATCATATTGTCGACGCAACACTCGATTGTATTTCACAAATACCGACGTTGTTGAGCTAGCCTATTTCTTTTTTTGCTATGAACCTGCAATATAAACAAATAAACACGATTACATCAACATATTAATCTCCGAAATTAAAATTAAAATCAAGCTTTTGAAAACCGGACCGGACCGGACGGTCCGACCGGTCGGACCGCCGACCGGACATCAAACTGGCCCGGTCCAGATAAGTAGACCGCTTAATCTGCGACCCGCCTGGGAACCGCGGAACCGGGCGGGCTGACCGCAGACCGGCGAACCGGAGCGAGTTTTGGAAGCCCGCCCGGTTCCAATAACAATTAAAATTTTATTTTTTTAAATTATAAATTAAAGATTGGGAGGTTTCGAACCCGTGAGAGAGAGACCTGACAAATGAGCCAAGCAATCAACATTGAAATTTATTGAAATATATTTTACTTATCAATATTAAGTGTGCTATTTTATTGACTTTTATAAAGAAATAATTATATAAATATATGTATAAGATTATATCTTTTATATATATATAAGATATGATATTTATTATATTTATGTGAATGTATAATTGTATAATATACTTATATATATTTATAATTTTAATTTTAATTTTTGATATTTATTATATCATATTTAATTTTATTCTATAAATATAAAATTATAAATAAATTAATATATATGAAACAATAAATATAAATTAACAATATAAAAGTATACAACTATAAAACTATAAAAATATGTATAAAAGTATAAAACTTAATATTCTCATATAGTTATAAATAGTTTTTTATATGTTTTTATTATTATAATATTACGGTTCAACCCCGGTCAGACCGGTCCAACCGATCAGACCTTGAACCTTTGATCTCACCAGTTCGTTTTCCGGTCCGGTTCTTAAAACCTTGATTAAAATACTTACATGCTAAAAAAACTCCAATTGCGCTCACATCCAGATGCACTGCGAGTAAGACTTAGAACCTTTATAGCAGATTTAGTTAGATTAGGAGTATCGACTCTATAAGATTGCCGTCATTCAGATGTGAAAATAATGAATATCTAGAAATTAATCATGCATTCTTAATAAATAAAATATTTGTTTGAATAATGTCTAATTTATTCACCCGGGGACTTTATTTTCCTATGCCGAATTGCAAATTGCATTCTAAATAACTCTTCAGCATTTCTTTATAAACTTAGTTGGTCCATAATTTTATCTTGATCGTCATTACTTGAAATGAGCCTTTGCATTGTCTGGTATAAACCACTTATAACTTCTCCATCTAACACACTATCGGGGTTTGGATAGAAGAGGACAAACATAACAATAAAGGAGTTTGTTAAGTGAAGTTCTGCAACCAAGCAAATCAAAATAAATAAACACGAAATATTCTGTCCAGAAATCGAGAACTATCTTAAGAACATTTAAAGAGGATATGGACAAGGAGAAAAAACATAGGGAGGAATGGCATACTTAATCTACAATATACTCTCTTTTTTTAAATCAAAATAAGTATCTAGCACAGTACATTAAAAATATTCATGTTTCCAGAGGATATGTTTTGTTTTGGCCATCTTTTCTCATATACTAGTATATCTGATGGACAGAGCTATAGAGTTAAAAGCAGAACAAATTTTATATGAGGAATGCTGGTAGGAAAGCCCGCATGAGATGCAAATAAGATGCTATCATAGTACTACTGTGATGAAACTAGATGAATTAAATGAAGAAACTAGTAAACAAATCATCATGCTAAACATGTACACTTTAAGACATAAATTTTTTGCAAGAGTTAGGTATCTTTTGCAGATATACAAAACTTGAGGAGTGGGTAGAAAACTCAATCACCACCAGCGGAAGAACTCACAGTGGCGGCTACAACAAGAGGATTGGGCGAGAGGAGTTGGAGCTTCTTTCCGGCAAGATTAGACAGCAGGAGGAACGGAGGAGGGTTTTTATTACCGCTAGAGAGAATCCGGACTAGGGGGAGAGCCGGCGGTGGGGAGAGAGAGAGATGGAGACAGGGTAGAGACGAAGAACAAGGGAGCAACCCTTTGATATTACTTCCAAGATGCATACAACATAAAATCAGCCCCTTTATATAGGAGGGGAAGACCACATACAAATAGGAAACATTTGAATAGGAAATACATAAAAAGGAAACGAAATAAATTAGGAAATGATAAATTAGGAAATGATAAATTAGGAAATAAATAAATTAGGAAATGATAATTAGGAAACGAAATAATATCCTTCCGCATTCGCCGGTCCGCTATGGCCCCACTACCGCCGGCCCCTCCATGGTCTCTTCTTGGTCCGGTTTAGTATTGTCGTCCCCGGGCTGCACCGCACTTGCTCGTCGCTTGTACACCCGCTATGGTTGGTCGTCTCCATGAATATCCGTAACAATACCTCCGTCTGAAAAATTTGCCTTGTCCTCAAGGCAAAAGTCGGGAAACTGCCGGCGAAAATCATCCCGTAAAAGCCACGTAGCGGTAGACGGGGGACGGTGTTGCCATGCCACGAGGAGCTCCTCCGGTTCCGCGTCGCCGGGCAAATGGTGTCGGCGGTCTAGAATGCGGTGTGGATATGTGGGAGTGGCATCAGCGTACTCCAGATCGCTTGGTATGTGGTCCAGCGTTGGGTGGTCGCCCACTACCCGGCGTAGCTGCGAGACGTGAAACACCGGGTGAATGCGGCTTCCTTCGGGAAGTTGAATTTTGTATGCGACGGCCCCAATCCGGGCCAGAACGGTGAATGGACCAAAGAATCGTGGTGCGAGCTTGGGGCATGCCCTTTTGGCTACTGAGAGTTGTCGGTATGGATGTAGCTTGATAAAGACCTTCTCCCCGAGTTGAAATGAGAGGTCTCGGCGTTTGCGGTTGGAGAAGGTTGTCATCTTGGCCTGGGCACGTCGGAGATGATGTTTGAGGCTGTCCAAAATAATGTCCCGATCTTGGAGTTGTGATGCCAAAATCTGTGGGAGGGTCTCCCCAGGAAGATGTCGTACGATATCTGGCGGCGGTCGACCGTATACGGACTGGAATGGAGTGGAGCCCGCGGCATGGTGGTAGGCGGTGTTGTAAGAATACTCGGCCCAACTTAACCACTTGGCCCAGGTGCCCGGCCTGTCGCCGATGAAGCAGCGTAAGTATGTCTCTAAGCAACGATTGAGGACCTCTGACTGGCCATTTGTTTGCGGGTGGTAGGCAGAGCTCATGCGTAGTTGCGTGCCTTGTAGGCGAAAGAGAGATGTCCAGAAACTGCTCAGAAAAAGTGGATCACGATCACTCACGATTGAGCGCGGAAATCCATGGAGGCGTACGACCCCGGAGATGAAGCTGTCGGCCACTCCTGCGGCTGTATACGGATGCCGGAGCGGAAGAAAGTGCGCGTATTTGGAGAGTCGGTCCACTACTACCAAAATGCAATCGAACCCATTGGACCGAGGTAGGCGAGTGATGAAATCCATGACAATGTCCTCCCAAATGCGCTCTGGAATCGGCAGGGGCTGAAGTAACCCGCCCGGAAACGTCATTTCGTACTTCGCCTTTTGGCACGGGAGACAGGCGGCAACGTGGGCTTTGACCTGTTTGAACATATTTGGCCAATATAGAGAGGCCGCCAGACGGCGGTAGGTGCGGAAAGCCCCAGCGTGTCCTCCGGTTGGTGTAGCGTGGAACTCGGCGAGAAGGCGCGGGATGAGAGCGGAGGCCGCGGACAACACCAGGCGGCCCCGGTAAAAGAGCCGACCTCCCACCAGAGAGTAAGGAGGGTGACTGGTCGGGTTAGTGATGAGGGCCGTTCGAATGGAGGCCAGGTGCGGGTCCAACTCCACGTCATGTTGGATAGAAGCTGCGTCCTCCCAGACCGGCCGGGATATGGCGCGAAGTTCCGGGGAATGAATTTGTCGGGAGAGAGCGTCCGCCGCTCGGTTGGTGCGTCCGGAGCGAAATTCGATGGAGAAATCGTACCCCAGGAGCTTCGCCACCCAAAGTTGTTGTGCGGGCGTGGCGATCTTCTGCTGGAGGAGGTATCGCAAGCTATGATGATCGGTGCGGACGATGAAGGGGCGGCCCAAGAGATACGGCCGCCAGTGTTGTACTGCCAGGACAAGAGCCATGAGCTCGTTCTCATACGCCGAACGGCTACGGATGTTGGCGGAGAATGCCCGGCTGTAGTAGGCGATGGGTCGGCCGCCTTGCATGAGGACTGCACCCACCCCGGTGCCCGAGGCATCGCACTCGATGATGAAGGGTTGGTTGAAGTCGGGCATGGCCAGAACTGGGCCGTTCACCAGAGCCGCCTTGAGGGCGGTGAATGCGGACATAGCCGCCGGGGTCCAGGAAAAAGGTCCCTCCTCGGTAGACCTGAGCAGCTGAGTGAGTGGGCGTGCCAAGTTGCCGTACTCCTTAATAAAGCGCCGATAATACCCGGTTAGACCCAAAAAACCCCTGACGTCTCGAAGAGAGGTGGGGGTCGGCCAGTGAAGAACTGCCGTGATTTTGTCGTCGTCCATGGCCACTCCTTTGGCCGAGATCGTGTGCCCCAAGTAACTGACGAATGTTACCCCGAACGAGCATTTCTTGCGGTGGAGGACAAGATGATGGCGGCGAATCGTCTCGAGCGTGCGGCGGACATGGTATAAGTGCTCCTGCCAGGATGAGCTATAGACCAAAATATCATCAAAAAAAACAAGAACGTGTTGTCGGAGTACCGCTCGAAAAATATCGTTCATGGTTGCCTGGAAGGTGGCCGGGGCGTTGGTAAGCCCAAAGGGCATAACCAGGAACTCGTAGTGTCCGTCGTGCGTCCGAAACGCCGTCTTTGGTACATCTTCCGGCCGCACCCGGATTTGGTGATATCCCGCCCTAAGATCAAGCTTTGTGAAGTAGACGGCGCCGTGGAGCTCGTCTAGAAGCTCTTGGATGACCGGAATAGGATATTTGTCCGGGATCGTAGCCTTGTTCAATTCGCGGTAATCGACACAGAAGCGCCAACTCCCGTCCTTCGTGCGCACGAGGAGGACCGGGCTGGAGAAAGGGCTCGCGCTGGGGCGGATGAGGCCACCCATGAGCATCTCTCGCACCAAGCGTTCGATCTCGTCCTTCTGCACGTGTCCATAGCGATATGGTCGGACGGAGACGGCCGAAGTGTGGGGCCGCAACGGAATGGCATGGTCCGTGGTTCTTACCGGGGGTAAGCCCGCTGGAGGTGTGAACACGTCGGAGAACTCGTCAAGGAGATGCTGGAGATCGGGTGGTGCCTCCGAGGCGACCGCCGACTCGGCCTGGATCGGCCAAAGCCATGCCGTGAAAGATACTTCGGTCGTGCGTTGGATGGCACGGAATGAAACCGGAGTGCGGAGCAAGGCGGAGTCGCCTGCGAGGTGGCAGGGAGACCCTTCCCATGAGAACTGCATTGTCATCTCCGCCCAATTGACCTGTACGTCGCCCAAGGTGGCCAGCCAAGCTACGCCGAGAATGATGTCGACGCCTCCTAACTCAAATACATAGAAATCCGCCGTGACTGAGCAAGGGCCCATGGCGATCCGCACGGCAGGGCAAGAGCCTGCTGTCGTCCTTCGGCGGCCGTCTCCTAGACAGACGGTGAAGTCCGGCGATGGCGTGCACGGGATGGCAAGGTGTCGCACCAGGCGATGGGAGATAAAGTTGTGGCTGGCACCGCTATCGATCATGATGAGAACTGGATGATCCTGGATGCTACCGGTTAACTTCATAGTACGCGGTCCGGTGAGGCCGCCCACCGAGAAGCATGGAAGGTCGAGGCGATGGAAGGTAGCGCCGTCGGTGTCCGGTGGTGGCGACTCGTCCGTGATTTCAAGTGCCTCGAAATCCGCAGCGGTTATTTCGGGGACAAAATCCCCGATGATCGCATGAAACTCCTTGACGGTGCATTCATGATTTGGCGAGTATGGCTGACGGCACCGGAAGCAGAGCCCTTTACGCCGGAGTTCGTTATAGTCCCCATTGGAGAGGCGGTGGGGATTTGGAGGACGGGCCGGGCGAGGGCCTCCCGGGAGAGGAGGTCGCGGGCCGAAGTCCCTTGGTGGCGGTGCCCGGGTAGGAGGAGGCCCGGTAGGAAGCGGCGGCCGCGCACCGAGATCGGCCTCGACGGCACGCGCGAGATCGAGCGCTTCGGAGACGGTGCGTGGTTGATGGGTGCGGAGGCGTGAGCGGATCGACGGGAGGAGACCTTGCATAAAAAATCCCAAATAGTGGTCGGGCGGAAGGCTTGGGACATGCGTGACCAAGGCGACGAATTCGTCAATGTAGGCATCGAGGCCGGCCGACTGGCGGATGCTGCAAAGTCTCTCGACGGCGGATCCAGCATAGCGGGGCTCGTAGCGGCGGACCATCTCTTGCTTCATCTCGCCCCATGAGATGAGGGGCTGAGATTGGCGAAGCCATCGCGCCCAATGGAGGGCGGAGCCATCCAGGCCGACCAAGGCTGTACCAACCTTGTCGTGTTCTGGTGTGAGGTGGAGGTCAAAGTATTGTTCAGCTTTCGCGATCCAGCCCATGGGGCTGGCCCCGGAGAAGTTCGGAATGGCGAGAGCGAGGGGGCCGCGGCCCGTGAGTGGCATCGGAATCTCTGTCTGCGGGGGGGCGCCGAGCAGCGAGCCGCCGTCGGCAGGGGAGGTACACCCTCCGCTGGTGGTAGGTGCGGGCGAGGCGGGACGGGCCTCCAGGCGGGCGAGGATTACTTGGAGCGTGGCCTGGATAGCGGCGAATTGGGTATCGTGGCCGTCGAGGCGACGTTGGACTACCTCGTCGGAGGTATCCTCGCCAGAAGCATCCGGGTGAAGTCGCGTTGACGGGGCCATGGCGGTAGCGGCGGATCGATGGGAACGGCAGACGTCGGCGGTGATGTTGAAAGGCCGGCGGCTACGATAGCGGGCGGACGGGCAGGTCGGACCAAATATTACCGCTAGAGAGAATCCGGACTAGGGGGAGAGCCGGCGGTGGGGAGAGAGAGAGATGGAGACAGGGTAGAGACGAAGAACAAGGGAGCAACCCTTTGATATTACTTCCAAGATGCATACAACATAAAATCAGCCCCTTTATATAGGAGGGGAAGACCACATACAAATAGGAAACATTTGAATAGGAAATACATAAAAAGGAAACGAAATAAATTAGGAAATGATAAATTAGGAAATGATAAATTAGGAAATAAATAAATTAGGAAATGATAATTAGGAAACGAAATAATATCCTTCCGCATTCGCCGGTCCGCTATGGCCCCACTACCGCCGGCCCCTCCATGGTCTCTTCTTGGTCCGGTTTAGTATTGTCGTCCCCGGGCTGCACCGCACTTGCTCGTCGCGTGTACACCCGCCATGGTTGGTCGTCTCCATGAATATCCGTAACAATACCTCCGTCTGAAAAATTTGCCTTGTCCTCAAGGCAAAAGTCGGGAAACTGCCGGCGAAAATCATCCCGTAAAAGCCACGTAGCGGTAGACGGGGGACGGTGTTGCCATGCCACGAGGAGCTCCTCCGGTTCCGCGTCGCCGGGCAAATGGTGTCGGCGGTCTAGAATGCGGTGTGGATATGTGAGAGTGGCATCAGCGTACTCCAGATCGCTTGGTATGTGGTCCAGCGTTGGGTGGTCGCCCACTACCCGGCGTAGCTGCGAGACGTGAAACACCGGGTGAATGCGGCTTCCTTCGGGAAGTTGAATTTTGTATGCGACGGCCCCAATCCGGGCCAGAACGGTGAATGGACCAAAGAATCGTGGTGCGAGCTTGGGGCATGCCCTTTTGGCTACTGAGAGTTGTCGGTATGGATGTAGCTTGATAAAGACCTTCTCCCCGAGTTGAAATGAGAGGTCTCGGCGTTTGCGGTTGGAGAAGGTTGTCATCTTGGCCTGGGCACGTCGGAGATGATGTTTGAGGCTGTCCAAAATAATGTCCCGATCTTGGAGTTGTGATGCCAAAATCTGTGGGAGGGTCTCCCCAGGAAGATGTCGTACGATATCTGGCGGCGGTCGACCGTATACGGACTGGAATGGAGTGGAGCCCGCGGCATGGTGGTAGGCGGTGTTGTAAGAATACTCGGCCCAACTTAACCACTTGGCCCAGGTGCCCGGCCTGTCGCCGATGAAGCAGCGTAAGTATGTCTCTAAGCAACGATTGAGGACCTCTGACTGGCCATTTGTTTGCGGGTGGTAGGCAGAGCTCATGCGTAGTTGCGTGCCTTGTAGGCGAAAGAGAGATGTCCAGAAACTGCTCAGAAAAAGTGGATCACGATCACTCACGATTGAGCGCGGAAATCCATGGAGGCGTACGACCCCGGAGATGAAGCTGTCGGCCACTCCTGCGGCTGTATACGGATGCCGGAGCGGAAGAAAGTGCGCGTATTTGGAGAGTCGGTCCACTACTACCAAAATGCAATCGAACCCATTGGACCGAGGTAGGCGAGTGATGAAATCCATGACAATGTCCTCCCAAATGCGCTCTGGAATCGGCAGGGGCTGAAGTAACCCGCCCGGAAACGTCATTTCGTACTTCGCCTTTTGGCACGGGAGACAGGCGGCAACGTGGGCTTTGACCTGTTTGAACATATTTGGCCAATATAGAGAGGCCGCCAGACGGCGGTAGGTGCGGAAAGCCCCAGCGTGTCCTCCGGTTGGTGTAGCGTGGAACTCGGCGAGAAGGCGCGGGATGAGAGCGGAGGCCGCGGACAACACCAGGCGGCCCCGGTAAAAGAGCCGACCTCCCACCAGAGAGTAAGGAGGGTGACTGGTCGGGTTAGTGATGAGGGCCGTTCGAATGGAGGCCAGGTGCGGGTCCAACTCCACGTCATGTTGGATAGAAGCTGCGTCCTCCCAGACCGGCCGGGATATGGCGCGAAGTTCCGGGGAATGAATTTGTCGGGAGAGAGCGTCCGCCGCTCGGTTGGTGCGTCCGGAGCGAAATTCGATGGAGAAATCGTACCCCAGGAGCTTCGCCACCCAAAGTTGTTGTGCGGGCGTGGCGATCTTCTGCTGGAGGAGGTATCGCAAGCTATGATGATCGGTGCGGACGATGAAGGGGCGGCCCAAGAGATACGGCCGCCAGTGTTGTACTGCCAGGCCAAGAGCCATGAGCTCGTTCTCATACGCCGAACGGCTACGGATGTTGGCGGAGAATGCCCGGCTGTAGTAGGCGATGGGTCGGCCGCCTTGCATGAGGACTGCACCCACCCCGGTGCCCGAGGCATCGCACTCGATGATGAAGGGTTGGTTGAAGTCGGGCATGGCCAGAACTGGGCCGTTCACCAGAGCCGCCTTGAGGGCGGTGAATGCGGACATAGCCGCCGGGGTCCAGGAAAAAGGTCCCTCCTCGGTAGACCTGAGCAGCTGAGTGAGTGGGCGTGCCAAGTTGCCGTACTCCTTAATAAAGCGCCGATAATACCCGGTTAGACCCAAAAAACCCCTGACGTCTCGAAGAGAGGTGGGGGTCGGCCAGTGAAGAACTGCCGTGATTTTGTCGTCGTCCATGGCCACTCCTTTGGCCGAGATCGTGTGCCCCAAGTAACTGACGAATGTTACCCCGAACGAGCATTTCTTGCGGTGGAGGACAAGATGATGGCGGCGAATCGTCTCGAGCGTGCGGCGGACATGGTATAAGTGCTCCTGCCAGGATGAGCTATAGACCAAAATATCATCAAAAAAAACAAGA
Organism: Dactylorhiza incarnata; assembly: GCA_033032865.1. Lineage (NCBI taxonomy): Eukaryota > Viridiplantae > Streptophyta > Magnoliopsida > Asparagales > Orchidaceae > Dactylorhiza > Dactylorhiza incarnata. Next base: position 4,981,154 of record JAWHQI010000085.1, read on the forward strand.
ACGTGTTGTCGGAGTACCGCTCGAAAAATATCGTTCATGGTTGCCTGGAAGGTGGCCGGGGCGTTGGTAAGCCCAAAGGGCATAACCAGGAACTCGTAGTGTCCGTCGTGCGTCCGAAACGCCGTCTTTGGTACATCTTCCGGCCGCACCCGGATTTGGTGATATCCCGCCCTAAGATCAAGCTTTGTGAAGTAGACGGCGCCGTGGAGCTCGTCTAGAAGCTCTTGGATGACCGGAATAGGATATTTGTCCGGGATCGTAGCCTTGTTCAATTCGCGGTAATCGACACAGAAGCGCCAACTCCCGTCCTTCGTGCGCACGAGGAGGACCGGGCTGGAGAAAGGGCTCGCGCTGGGGCGGATGAGGCCACCCATGAGCATCTCTCGCACCAAGCGTTCGATCTCGTCCTTCTGCACGTGTCCATAGCGATATGGTCGGACGGAGACGGCCGAAGTGTGGGGCCGCAACGGAATGGCATGGTCCGTGGTTCTTACCGGGGGTAAGCCCGCTGGAGGTGTGAACACGTCGGAGAACTCGTCAAGGAGATGCTGGAGATCGGGTGGTGCCTCCGAGGCGACCGCCGACTCGGCCTGGATCGGCCAAAGCCATGCCGTGAAAGATACTTCGGTCGTGCGTTGGATGGCACGGAATGAAACCGGAGTGCGGAGCAAGGCGGAGTCGCCTGCGAGGTGGCAGGGAGACCCTTCCCATGAGAACTGCATTGTCATCTCCGCCCAATTGACCTGTACGTCGCCCAAGGTGGCCAGCCAAGCTACGCCGAGAATGATGTCGACGCCTCCTAACTCAAATACATAGAAATCCGCCGTGACTGAGCAAGGGCCCATGGCGATCCGCACGGCAGGGCAAGAGCCTGCTGTCGTCCTTCGGCGGCCGTCTCCTAGACAGACGGTGAAGTCCGGCGATGGCGTGCACGGGATGGCAAGGTGTCGCACCAGGCGATGGGAGATAAAGTTGTGGCTGGCACCGCTATCGATCATGATGAGAACTGGATGATCCTGGATGCTACCGGTTAACTTCATAGTACGCGGTCCGGTGAGGCCGCCCACCGAGAAGCATGGAAGGTCGAGGCGATGGAAGGTAGCGCCGTCGGTGTCCGGTGGTGGCGACTCGTCCGTGATTTCAAGTGCCTCGAAATCCGCAGCGGTTATTTCGGGGACAAAATCCCCGATGATCGCATGAAACTCCTTGACGGTGCATTCATGATTTGGCGAGTATGGCTGACGGCACCGGAAGCAGAGCCCTTTACGCCGGAGTTCGTTATAGTCCCCATTGGAGAGGCGGTGGGGATTTGGAGGACGGGCCGGGCGAGGGCCTCCCGGGAGAGGAGGTCGCGGGCCGAAGTCCCTTGGTGGCGGTGCCCGGGTAGGAGGAGGCCCGGTAGGAAGCGGCGGCCGCGCACCGAGATCGGCCTCGACGGCACGCGCGAGATCGAGCGCTTCGGAGACGGTGCGTGGTTGATGGGTGCGGAGGCGTGAGCGGATCGACGGGAGGAGACCTTGCATAAAAAATCCCAAATAGTGGTCGGGCGGAAGGCTTGGGACATGCGTGACCAAGGCGACGAATTCGTCAATGTAGGCATCGAGGCCGGCCGACTGGCGGATGCTGCAAAGTCTCTCGACGGCGGATCCAGCATAGCGGGGCTCGTAGCGGCGGACCATCTCTTGCTTCATCTCGCCCCATGAGATGAGGGGCTGAGATTGGCGAAGCCATCGCGCCCAATGGAGGGCGGAGCCATCCAGGCCGACCAAGGCTGTACCAACCTTGTCGTGTTCTGGTGTGAGGTGGAGGTCAAAGTATTGTTCAGCTTTCGCGATCCAGCCCATGGGGCCGGCCCCGGAGAAGTTCGGAATGGCGAGAGCGAGGGGGCCGCGGCCCGTGAGTGGCATCGGAATCTCTGTCTGCGGGGGGGCGCCGAGCAGCGAGCCGCCGTCGGCAGGGGAGGTACACCCTCCGCTGGTGGTAGGTGCGGGCGAGGCGGGACGGGCCTCCAGGCGGGCGAGGATTACTTGGAGCGTGGCCTGGATAGCGGCGAATTGGGTATCGTGGCCGTCGAGGCGACGTTGGACTACCTCGTCGGAGGTATCCTCGCCAGAAGCATCCGGGTGAAGTCGCGTTGACGGGGCCATGGCGGTAGCGGCGGATCGATGGGAACGGCAGACGTCGGCGGTGATGTTGAAAGGCCGGCGGCTACGATAGCGGGCGGACGGGCAGGTCGGACCAAATATTACCGCTAGAGAGAATCCGGACTAGGGGGAGAGCCGGCGGTGGGGAGAGAGAGAGATGGAGACAGGGTAGAGACGAAGAACAAGGGAGCAACCCTTTGATATTACTTCCAAGATGCATACAACATAAAATCAGCCCCTTTATATAGGAGGGGAAGACCACATACAAATAGGAAACATTTGAATAGGAAATACATAAAAAGGAAACGAAATAAATTAGGAAATGATAAATTAGGAAATGATAAATTAGGAAATAAATAAATTAGGAAATGATAATTAGGAAACGAAATAATATCCTTCCGCATTCGCCGGTCCGCTATGGCCCCACTACCGCCGGCCCCTCCATGGTCTCTTCTTGGTCCGGTTTAGTATTGTCGTCCCCGGGCTGCACCGCACTTGCTCGTCGCGTGTACACCCGCCATGGTTGGTCGTCTCCATGAATATCCGTAACAATACCTCCGTCTGAAAAATTTGCCTTGTCCTCAAGGCAAAAGTCGGGAAACTGCCGGCGAAAATCATCCCGTAAAAGCCACGTAGCGGTAGACGGGGGACGGTGTTGCCATGCCACGAGGAGCTCCTCCGGTTCCGCGTCGCCGGGCAAATGGTGTCGGCGGTCTAGAATGCGGTGTGGATATGTGGGAGTGGCATCAGCGTACTCCAGATCGCTTGGTATGTGGTCCAGCGTTGGGTGGTCGCCCACTACCCGGCGTAGCTGCGAGACGTGAAACACCGGGTGAATGCGGCTTCCTTCGGGAAGTTGAATTTTGTATGCGACGGCCCCAATCCGGGCCAGAACGGTGAATGGACCAAAGAATCGTGGTGCGAGCTTGGGGCATGCCCTTTTGGCTACTGAGAGTTGTCGGTATGGATGTAGCTTGATAAAGACCTTCTCCCCGAGTTGAAATGAGAGGTCTCGGCGTTTGCGGTTGGAGAAGGTTGTCATCTTGGCCTGGGCACGTCGGAGATGATGTTTGAGGCTGTCCAAAATAATGTCCCGATCTTGGAGTTGTGATGCCAAAATCTGTGGGAGGGTCTCCCCAGGAAGATGTCGTACGATATCTGGCGGCGGTCGACCGTATACGGACTGGAATGGAGTGGAGCCCGCGGCATGGTGGTAGGCGGTGTTGTAAGAATACTCGGCCCAACTTAACCACTTGGCCCAGGTGCCCGGCCTGTCGCCGATGAAGCAGCGTAAGTATGTCTCTAAGCAACGATTGAGGACCTCTGACTGGCCATTTGTTTGCGGGTGGTAGGCAGAGCTCATGCGTAGTTGCGTGCCTTGTAGGCGAAAGAGAGATGTCCAGAAACTGCTCAGAAAAAGTGGATCACGATCACTCACGATTGAGCGCGGAAATCCATGGAGGCGTACGACCCCGGAGATGAAGCTGTCGGCCACTCCTGCGGCTGTATACGGATGCCGGAGCGGAAGAAAGTGCGCGTATTTGGAGAGTCGGTCCACTACTACCAAAATGCAATCGAACCCATTGGACCGAGGTAGGCGAGTGATGAAATCCATGACAATGTCCTCCCAAATGCGCTCTGGAATCGGCAGGGGCTGAAGTAACCCGCCCGGAAACGTCATTTCGTACTTCGCCTTTTGGCACGGGAGACAGGCGGCAACGTGGGCTTTGACCTGTTTGAACATATTTGGCCAATATAGAGAGGCCGCCAGACGGCGGTAGGTGCGGAAAGCCCCAGCGTGTCCTCCGGTTGGTGTAGCGTGGAACTCGGCGAGAAGGCGCGGGATGAGAGCGGAGGCCGCGGACAACACCAGGCGGCCCCGGTAAAAGAGCCGACCTCCCACCAGAGAGTAAGGAGGGTGACTGGTCGGGTTAGTGATGAGGGCCGTTCGAATGGAGGCCAGGTGCGGGTCCAACTCCACGTCATGTTGGATAGAAGCTGCGTCCTCCCAGACCGGCCGGGATATGGCGCGAAGTTCCGGGGAATGAATTTGTCGGGAGAGAGCGTCCGCCGCTCGGTTGGTGCGTCCGGAGCGAAATTCGATGGAGAAATCGTACCCCAGGAGCTTCGCCACCCAAAGTTGTTGTGCGGGCGTGGCGATCTTCTGCTGGAGGAGGTATCGCAAGCTATGATGATCGGTGCGGACGATGAAGGGGCGGCCCAAGAGATACGGCCGCCAGTGTTGTACTGCCAGGACAAGAGCCATGAGCTCGTTCTCATACGCCGAACGGCTACGGATGTTGGCGGAGAATGCCCGGCTGTAGTAGGCGATGGGTCGGCCGCCTTGCATGAGGACTGCACCCACCCCGGTGCCCGAGGCATCGCACTCGATGATGAAGGGTTGGTTGAAGTCGGGCATGGCCAGAACTGGGCCGTTCACCAGAGCCGCCTTGAGGGCGGTGAATGCGGACATAGCCGCCGGGGTCCAGGAAAAAGGTCCCTCCTCGGTAGACCTGAGCAGCTGAGTGAGTGGGCGTGCCAAGTTGCCGTACTCCTTAATAAAGCGCCGATAATACCCGGTTAGACCCAAAAAACCCCTGACGTCTCGAAGAGAGGTGGGGGTCGGCCAGTGAAGAACTGCCGTGATTTTGTCGTCGTCCATGGCCACTCCTTTGGCCGAGATCGTGTGCCCCAAGTAACTGACGAATGTTACCCCGAACGAGCATTTCTTGCGGTGGAGGACAAGATGATGGCGGCGAATCGTCTCGAGCGTGCGGCGGACATGGTATAAGTGCTCCTGCCAGGATGAGCTATAGACCAAAATATCATCAAAAAAAATAAGAACGTGTTGTCGGAGTACCGCTCGAAAAATATCGTTCATGGTTGCCTGGAAGGTGGCCGGGGCGTTGGTAAGCCCAAAGGGCATAACCAGGAACTCGTAGTGTCCGTCGTGCGTCCGAAACGCCGTCTTTGGTACATCTTCCGGCCGCACCCGGATTTGGTGATATCCCGCCCTAAGATCAAGCTTTGTGAAGTAGACGGCGCCGTGGAGCTCGTCTAGAAGCTCTTGGATGACCGGAATAGGATATTTGTCCGGGATCGTAGCCTTGTTCAATTCGCGGTAATCGACACAGAAGCGCCAACTCCCGTCCTTCGTGCGCACGAGGAGGACCGGGCTGGAGAAAGGGCTCGCGCTGGGGCGGATGAGGCCACCCATGAGCATCTCTCGCACCAAGCGTTCGATCTCGTCCTTCTGCACGTGTCCATAGCGATATGGTCGGACGGAGACGGCCGAAGTGTGGGGCCGCAACGGAATGGCATGGTCCGTGGTTCTTACCGGGGGTAAGCCCGCTGGAGGTGTGAACACGTCGGAGAACTCGTCAAGGAGATGCTGGAGATCGGGTGGTGCCTCCGAGGCGACCGCCGACTCGGCCTGGATCGGCCAAAGCCATGCCGTGAAAGATACTTCGGTCGTGCGTTGGATGGCACGGAATGAAACCGGAGTGCGGAGCAAGGCGGAGTCGCCTGCGAGGTGGCAGGGAGACCCTTCCCATGAGAACTGCATTGTCATCTCCGCCCAATTGACCTGTACGTCGCCCAAGGTGGCCAGCCAAGCTACGCCGAGAATGATGTCGACGCCTCCTAACTCAAATACATAGAAATCCGCCGTGACTGAGCAAGGGCCCATGGCGATCCGCACGGCAGGGCAAGAGCCTGCTGTCGTCCTTCGGCGGCCGTCTCCTAGACAGACGGTGAAGTCCGGCGATGGCGTGCACGGGATGGCAAGGTGTCGCACCAGGCGATGGGAGATAAAGTTGTGGCTGGCACCCTTTGATATTACTTCCAAGATGCATACAACATAAAATCAGCCCCTTTATATAGGAGGGGAAGACCACATACAAATATGAAATATTTGAATAGGAAATACATAAAAAGGAAACGAAATAAATTAGGAAATGATAAATTAGGAAATAAATAAATTAGGAAATGATAATTAGGAAACGAAATAATATCCTTCCGCATTCGCCGGTCCGCTATGGCCCCACTACCGCCGGCCCCTCCATGGTCTCTTCTTGGTCCGGTTTAGTATTGTCGTCCCCGGGCTGCACCGCACTTGCTCGTCGCGTGTACACCCACCATGGTTGGTCGTCTCCATGAATATCCGTAACAGTTTTTCTCTATCGGCGAGGAGCGGCCACAGCAAGATTTCGGGCGAGAGGAAAAATGAAGGAGTCGGTTGGAAAGAAAACCCCTACAAAAAGGCCCAAACCGGTTTAATTTTAGCAATTTAGACCGGATGTGGCAAAGGCGCGCCTATTGTGCGCCTAGGGCCTTGCAAGGCGCGCGCCTGGAGCGCTCCTGAGACACCTCGCCCGCCTCTTCCTTGCAGAGGCACAGCCAAGTGTGCCCGGTGCCTTAGGCGCGCCTTGTTAACGTAACTCACTGCTAGTAAGGAGGGAGCTAGTGGTCGGCCTCGGGGCCTAGGCATGGCCTCGTGTGATTGTGGGCTTCGACACCCACAAAGAGAATTATTGGTCCTCTTGAAACCAAAAATCAATCCCTTGCCTTAGTGTTCAATGAGTATAAATAAAGAAGATGATTATGTTAGATACACCTGACGGCGTAGATCATCTGATCCAATTATTTAACCCAATTCCCAAATTATGACTTCAAAAAATAACAAAATTCATGGAAGTACAAAAAAGGGGTTGTGTGCAATGGAGTGCTCCTATCGTTCATGTGGCAATCCTAATGTCGACAATGACGAAAATGGACCTTCACAGGTCCCTGATGCTCAAAGTTGTTAATCCTTGTCAAAGGATTAGAAAAAAATGATAAGTTGGGTGAAGTTCATGGTATTTACATTGTTTAGATTTAATATATCATGCACCACGCATTTTAGAATTACATGAAATTTTTTGGTATAGAATGTCTCTCCAAATAGTTGGGTTAAGGCTAATGATAATGATGATTATGATAACAACTGCAAACATTACACAGATTCCAGCCTGCATTTTTTAAGACATAAAAAAGTTGTCTTTAAATGGAATTCTATCTTTATTTGTAGTTTCTCAAATCAAAGTCAACATTAACCAGCCAAGGAATCTCCGAGGCATTCCTAGAGCAGAGTATCACATATATATGCAAATGTATACAGTCTACAGAAGATTCACTTGTTCCAGCTCTAAACCCTCCCGAGAAGTTGTTAGAAATGCTTACAACACAGGCAGAGATGTTATTTGTTCTTTCCGGAATCTTATTCATGCAACAGTCTCATAGAAATAAGAAGAAAGAGCTGTTTCCTGTTTCAATAATACTGATAAGAACTTCTGGCTCATGTTTCAAGTTGCTAGCTGCTGGAATGCTTTCAACCATGCTCAACAGAGCCATCAAGTTCCTTCTCATGGTGCTGCTGATGTCCATGGAATTCAATAATCCTACTTCGTACATAACTGATGACTTTGGTTTAGATGACAATCAACTTTCTGAAGTATCTCTTGCAATTGTTGGATTATTACCTGTTCTTTGCAAGTATGTTGAGAATACTGAATGTTTTGATCTCTCAGTTGCATCAATGGACTTGATGCTCAAAGGCTTTCTGGCTCCTAATACTTGGTTGCCAATCCTACAGGAGCATCTTCATTTAAAGAATCTCGTCCAAATTATACAGAAAAGAAATTCTCTAACTTCAGTTACAATTACCTTGAATTTCTTGCTAACTTTGGCTCAAACAAAAGGTGGTGCTGAGATGCTTAATTCCATCAATATTTTTCCTTCCCTAAAGATATTTTTCAGTCATCTGGTAAATGATAAATTTAAACCAGGTGGGGACTGTTTGCCCGCTAACCATGACAGCAATGACAAGCATGAACACCTCATGGCTCTTGGCTTTGCAATAATCTCATCAGTTATTCATTCTCTGCATGATGATACTTCTATAGTTCATATCTTTGACAGTGCTATTCACAGTTTCTTTGGCGAAAAAGCCTATATGATTTCATCGTGCTTTTCTATACTGAACGGACGATCTGACGATCGAACTAAGAAGACAAGTCGAAAACAGGAAACCAGGATATCTTTGAAAGCTCTATGCCTTTCTGAGCATTCCCTCTCTCTCATTTGCTTGCTGGCTAGACACCGAGAATATCGACGGAAAGGCATGAAAGAAATAGATTCGGAGCTGAGACAGAAGTGCATTCATCTTCTGGCCTTTATAAGTAAGGAAGCACAGCGTGTTGGAGACCTGCCTAAGAACGAACTGCCTCTTCTCTGTTTACCAGGTCTAAAAGAAGAGGCCGAGTTTAATGAAAAACCATCTTTTATTAGCAGCAAGCATGGATGGTTCATGGTTTCTGCTCTTGGTGGAACAATTAAAAAAGTCACCAATTCATTAAGCCAAGGACTGCCACTTGTAACTAAAGATCAACCAAATGGATATAATCAAGCTAAGCCGACATATTTTTCTGATATTGTAGCTGTACAAATCTATAGAATAGCATATCTTCTTTTGACATTTCTGTGCATACAAGCTAAATCTGCAGCCGAAAGAGCGGAGGAGGCTGGGTATATTGATCTTGCGTGTTTCCCTGATCTTCCCATGCCGGAGATATTACATGGCCTGCAGGTGAGGGAAAGAATATCCACAGTTTGCATCTAGTTTGAGGTTGACTTTATTAATTTGATAACTATTTTCTTTTCATATATATGTTTTTATCTCTTCTATAATGTTCGAATCCAAGCGCCAGCTTAAAATCATTTAGTTGTAGGTGGATGGGCCCAGGATTTAGCTTGCTCTGGTACCATCTTAGAAGTTATGCTTCTAATCTAGACAACTTGGTTTTAGATGGAGGGGCCTTGATCTATATTATGTACACAAGGCTACATGAGCTTCCCGATGTGGGACATGTCAGCAGTTCAAGTACACTTACTCCATCCTGTGAACTTAACTGGCACCCTGATAACGCCGAATTTTACAAGTCAATCTATGATTTATCATTCATGAACGTTGATTAGATCCTTCAATGTAGCACCACCTAGGAAGCCATAGCCTTCACAATACCCAGGCACACAGAGATGAGAAAGGGCGTAGCACGCGATAAAATGCTTCATGGGGTTGAAAGTAAGCATAGATAAGGAACATGTTTGAATGCTTGGCAAGACAGAAATCTTTGTTGTTGGATCCACTGTATGTAGCCTTATTAATAGCATTTATCACAATTCCCATGAATGTAAATCTAATTATATGATGCTACAATTGCAATCAAGTATACTGAAGTGCTAAGTGAATGTCAGAAATATCTTAAATGGAATGGTACCATTAATGTTCATCATATTACCCTCTATGTTTTGATACCAAAGCCAAACCTTTTACCCACTAAAACTCACAAGAATCATGGTGCAGGACCAAGCGATGGCTATTATTGTAGATCTGTGTGGAGGAAAAAGTCCGTCTCTTCCTGTAGAGACCGAGCGCGTGTGCCTTCTTATGTTACAGATACTGGAGAAATCCTTGTACTTGGAATTTTGTGTGACGCAGTCATGTGGGCTCCGGCCTGTGCTCGGCCGTGTTGAGGATGTTGCCAAGGAAATTAAATCTTTGGTGCAAGGTATCGCCTTTCATCTCGGACCGGACTTTGATTTTAGGGTTCATCTTTATCTTATAGCTTTTTCTGCGATCGATTTTTGTCTTGTCGGTGTATGTTGACAATGTTTTCGCTCCAACTTTTTGCAGTCGTCAAACAGCATAAAAATCTCAGTGCTTCGCTAACTTCAATCCGGCAGATCATAACACTCGTTTACCCGGGATTACTTCAAACAAGTAGCCTTGTATAAACTATGCAAATATTCTCCGACCGCACCGCCCCACAGCTCATTTCTCTGCTTCATGTTGATCAACTTATGATGAATGGGTGATATCGAGTTACTGATTCCAACGGTTATTAGGATTCGTCGATCCCACAAGTTTGATGACAGGATCAAAATCTGAAAATTTTGTACACCGAACTTCTGGACTTTTAAAGTATTTTAATGTCATTCATCTGGGCCGCATGGAACAATCTTTGTTTGATTTCTAATGTTTTTTTAGGGTCCAACTCTCTTTAATAATATTTTATTTATGCAAACCTCTTCTATTTATGCATAGTTTGAGTATTCTATAAATTATAAAAGTGATCACAGATTCAATATAATATTCCATCTGTATATTTATGTGAAATTATTCTATCCATGCATCAAGCTTAATGCCTCCTTCTTTGACATGTTGTCTAATGAAATCATATTTCATTTCCATATGCAATTGTATTCTTTGATTCTGTTAAGACATACTTTTTTATCAATGAATAATTCAGTTGGCCCTTCTTGTTAGTGATATAGCTCATTCATCAAATTTCTCAACCCTAATTGAGCATCAACCCAGTTATTTGTCCAGCTGAAGAATTAAGTCTAAGAGTAATCGGCCGACGGTATGCTGTTCCACCATCTGAAGGCCAAAGGTTTTATTTACGGTTACTTCTAAATCATAACTCGGGACCCAAGTCATTTGATTATCTTCTGACCATTGTTGATGTGCGTTAATTAACTTTCAAACAAGCTGCAGAGCGTTATGGCCTTCTTGAAGAAGATAATAGCCTTCATGGGTGCTTAAAAAAGCTTGGCATTCCAAAATGTATCATGCGCTTTGAAGGTTGTATGCTATGATTTTGTTGTACTGCGAACCAACTGGAGTTCATGTGTTTGGATGAACTGTTTGTAGTACTTGTACATGCATAATCTTCTATTGGATTGTAGAACTTGTTTGCATTTAATTTTTTTAATATCCGATAAATCTGCACTTTTCATCAAGCTTATTTGTTCTTTTCTCCTGAACATGGATATATGCTGTGCATCCAAACACTTTCTAATGAATTACACTCAGCTTATTTTTTATCCATGCTTCTGCTAGTGTCATGAGCTAGACGATTTTTGTTGGACATCAGTTGAGAAGCGATGTTGCGCAATCTACATCTTCTGCCCATAATATTTTCTGCGGATGCTTGCTCTTCACCATACTTCTAACCGTGTTAAGAATTGTGTGATTATTTCTATATGTTTTACCATTTTGTCGTGGTGTGTATCCAGCAGTGAGATAATTTATGATGGAGCCAGCAGTGAGAAACTTCGAGAGAAATTCGTTTGGTGAATACCATATCATTCTTTTAAAAAAAAATTGTCTTAACCTCGAGATGTTAGTATGTAATTGTTGATCTTTGTTTGAGTTTATATCTTTCCTTGCCTTTAACTAGAATCTTTGATCCATCTTGAATATGAATTCTCTATGCACCTATCTTATATATATATATAGAAATAATTACTCGTACCTCCCCTGTAAGTTAGCATAATTACTGAGAGCACCCCTCTTATTTTCGAAATTACAAAAACTTCCCCTGAACTTTTAGTTTCATAACATCATGAACAAAAATTCTGGGTTTTTTTGTAATGAAATTGTATCACGGATGGGGTTTTTGTAATGAAATTAAAACTTCAAGGGAAGTTTTTGTAATTATGCTAACTTATAGGGGAGTTTTTTGTAATTTCAAAAATAAGATGGGTGCTCTCAATAATTTAGCAAAGTTAGAGGGGAGGTCCCGGTAAATGGCCTTATATATATATATATATATCATTTCAAATTTAGGCTCCCTTTGGCAGGGCGTTTTTGCTCCTATGAGTTTAGACAAAAACTCCATCATAGAATGTATGTTTGGGATAACAAAGATTATGGCTTTGTTTGGCGCGGTGGTGGCGGTCGTGAACGCCGTGATCATGAACCGTTGTTCGTAAACGCCCGACCTTACCTAAAAAAATTCATGCATTTTATGCTCAAAACTAGTTTATTTTCTTTACAGCGGTCGTAACTTTTGTCTTGCCAAACATATATTCTATGATAATGGTGCGCCAAATGAAGCTTACGACTGCTACCAAGAAAAGAAAATTAGTTTTGAACATAAAAGCGAGTGAAGTTCTTTAAGTGAGGTTAGGTGTTCACGAACAACAGTTCGTAATCTTCACGTTCACGGCCGCCACCGCCGCTGAACGAAGCCTTAATAATCTTATTGGGTTTGTTGAGTTTGAGGAAATTGAGTCAAAATTCTGCCCACAAGAACGGAAGCCAAGCATCGAGCCCTTCTTTTCAAGCCTTCGCTCGCATGTTGTCATCCCCGTGAGCGGCGGGTTTCCTCTGTCTGTTTGAGGAGAAGAAGCTAAACGAGCTTTTTAAAAGGGGAAAAAATACAAGTAGAAAATCGTGCGCGTCAACATTTCATGTGAACCCCCAACACATTTTTCCTCTCTTTTATTTACTGCATGTACATGATACATGATACAACCACCAGCCGACTTGAGAAATTTTTAATAACACGAGAAAAGCGATCCAAATCAATCATACTAATAAGTATATGCAGTAATTCTATGGAATGAAAAAGATGGAATATTAATTTCAAAACACCAAAATTCAACGGCTAAAACAGGCATCTTTACCCAGGATTGGCAGCAGAATTTAATAATGGCGGTTGGAAGCTTCAAACCATATTTACTGCTGCCTTCTCCCCTTCTTAAATTCCCCGCCACCGTCACGGCTACCTTACCGCTCCCCCTCCCCCATGACTTCTTCAATCAATGGCCGCCTCTTCCGGCCCCTGCTCCCACTTTTACTTCTACTCATCACCGCGGGCGTGATCGCCACCGTCAGCGCCGACGCTCTGGTCACCGGCGCGGTGTTCTGCGATCAGTGCAAGGATGGCTACAGCAGCTTCTTTGACTACCCGCTCTACGGTAATTACTTGACCCAGTTTTGAAGATTTCGTCAACTGTTTTTTTTTTCCTTTTTTGATTTGTTTGGGCGGTTCGCCGGGAATGCAGGGGCGAGTGTGGCGGTGGAGTGCGGCGGCGAGTACAGGGAGGAGAGGACCAACTTTCTGGGAAGCTATTCGATCCGGTTCGAGGGGAGCCCGGACCTGACCGGATGCTACGCGCGGGTGGTGCGTGGAACCGACGACTGTGGGGCGGCGGCCGGACCGGCGCAGGGGCTCAAGCTTTTCTTTCGGATGTTTGGAATGGAGGCGTATACTGTGGACCCGCTTCTAGCCCAGCCCAGCGAGCCTATGAGCTTCTGCCCGGCTTCGGCGCCTCCGGTGATCTCGGTGCCACCGCCGGCTGCATTGACCAAGCCGCCTACCGCGTCGCCTCCGCCTCCTTCGCCGGAAATACCCTTTTTTACAGCCTCTGCTTGCTCCTACGAGTATGTCTCTGATGAACTCGATCGCTTTATATTGTCCTTCCAGTTATGATGGAGATTTGTGAGAACTGGGCACAAATCTTCGTCATAATAGCAAATTGTTTTTGTTAACGTATTTTAAATAATATGTTCGTGTGTCCGAACCGATACGATAAGTCTTAACGGGTTACATGTCGACTTAGGGCTCTGTCCTTAAGTTGGATATACTATATATACCTCATTTCAAATTTGATGAGGAGTGTGGAATATTTTGAGCACCTCTAACCTTAATAGTTTTCACATAAATGAATTGATAAAAATGGTACTTTTATTTGCAAGACTTTTATTTTATTTTTTAATCAAAAAAATCTTCACCATTAGATTAGATAAAAATGAGTCTTGTCCATTAGACGGAGAAATAAATACTATTTATTTCGTCAGAAATGGAGAGGATCTGATTCCACCTCCAGTAGTGATAGTGCATGGGACGACTACCTCCTCCTATGCACAATTACACCAGCCGGTGGAGGTATTGAGCGTTAGTAATTTTTATTTTAAAACAATGACCAAGATTACTTTTTTTTCTTTGAAGTGGATAGGTTTTGATTTAAAATAGACGTCCAAAGGTAAAACAGATGGTGCACACTATTACATCATTACACTGTAATATGTTATCTTTATATATTAGCATGAGTGCACTGCACGGGCTTTCGTGTGGGCAACGAAAGTACCCTGAACGCGACAATGTTATGGTGCGACAATACCTTCTGTCACTCAGTTTCATGAGCGCACGAGTGCAATCTCAAGAGCATCATGAGGGAGGAGAAATTTTTATTTAATAAAATAACAAATAAAGAGGCGAGAAAATGATTGAATGGAGGGCTAGAACATACCATTACACTACAAGAGGATATCTTTACTTATATATATTAGTATAGATAGATTAGTATAGATGAGGTGTAAATTAAGCCTATTTAGTGCGGCGAAATATTTGCGTCAGGGACTCGGACCGTCCGAGATTAATCAAATTGCGTCGTATGTAAAGTTAGATTGCGTCGTAACCCCGGCCTTGCTTGAGGCTTCAATTCCACTAAATATTCTCCATGAAACCAATTGCTCAAATTTAATCTCCGATCATCTTCTCAGGAAATGGTTGATGCCGCAATTCAAATGCTACTGGAGAGTGGTGGCGCCGGAGACTCCGGTGGGGATCGCCTTCGGCCCAGTGGCGGCGGGCAAATACGGGCCGGACAAGACTCTTTGGGACGGGCTCCACGGCCGGGGTGACGTGTACCTGACTCTTCTCCGGGAGGCAACGGCGGCGCTCCTCAACTCCTACAACAGCTTCAGCTTCCTCTACCCAACGGTCGGCGTGGTGAGTGACATGAACTTAGCTCTGCTCGGCTCTCAAAGGGAGGCGCTGGTGATGGCGGTGAGATTCCGGCGAGCCAACTCCGGCATCTCCGGCCAGTCCTCCGTGGCATGCAATTTTACCCCTTGTTCATGAGGAGGCTTGTGGGTCTCATTATAATGATGATAATGGCTGTTTAATTTCCTCTGTTGTGTTCAGTCATTATATTTATTATTATCAATAGACAAAAATCACGGGAGAAATTCACATAAAACTCTATTTATTAAGGTTAATTTATCATCATTATTATTTTTTAATTATATTTATATTGGCACAATTATGAGATTTGCCCTGCTGATTATAATTAGGAAAATAACTAATTTTCAAAAAAAAAAATATAATATGCTCATCATAGAAATCAGTGTAAATATTCTAAACAAGTATTTTTTTTTTTAAATTTGTTCTAAACAAGTAAATGTGCATGAGATTTTCATCCTATTTTGACATGTAACGACTAAGGGCCGAATTTTATTTCATTTTAGTTGTATGCATTTAAACATAATATATTTAAATTTAATTAAAAATTAATTACAATTTTATACAACATTAGTTTTCACAGGAATATATGTAATCTCATCAAATATAATATTAAATAAGAGTTATGTGTGTCATATTCAATAAATATGAGCTAAATTTTTATTATTATTATTATAAATGTTTGATTTTTCCCCCTTTTCTTCACTCTTGTTTTTATTGTAAAAGCATAAACTAATTATTGTTGAAACCAATAACTTGGTCTCTTATGGAGCTCGGGCCCTCAACAAGTTGGGGGTGACCTCACACTTACTTCTCTCAAGGGAGAGCGCTAGGTTGAAGGCTTAGGAACTAGGAACAAGACCAAGGGCTTAGCGAGGAGGTCCCACCACACACCCGGAAGATCTTAGAGCGCTTCCCCTCTCAAGCCAATGCTAAGTTGGGCACCTTTGAAGGCTCTCTCCACCCACCAAAGAAACATGAGGAGAGAGTGGCCAAAAGAGAAGTCCCTTCCAAATGGTGCCCTCTGGTCCTATTTATAGATTTCAGGACTTGGTCTTCCAATAGCCATATTCTGGCCTACGAGATTTCGAGAACACCCCCAAGTTTGACCTGCCAATAGCCAAATCCCCCCATTCTGAAGCTCTAAACGCAGACCGCCTCCTCTCCTCGGGGCAGGGCGAGAGGGGGCAGACCGCCTCCCTAGCTCACCCCCCTCACTGGGGCAGGGCGAGACTGGGAGGTCGGCCACCTCCGGCTCGCCCCCTAGCTGGGGCGGGGCGAGACCGGGAGGTCGGCCACCTCCGGCTCGCCCCCTAGCTGGGGCGGGGCGAGACCGGGAGGTCGGCCACCTCTGGCTCGCCCCCTAGCTGGGGCGGGGCGAGACCCGGGAGGTCGGCCACCTCCGACTCACCCCCCTGCTGGGGCGGGGGAGAGCCCGAGAGGCCACCCACCTCACCGGCTAGCGCCCTGCTGGGGCGGGGGAGAGCCCGGGAGGCCACCCGCCTCACCGGCTCGCCCCTCTGTTGGGGCGGGGGAGAGCCCGGGAGGCCACGCGCCTCTCCGGCTCGCCCCCTTACGGGGCTGGGCGAGCGGGAGGCCGCCCGCCTCCACCGCTCGCCCCTCCTTACCGGGTACGCCCAAAAAACTCCCCTGCCCCTCCTACTGGCCTGGGGCGGTGCTTTAAAAATATCGGGCCTCAAGACACCCTAGGCCCCAGGGACCCACTCGGCGAATACAAGTGTTGAAGTTGAAGTGTAGCTTGAGAAGGGGGAGGCGAGTGGAAGAGAGGGGGGTTGGCGAGTCCAGCATGGAGCTGGGCGAGTGGAGCCAATCAGGCGAGTGGAGGAGTGCCAGGCGAGTCCATAAGGGCGAGTGGGCTGTGTGCTGATGTTGGCAAGGGAGTTGCTTGGTTGTGGGTTGCATGTGGGCCTTGTTGCCTTGCCGAGTGGAGATAGAGGGGGATGCTTGCTTGTGCATGTGCGAGTGCACCTTGGTGGGCCTAGTGTGGGCTGCCATTTGGAAGGGGGCGAGTGGGCTGCTCCTTGTAGTGGGCTGCCAAGTGAAGTAATGTGAGGGAGTGTTGTTGTGCATGGTGTGCAAGCCTTGTGCGAGTGGAAGTGGTTGCCGAGTGGAGTGAATGTGAGGGTGGCTGCTAAGAGGAGTTGCCAAGCTAAGTGTGCTATTGTGCATGGTGTAGGCAAGTGGAAGATGTGTGATGGGGGGCTGCTGTTGTGAAGTTGGCGAGTGGAGAAGGTGGGGGTGCCGAGTGGAAGGTGTGCATGGGGGGTGGTGTTTGCATGCATGCAAAGGTGGTGATCCCCCCTACCCTCTTTGTGTGTTGCCTATAAATACCCCCCCCCCCCCTTTATATGAAAAAGTTAATGCGAATGCGAAGAGAGAGAGAGAGATAGAGAAGAGAACAGTTGAGAGAGTGGGAGTGTGCCTACACCCCAAGAGGTCCAACCCCAACCTGCACCTCAGCGAGAGGTGGAGAGTGCACTGTGAGGTGAAGAGTGCAGGGTTGAGTGAGTTGAAGTGGAGAGTGCGTTGACAAGCTCAACGGCACCTAGTGGAGAAGCGGACCTTGCCTGCGACAAGTTGTTGTTTTTTTTTATATATCATCAGCTGACGTGATTCAAGGTGTATGCACCTTGTAGTCAGCTTCTCTCTTTGTAAATCAATTGCCTAGTTAAAGAGTTACTTCGTTCTGTTCATCATTGGTTTCTTGTACTTGGTAAAAGCACACAAAAATTTTAACATGGTATCAGAGCTAGGTTGCTGTAGCGGCGCGTGCTATCGAGGTTCAAGGTAGACATCCAAGATGGACGGCGGAGGAGGATATGCGAGAGGACTAGGCATTGAGCTGCTCACCCAGACCAACTACAAGAAGTGGAAGTCATGCATGGAGAGCTACCTGCTTGGAGAGGACCTATGGGAGGTCGTTGGAGGAGAAGAGCAGGCAGAAGTGTTTCCTATCGATGACAATGGTCTAGATGTGAGAGCGTGGAGGAAGACCAACGCCAAGGCGGAGTTCACCTTGAAGAGAGCAATCTCTCCTGACTTGTTCGACCACATCATGGGGTGCAAGTCAGCGTCAGAGATCTGGAGTGCCCTTGATGGGCTATTCAACAAGAAGAACGTAGCGCGGCTACAGTTCCTGGAGAATGAGTTGGCGCGGTCCACTCAAGGAGAGTTGTCGATATCCACCTTTTTCCTGAAGGTGAAGAACTTGTGTGCTGAGATCTCGGCCTTGGATCCTGACGAGTCGATCTCAGAAGCGAAGCTGAAGAGGCACATACTCCGAGGTCTGCGGAAGAAGTATGTTCCGTTTATCACATCTGTGCAAGGATGGGCTAATCAGCCCACCTTACTGGAGCTGGAGAACCTGCTGTCGTCACAGGAGAGCTTGGCGAAGCAGATGGCAGGAGTGACTATCTCAGGAGGAGATAGCGAGGCGTTGTTCTCAGGCAAGAGGAAGCCTTGGGACAAGAAGAAGAAGAACTCCGGAGATGGACCTTCAACGTCCTCTCAGGGAGCTAGGGAGAACTTTCTCCCTCCATATGACCAGAGGGGGAGACCCCTTTGCTTTGCCTGCAAGAAGTATGGGCACACGGCAAAGGAGTGTCGGTCTAATCTCAAGGCCGGTCATGTTGCTGAGAGAGAGGAAGACCACCGGAGAGGTGGTGACCATCAGAGAGGTGGTGGAAGAAGAGGAGGAAGAGGTCGAGGTCACTAGGGTGGTGAAGGCGGTGACAACTGCTTCTTGGCTGAGATGACGGCAACGTCAGTCGATGCCTTAGCCTCGGTCAGCTTCGAGAACGACTGGATAGTGGACTCCGGTTGCGGGCACCATCTCACTGGAGATGTGTCGAAGTTTGCCTCCTTGAAGGCGTATGGTGGAACTGATGCTATCATCACGGCGGATGATACAGTGCATCCAGTGGAGCAAGAAGGGATAGTGTCCCTGGGAAGTAAAGAGAAGCCCGTGACACTGAAGAGTGTGTATCACGTGCCGGGCATGAAGAAGAACCTCTTCTCGGTTGCGAATGCAGTGGATGCAGGATACCACGTGTTGTTCGGACCGAAGGAGGTGAAGTTCCTGAAGAACCTGTCTTCAGTTGATGCTGATGTCACGCTCACCGGGAGAAGGGTGAAGGACTTGTACGTTCTCTCTGCAAGTGCCTATGTGGACAAGCTGAAGACCAACGACAGCGCAGCGATCTGGCATGAGAGGCTAGGTCACGTGGGGATGGACAAGCTGAAGATGATAGCGGCGAAGGGCCTGGTGTCTGGCCTGCCCAATCTCTCTTCTTGCGGCGACGGCCATGTGTGTGAGGGTTGTCAGTTTGGAAAGTCACATCGACTTCCATTTGACAAGTCGGAGACCAGGTGTAGGGCACCTCTTGAGTGCATACATGCTGATGTGATGGGGCCGTGCGCCACCCTGACCTATGGAGGAAACAAGTATGCGCTGGTCTTGGTGGATGATTACACTCGCTACACGTGGGTGTACTTCATGAGGGAGAAGGCGGAGGTGTTTGAGAAGTTCCAGGAGTGGAAGGAACTAGTGGAGGGGAGGCTGAACCTGAGGGTGAAGAAGTTGAGAAGTGACAACGGGGGAGAGTTTACCTCTAACGCTTTCAACTCTTTCTGCAGGAAATTCGGCATCCGGCGAGAGCTCTCTTGCGCCCACACCCCTCAGCAGAATGGGGTGGCAGAGAGGAAGATCCGCCATCTGGTGGAGACTACCAGGAGTTGGCTACATGCCAAGGGGATTCCCAAAGCCCTATGGGCGGAGGGAATGGCATGTGCCACCCATGTGATCAATCGGCTACCTCTGAGTCCTAACAGGATGGTGTCTCCGCACCAGCTCATGTTCGGGGAGAAGCCAGATGTGAGTCACATGAGGGTGTTTGGCTCTACCTGCTTCGTGCACGTTCCAGAGGCGAAGAGAACCAAGTTGGAGCCGAAAGCGAGGAAGTGCGTCTTCATCGGCTACGACGAGAGGAAGAAGGGATGGAAGTGCATGAACCCGCAGACCCACAAGTTTGTCGTCTCGCGCGACGTTGTGTTTGACGAACTGATCTCGTATCAGGGAGTCTATTCTGTGGTACTACCGGAGAGTGGAGAATCAAGCAGGGTAGGAGAAGAGAGAGTCACTGAGGACTCTATGGTGGAGTTGGAGTTATCTCCAAGTGCCCCATCGCCATCTGGCTCAAGAGGAGCATCTGGCTCAGGTGGAGCTTCAAGCTCTAGAAGCAGGGGGAGCGCTGCTTCAAGAGATGTTGAAGGAGGAGCTGGAGAGGAGGAGTCTACCGGAGCGGTAGAAAGTGGCCAAGCCTTGAGGAGGTCGAAGCGGACCATCGTCCCGCCTGCTCGCTATAAGGAGGGGAACTTCGTGAGTTTGGTCTCTTGCTTCTTTGCAGGACCACTCGACGAGAGGGAACCTGCCCGCTTTGAAGATGCTGTTGGCACCAAGGAGTGGGACGTGGCCATGGACGAGGAGATGGAGGCCCTGAAGAAGAATGAGACATGGGACCTTGTTCCCATGGTGGAGGGCATCAAGCCTGTCACCTGCAAGTGGGTGTACAAGGTGAAGAAGAGGGCTGACGGAGAAGTAGAGCGGTACAAGGCGAGGCTTGTCGCTCGAGGTTTCTCCCAAACCTATGGAGAGGACTACGAGGAGACGTTCAGTCCTGTGGCGAAGATGACGTCGGTGAGGACGGTCATTGCCCTAGCAGCGTGCAGAGGGTGGAAGTTGTGGCAGCTGGATGTGAAGAACGCGTTCCTATACGGAGAGATAGACAAGGACATATTCATGGTGCAGCCACCTGGGTATGTGTCCAAGTCTCAGCCGCGTCACGTCTGCAAGCTGAAGAAGGCCCTCTATGGGTTGAAACACGCGCCGAGAGCCTGGTATGGGAAGATTGCAGAGTATCTGCAGTTCTATGGTTACGATGCCTCAGACTCAGACTCTAGCATGTTCGTGAAGAAGAGTGGAGATCTTCACGTGATGGTGCTGCTGTACGTCGACGACATGATCGTGACTGGGAACAACGGTGAAGAGGTCGCGGCGCTGAGACAGCAGCTAGCCATCCGGTTCGAGATGAAGGATCTTGGTGAACTGCACCATTTCCTTGGACTTCAAGTAGAGAAGAGAAGTGGTGGGCTGCTCGTGACCCAGAAGGCGTATGCCGAGAAGATCGTCGAGAGATTCGGCATGAAGGAGGGGAAGAGCAGCTCCGTTCCACTGGAGGTTGGGCTGAAGCTTCGGAAGGAAGAAGGGAGGATTCTTCCTGATCCGAAGATCTTCCGGGCACTGGTGGGGAGCTTAATCTATCTGACTATCACAAGGCCGGACATCGCCTTTGCTGTCGGCCGAGTGAGTCGGTACATGCAGGAGCCGTGGAAGCCTCATCTGGAGGCAGCCAAGGGGATACTGAAGTATGTGAAGGGCACCCTGGAGATGGGGTTGTTCTATGGAGGGAGGACCGACTTCAAGCTGCATGGCTACACAGATGCAGATTACGCAGGTGACGCTGATGATCGCAAGTCGACATCAGGTTACGTGTTCATGTGTGGAGCCACTGCCATCTCGTGGTGCAGCAAGAAGCAGGACTCCATTTCCCTCTCCACCACTGAGGCCGAGTACAAGGCGTCGTCCTTAGCAGCTCAGGAATGTGTCTGGTTGAGGAGGCTGGTGGAAGACGTGGATGAGAAGGTCAGCGGACCTACTGTGCTGCGTGGCGACAACGAGAGTGCGCTGAAGCTGGCAACCAACCCAGTTTGTCACGCAAGGACGAAGCACATAGAGATCGAGCACCACTTCATCCGAGAGAAGGTGTTGGGTGGCTCGCTTGCGGTGGAGCACGTGCGGAGTGAAGAGAACCTGGCGGACATCTTCACAAAGCCCCTATCTGCGGGGCCGTTCAAGAAGCTTCGCGCTTGCCTTGGAGTTGTCCCTGAAGCTCACTTCAAGGGGGAGTGTTGAAGTTGAAGTGTAGCTTGAGAAGGGGGAGGCGAGTGGAAGAGAGGGGGGTTGGCGAGTCCAGCATGGAGCTGGGCGAGTGGAGCCAATCAGGCGAGTGGAGGAGTGCCAGGCGAGTCCATAAGGGCGAGTGGGCTGTGTGCTGATGTTGGCAAGGGAGTTGCTTGGTTGTGGGCTGCATGTGGGCCTTGTTGCCTTGCCGAGTGGAGATAGAGGGGGATGCTTGCTTGTGCATGTGCGAGTGCACCTTGGTGGGCCTAGTGTGGGCTGCCATTTGGAAGGGGGCGAGTGGGCTGCTCCTTGTAGTGGGCTGCCAAGTGAAGTAATGTGAGGGAGTGTTGTTGTGCATGGTGTGCAAGCCTTGTGCGAGTGGAAGTGGTTGCCGAGTGGAGTGAATGTGAGGGTGGCTGCTAAGAGGAGTTGCCAAGCTAAGTGTGCTGTTGTGCATGGTGTAGGCAAGTGGAAGATGTGTGATGGGGGGGCTGCTGTTGTGAAGTTGGCGAGTGGAGAAGGTGGGGGTGCCGAGTGGAAGGTGTGCATGGGGGGTGGTGTTTGCATGCATGCAAAGGTGGTGATCCCCCCCCCCTACCCTCTTTGTGTGTTGCCTATAAATACCCCCCCCCCCCCCTATATGAAAAAGTTAATGCGAATGCGAAGAGAGAGAGAGAGAGATAGAGAAGAGAACAGTTGAGAGAGTGGGAGTGTGCCTACACCCCAAGAGGTCCAACCCCAACCTGCACCTCAGCGAGAGGTGGAGAGTGCACTGTGAGGTGAAGAGTGCAGGGTTGAGTGAGTTGAAGTGGAGAGTGCGTTGACAAGCTCAACGGCACCTAGTGGAGAAGCGGACCTTGCCCGCGACAAGTTGTTGTTTTTTTTTATATATCATCAGCTGACGTGATTCAAGGTGTATGCACCTTGTAGTCAGCTTCTCTCTTTGTAAATCAATTGCCTAGTTAAAGAGTTACTTCATTCTGTTCATCATTGGTTTCTTGTACTTGGTAAAAGCACACAAAAAATTTAACAACAGGATTGTACAATTATATTATTGGTAAAATAGAAAATGGTAATATTTCATCAAAAAGTATTCTTCTCTTATTATAGAACAAGCATTCTTGCAAGAGTACACGTGTTAGTTATCACACCAAATATGAACTTAATAAAAATTAAATGGTTAATGACATACTTTTTAACATTAAAAACACACATAATATATATATACGAGTGACAGGGCACGGGGCCCCCCGTGCGGGTGGCGGCATTCGGCAGGGGTGTCGGCATTCCGCATTAGGCAGGGGCGGCGACATTCGGCGGAGGTGACATTTGACAGGGGCGATGACATTCGGCAGGGGTGACATTCGGCAGGGGTTTCGGCATTAGGCAGGGGCGGCGACATTCGGCGGAGGTGACATTTGACAGGGGCGATAACATTCGGCAGGGGTGACATTCGGCAGGGGCGGCGACTTTTTGCGGGGGCGATCTATATTTATATCAGTATATATAAAGCTTAATTTAATTTTGTTCAACAAAAACCATATGGTGTGATGGTTGTCATCTTTGGTTGACATAGTGAAGACCTGGGTTCAATTCTCACCATTGATAAATTTTGTGGGATTAAAAAACAGGTCATATAACACTCATTTTTCAATAAATTTTGGGGTAAAATCGTAATTTCATGTTATATGGTACTCTACACCTTCATAGTTTTAGGTCACCCCCTAGTAGGTTTCAGAGACCTATGAAAAAGTGGAGAGAGAGGGAGCAGTTTGATCCGACGGCTGATGAAATATCATGCCAGATTCAACGGCCGTAATCATTTCAACGGCTTTAAAATTCATGGGTTTAATATTTCTTTATATATGGTAAAGATATATATATACATATATATATATACGAGTGACAGGCACGGGCCTCCGGCCCTATTCCAGGTGACATTTGTCGTGGGGGCGAAATTTATCGTGGGAGACGACATTTGTCTTGGGAGGCAACATTTGTCCTGAGCGACAACATTTATCGTGGGCGGAGAAATTTGTCGTGGGTGGCAAAATTTGTCGTGGGCGGCGACGTGGGTCGTGGGAGGCGACATTGGTGTTGGGTGGCAACATTGGTGTTGGGCAGCGGCATTGGTCTTGGGCAGGGACGTTGGTCGTGGGGCAGGGACATTCGTCGGGGGCGGCAACATTCGTAGGGGGCGGAGACATTCGTCGGGGGCGTCAACATTCATCTGGGGAGGCTACATTCGTCGTAGTTCCCCCCAGTGCCTTTTACGTGAGTTTGTGGAGGTGCATCTTCGAGGGGGGAGGGGTCGTCAAAGCTTCATCTCCTCCTCCCTCAAGCTAAAGGCAAGATTTTTCCTTTCTCCCATCTCTCCCTCCTATCCTCCTCTTCGAAGTTTTATTAAAAGGCTTGGCTCTGTCATCATCATCATCTTCTCTCTCTCTCTCTCCCTCTCTTCATTTCACATTTGTTATGTTAAGAGAATGAAACTAAGAAGATGATCCTTATAAAAAACAAAGAAAATCAAACTCAACCCTAACATTCAATTACTCTATAGATTTTTAATGCATAAACCAAGAAATCAGAGGTGTATATACAATATTATAAATGCACCTGTGTTGAAATTATCAAATTTTACTAAAGCATTTGAATTCCCTAGTGATTCTTTGGGTGAAGTTGCTAGATGCATTTTAAGTGAAGGATGTGATAATTTTTCATAAAAGAGCTTGTTAGTTATTCTTACCAATAAAATTGGGCATAAAATTCAATGGAAAATAGAAGATAATAGAAGAAAATCTTGGCAGATTGCCCGGAGGGTTATGCAAATTAGCAGATGAGGAAATTTGTGAGGAAGAAGAGCTTCAGATGGAGAAATGGCTATTTGTGAGAACAGAGAGGGTTATGTGAATTAGCAGATGGGGAAACCTGTGAGGAAGAAGAGCTTCATTGTTGTTAAAGTGAATGCATCATTAAAATTGACATGAAACTGAACCCAAGTGTGTGTTTACATGGACAACATTATTCAAATTAAAACCAAAACTTGATAACGAATAGAATATAGTGATTATTAGTATCTTCCGAAGCGAAGATGCAGGGTGGGTATTGGCTATCAGGCGATTGAGCGGGTCTCGAATTGATTTTAGGTTTAACTATAACAAATGATCTGACGACAGTGAATTTGAATTGGATACATTTCTAAAAGTTGGACGACCCCCATGCCCCGCACAACAGTACACCCGCCTATGCTCACCTGCTCTCATGAGAATAGACTTCACACAACGGCACTCACGCCATTCACAGCCCCCAAGCGCCTTACGTTGATTGTTACTTTTTGCTAACACGCTCGGGAGGGCAGCGAGCAAAGCGAGTGCCGTTGCGTGAGTCCCGTGCTCTCGAGAGCATGTGAGCATAGGCAGGGGTATCATCGTGGCAGGGGTACTGTTGCGCGGGGCATGGGGGTCCCCCATGCAGTGTCACTCGTATATCTATAGATGACCAGTTTGTACATACAAACACATCAAAAAGTAAATGATAAAAGATCATGCAGTTAGAAGATCTGTTCAATAGTAAAAAATAAAATTAAAAAGAAATTAAGCAGTACCTAGTAAATCTGTACAATAGTATTGTTATAGTTAGAAGAAAGGTACACAAATAGCAAAAGAAAAAACCATAGGTGAGTAGAAATAAAAATACCCTAGGTTAGTAAATTGTATATCTTAACTTGCATCTAAACTGCCTGAGTGTAAGAGCTACCCATACATTTTGATAAATATTTGATGGTGCCTATCTGTCAGTTGTAGAATAAATACTGAAAATATCATGGATTATAATTTTGAATTACATGTGTGATCAATGAAGTGTATGAATCCTTTGGAAGGACAAATCCATTAGTAGACATTCCTTGTACAACTTGTAGAATAGTTATAGTGTCTCCGAACAGTTGCAATGTCCAATTCCTGTAAGTTGGAGATTGAAAATATTTTGAATGAATAAATTTCTGAAAACAAAAGCTCTGTTTTATCTAAACAAAAGGAGGACAACAAAGAAAGAGAGAGGAGGAGAGACCAGCAATCAACAACTACATCATTATGGATCCATTAAATGAAGGAATTTTGTGGATTGCAAAACCCCAGTAAATAGTGCTCCTTGCTCTTGTTCATGGTATCAGTTGAGTTAAATATTGATTTGTTGTCATGGAGTTTAATGGAAAAGCAGAGAAAGGATTACAGAAGACTTTGATTTATGAACTATATTCTAATCAGAGAATCATATTGATGAATACAATAGCAAGTTCTAATCAGATATTGCTTTGGCAGAATGCAATTTAATGGAAAAGCACACAAAATTATAGAAGACTTTGATTAATTACTGAAATTCTAATAAGATATTCATATTAATGAATGCAACATAAAATAAATCATCACATAAGTTTGCTATTGAAGAATGGTGCCTAAAAACTGCTATGCGTCAATTCATCAAACATGTTTAGTGCATGAAATGGAATAAGAAGAATTTTATGCAAACAAACATAAGCAGAGACAACTTGAGATGGATTAGAGAGGGCACCTGCTGATCGCCAGCCACTGCAGCTACACGACAAAACAGGGAGGAAGATCCGAAGATCCCGTCGGCTAAGCCTTAGACTGGAGTTGTTGGAGGATTCCCATCACCGGAGATTAACTGGCTGGAATAGTAAATCTTCTATCGGCTAACCTTCAGAAGAAGATGACAGAACTGTTAGTCGCCTAAGAAACGACAGAAGATCGACTACCTGGAACCCTAAACACTTAACGAATGCGGGAAATATCTCATCGCACCGCAACTTTGAGGAAATTTCCTGTCGCGTTGGAAGATTGAGGCTGAGCTCCCGACGCACGCAAGATTAACAGGCAGATCCCCCGTCGGCTACCCCCTCAACATCGAGCGCGAAAGGCGGGTTGATGTGCGCTCAATGTCGATGTTGGGTAGTTTAAGCAAACAGTCTGAAAACTGGAGATGGTAGGGGGAATAGCGACGGCAAGCGAACGTCGGCGATGGAGGACGGGAAGAGAAAATGCATAGCAGCGATGGAAATCCCATTCCGCGAGATCGAGAAAGAAGATAGAGAAGAATCGCGATTTTATATATGACCGCCTGAAAATAGATGGCCAAGATGAGGTCATAATTGAATGGACGGTCAAGACTTCCTTGATGGCATTTTAATTCATGGCTTTTTAAAGCCATACATACTTATTTTTAATATAGTATAGATATACGTGTATATATATATATACACATATATATATCTACACATAGATATATATATACACACATATATATACACACATATATATACACATATATATACACACATATATATACACATATATATACACACATATATATACACATATATATACACATATATATATACACATATACATATACACATATACATATATATACACATATATATATACACATATACATATACACATATACATATATATACACATATACATATATATACAGATATACATATATATTTATATATTAAATTATAAAAATGGTTACAAATGAGAAAAAAATTGGAAATATCAATGGTTTATCAGATGTGTTTTTCTCATCAAACTTTATCTAAGTAAACTTAGTGTGAGCTATTACTTTTTTTAATCTCATTTTATAGATGAGTTTTCAATTCTTTTGGGGTGTGTATGGGAAAGTAATTTTATGTACAATCTTTCTCGTGCGAGGAGTATATTCAGTCAGAACTATAAAAATTTGACTGAAAATTACGACTGAATTGAAAAGTAAAATTCCAATTGAATTAAAAAAAAATCCGCCTAGATTCGAAGAAATTCTGACTGAAAACATGCTCTCCACACGAGAAGTATGGTAAGCTCAGCGTACCAAAAATCTCTTGTGTGGCCGTGGGGGTGTATATTACATGCATTGTATGTGTAAGGAATAAGAATGCGTTTCTTTGTGACATAAGACATACAATTTATGAATGAATGTATTTGCAAGGTGACTGGTGTTAATTAGTGAACTTATGGTGCAGGGTTGAGGGCTTGACAATGAAACTACACATTTCAATTTACTTAGGATCTGTTTGGCACGGTGGTGTGCAGTGCTTTTGTGCAAAACCGCTACGTCAAATAGATGACGGTTCATCACCACCACCGTCGTACAAACGGACCCATATTGCATCTTTTTCACCTATGACATATATAGCAATCCAATGGTCAAATTCCGGAGCTCCGTGCTCCCTCTTCGACTGGACGTACAAACTAACACGGAAGTCCCGTTCCGTCGTCAGGCCCACAAACTACGAGTATGTTTGTTTCGGAGGTGAGGGTTGAAGCGATTGGAATGCGAGCGTTGACAATAGAGCAATGCGAAATAGAAGAAGGTGGCTGGGCTCTCAAAAGAGGTCAACACTGTGGGAGCCGGATTCGCGAGCAGGCCCTAATAAATTAGGCCAAATTTTAGGTACGCGCGGCGCATATAGGCATGGTGCGGGAAATTTTACGTTCATTTTAAGTGGTCATATGTATATATTTTAGGATGAATATACACCTATAAAAAGTGGAATTTTTGAACTAAATTACAACTTTAATTAAAACTGAAAATACAAATCATTTACAACTGTAACTGAAAATACAAATGTAATTTGGCAAGAAAAAAAGATCACATGCAATTCTCTCTGCACGCGCACGTATCTAAAATTCTCTCAATAAATTAAGAGCGATGTTAAACGCAGGCCGGTTTTGGCTATATGCAGGCCACAATTTTTAAAAAAGGGCGATGTTAAAAGCAACCCGGCTTTGGCTATATGCAGACCACAATTTAAAAAAAAAGTATCATTTTTCCTTTTCAACATGCATGCCATAGAGCTAGACTTATGCGCACCGTCATCGCCCACGACCCGTGCAGCCGCCGGACGAGATCGAACTTCCTCTCTGATCTCCTCTATCCCTCCACCGGTGACTCCAGTTGTAACGGCCCCACTATTCGGCTACCGCTACAATTTTCATATCCATTATCTTTTATCATTTAAACATCAGAGGCGCCAGACAGAAACATTCAGTGAATAAAATATCATGCTATAGTACAAAAAGAAAATTGCAGAATAATTAAAACATTTCATTTTATTACAAACTGATGAAGTACAAAGATAGCCCAATATTATACATACAAAAGGAGGGTTATCACAAAAGTGTAGCATAATATACAAGGCTGACTCAGCCCAAAAACTCAACAGAGTACACTACCATATACATATATCTACACTACTGACTACATAAAATAAAACTGGAATTCTTCATGAGGGCACTCGGGGTCTCTGTATCTCTCCCGATGAGCGTCCAGAACCTCGAAGACTGCGGTAGACACTTCTACCCAAAGATGATACTTCTTTTATTGGCGAGGAGAACATGGCGGACAGGGATTACTGATTGCTGGGATGGCCTCTTCTTTGACTTGTTTAGTTGCATTTTCTAATTAGTCAAAAGACTAAGCGAATTCTTATTCCCCCCCCCCCCCCCCCCTTATATTCTTATAATAATTTTTAGTGCATCGTTGGCTCTTAAATCATTTCACTTTAGCGTGCACATTACTTTTTATCCTATCATTTCTCGTTCACGTTGCTATTTTACATGTCCTTTTTAACTACATACGATTGTATATGACACGTTTGATCTTTTATCCCATTTCATTTTCTTTATTGGGCACTGTTAAGGATATATTGATTTTCATTTCATGTATTTATATAGCGCTCTTTATTTATCTGCGTGCCTTTTCATATTCGCACACATATAAATCGTTTACGTGCCTTGTCATATTCGCACGTTTATTTGTCATTCCATTGCACGTTGGGAGGATATTCACCCCACCTCCACTAGTTGGGTACATCCTTAACATAACCCATTATAGTTTGCATCAATGCTTTGTTTACTGTTTTCTTATTACTTGCTGATAACTTCTCAAAAAGAAGTTATCTTGTGATTTAATTGTTACCCTTTTGATTAAAATATTGATAATTATGAGTTAAAATGTTATTAACATGAGTAATATATGTCTTGTTGAAAGTTTGGATACTATCGTCATTTTATATGTTATTGCGCAGAAAATTTGAAGTATCAATCTTGAAGAATCAATGATGGACAATTAATTAAGTGCAGGAAGAAATGTTGCAACATAGTTCGTAGTTCAGAAAAACATGTTGCAACATCTTGGTCTCTGTTTGATGAAGAAAAGTACATAAACATGTTGTAACATATCCTGCAGTTCAAAAAATGATGTTGCAACATGCCGACGGTTTCTGACAGATTTAAATACGAAATTACTCCACGTACTTCTGGCGGTTACGATGATGGGTGGTTGCATCTATTTCGCAATTTAACATGTCTCGACGGTGGAGAAGGGGATTATTATCGCACAGGAGAGGGAAGTAGTGGGGCGATCAGAAAAAGGAAGAGGAGAACGGTTCTAGGGCGTGAGAAAAGGGGATAGACGCTCCGGATCTTCATCAAGGAGGACATTTGCGCAATTCTGAGTACAATTTCCTGCAGCGTTTAGATCTCTAAACATCATGTCTTGTAAGATCTATCTAATTTCGTTGTGTTTGATCTTCGTGATGAACTAAATTCTCTTAGTCTTGTATGTTGTGAGTACTTTGACTCTTTGTGGTGTTTTGAACCTTATTTCTTCGTCATGAATACTTGAGATTATATCGTTATTGAATTTATGATTCTTATCTTGGGAATTTTGGGTTAAGTTTTCATCTTTAATTTGCTTGGCGAGATTCGAGAGAGGAGTCAGGCTAGATGAATGTTTTATTTTGCGCGGCAAGATTCGAGAGAGGAGTTGCGTAATTATTTCACCAAAGTTTCCGCCTTAATACTACGCTGCGAGATTCGAGAGAGGAGTGGCGTAAGTGTATCATAAATTTTAATATATCGTTGAAGGGAGAAAGAGATTTCGTCTTCTCGGTAGCAGCATTAATTTGCGTACTTGATGTTACTCTCTATTGTTACCTATGTTAGAGATAACTAGGGAAATACGGGGTAAACGGATGTCGGATATCGAGAGATAGCGAGATCCATTTTCAAATCGTTGCATGATAGTCATTTCAACATTCATGATAAATCACTTTAAGAAAACATTACAACAAGCAAGGGAAAGCAATGTACGAGACTATCTTCCTAAACTGATTACAAGTATTCTAAAGTAGTTATTATAGAAACTAGATTTGATTTCTCGTTGTTAACATAAATCGCCTTAATTAATTCATTTGGATCTAAAGAAAAGGTTAAGCTAGTAATTGCGAGCGTTAGATTCGACACTTTCTCGTGGGAACGATACTTTACTTACACTTTATTACTTGAATCGACATGTGCACTTGCGTAAATTATACATCTGTTTCGGGCATATCATGTTTTTGGCGCCGTTGTCGGGGAAGTGTAAACTAATTTAATGTTTTCTTGCAATATTAGTAAACCCTGAGTATTTAGAGCTCAAGTTTTTTTTGTTTTTTTTGAGAAATTAATTGTGAAGTTGTTTTCTTTTTAATTCTCTTTTCATTGTTATTTTAAATTTTCTAAGCGGGCCTCCATAGTGGTTTTGTATTTGTACATCTAGTTTATGCATCATTTTAATTTGTGAATCCACCCATACATCATCATGTTTTCTTACTCTCAATGTCGATGGTGCGGATCTTATAATCATAATAGTGATGAATGTTATATAGGAGATCATGGTTATTCGTCATATGACTCACCTTACGGAGGACCAATATCATATGATATGTCATATGGAGAGCCTAATTTTTATAATTACGCACCTCCACAACAAGTATCATTCCCTTATTTCAGCCCGACCCCTCA
The DNA here is from genome assembly GCA_033032865.1 of Dactylorhiza incarnata. Lineage (NCBI taxonomy): Eukaryota > Viridiplantae > Streptophyta > Magnoliopsida > Asparagales > Orchidaceae > Dactylorhiza > Dactylorhiza incarnata. Next base: position 5,012,781 of record JAWHQI010000085.1, read on the forward strand.
AAGGCCGAGAAGAAGTAGGGAACAATGCATATTCTGTCATAGCACCGACCACGTATTAAAAGAGTGCGTTGCACTTCAACGTAAAAGGGAGGAGGAGAAGGGATCATATATTGAAATTAGTCTATCTGATTATCCACCTTGTATGCGGGGGGCTATTGCGAATTCTCTCCGTACGCATGACGTTCCTTCTACCTCTGATGATCCATACGCAGTACCACCTTGTCTACGAGGGAGTATTGCAGATTTTCCTATTATATTTTCCGATGATTTGTGCAATGACACAGTTGTGCCTCCTTTACACACGCATTCATCATCTCTTTTGGATTCACCCAACGAGGAACCAATCCATATGTTCTCTGATATTGCGGTTGACACAGTTCCTCCTTTGCATAAACTTTCTACATTCATTTCTGCTGATCCTACTTTAGCCATCCAACTTGGCAAGGTTACAGAGATTTTAGCCGAATCACAAAAGTTCGACGAGGATATCTCACTGGTTGAGGAAGCATCCACTTCCTCACTTGTTGGCGATGCCAATGTCGCTTACGTGACTCCTATACCCTCTGATATCTCTTGCCCCGCCTTGGATGTCGATAGTAGTGTTCGTGTTTTGGAGCCTGTTGGGAGTGAGACCGGAACCACTCCCATGATTTTCAATTATTTAAGGCTTTCTTCTAATTTATTTCCTAAACCCCCTTCACCATCTAAGTCTATGCAAGTTGATGAGTCACAGGTGCATCAGGAGGATAGGAAGCAACAAGCTCTCTTTGATGCGGTGAGCATCCTCTTTTGTGAGGAGGTTGATCCCTCCTTCATCGAGGCAGCTCTACTTGTTGCTCTCCCCCCATGTATTATCCCTGAGGACGATGACACCTTGTTAGACAAGGATATATATTTTGATGAGATGAGTGAGGAGCAGACCTCCTCCTCCTCTTATTTTCTATTTCTCTTACCTATGAAGTTCAGGTATTATTATTCAGGAGAGGGAGTAACTGTGTTATCTCCGTATCGGTACCCGTTATCGCAACGGATATTAAGGCAGTTACATGTTCACTTTATCTTTCACAGGCCAATAATCTAGAATATTTTTATGGCCTAAATAAGTCATGCTGGGGAGACAATAAACTCAGTAGTTATCTTATTTTTCCTGCATTTTTATTTTTCCAAGTCTAGTTTAATTAGTTTTTATTTTATTTTATTTGTCCATTTTCCTTGTTTGTTGGAGCTCACCACTGCAGGTACACTTCATTTGGACTTAGCGACAGAATTTTTGATCTTATTTTGCCTTCTGAGTATGTAAAGCGAAGAGATGTGAAAAAGCTTCAGATTGTTAATTTCAGGGGAGTATTTATATTTAGTTTTTATTTTGAATGATTAAATCCTTCTTATTCAATTGTGATTTACTGTGCCCATTCTTCAAGAAATATTTTTGCTAGGAACTAGCAAAAGAACAAGTGTGGGGGTGGGATAACATTCACTGATTGAGTGATGGATAGTTTATTGCATAATAATTTGTGGAGCCTTACTCTTATTTCAAGTTATGCAATTTATATTGATTGGTGGACTTGTCAGTCCTAAAAGTTCAAATTTTAGCTTTTGAAGTTAATAAGATATATTAGAGCTCTCTTATGTATTTTCTTTATGCACAATATTCATTACAAAAAATATTTTATCCCTACAAAATAACTTTATTAACTTCCAAACATATTGCGGAGGGGTGAGCAAGAACTGAGTCAATGTTGTAAGCTTAGACATGAAGTGTATGTAGTTAATTGATAAAAATGATTAAGGACACCTTTGGATAATTTCGCACCGCAAAGCCTACAATTATTTTGATTATCCATAACTCTTGAGCTTGAGCCTTGTAATTTTGATACAAATTGACATGCATAACTTCCCTATAATTTTACTAGTTATTTCTTAGTAAACTTTCCATCTTTGAGTGTTTAATAAAAAAAAGAGTACGAGTCATAGTGATATGTGGCCTAAATATGTGTATACCTACTTAGAATGATCCCAACTATGATTATAAAAAAAAGAGTACAAATGTCATAGTGATATGTGGCCTAAGTATGTCTACACATGCTTGGAATGATCCCAACTATGATAAAAAAAGGTATAAGTGGCATAGTGATATGTGGCCTAAGTATGTATACACCTATTTGGAATGATCCCAACTATGGACTGCAAAAAAATGATGATTGGGAAATTAATAAACCTTAAAGTATGGACAGTTATTAGGAATTTTAACTAGGAAAATTCCATCCACTATCAAAATTCATCCATAAGTTCCTTACCAAGCCAAAGTCATTCCTACCGCAAGTCCTTATGATTTCTATTCAAATTGAACTACTACACTCTTGTGGAGGCCACATCAAAGACTCAGATTATTCTTATCATTTCCAATTATGAGGAAGTTTAATGACTTAAATTGTTTGGGAGTGAATAAATTTAAGGAATATCACACACAACACTAGGAAATCATAATTGAACTTTAACTCTTATCAAGCTAATGGATTTGTGCATGTTTGAAATTTTAATGATTGACATGTTTACCAATTGTTAATGCAAATTATTTGAGTAATCTTGATTAATTATGTTTAAGGGTAAGGAGACTCAAATTTATGTGTTGATAGATATTCACTCATTCAATTAGTTTTAATGATTTATTTTGCTAGGGACTAGCAAAAAGCTAAGTGTGGGGGTGTGATAACTTCTCAAAAAGAAGTTATCTTGTGATTTAATTGTTACCCTTTTGATTAAAATGTTGATAATTATGAGTTAAAATGTTATTAACATGAGTAATATATGTCTTGTTGAAAGTTTGGATACTATCGTCATTTTATATGTTATTGCGCAGAAAATTTGAAGTATCAATCTTGAAGAATCAATGATGGACAATTAATTAAGTGCAGGAAGAAATGTTGCAACATAGTTCGTAGTTCAGAAAAACATGTTGCAACATCTTGGTCTCTGTTTGATGAAGAAAAGTACATAAACATGTTGTAACATATCCTGCAGTTCAAAAAATGATGTTGCAACATGCCGACGGTTTCTGACGGATTTAAATACGAAATTACTCCACGTACTTCTGGCGGTTACGATGATGGGTGGTTGCATCTATTTCGCAATTTAACATGTCTCGACGGTGGAGAAGGGGATTATTATCGCACAGGAGAGGGAAGTAGTGGGGCGATCAGAAAAAGGAAGAGGAGAACGGTTCTAGGGCGTGAGAAAAGGAGATAGACGCTCCGGATCTTCATCAAGGAGGACATTTGCGCAATTCTGAGTACAATTTCCTGCAGCGTTTAGATCTCTAAACATCATGTCTTGTAAGATCTATCTAATTTCGTTGTGTTTGATCTTCGTGATGAACTAAATTCTCTTAGTCTTGTATGTTGTGAGTACTTTGACTCTTTGTGGTGTTTTGAACCTTATTTCTTCGTCATGAATACTTGAGATTATATCGTTATTGAATTTATGATTCTTATCTTGGGAATTTTGGGTTAAGTTTTCATCTTTAATTTGCTTGGCGAGATTCGAGAGAGGAGTCAGGCTAGATGAATGTTTTATTTTGCGCGGCAAGATTCGAGAGAGGAGTTGCGTAATTATTTCACCAAAGTTTCCGCCTTAATACTACGCTGCGAGATTCGAGAGAGGAGTGGCGTAAGTGTATCATAAATTTTAATATATCGTTGAAGGGAGAAAGAGATTTCGTCTTCTCGGTAGCAGCATTGATTTGCGTACTTGATGTTACTCTCTATTGTTACCTATGTTAGAGATAACTAGGGAAATACGGGGTAAACGGATGTCGGATAGCGAGAGATAGCGAGATCCATTTTCAAATCGTTGCATGATAGTCATTTCAACATTCATGATAAATCACTTTAAGAAAACATTACGACAAGCAAGGGAAAGCAATGTACGAGACTATCTTCCTAAACTGATTACAAGTATTCTAAAGTAGTTATTATAGAAACTAGATTTGATTTCTCGTTGTTAACATAAATCGCCTTAATTAATTCATTTGGATCTAAAGAAAAGGTTAAGCTAGTAATTGCGAGCGTTAGATTCGACACTTCCTCGTGGGAACGATACTTTACTTACACTTTATTACTTGAATCGACACGTGCACTTGCGTAAATTATACATCTGTTTCGGGCGTATCACTTGCTTTTTCCTTTTTCCTTACATACAACTTTATTTCATGTCCGTTTCGTAACTATAACGAAATAATAACAATAAAACTAAGCAAACGACATTAGGGAAATGAAAACTCACCGCGGCTTTCCCTTTACGTGTGTCCCGCCCAACATCGTCATTACGTTTCCCTCCTCCTTGAGATGTCATCACCTATAAGAGGAGTCACCTAAATTAATTTGCATTCTAGGTGGGTTTCATTTGCCCTATTTAGGTCAAATAATTCATTTATGTTGGCTGCCCTAAATGGTAAACAAAGGGTTGTTCACCAAAGAAGTGAGGGAACAACACCCTCAAGCCTCATCATAATTTAGAAGGTGAAAAAGTCATCAAAATCCCAAGTCAAAGTGCTGCCTTGATTTCTTTTGAAGGGTTTTGCTCCAAAATGAGGAGTAGAGCATAATAGGAGCAATTTTCCAACATTAGACATACTTAGAATTTCTGAAATCACTTACTAACAACTAGGGTTTCACTGATATCCCTTGAAATCAGGGCTTAGCTCATGAGATTTAGTTTTCGAAACTCCTAGAAATGAAAGGCAATGAAAGAAGTTCAAAAAGAACCTAACCCTAGAAATTTGATGTTTCAAATCCATGCAGAACTTCACATATGACTACAAAGGAGTGAAGAGGAAGGGATTACCTCGCTACAGAAGGAGAAACCACGAAGATTGGAGGAGATCCGGGCTCTCGGTAGCGTGCGGCGTCTTACGCCTAACTTCGGTCTCGCAGAGGCTGGGAGAGGAAATAAACATATCGGGCTGATTTCCTCCCCTTATGCGAGACTCACTCGCCCCCCATACGACACGCACGATACCAATTAGCGTGACTCACCCTGATTCCGACCGGCCTTAGCCTATTCCTCCTGTTTTACTAAATGCAACCCTCTTTCTTTTATTCATTTCCTCCTACTCTTTTGGCCAGCCTATGTATGTATTATTTCTTGTTGGAATTACGTACACATAGTCTGTGTCACATACATATTCTTTCTTTATTTTTTATTTTTATTTTTTTCGTTTCCATCGCTTCGATGCGCACACTTCGTACATAACATAATAGAACATTAATACTAAATATTCGTACCTCGTTGCCGACGTCAAAATTCTCCCCTCCTTATTGGATTTTCGTCCGCGGAAATCATCAATCAGAATCTACAGCAAAGAGTTGAGGGAAGAGATCTCTCATTACTTCTTCTTTTTCCCAAGTTGCCTCTTGCTCAGTATGCCCTTTCCACCAAACTTTAACGAAACGAACTTCTCGGTTTCGGAGTTGCTTAGTTTGCCAATCAACAATCCTGTATGGCTCGGTTGGGCTTGATAAATCAACTTCAATTTGGATATGCTCAGAAGGAACTATTGTATCAGGATCAGCTATATATTTCCTCAGGGAAGATACGTGAAAGACGTCATGAAGGTTTTGAAGATTACCAGATAATACCAAGCGATAGGCTACCTCTCCAACCCTTTCAGTGATTGGGAATGACCCCACATACCTTGGACTAAGCTTTCCAATTCGACGAATTCATGAAACTCCCTTGAAAGGTTTTATCTTCAGACAGACCATGTCACCCACATTAAACTCTACTCTTCGATGTCTGGCGTTGTAATATTTTTGCTGCATGTCTTGAGCTATTTTCAACCTTTCTCAAACAATTGATATTTTATCATACATTTTATCCACTTTTTCCTTTTTAAATAACTTTTGCTCACCATCTTCGGCCCAGCTTAGAGGAGTTTGACACCTCCGCCCATACAAAGCTTCAAATGGTGTCATCTGGATACTTGATTGATAACTATTATTATAAGAAAATTCCACCAATGATAGGTGTTTTTCCCATGATCCTTTTAGATCGAGTACGACCATTCTCAAAAGGTCTTCTAACATCTGAATGGTTCGCTCAGATTGACCATCCGTTTGCGGGTGAAAAGCAGTGCTAAACAATAATCTGGTTCCCAACTTTTTCTGTACTAATTTTCAAGTATCAGATGTAAAACGCCCGTCTCTATCAGAGATAATTGATCGGGGAATAATACCATGGTATTTCACAATAACATCAATGTACTGGCCGACTAACCTTTGAACTGGCCCATCTTTCTTCATGGGAATAAAATGTGCATCTTTTGTTAGTCGATCAATAATCACCCAGATACCGTTGTTTCACGGTTTACTCCTCGGTAATCCCATAACAAAGTCCATGGCTATATCATCCCACTTCCACTCCGGAATGGGTAAGGGTTGTAAGTATCCGCTGGGTTTTTGATGTTCCGCTTTGACAATTTGACATGTGTGGCATTTGGCAATATATTTAATTACATCTGTTTTCATTCCTGGCCACCAGAATTCTTGTTTTAGGTCTTGGTACGTTTTTGTTCTTCCAGGATGAATCGAGTAAGTCGCGTTGTGTGCTTCATAAAGTATCTCTGCTCGAAGTGCTTTAACATTCGGAATACACAACCTCTCATTCATAACTAATAACCCATTGTCCTCCACAAATGCCGTTGACTTGCCACTTTTTACTTTTTCCTGAATTTCCACAAATATGGGATCTTGATTCATGGCTTTTCGTACCCTTTCTTTAATTGGATGCTCCGCCATCAACTGATAGAGTTGACCTCGAGTTTGGGAGGTAATTATACACGTCAACAATTCTAATTTTTGTAGTTCGCGCTGTAACTCCTTCTGCTCGGTTAATGGTACGATCATGGTTGCCAAACTTTTTCTGCTTAACGCATCGGCCACGGCATTAGCTTTACATGGATGGTACTTAATGTCCACATCATAATCTTTAATTAATTCTAACCATCGCCTCTAACGGACTAACACTGGTGTTGTCGTCAATCTTTCTTTTAATTCACTAAATGCATCTTGACATTCATCAGTCCAACAGAAAGGAACATTCTTTCGAGTTAAGGTAATCAGTGGTAACGCAATTTTTGAGAAATCTTTTACGAATTTCCGATAATATAACCTGCCAATCCCAGAAAACTCTGATTTCTGTAACAGTAGTTGGTCTTGGCCAATTCAGAATTGCTTCTACTTTGGTTGGGTCTACAGATAACCCATGCTCCGTCGCCACGTGACCCAAGAAGGAGACCTCATTCAACCAAAAATCACATTTGGAGAACTTTGCATATAAGGTGTGATGTTTTAATGTTTGCAACACAATCCTTAAGTGTTCTGCATGTTCACCCTTATCTTTTGAATATATCAGAATATCATCGATAAATACAATAACAAACTTATCGAGGAATTCTTGGAATACTCTGTTCATTAAATCCATAAAAACAGTTGGTGCATTTGTTAATCCAAAGGGCATTACACGATTGGTATGGTTACAGCATTAGATGTTTAATTGTTGTTGTCGCTATAAAGGAATGACTAGCCCTCGTATCGAATAATACTTTCATAAGGTGATTCTGAGTATAGATCATACCTGTGATGACAGTATCATCAGCCTTTGCCCCTTATTGATTTAAATTGAAGACCCGAGGCTGCACTTGTCTTTCTTCCCTGGGTTCTACTCCTGACCCAGATGCCACCGATTCTACACCTTTTCCTGCCTCACCTAGATTGTAAGTGTCCATATAATGCAATGTCGGTGTTTGGCTAGGACCACCTCTGGTATTCCTTTCAGATACCGTCTTCCACAACGGGAAATCTTGTTTGCGATGCCCCGGCCGTTGACATTTAAAACAAACTCATGTTCCCTTCAAGCATTCGCCAAAATGATTTTTCCCACATTTTGGACATTGGAGTTTACTCGGATTACTGCTAGCCCCACTTTCTGATCAGTTTTGAGTTCGGGGCCCTCCTTTCTTCTTCTTCCAATTCGGACCTCCACTCTTTTGTGAGAAGTTTACTCTCTGCCCTTCAGGAAGCCTCTTCTTCTGAAACTCCATTCGCCTTTGCGAGTTCTCCACATCGAGTTCGATTAATTTTGCGGTTTCCACCAGTTCATTGTAATTCTTGATCCTTTGAGATATGCGATGTACATGTACATCCTCCCGTAAACCTAATTGGAAACGAAAGCAACGATCTCGCTCTTTCGCAACCATATCTCCAGCATAATATGCTAATTGTGCGAACTCAGCTTCATATTGCAGAACTGTACGGTTCCCTTGCATCAAGCGAAGAAATTTTTCCTGGAGCATCTGCTTTTCTGACGGTGGAACAAACCATTCAATAAATTCTTCCAAAAAGTCCTCCCAAAGAATGCTAGCATTTGCACGACCAGCAAATCTTCCTTGTCTCAAACTATTCCACCACCTATCTGCCTCTCCTTCTAGAAGAAAGACCACCAAATCAATTTTTCAATCGTTTGGACATTTCATCGCATTGAAAATTAATTCAATCCGCTTGATCCAGCCTTCTGTTACCATTGGTGTTAAACCACCCCGAAAGATTGGCGGACGCATGTCTAAGAACTATCTCAAGTACATGTCAACTGTAGACATTGGTTGAGGGATAACAGTATTACCCATTTGGATAGCTTCAGCTAACGCTTGCATAACTTCGCGCGGTTAAGGGAGGATTTGACCTCCCAAGACTTTGTCTTTCTTCTGCCATACTATATTGTTCCCCTTCCAGTTCGTCTCTTTGTCTTCTACTTAAATAAGTTTGGATAGGTTCCTGCGACATGAAGGTTCAACTTAGCATTTGAACAATTACGTTTCAAATGTTAGAACTTGTTCTACTTATCCTCACACTTCTCCTTATGTACAACCCTCATATTTCTCGAATCGGTGTGACCCGACTCGGACGAAGCCTAGGTAGCGAAAATGGCCGAGACGAGCAAAACGACCGCGCAAAACCCTAAACCGCGAAAGAGGCCACGGAGGGAGTGGGAGATTTTCTCCCACTCATCCGGGCGAGTGGGAGGGGCCCTCCCACTCGCCGAGCGAGTGGGAGGGGCCCTCCCACTCGCCGAGCGAGTGGGATGGGCCTCCCACTCGCCGGGCGAGTGGGAGCAGCCCTCCCACTCGCCGAGCGAGTGGGAGAAGCCTCCCACTCGCCGCCCCCTTTGGGCGAGTGGGAGGGATCCTCCCACTCGCCCGGTGTAGGTAGGGAGGTCAGTGCGATCTCCCGTGAGGGGGGGTGGGGGGGGGGGGGGGGGGGGGGGGGGGGACGGACACCTCGAGTCCCACTCGCCCCCCTCACGCGTGATCGATGGTGGTCATGGTTGGACTGCGAATAGCAGGATTTTGCTATCCGCAGTCCATTTTTGGGAAGTCTATAAATAGACCCCCCATGTGCACCTTGGGAAGGGTTGGTCACTACCCCCCCCCCCCCCCCCCCCCCCCCCCTTGCGTGTGTCTTGTGAGCAAGCACCCCCCCCCCCCCCTCCCTTGTCATCCTTCAGCTGACAGTGAGGTGGTTCTTAGTGCCCTCCAAGGTGCCCAGGCTCAGCATTGGCTTGGGAGGGGAAGTTTCGAGTGGGCTTCCGGGTGTGTGGTGGGACCTCCGCGCTGCAGCTTAAGGGGTCCATTTGTGGATTCAAGTGTTCATCAAGTCCAAGTCTTTCAGTTCCTAGTGACCGGTCAAGGGTCTAGGCTTAGGTCAAGTAAGGGCTAGTCGCAATCCCTTTGGAACGCTGAGACCGGGAAACTGGTTTCAACATTCTGGTGCGGTGAGCGTGGAAGCGACTAGTTCGGAAACCTCTGAGCCAAATCCCATAGCTGGAAGCGACGAGTTGGGAGACCCGCCTCCGCCTTGCGAGTATGTGAAGAAGAGCGACTTCGACGAATTCAGCAAGAAGATCCTGGAGTTCATGCAGGCCACGTCCTCCGCTCGCGGCGAATGCTCAACACCACCTGCACCTAGGATCGCCTCACTCCCCCTAGTGGAAGTAAGAAGCAGTCAGCAAGGGAGGGAACCAGCTTCGGAGGAAGGTTTGGGCCTCCAAGCACGGGTGTTTTTCAATAGTTCACCCCGGACCAGCTGCCCGGGCGGGGAGGCGATGGGAGCACCTCCCCTCAACTAAGAAGAATGGAGGAGCCCTTTTTGCGAGCTGGTCATGTCAGCTCCCGTCCCGGATGGGTTCCGCGATCCCGCCATGTCCTACTACGAGGGGGATAGCGATCCACTCCAGCATCTCCAGTGGTTCGAGGACATGACCTCGATCAGGCAAATGTCGGACGCCTTCATGTGTAGGCTTTTCGCCGTCTCGTTCCAGGGAAAGGCGAGGGATTGGTTCCACTCGCTCCCGGCGGGAACAATCTTCTGTTTCGAAGATCTGCGTCGAAGTTTCTTGTTGAGATTCTCTACCTCGAAGAAGAGGAGAAAGAGTATGGAAGCCTTGTTCGCAGTCAGGCAGAAGCCAGGGGAGCCGCTGGCTGACTACATGGACAGGTTCCAGGCGGAGGTCCTCCTTGTTGTCGAAGTGCCCGGACACACCCTGCAGCTGGCTTTCACCCTTGGGCTGCAGCCGGGGCTGTTCCGGATGAGTCTAACTCGGGACCCTCCGCTGTCTTTCGAGGAGTTAATGAAGCGTGCCGATCGCGAGACCGAGGTTGAAGCTACCAATCAAGAGTTCGTGGCTAGGTTAGACGAGGTAGTAGAGGAGGAAAGGAAAGAGCGTGGAGGAAGAAAGAAGGAGGAAGTGAAGAGCCAGGGACAACAGGGACCTCCCGTTGGGCAGGAGCAAGGCTGGAAGTCGCAACCGACAGCCGCCCGACCAGCTTGGAGGTCACAAGTTGGTCCCTCTCAAGGACAAGGAAGAGGCCACTTCCAGGGAGGAGGAGGCTATCAGGGGAGGCACGGGCGTTTCCACCCGGCAGGTTGGCAACAAGGCCCGGGGCCGCTGCAAGTCCAGCCCCTGCAAGCCATGGCCATCGGTCGAAAGAGAGGCGGAAGGAAGAAGGGACGTTGGGAGAAGCAGGGAGGCGAGCTGGCGCTGCTATATTGTGACTTCCACCAGCAGGAGGGTCACGCGACCGCAGCTTGCCCCGAGTTCCTCGAGATGAGGGAAGAAGGAAAAGCCCCAACAGGGGGGAAGCAGCTGTGCCTGGAAGGACCTCGGGAAGTGGAGAAGGGGAAGAACAAGGAGGAGGATGATCCATGCGAAGAAAGGGTCGATATAGGGGCCCTAGGAGGGATCGGAGTCATCCACGGGGGAGCAGGCAAAGAAGCCACCCGGAAGGGGAGCCTCCATGCCATATACCGTCGAAGCATCGCCTCGACTTCCCGGTCCCCACCTTCGAGCGAGAAGATTACCTTCTCCATCCAAGACCTGCCGGCCAACGAGGACCCTTTCTGCGACGCGCTAGTCATTAAGGCGGCGATCGAGAACTTCACCGTCTCCCGGATCCTAGTCGACAATGGGAGCTCGGTGAACGTGGTGTTCAAGAAGGCTTTTGAAGGAATGAAGGTTGACGCAAAGCGAGTGCTAGCATCGGATGGGCCACTTTTCGGATTCTCCGGGGAGAGGAAGGAGGTGGAAGGGGGAGTCGAACTCCTCGTCACCCTGGGGGGAACTTCAAAGAATTGCCGGTTCGTCATCGTGGACGCGCCGAGCAGTTACAACGCCATCTTCGGGCGTCCCCTCATCAGTGCGTACAAGTGCGTGCCGTCCTCCTACCATCAGTGCTTGAAGTACAACTCCAGAGAGCTCCAGGTGAGAGTCAGGGGGGATCCCCGGGAGGCGCGCCAGTGCTACGTTACTGCGGTCAACACAATCGGATGGATGCAAGCAGCCGAAGAAGTGGAAGAAGCAATGGCAGGGATGGCCAAGGAGCAGGCGGTCAAGTGAGCCCGAAATGGGCAAGGTATAAGGAAGTGCCCAGGAAGGGGCGAGGTGTAACATCGTGCCTAGGTAGAGGCGAAGTATGGTGAAGTGCCCAGATGGGGCGAGATGTAAGGAGGGGCCCGGAAAAGGGCGAGGTGTAACAGAATGCCCAAAGGGGCGTAGTGTAAGCAAGTTGTAATAGGTAAGAACTATGAATGGGAGAGGGGTTTTGGAAAGACATCCAGGTCCAAAATCCTTAGCTAGAGGCCCTCCACCGGGCTGAGTCATGTCGGTAGATGGGGGCGCATCGGTTCAACTCGCTGTTTGGTAGTTAGAACAGGAGTGCGTTGAGTTCCTCCAACCCCGGTTGAGCTAAGACTCCCAGGACATGGATGGGTACTTCCGCCTCCAGTTAGAACAGGAGTGCGTCGAGTTCCTCCATCCCCGGTTGAGCTAAGACTCCCAGGACGTGGATGGGTACTACCACCTCCAGTTAGATCAGGAGTGCGTTGAGTTCCTCCAACCCCGGTTGAGCTAAGACTCCCAGGACATGGATGGGTACTTCCGCCTCCAGCTAGATCAGGAGTGCGTTGAGTTCCTCCAACCCTGGTTGAGCTAAGACTCCCAGGGCATGGATGGGTACTTCCGCCTCCAGCTAGAACAGGAGTGCGTTGAGTTCCTCCACCCCCGGTTGAGCTAAGACTCCCAGGACGTGGATGAGTACTACCACCTCCAGTTAGATCAGGAGTGCGTTGAGTTCCTCCAACCCCGGTTGAGCTAAGACTCCCAGGACATGGTTGGGTACTTCCGCCTCCAGCTAGAACAGGAGTGCGTTGAGTTCCTCCACCCCCGGTTGAGCTAAGACTCCCAGGACGTGGATGGGTACTACCACCTCCAGTTAGATCAGGAGTGCGTTGAGTTCCTCCAACCCCGGTTGAGCTAAGACTCCCAGGACATGGATGGGTACTTCCGCCTCCAGCTAGAACAGGAGTGCGTTGAGTTCCTCCACCCCCGGTTGAGCTAAGACTCCCAGGACATGGATGGGTACTCCCGCCTCCGATCGGTAAGATCCCCGACTAAAGACAACCGTTCTCCAAGATCAGTCATACCGGCAGATGGGGAACTTACCGGTTCAATCGACTACTCGACGGTTGATTCAAGTAAGGTATCACACCCTCAAGCAATGAAAAGGAGGAGTAAGCTAGGACATTCATTACAATAACTACTGATTCATTGATAACGTGTATTACATGAATTGTTGCTTCTCTCTTGCTAGTACATGCAGGCCTGAAAGAGAAAAGCAGACACAAAAGTTACACAGTTCCCGTGAGGAACAGGAAGAAAGAAGACGTCACAGGCCATCCCCACGATCATGGGGAGTAGCCGCCGCTGCTAAGGGGCGAGCCGGACCGCCCAGGCGAAGGAAAGAGCTCAGGAAGAATGTCGCTGGCAGAGACCCCCCTCCAGCTGTCTCGAATAGCGTCCACGTCATGGAGGCGACTCACCAGGGCTCGGGCCGTCGATGCCATGATTTTCCCCCGAGCGCGCTCGACTTCAGCAGGCCGAGGTGGGGCTGGCCTCGCCACTCTCGAAGGTGCACCTCCTTCTCCTCCCCCTTCCCTTAACTGCCTTTGAGCTTCGGCAAGCTGAGCTCTCAGGTCCTGCACCTCCTGGTCCGACTCCTCGCATCGTCTCCTAAGCGAGTCGGCGGCACCGGGTCCCTGCGGGCCAACACGACAAATAAAGTAGAGCCAACGAATAATAACGAATTAAAAGGAGAAAAGGAGAATTCATTAAGGAGGGCATGAACTAAGCCCCGGGATGACTCCTCCAAGAGTTTCTCAGCAGTGGCCAAGCGAGCCGCAAGGTCAGTGGCCCTCTCTTCCGCATCCAACTTCGACGTGTCCGTCCGCATCCACCTGTACAAGAGACTAAGACCTCGGCGGGTGGCCATGTGGGAGGTCGCACGAAGCTGGGCCTGGGAACTCGCGTACGCAAGATCGCGCATAGACATCTCCTTGTAAGATGCCGCGTCCTGCCGACCGTAGATACCATAGATGAGGCTATGCGCCGCGCCATCATTGACATCCCCCTCAGCCCACGAAGGCCGCTGGGAGGTGAGGGAGACCCGGTTCATCGTCTCATCCCAATGGACGATAGGTTCGCCAAGAGGGTCCGTAGCCTTTCCCCCCATCTCGAAGTTGGGGTGATTGGCCAGTGCGTTGGGGTCACTCGGTTGCCCCCTCTTCCTAGGCAGTACCCTGGAATCCCTTCGGCAAACTGCTTTCCCCCGCCGCATCCTCGGCTCCTTCGGTGGGGAGGAGGGCGCTCCCTCCTCCACCACCCGCTCCTTATCCCTCCTCTGACTCGACCCAAGTATCTTCGGAGCCGAAGCCGAATCAGCCGCAACCTCCTCGTTGAGCCCATGGGCGGAGGAGGAACTTCCTCCCGCAGAGGGAAGGCGTCGAGGAAGGGACCGAACACCTGCACAAGTTAGGACGAATTGAGCAGCAAGGGGAGGAAATGAGCCATAAGGTTCAAGTACCCGTCCCCGGTTCCACGTAGATGAGTTATTTGATGTTCCTCCGGAGGTGATCAACCTCGAAGCTCGCACCTTTAAGGAAGCGATGCAGCACAGCGGCCTCCCCACGTAGCGAGGGGGGTTTGCAGACCTTCTCGGTCCTCTGTATGGGGGAGAAGGGGATGCCGTCCAGGTCACCCCGAATGAACACAAATGACTCGTTCCAGTGGTGGACCTTGTTGAGGGTCTCGTGCACCTCCATGTGTGTTCCGGTCAGAAAACACACCCCGTCAGCGGTCGCTCAGAAGGTGAAGATCTTGCGGAACACGTTCAGGTCGAACATCACCTTCTCCTCCCGCAAATAGCACGTGTAAGCTGTTAACATCGAGATCGCATTTGTGTTAACCTGAGCCGGGACTACGCCGAAGTAGTCCAGGAACTCCTTCACCTCAGGCCACAAGGGCAGCCGTAGCCCAGCCTCGAAGTGAAGGAGAGGGAATGCAAGCCAGTCATCGTAAAAGGAGTTGACGGTCTCACCCCCTGATGGGCATCTGCATTTCCACCCTTCAGGGAGGTAGGAAGTCCTGAAGGCGGAGAGCTCCTCTTTGGATACTTTCCCTACGGGGAAAGAACCCCCCAAGAAGTTGGCCGCGTTTTGTTCCCGACCGTTCCTCTTGACAGCTGAACGGTTAGATGTCATCCTGCAGGAGTGGAAGGAAAGGATAGAGCTGGCTCTGGGAGGAAGGCAAGGCAAAGGAGGAAATGAAGGTGAGGGTCCAGAGGTGGAAGGAGGGTGTATTTATAAGGGAGGGGTAAAAGAGGAGGCGAGTGGATCATGGGGTCCACTCGCCCAAGGGCATGGAGGGGGGGGGTGGACCAGGTGGTCCACTCGCCCCGGGCGAGCGGACCGCAAGGCCCACTCGCCCCGAGCATAGGCGAGTGGACCTTGAGGTCCACTCGCCCGGCAGAGGAGGGAGGGCCTCGCGACCCTCTCCCCTGAGGTAGCGATGCGGACCAAAGGGTCTCTTCGCCTACATCTCCCCCCTGACACACCACCCAACTGCTTCGCCCTCGGACCGTCCACCCGAGGTCCCTATCCCCCGCCTGTTACTCCGTTGTCCCAGTGTTGCTGCGCTCACCCTGCATGATAGTTAACCAAATAATGACAGCTCAAATGAGATATAACTCGGCAGAGTTATTAAAACAAACATAACATAAACATGACAAAACAAATAGTCCGGCCGCGAAGCAGACGAGCTGCTGCGACGAGTCGATCCTCATTATTACATGACAAATAGTACATCCCCAAAGGGGAGGGGTGGCTAACGCGGCGTCCACTTCCAGAAGCCCTGGTCCTGGGTGAAGGGGACCCCCCCACGCGTGGATTCAAAGCATGCCTTGGCTGAGGAGAGCTCCTCGGTCACGGTACGCACGGAGGCCTCCACCCGGCGAAAGTGATCCTCGAACGGTGTCGTCATGCCGCCAAATGCGAGCCGAACCTCCCCTCGTAGGAGATTGAGTTCAACCTCCAGCCTCTCCACCCGACGCTCCAGCACGCCAACACGGGCGAGGGGGTCGGGTCCGGAAGATAGCCTCCCCTCCCGCAGCTCCTGGGTAAGAGTCTCCAAGCGGCTCAGACGGACGAAGACGTCGGGTCGGTCCTCGACGGGATCCGTGATTGCAGTAGGAGAGTGGGGTGGCACCGAGACTTCCTTTCGGCTCGATTGGCCCGTCGAAGTCTTGCCCCCTCCAGCAGATGAGTCATCGTGAGCAGTCGAGAGGGCGGCAGGTTCCCGGGCGAGAGAGATAGGACTCACCCGAGCGTCTGCACCCGTTCCCTCTACCACTCTTCGGATCCCTTCGAGGTCATCCGCGAGAAGCTATGAACAATGAAAAAGCACGTTGTCATGGACAGATGTAACCACAAGTGCGAAGCAGGAAGGAGGAGAGAACCGATACCATATCCATATCCAGTCCGCGGGCAAACTCGGTCACCCCATGAGAGGATGATGACGCAGCCTCCTTCACCAACTCGGGGCGGGGCTTCTTCCGAGGTGATCGCACCGCGGGGCGGGTAGGAGAAGACGGATGGCCAAGGACCAGAGCTTTAAGCTCCGTCACGTCAGACGAACCCTTCCCAGCAAAGTCTTTGAAGCGAGCCCTGAAGTCTCAAGGTGGATCCATCTCGTTCGAAGAGGGAGTGGGAGAAGCACTCAGGAAGGGTGCTCTTCTTACCCTCCTCTTCGAGGGGTTTTATATATATAGCCATCAGGTGGAACCCTCCAAAGATTCCCTCCGGGTCCCACCAACTCGTTCAATAGGTGGGTTGGACTTTCTTTCCGAGCTTGAGTCAAGCTCGCAAAGAGCGGGGATTGTGTACAACCCTCATATTTCTCGAATCGGTGTGACCCGACCCGGACGAAGCCTAGGTAGCGAAAATGGCCGAGGCGAGCAAAACGACCGCGCAAAACCCTAAACCGCGAAAGAGGCCACGGAGGGAGTGAGAGATTTTCTCCCACTCATCCGGGCGAGTGGGAGGGGCCCTCCCACTCGCCGGGCGAGTGGGAGCAGCCCTCCCACTCGCCGAGCGAGTGGGAGCGGCCCTCCCACTCGCCGAGCGAGTGGGAGGGGCCTCCCACTCGCCGAGCGAGTGGGAGCAGCCCTCCCACTCGCCGAGCGAGTGGGAGAAGCCTCCCACTCGCCGCCCCCTTTGGGCGAGTGGGAGGGATCCTCCCACTCGCCCGGTGTAGGTAGGGAGGTCAGTGTGATCTCCCGTGAGAGGGGGGGGGGGGGGGGGGGGGGGGGGGACGGACACCTCGAGTCCCACTCCCCCCCCCCCCCCCCCCCCCCCCCCCCCCTCACGCGTGATTGATGGTGGTCATGGTTGGACTGCGAATAGCAGGATTTTTGCTATCCGCAGTCCATTTTTGGGAAGTCTATAAATAGACCCCCATGGGCACCTTGGGAAGGGTTGGTCACTACCCCCCCCCCCCCCCCCCCCCCCCCCTTGCGTGTGTCTTGTGAGCAAGCACCCCCCCTCCCTTGTCATCCTTCAGCTGACAGTGAGGTGGTTCTTAGTGCCCTCCAAGGTGCCCAGGCTCAGCATTGGCTTGGGAGGGGAAGTTCCGAGTGGGCTTCCGGGTGTGTGGTGGGACCTCCGCGCTGCAGCTTAAGGGGTCCATTTGTGGATTCAAGTGTTCATCAAGTCCAAGTCTTCCAGTTCCTAGTGACCGGTCAAGGGTCTAGGCTTAGGTCAAGTAAGGGCTAGTCGCAACCCCCTTTCGAACGCTGAGACCGGGAAACTGGTTTCAACACCTTAAGTACTCAAGTCACGCCGAAAGTTCAAACCTAGCTCTGATACCACTTAATTGTAACGGCCCCACTATTCGGCTACCGCTACAATTTTCATATCCATTATCTTTTATCATTTAAACATCAGAGGCGTCAGACAGAAACATTTAATGAATAAAATATCATGCTAGAGTACAAAAAGAAAATTGCAGAATAATTAAAACATTTCATTTCATTACAAACTGATAAAGTACAAAGATAGCCCAACATTATACATACAAAAGGAGGGCTTATCACAAAAGTGTAGCATAATATACAAGGCTGACTCAGCCCAAAAACTCAACAGAGTACACTACCATATACATATATCTACACTACTAACTACATAAAATAAAACTGGAATTCTTCATGAGGGCACTCGGGGTCTCTGCATCTCTCCCGATGAGGGTCCAGAACCTCGAAGACTGCGGTAGACACTTCTACCCAGAGATGATACTTCTTTTGTTGGCGAGGAGAACATGGCGGACGGGGATTACTGGTTGCTGGGATGGCCTCTTCTTTGACCTGTTTAGTTGCATTTTCTAATTAGTCAAAAGACTAAGTGAATTCTTATTTTCCCCCTTTTATATTCTTTTGATAATTTTTAGTGCATCGTTGGATCTTAAATCATTTCACTTTAGCGTGCACATTATTTTTTATCCTATCATTTCTCGTTCACGCTGCTATTTTACATGTCCTTTTTAACTACATACAATTGTATATGACACGTTGGATCTTTTATCCCATTTCATTTTCTTTATTGGGCACTGTTAAGGATACATTGATTTTCATTTCATATATTTATATAGCGCGCTTTATTTATCTGCATGTCTTTTCATATTCGCACACATATAAATCTTTTACATGTCTTGTCATATTCGCACGTTTATTTTTCATTTCATTACATGTTGGGAGGATATTCACCCCATCTCCACTAGTTGGATACATCCTTAACATAGCACATTATAGTTTGCATCAATACTTTGTTCACTGTTTTTTTATTACTTGCTTTTTCCTTACTTACAACTTTATTTCATGTCCATTGCGTAACTATAAAGAAATAATAACAATAAAACTAAGCAACTGACATTAGGGAAATAAAAACTCACAGCGGCTTTCCCTTTACGTGGGTCCCGCCCAGCATCGTCATTACATTTCCCGCCTCCTTGAGATGTCATCACCTATAAGAGGAGTCACCTAAATTAATTGCATTCTAGGTGGGTTTCATTTGCCCTATTTAGGTCAAATAATTCATTTATGTTGGCTGCCCTAAATGATAAACAAAGGGTTGTTCACCAAAGAAGTGAGGGAACAACACCCTCAAGCCTCATCGAAATTTAGAAGGTGAAAAAGCCATCAAAATCCCAAGTCAAAGTGTTGCCCTAATTTCTTTGGAAGGGTTTTGCTCCAAAATGAGGAGTAGAGCATAATAGGAGCAATTTTCCAACATTAGACATACTTAGAATTTCTGAAATCGCTTACTAACAACTAGGGTTTCACTTATATCCCTTGAAATCGGGGTTAGCTCATGAGATTTAGTTTTCGAAACTCCTAGAAATGAAAGGCAATGAAAGAAGTTCAAAAAGAACATAACCCTAGAAATTTGATGTTTCAAATCCATGCAGAACTTCACATGTGACTACAAAGGAGTGAAGAGGAAGTGATTACCTCGCTACAGAAGGAGAAATCACGAAGATTGGAGGAGATCCGGGCTCTCGGTAGCGTGCGGCGTCGAGCGGCGTCTTCCGCCTAACTTCGGTCTCGCAGAGGCTGGGAGAGGAAATAAACATATCAGGCTGATTTCCTCCCCTTATGCGAGACTCACCCGCCCCCCATACGACACACACGATACCAATTAGCGTGACTCACCCTGATTCCGACCAGCCTTAGCCTATTCCTCCTGTTTTACTAAATGCAGCCCTCTTTCTTTTATTCATTTCCTCCTACTCTTTTGGCCAGCCTATGTATGTATTATTTCTTGTTGGAATTACGTACACATAATCCGTGTCGCATACGTATTCTTTCTTTATTATTATTTTTTTTTTCGTTTCCGTCGCTTCGATGCACACACTTCGTACATAACATAATAGAACATTAATACTAAATATTTGTACCTCGTTGCCGGCGTCACACCAGTCGGTGATCCTCTCCAGCCGACCACCTCCTTCCCTTCTCCGGCAGACGAGCTCCTCTCTCTTGCTCTGTAACTTATTTTTCTATTTTCAAAAAGACTCCGATTATCCAGAATAATGTAAATCGGCGAGTCTATCTGGTTCGTGAATATTTTGAAGAGTTGGTGAGAATATTGGAACAGTTGCAAAACCAGCGAACCCTTCTCCCATTGTTAAAGTTGATGACATCCGGCTTCTCCGACTCCTCTACTGGATTATGGGACAGTTGCGACACCAGCGAAGAAGCCTTTCAGCTCTACATTCATAGTTGTTGCAGAGAGCCGCCATTACTATATATAAGAACATGAGCATCTCTCCTCTGCCACAATCTAGCTACCAGCTGCCATTCATAGTTTCTCCTTCCCAAGGAAAACATGGAGTTCCTCCCCTGTTTCCTCATCATCTTCCTCACACTCCCCTGTTTCCTCCCTCCTCCATCCACTCTGGCGGCGGCAGACATACCTCTTCCCGGCACCATCGACCGCACCACAAAGCAGCAGATCATCACCAACCTCACCCCCGGAGACCCATCCACCACCCAGCCATTCCTCACCTCTCCGGGCGGTAAATACACCGCTCACTTCCTCCGCCGCGCCACCGCGCCCGGTGCCGGCGGCTTTGGCAATGACTTCTGCTACATTCAAGTCGAGGACAGCGGCACGGGCGAGAGCATGTGGGAGTCGGACTGCGCGCCGGTGAGCACCTCCAATGCGTGCTCCCTCGTCTTCTCCGACTCCGGCCTCGAGATTTTCGACGGGAGCAACTCCGCGTGGAGCACCGGCGCGGGGTCGGCGGACGGCAACCCGCTGCGGAGCCTGGAGCTGGTGGATGAAGGGGATATGAGGATCAGGGATAATGCTGGAGAGCTCGCTTGGAAGGCGAGCGACGACCCCCAGCAGAACCAGAACTGCGGCGAACCGGGATCGCCGGGGCTGTCGCCGGCGCTGCCGCCTTTCGCGGAGCCTGTCGGCGGGAGCACGAATATGCCGTTTGGGCAGCAGCCGGGTGGGACAGGCCATGCTCACCCGGTGCCGTATGGCGGCGACGGGGAGCAGCAGGACGCCGGCGGCATCGGGAGGTCGTTTGGGTTAAGTGGGCAGCCGCTGGTGGATAGCACTCCGTACGACAGCGGAAGTTGCAAGCGGGTGGAGGATTGGGTTGGATTCGGATCCGCTTTTCTTATTGGTTTAACGGGTTTTGGAGGCCTTCTCTTTTGATTGGTTTTCTAATATCCATTTCGTAATGTGTGTCACAGTGTGTGGTACTGTTTGGTGTGATTATTAAGAAGAGGGAACTCAAAAGGAGACCGCGGAAAGTTGGTGGCTTGTGATTGGTGGGTGAAAGTTTATATTCCGTGGCTCATGTTGCTGAAAATGTATTGTAAATGTTTTGATTAAAAAAAATGTTATGTTAGTTTCACAAAATAAGAATGTGGTGCTTATTTGTCTCACTATGGAATTAAGCTAAGCAATAGAGTTCTAAGAGTTTCTCTCTCTAGCTATTTTGTGAATGTTTACTCTTAAGTATGTTTTTTTCTTTCTGTGGACACGTTTCTTCAGGTGCGATTCTTTTGTGATGTTTCGAAGAGTACTGACAATTGACGTGCGAGAGAGAGCATAGGTTTATCGTGTATCATTTTTCTAGAAGCAGTGACGATCGTTCCGTTATTATCATCTTGGCACGACGATAAGGCCCGTGAGGATTTCACTTAACTGAATAGTAATGAGAAGTTGAAGGAGCTCGGACCATATGAGAGTTTGTTGAGCGAGCAAATTGTAATATCATGCTCCAATTTTTGTTTGAGAAGATGTTGACTAATGAGAAAATGCATGGATTTTGGTGGTCAAAAATATGTTGCTATTACATTGTCGTTTTAGTTGCGAAATATTTTAGTCATGGTCGCTAAATATATTTCTACAATTAATTTGTAACAAAAAAGCCAAAATATGTTACATTATTTGATACTAGCTCGTGTAATTTGCGACAAGCAATCCCCTACTTCTCCAACATTATTTGATACTCCTGTTGAAAGCCAAAATATGTTGCATGTTGAAAGCCAAAATATGTTGCATGGTTGCTTCTGTATTGTTTTGTAAGATAGAAGATGTGGTCCCTTGAAATTGTAGATTGCGTCAATGCAAAAATTGTTTAGGAATATTTTAAATGATACTTATATAATAGGGAAGACTTCTTCATTTGTACTAATCGAAGTTTGAATAAAACTTTCAAGTTCTTTTGAGTTCTCTTGCTCTTATGCTCTTTAATTTTCTCATTTTCTTTCATAAGTTCTATTAAAGTGAGGCTGACCTCGCTACATGTGAGGGGTGGCAAGAGGAGATAAGATCATGTGTGACTTGGTCAAGGAGATAGGTTCGTGAAAATTTGTATTAAAGTCAGGTTTGTGTGTTGTTGGAATGGTGAACGAGATGAGCAACTCAAGTATTGTTGATGAGTGTGCCAAAGAGGTCATAAAGCAACATGGTAAGAAGAAACATAGCAAGACTCGCGATGGAAGTCAGTTGAACCATGCAGTGATAATCCAAGGCGGTCGAGTTGAAAAAGGTGAAAAACAACTTTGAAACTCTTGAAATTTATGCTCCTGAAGAATTTGAAGTCATCAAGGAGATGAGTCAGACTTGCCTTGATGCATACCCAATGTTGGAGGAGCGTCTTGCTAGGATGGAGGGTGTCATTCAAGCAACATAGGTTGGCTTTGAAGAAATGAAGAAAAAAATTAACATTGTGTCGGCGAGTTGTGGCCAACTAAGTGGTCAATATGATGACGACTAACCCAATGATTGATGTTCATACGCCTAAATATGATCTTTGTGGGGAAACGAGATGCATAAGAAGTCAAAAATTTCTTGTGGTAAATAGTACAATACTTTGAAAGACACAATTTACTAAATTAAGCAATCAAGCAGGTACGACAAACCTCTTATTATTTGACGGATATTCAATCATTGTGGTGGTAAAGGAAGTAAACCGTTTTTGAGAAAGGCTTATATTGGATTGATATTAGGGAAGAATTCAAGCGGGATTTTAAGAAGATTAATTTCAAAAGCAATGACCAGTAAAAGGATTATGAACGTAAGAATCATACCTTCATACCAAATGATGAGTGCTTCTAATATAAAGGGTCACATACGATGAGCAATTGCCCAATGATGAGAACTCTTTCAGTCAAGCATCCTGGAAAGCAGCGAAGTCTTTACACAAGAAGAAGGTACAACTTAAATTAGTTCCTTAGAATTACTAAATGCATTGAATGTTAGACCATTACTAGCCACATCAAAACAAAGGGATGATATTTGTGGAGGCAATTGCAAATGGAAATGTCACCAAAGCCTTGTAAGACACTACAACACACACACAAATTCATGATCAAATAGGTGGTTAAGCCTACATGCTGTGAAAGGTAGAAATGGGGAATAGGAAGGCAAGACCACGGCAATGTGTTGCACGATGAGTGGATTCGCAGTTGGGCGCTTTGGAGGGTCAAGTGGACTTCTCAATTGCATTGATGGACAACTTCAAAGTTGTACTAGGCATGGATTTCTTCAACAACATGGTTGCGATTACAATGCCTTTTTATAGATCCAATTGCATTGTGGAAAAAAGGTCTCTATGCATGATACTACTCATACAAGGGCCCCTAGCTAGGGAGAAAGAGAGAGAAATCAGCTATCTGAAATGCAAATAGCAAAAGAATCAAGAAGGGTGAGGTAACTTACCTAACCACCTTAAAAGAAGATGTAATCACCATAGAGAAGTACAATGTACCACCTCTTATTTTGAAAATCATATAGGAAAATCATGACATCATGTTTACAAAGCTGTTGAACTAGAACACTGAGCCAACTCACCTACTATGGTATCAGATGACTTCATCGGTGTTGGAGAAACTTCAAAAGCAACTAATGAAGTTGTTATATGTGGGAAGGATTCGACCATTAAAAACACCATATGATGCACTAGTGCTTTTGCAGAAGAAGTAAGATGGATCGTTGAGAAGGAGTATAAATTACCGTGCACTTAACAAGGTAACAACGAAGAAAAAAATATCATATTCCTTTAATTACTGACCTATATAACAAAATGAGGAGAGCCAAAATCTACATTAAGATAGACTTGCAACAGAATTACTACCAAGTTTGTATTGTTGAAAGTGATGAGCGAAAACGACTCACATTACTTGGTATGGATTTTATGAATCATTTGTTAAGTCATTTGGGCTAACCAATGCACCCGCAATATTTTGCACTTTGATGAATCAGATATTCAATCCACATGTAGACTAATTTGTGATGGTGTACCTCGACAACATTGTGATATACTACAACACTAAGGCGGAGCATGTCAAACATTTCTATACCCATCTTTTTAAGTCCTATAGAAGAATTTGTTGCATGCGAAGAAGTCAAAGTGCTCATTCGGCAAGGGGGAGATGCAATTTCTTGGGCATGACATTTGATATCGCATGTTGAGGATGGACGAGACAAATGTTCAAGCAATCATCGAATGAGAACCGCCAACCGAGGTAACCAAACTAAGATCATTTCGTAGGCTTGTGAAGTACTACTATCAACGATTTATTCAGGGCTACTTAAGGAAATCAGTACCGCAGACGAATTTGTTGAAGAAGGTAAAGTCTGGGCATGGAACAAAAGGTGGAGACCTAGGTTTCGTTTGTTGCGGTGGTGGCGGTCGTGAATACCGTGGTCATGAACCGTCGTTCGTGAACGCCTGACCTCACCTAAAAAAATTCATGCATTTTATGCTTAAAACTAGTTTATTTTCTTTATAGGCCTTGCCAAACATACATTCTATATATGATAATGACGTTTTTGACCAAACTCACTGGAGCAAATAAGCCGCGCCAAACGAAGCCCTAAAGATGATGATGGGCACTGGGCCAATATTACTGTGCTGGCCCATCCAACTTTCAGCTGTCCAAGCCCATGCTAGGCCCAGTCAGGCAGTCACTATAAAATAATCTGATTATTTATTTTAAATACAAACAAAATACAACTATTTACTTAATAAATTTAATAAACCGGGTTATTTGTCGGCCTATTTGCGCTGAACGGAGTGATAGCGGAGAAGGTGAGAGTTAGGTGCTGAACGGAGATGGGGAGGGAGATGGCGCCGGAGGACGCCGGTACCGCGGGTTCCCTGGAGAGCAAGCCGGGCGTACTCCTCGTCGGATGTCCCAGCGTCGGCAAGAGAACAGTCCTCTCCAGTTATTTCTCTTTTCCCCCTTCCTCTCACATCGTTAAAGTTTAGATCAGTATTCTCTTAAATTTTGACCTTTAGGAACAGGGATTGATCAGATCACTTGAAGTGCTTCAGGTTCATCCTGATTTTACGTTTTATTAGCTGTTTTTTTTTTTGCAATTCTATGTTAAATGGTGCCAGTTAGTTTGTTAGCTTTCCGTTTATTTCTCCTTGCTTATATATAGCTGTACCTTCACTCTATTGAATTGATGAAAACAAAATTCTCTTTTTTCCCATCAAGAATCGAATTTTCAACATGGTATCAGAGCAATAATTGATACAACCCGAGAGGAACAGAGCTGCTCACACTAGGAACGGAGCTGCTCTCGCAAGATCCATAGTCCGCCCTGACGGATCCAGAGTCTGCCCCTGGTTGGATCGCATGGGCCACTGCCTGCACACCCCAAACCTTCTCCGCACCCAGTTTAAATGTGGCGGGTTGTTGAGGCTGGGGATTGATCCCCAGACCTCCTTGGTAAGGAGTCTTAAACATGACTCCCATCACCAACTGAGCCGCGCGACCAGGGGCAGACTCTGGATTCGTCAGGGCGGGCTATGGATCTTGCGAGAGCAGCTCCGTGCATGGAGTGTGAGCAGATCTGTTCCTCTCGGGTCATATTAATAATCTTCTTCTTCCTTCTCCATCGAAATGGATACATCAAAACCCGACGAGGTTCTTCCTTCAACAAAGACCAATCTCTATGATGCTTCCAATCCTTTCTATCTCCATCCTTCCGATAATCCTGGTTCAGTTTTAGTTTCTCAGTCGTTGAATGGAGATAATTACAATTCTTGGAGTCGTGCGGTGAAGATGGTACTGATCCACAATAACAAATTTGGATTCGTTGATGGATCAATAGTTGCACCTAAAGATCATGATCCATCCTTATCTCCAGCATGGCAGCGCAACAACAATATTGCGGCATCGTGGCTTTTGAATTCCATTTCAAAAGAAATCACTGCTAGCGTGATTTATTCCTCCTGTGCTGCAGATATTTGGATTGATCTACAAGAACGCTTTCAAGAACGAAATGGTCCTCACATTTTTCAATTGAAGCGAATTTTAATGAGCCTCAACCAAGGAGATCTTTCAGTAAGCCAAATACTTTACAAAATTAAAGGCCATCTAGGAAGAATTAGGTGAATACAAGCCCATCCACTCTTGTACCTGTCGAGGATTTCGTCCCTTACTTGAATACAACCATATGAAATATGTCATGAGTTTCCTCATGGTCTTGGAAATAATTTATCTCAAATTTGTGGACAAATTCTTCACATGGAACTTCTTCCTCCGATCAACAAAGTGTTCTCTCTTATCCTTCAAGAAGAAAAACAATGTAAATTTGGATTTGTCTCGCCGACGGTGGATCCTCCCCTTGCTTTTGTTGTCCAACATGTCCCAAAACCTGCTGAGAACAAAAACAAATTTGCTAAAAAGGATCGCCCCTTATGTGCCTATTGTGGTCTTCTGGGACATTCCAAGGACAAATGTTATAAGCTTCATGGCTATCCTCCAAGTTACAAGAAATCTTTCCCTGACTCCCGATCATTTGCTACAACATGCAACATCAATCAAGTTTCTGAAATTGGCAATACTGGAATGAATTTCACCCCTCAGCAATATCAGCAACCTTTTGTCTTTACTACAAAACCAAACCTCAAATTCGACTCAATTGCAATTAGAAGATTGTGCTCACAATTCATCATCTGGTTTGACTTTTTCAACCAGTTTTTCATCTTTATCCATTTCAGATTCTTCCTGGATTTTAGACTCTGGAGCAAGTTCACATATCGCTTATGATTTAAAATCTTTTATATATCACAAATCTGTTCAAAATCATTCTTTACTTTACCTAATCGATCAATCCTTCCTGTTACCGCCACTGACCGCGTTTAACTAAATCAAGATTTAATCATTCATGATGTTCTCTATGTTCCATCATTCCGTTTCAACCTGCTCTCCATCAGTGCATTATTAGCTAACCCTGATTACTCCATTTTTTTCCTAACTGGTTTCTCATTCAAGATTCCAAGCACTCCAGGAAGATTTGCAGGGGTATTCTTGTTGCTGGACTTTATGTCTTCTCACCTACATCAAGAGACGCTTCAATTGATCATCCTTCACTGCGTGCATCTTCTCTTGCTCCTGTCAATAATGCTTCTACTATGTGTAATGCGACTTTATGGCATAGTCGTTTTGGCCATTTGTTTGATAAAATTCTCAAACTATTAGGTGCTAAAAGCCTAAAATTCTTTTTTTCTTACCTAGTACCTTTTCTTCTACAAAATGCACTATATGTCCCCTAGCTAAATTCAAACGTCTACCTTTTATTTCTCGTAATAATATCTCTCCTCCTTTTGATTTGTTGCATTGTGATATTTGGGGGCCCTATCACCATGAGACATATGATGGAAAACATTTTTTCTTACTTTGGTGGATGATTGTTCTCGATACACATGGATTTATAATGCTTCATGTCGTGCATCACTTACTCCAATACCTTAGACAGCACCGGGACAAGGATTATTTTTGTCTGTCAACACTTCTCTTCGTCTATTGCCAGTTTGGATGCTGATTGGGGAAGCTGTTTAGATACACGAAGATCAACTACTGGATTTTGCTTTTTTGGGGGAGATTCTCTCATTTCATGGAAATAAAAAAGCAGCCCACTATTTCAAAATCTTCAACGGAAGCAAAATATCGAGTTCTTGCTTTGTTAGCCAGTGAGGTCGTTTGGTTGCAGCGATTTATTCTTCATTTTGAAATACCAATACCAACAACTATGCTTTTCTGTGACAATCAATCAGCTCTTCACTTAGCTTCAAATCCCACTTTTCATGAATGATCCAAACATATCGATATAAACTGCCATTTCATCCGAGTGCTTATTCAGTCTGGCTGTTTGAAAATTCTTCATATCAAGACTCAATATCAGATTGCAAATTTGCTGACCAAGCCATTACCAAAAGTTCAATTTTAGTTCCTGATATCCAGGATGGCCATTTTAGATGTTTATTCCCCATCTTGAGGGGGAGTTTTACGTTTTATTAGCTGTTTTTTGTAGTTCTATGTTAAATGGTGTCAGTTAGTTTGTTAGCTTTCCGTTTATTTTTCCTTGCTTATATATAGCTGTACCTTCACTCTATTGAATTAATGAAAACAGAATTCTCCTTTTTCCCATCAAGAATCGAATTCTCAATATCCTGAAAACTGGAAGTTAAGCAAACAAATCGGTGCCTAGGCCTACTTTTTCTGAACGATCTCTGGATGGCTTTGAACTCACCGTTTCTTCTCTGCTTCAGCAATCTACTGAGGGCTTCATGATTTCTGTGATATCAAGGTGACTCTGAACTGATGTCTGTTCTCCTCTGCTTCAGCGATCGCGACCGTTCTGAACTCACTTTCTCTTGTCCTCCGCCGTAGGTATCCGCGGAACTAACCATTTCCGTTCTCATTCCATTTTTTCTTCTTTTAATGAAAGCGAGCAGTCTAAACCATCATCTTCCTTGCGACTCCTGCCCAAGGCTGCAGAGGTAACAACTATACTGTCTGAGATATTAATGCTTCTCCTTGTCCCATTTTTCACCCATGAGAACAGATTCTTCTATAGTGAAGAAGTTGAATTGGTTTGTTTGAGCATCTGAATAAGCTACTATACATTTTTCATGACCTGAAAGGAATCTGTGTCTTACATCCTCTCTTTGCAGCCATTTGAGGATTTCTTCAGACAACTAGAAGTTAAAATTGAGACATCTTCGCCCCAATTGTTTCATCCTTGTTTGATTCTTCATCCTCTACTCTGCTTAATAGTTCCACAACATCATCCCCCGTTAAAATTTCTTATTATCTTTACCATTATGAAAAATTTAATCTTCACTATTCCGACAGTCCATTATGACACCTATGTACTTTGAATTAGTTCCATGACGATGACATTAAGAGCAAATGAAAATTTAAAGATTGGTGATGGAACGGTCACATGAACTTTGCCTGCATTTGCTGATTATGATGAGTTGATCTGCGTCAATGACATGGTTACATTGCTGCTACTTCATTCTCTCACTCTTGATCTCATGACAACCTAATACTATAGAATCTGCAAAACTATTTTTCCCAACCTAATACTACAGGATTTTATCAAATTAATTATGAAGTCAGTTCCTTAAGGATCTCCAGTCTGCTACTACATAAATGTATTCTTTAACTTCTTAGGAAGAAACACAAAATAAAATCACTGCTGATTTTTCCTTATGGCCATTTTTTTGCAATTCTATCAAATAAAATTTATTTATTAATAATCATCCTTGAGGTCACGGGTTGCCTTTTGACTTTGAGGTCACGGGTTCGAGTCCTGGAAGAAGTCTCTTGCCAAAATGCAGGGTAAGGTTTGCCTACATTTCACCCTTGTGGTGAGACCATTCCCCGTACCCTCGCTGCGTGGGAATGCTTTGTGCAACGGGCTGCCCCTAATAATCATCCTCATTATGATCGCTGCTAAATTGATGCACACACCATCCAATTTGCTATAAGATCCATGAATATCTAAAGAAAGGAACCGTGACAACATATTACGATCATTTTGATAATGATGGTCACACTACCATTACATGTAAACTGCATGGTTATCCATGGAAAATATAAAATACTAATTTCCCACAGCTTAGGGGCTTGTAGACCACTTGATCAACAAACAAACAATTGCAATTTGTCATGACAACTCTACACCCGCAACCTCTCAATATACAAATCTTTTTAATAATGGGGTATAGTTCTTAACCCTTTATTCAATTAACAGTTGTGATATTCTCCTTATTCATCATTTCAATTAATGAATGGGTTATAGTCTATTTGACAAACCAACAAATTTGTTCTTAATTTGATTTACTTTAATTCTACTTCATATGCTTCCATTTCCTTGCTATTGAATTATCCGATGGTTCATGTTTGCTAATTATTTATATTGAATCACAATATTTTACTATCAAGAACACGCCCGCATCTTTCGCTTCAAGGCCTCAAAATGCTTATTTTCCCACCCCTAAATTAAGTACTCGGTACACATTTTCTATCAATGACACTAAATCCCACTTTGTTCAAAACTATGTTGATGTCACATCTCCTCTCATTAACCTTCTCTTCAAGGACTCTTTCTATTTGTCTCCTGAGGCTAACCTCACCTTCACTAACCTCCAAAATGTGCTTATAGCCTTATAGGATTCCAGTCCTCTGAATCTGTGACGTCAACTTGTATGCAGGGGCGGACCCACATAGGGCCTAGTGTGGGCGGCCGCCCACACTGAATTCTAAAAATACTATTCTACAGTAATAAAAAATAGGGTAATTTACTATGGCAGATATGTTTCCTAATAATAAATATATTGTAATATTGATATGCAAATAATCTATTTAGCTCAGTTGGTAGAGAGTGTTGCTTTTAATTAGGTGGTCTTGGGTTCGATTCCTACTATCAACAACATTTACAATTTTTTTATAAACAAGTTTGTTGTTATGGTTTAAGAGTTTTTTTATAACTATGTTTGTTGTTGTGTTGTTAAATTTTTTATATAAATAAGTTTATTGTTATGTTGTTGTTTAATTTTTTTTATTAAAGTTTTTATAAATATGTTATTTAATTTTTTTTATAAACAGATTTGTTGTTTAAATTTTTTTATAAACAAGTTCTTTGTCAAGTTATTGTGTGATAATATAAAAAAAACAAATGAAAGGTGGTATTCATGTAATATAGACATATTTTTGTGTGAAATTAATATAATATAAACGTATTTTTGTTATATTTGTCGATTTATTTTTTGAATAATTTTGTACTCCGCCCACACAGAATAAATTTCCTGCGTCCGCCAGTGCTTGTATGTCACCCTTACACCGATGCCTTCAGTTTATACATTGGTGTGCTCTTTTCCCAAAACATGGCCCCCATTTACCTTCTATAGCTACAAACTCTCCCCACATTCACGCCGCCTCCATCTATGCCCGTGAGATGCACACCATTATAGAAGTTGCAAGTAAATAACGCCACTACCTCCTCGTCATCGAGTTTATCATCTGCATCGACTGTCAAGCCTCCAAGACCTCGTCTATGTTGCTCATCCAATCATAGTTACACTTTTGGCTTCACAAACAATTGGCTATACTTACCTCATTACCTATAACCCGATCATGATAACCAAGTTGATGACACACTTTCCTACCACCCAGATGCTTCCCTTTACCAACTCTCTTTTATTTACCTCTCCCGCTTTAATATCCTTGGTAACTTCCATGCGATAAATCACAACCACCTCATATGCTGATAAATACATAGTAACAGTCCTTAATTTTCCTGTTGACTTACCTCCTTATCACATCACTAATGGCCTCATATTTTCCATAACTGCCTTTTATTTTCCACCTAATCCTCCTTAACCAAGAACTCTTCAATGGTTTTCACACCATCCTAATGTGTGGTCACTCAAGCATCCTTCTAACAATTTTCCACATAATGCCACTCTTCATGGGTTGGGCTTCGACGGATATTCGTCACCAAGTTGTCTAAGTGCTATTTTTTCAGTAAATCAAGTCGGTAAGCCAATCCCCACTGGCCTCCTATAATCCTTTCCCATCCCATAACAAGTCTAGGAAGACCTTCATCATAAACCTTCCTACCTTTTCAAGAACTGCCATCTTTGTAGTGATTGTTCGCCTCTCTGCCTATGCCCAATTTCATGTTTCTTCCCTCCCATTTCACAGTCCTAACTGCCACCAACTTGTAATTTCACGCTCTCATCAAACTCTATGGTTTATTGCATGTATCATTAACAATGTTGTAAATATTGGAGACATGCAAAACATGTCGGGTTTGAGAGTAAAATGACTTATTTTTCTTGAAAATTGTTGTGTTCTTCAATATATCGGCCAATACACTAAAAGAAAACAATGAAAAAATATTTTGGTTTTAGCTTAAAATTCGCTTGTATAAAAACTTAAAACCGTCGAACCCTTCTGCCTAGCACAATTCTGACTATGAAGTGTGTAGCTACTTTTTTACATGCCAAGTTTGCTCCACCTAGCACAATTCATATTATTCTTTTAATGCACATCTTCTTTCCCTAATTGCTTCTCACTTTGGTGCTAATCTTGTTTTCTTTTGCTAATTTTCTTCTTGTGAAGTTTGATAAGGTGAAACCTTAATGGCAATTATACTAGCATATTTCCAAATCTGCATATAAAAAATTTGTATTTATTAATTTCTAGCTTATTTTGAAACTTAATTTTTGTTTAATTAGTTATGCTTTAGAAACTATTATATATAACTATTGAAACAGTATTTTTGTTTGTTTACTAAACTTTAGTTGTACTGATATTCAACCATTCAACATCCAATTATCAAACCTGTTACGTGTATTGAATCTGCATCATGAAAAGTTGTGGGAATAACACACTTTGTAAAGGTTTAGTCATGCATAAACTTATAAAGTTAATAGTTCTAGTTGGATGGTCCAGCATGAACCAAAAAAAGGAATGTCAAGATTAGCCCCACACCGCCTACCCAGACGGTCCACTCCTGCCTTATAATAGGCCCCACCTCTCCTATATTTGACCCGGGTTTTGGAATGGAAAATGAGTGCGGTGGTTTAACATGGTATCAAAGCAAGGTTCACGATGAGGGGGCGTGTTGGACGCTCCAGCATGAACCAAAAAAAGGCATGTCAAGATTAGCCCCACACCGCCTACCCAGACGGTCCACTCCTGCCTTATAATAGGCCCCACCTGTCCTATCTTTGACCCTGGTTTTGGAATGGAAAATGAGTGCGGTGGTTTAACAGTTCTATGGTGAGTCCATGCCGTTAGTCGAAAAATTCATGATTTTGAAATGTTGGTGTTCACAATATTCAAAGTTTATGAGCTTATGTTTCAATCATTTAATAGAATTTTTATAATTAAGAGCAATTTACACTATTTTGTCATGTTTGAACGTTAGTCATGCCTTTGTCGATATCAAAATAACCTTTTTTTTTCTCCAAGCATTTGACCACCCAAAATTGAACTGGGGAGAATAGAGGTTTGCACACAAGATGATAGGCTGACTATCTCCATAAATTTTTTGAAGGTTTGCATAGGACCATACAGGAAACTGTTTTTAGTATTTAGATTTCATTACATGTGCTATTACTATAATGTATACACTGTTCAGCAACTTCATTTTTTTTACTATGAATTTAATTTTTCTACTGCTTTTATTAGTACAAAATTAGGCAATCCTTGCCTGCTGGGCTACTTATAAATATCATTTCTGTAATTTTGTGAATATGGTGTTCAATGCACATGCTCTCTCTGCACACTGCACGGAAGATTGGCATGATATATGATCCTTGCATCTCAGGGCAGACGATATTCTGTTTGCAGGGTTACTTTCAGTTGATATTCCAGAGATACCTAACTTATCTTCAGAGATACTTTGTCTGGGGTAAGCAAGTTGGTTGATCAAATTACCACTCTAATGTATTCTTAATAGGAAATAATTGAGGCCTACCTATGATTTATCATGTCTAAGAATTTTTTTATATGTTTTGGCTAATAGGTGGACTCTTGAGACAAAGTATTACTCTGCTGAACTTTCGATATGGACAGGCCATCTTGATGAAGGTTTCTCTTCTCAAAAGCTACTGGAATCCAATCAATTAGCTGCGTTGGTGATGGTTTTTGATATGAGTGATGTTAGAACCATATTTTCATTCTTTAATTATATCATCATTTTTAATCTTATAAAAAGTTTTTTGCAGGATAAAGAGCGTTAAACACTAATGAATTTTTTTCATTTGCAGCAATCTTCTTTTCTTGCTCTGAAAGATTGGGTTGCTGGTATTGATCTTAAGTTTTTCGAAATTCTATTATGCATTGGAAACAAAGCAGATCTTGTGTCTGGTCACTATGCCCATGTTGAATATAGAAGGCGCCTACAGAAGCATGGTGAGTCGAGTGGAGATCCTCATCCTGAATTTTGGGATTATGGTATTAATGAAACCGAGAGTTTCAGC
Organism: Dactylorhiza incarnata; assembly: GCA_033032865.1. Taxonomy (NCBI): domain Eukaryota; kingdom Viridiplantae; phylum Streptophyta; class Magnoliopsida; order Asparagales; family Orchidaceae; genus Dactylorhiza; species Dactylorhiza incarnata. Next base: position 5,047,038 of record JAWHQI010000085.1, read on the forward strand.
CTACTGGGAAATGAAGATCCATCTGCAGAAATAAAAACAAATTGTATGGAATGGTGTATTGAGCAAAACATAGAGTATATTGAGGCCTGTGCATCCAACATGGACTTCGATAAATGTGAGTTTTACTCCATGCTGTGTTCAAGGCATTTATCTTAGGCTCTGTAAATTGCATTCAGATTTATGTTACAAATCAAAGGAAAAAAGGGTTAAAACATGCAAGAGATTCTCGTGCCAACTCCTGAGGACTGGTTCCCTCTTGGACCCTCTCTTCAAAAGGAGAGAAGACTATAAGAATACAAGATACCCTAAGACTCACAGCTCTCTTATATAGAGAGCTGAATGACCCATATCCCCTAATATTACCAAAATGCCGTTGCAATAAATTACATAAAAAATCTTAAAATAAAAATAAACTCTCACGTGCATGCTTATCATTATATGCAGCTGACTATTTTTTGTTAAAAATGTGTGTTTAAAGTAGCGGCTAATAACCTAGTCTCATTGGTACTTGTCATGCATTTCTTAAAATATAGATCCCAATTTATTCTTGTCAGATTTTAGAGAAAGATACTTATGACATGTCCTTTTGTTACGCCCCCGGACGAGGCCCGTCTATTTGGGCGTCAGTACAAGCGGAGGCAAAGGCACGGCGAAGGCGACAACGGGGCTGAACCAAGCGGTTCAGCCCCCTCTTGCTGAAATCGGCCAAAGGGGGCTGAACCGATTTCGGTTCAGCCCCAGTGGGCCGGCCGGCCCCTTGCTGGCCGGTCCGGGGTCCGGTATTAATATACCCGGACCCCCTCTTTTGGTTCTCATGTTATTGATTATCAAGGTATTCCTCTTCTTCCTCCTCCTAACTCTAATTTCCTCTAGCCGTCTCTAGCTTTTTCTCGCTCTTTTCCCTCTCTTTTAGAACTTCGTTCGTAACATTTGGTATCAGAGGATCTCCTCAGCCATGGTTACCACTCACACGCAAGAGGAAATCTCGCGGTTGGAAACCCTAGAGGAAAATTTTGCGGGGTTGTCCGATTCAATGGAACACATGAAGACATCGATGGAAGAACGCATGGACGCTCGCATGGACGAAATCAAAGCACTCTTGGTGCAAAATCTGCGAGGAAAAGGGCCGGCGGCCGACGAGAACGGTGGATCCGTGCGTCCGGGATTCGATAACTCCGGATCTCATCCGGAAATACCGCCAGGTCTTCATGGAGGCACGGCAGCAGCCGATCTGGGTCGGAACCCATGGATGGGGACAGGATCGATCCCAGGCGGAGCGGGCGAAATCGGCGGAGCCCGATTAAGCGGAATCGGCTACGCGAGCGCGGGATCGGGCCCAGGTGGATCGGGAGAGGCCGACGGAGGTCGGGCTGGCGGGATCGGCCTGGGAATCGGCAGATCGGGCTCAGGCGGGATCGGAAATGGCCGCACGGGTCAAGGGGAGCACGCCGTTGGTTTCTGCGGCCCGGGCGACGCGGGAGGAGGCCGGTCCGGCTATGGAGGGATCGGCAATGGCCGAACGGCTCACGGGTTCGGTGGGCCCTTCTTTGGGCCTGGTGACGTCGGAGGAGGACACATGCCGGCTTTCGGCCGGGCGGCTGCGGCGGGTTTTCCCCCGGGGGGCATGGGGGGACTCCTACCTAACCCTAGGCCGGTTGGACATGGCGGCTACGTGGGACCTGGAGCACCGTGGGTCGGACAAATCCCACCGTGGGGACAAGGACAACACCCGGGTGTGGGTCATGATCAAGGTTGGAGGGGACATGGTGCACCTCGGGCATACCTTCCTCCGAAATTAACGCGTATGAATTTTCCAAGTTTTCACGGAGGGGACGCGTTGGAGTGGATTCACAAGGCCGAGTTGTTCTTTACTTATCAGGATGTTCCGGCGGCGCAGTGGGTGCAATTGGCGTCTTTCCATCTGGAGGGTGACGCATTCCAGTGGACTCAGTGGTTCCTCAGAGACAGAGAGTATGTGCCATGGACGGATTTTGTGGAGGGATTTACGGCTCGGTTCGGACCTTTGGAGTACGAGAATGTCGAGGCGACTCTGCAGAAGCTGCGACAGAAGGGGACGGTAACAGAATACCGGACAGAGTTTGAGAAACTGGCAAACCAAGTACACTGGGAGGAGAAGACACTTCAGAGCTGTTTTGTGTCGGGTTTGAAGGAACATTTGCGGGATGAGATTCATGCTTACATGCCACGGAGTCTGAACCACGCTATTAGCTTGGCCCGCATTCATGAGGAGCGGTTCAACAGGCAGCGGACCCGCAACTCCGCGAGGCCTGCTACCACACCGACACCAGCCCGGAGGGAGTCGATGGGGGCCGGGAAATCGACGGTGACACGACTTTCATGGGGCGAGCTGCAGGCGCGGAAGGAGAAGGGACTTTGTTTCAACTGTGATGAGAAATTTACGCCGGGTCACAAATGTCAGAAGGTCCAGGTGTTTATGCTACACCAGGAGGAGGAGGACGAGTTGAGTTCGGAGGAGCCGGATCTAGAAGGGGACTTGGATCTGACGGAGCTTGGTGTTTCGGTGCATGCCATGGAGGGGTGTAGCCCCCTACCGCTCATTATGCGGCTCGGGGGGAGGGTCCGACGGGAACGGGTGACCATCCTGGTGGACAGCGGGAGCACTCACAATTTCATTCATCCGGAGGTTGCTCAGAGGGTGGGGCACGTAGTGGATACTGGGGCTGCCTTCCAGGTCATGGTAGCGGATGGCAGTAAAATACAGTGCCAGGGCATTCTGCGGGGAGTGGAGTTGCGGATGCAAGGCTACGTGGGCCGCACAGATATCTACCTCTTACCCATTCGGGGGTCAGACATGGTTCTTGGGGTTCAGTGGCTACGACAACTGCGGAGGGTTACTTTTGATTGGGATCAGATGACGATGGAGTTTCTGCAGGATGGGCGACAGTTTTGCTTGAAGGGTATCACGTCATCACCCGTGAAGGAAATTGGCCTTCGCAGCCTACAACAGCTTGGAGAGACAGCGAGTTTGATGGCCGTTCTTCTTGGGGTGAGGTCAGACGAGGCAGGGCAGGGCGAGGTACCTCTCCAGTTACAGCCGTTGATTGAAGAATATGCTGACATCTTCCAGGAGCCGCATACACTTCCGCCATCACGGTTTCGTGATCATCAGATTGTGCTCAAGGCTGGAGCAGAGCCGACAAATGTACGTCCGTACAGATATCCACACATGCAGAAGGCAGAGATCGAGCGCAGTGTGCGGGAGATGCTCGATGCTGGCATCATCCGACCCAGTACGAGTTCCTTCTCGGCACCCATCATCCTAGTCAAGAAGAAGGATGGATCATGGCGGTTCTGTGTTGACTACCGGCCCCTCAACAGTATTACGTTGAAGGATAAGTTTCCGATTCCATTGATAGAGGAGTTGTTGGAGAGTTACATGGTGCGACCCGGTTTACTAAGCTGGACTTGCGGTCCGGCTACTACCAGATTCTGATGAAGGAGGACGACATCCACAAGACGGCTTTCAGGACTCATGATGGTCACTATGAGTTCCTAGTGATGGCCAACGGGTTGACCGGCGGTCCGTCCACCTTCCAGGCCAACATGAACGAGATCTTCCGAGAGCTTCTTCGCCGCTTCGTGCTGATTTTCTTCGATGACATTCTGGTCTACAGTCGGACCTGGGAGGAGCATGTGGACCATGTTGCTCAGGTATTCTCCATCCTACGTAAACACCAGTTATTTGCTAAACGGTCGAAGTGCTCTTTTGGACAGGAAGAAGTTGAATATTTAGGCCATCTGGTCTCCGTGGAAGGGGTTAAGGCCGACCCGAAGAAGATTGCTAGTATGGTCTCGTGGCCGCAGCCTCAGACCATTCGGGCCTTACGGGGCTTCTTGGGCCTCACAGGCTACTACAGGCGCTTCGTTCGTGACTATGGGAAAATCGCTCGGCCACTAACACAGCTCTTACAGAAGGATGCCTTTTCTTGGCATGATGAGGCAGAGACGGCTTTTCAGGCGCTCAAGCAGGCGGTGACGACTACCCCGGTCCTTGCACTTCCGGATTTCACCAAGGAGTTCGTCGTGGAGACGGACGCCTCCGGAGTGGGGCTGGGAGCCGTCTTGGTGCAGGAAGGGCGGCCGATTGCTTTTTACAGCAAAGCTTTGGCTCCCAAGACATTGGGCCTATCGGCTTATGAGAAGGAGATGCTGGCCATTATTCATGCAGTGGCACTGTGGCGTCCATACCTGCTGGACCGACATTTTAAAATCAGGACCGACCACTAGAGCTTGAAGCACTTCTTGGAACAACGGGTCTCTTCCCCTCTTCAACAGAAATGGGTGACCAAACTTTTGGGGTACGACTACGAGATTATTTATCGCCAAGGGAAAGACAATCTGGTTGCGGATGCTCTTTCCAGGTTGTCGGAGGGAGCGTTGGCCAGCATATCTATACCGCGGCTCGAGTCTTTGGATGAGATTCAGGAGGAGGTGCTGCGGGATCCTGAGTTACGAGTTATTCTGGAGGATTTGCGGTCCGACCGGACGACCACCCCCGGCTATCATTTGCAACAGGATCGTCTCTACTACCACGGCCGGGTGGTCATACCTTCTCAGTCAGCTTGGCGGACGGTGATGATGCACGAGTTCCATTCGACGCCGACAGGGGGCCACGCTGGGGTTCTCCGCACTCTGCAGCGGTCCAGGGCTAATGTATTTTGGAAGGGCATGCGGAAGGATATACAGGCGTTTGTTCGCCAATGTGATGTGTGTCAGCGGCAAAAGTACGAGACCACTTCTCCAGCCGGGCTCCTTACCCCCCTCAAGATTCCCCACCAGGTCTGGGATACGGTCTCCATGGATTTTATTGACGGGCTACCTCGCTCGAAGGGTAAATCGGTTATTCTGGTGGTTGTGGACAAGTTGTCCAAGTACTGTCACTTCATTGCGTTGAGCCATCCGTACACTGGGGAGTCCGTGGCTACCTTGTTTGCTCGGGAGATTGTACGCTTACATGGCGTCCCTCGGGCGATTATCTCGGATCGGGACCCTACTTTTGTTGGCAATTTCTGGCGGGAGCTTTTTCGCTTGCAGGGGACTTCTTTGCGCTTCAGCACAGCGCACCACCCACAGACGGACGGCCAGACGGAGGTCGTCAATCGGAGCGTGGAGACATATCTCCGCTGCTTCGTTATGGAGGAGCCCCGTACCTGGACGAGTTGGCTACATTGGGCTGAGTACTGCTTCAACACGTCCTATCACTCGGCGAGCAAGTTAACCCCATTTGAGGTGGTGTACGGCCGACCGCCACCCTCTCTGAGCAGTTATGAGCCGGGTAGCACCGCGGTGGCCGCTGTTGACCGCGCCCTCCGCGATCGCGACCGCACGCTAGCCACCTTGCGGGAGAATCTACGGGCAGCTCAGGATCGGATGAAGGCTCATGCGGATAGGCATCGGACAGAGCGCGAGTTTCAGGTGGGGGATGAGGTTTTTCTCAAACTTCGTCCTTATCGACAGCTGTCCGTCGCCCAGCGGAAAAACTCAGAAGTTGGCACCCCGTTACTATGGTCCCTTCCGGATCACTCGGCGGGTCGGACCCGTCGCTTACACTTTATCTTTACCCGAGGGGTCGAGGATTCACCCCACCTTTCATGTCTCCTTGCTGAAACGGAAGATTGGCGATGCTGTTCAGGCGAGTTCGGTGTTGCCTGAAGCTGCTACTGGGGGCGAGCTGCGCCCAATTCCTGAGGATGTTTTGGTGGTCAAGTGGAAGCGTCGTGGCACGACGTACTGTCCAGAGTTGTTGGTCAAGTGGAAGGATCTTTCTTCCGAGCATAATACTTGGGTCGACCTGCTGGAGTTTCGGGAGCTCTACCCCGACTACCAGCTTGGGGACAAGCTGGTTCTTGATGGGGAGGGGAATGTTACGCCCCCGGATGAGGCCCGTCTATTTGGGCGTCAGTACAAGCGGAGGCAAAGGCACGGCGAAGGCGACAACGGGGCTGAACCAAGCGGTTCAGCCCCCTCTTGCTGAAATCGGCCAAAGGGGGCTGAACCAATTTCGGTTCAGCCCCAGTGGGCCGGCCGGCCCCTTGCTGGCCGGTCCGGGGTCCGGTATTATACCCGGACCCCCTCTTTTGGTTCTCATGTTATTGATTATCAAGGTATTCCTCTTCTTCCTCCTCCTAACCCTAATTTCCTCTAGCCGTCTCTAGCTTTTTCTCGCTCTTTTCCCTCTCTTTTAGAACTTCGTTCGTAACACCTTTTATTGTATTATAGTTCAGTCTATTCTAATGGAATGTGCCTATAATCAAATTTATATAAAAGTCTTTTCTTTTAGTCAGAAACATTTGTATGCAGATTTATTGTCTTTTTATCAGTCTTCTTAAAGATCGCTTATAGAAGATGTCTGACAATTTATACATGTATTATGCTCTCGTATAATAGGAAACATTAATGTCGCATATTCATTTGCATCTTCTTTGACTGTCAATCGATATATGAGAAGTGTTTGTTTCTAGGTTCTTGTTGTTGAAAGCCTTCCGAGTTTATTTCCATCATTTTTTTGCGTATCATATTTTCCCTACATACGAAGTGAAACGCCATCTTGTCTGCTTTCCTACCTGCTCTCATCGATCCACATGGCTCTTGATACGAAGACGAATCCATTGGTCTGCCACCCGTCCATCTAATAGTCTATGTAGCTCTAGTGACATTATCATTATTTTATGTATGCCCACTCCCGCATATATAAGGGAGAGGGACTCTGCCCTCAAGGGTTGGTATCGGGCATGTCTCGATGGTGTATCTAATATTTTACTTCAGTTATTTTATCGACGATAGTGTGATCTATCATCTGGTCCAACTTGTCGCCCAGGTTTCCGTCGAAACCCTAATTGGATCTACCCCCTTGTTCCAGTCAACACCCACCGATTTCCTCTTCTTCAGCTGGCTGGCAACGCAGGTTCACGCTCGTGCGACCAGCCCACGTGTCCATGCCTTACTTGCGCGACTTGCCCTCTACGGGCCGCGACTCGCCTACACCACCTACACTGCCTGTGACCCTGCCTGCATCGCCATCCACGGGCCACAACGTCGACCTCCCCTGCACCGCCAGCGACTCGCATGTGCGCGTCCTTGATCATGCTTGTCTTCTGTTACGCATACACTTTCCCGCAAGTGGACCCCCCGGATGGAGATCTTCGGCGAACGCGTATGGAAGCCGCCGCACTTATTTGGGGCACGCGCATGGAAGCCGCCATGATTTAATTAGTGTCTTATTAAATTATGTATGTTAATTAATGTTAATTAATTAATTTTTAAAATGTATTAACTTTTCCTTTTTAAATTATGTATGTTAATTAATGTTAATTAAATAATTTTTAATTAATATTAATTAAGCATAATAAATATTAAATGTATTAACTTAATTAGTGTCTTATTTTGTGTGCCCTCCCTCATCTATATAAGAGGGAGGAGTAGGAGTTTGTAAGCATGCTTGGAATGTATGAAGAATTCTAGGGTTGCTCCCTAGTTCATCTTTTATCTTCTCTCCCTTCGTCTCGCTCGCCACCGCCGGCCCTCCCCCTTGTCGGATTCTTCTTCTCTTCCCCGATCACATTTCTATTCGGTAACAATGATCCGACCTGCCGCTCCGCCCGCCCTCGTGACGCCGGGTGTTTTCGCTCAACCATCATTCCCCCCCACGGCTCCAACAGCCCTCCCTCCCGCCGTCGACACGCTCGACCCGATAGCTCGCCTCCAGGCCACGCATCAACAATTCCTCGCCCTAAGCGCTCAAATCGACGCCCACCTCGATCGACTCGGCTGTCCTCCAGCTTCATATCCGACAGCCGCAGCACACGCCCCTACCGGTACAGCCCGCACCGCTGCCGCTGCACCTCCCATCCAAATTCCGTCGGCCGCAGAAGTCCTCCGCATCACCAGCGCCCTTGAGCACGCCTCTCCGCCACCCCTCGAGCAAGTCTCCCAGCAAACCACCGCGCAGTTTTCCCCATCGTCCTCTTCCGGCGTCGAACAACTGACCCCATACTCCCCTTCCTGCGTCCGGCAACCGCCACCTTCCAGCGTGGAGCAACAGCCACCGCCGCCGCCGCACCTCCTGCGCCAAGCAGCACCCGCCGACGCGCCTCCCACACTGCTTCCGCTGACCGCAGCTCCACAATCTGCTCCGATACCGCCTCCGGCAGCCAACTTCAACACAGATACCGGCCACCGCAACTCCAGCACCGCCTCCGACCACCAGCTCCAGCACGCGCCGAATCCGGCTGCAAATCAAGAAAGCCACACCTCCAGCACCCTCGTCCGCCAGCCCCAGCCCGCGCGATCGTCGTCTTCCTCCGCCGCATGCGTCGAGGAAGACTCTGACGCCTGCACACATCCGCCTGCCCGCTCGCCTGCTCTTCCCCGCCTGGAGCCGCACGTCCCCTGTTTGCCTTTTGGCAGCTTGTCATCATGTCATCTTTACCTTCCCATCTCACAGCAGCCTCCATCCTATCCTTGTGTTCCCCACTACACGCCAAACCCCTCTTCATCACCTCCTATTTTTTCTATTCTCTCAGCATGCCTCACACAAAGCCACGCCTGCAGATTTTTCCCTTGTCCTATCCCCCGTACCTTCTTTAATGCTACCCTCCTGCACCCCTATTCCTTCTTTAATACCACCGGGTCCCACACAAAGTAGCCACCTAGCTGCCAACAAATGTCTCCCCTACGCCCTCAATTTTTGTATTTCTCTCCCATTGACTTGTCACATCAAGTTGTGTGTCCTTTTCTTCTCTCTAATCTTCCAAAAACAAACTCACCCACCTTTTTACCTCCTTGCTGCCACCCCCATTTCTACACCCATCAAGCACTCACTCTCACCCTCACAAACCCACCCACCCTTGTTGTCCACCTTTCTTCTAACCGCACTCCTCTAACACTTGAATATTCCACACAAATATTTTTTCTCTTCACACATCTTCGTTCTTTCTCCTCAAGGCACTCGCCACCGCCACTATCAATGCACAACTCCTTTCGCGTCGACATCCTGAAAGATCCCGAGATAAGCATAACACTCGACCTTGAGGACAAGGTCGATTTTCAAGAGCGGTATAGTGTTACGCATACACTTTCCCGCAAGTGGACCCCCCGGATGGAGATCTTCGACGAACGCGTATGGAAGCCGCCGCACTTATTTGGGGCACGCGCATGGAAGTCGCCATGATTTTTCCTTTTTAAATTATGTATGTTAATTAATGTTAATTAAATAATTTTTAATTAATATTAATTAAGCATAATTAATATTAAATGTATTAACTTAATTAGTGTCTTATTTTGTGTGCCCTCCCTCATCTATATAAGAGGGAGGAGTAGGAGTTTGTAAGCATGCTTGGAATGTATGAAGAATTCTAGGGTTGCTCCCTAGTTCATCTTTTATCTTCTCTCCCTTCGTCTCGCTCGCCACCGTCGGCCCTCCCCCTTGCCGGATTCTTCTTCTCTTCCCCGATCACATTTCTATTCGGTAACATCTTCCCTCGCCACTGCATGACGTAGCGACCGGCCAACCCGATTTTCCTCTTTCCTACATTTTCCGGCTTGCCTCCTCCAGCTATCGTCCCCTCCAACGCATTACTCAGCAACTGTTGGCCCTTTAGCGCCTCCTTTAGCATCTTGTCGACCCTAGCCACTTTCTGGCACAACCCCCTCACTCCCCGACGACCTTGACGGGCCTCCATCTCCTGCCGACAACCGGAGCACTGCCTTCAGCCTCCTTCCAGCAGCCTTGGGCGTCTTCTTTGACCGGACGCAGTCCGCCTCCATTGCGATAACCGCAGTCCACGCCTCCGATGTGCAACCACTTCTTTCTCTTCTTAGGCTCATCTGTTACATGACCCGAACCCATTCCATGGACCTCCGTGTTGACGATGATGCTTACGCCTTTGCCCTACTCTGATACCACTCGCTTGGATCGGTTCGAAGCTCGGGTTGAAGATCTCACTCTCCTCATTCGAGACCTCGCGGCCATAGTGGTTAACCTCCCTCTAGCCCCTTTGCACCACCATCGTAACCCCCTCGGCCTGTCCTTGACCACATGGGGTTTATCCACCCCGCTGCGGATATCCACCCAACTCATATCCATTGGATCGAGATTCATTTGTTCGATGACACCAATCCCTCAGTTGGATCGCATGCGCCGAACAATTCTTCAAGCTCCAGGCCACCTTTGCCAACCAAAAGGTTCCCCTGACAACTATTTATATGGAGGGTTCAACGCTCCATTAGGTGCGTTGGACGCGCCAACAAGTCTCTGACCTCTCGTGTCCAGCATTGAAGGAGGAACTCCTCTGCCATTATGACACTCGCCAGACCGGTAATACCTACGCGTGTCTCAGCTTCATTTGCCAATCCGACACCATTGCCACCTACATCGCCAAGTTCATCGAGGTAGACACACATCCTCGGCCTATCCCCAAAGCATTACCTAGGGTACTTTCTTGTGGTATACAACCCCACCTCTAGGCCCGCCTTCGGATCCGGAATCAACTACTCTCTCTCTCGTGCCATGGACCAAGCACACTGCCTCGATGAGGAACTCTACATAGTCCAACTGTCCTCGTCCCGACCACCCCATCAGCTGCTGCCGGCGCCGAAATCTCTGTTGTCTCTCCCTCGCTTGGATCATCTGGCTCTACCTAGGTCCCCATTGATCGGCCGCCGACACTTACCCCTCCACTGACACCCCGACCACCACAGTGCTTATCTCACCAACAACATCTCCAAATTTGCCGCAAGGGACTTTGCTTTCGCTACCAACAACCGTACTCCCCCACCCACTTATGCCCTCTCAAAGACCTGTTTTTGCTGCTCGGAGCTGAAGACCATGATCCTGGCTTCAATGACTTGGATCCTATGACCCTCATTGACTACCAATACGGACCTCGACCTTGAGGACAAGGCCAATTTTCAGGAGAGGAGTGTTGATAGTATTATATGAAGACGACTCCTCGCCCCCCCAATAGGCTATGTAACTCTAGTGGCATTATTGTTATTTATGTATATGCCCACTCCCGCCTATATTAGGGATTGGAGGAGAGTCATTTCTTTCTTCTTTGATCATTGTTTAGGTTTAGTCTCTCATAGGAGAGGGACCCTACCCTCAAAAGTTGGTATTAAGCATGTCTCGGTAAGTGTATCTCATATTTTATTATTTTGTCGACGATAGCGTGATCTATCAGCCTGATCTATCAGCCCTCCCCTTTCTTCGCTAAAGCCCACCTTTATTCCCATTGCAAGTACCTATTACGCCTAAACGAAGCAAGCCTTTCACTTTATCTCCTAAGAAGAAAAAAGCTTCAGCTGGGCGCCTGGGCCTCTCTTTCTTTAGAAACAGTCTTTCCAATTTTTCTCAAAATAATTAGGTGTTTTCATATGTCCAGGAGCTGGGTATTTTGGTGTTCTGTGTGATTTCACTGTTGATATTTATGTATTCTCGCCTACTCAAAATTTGATTTAACCATATTCATTTGATGACAGGTTTATCTATTGGTGGTGATGTCCAAGGTGTACAACGGCTTTATGGAGCTCTTTCTGCTCACATGTGGCCTGGAATGGTTTTAAAATCTGGGAATCGGATAAACTTTCCCGCCACTATTGAGGGGAAAGGTGAACTAGATTAACTTTTTGCAGTCATTTTTATTTAGCTTTACGATATTTAATGTCCATGCTAGTTCACAAATGCAAATGCCTTTGTATAATTTTGCCATATATCATGTATCTTCTTTGAGATATTCTCTGGAAATCATGTCTTTCTGTATGATTGGATAAGCTAAAAGCAAGATTGTAAAGTAGTTGTGTTTTTCAACAAAATTATTGATGGTCTAAAATTCCTAAATAGTCCACCCGCACAAGATGAACTGCTCTGATCGTCATGTAGGCCCTTATGTGACACGATCCCTATCATCTAGTGTTAGCATTTATTAATTAATGTTTCATGTATTTCACTAATTTATTGTTTTCCTCATTACCCCTCACTAATATATAGAAGAGGTTCATTGTATTCAATTAAGACAAGAAATTAAGCATTTCAACATGCTATCAGAACCGCCTTAGGGCGAACTCCCGCACGTGTTCTTCACGCATCTTGATTGTGTCGACTCGTCGACTCCTCCTTCCGCTTGGTTTCCGCATCCCGACTCCCGTTCGACTCCCGCAGCACGACCCGCCTTGTCCCGCATTCCGCAAGCTTCGACTCCCACAATGAGTCCCGTGCACGTCCCGCTTCCAGTAATCTGTCGGCCGATCCTTCAACCGGCTCCGAAAATGGTGATCTAACCCTATTTTCGGTTTCTCTTCTTTTGTGAGGAGTTGATTCTTCCTCCATCTTCATGGATCTTGGTTCTCTCCTCTTTCTATGAGCAAACCCTAGAGGTCCATCTCTTGGTTTTCTCATTGATTCCTTGATTTTTATTCTTGGATCATCATGCCGAGGAACGGAGAATCTCCTACTATCTCTTTTGGTGTAAGGGCTTCTTCCTCTACCTTGATTTTCGGAGGATCTACCCGGTCAAGTCATGATCACAGTATTCCTCAAATCACTACTATACGCCTGAATGGCTCTAATTATACCCCATAGGCTAGATCTATTACTCTTGCCCTGAAGAGCAAACAAATGTTTGGTTATGTTTAGGGTACTACACGGCGCTTGCCCAATTTCTCCAGATTGGTTGCAGTGGGAATCTGAGAACTCTTTGGTCATGTCTTGGCTTACGAACTGCTTTGCGATTTTTTTCAAACCTCTTGTGTGTTTCAGGACATGAAGACGAGGAAGGTGATTGGCTCTGGTAGACTGTGCGATGACCTCTACGTGTTTGACTCTTCCATCCTTGTTTCACCACCGCAAGCTCCTCAAGCTGATCAGCCTTCTGTTTTAGCTTCCTGACATTGTCATTTTATACATCCATCTATCCCTTCTATGAAATTTTTATTTCCTACTATATTGTCATTGTTGTTGGACAATTTTTACTGTGATGTATGCGAATTAGGAAAATACCGTTGAACTTGTTTTAATTATATTTCTTCTCCTAACTCTACACATTTTGCAACTATTCTTAGTGATGTTTGGGGGTCTTGCCATGTTGCTTCAATTTCTGAGTGTTTTAGGTTTGTTATTTTCATTGATTGTTTTTCCAACGCTACATTGATATATTTAATGAAAACAAAAAATTAAGTGTTTTTGTTATTTCTGTGTTTTCAAAAAATGAGCCACCCAATTCAATACCACAATTATTTGTATGCCTACAAGGGTTCTTGGGAATAAAATGCCTCTCCACACTCTTCAGGTTCCTCCCACTACCTTCATCCTCGTGTCTTTGGATGTGTGTGCTTCGTTCAAATACATCAAAAAACTAAACTTAACTCTCGTGCCCAAAAATGTGTTTTCATTGGGTATTCCCCAACTCAAAAGGGTTATAAATGCTTCGACCCTATCACCAAGAAGGTTTTGGGGACCATGGATGTCACCTTTCGTGAATCTGAGAGCTACTATGGGACCTCACTTCAGTGAGCTCCTTATCTCTTCTAGAGGTGTCCTGACCTACACCTTTACCCATTGCTCTCATATGCCATCCTCCTCTAGCTACTACTACTCCTGTTGCTACCACTCTTGTGCCCCTAACGGCTAGGAGACATCCCATGCTCCTCCTTTGCATGCTTAATTTCGTAGAAATGCTCCCCTTTGCAGGTTTACTTTTGGAGAAATAGGGGTGCAAACACGCAAGCTTCTCTCAGAATACCAGAGCTGGAATCTGACATCTTCAGAATATACTGCACTACAAGAAGGTACCTCTACCCCACACCCTTTATCTCAGTTTCTTATGCCTCTCTCACTGCTACACATAAAACATGTGTTCTCTTTGTCCTCTATTTCTATCTCATCATCCTGGAAGGAAGCCCTTTTTCATCCCAAATGGCGTGAAGCCATGCTCGAAGAAATGCATGCCCTTCAAAAAACTGTAAATGAGAGCTTGGGGAAAACAGTTGTTGGGTGTAAGTGGGTGTTTGCTGTCAAACCAAACACCCAGGAAATTGTTAAGAGATGCAAGGCAAGGCTGGTTGTCAGAGGATACACTCAGACTGCTGGGATCGATTATCAGGAGACGTTTGCTCCTGTGGCATAATGAACTCTATAAGAGTTCTCCTATCATATGCTTCATGTTAGGGATGAAACCTCAATCAGCTAGATGTGAAGAATACGTTTCTTCATGGGGACCTAGAAGAGGAAGTGTATATACCCCTACCTCCTAGACTTGCCCCTGAAAGATCTGAAGGGAAGGTCTGCAAGCTAAAAAAGGCTTTATACAGCCTTAAACAATCTCCTAAAACTTTGTTTGGGAGATGTCACAAGGCCATGACGACATTTGGATATACTCCGAGTAATGCAGATCATTCTCTGTTCATCAAGCACATGGAAGGAAAATTGACAACTCTTATAGTTATGTGGATGACATTGTTAAAAGGGAGATCATCTCGAAGAAGTTCAAACTCGAAAAGAAAGGCTAACTAGAGAATTTGAGGTAAAGGACTTAGGAAATTTCAAGTATTTTATGGGCATTGAAATCGCCAGGTCCAGACATGAGATTTTCATCTCGCAGAGAAAATATATTCTTGGTTTACTTGAGAAATCAGGGATGAGTGGGTGTAGACCTGTCGACACCCCTATCGAAGCCAACCACATGCTAGAGAGAGATGATGGACAAACTGTTGAGGACATCCCTAGTTTTCAGAGGTTAGTGGAAAAGCTGATTTACTTGTCACATACACGCCCAGATATCTCTTATGCAGTTGGAGTGATCAGCCAGTACATGCACTCCTCAAAGTCTCGCCATCTTGATGTTGCCCACCGTGTTATCAGATATCTCAAGTCCTCTCCTGAGAGCGGTATCTTATTCTCACCGAATGATGAGCTAAATATTGAAGTCTACACAGACGTGGACTGTACTGGATCGACTGATGATCGACGTTCCACCTCAAGATATTTGTTACGGGTCCACGTGTCGCGGACACATTCACTCAAGTGGACCCCCTCGTCATAATTTATGGAGCACGCATATGGAAGTCGCCGTGGTCGTGGGCGCACTCACTCAAGTGGACCCCCTGGTCATAATTTAAGGAGCGCGCATATGGAAGCCGCCGTGGTCGTGGGCACATTTACTCAAGTGGACCCCACTCATCATAATTTATGGAGCGCGCATATGGAAGCCACCATGGAGCGCGCATATGAATATTAATTAATATTAATTAAGTATTTTGTATTTTCTTGTTTGATTGCTTTTTGTATTCCCTTGTTTGGTTGCCCTCCCTCGTCTATATAAGGGGGAGGAGTTTATTTGTGTCTTATGATGGATGTATGAAAGATTTTATGGTTGCTTCGTTCCTCTCTTATTCTCCCTCTCTTCTTCTCGCTCATCACCGCCGGCCCCCTTCTCTTGCCGGATTCCTCCTGAGAAAATATTTAGATCGCAAAATATTTTTGATATATAGGGTTATTTATCCGGACTTTCCCTCGATGTTTGTGTAATTACAGCTCGCACCCCTCTTAACTTTCGAAATTACAAAAACCTCCCCCTTAATGTTTACATTTCATAACATCCATGCACAAAAGTACTCCCTTGGAGTAAATCTTCAGGGGGGTCTTTTTATCTTGTTGTATGTATGATATCCCCTAAACACCAACCCGGACTGTATGTATGATATCCAAGATTAAACCTATCAATTTATTTTGTTGGACCATTTATTTAGAACAATGGAGAGTTTGTTTTTATCAGGAAGTTACTTCGCAAATTCGGGCACAGAGTCCATACAGTTATGCTAACAACTGCTTATCAGCTACCAGTTTATCCTATTTATGCTAACATCTGCTTATTGGTCGTAGATTCGTCCGATGATGAATCGGAGTACGAGATCGAATATGAAGTTTTATCTGGCGGCGGCGATGAATCTTGGGATAGCACCGACAATCCAGGCCCTTCATCCAGCATGCTTCCAGATGGAAACACAAGAGATAGATTGGGCGACGAAGCAGACAATATTGAAGCAGGACCCGAAAGATATCGTGGCGCAGAAGCTTATTCCGCTCCTCTTGATCCGCACGACAATTTGACATCTGAAGCAGGAACTGAAAGAGAGCATGATCTTCTAATCCAAGACCGTAAGCAAGAGGAAGCCGCCGAGCGGGTACAGACATCGACTTCAGAACTCGGGGGGCTCGACGATGGCGAGTCGGAGTTCGGCTACGATGATTTGGAGCGATTAATGGGCGAAATCGGAAACATGCGCGGGAACCTGAGGCTGATGCCGGATTTCCAGAGGCGGGATATGGCTGCTAAGCTGGCCATCAGAATGGCGGCTATGTTCGGGGAGAGCGGAGATGAAGATGGCTTTTGAACACAGTTTTGCAACTATGTCAGCCATTTGCTTGTGCTTCCCAATTATTAGATTTTTTTTTCGTGAATGATAGTAAGGATTTGTTATAATTAAAATGATCTTTTGAAATTATAAAAATCTCTCCTTTAATTTTGCCGCATTATTAATTCAAATAAGAGCATTGAGAAGATCGAAATATCCTTATCGCGTTATTAATTCAAAAAATTTTTTGGGCGCTCTTTAGTGTTTAGGGTTCGGGGATTAGAGAGTTAAATTGAAGAAGTCGATTAAAAGGGTTTAGGGTTTAGGGTTTAGGGTCAGTTTGTCGCGTCGTTCTTTTCTCCGCAGCCGATGAAAACCCCATTTTGAATCTAAATGAGGATGTCATTTCAGAGGTGAGGCCGGACATTCACGAATGATAATTTGCGACCACGGTGTGCTCATGACCACCATAGCTGTGCCAAACAGACCCCAAGCCTTTCATCTATGTTCAGTTACCATAGTAGATCCGAATTTAAAATTATTTGAATTTTACATGAATATTTGCGAGTCATTAACAAAAAAAGATGAGTATAATTCTCATTAAAAAGGATTTTTCCCTTTTTAATATAGTATAGATGTTTATTATTTACTACAATCAATGCTTTAATGGATTAATTAACTCAAATTGTTGAATTATGGTCAAGTTTATGCATCTATAACTAGGTGTGCAAAAAAAAACCCTGTGGGCCCAGGCCAGACCAGGGCTTGCAGGGCCGGATCTGAACTTCGTTTGGCGCGGCGTTTTAGCTCCGGTGAGTTGACAAAAACGATTCATTACCACCAAGAAATTAAAGCTAGTTTTGAACATAAAAAATGAGTGAAGTTCATTAGGTGATCAGGTCGGCCATTCACAAACAACGGTTCATTACCACCGCATTCACTCCAAAGGGAGCCCTAGTCTCAAAGTTTAAAAATGTATAGGGACTACATTTGTACGTTTGTAAAATTACATGTGACACCCCTCTATTTTTTACATTACAAGTTTTTTTCCTGTTATGCGTTTGAACGAAATTGGGGACCCGTAATTAGAATTCGTGATTATTTTAAATTAAATTTAACCTTCAATTTCAACTCTAAAGCCTGAATTCCGCCCCAACCGAAAGGTATTGAAATACATGAAAACACAAAAAAGAGCCTAAAAACACACGACGGCAAAACGTCACACCGAAAACTCACTTTTAAATTGTAGTGGATAGAAATTCACTCCCATGGCCTTCCTCCAACTGGAGTTAAAGGAAAAGGCTACATGTACATATCAACTACAACTCATGAAAGTTCTGTTATCGCAACCCACCTAATACATCCAAGTCCTCGAGATAAAAAAAATGATCTTAACAATTCTAAGAAAAAGTGCGTTGAATCGGTATGTGAGTATGTCGTGCACTTTAGAGGAGGCAAATAAAGTACAAATGATCACATAAGCAAATAATGTAAGCCAAGTTGTTGTCCTGATAAAATGCAAGAAGTAACAGCTAGCTACGGAGTAAGAACGCAATCACTTCTAATGATCTACGAAACTCGCTAGATACTCGGCATTTTCAACAACGATGAGAATCCCTCTTGTACGTCAGGATCACTTCCTCCACATAGAACGAGCTCCCATTATCTCTCCCTTAACACAGAGCGAGCTCCTACAACTTTTAAAATAGAGTGATTAAAGAGTCGAGTTTGGGTATGATGTATGATTAGAGACTTAAAGAAGTTGCATCATCCTCCGACAGAGCTTTCAACTGATGCCCACTCCTCAAATGCATAGCACCCAGCTATATCCCCAAACTTGGATGTGCGCTGACACCGAAGAAAAATACCCAAATTCATGCCCAACGACATCAGATTCTATTCGAAAGAAGATAATGGATAAGTAAGCATTTATTGAATATTGAACACAAATGTTGCCTAAAACATCAATTGTTCTCTATTCTATGTTTAAACAACATTTTATTAATGTTGTCAGATAAAATATTGCTAAGAGCAAAAAATATTGTAGTGTATTACAATAAAATTTCCATCTTTATTTAGCTCATTTGCTTCAATCTCAAGTTCAAGGTTGGCTTTTGAAACATCATAAGGGTTTGCAACCTTAATGTTATAGAGATAGCTACAATTCTATCAGAGTTCAAAGGAAATATATAAGGGGAAAAAAGCATTGCATTGCGGCGTGAAAGTGGAGGTCTCGTGCATCATCTCCGTAGCGTTATCTTGTATCAGCCAAGAGGAGGCGACTTCCTGATTTTGGTAGCCTGCTCGAAGGCATAGGCTATCTCGATTAACGTCGCGTCCGAACCCAACAATCCGGCAAAGGAAATGCCAAACGGAGCGCCGGATTTGCTGTAACCTGCCGGGATGGTGACGATCGGATACCCTCCGAGCGCCATAGCATGCGATGCAATGTTGTCTGGGAATATAAGAGCATCTAAGCTTTTCTCCTTCATCAAATCTTCAATTCCCTCCTTGCACAGTTGCGCCATTTTACTCATAGCACTCTTTTCCGCCGCTCCTATCCCATTCGTTTCCTCGGATGCCAAAAATATTATTTGCCCGAACTCCTTCATTCCTTCCTGCTCAAATTCCGAAGAACATGCACAAAGCCAAAGTTCTTGATGATTAAGGTGTGATTATATATGCGGTTAATTGATTATCGATGTTACCTCCGTCGGATGCTGGTTGTTGAACGCAATGACATCTGCTAGGGACCTGACCGGAGAGGAAACCAAATCTTTGAGGTAGGAGTTGAGTGAAAGCTTGAACTCTGCTAACAATGCCGTCGCTTCACCGCTTTCTGTCGCGTTTATCATGATGCTCGTATTTTTGATTTCAACATTGTCAATCATGATTGCTCCTTTTTGCCTATACAATGAAAATTAAAAACTAAAAAGGGAGATTTATAGATTGTGTTAATTAATTCGATAACCACAAGACATGTTCCAATTTGAATTTTGAAATGTAGGTTTTCAAGGAAACTTAAATGTTGAATTGTTAGGAATAATTTAATCACCTCATTAATCGGAAATGGTCGGCAAATGTACTGTCCTCCGAGGATCCTGGAGGGAAGTCGTCAAAGAATGGGTGGCGCAGAATCCCAATCCTCTTCCCGTTCAGCCCCTCCGCATTCAAGTATTTTTGAAATCCGTCGTTTGGAATAAACTTAGCCGCCGCCTCCGTCGCTCCCTTGTCAAGTGGATCGATCCCCACAATAACGTCGAGGAGCGCCACAGCGTCAGCCACCGTTCTAGCCATCGGGCCCACCGTGTCCAATCTCGGCGAGATGGGCACGATCCCAGACCGGCTCGTGAGGCCCACTGTTGGCTTGATGCCCACCACCGAGTTGTACAGCGCCGGGCAGGTGATGGCCCCGTCCAAATCCGTGCCCAGCGACACCGTCACCAGGTTCGCCGCCACCGCAATGGCCGACCCACTGCTGGTGCCGCAAGGACTGTCCGTCCCGGGATATGGATTCATGCCTTGTCCCCCGCGGGGGCTCCACCCCTGGGGAGGGTCCAATGACCGGAAGTGGTCCCACTCGCTCATGCTAGCCTTCCCGAGAATGACGGCGCCGGCGTCTCGGAGGCGCTTGATGACGCCGGCGTCACGCGGCACGACGGAGCCGAGGAGGGCGAAGGAGCCGGAAGTGGTGTTCAGCTTGTCGCGGGTGCTTATGCTGTCCTTGACCAGGACGGGGATGCCATCAAAGGGGCTGCGGGGGCCGCCTGCGCTGTGCCGGCTGTCGGCTTGAGATGCGTCGGCGAGAGCGTCGGGGTTGACTTCTATGACGGCGTTGAGTTTGGGGTTCAGAGCGGTGATTTGGTTCAAGTAGTGCTGGACGAGCTTGTAGGAAGTCAAGGTGCCGTCTTTGAAAGCTGCTTGGATGCCGGCGACCGTGGCCTCCTCGAACTCGAAGGGAGCCTGAAGAAGCAGCCTTAATGGAATTTCATTAAAGCGGGTTAATTTGGGAAGAAATTAAGGAAATGAATTTGAACGAAACAGAAGAGATTGACATGTTATATAATTAACCAACCTTTTGCCCGCCATTGTTGGCCAAGAATCTGGCTCTCGTAGTGCAGAAACAACGATGGCTAAAAGAAGAAGACGAAGTAGAAGAAAAAGAAGGGAGAAGCGAGAGGAGAACGCCATGGATATGCAGCTAGCAGACTTAATTAATTCCTTAGCTAAATTGATTCCAATACTTCCCCCCTTTATATCTTCTGTACAAACTGGGCTTTCAGATTTCTTTGTTTTTTTATGTTTGGAGATTGTGCTAAAAATGTTATGGCTGCATCGAAATTATCGTAAATTTAACATAATCTCCGGCGCTTGTATGTTTCGACATGTGGATTCAAAATAAACCATATGTGATGATTGATAAGAGCATGGAAATTATCAGAAGAACCCGTGCAAGCACCGCTCAGAAGGATCGGGAGTCGTTTAATTTGTATTAAAAACGACTACTAGCCCAAAAGTCGTAAGATTACATTTGTGCATGTATCAACATTTATTTTAGCTCAACGCTATTTATTTGTTTCTAACTCTTAAACTTTGGGGTCTTGCTTCGGGGACTTCGCATCGCCGTCGATTGAAGGTTCGGCCTTCTCCGCCGCAGTAAAGTCCCGACGACGTAAGAGCATGCCCTCTTATACACGTTCGTCCCCGGTTTGAATACACCCGCTCTTCACCGGTCACTTTGGAGCCTTGCCCCAGGGACTTCACATCGATGTCGATTGAAAGGTTCATCCTTCTCTACCGCAGTGAAGTCCTGGCACCGTAAGGGTCTACCCCTCTTACGTTCGTCCCCGGTTTGAATACACCCGCTCTTCACCGGACACTTTGGGGCCTTACCTCGGGGACTTCGCATCGCCGTCGATTGAAGGCTCGCTCTACTCCACCGCAGTGAAGTCCCAACGTCGTAAGGGTCTGCCCCTCTTACGTTCGTCCCCGGTTTGAATACACCCGCTATTCAACGGCTACTTTGGGACCTTGCCCTGGAGACTTCACATCGTTGTCGATTGAAAGGTTCGTTTGTATGGCTTTGAGCATTGCTTTGCAACCATGTCAGCCATTTGTATGGCAAGACGATGATTATATATGACCATGCATAATCAAGAAAAAAACCTAGTTCTATATAAGCATATAAGTGGATGAAGTTCCTTAGGTGAGGTCGGGCATACACGAGTGATGATTCAAAACCATCGTGTTCATGACCGCCAACACTATACCAAACGAGCTCTATATAAAAAAAAAACATGTGGCTAAAACATTTGAATAAAATCACCTTATAAATTATGGGGCACTGATTCATAGATATACATCACCGTCTTAGGCACATAATGGGCCAAAAGTACCTCGACTGATCATACATCTACATTGACATTGAACACAAACAATTCGGTACCCCTATCTCATCTGAAAATAGAAACAAGCATTGCCCAATAAATTATACCGTTTAACCCGTTGTTAAACTAAAGGTCCATTCGTTGCATCGTTATTAATGTTAGAATTGAAGTGAGCTAGCGCCGGCGTTAGCTCCTTCTCGCCACCCCCCTCTGTTTTGCCTATAAATAGAGGGGTACCCCCCCTAAAGAGTATCGATTCTGAAAGTGGCGAGTATCCTCAACTTTGAGCGAGTTAGAGATACCAGAGCGCTTCCAGGCGAGCATCGAACTTGGAGTAAGTTCGGCAGGCGAGTTACCTACTCGCAAGATAGCGCCGACGGTAGTGGATAGCGCCTGCGTTAGCGAGAAGAGAAGGAAGGAGCGAGTACCTACTTCGGAGATAGCGCCCGACGCTAGTGGCTAGCGCGCGCGGTAGCGAGAAGTGGAGGAAGCGAAGCGCGACCAGCGTGTGAGTAGCTTGGAGTGCGAACAACGAGCTTGCGAGTTGGAGAGCTAACGCCCGGCGCTAGCGTTACCGCCGGCGGTAGCGAGGAGCAAGGATCACCTGCGCGGTGTGCTCCGGAGAAGAAGCGGACCTTGTTCGTGACCAAATTCTTACCTACTATTGGCTGTTGTGATTCAAGTTGGATGCAACTTGTATTCAGCCTTGTTCATTTGTAACTAGATGCCAGAGTTATTATTGGGAAATCTTGTGTTCATCTATTGGTGTCCTTATTCTCCCGTTGGTTGACGTGTTCTTCCGACTTCAAATATTTCACATGGTATCAGAGGGATAGTGAGAACAAGGACTGAGCAACCAAGATGGACGGCGGAGGAGGGTATGCTAGGGGACTTGGAATCGAGCTGCTCACCCAGACCAACTACAAGAAGTGGAAGTCTTGCTTGTAGAGTTACCTGCTTGGAGAGGACCTATGGGAGGTCGTTGGAGGAGAAGAGCAGGCAGAAGTGTTTCCAATTGAAGACAATGGTCAAGCTATGAGAGCTTGGAGGAAGACCAACGCCAAGACGGAGTTCACATTGAAGAGAGCCATTTCACCTGACTTGTTCGACCACATCATAGGTTGCAAGTCAGCGTCTGAGATCTAGATAGCCCTCGATGGGTTATTCAACAAGAAGAATATAGCGCGGCTACAATTCCTGGAGAATGAGTTCGCAAAGTCGACTCAAGGCGAGATGACGATATCCACCTTCTTCCTGAAGGTAAAGAACCTATGTGGGGAGATCTCGGCTTTGGATCCTGAAGAGTCAATCTCAGAGGCGAAGTTGAAGCGGCACATACTCCGAGGCTTGAGGAAGGAGTATGTCCCCTTCGTTACTTCCGTGCAAGGATTGGCTACTCAGCCCTCCCTTCTGGAGCTTGAGAACCTGCTGTCGTCACAGGAGAGCTTGGCGAAGCAGATGGCGGAAGCTCTCCTGCACTCACACCCCTCGGCAGAATGGGGTGGCAGAGAGGAAGATCCGCCATCTGGTGGAGACTAACAGGAGTTGGCTACATGCCAAGAGCATTCCCAAGGCCTTATGGGCAGAGGGAATGGTGTGTGCTACTCATGTGATCAACAAGCTACCTCTGAGTCCTAACAGGATGGTGTCTCCACACCAGCTCATGTTCGGGGAGAAGCCCAATGTGGGTCACATGAAGGTGTTCGGTTCTACCTGCTTCGTGCACGTCCCGGACGCTCAGAGAACCAAGTTGGAGCCGAAAGTGAGGAAGTGTATCTTCATCGGCTACGATGAGCGGAAGAAGGGGTGGAAGTGCATGGATCCGCAGACCCACAAGTTCGTCGTCTCGCGCGACGTAGTTTTTGACGAACTGGTCTCATACCAGGGAGTCTCTTCAATAGTGCTGCCGGAGAGTGGAGAAGCTAGCAGGGAAGAAGAGAGGGTCACTGAGGACCCTACTGTGGAGTTGGAGTTATCTCCAAGTGCTCCATCGCCATCTGGCTCAGGAGGAGCATCTGGCTCAGGAGGAGCTTCTGGCTCAGGGGGGAGCTACGAACTCAAGAAGCAGGGAGAGCACCGCTTCAGGAGGAGTTCAGAGAGGAGCTCAAGCAGAGGAGTCTACCGGAGTGGTAGATAGTGGCCAAACCTTGAGGAGGTCGAAGAGGACCATAGTCCCGCCTGCTCGCTATAAGGAGGGAAACTTCGTGAGTTTGGTTTCCTGCTTCTTTGCAGGACCACTCGATGAGAGGGAACCTGCCTGCTTTGCGGATGCAGCTGGCATCAAGGAGTGGGACGCGACCATGATCGAGGAGATGGAGGCCCTAGAGAAGAATGAGACATGGGACCTGGTTCCCATGGTGGAGGGCATCAAACCTGTCACTTGTAAATGGGTGTACAAGGTTAAGAAGAGAGCAGATGGAGAAGTGGAGCGGTACAAGGCGAGGCTTGTCGCTCGGGGCTTCTCACAAACCTACGGAGAGGACTACGAAGAGAAATTTAGTCCTGTCGCGAAGATGATGTCGGTGAGGACGATCATCGCTCTGGCGGCGTGCCGAGGTTGGAAGCTGTGGCAGCTTGATGTGAAGAATGCGTTCCTGTATGGAGAGATTGACAAAGACATATTCATGGTGCAACCACCTGGATACGTGTCCAAGTCACTTCCAGATCACGTCTGCAAGCTGAAGAAGGCCCTCTACGGGTTGAAACAGGCGTCGAGAGCCTGGTATGGGAAGATTGCGGAGTACTTGCAGTCCTGCGGCTACGATGCCTCAGACTCAGACTCCAGCATGTTCATGAAGAAGAGTGGAGGTCTTCACGTGCTGGTGCTGCTATACGTCGATGACATGATCGTGACAGGGAACAACCCTGATGAGGTCGCGGCGCTGAGACAGCAGCTTTCCATACGATTCGAGATGAAGGATCTTGGTGAACTGCACCATTTCCTTGGCCTCCAAATTGAGAAGAGAAGAGGCGGGCTGTATGTTTCCAAGAGGGCGTATGCCGAGAGGATCGTCGAAAAATTCGGCATGAAGGAGGGGAAGAGCAGTTCCGTTCCTCTGGAGGCTGGGCTGAAGCTTCGGAAGAAAGAAGGGAGGATTCTTCCTGATCCGAAGATCTTTCGGGCACTGATGGGGAGTCTTATCTAGTTGACTATCACGAGTCCGGACATCGCCTTTGTTGTCGGCCGGGTTAGTCGGTATATGCAGGAGCCGCGAAAGCCTCATTTGGAGGCAGCCAAGGGGATACTGAAGTACGTGAAGGGAACCCTTGAGATGAGGTTGTCCTATGAAGAGAAGTCTGACTTCAAGCTGCATGGGTACACAGATGCAGATTACGGAGGTGACGCTGATGATCGCAAGTCGACATCAGGTTACGTGTTCTTGTGTGGAGCAGCTGCTATCTCGTGGTGTAGCAAGAAGCAGGACTCTATTTCCCTTTCTACCACGGAGGCCGAGTACAAGGCATCGTCCTTAGCAGCTCAAGAGTGTGTCTGGCTAAGGAGACTAGTGGAGGATGTGGACGAGGAGGTCCGCGGACCTACTGTGCTACGCGGGGACAATGAGAGTGCATTGAAACTGGTAACCAATCCAGTGTGTCATGCAAGGACCAAGCACATAGAGATCGAGCATCACTTCATCAGAGAGAAGGTGCTGGGTTGCTTGATCGTTGTGGAGCATGTGCGGAGTGAAGACAACCTTGCGGATATATTCACGAAGCCCCTATATGCGGGGTCATTCCGGAGGCTTCGCTCGTTGCTTGGAGTTGTTCCCGGAGCTCACTTCAAGGGGGAGTGTTAGAATTGAAGTGAGCTAGCGCCA
Organism: Dactylorhiza incarnata; assembly: GCA_033032865.1. Classification (NCBI taxonomy): domain Eukaryota; kingdom Viridiplantae; phylum Streptophyta; class Magnoliopsida; order Asparagales; family Orchidaceae; genus Dactylorhiza; species Dactylorhiza incarnata. Next base: position 5,072,632 of record JAWHQI010000085.1, read on the forward strand.
GCGCTAGCGCTAGCGCCGGCGTTAGCTCCTTCTCGCCACCCCTCCTGTTTTGCCTATAAATAGAGGGGTACCCCCCCTAAAGAGTATCGATTCTGAAAGTGGCGAGTATCCTCAACTTTGAGCGAGTTAGAGATACCAGAGCGCTTCCAGGCGAGCATCGAACTTGGAGTAAGTTCGGCAGGCGAGTTACCTACTCGCAAGATAGCGCCGGCGGTAGTGGATAGCGCCTGCGTTAGCGAGAAGAGAAGGAAGGAGCGAGTACCTACTTCGGAGATAGCGCCCGACGCTAGTGGCTAGCGCGCGCGGTAGCGAGAAGTGGAGGAAGCGAAGCGCGGTGAGCGTGCGAGTAGCTTGGAGTGCGAGCAGCGAGCTTGCGAGTTGGAGAGCTAACGTCCGGCGCTAGCGTTACCGCCGGCGGTAGCGAGGAGCGAGGATCACCTGCGCGGTGTGCTCTGGAGAAGAAGCGGACCTTGTCCGTGACCAAGTTCTTACCTACTATTGGCTGTTGTGATTCAAGTTGGATGCAACTTGTATTCAGCCTTGTTCATTTGTAACTAGCTGCCAGAGTTATTATTGTGAAAGCTTGTGTTCATCTATTGGTGTCCTTATTCTCCCGTTAGTTGACGTGTTCTTCCGACTTCAAATATTTCACAGTTAAACTAAAGGTCCATTTGTTGCATCGTTATTTTTTCCGCAGCTGCATGAAAACTTCATTTTGAATCTAAATGAAGATGTAAGTGAGGTCAGGCATTCCCGAATGACAATTTGCAACCTTGCATCTAGCCGGGCTAAACAGACCCTAAACCTTGCATCTATATATGCAGTACACAATGTTTGCCTCTTGCTTTAAAATGTGCGCTCCGTGCTTCACATAATGTCATTATAGTTAATGAGTGACCACCGACACCGCTTGTATTGAGAAATAAACTAAAGGTGTGGAATAATGGACGCTAACAAACAAACATAATATAGGAACACAACATCACAATCACCATATTATTATACTTAAAACCCATGCTCTCATTCTAATTAGATGCCTACACTGCTTTAATAATACCATTATCACAACTTACTCAAGACACAACTTCATCCTCCATCATAACATTAAATTTTCTATTGGTCACTTTCAAATTGGCTAGACAAAACATCACTTAAAATAGAAATCTCAGGCTCCGCTCAGTTGGGAAAATTTGAAAAGCTTCAAAATTAGAATTGGAAATGAAAAGATTAAATTTAATTGAAAATTGTTAGAAGTCTAACTTCAACTTCATCTCATTTCTTAGTGTAGGTGGAAGAAAAATGGAAGAGAAAGAAAATGCGATAGACGAGCAAAAATCATTAGACATTACATTTCATTGATTTCAAACGTAACATTGATACATTGGTTCTTATATAATATAATGGTAGCAGCAGGAATGTGAATCGATACATTTAATTTTGGAAGTTTGAATGTCTTATTACATAAGGAATTCCTGTGCAATTAATTCAGTCTTGGACCGTCTGATTCATTTTCCAACAAAAATAACATCTAATTCTAATTCTAGATCTTCAATTCCGTCCAAACGAACAAACCCTAAGAAAATCTCAAATGCACGTTGATGATCATACATTTTTATATGAGGATCGTCAAAATATAGCTAAACTTTAGTCCCCACGCCGGCCACAACAGTACCCTCGAAGTTTACATAATTATAGCTTGCACCCCTCTAACTTTCGAAATTACAAAAGTGCCCCCTCAATGACGTTTACATTTCATAACATCCATGCACAAAAAAGTACCATCTTTGGAGTAAATCGTGAGGGGGGGCTTTTGTGCATGAATTTTATGAAATATAAACATTGAGGGGAAGTAATTGTAATTTCGAAAATTAGAGCAGTGGAAGTTGTAATTAGGCAAACCTCGAGGGGAGGTCCCGGTAATTAATAACCTATATCTACAATGGCGGTAGGTTAGGTGGCTTCCGGGCATTGGTGGCCTGTTCAAAGGCATAAGCTATCTCGATCAACTTAGAGTCTGAACCCCGTAATCCGGTAAAGCAAATGCCGAAAGGATGGCCGGAGCTGCTGTACCCGGCCGGCACGGTGACCACCGGCAAGCCGCCGATCGACGTAGCATAAAGGATGTCGGAGAGGGGGAACACCACCGCATCTAACCCGTTGTCCTTCATCAGCTTATACACTCCGTCCTCCGTCAGGTCTTCCATTCTCTTCAAGGCCGCCTTCTCGGCGGCCCCCATCCCTTTCGTCTCCTCCGACGCCAGGAAGATCGGCTGCCCGTACTCGCGCATCATTTCCTGCCCATTCAATCATTTAAATGTTAATTGCATGGATGCATGCAGCCATGCAATATATTTATATTATATATTATTATTATAAATATAAAATGACCTCAGCAGGGTGGCGGCTGTTGAAGGCTATGACGTCAGATAGAGATCTAGAAGGGGAGGAAACAAGATCTTTGAGGTAGGCGTTGACTGAAATCTTGAACTCAGCCAATAAGACTGTTGACTCGCCGCTTGCAGTGAAGTTCTGAATGATTGCTTCATTTTTCAATTTCAGATTATCAATCAGCTCAGCTTCTTTCTCCCTTAAAACATAAATTAAAAATATTAATTAAATCGCCATTTTTTTAATTCAAGATATTCAATATTCATATCGAGATTATTGATATTTTCCATTTTTTTAAATAAATAAAATATTATGAGGATAAAGAGATACCAGCACTAAAAACATGAGGCTTGATCAAATAAACAAAAGTCGAGTACATATAGAATATCATTACAAACATCGTATAATAATTAATAATTATAACCAATTGTCGATTATTATATATTTGATGATCGTCGTCGACCATAGTTCAATTACTAAGATTTACAAAACCGCGATCGACGAAGGTCGAGCACAATTCGACGATCGTCAAGCCAATTCGATGAGAATAAGAAGCCGAAGGCGTGTGCCGATAACATTTTGACTAACGTTTGAAGTGGATAAGATCGAGCGGATGAAGGAACTTCATCCTCTAGCAAGTATATATATTGTTAGGTATATTATTTATAATATGTCTGCGCTGTACAACCCTCATATTTCCCGAGTCGGTGCGACCCGACCCGGATGAAGCCAAGATAGCAAGGGTGGTCAGGACGGACAAAACGACCACATGGGGCGATCGAAACCGACCAAGGCAAAGAGAGGCCGCGGGGAAGGCGGGGGGGGGGGGGGGGGGGGGGGGGGGGGGGGGGGAGCACCCGCTCCCCCGACTCTCTTCGGGCGAGTGGGAGGGGCCTCCCACTCGCCAATCACCCTTAGGCGAGTGGGAGAGACCCTCCCACTCGCCGGCCACCTTGGGGGCGAGTGGGAGGGGCCCTCCCACTCGCGGATGAAGCCAAGATAGCAAGGGTGGCCAGGACGGACAAAACGACCACATGGGGCGATCGAAACCGACCAAGGCAAAGAGAGGCCGCGGGGAAGGCGGGGGGGGGGGGGGGGGGGGGGGGGGGGGGAGCACCCGCTCCCCCGACTCTCTTCGGGCGAGTGGGAGGGGCCTCCCACTCGCCAATCACCCTTAGGCGAGTGGGAGGAGCCCTCCCACTCGCCGGCCACCTTGGGGGCGAGTGGGAGGGGCCCTCCCACTCGCCACCCCCCTTTGGGCGAGTGGGAGGGATTCCCCCACTCGCCCGGTACATTGGGGGGAGACCGGCATGGCCTCTCGTGAGGGGGGAAGTGGGCATCTCGAGTCCCACTCGCTCCCCCTCATGCGTTGATCGTTCGTGGTCATGATTGGACTGCGGATAGCAGGATCTTGGCTATCCGCAGTCCATTTTTGGGAAAGTCTATAAATAGACCCCCATGGGCACCTTGGGAAGGGTTGGTTCCTACCCCCTCCCTCGCGTGTGAGCAAGCACTGCCCCTCCCCTCCCCTTGACGTTGAAGGTGGTCGGTGAGGTGTTCCTTAGTGCCCTCCAAGGTGCCCAGGCTCAGCATTGGCTTGGGAGGGGAAGCGCTCTAAGATCTTCCGGGTATGTGGTGGGACCTCCTCGCTGAAGCTTAAGGGGTTCGTTTCTAGACTCACGTGCTCTTCAAGGGCAAGTTCTCCTAGTTCTTAGTGACTGGTCAAGGGTCTCGCTCAGGTCAAGTAAGGGTTAGCTGCATCCCCCTTGCGAACGTCGAAACCGTGTTACTAGTTTCAACATTATGGTGCGGTGAGCGTGGACGCAGCTAGTTCGGAAAGCTCTGGGCAAGTCTCATGGCTGGAAGCGATGAGCTGGGGGACTCACCCCTGCCGGGGAGTGCATGAAGAAAGGTGACTTCGAGGAGTTCAGGAAGTCAATCCGGGAAGTCTTGCGGTTTGCACTCCCCCCTCAGGGCGAGTACACGGCATCGCCAACACCTGTGCTCGCCTCGCCGTCTTTGATGGAGATAGAGCAAGCGTGTTGGCAAGGGAAGGGGCCAGCCTCGGAGGAAGGCTTGAGCCTTCAAGCGCAAGCGCTCTTCAACGGCTCTCCTGGGGCCAGCTGCCCCGAGTGAGGGGGCAGGGAGGACGCCTCCGTCTCAACAGGAAGGCGGTGTAGTCCCTGTTCCTGATTCAACAAAAGCACGGGGAGACGCCACGAAGCTACGCAGATCGGTTCCAGAGGCAAGTCTCCCACCTGCAGGTTGACCAAGGAAGCAGGAAGGACCAGGAGAAAGGAAAGGAATAAGAAGACAGAGAAAGTGGAGGAGATGAGGAAAGAGATGGTCAAGGTGCATGTGACCAAGTAGGCCCAGAGGGGCGCGTTGTAATAAGCAGGTAGCTCCTCGACGATGAATGAAGAGGTTTCAGGTAACGCCTTGACTAAGTGGCTTGGGGTAAGTGTTGAGTTCCTCTGCCTCCAGGTGAAGGTAAGCACCTAGGACGTGGATGGGTACTCCGCTCCCATTTGGTAGTATCCCCGACTAGAGACCATTCTCCGGGCTCAGTCATGCCGACAGATGGGAGGCTCATCGGGTCGACTCGCTACTTGGTAGCTGGGCTGGGAAGGCGTTGAGTTCCTCTACCTCCAGGTAGGCTAGGCCCCTAGGACGTGGATGGGTACTTCCGCCTCCAATTGGATCGGGAAGGCGTTGAGTTCCTCTGCATCCAGGTGAGCTAAGCCCCTAGGATGTGGATGGGTACTTCCACCTCCAGTCGGACTGGGAAGGCGTTGAGTTCCTCTACCTCCAGGTAAGCTGGGCCCCTAGGACGTGGATGGGTACTTCCGCCTCCAATTGAATTGGGAAGGCGTTGAGTTCCTCTGCATCCAGGTAAGCTAAGCCCCTAGGACGTGGATGGGTACTTCCACCTCCAGTCAGGTTGGGAAGGCGTTGAGTTCCTCTGCCCCCAGGTGAAGGTAAGCACCTAGGACGCGGACGAGTACTTCCGCCTCCAATCGGTAAGATCCCCGACTAGAGACCATTCTCCGGGCTCAGTCATGCCGGCAGATGGGAGGCTCATCGGGTCGACTCGCTACTTGGTAGCTGGACTGGGAATGCGTTGAGTTCCTCTACCTCCAGGTAGGCTAGGCCCCTAGGACGTGGATGGGTACTTCCGCCTCCAATTGGATTGGGAAGGCGTTGAGTTCCTCTGCATCCAGGTGTGCTAAGCCCCTAGGACGTGGATGGGTACTTCCACCTCCAGTCGGACTGGGAAGGCGTTGAGTTCCTCTACCTCCAGGTAAGCTGGGCCCCTAGGACGTGGATGGGTACTTCCGCCTCCAATTGAATTGGGAAGGCGTTGAGTTCCTCTGCATCCAGGTGAGCTAAGCCCCTAGGACGTGGATGGGTACTTCCACCTCCAGTCAGGTTGGGAAGGCGTTGAGTTCCTCTGCCTCAAGGTGAAGGTAAGCACCTAGGACGCGGACGGGTACTTCCGCCTCCAATCGGTAAGATCCCTGACTATAGACCATTCTCCAGGCTCAGTCATGCCGACAGATGGGAGGTTCATCAGGTTGACTCGCGGCAGGTGAGATTTCAAGAAGGACGATCGGTTCGGTAAGATGGTTGAATCCCTCCGCCCCTCAGTGAAGGTAAGCACCTGAGATGTGAACTGGTCCTCCGCCCCCGGTAGTTCGAGAAAGTGTTGATTTCCCTCCCCCTCCAGGTGAGCTCGGCTCCCCGGTAGGTGCGGAGTTTCCTCCCCCTCCAGGTGAGCTCGGCTCCCTGGTAGGTGTGGGGTCCCCTCCCCTTCCAGGTGAGCTCGGCTCCCTGGTAGGTGTGGAGTTTCCTCCCCCTCCAGGTGAGCTCGGCTCCCTGGTAGGTGTGGAGTTCTCTCCCCCTCCAGGTGAGCTCGGCTCCCTGGTAGGTGTGGAGTTTCCTCCCCCTCCAGGTGAGCTCGGCTCCCTGGTAGGTGTGGAGTTTCCTCCCCCTCCAGGTGAGCTCGGCTACCTGGTAGGTGTGGAGTTTCCTCCCCCTCCAAGTGAGCTCGGCTCCCTGGTAGGTGTGGAGTCCCCTCCCCTTCCAAGTGAGCTCGACTCCCTGGTAGGTGTGGAGTTTCCTCCCCCTCCAGGTGAGCTCGGCTCCCTGGTAGGTGTGGATTCCCCTCCCCTTCCAGGTGAGCTCGGCTCCCTGGTAGGTGTGGAGTTTCCTCCCCCTCCAGGTGAGCTCGGCTCCCTGGTAGGTGTGGAGTTTCCTCCCCCTCCAGGTGAGCTCGGCTCCCTGGTAGGTGTAGAGTTCTCTCCCCCTCCAGGTGAGCTCGGCTCCCTGGTAGGTGTGGAGTTTCCTCCCCCTCCAGGTGAGCTCGGCTCCCTGGTAGGTGCGGAGTTTCCTCCCCCTCCAGGTGAGCTCGGCTCCCTGGTAGGTGCGGAGTTTCCTCCCCCTCCAGGTGAGCTCGGCTCCCTGGTAGGTGTGTAGTCCCCTCCCCTTCCAGGTGAGCTCGGCTCCCTGGTAGGTGTGGAGTTTCCTCCCCCTCCAGGTGAGCTCGACTCCCTGGTAGGTGTGGAGTTCTCTCCCCCTCCAGGTGAGCTCGGCTCCCTGGTAGGTGTGGAGTTCTCTCCCCCTCCAGGTGAGCTCGGCTCCCTGGTAGGTGTGGAGTTTCCTCCCCCTCCAGGTGAGCTCGGCTCCCTGGTAGGTGTGGAGTCCCCTCCCCTTCCAGGTGAGCTCGGCTCCCTGGTAGGTGCGGAGTTTCCTCCCCCTCCAAGTGAGCTCGGCTCCCTGGTAGGTGTGGAGTCCCCTACCCTTCCAGGTGAGCTCGGCTCCCTGGTAGGTGTGGAGTTTCCTCCCCCTCCAGGTGAGCTTGACTCCCTGGTAGGTTTGGAGTTCTCTCCCCCTCCAGGTGTGCTCGGCTCCCTGGTAGGTGTGGAGTTCTCTCCCCCTCTAGGTGAGCTCGGCTCCCTGGTAGGTGTGGAGTTTCCTCCCCCTCCAGGTGAGCTCGGCTCCCTGGTAGGTGTGGAGTCCCCTCCCCTTCCAGGTGAGCTCGGCTCCCTGGTAGGTGTGGAGTCTCCTCCCCCTCCAGGTGAGCTCGGCTCCCTGGTAGGTGCGGAGTTTCCTCCCCCTCCAGGTGAGCTCGGCTCCCTGGTAGGTGCGGAGTTTCCTCCCCCTCCAGGTGAGCTCGGCTCCCTGGTAGGTGTGGAGTCCCCTCCCCTTCCAGGTGAGCTCGGCTCCCTGGTAGGTGTGGAGTTTCCTCCCCCTCCAGGTGAGCTCGACTCCCTGGTAGGTGTGGAGTTCTCTCCCCCTCCAGGTGAGCTCGGCTACCTGGTAGGTGTGGAGTTCTCTCCCCCTCCAGGTGAGCTCGACTCCCTGGTAGGTGTTGTAAGACCCCCCCTCCCAAATCGACGGTCCGACCGGGGGATCTTATCGCACACCACCCTTTAGCACGACGCCGAAGCGACTCCGAAGGGTGAAGGCACTAGCTTCTCCAACCCTTTTCCTGGAACACTCCGAAGTCACACCTAGGGGTGGTGTTAAGCGAAAGTCGCTACACACCATCAGAGTAGGGAAGCTGTATTCTAGCGGAAGACATTATTAAAGAGTGCGCTTTGTTACCCTTAGCGGAAGACATTATTAAAGAGTGCGCTTTGTTACCCTTAGCGGAAGACATTATTTATAGCGGAAGATTAAATACCATAATTTCAAAACCTGTATGAGTAATATTGATTTCGCCGCCGCAATGAATCCTATCCATCAAGGCTTCGTTGCATTATATATGTATACCCTGAGATAGGGCACAACAAAAAGGAGATGCGACTTAATAACGTATACCTGATGTAGCCTGCTCTGTGGCCTTATCCACACACAGGCGTTGTCACTCATCCGCACCTGTCACCTGTGCCAAAGACAAGTTATTAGAACCACGAACAGAATCCAACCCCTACTAACAAACAAACATAATATAACAATTATAAGGAAGGGGATATCTGGACTCTTATTGGGCCGAGGCGGTCTTCCCGCGACCACCGCCTACGTACTCCGTATCATCCTGCATACGGCCTCAGACCCACGTAGTTCTATTAGTTTCGCACGGGTTGCCCGCCTAGACCGTCCGTCGTGCGGGTTGCCCTAGAGTAAAACTCATAGGCCATCCGATTTTATCCCTTGTCACATTCCCGAAGGCAACATTTCATTCCCGTAGGAATTATATCTCGAAGGCAACATTTCATTCCCGTAGGAATTATTTCTCGAAGGCAACATTTCATTCCCGTAGGAATTATTTTCTCGAAGGCAACATTTGTATTCCCGTAGGAATTATTTTCTCGAAGGCAACATTTGTATTCCCGTAGGAATTATTTTCTCGAAGGCAACATTTCATTCCCGTAGGAATTATTTCTCGAAGGAAACATTTGTATTCCCGTAGGAATTATTTTCTCGAAGGCAACATTTGTATTCCCGTAGGAATTATTTTCTCGAAGGCAACATTTGCATTCCCGTAGGAATTATTTTCTCGAAGGCAACATTTGTATTCCCGTAGGAATTATTTTCTCGAAGGCAACTATTTCCATAAGAGAAGAAAAGAGACGCCCTTTAAGATCAGCAATATATCCACTCGCAACCTGTAGGAGGAGAGAAGACGAACTCTATATATGCTTAGCATATCTTCATCCGAGAAGGTAACACTGTTTTAACTCGGCTGGCAATCAAATCCAACCTGCCCACATAGGGCACAATTGCATTCATGTAGACCTTCGTCGATCATTTCGGTGCTTGGCGATCAATCCCCAGTCATCCACATAAGACCCGCTTGTATTTATGTAAACTTCCGTCAATCACTTGAATGCTTGGTAATCAAGCCCAAGACACCCATAAGCTTTATAGGCACAAGAAGTAGCACAGTAGTGTGAAAGAGAGAAATAAGATGAAGAGTAGACGAAAATAGATAAGGTTTAGAGTCTACCATTTGTCGGAGGAGGAAGAGATGAAGCTCCCTCAATCGGATACCAAACCAGATGAAGATAGGCTCAAGTAAGAGGCGGAGAAGGGGTTCCTCTTGGGTGATGCTTATGGTGTGAGAGTCCCCCATAAATTTCATGCCTAGGCATATGATCGCATTCCTAATCTCTACCAATTCGGAGTAGCACGACTCCATTCCTCACCAAATCGGAACGACAAGGAAAACTAATAAGTGGCAGATTCCTGCCATGGGAGGGAGAATTGAGGTAGGAGGAGGAGGAAGAGAGAGTGAAGCTATCATACCTTGTCGTGAGCTATGAAGGGCAACCCCCTTATTAAAAATACAGCAGCAGCCCCCATTAGACCAAGAGGGGACAGGAGCAGCCCCAAATCAAAAAGGTAAAGGGGCAGCTCAAAGCAAACAGCCCCAAATCAACAAGGTAAGAGCAGCTCAAAGCAAACAGCCCCAAATCAACAAGGTAAGAAGCAGCCCAAAGCAACAAACCTGCAGTCCAAGTTAACAAGGAGCAGCCCCAAAACAACAAGGAAAGGAGGGTAACAACAGCCCCCAAATACCCAACATAAGAAGCAGCCCCCCAAGAAAAACAAACCAACAGGGAAGGAGCAGCCCAAACCACCAACCTGCAGTCCAACTTAACAAGGAGCAGCCCCCCCAACCAACAGGGAAGGAGCAGCCCAAAGCAACAACAAAAGAGGCAACTCCAAATCAACAAGGCAAGAGAGCAGCCCCACATCACCCTACCTGCAGTCCAACTAAAGGAGGAGCAGCCCCCAAACCAACAAGGAGAGGAGGGTAACAACAGCCCCCAAATACCCAACATAAGAAGCAGCCCCCCAAGAAAAACAAACCAACAGGGAAGGAGCAGCCCAAACCACCAACCTGCAGTCCAACTTAACAAGGAGCAGCCCCAAATATAGAGATTTAAAGTTTTAAACTCCCAATTTATCAAACTTGGCAGCCCATAGATAAAGAACATAGCAACAGCCCTTGATTAGACAAGGAATAAGATGTAGCCTCCAACCAAGAACATGTATAACAGCACCCCCCATATATTAACAAAAGAAAAAGGGCAGCACCCCCCCATAGATGTAACCAGGAAAGAAAAAGAAGGCAGCACCCCATATGTATATAGATATCAACCCAAATTTAGCCCAAAAAAAACTGCCAACATAAGCCTCCAAAAACCAGGTAATGAGGACTGCCAGCACAAGCCCTCCCCTTTAAACAAAGAGAACAAGGCAGCCCCATTTAAAACAACAGCAGCAGCCTCCTCCTTTTAAACAAAATAAACAAGGTTTCTAGAGGCACATAATACCCAATAAATCAGAAATTTTGCCAACGAAAATGTCCAGGATCGGAATTTAGCCAATAAGGATGTCCAAGATCAGTAGCCTTTCAGGCAGCTAGCATAAGTAAGACAAATTTCTCGCAAGAAAACCAAGCCACTTATAGCATATGATCCAAGGAATCCCTAGCATAAAAGCAAGCAGCCAATAGCCTGGATAAATAAACCCATGTATTCTAAAAGCTTCTCATCAAACTCCTCCAAGTTCTATAAGTGAAACCCCATACCAGGCCCACTCTAAACCTACTAATTATGTGCATATATATATAAGAACTTGCATAGCCAGTGAGAGAGAGGGAGAGAGAGATGATCTTGCCAATATATATATATATAAATTTATCTTCATATAACCATCAACCCCATAACTAATCCTGAGCAATATAGTAGGAAGACCTATAAATGGAAGAAAAATTGCAGTTTTCCCAAGTTGCTTGGAGTCAAGCCTCCATTGCTTATAGCAACCCCCCATCTCCAAACTATTATCAAGATTTCATTTCGTAGGAATAGTAGATTAGGAAGAAGTTACCATAAATCACATGGGAGATGAAGATGAACAAAATTCAATATCCTCCCAATTAAGGTGGCTGCATCTTCACCTCCCAATTATATTTATTCGTGTTAGCATAATAAAGCAGGAGGTTGAGGATCATTCGAAACCATGAGAGGTTAATCAAATGTTTTTTCCCGGTTTGCCGAGACTTGATCCAAAGTTATACTTATGCATATCATTACTTCTTTCATTATTCAGGTTTTTCATCTTTAAAATGCTAGTTTGCAGAAAATGAAATCTATGGGGCATGGAGAGAGAGATAGAAGGAGAGGGAGATTCAATCTCCACCCCTTTTTGGAGTAGTTCGACTCCATTAATCCACGCCTAATCAAGAGGTAAGAGGAAGATTTTCTGCCATGAGAGGGAGAGTAGAGGAAATAGGAGGGGGGGGGGGGGGAGATGATGGAGAAGAGGGGACCTTGCCGTCGAGCCTTTCAGAAACGAAGGCGAAGCCTTCCATTTATAGCCAGAACCGGCCAATCGGAAGCTCCCACCGGAGCTCCTTTTCCGAATCCAAAAGCACAGGTGGCCATCGCCCCATGGGCACTCGTCCAGGGAGGAAGATCGAGCTTGGGTTCGCGATCCTGCCACCGGAGCTCGCCCCCTGGTTTAGCCGCTCCCCCTTCTTTCGCTAGTTCTGATTTTAGGATTCCCTTTTTAGCTCCTTAATATATGTACATATATTAGTATATATATATAATCATATATTTATATTCATATATAGGTATATTATATATATATCATAACTCCCAACAGAAACGCCACTAAAATGTGCAGAGGGTGCCGTTGTGTTCGTGTCAACCCTACGAAGCTAACGAAAGCATCCGAAGTCGATTCCGAGTCCGTTCACCCAACATTTTAAAATGGCGTTGTTGTCGCGCTCGACGTTACTCAAAATAGTGGTTTTCTTAAAACGACCTCGGATTGAAACGAAACGAGTTCCGTTGCACTCGTGTCGACTATACGAGTCTAACGTAATTGACGAAAGTCGATTCGGAGCATGTATGCTCCATATTCTAAAACTGCGTCGTCGTGACGCGCTGCGATACTCAAAACAGTTACTTTCACCAAATGACCTCTGATCGAAACGAAACGAGTTCCGTTGCACTCGTGTCGACTATACGAGTCTAACGTAACTGACGGAAGTCGATTCGGAGCACGTATGCTCGATGAACAACTTTGACGTTGTGGCGAGGCACGATGCTGCCCAAAAAAAGTCATTTCTCTAACTGACCACCTCTAGGTGGTGAAGGTCGGGTCGTGATTGCCTGATGACCCGGCCTAGATTCCTCCAAGGGTTCAACTGAACCGGCTAGGCCCCTTTTTCAAAGTCGGGATGTTACAATCCAATAAAACAAAGAAAATTTTCGTCCCCGAAAATATGAGTGGGTCATGGAGATTCAAAACAGGACGTATTGCAGACCACTAGAGGTGTCGAATGATCCCAAATTTTAAGGGTCTCTAGGTTTGGTTTTACCTAACGAGCTATGTTGACGGCTTCCGCCGTGTACTATACAAGTAGCTTACGTGAACTACGGGGTAGCTTGAACGATTCAAATTGATCTAATCGTGAGAAACAAGAAACCCTTCATCACTTGATACCCCTCCCGTGAACCGAGCTTAACGGGAGACGAAGGCAACTCAACACCTTCCCGGGAGCCGAGCTCAACTGGAAGTGGAGGCAACTCAGCACCTTCCAAGGAGCCGAGCTCAACTGGAAGTGGAGGCAACTCAACACCTTCCCAGGAGCCGAGCTCAACTGGAAGTGGAGGCAACTCAACACCTTCCAAGGAGCCGAGCTCAACTGGAAGTGGAGGCAACTCAGCACCTTCCAAGGAGCCGAGCTCAACTGGAAGTGGAGGCAACTCAACACCTTCCAAGGAGCCGAGTTCAACTGGAAGTGGAGGCAACTCAACACCTTCCAAGGAGCCGAGCTCAACTGGAAGTGGAGGCAACTCAACACCTTCCCAGGAGCCGAGCTCAACTGGAAGTGGAGGCAACTCAACACCTTCCAAGGAGCCGAGCTCAACTGGAAGTGGAGGCAACTCAACACCTTCCCAGGAGCCGAGCTCAACTGGAAGTGGAGGCAACTCAACACCTTCCAAGGAGCCGAGCTCAACTGGAAGTGGAGGCAACTCAACACCTTCCAAGGAGCCGAGCTCAACTGGAAGTGGAGGCACTCAACACCTTCCCAGGAGCCGAGCTCAACTGGAAGTGGAGGCAACTCAACAGCTTCCAAGGAGCCGAGCTCAACTAGAAGTGGAGGCAACTCAACACCTTCCCAGGAGCCGAGCTCAACTGGAAGTGGAGGCAACTCAACACCTTCCAAGGAGCCGAGCTCAACTGGAAGTGGAGGCAACTCAACACCTTCCCAGGAGCCGAGCTCAACTGGAAGTGGAGGCAACTCAACACCTTCCAAGGAGCCGAGCTCAACTGGAAGTGGAGGCAACTCAACACCTTCCAAGGAGCCGAGCTCAACTGGAAGTGGAGGCACTCAACACCTTCCCAGGAGCCGAGCTCAACTGGAAGTGGAGGCAACTCAACACCTTCCCAGGAGCCGAGCTCAACTGGAAGTGGAGGCAACTCAACACCTTCCAAGGAGTCGAGCTCAACTGGAAGTGGAGGCAACTCAACACCTTCCCAGGAGCCGAGCTCAACTGGAAGTGGAGGCAACTCAACACCTTCCAAGGAGTCGTGCTCAACTGGAAGTGGAGGCAACAATTGAATTTGGCCAACCGGCGGAGGGACCCAGCGGGGCATATAAGATACAACCGAGCTCCCGGGGTGCACATCCCCCTGTCGCCTAGAGTCGTCAACCTTCCCGCATCGGTACGTACGGTCTACGGGCATGACCAACCCGCCACTTTTCCCAATGCAAACAATTTACCATAAAAGCAATAAAATAGGTAACCGTCACATTCGGGTCCTTAGTGGCTTACCCTTTCTAACGAGGCTTCCCGGCTGGCTGAGTATGCAAACATCGCAAGTCCCACGAATGCTAACAATGTACATTTTAGGATGGTTTGTATATAAGCTTTTATAAATTTGCCACAAGTTTACTTCAATCCCGTACGTCGCCTCAGTAATCATTTCCTGAAATATTAACGTTATTGAAAAGACTAAAATTTTATCATAGTTCTTTTACGATTGCACGACTTTAATTTCAACAGATCGTTAAATTGATCAAGTCAAAGCATACTTCACATTTGCAATCGTTAGAGCAATTCTCCATATACACGCAAAATTTCATTTAATTAGCTTACCTTAAATGAAATTTTGAAAACGATAATTTTAATCCCAATAAAACAAAGAGGCTTAAACCTGGGATTAGAAATTAGTAATAAAATCCTCATATTGCACACAAAATTTGATTAGTTTACCTAGAATGGAATTTTGAAAATGGGTATTTAATCCCAATAAAACAAAGAGGCTTAAACCTGAGATTAGAAATTAGCAATGAAATCCTTACATCGTACACAAAATTCCATTTGATTAGTTCACCTCGAATGGAAATTTGAAAACGAGTATTTAATCCCAATAAAACAAAGAGGATTAAACCCAGGGGTTCAAGATTTGAAGTGGTTATTTTCAGGGTTTAATGTAAGTGTTTTATGGGGACAAGGTAAAACATTAGTTGAGATCAGATGTGGTAAAAGACATTTAAGTGTTGATCTGATAAAAAATATTTTACATGGCTAAAACTGAATTTGATAAGTTCGAGTGAAAATGTTCATATATATGCCAAGTTTGTTGCCAACTTTTACCTTTTAGGTCCACCACCGCTTCCGCTGCAGTGGTTCGTCCCGAACCACGCTACAACGATTAGCGGAGCAATATGTGTTTCTGTGATCATGAATAGGTCGAAAGATCGGTTACGCTCTGATCCATTTGTAAGACCCCCCCTCCCAAATCGACGGTCCGACCGGGGGATCTTATCGCACACCACCCTTTAGCACGACGCCGAAGCGACTCCGAAGGGTGAAGGCACTAGCTTCTCCAACCCTTTTCCTGGAACACTCCGAAGTCACACCTAGGGGTGGTGTTAAGCGAAAGTCACTACACACCATCAGAGTAGGGAAGCTGTATTCTAGCGGAAGACATTATTAAAGAGTGCGCTTTGTTACCCTTAGCGGAAGACATTATTAAAGAGTGCGCTTTGTTACCCTTAGCGGAAGACATTATTTATAGCGGAAGATTAAATACCATAATTTCAAAACCTGTATGAGTAATATTGATTTCGCCGCCGCAATGAATCCTATCCATCAAGGCTTCGTTGCATTATATATGTATACCCTGAGATAGGGCACAACAAAAAGGAGATGCGACTTAATAACGTATACCTGATGTAGCCTGCTCTGTGGCCTTATCCACACACAGGCGTTGTCACTCATCCGCACCTGTCACCTGTGCCAAAGACAAGTTATTAGAACCACGAACAGAATCCAACCCCTACTAACAAACAAACATAATATAACAATTATAAGGAAGGGGATATCTGGACTCTTATTGGGCCGAGGCGGTCTTCCCGCGACCACCGCCTACGTACTCCGTATCATCCTGCATACGGCCTCAGACCCACGTAGTTCTATTAGTTTCGCACGGGTTGCCCGCCTAGACCGTCCGTCGTGCGGGTTGCCCTAGAGTAAAACTCATAGGCCATCCGATTTTATCCCTTGTCACATTCCCGAAGGCAACATTTCATTCCCGTAGGAATTATATCTCGAAGGCAACATTTCATTCCCGTAGGAATTATTTCTCGAAGGCAACATTTCATTCCCGTAGGAATTATTTTCTCGAAGGCAACATTTGTATTCCCGTAGGAATTATTTTCTCGAAGGCAACATTTGTATTCCCGTAGGAATTATTTTCTCGAAGGCAACATTTCATTCCCGTAGGAATTATTTCTCGAAGGCAACATTTGTATTCCCGTAGGAATTATTTTCTCGAAGGCAACATTTGTATTCCCGTAGGAATTATTTTCTCGAAGGCAACATTTGCATTCCCGTAGGAATTATTTTCTCGAAGGCAACATTTGTATTCCCGTAGGAATTATTTTCTCGAAGGCAACTATTTCCATAAGAGAAGAAAAGAGACGCCCTTTAAGATCAGCAATATATCCACTCGCAACCTGTAGGAGGAGAGAAGACGAACTCTATATATGCTTAGCATATCTTCATCCGAGAAGGTAACACTGTTTTAACTCGGCTGGCAATCAAATCCAACCTGCCCACATAGGGCACAATTGCATTCATGTAGACCTTCGTCGATCATTTCGGTGCTTGGCGATCAATCCCCAGTCATCCACATAAGACCCGCTTGTATTTATGTAAACTTCCGTCAATCACTTGAATGCTTGGTAATCAAGCCCAAGACACCCATAAGCTTTATAGGCACAAGAAGTAGCACAGTAGTGTGAAAGAGAGAAATAAGATGAAGAGTAGACGAAAATAGATAAAGTTTAGAGTCTACCATTTGTCGGAGGAGGAAGAGATGAAGCTCCCTCAATCGGATACCAAACCAGATGAAGATAGGCTCAAGTAAGAGGCGGAGAAGGGGTTCCTCTTGGGTGATGCTTATGGTGTGAGAGTCCCCCATAAATTTCATGCCTAGGCATATGATCGCATTCCTAATCTCTACCAATTCGGAGTAGCACGACTCCATTCCTCACCAAATCGGAACGACAAGGAAAACTAATAAGTGGCAGATTCCTGCCATGGGAGGGAGAATTGAGGTAGGAGGAGGAGGAAGAGAGAGTGAAGCTATCATACCTTGTCGTGAGCTATGAAGGGCAACCCCCTTATTAAAAATACAGCAGCAGCCCCCATTAAAAATACTGCTGCTGTATTTTTAATAAGGGGGTTGCCCTTCATAGCTCACGACAAGGTATGATAGCTTCAGTCTCTCTTCCTCCTCCTCCTACCTCAATTCTCCCTCCCATGGCAGGAATCTGCCACTTATTAGTTTTCCTTGTCGTTCCGATTTGGTGAGGAATGGAGTCGTGCTACTCCGAATTGGTAGAGATTAGGAATGCGATCATATGCCTAGGCATGAAATTTATGGGGGACTCTCACACCATAAGCATCACCCAAGAGGAACCCCTTCTCCGCCTCTTACTTGAGCCTATCTTCATCTGGTTTGGTATCCGATTGAGGGAGCTTCATCTCTTCCTCCTCCGACAAATGGTAGACTCTAAACCTTATCTATTTTCGTCTACTCTTCATCTTATTTCTCTCTTTCACACTACTGTGCTACTTCTTGTGCCTATAAAGCTTATGGGTGTCTTGGGCTTGATTACCAAGCATTCAAGTGATTGACGGAAGTTTACATAAATACAAGCGGGTCTTATGTGGATGACTGGGGATTGATCGCCAAGCACCGAAATGATCGACGAAGGTCTACATGAATGCAATTGTGCCCTATGTGGGCAGGTTGGATTTGATTGCCAGCCGAGTTAAAACAGTGTTACCTTCTCGGATGAAGATATGCTAAGCATATATAGAGTTCGTCTTCTCTCCTCCTACAGGTTGCGAGTGGATATATTGCTGATCTTAAAGGGCGTCTCTTTTCTTCTCTTATGGAAATAGTTGCCTTCGAGAAAATAATTCCTACGGGAATACAAATGTTGCCTTCGAGAAAATAATTCCTACGGGAATGCAAATGTTGCCTTCGAGAAAATAATTCCTACGGGAATACAAATGTTGCCTTCGAGAAAATAATTCCTACGGGAATACAAATGTTGCCTTCGAGAAATAATTCCTACGGGAATGAAATGTTGCCTTCGAGAAAATAATTCCTACGGGAATACAAATGTTGCCTTCGAGAAAATAATTCCTACGGGAATACAAATGTTGCCTTCGAGAAAATAATTCCTACGGGAATGAAATGTTGCCTTCGAGAAATAATTCCTACGGGAATGAAATGTTGCCTTCGAGATATAATTCCTACGGGAATGAAATGTTGCCTTCGGGAATGTGACAAGGGATAAAATCGGATGGCCTATGAGTTTTACTCTAGGGCAACCCGCACGACGGACGGTCTAGGCGGGCAACCCGTGCGAAACTAATAGAACTACGTGGGTCTGAGGCCGTATGCAGGATGATACGGAGTACGTAGGCGGTGGTCGCGGGAAGACCGCCTCGGCCCAATAAGAGTCCAGATATCCCCTTCCTTATAATTGTTATATTATGTTTGTTTGTTAGTAGGGGTTGGATTCTGTTCGTGGTTCTAATAACTTGTCTTTGGCACAGGTGACAGGTGCGGATGAGTGACAACGCCTGTGTGTGGATAAGGCCACAGAGCAGGCTACATCAGGTATACGTTATTAAGTCGCATCTCCTTTTTGTTGTGCCCTATCTCAGGGTATACATATATAATGCAACGAAGCCTTGATGGATAGGATTCATTGCGGCGGCGAAATCAATATTACTCATACAGGTTTTGAAATTATGGTATTTAATCTTCCGCTATAAATAATGTCTTCCGCTAAGGGTAACAAAGCGCACTCTTTAATAATGTCTTCCGCTAAGGGTAACAAAGCGCACTCTTTAATAATGTCTTCCGCTAGAATACAGCTTCCCTACTCTGATGGTGTGTAGTGACTTTCGCTTAACACCACCCCTAGGTGTGACTTCGGAGTGTTCCAGGAAAAGGGTTGGAGAAGCTAGTGCCTTCACCCTTCGGAGTCGCTTCGGCGTCGTGCTAAAGGGTGGTGTGCGATAAGATCCCCCGGTCGGACCGTCGATTTGGGAGGGGGGGTCTTACAAATGGATCAGAGCGTAACCGATCTTTCGACCTATTCATGATCACAGAAACACATATTGCTCCGCTAATCGTTGTAGCGTGGTTCGGGACGAACCACTGCAGCGGAAGCGGTGGTGGACCTAAAAGGTAAAAGTTGGCAACAAACTTGGCATATATATGAACATTTTCACTCGAACTTATCAAATTCAGTTTTAGCCATGTAAAATATTTTTTTATCAGATCAACACTTAAATGTCTTTTACCACATCTGATCTCAACTAATGTTTTACCTTGTCCCCATAAAACACTTACATTAAACCCTGAAAATAACCACTTCAAATCTTGAACCCCTGGGTTTAATCCTCTTTGTTTTATTGGGATTAAATACTCGTTTTCAAATTTCCATTCGAGGTGAACTAATCAAATGGAATTTTGTGTACGATGTAAGGATTTCATTGCTAATTTCTAATCTCAGGTTTAAGCCTCTTTGTTTTATTAGGATTAAATACCCATTTTCAAAATTCCATTCTAGGTAAACTAATCAAATTTTGTGTGCAATATGAGGATTTTATTACTAATTTCTAATCCCAGGTTTAAGCCTCTTTGTTTTATTGGGATTAAAATTATCGTTTTCAAAATTTCATTTAAGGTAAGCTAATTAAATGAAATTTTGCGTGTATATGGAGAATTGCTCTAACGATTGCAAATGTGAAGTATGCTTTGACTTGATCAATTTAACGATCTGTTGAAATTAAAGTCGTGCAATCGTAAAAGAACTATGATAAAATTTTAGTCTTTTCAATAACGTTAATATTTCAGGAAATGATTACTGAGGCGACGTACGGGATTGAAGTAAACTTGTGGCAAATTTATAAAAGCTTATATACAAACCATCCTAAAAAGTACATTGTTAGCATTCGTGGGACTTGCGATGTTTGCATACTCAGCCAGCCGGGAAGCCTCGTTAGAAAGGGTAAGCCACTAAGGACCCGAATGTGACGGTTACCTATTTTATTGCTTTTATGGTAAATTGTTTGCATTGGGAAAAGTGGCGGGTTGGTCATGCCCGTAGACCGTACGTACCGATGCGGGAAGGTTGACGACTCTAGGCGACAGGGGGATGTGCACCCCGGGAGCTCGGTTGTATCTTATATGCCCCGCTGGGTCCCTCCGCCGGTTGGCCAAATTCAATTGTTGCCTCCACTTCCAGTTGAGCTCGACTCCTTGGAAGGTGTTGAGTTGCCTCCACTTCCAGTTGAGCTCGGCTCCTGGGAAGGTGTTGAGTTGCCTCCACTTCCAGTTGAGCTCGACTCCTTGGAAGGTGTTGAGTTGCCTCCACTTCCAGTTGAGCTCGGCTCCTGGGAAGGTGTTGAGTTGCCTCCACTTCCAGTTGAGCTCGGCTCCTGGGAAGGTGTTGAGTGCCTCCACTTCCAGTTGAGCTCGGCTCCTTGGAAGGTGTTGAGTTGCCTCCACTTCCAGTTGAGCTCGGCTCCTTGGAAGGTGTTGAGTTGCCTCCACTTCCAGTTGAGCTCGGCTCCTGGGAAGGTGTTGAGTTGCCTCCACTTCCAGTTGAGCTCGGCTCCTTGGAAGGTGTTGAGTTGCCTCCACTTCCAGTTGAGCTCGGCTCCTGGGAAGGTGTTGAGTTGCCTCCACTTCCAGTTGAGCTCGGCTCCTTGGAAGGTGTTGAGTTGCCTCCACTTCCAGTTGAGCTCGGCTCCTGGGAAGGTGTTGAGTGCCTCCACTTCCAGTTGAGCTCGGCTCCTTGGAAGGTGTTGAGTTGCCTCCACTTCCAGTTGAGCTCGGCTCCTTGGAAGGTGTTGAGTTGCCTCCACTTCCAGTTGAGCTCGGCTCCTGGGAAGGTGTTGAGTTGCCTCCACTTCCAGTTGAGCTCGGCTCCTTGGAAGGTGTTGAGTTGCCTCCACTTCCAGTTGAGCTCGGCTCCTGGGAAGGTGTTGAGTTGCCTCCACTTCCAGTTGAGCTCGGCTCCTTGGAAGGTGTTGAGTTGCCTCCACTTCCAGTTGAGCTCGGCTCCTTGGAAGGTGTTGAGTTGCCTCCACTTCCAGTTGAGCTCGGCTCCTTGGAAGGTGCTGAGTTGCCTCCACTTCCAGTTGAGCTCGGCTCCTTGGAAGGTGTTGAGTTGCCTCCACTTCCAGTTGAGCTCGGCTCCTGGGAAGGTGTTGAGTTGCCTCCACTTCCAGTTGAGCTCGGCTCCTTGGAAGGTGCTGAGTTGCCTCCACTTCCAGTTGAGCTCGGCTCCCGGGAAGGTGTTGAGTTGCCTTCGTCTCCCGTTAAGCTCGGTTCACGGGAGGGGTATCAAGTGATGAAGGGTTTCTTGTTTCTCACGATTAGATCAATTTGAATCGTTCAAGCTACCCCGTAGTTCACGTAAGCTACTTGTATAGTACACGGCGGAAGCCGTCAACATAGCTCGTTAGGTAAAACCAAACCTAGAGACCCTTAAAATTTGGGATCATTCGACACCTCTAGTGGTCTGCAATACGTCCTGTTTTGAATCTCCATGACCCACTCGTATTTTCGGGGACGAAAATTTTCTTTGTTTTATTGGATTGTAACATCCCGACTTTGAAAAAGGGGCCTAGCCGGTTCAGTTGAACCCTTGGAGGAATCTAGGCCGGGTCATCAGGCAATCACGACCCGACCTTCACCACCTAGAGGTGGTCAGTTAGAGAAATGACTTTTTTTGGGCAGCATCGTGCCTCGCCACAACGTCAAAGTTGTTCATCGAGCATACGTGCTCCGAATCGACTTCCGTCAGTTACGTTAGACTCGTATAGTCGACACGAGTGCAACGGAACTCGTTTCGTTTCGATCAGAGGTCATTTGGTGAAAGTAACCGTTTTGAGTATCGCAGCGCGTCACGACGACGCAGTTTTAGAATATGGAGCATACATGCTCCGAATCGACTTTCGTCAATTACGTTAGACTCGTATAGTCGACACGAGTGCAACGGAACTCGTTTCGTTTCAATCCGAGGTCGTTTTAAGAAAACCACTATTTTGAGTAACGTCGAGCGCGACAACAACGCCATTTTAAAATGTTGGGTGAACGGACTCGGAATCGACTTCGGATGCTTTCGTTAGCTTCGTAGGGTTGACACGAACACAACGGCACCCTCTGCACATTTTAGTGGCGTTTCTGTTGGGAGTTATGATATATATATAATATACCTATATATGAATATAAATATATGATTATATATATATACTAATATATGTACATATATTAAGGAGCTAAAAAGGGAATCCTAAAATCAGAACTAGCGAAAGAAGGGGGAGCGGCTAAACCAGGGGGCGAGCTCCGGTGGCAGGATCGCGAACCCAAGCTCGATCTTCCTCCCTGGACGAGTGCCCATGGGGCGATGGCCACCTGTGCTTTTGGATTCGGAAAAGGAGCTCCGGTGGGAGCTTCCGATTGGCCGGTTCTGGCTATAAATGGAAGGCTTCGCCTTCGTTTCTGAAAGGCTCGACGGCAAGGTCCCCTCTTCTCCATCATCTCCCCCCCCTCCTATTTCCTCTACTCTCCCTCTCATGGCAGAAAATCTTCCTCTTACCTCTTGATTAGGCGTGGATTAATGGAGTCGAACTACTCCAAAAAGGGGTGGAGATTGAATCTCCCTCTCCTTCTATCTCTCTCTCCATGCCCCATAGATTTCATTTTCTGCAAACTAGCATTTTAAAGATGAAAAACCTGAATAATGAAAGAAGTAATGATATGCATAAGTATAACTTTGGATCAAGTCTCGGCAAATCGGGAAAAAACATTTGATTAACCTCTCATGGTTTCGAATGATCCTCAACCTCCTGCTTTATTATGCTAACACGAATAAATATAATTGGGAGGTGAAGATGCAGCCACCTTAATTGGGAGGATATTGAATTTTGTTCATCTTCATCTCCCATGTGATTTATGGTAACTTCTTCCTAATCTACTTTTCCTACGAAATGAAATCTTGATAATAGTTTGGAGATGGGGGGTTGCTATAAGCAATGGAGGCTTGACTCCAAGCAACTTGGGAAAACTGCAATTTTTCTTCCATTTATAGGTCTTCCTACTATACTGCTCAGGATTAGTTATGGGGTTGATGGTTATATGAAGATAAATTTATATATATATATTGGCAAGATCATCTCTCTCTCCCTCTCTCTCACTGGCTATGCAAGTTCTTATATATATATGCACATAATTAGTAGGTTTAGAGTGGGCCTGGTATGGGGTTTCACTTATAGAACTTGGAGGAGTTTGATGAGAAGCTTTTAGAATACATGGGTTTATTTATCCAGGCTATTGGCTGCTTGCTTTTATGCTAGGGATTCCTTGGATCATATGCTATAAGTGGCTTGGTTTTCTTGCGAGAAATTTGTCTTACTTATGCTAGCTGCCTGAAAGGCTACTGATCTTGGACATCCTTATTGGCTAAATTCCGATCCTGGACATTTTCGTTGGCAAAATTTCTGATTTATTGGGTATTATGTGCCTCTAGAAACCTTGTTTATTTTGTTTAAAAGGAGGGGGCTGCTGCTGTTGTTTTAAATGGGGCTGCCTTGTTCTCTTTGTTTAAAGGGGAGGGCTTGTGCTGGCAGTCCTCATTACCTGGTTTTTGGAGGCTTATGTTGGCAGTTTTTTTTGGGGCTAAATTTGGGTTGATATCTATATACATATGGGGTGCTGCCTTCTTTTTCTTTCCTGGTTACATCTATGGGGGGGTGCTGCCCTTTTTCTTTTGTTAATATATGGGGGGTGCTGTTATACATGTTCTTGGTTGGAGGCTACATCTTATTCCTTGTCTAATCAAGGGCTGTTGCTATGTTCTTTATCTATGGGCTGCCAAGTTTGATAAATTGGGAGTTTAAAACTTTAAATCTCTATATTTGGGGCTGCTCCTTGTTAAGTTGGACTGCAGGTTGGTGGTTTGGGCTGCTCCTTCCCTGTTGGTTTGTTTTTCTTGGGGGGCTGCTTCTTATGTTGGGTATTTGGGGGCTGTTGTTACCCTCCTCTCCTTGTTGGTTTGGGGGCTGCTCCTCCTTTAGTTGGACTGCAGGTAGGGTGATGTGGGGCTGCTCTCTTGCCTTGTTGATTTGGAGTTGCCTCTTTTGTTGTTGCTTTGGGCTGCTCCTTCCCTGTTGGTTGGGGGGGCTGCTCCTTGTTAAGTTGGACTGCAGGTTGGTGGTTTGGGCTGCTCCTTCCCTGTTGGTTTGTTTTTCTTGGGGGGCTGCTTCTTATGTTGGGTATTTGGGGGCTGTTGTTACCCTCCTTTCCTTGTTGTTTTGGGGCTGCTCCTTGTTAACTTGGACTGCAGGTTTGTTGCTTTGGGCTGCTTCTTACCTTGTTGATTTGGGGCTGTTTGCTTTGAGCTGCTCTTACCTTGTTGATTTGGGGCTGTTTGCTTTGAACTGCTCTTTACCTTATTGATTTGGTGCTGTTTTGATGGGGCTGCTCCTTTCCTTGTTGGTTTGGGTGCTGCTCCTTGTTGAATTGGGCTGCAGGTTTGTTGCTTTGGGTTGCTCCTTTCCTTGTTGGTTTGGGGGCTGCTTCTTGCTAACTTGGACTGCAGGTTTAATAGTTGGGGCTGCTCCTTTCCTTGTTAGTTTGGGGGCTGCTCCTTGTTGTTTTGGGGCTGCTCCTTGTTAACTTGGACTGCAGGTTTGTTGCTTTGGGCTGCTTCTTACCTTATTGATTTGGGGTTGTTTTGCTGGGGCTGCTCTTACCTTGTTGATTTGGGGCTGTTTGCTTTGAGCTGCTCTTTACCTTGTTGATTTGGGGTTGTTTGCTTTGAGCTGCTCTTACCTTGTTGATTTGGGGCTGTTTGCTTTGGGCTGCTCTTTACCTTGTTGATTTGGGGCTGTTTGCTTTGAGCTGCCCCTTTACCTTATTGATTTGGGGCTGCTCCTGTCCCCTCTTGGTCTAATGGGGGCTGCTGCTGTATTTTTAATAAGGGGGTTGCCCTTCATAGCTCACGACAAGGTATGATAGCTTCACTCTCTCTTCCTCCTCCTCCTACCTCAATTCTCCCTCCCATGGCAGGAATCTGCCACTTATTAGTTTTCCTTGTCGTTCCGATTTGGTGAGGAATGGAGTCGTGCTACTCCGAATTGGTAGAGATTAGGAATGCGATCATATGCCTAGGCATGAAATTTATGGGGGACTCTCACACCATAAGCATCACCCAAGAGGAACCCCTTCTCCGCCTCTTACTTGAGCCTATCTTCATCTGGTTTGGTATCCGATTGAGGGAGCTTCATCTCTTCCTCCTCCGACAAATGGTAGACTCTAAACCTTATCTATTTTCGTCTACTCTTCATCTTATTTCTCTCTTTCACACTACTGTGCTACTTCTTGTGCCTATAAAGCTTATGGGTGTCTTGGGCTTGATTACCAAGCATTCAAGTGATTGACGGAAGTTTACATAAATACAAGCGGGTCTTATGTGGATGACTGGGGATTGATCGCCAAGCACCGAAATGATCGACGAAGGTCTACATGAATGCAATTGTGCCCTATGTGGGCAGGTTGGATTTGATTGCCAGCCGAGTTAAAACAGTGTTACCTTCTCGGATGAAGATATGCTAAGCATATATAGAGTTCGTCTTCTCTCCTCCTACAGGTTGCGAGTGGATATATTGCTGATCTTAAAGGGCGTCTCTTTTCTTCTCTTATGGAAATAGTTGCCTTCGAGAAAATAATTCCTACGGGAATACAAATGTTGCCTTCGAGAAAATAATTCCTACGGGAATGCAAATGTTGCCTTCGAGAAAATAATTCCTACGGGAATACAAATGTTGCCTTCGAGAAAATAATTCCTACGGGAATACAAATGTTGCCTTCGAGAAATAATTCCTACGGGAATGAAATGTTGCATTCGAGAAAATAATTCCTACGGGAATACAAATGTTGCCTTCGAGAAAATAATTCCTACGGGAATACAAATGTTGCCTTCGAGAAAATAATTCCTACGGGAATGAAATGTTGCCTTCGAGAAATAATTCCTACGGGAATGAAATGTTGCCTTCGAGATATAATTCCTACCGGAATGAAATGTTGCCTTCGGGAATGTGACAAGGGATAAAATCGGATGGCCTATGAGTTTTACTCTAGGGCAACCCGCACGACGGACGGTCTAGGCGGGCAACCCGTGCGAAACTAATAGAACTACGTGGGTCTGAGGCCGTATGCAGGATGATACGGAGTACGTAGGCGGTGGTCGCGGGAAGACCGCCTCGGCCCAATAAGAGTCCAGATATCACCTTCCTTATAATTGTTATATTATGTTTGTTTGTTAGTAGGGGTTGGATTCTGTTCGTGGTTCTAATAACTTGTCTTTGGCACAGGTGACAGGTGCGGATGAGTGACAACGCCTGTGTGTGGATAAGGCCACAGAGCAGGCTACATCAGGTATACGTTATTAAGTCGCATCTCCTTTTTGTTGTGCCCTATCTCAGGGTATACATATATAATGCAACGAAGCCTTGATGGATAGGATTCATTGCGGCGGCGAAATCAATATTACTCATACAGGTTTTGAAATTATGGTATTTAATCTTCCGCTATAAATAATGTCTTCCGCTAAGGGTAACAAAGCGCACTCTTTAATAATGTCTTCCGCTAAGGGTAACAAAGCGCACTCTTTAATAATGTCTTCCGCTAGAATACAGCTTCCCTACTCTGATGGTGTGTAGTGACTTTCGCTTAACACCACCCCTAGGTGTGACTTCGGAGTGTTCCAGGAAAAGGGTTGGAGAAGCTAGTGCCTTCACCCTTCGGAGTCGCTTCGGCGTCGTGCTAAAGGGTGGTGTGCGATAAGATCCCCCGGTCGGACCGTCGATTTGGGAGGGGGGTCTTACATGTCACTCTGAGTCAAGCTCACTACATAGAGCAGATTCTTAATACCTGGGTTATAAAGATTGTAGGCCTGTTGAAACACCAACTGATCCGAACGTCAAGCTGAGTCTGAATGAAGGAACAAGCGTTGATCAAGTCAAGTACTCAAAGATCATTGGAAGTCTCATGTACGCCACAAGCTGCACTAGACATGACATTGCTTTCTCCGTAAGCATGCTAAGTCGCTTTACCAGTAGTCCAGGCAAAGAGCATTGGGATGCCCTAGATAGGATGATGAAGTATCTCAAAGGTACTAAAGACCACGCTCTGTGCTACACTGGTCACCCTCCTACTTTGGAAGGTTACTCTGATGCCTCCTGGTGTTCAGAAGTTTCAAACAGCAAGTCCACAAGTAGATTTATATTCACATTGAGTGGTGCTGCAGTTACTTGGAAGTCCAAGAGACAGACTTGCATAGCTTTGTCGTCTATGGAACCCGAGTTGTTTGCCTTAGCTTCAGCTGGTGAAGAGGCAGGCTGGATCAGGAATTTGATCTTAGACATTCCCTTGTCTAAACTTCAAGTCAATTCTTTAAGCCTATACTGTGATAATCAGGTTGCAGTCCAAGTTGTTAAGAATGTCCTCTTTAACACTAAGAGACGACATGTACGACTGAGACACGCCCTATTGAATTATCTTAAAGAACAAGGCGTTATTACTTTGGTCGACGTGCGATCAAAGGATAATCTAGCTGATCCACTGACAAAAGGAATGCCCCGAGACCGTTCAATCAAAATAGTGGGGCAAATGAGACTCAGAGCGGTTTGAAACCAGCCTAAGTCCGAATGTTTTGATTCCTTCCTTTGTCAAACCTAGCATATTGTGCTCCGTTGGTGTTTTGGTTGCTGAGTACGAATTTCTAGTTGGTTGTTTCATTCCACATTTGATGATAACAACCTCATCCAGATTCGTCTTCCTTAACTTGGAGGAGAGTGTTATTCCACATTTGATAACACGATCTAACTTGTTTTGGACCTTCTCCTGTTGATTGGTTCCATTCCACATTTGATGAGTTCCAATTAACCCTAGAAGAACAGTAACCAGGATATCACACACAGGAACATAGATATAGCTGCGTTGTCCAGAAGTCTGAAATCGTTTCGCTTGGAAACAGTTAATAGATTCTGCGGTTAAACCTGAAATATTATACATATATCCTCTAAGCATAATTTAAAGTACTACGTTCTTATATACAGAACTAGATACATGTACATTTTCCATAGTTGAATTCATTCTGAATGAAGTTCTCTGTTGGAAATTACAGGAAATGCTGCTGCAGGAGGAGCACATGCTGATTGGGATCCTGAGAAGGATGATCTGCTGGATGATGGTTTCTAGAGTATCTGCTTGGTTTTCTTTCTCTGACTTAGAGCATTGATTAGCTCTCTTTACCTGTTTTGTTTGGACTATTTCATGCTCTTTTGTTGATCATGAGACATTAGGTCTTATGGTACCTATTTCTCTGATTGTACTTTTGAATTTCATGTGATGCTGCTTAGTTTATGTTTTACTCTTATGTGTGCATACATAATTTTGTTTTCTTCAGTCCAATATGTCATAACAGATGCTTTCGGACACGGTTGTGCAATGAGTCGAACTGTTGAACACTACACACACCAACCCTTTTTCCAACGTCGGTATACCGCGGACATAGGAGGAGATTGTTAGGTATATTATTTATAATATGTCCGCGCGTATCAGGACCGACTCGGAACGACCCAATGGGTTCCGTGTCACTAGGGTTAGGCTCTACGCTGGAGATACTATAAAGGCTCATTCCACATGTTGATGAGGTCTTGTGGACTATCTTGAGCGGAGCCTCAACATATATATTTGGTAGCGTCTTCCTAAAAAAATTTAAATAAAAATTATTAAGACAAAATAAATTTATTAATAAATTTATGATACAATTATTAATTATTTATCAATAGCAAAATTTAATTTATCAAGTTATAATAGCACCCTTAAAATATAATAATTCAGAAAATGAACTCACTTCATTGTTCCAAAATGTGAGGCAAAAGTCTTCTCCTCAGTTGACCCACTCGGGTAATCAAAGTATGGGTGGCGCAGAATCCCCAGCCTCTTCCCGCTCAACCCCCCCGGATTCAACAGCCGCCGGAATCCTCCGCTCGGAATAAACCCCGCCGCCGCCCCCGTCATCTCCGCGTCCAGCGGATCGTACCCCGCGATCACGTCCAGAAGCGCCGCCGCGTCTTCCACCGTTCGTGCCATCGGCCCCACCGTGTCCAACCTCGGCGAGATGGGCACAATTCCTGACCGGCTCGTTAGGCCCGACGTCGGCTTGATGCCCACCACCGAGTTGAACCCCGCCGGGCAGGTGATCGCACCGTACAAATCCGTCCCCAGAGAAACAGCCACCAGATTCGCCGCCACCGCAATGGCTGACCCGCTGCTGGAGCCGCAAGGATTGATCGTCCCGGAATAGGGGCTCCTGCCTTGTCCCCCGCGGGGGCTCCACCCCTGGGGAGCGTCCAATGACCGGAAGTGGTCCCACTCGCTCATGCTAGCCTTCCCGAGAATGACGGCGCCGGCGTCTCGGAGACGCTTGATGACGCCGGCGTCACGCGGCACGACGGAGCCGAGGAGGGCGAAGGAGCCGGAAGTGGTGTTCAGCTTGTCGCGGGTGCTTATGCTGTCCTTGACCAGGACGGGGATGCCATCAAAGGGGCTGCGGGGGCCGCCTGCGCTGCGCCGGCTGTCGGCTTGAGATGCGTCGGCGAGAGCGTCGGGGTTGACTTCTGTGACGGCGTTGAGTTTGGGGTTCAGAGCGGTGATTTGGTTCAAGTAGTGCTGGACGAGCTTGTAGGAAGTCAAGGTGCCGTCTTTGAAAGCTGCTTGGATGCCGGCGACGGTGGCCTCCTCGAACTCGAAGGGAGTTTGAAGAAGCAGCCTTAATTGAAGTGGAATTTCATTAAAGCGGGTTAATTTGGGAAGAAAGGAAATGAATTTGAAAGAAAAAGAAGAGATTGACATGTAAAAGCATGCATATATAATTAACCAATTACCTTTTGCCCGCCATTTTTGGCCAAGAATCTGGCTCTCGTAGTGCAGAAACAACAACGAGGGCTAAAAGAAGAAGACGAAGTAGAAGAAAAAGAAGGGAGAACGCCATGGACGATATGCAGCAGACTTAATTAATTCCTTAGCTAATTAAATTGATTCCAATACATCCCCTTTATAGCTTCTATACGAACTCCATTGTTCTCAACTCTCTATTTTTTTTTTATTATTTTAAGGTCGCATTGAAATTATCTTAAATTCATAATGTCAAATTGTCAATGGTCTTTGGATTTGAATATTTAATTAATTATTAAATTTTGGAAAAACATCACCAAATGGCGTTAATTTTGGACACAAATATTGTTTCAAAATGGTATAGCTTATTATGAATTAAATCGTCCTTAGCATCTCAGCCATACACACTCCTGAGATGCTAAGGACGACACCTTGTACTCGGCTTTCGTGGTAGAAAGGGAAATAGAGTCCTGCTTCTTGCATCCGTGTATCAATGCAGCTTGAAGTCACCACCGTAGTCTACATCCGTGTACCCATGCAGCTTGAAGTCAGACTTCTCTCCATAGGACAACCCCATCTTAAGGGTTCCCTTCACATACTTCAATATCCCCTTAGCTGCCTCCAGATGAGGCTTCCGCGGCTCCTGCATATACCGACTAACTCGGCCGACAGCAAAGGATATGTACGGCCTCGTGATAGTCAGGTAGATAAGACTCCCCATCAGTGCCCGAAAGATCTTCGGATCAGGAAGAATCCTCCCTTCTTCCTTCTGAAGCTTCAGCTCTGCCTCCAGAGGAACGGAACTGCTCTTCCCCATAGCTTTCATATTTCTATGTTTTTTTTTTATGTTTGGATTGTGCTAAAAATTTAATGGCAGCATTGAAATTATCGTAAATTTAACATAATCTCTAGAGCTTATGCTTGGACGCGTGGATTCAAAATAAACCCTATGCGATGATAGAAATTGAAGCAACGGCTAATATTTAGCCTGTGTCTCACTTAGTTGATAGCAATGATATATATATAGTACAGGTGATCATAGCAGCGATATCAGTTGAAGCAACGAGTATGATTTAGCACGGAGGTCCGCTTCTATGGCCAACCGCGACAGTGCACGGGGGCCCTCCACGTGGATTTTAAGACGAAGTTGAATGTTTCATGAAATGATATTTTTTTCTTTTAATATATAAATATATATAATGCAACTGTCAATTGTATAAGACACTAGAAGAAATATAAGGTGATTGATAACCATGCATCTTCTTTGGCTATTCATATCCCTTTTATTTTTAAATACAAGATATTATTAAATCCTCTAAACACATAAACGTACCCCCTCATGTTTCTCGCTCACGCCCAAAACTTGCTGTTAAGACGTCAGAGACGAGGAAAAACAGAATGCAGAGGAAAAGCTTTTGTATTCAGAAAAACTGAGAATGAAAAACTAGTATTTACACCCTCCTCTTGACTCTTATATATATAGCAACAGGAAAATAGCAACTAACTCTAAAATAAAGTGATAAAAAGAAATACATATACAAATATTATTTCAACACCCCCCTTCAAGTTGGCATTTGGATTTTGTTAAAAATGCCCAACTTGAAAAGAAAAAATTGTAATGCCATTTTTCCAAGAGCTTTAGTGAATAAATCTGCAACTTGTCTTTTGGTCGAAACATAGCTTGGAGCAATCATTTATGCTTGCAATTTTTCACGAACTAAATGACAATCAAGCTCTATATGTTTAGTTCGCTCATGGTAGACAGGATTAGAAGCTATATGGATAGCCGCTTGGTTGTCACAATGTAAAGGGACTGGAGTCAATCCAGTGATTCCAAAATCTGCCAGTAAATTGATTAGCCAAGTCAACTCACAACATGTAAAAGCCATGGATCGATATTCAAATTCAGCTGAACTTTTTGAGACAGTATTTTGCTTCTTTGTTTTCCAAGAAATTAGGGCTTCTCCAAGTTTGACACAAAAACCAGAGATAGATCTACGAGACATTGGACATGCTGCCCAATCGGCATCACAAAACGCTTCTAATTGCAGAATGTTGTTTGCTGGGTAAAACAACCCTTGTCCAAGAGTTCCCTGCACATATCTCAATACCTTGTAAGCCATATGGAGATGAGGAGTTCTCGGTTTGGCCATGAATTGGCTTAAAATGTGAACAGAATACGTAAGATCAGGCCGTGATACTGTCAAATATATGAGTTTTCCAATAATTCTAAGACCAGTCATTTACAACGGTAAAGTCATTTACAACGGAATCAAATACTTCTAAGAACAGTCATTTACAACGGTAAAGTCAAGATATAATTTCATGAATAGTAGTTTCTGTTTATTATTTATTATTTTACACGTGCAGAAAATAAGTTAGAATTATTACAGTCATTCTTATCTTGCAAAAACTGTTTTTCTTAAATTACCACTTAAAGAAAAAGTCTCTTATTCACCAATAGGCTGACCCATTTTGGGCTGCTTTTGCAGGGGTCACAGGTGGGGATTTACGCTTAGGATAAGCGCCTCAGCCCTCCTGCTTAGTCGGTTTTATTTACTTGTATTTCCATTCAGTTTATGTATTTACTTGGAAATGAACTCTTAGAGCTACTATTTGTATCAGTGTATCAGATTGTTGTAAACATTTCAGTGATTCAGTAATTTCAAGTTACTAATAGTTGGCTCTGTGAATCAACCTTTGAGGTACCCCTTTTACCCTTTTTACAAATGCTTCCTCTGTTGTAAGTATCTTTGTTTTAGTCGTTTTCTTTACCTGCTAGCAATTTAATTTAGTACTGCCTCTTAGTTTGCTCCTTATCGCGGGCCCGGCCGGACTGTTGATATGGTGATAAACTGGGAGGGGGTGTTACAATTGGTATCAAAGCGAGGTTTAGGATCCCTTGACCCAGAATATTCACAGAGCCATAGGATTTCAACTTATCCAAGTGTGACGTCAGAGTCATTAAGTTCTTAACGCTTAGCCGTGTTGATTCCTATGAAAATCTCCCCAGTTAAAGATTTTTCTTATCCAGTATTGACCTTTATGTTCCATCTTTTAGGCACCACGAGGAGGCGAGACAGGCGAGCCCTCTCGTCAGAACACTACGCCAGAGATTGGAATGGATGACGGAGGTGCGCCAGCAGCACCCGCAACTCCAGCAGCACCTGCAGCTCCAGCAGCACAAGCAGGGCCTGACCCCAACGATCTGGCAACGATTGTCGCCAGGACAGTAGCAATGGCCCTACTAGAGTTCAGGAATGGACTGCCTGCAGGAAACCCAGAAGTAGCTCCTGCACCCATGGCTGCTGATTTAGGAATGGATCGTTATTTGAAGAATTTCCGCAGTCTCTTGCCCGCAAATTTCGACGGGGAAGAGAGCCCGATGCAGACAGATGACTGGCTCATCAAGACCCGAGACTTATTAGAAGTTATGTAGTGCCCAGAGAACAAGAAGGTTTCCCTCGCAGCCTTCCTCCTGCAAGGTGAAGCCAATCTGTGGTGGACTAGGCATCTAGCAGACGATCCTGCTGGTCGGACAGCTGATATGTTCACTTGGGCTG
Source organism: Dactylorhiza incarnata (assembly GCA_033032865.1). Lineage (NCBI taxonomy): Eukaryota > Viridiplantae > Streptophyta > Magnoliopsida > Asparagales > Orchidaceae > Dactylorhiza > Dactylorhiza incarnata. The sequence goes on from JAWHQI010000085.1 coordinate 5,106,123, forward strand.
AATTCTCCAGAGCACTAGCTAGCTGGTTCGTACCCCCATCTGAGCGTCGCAGTCTCCAGGAGAAATATCTCAGGCTGATTCAGGGGGACAAGACGGTCATAGCATACGAAAGAGAACTGACTCATCTATCATGCTACGCGGTAGTTATGCAAGGAGATGAGGAAGACTATGCAACCGGTTCATAGATGGGCTGCGTGATTCTCTGAGGCAGCCACTGATGACGATGGTCAATGCGGATTACAGGAGTGTGGTTGACACTGCTAGGAAGCTGGAAGCGGACCAGCAGAAGGTTCAGAAGCGGAGCAATTTCCGTTCTAAGCGCCCTCAAGATGTACCTCAGCAGCAGCATCATCAGAGCAAGAGCAACCAGGGCAGAGACTGGAACAAAAAGCACAAGACTGATGGCAGGAAAAATGAGCAGACCAGATCAAAGGGCAAAGACTATCCCCTCTGCCCGAAGTGCAACCGACACCATCATGGTGAATGCCTGCTAAATGCTGGTGTCTGCTATAAGTGTCAGCAGCCGGGACACATAGCCCGCTACTGTCAGGGGACTCCGATGATCCAGGTAGCAAAGCTATTTTGAAATGTGTGATTTATTTAGATCCTATCATTACCGATTCCTAATACTAAAACTTGTATGCTCAGCCGAAGTTTGAGGTTGGTGGTCCAAGTGGGACTGTCAAGGACAAGGCACCGTTGGGAGCAGAGGTGAAGCCACCCCCTGGGCGTGGACCAGTGCAAGCTAGGGCTTATGCTCTTGGCCAACGAGAAGCCAAGGAGCAGGAGGACGTTGTGACAGGTACGCTTTGGTTTTAGAACTTTTAGTACATACCTCCTAAGTGGCAATTTAAGAAATTAAAATTTTGCTTAATCATGCACTTAGGTATCCTCATGGTACTAAATTTCGCCGCGAAGATCCTCTTTGACACGGGTGCCTCGCACTCGTTCATATCAGAGTATCTGGCGCATAAATTGGACCTAAAACTAGAAGTCCTCCCAAAATCAGAAGTCTTAGAAGTCACGATGCCAAACGGATCGGTCTTGCTTACCAGGCACAAGTGTCGAGTTCCGGTTCGTTTGGGAGAAACAGAAATCCTCATAGAAGCCTCCCTCCTCCCGCTTGCTGAATTTGATTTGATCTTTGGGATGGAATGGCTAGCTGCCGTGAATGCCAAGATAGATTGCAGAAGAAAGGAAGTTCAGTTCGAGGGACCCAATGGGATCGTCATCACCTTCCAAGGCATGAAGGGAATATCCAAATTGATTATTTCCTCCATCAAGGCCGTCAGGTGCGTCAACAAGGGTTGTGAGTCATTTTTGGCATTGATGAATGCTGAAGCTCAAGTTAGTATAGCAGAAGTACCTGTTGTTCAGGAGTACCCAGACGTGTTCCCAGAGGAGTTACCTGGTGCCCCGCCTCCCCGAGAGATTGATTTCCAGATTGACCTAGTGTCTGGAGCCGCACCAATAGCCAAGACTCCGTACCGCATGGCTCCTAGGGAACTTGCAGAGTTGAAGGTTCAGTTGCAGGAACTGCTAGACTTGGGTTTCATTCGCCCCAGCACTTCCCCTTGGAGTGCACCAGTCCTTTTTGTCAAGAAGAAAGATGGCAGTTTGAGGTTGTGTATTGACTACCGCGAGCTGAATAAGTTGACAGTGAAGAATAAGTATCCTATTCCCAGAATAGATGACCTGTTTGACCAACTTGAAGGGTGCAGCACCTTTTCCAAATTGGATTTGAGGTCAGGTTATCATCAGCTGAGGATTCGTGATGCGGATATTCAGAAGACTGCTTTTAGTACTAAATACGGGCACTACGAGTTCGTGGTCATGCCGTTTGGGTTGACTAATGCCCCGTCTGCATTTATGGATTTGATGAACAGGGTATTTCGGGAATTCTTAGATCAGTTCGTGATCGTTTTCATAGATGACATCTTAGTATATTCGAAGAGTGCCGAAGATCATGCCACTCACCTCAGAACTGTGTTGGGTACTCTCCGGAAGAATCAACTGTACGCCAAGTTTTTGAAATGTGAGTTTTGGCTTCCTGAAGTTGCATTCTTAGGCCATGTTATCAGTCAGAAGGGCCTTGCCGTTGACCCGAAGAAGATAGAGGCCATAAAGGGCTGGCCAAGACCTCAGGCCGTCGCCGAGATTCGCAATTTCCTTGGACTGGCAGGCTATTATAGGAGATTCATTCAGGATTTCTCAAAGATAGCGCTACCGATGAACACGCTCACCAAGAAGGGTCAAGCTTTCACTTGGACAGTCGAGTGTGAGTTTGCTTTTGAGGAGCTGAAGACCAGACTGATGTCCGCCCCGATTTTGAGCCTACCGTCAGGTCCAGATGGATTTCAGATTTGCAGCGATGCCTCAGGTCAGGGTTTGGGTTGTGTGCTTATGCATCATGGGAAGGTCATAACTTTCACCTCCAGGAAGTTGAAGGTGCATGAGAAGAACTACCCTGTGCACGACCTAGAGTTGGCAGTAGTCATTCACGCACTGAAGATTTGGAGGCACTACCTTTATGGGGTGCGGTGTGAGATTTTCGCCGACCACAAGAGCCTTAGGTATATCTTTGATCAGCAGGAGCTCAATATGCGGCAGCGGAGATGGATTGAGTTTCTCTCCGACTATGAGGTGGATATTCAGTACCACCCGGGAAAGGCCAACGTGGTGGCTGATGCTCTTAGCAGAAGGGGTTCCAGCTATTCCTTGATCACTCAGCAGGAGGAGTTGGTGCGAGCCTTAGAAGGTTTGGAGATCAGTGTAGTGCCACACACCAGTCGTGGTAATGCAAGCCTGAATTGGATGGAGGTCACTTGTGACATTAAAGACAGGATCCGGACAGCATTACCGCTGGATCTGAAGATGGCGGTTATCTGGGAGTTGACCCAGGCAGGTCAGAAGGAGGGATTCATCATCCAGGAGGGTCTTTTGTTGCACGGAGGTAGAGTGTGCATACCTGATGTGGATCACCTTCGAGAGGATGTTCTGTTCGAAGCTCATAACTCTAGATACTCCATCCATCCGGGAAGCACAAAGATGTATGCTGATTTGAAGAAGGTGGTTTTGTGGCCCGGTTTGAAAAGAGATGTGGCAGAGTATGTTGACAGATGTGAGACCTGTAAATTAGTTAAAGCTGAATGTCAAAGGCCGGGGTGCAAGCTGCAGCCTCTACCCATTCCAGAGTGGAACTTCGAGGACATCTCGATGGATTTTGTACATGGTCTTCCCCGATCTCAGAGTGGGAATGACTCTATTTGGGTCATAGTAGATCGTTTGTCCAAGGTTGCCCAATTCATCCCGAATAAGAAGACAGACCAGGTCCCGAGATTGGCACAGTTATACATTGATGAGATCGTCCGTTTGCACGGTGTTCCGAAGACGATCATTTCAGACAGAGATGGCAGATTCACCTCGAGGGAGTGGAAACATGTACATGAACGTTTGGGTACGAAACTGAATTTTAGCACTGCTTTCCACCCTCAGACAGACGGTCAGACGGAGCGCACCAACAGGACTATGGAGGATATGCTCCGGATGTGTGTTTTGGATTTTGGTGGCAAGTGGGAGAAGTACATTACTCTAGTTGAATTCTCCTACAATAATAGTTTCCAGGCTAGCATTAGGATGGCACCCTTCGAGGCACTTTATGGCAGGCAGTGTCGGACACCGTTATGTTGGGTTGAAAGTGAAGAAAGAGCTGCCAACAAAGAATCTTGGGTGGACAAGACCACAGAACGAGTTAAGCTCATTCAGGAGCGCATGAAAATAGCACAAGATCGCCAGGCCAAATATCATGATCAGAGGCACAGATCTGTGGAATTCAGTGTTGGAGACTTTGTTTATCTGAAGGTCAGACCAGTTAAGGGCGTTTCTCGAATCAAGCGGATGAAGAAATTGAGTCCAAGGTTCGTTGGTCCTTTCAAGGTGCTTGAACGCATAGGTGAGGTCGCCTATAGATTGACCCTACCTGAGGATATGAGTGGTTTACACGATGTTTTCCACTTCTCCTATCTGAGGAGAGTAGTTAGAGATTCTAATCAGGTGATCAGTACCGAGGAAGCACCAATCGAATCAAATCTCAGCATCAGTATTAAGCCAGTCAGAATAGTGGACTAAAGGATTCAGAAGCTCAGAAATCGAGAGATCCGTTTTGTGAAAGTCCTTTGGATGAACTGTGGAAAACCAGAGTATACTTGGGAAAGAGAAGATGAACTCCAGAGCAATGAAGAGTATACTTTCCTCTTTGACCCAGGTATGTTTATAATTTTCGTGGACGAAAATTCTTTTAGGAGGGAAGATTGTAACATCCGTAAATTTTAAACTGTGAAAAATTATTGCAGGGTCTGATCGCGAACGAATGTGAACGCGACTTCGTCCTGTACATGTGTGTCCGCTGACCCATGATAATCAATTTTTCTCTTGCTAAGACATCAAATTAGTAGCGTACCCTATTGAGAAGTTGTGTTCCACGAAATTATACAGGATTCGCGAAATAATAATGCTCTAAGTTAAGTGGATTTTGAGGTCAATGGCAAATTTGTAAATAGGTTACATAACCTATTTCCACCTCATTAAATAGCCACGGTTTCCCCTCTCATTCACGCCTCCAGAGCTCTGGGGCTTACGAAATCGCCGTTTAGGGTTTAGGGTTTCCGTCTCCCGCACGACCTGATTGACGGGAAAGGCAGTCGATTCCAGCGGCAGAAGGCTCCGGCGACCCCTTCTCCCTCGTCGGATTCACTGGACGCCGCCTGTACCACAACCAGATCGCCCCTATTACGATTCCTAGAGGTCGGGAGTTCTCGTTTTCCCTCTCTCAGCCATTGAAGCTTCCAGGTAACCCTACTGTGGATTGGTTTCAACTTTTCTGAAGGGTTTAGATATCTCCTTCCTCACTCTAGTGTGGATCTATCAGAAATTATTTCTCGTACTTCCGGGAATTTTCCCTTGACGAGAGGGTAGCGAGCAGAGTGCGCCATCTTGCTAGAGAGCTTGTTAAATCGTTACAGAAGAAAGCATGCCGCCACGTCAAGTGTATGAACGGCGCAACCCCACGGTAAGAGACTCTACCCAGTTCTTATAAGTTTTACAGATAGTAATCAGCAGTAATTAATTTCTATTATTTAGTCTTATAACTTCACGTAGACAGGCAAGCACATTTATTTTTAAACTGCTTGCGCCACCCGCTTAGAGGAAGCGTGGTCTAAACAGTATTCAATATTCAGTTTTCGTCCCCTTACGTAGTCATATAGCAGCGCTCAGTAAACTCATAAGGCACAGTAGACCTTTGGGTAAACTCATAAGGCACAGTAGACCTTGTGGGTATTTTAATGCGGAGACAGAACCCGGACATCATGCAGTAGGTTCGAGCCCGTGTCCTTGTGACACTAGAACGTTTCTGTTCGTTAGTAGAGGCTCGGACCGTTAGATCTCGCGTCAGGAAAGCTATATTGATGATTTGGGGTATGCAGAAGCAGCGAGCCGTCTCGAGTGTACGGTAGCATGTGTATTAGTTTCGCAGTCGAATACACAATAGTACACCTAACAGTGGAATCAAATACTTCTAAGAACAGTCATTTACAACAGTAAAGTCAAGATATAATTTCATGCATAGTAGTTTCAGTTTATTATTTATTATTTTACACGTGCAGAAAACAAGTTAGAACTATTACAGTTATTCTTATCTTGCAAAAACTGTTTTTCTTAAATTACCACTTAAAGAAAAAGTCTCTTATTCACCAATAGGCTGACCCATTTTGGGCTGCTTTTGCAGGGGTCACAGGTGGGGATTTACGCTTAGGATAAGCGCCTCAGCCCTCCTGCTTAGTCGGTTTTATTTACTTGTATTTCCATTCAGTTTATGTATTTACTTGGAAATGAACTCTTAGAGCTACTATTTGTATCAGTGTATCAGATTGTTGTAAACATTTCAGTGATTCAGTAATTTCAAGTTACTAATAGTTGGCTCTGTGAATCAACCTTTGAGGTACCCCTTTTACCCTTTTTACAAATGCTTCCTCTGTTGTAAGTATCTTTGTTTTAGTCGTTTTCTTTACCTGCTAGCAAACTAATTTAGTACTGCCTCTTAGTTTGCTCCTTATCGCAGGCCCGACCGGACTGTTGATATGGTGATAAACTGGGAGGGGTGTTACATTTCTCTCCAATCCCGAAAGAGAACATTGGAGCACTGTGAAATGGATTCTGAGGTACTTGCATGGGACGTCAGACTTGACGTTAAGGTTTGGATATAGTGAGCCAGAGCTTCTGGGCTACACTGATGTTGATATGGCTGCAGATTTGGACTCCAGAAGATCAACCTCTGGGTACCTAATCCTATTTGCGGGGGGAGCTGTTTCGTGGCAGTCAAGACTACAGAAGTGCATTGCACTGTCGACTACGGAGGCAGAGTTTATTGCAGTCACTGAGGCAGGAAAAGAGTTGGGTTTCACTCAGGAGCGCTACACACTCTTATGTGACAGTCAGAGCGCGATTCATTTAGGGAAGAACCCCACCTTCCACTCGAGATCCAAGCATATTGATACGCGGTATCATTGGATACACGATACTCTAGAGCAGAGAGAGCTGGATTTGCAGAAGGTGCACACAGATGACAATGGAGCGGATATGCTTACGAAGACTATGTTGAGGGGGAAGTTCGAACATTGTGTGAGGATCGTTGGCATGGCGATCTCTTCCACATAAATGCAAAGGGGATAAATTGTTGGGTACAGTTCCCGTCCTTTGTGGAGAAAACTGTGAATTTGAGTTTTACTAACTTGGTGGTGCTGGATCTATCGACATATGGAGGAGACATGAAGGTCTTACCAAATGAAGATAATTAGAAGGACACATTTTTCACTTAGTCGAAAAGGGGGAGATTTGATTAGGTATTTTCTCCTAAGTGTGAAAGGGGCTAGCCACCTTTTGACCATGCTTTTCAAGCATGTGTTTCATGCAAGTGTGAAAAGGGGTAGCCGCCTTTGACTAAGAAATCAACATGTGCTCTTGAAGGAAGCTTCTAGGAAAGTGCCCAGAGGAAGCTTCATGACATGTGCTTTTGACCGAGGGAAGCTTCATGGAAGCTTCATGCACATGCTATCTACCACCATCTACCCCTTGGTTTTGGCCTTATAAATAGGCATGAAGGAGGAGGGGTAAGGCATCCACTTCTCTCCCATCTCAAGCATTGAAAGAGTTTCGAGTGAGGCCTTTGTGGCAAGCGTCTTAGTTTGGGGAGAGCTTTCGGACGTCTCTGCGACGTTGACGAGGAATACTTCGCCTACACGGATTAGATCTGGAGCAGACTTGGGCAAGGATTCGAAAGAGGCATCTTGGAGAGGATTTGTGTAATCCGTCTCGTCCGCCACTGTCAGTAACTTGCAATTTTTGCTACTGTTTATTGTGTAATATTGTGTGGTGCGAAGTTGGTGAAGATCCTGTGTGGATCGAGCAGGGAAAGCCTTGTAATTGCCTATCTGTTTTACACATTTTTAGTGGCGGCTTTCCGGGTTGGACTCTGATCGTCCTGTGGTTTTCACCCTATTGGGTTTCCACGTTATATCTGTGTGTCACCTTTATTGTCGTTATTGTGTTGTGTTTTGGTTGTGTATCGGCATAACGCTATGCGGTCGTGCAGGTACTTGTTCGAACTAATTTGTAGGTGCTCTGGTCGGGCTTGCGTGCTCTCTATCCCAACAACATTGAACACAAACAATTCGGTACCACTATCTCATCTGAAAATAGAAACAAGCATTGCCCAATAAATTATACCGTTTAACCCGTTGTTAAACTAAAGGTCCATTTGTTGCATCGTTATTTTTTCCGCAGCTGCATGAAAACTTCATTTTGAATCTAAATGAAGATGTAAGTGAGGTCAGGCATTCCCGAATGACAATTTGCAACCTTGCATCTAGCCGGGCCAAACAGACCCTAAACCTTGCATCTATATATGCAGTACACAATGTTTGCCTCTTGCTTTAAAATGTGCGCTCCGTGCTTCACATAATGTCATTATAGTTAATGAGTGACCACCGACACCGCTTGTATTGAGAAATAAACTAAAGGTGTGGAATAATGGACGCTAACAAACAAACATAATATAGGAACACAACATCACAATCACCATATTATTATACTTAAAACCCATGCTCTCATTCTAATTAGATGCCTACACAATGCTTTAATAATACCATTATCACAACTTACTCAAGACATGCACAACTTCATCCTCCATCATAACATTAAATTTTCTATTGGTCACTTTCAAATTGGCTAGACAAAACATCACGTAAAATTTCACTTGAAAAACCAGAAATCTCAGGCTCCGCTCAGTTGGGAAAATTTGAAAAGCTTCAAAATTAGAATTGGTGATGAAAAGATTAAATTTAATTGAAAATTGTTAGAAGTGTAACTTCAACTTCATCTCATTTCTTAGTGCGGGTGGAAGAAAAATGAAAGAGAAAGAAAATGCGATAGACGAGCAAAAACCATTAGACATTACATTTCATTGATTTCAAACGTAACATTGGTACATTGGTCCTTATATAATATAATGGCAGCAGCAGGAATGTGAATCGATACATTTAATTTTGGAAGTTTGAATGTCTTATTACATAGGGAATTCCTGTGCAATTAATACAGTCTTGGATCGTCTGGTTCATTTTCCAATAAAAATAACATCTAATTCTAATTCGAGATCTTCAATTCCGTCCAAACGAATAAACCCTAAGAAAATCTCAAATGCACGTTGATGATCATACATTTTTATATGAGGATCATGATCTATATAGCTTAACTTTAGTCTTCATGTCGCCACAACAGTACCCTCGAAGTTTACATAATTATAGCTCGCACCCCTCTAACTTTCGAAATTACAAAAGTCTCCCCTCAATGTTTACATTGCATAACATCCATGCACAAAAAAGTACCATCTTGGAATAAATCGTGAGGGGGGCTTTTGTGCATGAATTTTATGAAATATAAACATTGAGGGGGAGTAATTGTAATTTCAAAAATTAAAGGAGTGAAAGTTGTAATTAGGCAAACCTCAAGGGGATATCTACAATGGCAGTAGGTTAGGTGGCTTCCGGGCATTGGTGGCCTGTTCAAAGGCATAAGCTATCTCGATCAACTTAGAGTCTGAACCCCGTAATCCGGTAAAGCAAATGCCGAAAGGATGGCCGGAGCTGCTGTACCCGGCCGGCACGGTGACCACCGGCAAGCCGCCGATCGACGTAGCATAAAGGATGTCGGAGAGGGGGAACACCACCACATCTAACCCGTTGTCCTTCATCAGCTTATACACTCCGTCCTCCGTCAGGTCTTCCATTCTCTTCAAGGCCGCCTTCTCGGCGGCCCCCATCCCTTTCGTCTCCTCCGACGCCAGGAAGATCGGATGCCCGTACTCGCCCATCATTTTCTGCCCATTCAATCATTTAAATGTTAATTGCATGGATGCATGCAGCCATGCAATATATTTATATTATATATTATTATTATTATTATAAAATGACCTCAGCAGGGTGGCGGCTGTTGAAGGCTATGACGTCAGATAGAGATCTAGAAGGGGAGGAAACAAGATCTTTGAGGTAGGCGTTGACTGAAATCTTGAACTCAGCCAATAAGACTGTTGAGTGGCCGCTTGCAGTGAAGTTCTGAATGATTGCTTCATTTTTCAATTTCAGATTATCAATCAGCTCAGGCTCTACGTTGGAGATACTATAAAGGCCCATTCCACATGTTGATGAGGTCTTGTGGACTATCTTGAGCGGAGCCTCAACATTCTCAAGATACGAAATAAGGTTTTCGCTCTCTCTGTTCCGCTATCGTGCGTTTTTCTTTCTCGGCCGCAACTCTCCGTTCGCGAGACTTCTTCTTCCGCGAGTGAAGGATCGCAGTTCTTCTTTGCGAGTGAAGGATTGGTCGGAGTTTCTTTAGATCTTGCTCTCTCTCGCGGTTTTTTAGATTTCGCAGATCCCGTCGGCGTTTTCTCTGGAAGCCGCTACATCTCGTCAGAAATTGCAACAAGGCGTTCCTGAGATCTAGTGCTCTTCGAGATCTAGTGATCTTGAGATCTAGTGCTCTTCGAGATCTAGTGCTCTTCGAGATCAGGTGTTCCTGATTCAGGATTCTTAAAGAGTCTTCCCAGTCGAGGAAGATCGCAAGGATCCCCGCTCTTCTCTTTCCGTCGCAAGCCACCCCCGCCGATCTACATAATTTCTTTTTTTTGTCGTCGATCGCCGGAGAGAAGTAGATCTGCCAGTGTTGCGCCTAGATCTGTTGTGCTGCGCCTCTTTCCCGACGTCGAGGGAGATTCCTGCGATCTCTAGGTTTTTCTCTGGCCCGTGTTTGTTCTTCTCGTGTGTGAACCAGTCACCGTCTCCATTTCTGGGAGAGGAGATCTACTTCCCTGTTTGGAGAGGAAGATCTACAGTAAATTAAGCCACTAATTTGGGTTCAAAATCTGGTTTGGCTTCTTCATCTTGAGGAAATTCAAGGGCTAAGCCACTGATTTGGGTACAGATCACCAGCCTAGTTCTGTTCTGTCACGACGTTGGAGGAGTTCGGTCTGACTTAGTGGTGCTTGGAACAAACTTAATACTGGATTGGATCCGAAGTTTCCCGGTCGTCTTCGCGCGCATCAGGTGACTTTACTTCAGTTTTTTCTGTTCTAGATTTCCTTTGCGATGTCGAAGAAAAGTGCGCTCGACATCACCAAGCTGTAGTCCTTCGACGCGTCCGATTTCCTCAGTTGGAAAATACAAGTCCAGCTAGGAATGAAGGAACGCGACATCTTCTACACAGTTCAGAGCGACTTTGCGTCATCTGGCGAGGGCGTAGACGAATATCAGTGGAACAAGGATGAGGATTTCTGCAGGGACTACCTGTTGAATTCCCTCAATCCTCGTCTCGCACTGACCTACCACGCCTACAAGACCGCAAAGGAGATCTGGGATTGTCTCAACGCGCATTTCTAGAAGGAGGAGGTGTTGTTCAAATCGCTCATTGGGGAGAAGTTCTTCAACTTCCGCCTCAAGGCGAACCTGCCGATCACCTCCCAGATCATAGAGCTGGAGAACCTGCGCAACAAGCTGGAGGACGATCAGTCGAAGATGGACGACAATCTGTCCGTGTACTTGATTCTGAGCAAGCTACCTGCGGAGTGGCTGACATTCAAGACAGAGATGCACAGGCGGAAGGAGAAGATTACTCTGGATGAACTCAAAAGGTTCATTCACATCGAGGACCAGAACATCGCTGGAAAGAGCGCGGAGCAGGTTGTTCAGCCCCCACAGGCTGTCAACTTCGTTTCTCGACCTAATAAGCCTCCTTGGAAGCCCCCGATACCTAAAGTTGACCCTCCTGCCCAGTTGGCTGTCAAGAAGCCTTCTCTAAAAAGGAATAAGGGTAAATGCAACAACTGCGACAAGTGGGGTCACTGGGCTGCTGACTGTAGGGGTCCGAAGAAGCAAAAGGATGAAGCTCCACCTCATGCGGCAAACATGGTGGTCGATATTTCTGATCCCAAGTCCTTTGTGGCTATGATCGGGAGCAATCACCGCAGTGCGTCTTCTGAGTGGTGGCTGGACAGCGGTGCTACCTGTCATGTCACAAATGACAGAGGTCTACTCTCCGACGTCAGAGCAGTCCGAGACAGAGTAGAGAATTGCAATGGAGGAAAGTAAGTCGTCACTCATGCTGGGACGGCAAAGCTCGTCCTCTCTTCAGGTAAAATTTTATTTTTGCAAAATGTTAAGTTAGTTCCTAATTTAACCAAAAATTTAATTTTTATGAGCTTGTTAGATAAGTCCGGAATGTCCTTCACGACCATTAGCGGTAGAATAACACTGTCTGTTAATTCACATTATTTTGGTTGCGCTTACTTAATCAATGGAATGTATATACTTAGCCTAGAAAATGAGTGCACACTACAACAAACTGTACTTATAGTAAGGACCTAAATCGTTACAATAAGTGCCAAAAATCGTTACAAAAACTCTTTGGTAACGAAAAAAACTTTAAGTAACGGTCCTCCTCTAAAGCTCGACGCTAAAGGTTCTTGTAACGAATTTATGCATGTCGTTACAAATAAATTAATTGTAACAAACGATACTTTCTCACCAAAAAGAGATTCTTCCTCACAATAAATTGGTCATAATAAATATTATTTCGTTACGAATGTTCTTTTTCCTCACAAAAAAACAGTTACGAGTAAAACTATTTTGTTACAAATGTTTTATTTTTTCCTCACTAAAAATAAACTAATTTCGTTACAATAAAGTATAATAAACATTATTTCGTTACAATAGATTAAACAATAGTAACGAAAAAATCGTTACATTTATTTTTCATTCTTCTTACTACAGCCAATTCATTTATATATCAAAAATATTCCATTTCAATTTGTGTACCTGAGATTTTATTACAAATAATAATCTTGAAAACACGCATATATTTAATATTTCGTAACAAGATCAACATGTATTTATTCACACCAAAAAGTATTACATAGAGTACAAGTTATTATCATCTCTTCTAAAATAATACAATATTACATTACAAGATCAACATGTTTCTAAAATCTTCCGTCATTTTTCGAAAAATGATTCGTCCATCACTTTCTGACTAATGAATCTTTCGTCACTTGCCGGTCAATGCTCGAGCACCCTACAAATAAAAGAGAGCAATTAAGATCACCCTACAAATAAAAGAGAGCAATTAAGATCACCCTACAAATAGAAAATTTTAGCAGGAGTAGAGTAAGTGGAAATGAGAGGAGATGGAACATAGTTATGACCCACAGGTATAACAATAGTGAAGAAATATATATACGTACATATAGCATAAAGAACCTCTATGACCTGTTCTGAAAAGCTGCATAGTTCTCTAGAAGTATAATGTCAGAATATTTTGGGTCTATTTGTGCAGTTCTCTCCAAGCACACAAACATTATGCTAACATGTTCCAACAAAAATAACAAGAAATTAAGAACTCCAGCAAAATAATGGTGTTGGTGTTTTCTGAAGACGATGCAAACTGACTTGTTTATAAAGTTTCTATATGACAATTCTTCTTCAAATTTTCTATATGGCATAATGTTTTCAAATGAACTAAGAAGAAATTATAAATTCATGAAGAATAGATATGAACACATAAACTATGAACTAAAAAGAAACTAAAGCACAAATGCTAACCATTTCAAAAACTAGAATGAAGAAAACAAGATAAGTGATCACCATGAGTACCATCAGTACCTCCTGCCCGAACTGTTGCTCACACACAAACACATGCAACCACATTTTAAACATACACATTACACATACATAGAACCACACATACACACATATAGAGCCACACACAAACACATGCAACCACGGCGGGGGAAGAGAGAGGCGATGGCGGCGGCGACCGTCGAAGAGAAGGGAGACAACGACGGCGGCCGTACGTGAAAGACAATATTGCTACAGCTCGCAAATGGATGTTTGTGTGTTTGGTTGTCCGTGTCTGTGTGTGTGCATGTGTCTGTGTTTGAGCTAGCCCTGACATATGCAATACGCGCTAACTCTCAAGCAAAAAAAAGGAAAACAACACGCACGAGAGTGCATTTACGTGCGCGCGAGAGTGCATTTGCATGCGCGCGAGAGTGCATTTGCGTGCGCGCGAGAGTGCATTTGCGTGCACGCAGGAGTGCATTTGCGTGCACGCAGGTTCGTGCGTGATTTTATTTTAATTCCAAAATTATATTAAAGAATTAATGTCATATTAATTTGCATTCATTTTTACATTTAATATATTTTTAATTTTTAGTTTTGTTTTGTTCAAAATTTTATGGAGGTAAATTTTCATCCGTATATTTCATTCATTCATGTGAGAGAGAGATAGAGCTGCATGGGAGGGAGGCAGAAAAACTTTTATAAATAGTTAAAGATTTATAAAACCCCCCGTATGCACAAAAATACATGTCGTAATAGTATCACATATCTGCGACAGCCGAGCACGGATGTTTGCGAGCTGTAGGAGTACTGTCATCGCGTTAGAGCACTATCGAGGCGGGGTACTGTCGCGTGCAGACAATTTTTATTTTTATTTTTTTAAAAAAAAAATAATAATTCAAAACTTTGATAATAAAATAGTACAAAAATTAAAAATAAAATATGATATATTTTTTGTAACAAAACATTAATAATAAAATATTACTATTAGTAAGGACAATGTCTTTGTCACAAAAAACTTTCATGATGTGGTTACAATTGATACTTATTGTGAGAAAAAATTTCTATTTGTAACGTAACATTAGTGTTGTTACAAATACTTACAGTTATAGTAACAAATTAATTATTATTGTAACAAAATTTAAAATATTCGTTATAAAAAAGTACTTTTTTGTAACAACAAAAAAAATTTGTTACTAAATATAACTATTAGTAACAAACTGTGTTTCAGTTACATTTCAGTCCTTACAACAGGTGCAGTTTGTTGTAGTGGCATATATCAAGTGAGTTCATCTCTGTTAGATCCAAAGCTACTTCACAATAGACTTGGACACGTTCACTACAAGAAGATGCGCGATCTAGCTAAGAGTCAAAACATTCCGTTAGATTTCTCTATTCGATTTGATAGGTGCGAGGTTTGTGCCCAAACCAAAATAACTAGAAACCCTTACAAGACCGTTTCTAGGAGCACACAACTTTTGGAATTGATTCATTCTGACCTCTGTGACTTTCGGAGTCATGCCACTAGAGGAGGAAGGAAGTATCTAAATACCTTCATTGACGATTTCTCCAGATTTTGTCATGTCTACCTATTGAAATCGAAAGACGGGACATTCGAGACCTTCAAAATCTTCAAATCTCGGGTAGAAAACCAGTTAAACCTGAAGATTAAGAGACTTAGAAGTGATCGAGGAGGAGAATACACTGCAACTGGGTTTAGGGAGTTTTGGGCCACTGAGGGCATAATCCTTGAAACTACAGCTCCTTACTCACCCCAATCAAATGACGTTGTTGAGCGTAAGAATAGAACTTTAACAGAGATGTTAAATTCTATGCTCCTGACCGCTGGCATGCCCAATTCCTTCTGGGGGGAAGCAGTCCTTACTGCAAATCACATTCTGAATAGAGTGCCTCACTCAAAGCTGAGTTCTACTCCTTATGAGCTGTGGAACGGTCATCCTTGTAGATATGCCACTCTTAAGACTTGGGGCTGTATCGCCTATGTGTGTATACAAGACCTTAAAAGACCTAAGGTGGGACCTAGAACGACAACCTGTGTCTATCTAGGCAGTGCAGAAGACAGTGCAACTGACCGATTTCTGGATCTATCCACTAATTCAGTGATAGAGTCCAGAGATGTTATCTTCTTTGAGCATAAATTTATCAAAGATCATGGCCTGACCGTTCCTGGATCTACTGAAATGATCTCAGAGTCTACGGTAGAACCCGAAGCTGGCCCCTCTGGCACTGCTCCCCAACCTTTAGAGGTCGAACCTGTTCCTCTTAGAGTATCTACAAGAGATAGAATCCCTAAGGATTTTGGTGAGAATATCATCACCTACCACTTAGAGGATGATCCATTTTCCTATCAGGAAGCGATGAGATCGAGAGATGCATTAATGTGGGCAGAAGCCATCGACGATGAGATTAACTAGTTGCTACAAAATAATACATGGCATCTAGTGGACCTACCGAAAGGAGCTAAAGTCCTGGGATGCAAGTGGGTACTGAAGAAGAAGTTACATGGTGATGGATCTATAGCCAGATACAAAGCACGTCTAGTAGCTAAGGGTTATAAACAGCAAGGGGGAATTGAATACTTTGATGTCTACTCACCTGTATGTCACCTATCTACTATTAGAATTCTTCTAGCCTTAGCCTCTATCGAGAATTTCATCGTCCATCAGATGGACATGAAAACAGCCTTTTTGAATGGAGAGCTAAATGAAGAGATCTACATGGCACAACCTGAAGGTTATGTCCATACAGATCTAAAGGATAAAGTGTGCAAACTTGATAAATCTATCTATGGTCTTAAACAAGCACCTAAGATGTGGCACACGAAGTTTGATCAAGTGGTAAATAGCTTTGGATTTCAGTCCAGTCTCTCAGACAAGTGTCTCTATTACCGCTCGATGTCAAACCAAACAGTCATCATATGCCTATATGTGGATGACATGTTGATCCTGGGGTCAGACCTAGCTATCGTGAGGGATATTAAGTCCGCTCTCGCCAAAGCATTTGATATGAAGGACCTTGGTCCCGTCGATACCATACTAGGTATGAAAGTAAGAGTAGACAAGGGATGTGTCACTCTGAGTCAAGCTCACTACATAGAGCAGATTCTTAATACCCGGGGTTATAAAGATTGTAGGCCTGTTAAAACACCAACTGATCCGAACGTCAAGCTGAGTCCGAATGAAGGAACAAGCGTTGATCAAGTCAAGTACTCAAAGATCATTGGAAGTCTCATGTACGCCACAAGCTGCACTAGACATGACATTGCTTTCTCCGTAAGCATGCTAAGTCGCTTTACCAGTAGTCCAGGAAAAGAGCATTGGGATGCCCTAGATAGGCTGATGAAGTATCTCAAAGGTACCAAAGACCACGCTCTG
This sequence comes from Dactylorhiza incarnata, assembly GCA_033032865.1. Classification (NCBI taxonomy): domain Eukaryota; kingdom Viridiplantae; phylum Streptophyta; class Magnoliopsida; order Asparagales; family Orchidaceae; genus Dactylorhiza; species Dactylorhiza incarnata. Next base: position 5,122,741 of record JAWHQI010000085.1, read on the forward strand.
TGCTACACTGGTCACCCTCCTACTTTGGAAGGTTACTCTGATGCCTCCTGGTGTTCAGAAGTTTCAAACAGCAAGTCCACAAGTTGATTTATATTCACATTGGGTGGTGCTGCAGTTACTTAGAAGTCCAAGAGACAGACTTGCATAGCTTTGTCGTCTATGGAAGCCGAGTTGTTTGCCTTAGCTTCAGCTGGTGAAGAGGCAGGCTGGATCAGGAATTTGATCTTAGACATTCCCTTGTCTAAACACCAAGTCAATTCTTTAAGCCTATACTGTGATAATCAGGCTGCAGTCCAAGTTATTAAGAATGTCCTCTTTAACACTAAGAGACGACATGTACGACTGAGACACGCCCTATTGAATTATCTTAAAGAACAAGGCGTTATTACTTTGGTCTGTACAACTCTGATATTCGCCTAGAGGACGGGCAACCGAAGGCGAGCGAGCCAGAGGGGCCGGCGAGTCAAGAACTCGCCAAGTACTCGCTAGAAAGCGAGCGAGCCAGAGGGGCCGGCGAGTCAAGAACTCGCCAAGTGCTCGCTAGGAAGCGAGCGAGTCAAGAATTGGCTAAGTGCTCGCTAGGAAGCGAGCGAGTCAAGAACCCGTCGAGTGCTCGCAAGGAGGCGAGCGGGTTAAGAACTCACCGATGGGTCGTGAGAAGACACGGAGTCAGATCCCTTCCAGAGTCATCGGGATCGGCCAAATTACCCTGTCACCCTTGGTGGTCTGCCTTTAGCCTCTCCAAACAGCGGAGTTTGGCTGTTAGCATACCCATTTGGGGTGCGGATAGTAAAATCAAGAGGCGGAATCCTGCTATTTGTAGGCCAGATCAGAAAAATCTATAAATAGGACCTCAAGGGCACCTTTGGAGAGGATGTCACCTCAGCTTCCCTCTCCTTAGGCATTCTTTGGTTAGCGTTCCTAGAGCTCTCCAAGGTGCCCAAGTCTCAGCTTTGGCTTGGGAGGGGAAGCGCTCAACGATCTTCCTGGTTAGTGGAGGGACCTCCTCGCTGTGACCAAGGTCTTAGTCAGTTTCCTAACCTTCCGCCCACCCTCCTCGAGGGATTAGTAAGGACTAGCCGCCCCTCATCTCGGTGAGGGACCCGAGCTCTACGAGAGACCGAGAAATCGGTTTCAACATTTTGGTGCGGTGAGCGTGGAGCGTGGCTGGTTCAAGAAAATTCCAGCGAAGGGTTATGGCAGGAGATGAGGAGCAGGGCGAGGAGTTCGGCGAGACTCCTCGGGAGGCTATGGCTAGGATGCTCGCGGATTTCAGAAAGGAGGTGCTCGACACCTTGGGGTTCACGGTGTCGGCTCTGCGAAACGAGTTTGCGACCCCAGCCCCTCGGGCGCCCCCTCCCCCCACAACAGTCGGCGAGGAGGCACCAGGGGGAAGGGCTGGGAAGGAAGTTGTCGTTGGTCTAGGTCAGAGCAGGGAAGGGCGAGTGTTGTTCGCCAGTCCGGCGAGCTCCGTGCCGGCGAGCTCAGTGTTGGCGAGCTCCGTCCCAGCGAGCGCGACACTGGCGAGTGCGCGCCAAGAGGAAGCGTCGACTGTCGGGGTGGTTCAGGCGAACACCGCCCTCGCGAGCACAGTCCCGGCGAGCTCAAGTTTGGCGAGCGAGCTTGGGGGACGAGTGGAGCCAGGAAGAGTGACAGGAGGGGGAAGCCCCTTTTGCGAGTTGGTGCTTTTCGCACCCGTCCCGGGGGGATTTGGAGAATGGGACCGGGTGTACTACAACGGTAGAGATGACCCTGTCCAGCACCTGCAGAGTTTCGAAGACTCGGTCTCCATCAGGCCGATGTCAGATGCCTTCAAGTGTCGGCTCTTTGCCGTCACCCTCAAGGAGAAGGCCAGGGACTGGTTCCATCATCTCCCTGCAGGGTCAATCTACTCATTCGAGGATTTGCGCCGAAGTTTTTTGCTGAGGTTCTCGACCTCAAAAAAGAGGAAGAAGGACGTTGATTCCCTCTTCGCAGTGAAGCAGGGACCCAGGGAGTCGCTGGCTCAGTATGCCGATCGGTTCCAGGAGGAAGTGCAGCTCACTCAGGAGATGCCTGGGTTTGCACTCCAACTCGCCTTCACGGTCGGGTTGAAAGAGAGTTTCTTCAAGATGGCGTTGAAGAGAAAAGCCCCCGTCTCCTTTGAAGAGCTGATGGAGAGGGTGTCGGAGGAAGTCGCAAGTGAGGAAGTCAATCCGGAGCTCACCAGGAGGCTAGCAAAGCTAAGTGAACCGGAGGCGAGGCAGCAGGAGGTCAGGAGAAGGGAAGAGCCCCGGGCCCCGGAGGGAGAATAGAGGCCGCAAGGTGGAGGAATGCAAGGGCAGGGAAGGGGTTACGGCCCAGGAAGGGGTAACCATGTCGGAGGTCAATGGAGGCCCCCCCAGTTAGGGTGGAGGCAAGGTCCGATGCAAATGCCTCCCCCTCCCCAACAGGCCATGGCGATTGGACGAGGAAGAGGAAGAGGAAGGGGAAGGGGAGGAGAGGCGAAAACGGCAGCCGCTAGGAGGAGAAGGAATAGGGTGGCAGAGGCCGAGGCAAGGGAAGTGGCGTTGCCATATTGTATCTTCCATGATGTGGAAGGTCACTCGACGGACACCTGTCCGGAGTTCCTAGAAGTGAAGAGGGGCAGAGCGCCCGCGCCACCACAGCAGCAGCCAGTAAGGATCGTGGAGGTTGAACCTCGAGAGGAGGATGAAGAAAGATGTGAGGATAGAACCGATATGGGAAGTAGAGGAGGGATCAGGGTGATCCATGGGGGGGGTAGGGGTGGAGGCGACCCGCAAGGCTAGCCTCCATACCATCTACCGCCGGAGCGTGGCTTCGACATCCACCGCTCCACCTCCGGCCGAAAAAATCGTTTTCACCCAGAAAGACATGTCGGGTTACGAGGACCCGTTCTGCGACGCGCTGGTCATCCAGACGGCGATCGAGAACTTCACCGTCTCCCGGATCCTAGTGGACAACGGAAGTTCGGTCAACGTCATCTTCAAGAAGGCGTTTGACAAGATGGAGGTGGAGCGCTGGTAAGACAAGATACTCATGCCAGGGGATTCTGGCTCGCGAGCGACCCCAAGACCCGGGCAAGGCGAGACCAGAGGTCCGCTCACGCACGAGGATCATTCGCGGCAGGGTAATAGAGTCGATGGCTCGCAAGGTCACTCGCAAATAGGTATCGAAGCGAATAAGGAAAATGACCCGGGAGGAGTCTGTCCTCGCGACGAACCGCGGATATCGGCGGGGACCCGCCAGTGGCAAGTGCGAATGAGGTAGGCGAGAGCGACCCAGATATAACACAACGAGGAAAGGAGGAAACAGTAAATGCGGTGGTTGAAAAGAAAAACGGTCGGCTATTTATAGGAATAAGGAAGGCGGGAAGAAGCCGAAGCGTCGTTATCTGTGGATAGCGGATCCGCACGGTACTCTCCCGCCTCCAGGGGTCCAATTCGCTCCCTGCGAGTCGACAACCTGTTAAAAGCTTTTCCCCATTGGCGAGCTAACACTAAAAACAATAAATCATAAAGGGAAAAAGCAAGGGAGGTGCGCGAGTGCGAGTAATAGAGATGTAATTCAAACGAGAGCAAACCAAGCGGAGAAAAAGAACGAGATAAAAAGCAAAAATAATAATAAGAAGCTCGCAAGTGAGTCAAAGTGTTGTTATTACAGACTCATAAAGATTGTTCGCAACCCCTCCTAATGAAGAGGAGGGGGGAAGAAAAACAATAAAAAAGCAATACGAAGATCCTCAATATCGCAACCACTTCCAGCGACCGCGGCCCCGGACACCGGAGCGAGGGGGGACTCGCGGGTAGTGATACTCGCGGAGTGACCGGTTCGCCTGGCTCGTCAGCCGCATGTAGTCATCGATGCGAGCAATATACACCCCGGGGGAGGTCGCGTCGCCCTGATCGGTCGGTCGTATCTCAGCGAGAATGCGCGCGTTCGCGTCCTCCATCGCGGCGAACCTTTCTTCATTGGCGAGCCGGTCTAGCCGATTCTGCTCGTGTAGGTCCCTTAGCAGGGTGGTATGCTTCTGAAATATCTCCGTGACCCGCCTCTTCATTCGCTCCGGATCGCTGGGATCCCCCAAAAAGTTAGCAACCTGGCTCGGCGAAGGGGGTGGAGACATCTCCAGCGCTCCAGACTCTGACTCGGAGAGAGGGGTCGTTGGGTTACCTGCGAAGTAGGAATCAGCGACAAAGTGAAGAGCAACACTCAGTGACAACGGTCTAACCTAGTGGAGGAATTGGAGTACTGGGCCGCTGGCGGGAGGTGCCCGGCTGACCCCGGAATGCCTCAATAAAGGCAGGGGTGAGGGCCTTACCCAGACCAGGGGTGAGCGCGGGTCTGAAGCCAAGTCCAGGCTCGACAATCAACGTCCCTCCTGGGCTCCTCTGACCCAGGACGCCGAATCCAGGAGTGGGGATATTTTGATTCGGCACGAGGGGCGAGTTCGCTAGAGGAGGAACTTGATCCTCTGGTGCCGCGAGGGAAGACACTGCATGAAAAGTAAATACGACTTAGCGAGTCAAGGAACGTGAGGGAAAACGAGGTAGTTCGCTCACCTCGTTGCGAAGGCGAGTCCTGTCTATCAACGGCCCTCGTATCCGCAAGACCCCCACCCGTAGAGGAGAGATGGATCTCCGTGTTTGGCCTTCCCGATTCGCTCTCGCCCGGAGGATCATTCTGCGAATATGATAAATAAGGACGAAAAGGAAGAGCACCAAATAAGCAATTGGGCGATAATACCTGAGAGGCGTGCTCGTCATCCGGAGAGTGCGGCGAAGAGGAAGGCCCACCCCCACCAGCCGGGCGCCGGACGGCCTTTGCCTTCCTTAGGGAAGGAGGAGGCGGAGAGCGTCGCGGAGAATTCCAGGAGGCGATGACAGCGGTCTTCCCCTTCTGGGCCGCCTGCGAAACCTTTAGGCGGGCCAGCATCTCGTCCTTTTTCGACATCACGTTGGGGCCCGCGGCGAGTAAGAAAAGCCAGAGAAAAATGAAAAGTTCGAATGACGGCCAAGGAGAGTGGTATTTATAGTGGTGGGCATGGGACCCACCGAAAGATTCTCGCCACGTCACCAAGGGGCCGACGAATATCAAGGGTTGGATGATTCTTCGCGAGCCTAAAAAGCCTCGCGAAGAGCGGGGATTGTGTACAACCTCGATATTCGCCTAGAGGACGGGCAACCGAAGGCGAGCGAGCCAGAGGGGCCGGCGAGTCAAGAACTCGCCAAGTGCTCGCTAGAAAGCGAGCGAGCTAGAGGGGCCGGCGAGTCAAGAACTCGCCAAGTGCTCGCTAGGAAGCGAGCGAGTCAAGAATTGGCTAAGTGCTCGCTAGGAAGCGAGCGAGTCAAGAACCCGCCGAGTGCTCGCAAGGAGGCGAGCGGGTTAAGAACTCACCGATGGGTCGCGAGAAGACACGGAGTCAGATCCCTTCCAGAGTCATCGGGATCGGCCAAATTACCCTGTCACCCTTGGTGGTCTGCCTTTAGCCTCTCCAAACAGCGGAGTTTGGCTGTTAGCAGACCCATTTGGGGTGCGGATTGTTGAAACCGATTTCTCGGTCTCGTGTGGAGCTCGGGGCCCTCACCGAAATGAGGGGCAGCTAGCCCTTACCGGTCCCTCAGGAGAGGTAAGGCCGACGATTTGAGCAAAGGACAGACCCTAGTCTCAGCGAGGAGGTCCCTCCACTAACCCGGAAGATCGTTGAGCGCTTCCCCTCCCAAGCCAAAGCTAAGACTCGGGCACCTTGGAGAGCTAGAGAGCCCAAACCAAAGCGACCTAGGGAGAGAAGAGCTCAAAGATAATGAACCGCCCCTCTTCCAAGGTGCCCTTTGAGGTCTATTTATAGATTTTGGTTTTGTGGTCTGCCAATAACCAAATCCCGCTGTCCATTCTCACTATCCGCACACCGGATTGGTCTGCTAACAGCCAAACTCCGCTGTTCGGAGAGGCTAAACGCAGACCACCGGGGGCCTCTTGGTAAAAATCCCTTCCTGGACTTTTACGGGGCGAGCCAGCCCGCTTCGCGACCTCCCTCGCGAGTGGAGCTCGCGAGCCTCTGGGTCGGCAAACCCCAGAGGTATTATCGACACATTACATGGCTCGCTCGCCTGCACTACCTCGGCGAGTCCCAGGATGACTATCCGCTCTCACTCTAGGCGGGCTCGCCTAGCGAACTCCTTCCTCAACTGGTTGGGCTCGCCAATTGCGACCCGGCCAAGCCCCAAAATGGCTATCCGCACCCCAAAATGGCTAACTGTACCCCAGGTGGGTCTGCTAACAGCCAAGCTCCGCTGTTTGAGGAGGCTAAGGGCAGACCACCGAGGGTAAAATGGTAAATTGACCCTACTGATTTATGGATAAGGGATTGCGAGAACATTACGATTGGAGCTCTCGCCTGCCTTCTCACGGATCCTGTCCGCGACCCCTCCTCTAGGGGGTAGCGTTGCGAGAACCTCGCTGAAGGAGCTCTCGCGAGCCCTCTCGCGAATACCGCCAGCGGCATCCCCTTTGGAGGGTTGCCTTGCGAGGACCGCGCTAGCCTATTTTGGTGGTTGTTGAGGTCTCGTCGGCTGGGGGTTAATCTCAGCGAGGTCTGGATCTCGCCACTCCCGTCTCGCTTGATTTCTTTATCCGGCGAATATCGGGGTTGTACACAATCCCCGCTCTTCGCGAGGACTAATGTCTTCGCGAAGAATCGTCCAACCCCTGATATTCGACCGCTCCTGGATGACCTGTCAGGAATCTTTTGTGGGACCCACCATGCAGGCTATAAATATCATCCCGAACCCCCATGGGTGCGCGTCGCTTCTTTTCCTTCCTTTCCCGTTCTAGCTGCCGGGAGATGCCGATTTCCGAAGAGGCAGAGGCTCGCCTGAGGGCGATGAGAGCCGGTGGGCTACCTCCCACGACCAGGGTACCCGCCTGGATGAACCGGCAGCCTCCCGCCCAGTCGCCAAAAACCAAGAAGGCGAAGGCGGTTCGCCTCTCTGGAGACGACTCCGTGACGCTGGACTCCTCCCCGGATGATCGCCGCCCCGAGAAGGTATGAGTTGTTCGAATTCACGTCTATAAATTGCTCTTCACTCATTTTCACTCGCAGGATACTTTGTCGAGCGAGATTTGTGAGGAACGCACTGAGGGGTCTCGAAAAAGCCCGCAGGTGGACATGAATCTCGCAGGAAAAGACATCACTGGTACGATCTGGATCTCGCATGCTGTGATATTTATGTCTAAACATATGATCTCTGTTATTATTTTCTTACAGTCCCGCCTCTGAAGTCCCCGATCCGCCCGTCGTCGCGACCTCCATCTCCGCCTCCTCCAGATAAAATCATAGAGAAGCCCGGGTTCCAGCTCCTCACGAGCGAGGAGACGGGTGGCCCCGCACCGCCAAAGATTCCCCCGACCAACAGTACAGCCTATCCTGCCGGACTGGGCAAATCCCTCTACCCCCATTATGGAAACGTGTTTCAGGGCCGTCCTTCGGGTTCTCGCCCCCCTCTAGGTAAGTGTTATGACCTCGCCGACAACTTACGTGATCTTTCGCTCACTAACTGACCTTGGGAGATCTCTCAGATACTGCCGAGAACCCGCACACCGATTCCGAACTGGGCAACGACGAAATGTCCCCCCTTCCTGATCAGGTGGAGGACTTCTTAGGGGATCCGCGAGATCCTGAGATGATGAAACAGCGGGCCGCGGAGCTTTTGCGAAAGCATGGGCGAATGCTGATGGACCTCAACATGCAGGCGAGACGGGACAGGGAAGCTGCCGAGGATAGACATGCGGTCCTGATGGAGGAATGTGCGAGGCTCCGGCAAGCGAGACAGCGCGATCAAGATGAGAGCGCTACGACGCCGGAAGTACACATAGCGAGGATGAGAGATTACGCTTATCTCACGAATCGAGAGGGTCGTTTGGCGGAAGAATACTATAATTCCAGGGTACCGCCGAGGTCCGGGTCGCGGGGTGGCGGCCGGTGGAAATGGCTCCCCCACGATTCTCGCTAACTGTTTTGTTGTGGAATCATTATTAACGGGTGTGGCTGTTTTAGACACTCTCGTCATGGCTCGAAACTCGCATATTGCCACATGTTGGCTTTATTTCTACTGACAATAAGTGGTACCAGCTTTTTATTATTTCTCGCGTGGCGCTAGCAAGTCTACTTCATTCTCGTATCATATTGTTCGCGTGCGGACCCTCTGTTCTCGCCAAATATATCTCTCGAAAGTGTCGTTTATACTGACCCCGCAGGTTTTTCCCGCCTGCGGACATGATGTGATTTTTGTAGATACGCGTGCTCGCTGACGCTTGGACTTCTTCCCGCCTTTTTGTTTTGGCTATAAATAAGCGGTCTTTATCGAGCCAACCACCGCATTTATTCTCAATCTTCTTCTTCTTCTGTTGCAGAGCTCTCGTTGTTTCTCGTTCTCGCCTTTTTCTACTTCTCGCAGGTTTACTAGATGGGTGGTGATGCGGAATCGGAGGGCCGGCGAAGGGTTGCGAAGGCCTTCGCCGAGCATGGATTTTTTAATTGTAACTTAACCGATGAGGAGTACTTCAGCGCGGTTGCTGATTACGTCACCCCCCCCCATTCGAGGCACGCCGCCCTAGCGAGGACGACGTGATCAACGATCCGTTGGTCGACGAGTTGGCCATCCCCATCGCTCACTTCGCGGTTGGCTTGCGCCTTCCATTGTGGCCGGAAGTTCGCCAGGTAACCACTGTTCTCGCTTACTTCCTATTTATTTTGCCATTCGAGTCTCGCTTACCGCGTGGATTAATCCTGTTTTCGCTGCCTGTTAGGTGCTCAGGCATTATGGCGTGGTTCCCGGCTAGCTCACACCCAACGCCATGGCGGTGATCACTGCTTTCGCTTGCTACCTCCGCGAGGAGCGAATCGAGTTCAGCCTCCCCGTCTTCAGAAAAGTATTCTCCTTCCGCGCCTACAAGGATGGGACAGCCTATTTCGTGGGTACAGGCCCGAAAGTGGTTGAGACCGTCAACAAGGCCCACTTCTGGGCCCAAAAGTTCATCATCGTCAGGGGGAACTTTGGCAACATTCCCTTCTCGCCGATCCAACATGGCGAGACCACCTATCGGCCCACCGTCCTCGGCGGCCATGAAGCCCTCCTTCATCAGTTCCTCAGTAAGAAGAACTTCGAAGTCGTCTACCTCCGCCGCAACCTGGACTCGTTGCTTCCGGTCCTCGCCGGAGAAGGTAAAGATCCCTGCCTAATATTTTGTCTCAATTCGCTAGCCTGTCATACTCATCCGTATCTGTTTATAGGCGAGCGAGATCTTCCCCTCCATCCCCCTTACGCGAGCAACCGTAAGTCCGATGCGACCATGTCTCTCGCTACCATGGGGGCGGAAGCCTGCCGAGGCGATGTTACCCCCGCCGAGCCCTCCTCTCGCAAGAGACAGGGAGCTTCCGGCGGTCATGGTGCCCCCGCAAAGTCTCCGCCAAAAAAGAGAAGCAAGAAAAGCGCGGCCTCGCTCGCTCCGACAAAAGATAAGGAGCCTCGTGAGGCTTCCTTCGACGAGTTTGACCTCACCGGTCTCTCGGTGGGCGAGGACGAAGAGCCTGGCCAGGAGGTGGTCAGGACCTCGGCCCTCCCCATCCCGGTGAATCATTACAACTTCGGGCTCGGCCAGAGGCGTCGAGATGAGACTGGCGAGCCCCTTGTTACTTGGAAACCAGAGACCAACAGGGTGGACATCTCTTCTATCCTCCCCTCCTGGGTGGAGAAGGAGACCGTCAGTGGCCACGCCTTCGACTTCTCGTTCGCACTCTATGGTCGCGAAGATGCGGGATCTTACAAGGATGAGACCGCGAGGACCCTCGCTTATGAGAGCGCGAGGTCCCAACTGCGTTCTGCTGAGCTCGCCCATATGACGGGGAGGCGTTGCTTACAACTTGAGCTTCAGAATGTGGAGCTCGCAAGGGCCTACCAGGGAATTCTTGCCGAGAATACGCAGCTGAAGGAGAAGTTGCTCGCCGCGGAGGGTAGGGTGGTGAGTCACCTACAGTCCCCACTTCCTTTTTCCCCTAGCCCTTTCATCTCTCTAACTGGACTTGCTCGCAGGATGTCGAGGTCGCCGGGAGGGCCAACGCTCGCATCAAGGATTTGGAGAGCGAGGTGGCCGGGTTGAAGACCCTAAACAGCGATCTTACCCGCGCCGTTGTTCCCCCCTCGCCTCGCCGTTTGAAAGAAGACCGGCGAGCGCGAGACGAAGAAATCCGTGTGGGATCGATAGAGTCGGCTCGCTACATTTTCTCAGTGGCGAAGGCAATCGGCCTTTTGGCGGATGATGCGGCCGACATGACTCTAGAAGACATCGTCCCGGAGCTCTTCCTCCCTCTTCCGCCAGTGAAGGATAGTGACGAAGAAGAAGGATCTGCGGACGATTCCTGAATCTCGCCGCTATATCCCCTTTTGTGTTTGTAATTTTTGATTGGCGAGGTCGCCACAAATTGTAATCGAACTATAAAGCGTTGAATGCAAATTTTGCTTTGCTCATCTTGCCTCGCCTTTTCTGTCTTGTTATTTTCATGCATTGAATGTCTCGCCCTTGTTTATCTCATCATCAGTCTTCGCGGAGGTTATTCTCGCCATGATTATTTTCGCTCCACGCGTTATTGAATAGATAGGTATAGGGTACTTTGGCTACTCGGGCCTTTCGTTGGTTGCCTTAGGATTATTACCCGTTTAGTCCTACGTATTTTCTCTAGGCTTCGCAAGGCATTTTTCCCCTTGGCGAGGGCTCCCTCCTTACCTAGTGCCGGCAACCTTTTTGCCGAGGACCAGATGCATGATATCAATCTTCGCCACTCACATTGTGTTGTACGCGACCTTTTTTAGCCGAGCGAGCCGGCCCAACGAGCGAGAAGGAGTTGGCCATTGCAAAGACCTGTTCTCCTTCCGGCCTCTCCAGAGATCAACCAGAACCCCCCGCCTAGGTGAGAGCCCGGGAGCGGAATCGATCTGGGGCATTCCAGCACCATCATTTCCAACCTTGCCGGCCTCTCCAGAGATCAACCAGAACCCCCCGTCTAGGTGAGAGCCCGGGAGCGGAATCGATCTGGGGCAATCCAGCACCAATATTTCCAACCCTGCCAGCCTCTCCAGAGATCAACCAGAACCCCCGTCTAGGTGAGAGCCCGGGAGCGGAATCGATCTGGGGCAATCCAGCACCAATATTTCCAACCCTGCCAGCCTCTCCAGAGATCAACCAGAACCCCCCGTCTAGGTGAGAGCCCGGGAGCGGAATCGATCTGGGGCAATCCAGCACCAATATTTCCAACCCTGCCAGCCTCTCCAGAGATCAACCAGAACCCCCCGTCTAGGTGAGAGCCCGGGAGCGGAATCGATCTGGGGCAATCCAGCACCAATATTTCCAACCTTGCCAGCCTCTCCAGAGATCAACCAGAACCTCCCATCTAGGTGAGAGCCCGGGAGCGGAATCGATCTGGGGCAATCCAGCACCAATATTTCCAACCCTGCCAGCCTCTCCAGAGATCAACCAGAACCCCCCGTCTAGGTGAGAGCCCGGGAGCGGAATCGATCTGGGGCAATCCAGCACCAATATTTCCAACCTTGCCAGCCTCTCCAGAGATCAACCAGAACCCCCCGTCTAGGTGAGAGCCCGGGAGCGGAATCGATCTGGGGCAATCCAGCACCAATATTTCCAACCCTGCCAGCCTCTCCAGAGATCAACCAGAACCCCCCGTCTAGGTGAGAGCCCGGGAGCGGAATCGATCTGGGGCAATCCAGCACCAATATTTCCAACCTTGTCAGCCTTTCCAGAGATCAACCAGAACCCCCCCCCCCGTCTAGGTGAGAGCCCGGGAGCGGAATCGATCTGGGGCAATCCAGCACCAATATTTCCAACCCTAGTACCGCAGCAGTTGAAAGCATAACAAATGAGAGTAAGATGTTGATTGGATAACAAAATAAAGTTTTCAAGGGTAGAATCGTTTCAAATCATCCCCACTCCGAGCCCGGTCAAGGGGCATCCCTTCCACATCCTGGAGGTGATACCCCCCCCCCCCCCCCCGACTTGAGCACCTTGCTTACAATATATGGGCCTTCCCAGTTGGGGTTAAGCTTACCCACTGTGGCCCCTCTGCCGGCCGCATCGACCTTTTTCAGGACTAGGTCCCCTTTCTGGAAGTGCTTGATCCGGATATGTTTGTCAAAATATCGAGCCATCCGCCTCTTGACCTCTTCCTGCCTGATGGTGGCCAAGTCCCGGAGTTCTTCCACCAGGTCCAAGGATAGCCTCTGCTCGGCATTGTTACCTTCTAGCCACTCTTCATCCCCCTCGCATGCAGCGGTCACCCGGGGGGTCTTTACCTCGAATTCTATGGGGAGGACGGCCTCGGACCCATGGGAGAGCTTGAATGGAGTCTCCCCGGTGGCGGTATTCGGAGTAGTCCTCATGGCCCAGAGGACGGAGGGTAGTTGTTCCACCCAGCTTCCTCGTAGGTTTTCCACTTTCTTTTTTAGCAGGTTGACGATTATCTTGTTTGCCGCCTCCACTTGCCCATTGCTCCTCGGGTGGTGGACTGAAGCAAACCTGAGGTCAATGCCGAGCTGAGTGCAAAAGCCGACAAACTCTTCACTCGCAAACTGTGGCCCATTGTCCGTTACTATAGCTAGAGGGAGTCCATGTCTGCAGATTATTTCTCCCCACACAAAATTCCTTACAACCTGAGAGGTCACCTTAGCTAGTGCCTTCACCTCTACCCACTTGGAGGAGTAGTCGATCATGACCAGCAGGAACTTCCTCTGGCCGCTGGCTTGGGGAAAGGGGCCGACCAGGTCCAACCCCCATATGGCGAAGGGCCAGGGGGCCGTGATGGTCCGGAGCCTTTGAGCGGGGAGGAGTTGGAGCGGAGCATAGAGTTGGCACTTTTGACACTTTCTTGTGAACTCTGTTGCATCCTTGCTGAGAGTGGGCCAGAAGTAGCCTTGTCTCAACACCCTCCCTTCAAGGGTCCGACTCCCGGAATGACTGCCGCACTCCCCGGAGTGGATTTCCTCCAGCACCCTCGGGACCTCCTTCTCGGAGACACAACGAGCCAGGAGTCCCGAGAGAGTCTTTCTATATAGCCCCCCTGCATGCAAAGAGTAATAGGCGGACTTATACCTAAAGCGCCTCTTGTCCACATCCTCTCCAGGGAACTGTCCGGAGGATAGGAAGGTGATGAATGGATCCATCCACGAGGCCTGCTGATCCACTTCCATCGACTCTCCCTCCTCGATGGAGGGCCGGAAGAGTTCCGAAGTTGTTCCCCCCGCTCGAGGACCGAACTTGGCTAGGAGGTCCGCCTGGGTGCTCTCCTCCCTCGGCACATGTTTGATTGAGAAGGTGCGAAACTGCCCGATGACTCCCTTAACCTTCTCCAGGTATAGTAGGAGGGTTGGATCCTTTGCTTCAAACTCTCCTTTGATCTGGCATGCTACCACCATGGAGTCTGTGGAGACCTCTCCTGCACACCCAGTTCCCAGGCCAGCCGAAGGCCCGCTATCACTGCTTCGTACTCCGCCTGGTTGTTGGTGATCGGGAAACGGATGTTTAAGGCTTGCTCAATCCGAGTCCCCTGAGGACTCACCAGGACTATTCCCCCCCCCCCCCCCCGAAGGAGTGTTTTCCCGACGCTCCGTCCACCAACATCTTCCATGCTTCTGGGGGAGGTGGCTCGTGCTCCCCCACTTCGGCCGCGTAGTCGGCCATGAAGTCTGCCACTGCTTGAGCCCTGATGGATGTCCTGGGTACGAAGGTGATATTGAACTCGCTTAACTCCACGGACCACTTTGCCAACCTTCCTGAGTGTTCCACCCCTTCCATGATTTTGCGGAGCGGATGGTCAGTCACTACTTTAATTGAATGGGCTTGAAAGTAAGGTCGGAGCCTCCGGGCCGATACCACCAATGCGAAGGCTAACTTTTCTAGGATTGGGTATCGGAGTTCCGCCTTCTTCAGCACTCGGCTAACATAGTAGATTGGGAACTGTTTCTTCCCCTCCTCCCGGATTAGCACGGAACTTACTGCCTCGGATCCTACCCCAAGGTATAGAGATAGGTCCTCTCCTGGTCTCGGTCCCTGGAGCAGGGGGGTTTGAGTGAGCTGTTCTTTCAGGGCTTGGAAGGCCTTCTCGCATTCCGGGGTTCATTCGAACTTCTTGTTTCCCCGCAGTACTTTGAAGAAAGGTGCACATTTTTCTCCCGCCTTGGAGAGGAATCTGCTGAGCCCAGCCAATTTCCCTGTGAGGCTCTAGACCTCCTTCGGATTTCTCGGCGACTCCAACTCCATCACCGCTTTAACTTTGTCCGGGTTGGGCTCCACTCCCGTGGGGGTGAGCAAATGGCCCAGGAACTTCCCTCGGCTTGCCCCGAAGACACACTTCAAGGGATTGAGCTTCATCTTGTACCACCGCAGGGTCCTAAATGTCTCTTCGAGGTCTCAGAGGTGGGTCCCGAGGTCTCGGCTCTTAACCATGAGGTCGTCGACATAGACCTCTAAATTTCTTCCTTTCTGCTCGCGGAAGACCCTATCCATCATCCTTTGGTACGTTGCCCCTGCGTTCTTGAGCCCGAAGGGCATCATCTTATAGCAATAACATCCATCCCCCGTGATGAAGGAAACATCCTTGATGTCCGGGGGATGCATGCGGATTTGATGGTAACCTGAAAAAGCATCTAAGAAAGACATTACAGAAAAACCGACGGCTGAGTCAACCAGCGCGTCGATTCTGGGCAGGGGGTAGCAATCTTTCGGGCATGCTTTATTAAGAAGTGAAAAATCGATACACATACGCCACTTACCTCCTTCCTTCTTCACCATAACGACGTTGGAGACCCAGCCTGGATACTGGATCTCCGATACAAACCCGGCTTGCAGGAGTTTGCCCACCTCTTCGCGGATGGGTCCCTCTAGCTTGTCCGCGACGGCCCTCCTCTTCTGACGGATAGGTCGGGCACCGGGGTCGAGGTTGAGGCGATGGCACGCCACATCCGCGTCGATCCCGGGCATTTCTGCGGCGCTCCAAGCGAAGATGTCCACGTTCTGTTGCACGCAAGCCAGAACCTCCGCTTGATCTCCTGGGCTGAGTCCTCCGCTGACCCGGACTTTTTCCACCACCCCCAGCCGGGTGATGACCTCGAGCTCCACGACCTCGTCCACGGCCTCCAACCGGGACTGCTCCCCCCAAGCCCTTTCTTCTTCGGCACCAGCGGGGGCTGGGATCTCTTCCTCGACTCCCTCCCCTAATACCATCAGCTCTTCCGCCCTTTCCTCCTGGGTCTTCTCCTCTTCTTCCTTTCTCTCCGCCCGGGGTATCTCAGCCACCCCTTCCTGGGCATGAACTTCATCTCCCTCCTTCTCTTCGGCTACCTCCAAACCTCCGGCTCCGGCCGCCTCCTCCATCACCTTATCCCACTCCTCGGCTTCTCCCATCCAGGAGATGGTGTTGACAGCCGTCACGTAGCACTGTCTTGCCACCTTGGGATCCCCCCTGATCCGCACCTGGACCCCTCCGTCGTTGAACTTGAGGCACTGATGAAAAGTGGAGGGGACGCAACGGAACGCGCTGATGAGTGGCCGTCTGAAGATGGCGCTGTAACTGCTCGGGGCGTCCACTATGACGAAGCGACAGTTCCGAGACTGCCCACCCAGGGTCACATGGAGCCCCACCCCTCCTTCTACTTCCTTCCTCTCCCCCGAAAATCCGAACAGAGGGCCATCCGAGGCCAACACCCTTCTGGGTTCCACCTCCATCTTGTCGAATGCCTTCTTGAAGATGACATTGACCGAACTCCCATTGTCCACTAGGATTCGGGAGACGGTGAAGTTCTCGATCGCCGTCTGGATAACCAGCGCGTCGCAGAACGGGTCTTCGTAGCTCGGCATGTCCTTCTGGGTGAAAATAATTTTTTCGGCCGGGGGCGGAGCGGTGGATGTTGACGCTATGCTCCGGCGGTAGATGGTATGGAGACTAGACTTGCGGGTTGCCTCCACCCCTACCCCCCATGGATCACTCCGATCCCTCCTCTATTCCCCAGATCTGCTCTATCCTCACATCTTTCCTCCTCCTCCTCCCGAGGTTCCACCTCCACGATCCTTAATGGTTGCTGCTGTGGTGGCACGGGCGCTCTGCCCCTCTTCACCTCCAGGAACTCCGGACAGGTGTCCGTGGAGTGGCCTTCCACATCGTGGAAGATGCAATATGGCACCGCCACTTCCCTTGCCCCGGTCTCTGCTATCATGTTCCTCCTTCTCCTAGCGGCCGCTGTCTCCGCTTCTCCTCCCCTTCCCCTTCCTCTTCCCCGGCCAATTGCCATGGCCTGTTGAGGTGGGGGAGGCAACTGCATCGGGCCCTGCCTCCACCCCAACTGGGGGGGTCTCCATTGACCTTCGAAGCGGTTACCCCTTCCTGGGCCGTAACTCCTTCCCTGCCCCTGCATTCCTCCACCTTGCGGCCTCCATCCCCCCTCCGGGGCCCGGGGCTCTTCCCTTCTTCTGACCTCTTGCTGCCTCATCTCCGGCTCACTGAGCTTTGCTAGCCTCTTGGTGAGCTCTGGGTTGGCTTCTTCGCTTGCTACTTCCTCCGCCACCCTCTCCATCAGCTCCTCATAGGAGACGGGGGCCTTCCTTTTCAACGCCATCTTGAAAAAACTTTCCTTCAACCCGACCGTGAAGGCGAGTTGAAGTGCAAACCCGGGCACCTCCTGAGTGAGCTGCACTTCCTCCTGGAACCGATCCGCATACTGAGCCAACGTCTCCCTGGACTCCTGTTTCACCGCGAAGAGGGAATCAGCGTCCTTCTTCCTCCTTTTTGAAGTTGAAAATCTCAACAAAAAACTTCGGCGCAGGTCCTCGAACGCGTAGATGGAGCCTGCCGGAAGTGAATGAAACCAGTCCCTGGCCTTCTCCTTGAGAGTGACGGCGAAGAGCCGACACTTGAAGGCATCGGACATCGGCCTGATGGAGACCGAGTCCTCGAAAGACTGCAGATGCTGAACTGGGTCGTCTCTGCCATTGTAGTACACTCTATCCCATTCCCCGAATCCCGCTGGAACGGGTGCAGACAACACTAGTTCACAGAAGGGGCTTCCCCCTCCTACCATCTTCTCTCGCTCGGCTCGCGGACCTAGCTCGCTCGCCAAGCTTGGGATCGTACTCGCGAGGGCGGCGCTCGCCTGAACCACCCCGACTGTCACCGCATCTTCCTGGCGCGCGCTCGCCTGCGCCGCGCTCGCTGGGGAAGAGCTTGTCGGCATCGAACTCGCCGGCGCGGAGCTCGCTAACACCGGGCTCGCCGGACTGGCGAACAGCACTCGCCCTTCCCTGTCATGTCCTGGTTCAATGGCAACTTCTTTTCCAGCCCTTCCTCCTGGTGCCCTCTCACCGACTGCTGTTGGGGGAGTGGTCGCCTGAGGTGCCGGGGTCGCAAACTCACTTCGCAGAGCCGTGACCGTGAACCCCAAGGTGTCGAGCACCTCCTTCCTGAAATCCGCGAACATCCTAGCCATTGCTTCCTGAGGGGTCTCGCCGAACTCCTCGCCTTGCTCTTCATCCCCAGCCATAACTCTTCTGTGGGACTTTCTTGAACCAGCCGCGCTCCACGCTCACCGCACCAAAATGTTGAAACCGATTTCTCGGTCTCGTGTGGAGCTCGGGGCCCTCACCGAAATGAGGGGCAGCTAGCCCTTACCGGTCCCTCAGGAGAGGTAAGGCCGACGATTTGAGCAAAGGACAGACCCTAGTCTCAGCGAGGAGGTCCCTCCACTAACCCGGAAGATCGTTTAGCGCTTCCCCTCCCAAGCCAAAGCTAAGACTCGGGCACCTTGGAGAGCTAGAGAGCCCAAACCAAAGCGACCTAGGGAGAGAAGAGCTCAAAGATAATGAACCGCCCCTCTTCCAAGGTGCCCTTTGAGGTCTATTTATAGATTTTGGTTTTGTGGTCTGCCAATAACCAAATCCCGCTGTCCATTCTCACTATCCGCACACCGGATTGGTCTGCTAACAGCCAAACTCCGCTGTTCGGAGAGGCTAAACGCAGACCACCGGGGGCCTCTTGGTAAAAATCCCTTCCTGGACTTTTACGGGGCGAGCCAGCCCGCTTCGCGACCTCCCTCGCGAGTGGAGCTCGCGAGCCTCTGGGTCGGCAAACCCCAGAGGTATTATCGACACATTACATGGCTCGCTCGCCTGCACTACCTCGGCGAGTCCCAGGATGACTATCCGCTCTCACTCTAGGCGGGCTCGCCTAGCGAACTCCTTCCTCAACTGGTTGGGCTCGCCAATTGCGACCCGGCCAAGCCCCAAAATGGCTATCCGCACCCCAAAATGGCTAACTGTACCCCAGGTGGGTCTGCTAACAACCAAGCTACACTGTTTGAGGAGGCTAAGGGCAGACCACCGAGGGTAAAATGGTAAATTGACCCTACTGATTTATGGATAAGGGATTGCGAGAACATTACGATTGGAGCTCTCGCCTGCCTTCTCACGGATCCTGTCCGCGACCCCTCCTCTAGGGGGTAGCGTTGCGAGAACCCCGCTGAAGGAGCTCTCGCGAGCCCTCTCGCGAATGCCGCCAGCGGCATCCCCTTTGGAGGGTTGCCTTGCGAGGACCGCGCTAGCCTATTTTGGTGGTTGTTGAGGTCTCGTCGGCTGGGGGTTAATCTCAGCGAGGTCTGGATCTCGCCACTCCCGTCTCGCTTGATTTCTTTATCCGGCGAATATCGGGGTTGTACACGGATAGTAAAATCAAGAGGCGGAATCCTGCTATTTGCAGGCCAGATCAGAAAATCTATAAATAGGACCTCAAGGGCACCTTTGGAGAGGATGTCACCTCAGCTTCCCTCTCCTTAGGCATTCTTTGGTTAGCGTTCCTAGAGCTCTCCAAGGTGCCCAAGTCTCAGCTTTGGCTTGGGAGGGGAAGCGCTCAACGATCTTCCGGGTTAGTGGAGGGACCTCCTCGTTGTGACCAAGGTCTTAGTCAGTTTCCTAACCTTCCGCCCACCCTCCTCGAGGGATTAGTAAGGACTAGCCGCCCCTCATCTCGGTGAGGGCCCCGAGCTCTACAAAAGACCGAGAAATCGGTTTCAACATGGTCGACGTGCGATCGAAGGATAATCTAGCTGATCCACTGACAAAAGGAATGCCCCGAGACCGTTCAATCAAAACAGTGGGGTGTACAACCCGTATTCGCTGAATGGGTCCCACAGGCCAACTGGCGAGACTTAGGCCAGTCAGATCATTCGCCCCGGCTCAGACAGGTGAAAATACCCCCGGGTTAGTGGGGGTAAGCTGCAGGAGAGAAGGAGCTAGACGAGTGGTGCCCTCACGGACCACTCGCCCGGAAGCGTGGGCATTCGCCCAGCTAAGCGGGTGCCCAGCTGGTGGTGCCCTCACGGACCACTCGCCCAAAAGGCTTTGAGGGTGAAATGACCATAATGCCCCTTGTGGGCTGCAAATAGCCCTTCAGATCAGCGGAGTTAGGCTATTAGCAGACCAATTTGGGGTGCGGTTAGTAAAACTAAAAGGCGGATTCATGTTATTTGCAGACCAGCCTAGAAAAATCTATAAATAGACCCTTAAGGGCACCTTGGAGGAGATCCGATTTTAGAGAATCCTCTCCTCCAGCCTAGTTTCTGGTCGGCTGCTAAGGCCCTCCAAGGTGCCCGATTGAGCTCTGGTTAGGGAGGGGAAGCTCTCCAAGATCTTCCGGGTGTGTGGCGGGACCTCCTCGCTTCAGCCTTGGGTCTATTCCTATTCTCACATCCACCATCAAGAGAGTCTAGTGAGGGAGAAGTAAGCGTCGGCTACACCCCCCAGTGGGTCCGAACTCAGGAGACCAGTTGCTGGTTTCAACATTTTTGGTGCGGTGAGCGTGGACCGTAGCCGGTGAAGGAAAATCTCAAGCTAGGTTCGATGACAGGAGATGGGGGAAATGGTTCAGACTCAGGCCACTCGCAGCCGCCAGCAACAGGGGAGTGGCTGGAGATGTTTGAGAAGTTCAAGCGAGAAGTCCTGCAGACAGTTCTTGCTGGGCGGAGCGAGTGCGAGACCCCGGCAGTCCCCGTGGTTCCGCCCCTGCAGATCGGCGAGAACGCACCGGGGCAGCCGGAAGGAGGTGCCAGCAGAAGGCAGTGCGCGAGATCTCCCCGGGCGAGTGCTAAGGTGTGCGAGCTGGCTCCGCGCGAGAGGACCATTCGCCGAGCAGGGGAAGGGAGCCCCTTTTGCGAGATGATCCTCTCGGCCCCAGTGCCAGAGGGGTTTCGAGGGCCGGAAATGACCTACTACACCGGCAAGGAGGACCCAGTCGTGCACCTGCAGTGGTTTGAGGACATGACGTCAATCCTTCCCATGTCGGATGCTTTTCAATGCCGACTCTTCGCAACCACCCTGAAGGAGAAAGCAAGGGACTGGTTCCACCAGCTTCCCGCAGGTTCCATCTACGCGTTCGATGATTTACGTTGGGGCTTCCGGCTGCGCTTCTCGACGTCGAAAAAGAGTAAGAAGGATGCGGAGGCTCTCTTTAAGATCGGGCAAAGGGAGGGGGAATCCCTGGCGCATTACGTGGAAAGGTTCCAGGAGGAGATACACCTTGTGCAGGAGGTGCCGGGATTCGCCCTCAAGATGGCATTCATCGTTGGGTTGCGAGATGGGTTCTTCAAGATGGACCTGAAGAGAAGGCCTCCTTTGTCTTTTGAGGAGTTGATGGAGCGAGCAGCAGAGGAGATTGAAGGGGAGGCGGCCAACCCGGAGTTCTACAAAAGGTTGGCAAAGATGAGCGAGCCTGAGGTGAGGCAGCAAGAAGGGAGAATGCGAGAGGAACCCAAGGGTCAGGGGTTCGAAAGACCACCTCGGAATTGGAGGAATCAAGAGCCCAACAATAGGTTGGGCTGGAGGCACCAGGAAGGACCAGCGAGAGGTCAGGAAGGGGGGTACCAAAGAAGAGAGGCGGGAGGAATGAATCCGGGGTGGAGGCAAGGTCCCAGACCCCCTCACCCCCCAAGGGAGCAAGTTATGGCAGTAGGCCGAGGAAGAGGAGGTAGAGGAGCAAGAGGAGGGAGAGGAAGAGCAGGAAGAGGGGACAGGGTGGCGTTGCCCTATTGTGACTTTCACCAGGAAGAAGGTCACGCGACCGCCACCTGCCCAGAATTCTTGGAGATGAGAGGGAGAGGTCAGTCACGGCGGCAGCAGGCCAGGATCGAGGAAGTGCTCCCAGAGGCGGAAGAGGACCGATGCGAGGACAGGGCGGATACAGGAGCCAGGGGGAATCGGGGTGATTCATGGTGGGGTTGGGATAGAGGCCTCTCGCAAAAGGAGCTTCCATGCGATGTTCCGGAGAGACGTCGCATCAACTTCCCAGATCCCCCCCCCCCCCCCCCCCCCCCCCCCACAGAGAAGCTCACCTTCTCCTCGGAAGATATGCCTGATTATGAGGACCCGTTCTGCGACGCCCTGGTGATCCAGACAGCGATAGAAAACTTCACGGTCTCCCGGATCCTGGTGGACAATGGGAGCTCGGGGAATGTTATCTTCAAGAAGGCTTTCGATGCGATGGAGGTGGAGAAGAAGAAGGTGCAGGCCTCTGATGGGCCGCTGTTTGGTTTCTCTGGAGAAAGGAAGGAGGTTGAGGGAGGTGTCGGCCTCCAGGTGACATTAGGAGGGGTCCCGAGGAACTGCCGGTTCGTCATCGTTGACGCTCCGAGCAGCTACAATGCCATATTTGGGCGCCCCCTCATCAGTGCCTTCCGATGTGTGCCCTCATCATACCACCAGTGCTTGAAGTTCCATAGTGGAGGAGTCCAGATCCGAATCCGGGGAGATGCAAAGGTGGACAGGCAGTGCTATGTGACTGCCGTCAATACCATCTCTTGGATGGGAGGCTGAGAAGATGGATGAAGAGATGAGGAGGCCGGAGGGGCCAGAAGAAGGAGTGGAGAAGAGGGGAGAAGAGGAAGAGGGTAGTGCCCGAAGAAAGGAGATGGAGGTAGCTCAGGAGGAGCAGGTCGAACCGATGGAGGAGGAAGGTGCGGTAGAGGAGAAGGCCAGGGCAGAGGGGCGAGAAGCGAGGGACAGATGGGAAGAGCCGGCCCGGCTTGAAGCGGCAGAGGAAGTAGTGGAGATGGAGGTTATCACCCAGGGAGGAAGGGTGGAGAAGGTGCGTGTCAGCGGGGGCCTCGACTCGGAAGACAGGGTGAGGATGCTGGAGTGCATTCAGAAGAACGTGAACATCTTCGCATGGAGCGCGGCAGACATGCCCGACATCGAAGCAGACGTGGCTTGCCATCGTCTCAACCTTGAGCCAGGAGCCCGCCCCATCCGACAGAAAAGGAGGGCCTTCGCCGACAAGCTCGAAGAACCAATCCGCGAGGAGGTGGCCAAGCTCCTTGAAGCAGGTTTTGTATCGGAGATCCAGTATCCAGGCTGGGTCTCCAATGTCGTCATGGTAAAAAAGGGCGATGGTCGCTGGCATATGTGTATTAACTTTTCTTTATTAAACAAAGTCTGCCCTAAGGATTGTTATCCCCTGCCTCGGATTGACGCGCTGGTTGACTCAGCCGTCGGTTTTTCTATGATGAGTTTTTTGTATGCTTTTTCAGGTTATCACCAGATCATGATGCACCCCCCGGATATCAAAGATGTCTCTTTCATCACCCGGGAGGGGTGCTACTACTATAAGATGATGCCCTTTGGGCTGAAAAATGCAGGAGCAACCTACCAGAAGATGATGGACCGGGTTTTTAAGAAGCACAGAGGAAGAAACTTGGAGGTTTACGTAGATGACCTCATGGTGAAGAGCAAGAGCGTCGGCATTCATCTCCGAGACCTCGAGGAAACCTTCGCCACCCTACGCAAGTACAAGATGCGCCTGAATCCCCTAAAGTGTGTGTTCGGGGCCAACAAGGGGAAATTCCTGGGACACCTTCTCACCCCTTCGGGGGTAGAACCTAACCCGGACAAGGTCAAAGCCATCATGGAGTTGGGATCACCTCGGAATGCCAAGGAGGTCCAGCGCTTGACGGGAAAACTCGCGGGGTTGAGCAGGTTTCTCTTCCGGGCCGGAGAGAAATGCTCCCCCTTCTTCAAAACGTTACGAGGCAACCAGAAATTCGAGTGGACAAAGGAATGCGAGGAGGCCTTCCAGGCCTTGAAGGGTCAGCTCACCAAGGCTCCGCTACTCCAAGGTCCCAAGGAGGGGGAGGACCTAGCCTTGTACCTCGGAGTCGGGACTGAGGCCGTAAGCTCCGTCCTAGTCCGGGAAGAAGGCAAGAAGCAGCTGCCCATATACTACGTGAGCAGGGTCCTGAGGGAGGCGGAGCTCAGATACCCGATCTTGGAGAAGTTAGCCTTTGCTCTGGTCGTCGCAGCAAGAAAACTCAGGCCATACTTCCAGGCCCATTCAATTCAAGTAGTGACGGACCACCCTCTTCGCCAGATCTTCGAAGGAGTAGAGCATTCGGGGAGGCTAGCGAAGTGGTCGATAGAACTCAGCGAATTCAATATCACCTTCGTCCCTCGACTATCCATGAAGGCACAGGTGGTGGCGGATTTCATGGCAGATTATGTGGCCGAGATGGAGGAGGGTCAAGCCCCTCGTCATGTTCCATGGAAGCTGCTGGTCGACGGGGCCTCGGGTAAGAATTCTCTCGGAGGAGGGGTAGTGTTGGAGAGCCCTCATGGGGTGAAGATCGAGCAGACACTCGTTATACATTTCCCAATCACCAACAACCAGGCGGAGTATGAGGCAGTGATCGCCGGTTTGCGTCTGGCTCGGGAACTGGGAGTCCATGATGTGGAGGTTCTCACCGACTCAGCATGGCCCTGGCAGTCTCATGGGCGAGAACCTGAGTCGTCTCGGCATCGAAGACTTCGGCATCTTCCCGGCCATTGAGGGCATACGCAATGGCGTAAGCCTCACCACTGGCGAGGTCGCTCTCTATCCACGACGGATGGAGGGTGGAGAGCGAGACCCTGTTAGCATTCCTGTCCCACTTTACCAGGGGAGCCCCTGAGGGGTCCACGTACTTCTCGCCGCTGGGAAGTTCCGGTGGTCCCTGGGCAATGGAGGCAGCGACAACGTCGATCCCGCACGGAGTACGGCCTCGCTTGGCACACCCATCCCCAGGGTTTGGGTCGGAGCACTCGCCCCTAGGGTCTCGACCAAGGCCCCCTTCCCCTTGGCGGAAGAAGGACTTTTCGACTTCTTTGAGGAAGAGGAAGTAAGCGCCCCGGGTTTTCGCTTTCGGCCGCTAGGCTTAGAGGTGGAAGGTTCCTCCCGACAGGCATCCACGGCGGCCTATGCAAGAGACACAGAGACCCCGGAAGGACGCGGTGGGTGAAGAGGGAAATCACGCACGCCTAGGTAAGCATATGAAAGAGTCAGCGAATGGTAGCAAATCAGCAAAAGCTAAGCGAATGAAGAGCATCTAGAAAACTTACCCTCACCCTGCGGGATGGGCTGGAGCGAATTGACGTTTCGCCGGAGGTAGATGAGGTCCATCCCATGCTCCAGGATGTACTGGTGCAGTTTGGCCTCGTGCCCCCCCAGAGTCGGGGGTCGGAAGGTTGACTCCTCCTCCTGCACCGGGGCGAGAAGGGTGTTCCCAAGTCTCCCGCTGACAAAGATAAAGCGGCGAACCCAGTCGTGGTTCTTGTTCGGGAGACCCTGGTGCTTGAGAGGGCTTTGGCCCGAGAAGAAGGAGACGTCGTGTGAGCAGCGGAAAGTGTAGAGCTTGCGGAAGACGGGTAGCGAGAACTCTATCCCTTCTTCTCGCAGATAGCACGCGTACCCGACCAGCATGGCGATGGAGTTGGGGTTAAGCTGGCCGGGCACGACCCCGTAGTACCGGAAGGTCTGGCGGAGTTCCGGCCAGATAGGGAGGCGAAATCCCACCTCGAAGTGCTCCAACGGGATCGCGAGAGCACACAGCGAGATGGAATTTAGGCGATCATCCGGCCCAGGCTTTCGCGCTTCGAACCCCGACGGGACGTAGTCCGCAACCGCGTTCAAGTAAGCCTCGTCGGAGAGGTCACAGGAATCGAAGACGTGGTTGACGAATGCACTAGCGCACTTGGCCCTTCCTTCGGTCTCGCCACCCATTTTACGAAATGCGGGAGTAGGCGGGAATTGCAGAGAAGAGAGAAGCGCGAGTGCTAGCGCAGGAAGAGAAAGGGAGCGGATGGCAAGGTAATTAATATGGTGGTTGAACGACCTATTTATAGAAGAACTAAAAAACGCTTGGGCTTTCGAGGCAGCGGGTGTGCGGATAGCAATCGCGCCTTCCCGACGCCTCGAAACCCAGGTCGATCCCTCTCAATCATTAATGGCGAATGCCAGTGGCTATCCGCTCGACGGCCACGCGAAAGAGTTACGAAAGCATTCGGCAATATCATATCATTCGGCATGCTCAAGCAAGTTGCGAGAAATATAAACGAAAATAGAAATAAAACACTCGCCAAGCACAGAATGTAAAATTATTACAGGCGTAAATAGAGTCCAGTATCCTCAGCACCATAAATAGAATAAAAGGAAAAATATAAAGGAGGCGAGTGAAGACCAGGCTAGCGCTCCTCCCAGTACCACAAACCATGCCCTCGCGGCCCAGCCTCCGGAGGCATTCGCGGACGATAATACGCGAGCATGGAGGTAATCTCGTGAGACGCCAGCTGAAGCTGATCCCGGGCTCGCGCAGCGTGCCTCCCGAGAGAAAGCTCCCCCCCTTCACCTCCCAGACGCTCCACCGCCGCGAGAAGGCGCGAATAGTCCTTCCGAAGGTCCTTCAGCTCGCGCATGACCTCCATCCGCACATCATCCACCTGGCCGGCGATGTTCCGTTGGATATGGATGAGCTTCCCCAAGACCTCCGTGACTCGCTCCTTTAGGGTCGCATGATCTGAGGAGTCGCCGAGGAAGTCAGAGAGATCCCCGGGAGAGGGGAGAGGCGAGAGCATTCCGTCTTCCCCCCTGTGGTAGGATCCAAAGGGAGAGGCTTCCCGATAGCCTGCGAGATCATAGACTGGTCAGTCACGCTAAACAAAGCGGATGCGCTAAATGCAGCAGAGGTCGCTAACCTAGTGAGGGGTCCCCATGTCCGGAGGGACGAGACGAATGGGGGTGCGCCCCAAACAACCCGGCGGGAGGTAGGACCTTTCCCTTTCCAGGACGGTAGGGTTGTGAGGAAGGAGCTGGAGCATCCGCAGGATCATCCGCGCGGCCCTGTTGACCGGGTCCCTTCTCGGGAGATACCCTCGGCTCATCCGCAAGCACAGAGGGTTTCGGTCGAACAGGGGAACTCGGGGGAATGAAGTCCCGCGGCGAAAGGTCGATTGCTACGAAAAACAATGGTCAGTGACGAGCAGTATGAAGGACGAATCAAGAGGGTTCGCAACTTACCGGACTGCAATGTGGTCTCGCCCGGAGGGGGCGGAGGATCAAGGTCCAGGTCTGGAGGAGGCCTCTCGTTCGCGAGAGGTGGCACGTCGGCACTGCTCGAGACTGCCCCGTGGCCGGCCTTAGGCACCGAAATCCCCTGCGAACGGCCAGAGCGAATGCAGGATAGGGGACAGGAACCAAACAGAAAGACAAGAGGAATCCTCATACCTGCATCCCGGGGTCCGGAGGATCCCTCGCCGGAGGAGTTTTCGCCGGGGGGGTATTCGCTGGAGGAGTTTTTGCCGGAGACTCCGAGGCGGTCTCGCCTCTTTGACGATTCAGCCGAATCGCCTTGGCTCGTCGCGAGACGTAGGGGGCACTCGGATCCCGTTTAGACATAAGCCAGGGAGCAAATTTGGCAGCCTTGGGGGCGGTTACACTTTGGGCCGCAGCCAGGCGCTCGATCATCTCCTGCGAGAGGGGTCTCGCAGAAGGTTTGTGGGAAGACATTGATATCGGCGAAAAGCCAAGGGAGAGAAGAAGCTCCGAATCGAGGAATGAAAGCGTTCCAGGAAAATCTGACATGAAGAGATATATATAGGGCAACGGTGGGACCCACAGAATCTTATGGGACCAGTCAGCCAGCACTCACCGAATACCGGGTTGGACTGCTCTTTCCGAGCGCAGGAACCGCTCGCAAAGAGCGGGGATTGTGTACAACCCGTATTCGCTGAATGGGTCCCACAGGCCAACTGGCGAGACTTAGGCCAGTCAGATCATTCGCCCCGGCTTAGACAGGTGAAAATACCCCCGGGTTAGTGGGGGTAAGCTGCAGGAGAGAAGGAGCTAGACGAGTGGTGCCCTCACGGAGCACTCGCCCGGAAGCGTGGGCATTCGCCCAGCTAAGCGGGTGCCCAGCGGGTGGTGCCCTCACGGACCACTCGCCCAAAAGGCTTTGAGGGGGAAATGATCATAATGCCCCTTGTGGGCTGCAAATAGCCCTTCAGAACAGCGGAGTTAGGCTATTAGCAGACCAATTTGGGGTGCGGTTAGTAAAACTAAAAGGCGGATTCATATTATTTGCAGACCAGCCTAGAAAAATCTATAAATAGACCCTTAAGGGCACCTTGGAGGAGATCCGATTTTAGAGAATCCTCTCCTCCAGCCTAGTTTCTGGTCGGCTGCTAAGGCCCTCCAAGGTGCCCGGTTGAGCTCTGGTTAGGGAGGGGAAGCTCTCCAAGATCTTCCGGGTGTGTGTCGGGACCTCCTCGCTTCAGCCTTGGGTCTATTCCTATTCTCACATCCACCATTAAGAGAGTCTAGTGAGGAAGAAGTAAGCGTCGGCTACACCCCCCAGTGGGTCCGAACTCAGGAGACCAGTTGCTGGTTTCAACATGGGGGAAATGGGACTCAAAGCGGTTTGAAACCAGCCTAAGTCCGAATGTTTTGATTCCTTCCTTTGTCAAACCTAGCATATTATGCTCCGTTGGTGTTTTGGTTGCTGAGTACGAATTTCTAGTTGGTTGTTTCATTCCACATTTGATGATAACAACCTCATCCAGATTCGTCTTACTTAACTTGGAGGAGAGTGTTATTCCACATTTGATAACACGATCTAACTTATTTTGGACCTTCTCCTATTGATTGGTTCCATTCCACATTTGATGAGTTCAAATTAACCCTAGAAGAACAGTAACCAGGATATCACACACAAGAACACAGATATAGCTGCGTTGTCCAGAAGTCTGAAATCGTTTCGCTTGGAAACAGTTAATAGATTCTACGGTTAAACCAGAAATACTCTACCTATATCTTCTAAGCATAATTTAAAGTACTACGTTCTTATATACAGAACTAGATACATGTACATTTTCCATAGTTGAATTCATTCTAAATGAAGTTCTCTGTTGGAAATTACAGGAAATGCTGCTGCAGGAGGAGCACATGCTGATTGGGATCCTGAGAAGGATGATCTGCTGGATGATGGTTTCTAGAGTATCTGCTTGGTTTTCTTTCTCTTACTTAGAGCATTGATTAGCTCACTTTACCTGTTTTGTTTGGACTATTTCATGCTCTTTTGTTGATCATGAGACATTAGGTCTTATGGTACCTATTTATCTGATTGTACTTTTGACTTTCATGTGATGCTGCTTAGTTTATGTTTTACTCTTATGCGTGCATACATACTTTTGTTTTCTTCAGTCCAATATGTCATAACAGATGCTTTCGGACACGGTTGTGCAATGAGTCGAACTGTTGAACACTACACACACCAACCCTTTTTCCAATGTCGGTATACCGCAGACATAGGAGGAGATTGTTGGGTATATTATTTATAATATGTTCGCGCGTATCAGGACCGACTCGGAACGATCCAATGGGTTTCGTGTCACTAGGGTTAGGCTCTACGCTGGAGATACTATAAAGGCTCATTCCACATGTTGATGAGGTCTTGTGGACTATCTTGAGCGGAGCCTCAACATATATATTTGGTAGCGTCTTCCTAAAAAAATTTAAATAAAATTTATTAAGACAAAATAAATTTATTAATAAATTGATGAAATTATAACTTACAATTATTAATTATTTATCAATAGCAAAATTTAATTTATCAAGTTATAATAGCACCTTTAAAACATAATAATTGAGAAAAATGAACTCACTTCATTGTTCCAAAATGTGAGGCAAAAGTCTTCTCCTCGGTTGACCCACTCGGATAATCAAAGTATGGGTGGCGCAGAATCCCCAGCCTCTTCCCACTCAACCCGCCCTGATTCAACAGCCGCCGGAATCCTCCAGTTGGAATAAACCCCGCCGCAGCCCTCGTCATCTCCGCGTCCAGCGGATCGTACCCCGCGATCACGTCCAGAAGCGCCGCCGCGTCTTCGACTGTTCGTGCCATCGGCCCCACCGTGTCCAACCTCGGCGAGATGGGCACAATCCCTGACCGGCCCGTTAGGCCCGACGTCGGCTTGATGCCCACCACCGAGTTGAACCCCGTCGGGCAGGTGATCGAACCGAACAAATCCGTCCCCAGAGAAACAGCCACCAGATTCGCCGCCACCGCAATGGCCGACCCACTGCTGGTGCCGCAAGGACTGTCCGTCCCGGGATATGGATTCATGCCTTGTTCCCCACGGGGGCTCCACCCCTGGGGAGGGTCCAATGACCGGAAGTGGTCCCACTCGCTCATGCTAGCCTTCCCGAGAATGACGTCGCCGGCGTCTCGGAGGCGCTTGATGACGCCGGCGTCACGCGGCACGACGGAGCCGAGGAGGGCGAAGGAGCCGGAAGTGGTGTTCAGCTTATCGCGGGTGCTTATGCTGTCCTTTACCAGTACGGGGATGCCATCAAAGGGGCTGCGGGGGCCGCCTGCGCAGAATACATTTTTGGCATAATATTTTCGTTCTCCTATTTGTCATCAGCCGGCAAGGTGACTTTTAGCGTGGAAACCCCGGAAATTGTGAAAAATCACGAGGCCGGATCGGTTTCGACCAAGTTCCACTGTATATGTGAGTTGTTACAGAAGTTATCGCTCGAGGGTGACAGTCCACCGCTCGTTACAATGATTCTTCTGGACCCGCGGAGGTCGCTTGGAGTGGAGTGGTGAGGAGGGTGCTCAGAAGCAATCTGGAATGATGAATGCGGCAACGGGGCTCTGGGCTCGAAGGACGGGGTGGGATGAGGTCTTTGAGGGGACCTTCGAGGAGCGAATGAGATCTTATGAGGCGCCGAAGGAATCTTCAAAGGCCGAAGGAGATCTTCGAGCAAATGTCAAAGGATCTTCGAACTATGAAAGAGGTCTTCGAGCAATCTTCACGGGATGTTTGGACTACGAAGGAGATCTTCGAGCGCTCTTCAAAGGATCTTAGAACTATGAAGGAGGTCTTCGAGCAGTCGTCAAAGGATCTTTGAGCTCTGAAAGAGATATTCGAGCGACGGTGGAAATCTTCAAGCGCCGAAAGAGATCTTCGAAGGGATCTTCAAGCTCCAAATGAGAACTTCGAATGGACCTTCAAGCTCCAAAGGAGATCTTCGAATGAGGTCTTCAAGCTCCGAAGGAGATTTTCGAGCGCCGAAAGAGATCTTCGAAGGGGTCTTCAAGCTCTGAACGAGATTTTCGAGCGTCGGAGGAGATCTTCGAAGGAATCTTCAACCGCCGAAGGAGAACTCAGAGAGATCTTTGAAGGAAGACTCTAGAGTTCTCTCAGGCGTAGAAGACAAGGTCTTCTCAAATGAGAGCTCCGAGTCCCTTTTATAGCTTATGAGAGAGCATTTTGGTAATTATGTCGCTATGGGTGTGAATATCCACACATCCATGATAGAATGTTTAACAATTCGCACCCCCATTAGCAACTTGAAAAGTTGCTGATTGTATGGAGCTAGTTAAACATAGCTCTTTAAGAAGCTTCTTTGAAAAAGTTGCATGCTGTTTTGAGAGTTTGTGTATAAGTGCTGATGGAACATAGCTTTTTCAATTAAGACTGTTTGGTAGAACAGCTTTTTTGAGAGCTGTTTTTTTCAAAACGTCAGTAATATTGAAATATAAGGCTGTTTGTTTCTTTTTCTTTTAAGGCTGTTTTTTCACCTCGCTGGATAGTTGGTTCGAATTTGAGAGCACAAAACCTACCTGCACACGATCAATTTAATTTAAGCAAGAGCACATGCGCGGCTCCTTGGCACGAAAAGTAAGTGACACGAGAATTTTTTTTACATGTAAACTCCAATTTGAATAAAAAAACATACGAAGATCAGAGCTGAACTTGACAAACTACCACCGAAAATATTTATTTGTCAAAATTACCAAATCAGCTTTGAATAGTATTTATTTTGATATTTATAACACCTTGGATATATAATTTATATTTCATGTTGAATACCCAGTTGACTTAGTCAATGGTCGAAATGGCAATTTGATTTTCCAACAATTTTGGGTCAGCTCACTTCGGATTTGAAAATTGACGGTGCATTTAGCTAGCTTTATTTTGATATTTATAGTCTTTGGGCAAAATTTTAGGGTCTCTTCGTTTGGTCGGAATTGAACTCTTGAAATTAAAATTGAAAGGTCTAATTCTAATTTTTCATTGAGGCGCGTATTTTTGCCAGTGTGTGCATTTTTTCGACCGTGTACATATTTTTTCACCTGTGCGTATTTTTGCGCGACCGAGCATTTTTCGCACAGGCGAGCATTTTATGCACAAGTGAGTGTTTTTCGTCCTGCTCGCATTTTTTACCAAGGACGCGCTTTTTTTCGCCACAACACTCATTTTTCTACCTGGCGCGCGCTTTTTCGTCCATATGGGCGTACTCCGCTCAGGGCGTGTATTCCGTCCCGACACGATTATTTCTCCCGGGTGCGCATTTTTTCACCTGAGCGCACATTTTTTCACACGTGCGCGATTTTTTTCATAACTTGCAGTTTTTCGCCTGTACGCGCATTTTTAGCTCGGCAGCACGCATTTTCGCATGCACGCCCGTGCACATTTTTTTCCTGGGAGCGCATTTTCGCTCTTGCGCACGTAATTCTAAGATTGAATTTTAGCTAACAAACAAACAATAAAATTTATAAATTTCACAATATTCTCCAGTTCTGCTTATTTGGCAACACTATAATATGGTATTATTATCCCCAATATGGATGATCGGTATATTCCCCGTGGAAGATCAAGACGGTTTGTTGAAGACTACATAAACTTGCATTATTATTGGGTTGAAATTTTCTTAAAAGACGCCGATCTACAACTACAAGAGCTAAAAAAAACGGTTTGATGAAGTGAGTATAGAGTTGCTTCATTGTCTGGCTTGCTTAAATCCCGCCAACTCATTTGGTTGTTTTGACAAGCAAAAAGTGTTGCGACTTGTAGAGTTTTATTTGAATGACTTTTCAAGTTTAAAGTTATTTAATTTTGAATTTCAACTTTACAACTACATTGTCGATATGAAAAGTGATGAGAGATTTTATAATTTACATCTACAAAGCTTATTGAAACTGGAAAATATATTGTTTATCAACAAATCTACAAGCTTTTGAAGTTTGTATTGATTCTTCTCGTGGCTACTGCAAGTGTGGAAAGAGTTAACTCAGGCATGAATTATGCGAAGACCAAACTACGCAATAGTATGAGCGATCAAATGTTGAATGGTTGTCTAGTTATTTTTATTGAGCGAGAGACATTTTTTAAAGTAACCGATGATGATGTTATCGATCGTTTTCAAAAAATGAGAATTCGTCGTGGAGAGTTATATTTTTTTCATGTAGTTTGTAGTTTTCAGTGTTAAGTAGTTTTGTATGACTTTATAATGCAAAATATTTAATATTTACTTGTTATTTTATTTTTTTTAAAATTTGTGTCCCCCCCCCCCCCCCATCAATTTACTGGATCCGTCA
This sequence comes from Dactylorhiza incarnata, assembly GCA_033032865.1. Taxonomy (NCBI): domain Eukaryota; kingdom Viridiplantae; phylum Streptophyta; class Magnoliopsida; order Asparagales; family Orchidaceae; genus Dactylorhiza; species Dactylorhiza incarnata. The sequence goes on from JAWHQI010000085.1 coordinate 5,155,530, forward strand.
GTGTCTTGATGTGATATTATTTACTCTCAGAATAATGTTAACAACCCCAAGAATTTTTTGCCGTTTTTCGAGCCTATTCAATCATTTCTTCTTCACTTTCAAAATTTGAATTTGTACAAAAGCGCATTCCAGCACCTAACTATGTGTCTTTAGAGGACTACTCTTCATTACAATTTATTTGAATTCATTCCCACCAACTGAAAATATAATCACATAAACACATGATCACAACATTAAATTTAGACTAGAAAAAAATCTAGGGTTTTCAACTAGAAAATAATTTCTCCAACTATATATGGTTCCGAAATGTTAAATTCAATTGAAAATTGTTAGAAGTCTAACTTCAACGTCATCTCATTTCTTAGTGCTGGTAGAAGAAAAATGGAGGAGAAAGAAAATGCGATAAAGGAGAAAAAACCATTATACATTACATTTCATTGATTTCAAACGTAACATTGATACATTGGTCCTTATATAATGGCAGCATCAGGAATATGAATCGATACATTTAATTTTGGAAGTTTGAATGTTTTATTACATAGGGAATTCCTGTGCAATTAATTCAGTCTTGGACCGTCCGGTTCATTTTCCAACAAAAATAACATATAATTCTAATTCTAGATCTTCAATTCCGTCCAAACGAACAAACCCTAAGAAAATCTCAATTGCACGTTGATGATCATATATTTTTATATGAGGATCATCTATATATATAGATAAACTTTAGTCTCCACGCTGGCCACAACAGTACCTTCGAAGTTTACATAATTATAGCTCGCACCCCTCTAACTTTCGAAATTACAAAAGTGTCCCCTCAATGTTTACATTGCATAACATCCATGCACAAAAAAGTACCATCTTGGAATAAATCGTGAGGGGGGCTTTTGTGCATGAATTTTATGAAATATAAACATTGAGGGGGTGTAATTGTAATTTCAAAAATTAGAGGAGTGAAAGTTGTAATTAGGCAAACCTCAAGGGGAGGTCCCGGTAAGTAATAACATATATCTACAATGGCAGTAGGTTAGGTGGCTTCCGGGCATTGGTGGCCTGTTCAAAGGCATAAGCTATCTCGATCAACTTAGAGTCTGAACCCCGTAATCCGGTAAAGCAAATGCCGAAAGGATGGTCGGAGCTGCTGTACCCGGCCGGCACGGTGACCACCGGCAAGCCGCCGATCGACGTAGCATATAGGATGTCGGAGAGGGGGAACACCACCGCATCTAACCCGTTGTCATTCATCAGCTTATACACTCCGTCCTCCGTCAGGTCTTCCATTCTCTTCAAGGCCGCCTTCTCGGCGGCCCCCATCCCTTTCGTCTCCTCCGACGCCAAGAAGATCGGCTGCCCGTACTCGCCCATCATTTCCTGCCCATTCAATCAGTTAAATGTTAATTGCATGGATGCATGCAGCCATGCAATATATTTATATTATATATTATTATTATTATTATTATAAAATGACCTCAGCAGGGTGGCGGCTGTTGAAGGCTATGACGTCAGATAGAGATCTAGAAGGGGAGGAAACAAGATCTTTGAGGTAGGCGTTGACTGAAATCTTGAACTCAGCCAATAAGACTGTTGACTCGCCGCTTGCAGTGAAGTTCTGAATGATTGCTTCATTTTTCAATTTCAGATTATCGATCAGCTCAGCTCCTTTCTCCCTAAAACATAAATTAAAAATATTAATTAAATCGCCATTTTTGTTATTCAAAAATTTCATTGTCGACGAAGGTTGAGTACAATTCGACGATCATCAAGCCAATTCGATGAGAATAACAAGTTGAAGGTGCGCTGAGTTAGCCGAATGCGTGTGTCGATAAGCTTTCGACTAAGGCTCTGTTTGGCGCGGAGGTTGGAGGAGCGGCGGATTGGAGGAGCGGCGGTTGGAGGAGTGATCCGCAACCGTGGATACATAGCGGCGGTTGGAGGAGCGGCGTTTTTCCGATGATTCAGCGGAGGCGCTGCAAACCGCGCCCCGCATCCGCTCCGCCAAACGAGAAACTTTCCACGGCTGCGGATCAGGAATCTCTCTCTGATCCGCAGCCGCTCCGCCAAACAGAGCCTAAAGTTTGAAGTGGCCGATAGGATCGATAAGCTTGAACCCCCTCGGATTGTAGTCATTAGCGTAAAACCATGAAGATCATGTGTAGCGGGGAGTTTTCGCACACGTGTAGTGGTAGCTTGCCAATTCCCGTGCGGTGGTCTTCAGAACCTTGGATCCCGGCTGATATCTGACGCACCCCTGCATCAAGGGAGGTCCGGGTGAATGTTGGCTCTGTCATGCCCCGAGAGGGATATAGTTATAGCTTTGATGATCTTTCTGAGGAAAGCAATGTCGGTATAGCCTTCGCGGCATAACCACACCTGCCCAACTGATCATCCTAGTCTGTGACCATCGAATACTCCTAGGTACTCTCAAGCGATGCCTAAGTGGGACCCACAACTTGGTTGATCTTTCTGAGGAAAGCAATGTCGGTATAGCCTCCGCGGCATAACCACACCTACCCAATTGATCAACTCGGCTTGTAGCCCTAGGCAAGAGTGCAGCTGAGTCGCTTACAGCCTTCATGACCACTTGAGAAAAGCAATGGTCGCCGCCTAGGCCCACCTGCCCACTTGGTCATCTAGGTCTGTACTTGTCTTCTTTCTTTTTCTCTACAACTCTTATGACCCTCTGAGGAAAGCAATGGTTGCCGCCTAGGCCCACCTGCCCATTTGGTCATCTGAGTTTGTAGCTACTCTTTTTCCACATTACAGGGAGTTATCTCATCTCATAAGGTCCTCTAAGACCATATGGGGAAGAAACAGGTTTTTTAACAGGCATATCGCAGATCGGGCGGTTTGCGATTAAATATTGCTGTTTGAAATAGGCACGGGCCGCGCGCGCCCGCCGGACGCCGGCGGCTCGATCCCGCAGCCGGTAGCACCCACGCGCGGGCTCACTCCCACGGTCGGCGCCGCCCACGCGCGGGCGCGCACCCTTCCGACGCCCTACCGCCTCGGTCAAAACCACCCTCGCGGGCGCTCTCCGCCATCTCCTCCTTTCTTTGCAAACAAAACGAAAATAACGAGCTTACCTCCACCATGGTTCAATGCGCCACACGCCGATAACAATGATGACCGGAGTCAAAACAAGAAGAATGAAACCTTCACACTCCTTCACACGGAGGATCGGACTCCGAAGGTTTGGGGGGCTTATGATGGGGATTCATCATGAGCTCTCATTTATGAGAGAACCGGATGGTGGTTACTCCCATAAACCACTCTCCCCATTACTTTAGTGGGAGAGAGTGGGAGGCTAAAGCCGAAACCGCCGTCTCCGCCACCAACCACCCGAGCAAGACCGCGTACGATCGCCGCGTCCACCTCCGCGCAAAGCGGGACCGCGCACGGTAGCGCCCGCGGCAAGCGCGGCGCTACCGCGCGGTAGCGCCTAGCCCGACTTGGGGTGCGGCTTGCGTCCAAGCCGCACTCTACCGCCCGGCGCTACCGCGCGGTAGCGCCGAGCCCCTCTTGGGGTGCGACTTGCGGCCAAGCCGCACCATGTGGGGTGCGGCCAAGCCGCACCCCCTTTGGGGTGCGGCCAAGCCGCACCCCATGAGGAGTGCGGCCAAGCCGCACCCCCCTTTTGGGGTGCGGCCAACTCGCGCCCCCTTTTTTGGGGGTGCGGCTGAGAGAAGTCACCCCCCTCCCTCGGGCGTGGCCGCGCCGCGCCCGCCTTCAGGGGCGGTCGAACCGCTCTCCCCCGTAGCAAGATTGGGGCGAGTCCCCCCTCTTCCGGCTCGCCGCCCGCTTCTCGGGCTCCAGGCTCCGTTCGGAGTAACTCCCCGTTCGTTACGTGCTCAGAACGCTTCTGAGCACGCTTATTTCACTTTTTATATTTTCTGACTTCTCACATTTCCGACTTGCTCACTTTTTCGACTCGGACTCGCTCATTTTTTGTCTTTTCAGTTTCTCACTTTTCAGGAACAGCTTGTCGCCTTTCCTCAAAGGGCAGGATGGTCATTTACGAAAAATGGTGATCCGTGGGCTCTGAACCGGAAAATATGATTCGTCCTCCCAGGTGGTTACGGTGGTTACGGTGGTTACGGTGGTTACGGTGGTTACAACGGCAAAATTACCGGGCTACCCCCTACCAAAGCTATAAAAGGACCCCCTAGGCTTCATTTGGGGGGGATCCCGGCCTGAATTCCCAGAGAGAGCTCCTTGAAGATTTCCACGGATTTCTCCTTCGGCGCTTGAAGATCTCCTTCGCGGACTTGAAGTTTTCCGTCTTCACGAAAGCGGACAAGGTTTTCTCACTTTCGTCTCCACGAAAGCGGACAAGGCTTTCTCACTTTCGTCTCCACGAAAGAGGACAAGGCTTTCTCACTTTCGTCTCCACGAAAGCGGACAAGGCTTTCTCACTTTTGTCTCCATGAAAGCGGACAAGGCATTCTCACTTTCGTTCTCTACCGTTCTCAGAAGGAAAAGACTTAGTTTTTTTCCGAGAGGTGGCCTGTCGCCCTCGGAACGTTCTCTCTCTCTCTCTCTCTCTCTCTCTCTCTCTCTCTCTCTCTCTCTCTGATATTGTAACGAGCAGCGGCCTGTCGCGCTCGAGTTCTAAATCTCTAATTGTAACCCCCCAGAAGATAGTCGAAGTTTGGTCGGCACAGCTCCGGCCACGTGGTTTTTTACCCTTTCCGGGTTTTCCACGCTAAAAAGTCCCAGTGTAATCAACGAATCTCAAATTGACTGTTTGCGCGCTTGGTTCGCTCCCGAGCTAAGGTAGTTCAAGTAAACCGGTCTACCAAGAGCCCTAAGCGACCCGCAACAATATTAATAGGTTTAAACCCTCAAGTATTGTGTCCCCCACATTTGGCTTCCTCTCTTTCATAGTGAGAGAGTAATATATTGTCACATTTGGTTTCATTTTGTCGTTTATTTTCAGCTCATAGTTTTCGAACCCAAACGTCCAGCTAAAAATCACATTGTGACAGTTATGGCGGCCAATGTTCATGTCATTGCCTTCCTCCCCGTCGAGGGATCATCCCACTCCTCATCTTCGATCTTCGCTTACATATTAATAATACTAATAATATCATAATATGTGTTAGAAGTATGCATGATGTCAATATATCCCAAAATAATATATATATATTTCAATTTGAAAACTATTACACTAATATGAAATTTTATAAACAATAAGATGAGGAAAAACTTTAAAACAGAGATATTACAGAATCAATTCTGAGTATGACGTAAGATCACAGCCTTTATAAAGATGTTGCATCACCCTTCGGCAGGGCTTTCAACTGATGCTCACTCCACGAATGTACAACACCCGGCTATATCCCAAAAATTCGAATGTGCTCAGACACCGAAGAAAAATTATAATTGCGTGATGGCCCCGCCCAAATCCTTGCCCAACGACATCACCTTCTATTCGAAAGAAAATAATGGATAAAGAAACATTTATTGAATATTGCCCGCAAATTAATGTTGCCTAAAACATTTTCTTATGACAACATTTGTAAATTGTTCTATATTCAATGTTTAAACAACATTTTATTAATGTTCCCAAATAAAGTGTTGCTGAGAGCAAAAAATGTTGTAATGTATTACAATAAAATTTTCATCTTTATTTAGCTCATTTGCTTCAATCTCATGTTCAAGGTTGGCTTTTGAAGCATCATAAGGGTTTGCAACCTTAATGTTATTGAGATAGCTACAATTCTATCAGAGTAAAAAGGAAATATATAAGGGAAAAAAAGCAATACATTGCGGCGTGAAAGTGGAGGTCTCGTGCATCATCTCCAAGAGGAGGCGACTTCCTGATTTTGGTAGCTTGCTCGAAGGCATAGGCTATCTCGATTAATGTCGCGTCCGAAACCAACAATCCGGCAAAGGAAATGCCAAACGGAGTGCCAGATTTGCTGTAACCTGCCGGGACGGAGATGATCGGATACCCTCCGAGCGTCATAACATGCGATCCAAGGTAGTCTGGGAATATAAGGGCATCTAAGCTTTTCTCTTTCATCAAATCTTCAATTCCCTCCTTGCTCAGTTGGGCCATTTTACTTATTGCATTCGTTTCCGCCGCTCCTATCCCATTTGTTTCCTCCGATGCCAAAAATATTATTTGCCCGAACTCCTTCATTCTTTCCTGCTTGAATTCCGAACATGTAAAAACCAAAGTTCTTGATGATTAAGGTGCAATTATATATGCGGTAAATTGATTATCAATGCAATTACCTCTGTCGGATGCTGGTTGTTGAACGCAATGACATCTGCTAGGGACCTGACCGGAGATGAAACCAAATCTTTGAGGTAGGAGTTGAGCGAAAGCTTGAACTCCGCTAACAATGCTGTCGCTTCACCACTTTCTGTCACGTTTATCATGATGTTTGTATTTTTCATTTCAACATTGTCAATCATGATTGCTCCTTTTTGCCTATACAATGAAAATTGAAAACTAAAAAGGGAGATTTATAGATTGTGTTAATTAATTCGATAACCACAAGACATGTTCCAATTTGAATTTTAAAATGTAGGTTTTCAAGGAAACTTAAATGTTGAATTGTTAGGAATAATTTAATCACCTCATTAATCGAAAATGGTCGGCAAATGTATTGTCCTCCGAGGATCCCGGAGGGAAGTCGTCAAAGAATGGGTGGCGCAGAATCCCAATCCTCTTCCCGTTCAGCCCCTCCGCATTCAAGTATTTTTGAAATCCATCGTTTGGAATAAACTTAGCCGCCGCCTCCGTCGCACCCTTGTCAAGTGGATCGATCCCCACAATAACGTCGAGGAGCGCCACCGCGTCGGCCACCGTTCTAGCCATCGGGCCCACCGTGTCCAATCTCGGCGAGATGGGCACGATCCCAGATCGGCTCGTATATTGGGAAGAAAGGAAATGAATTTGAAAGAAAAAGAAGAGATTGACATGTAAAAGCATGCATATATAATTAACCAATTACCTTTTGCCCGCCATTGTTGGCCAAGAATCTGGCTCTCGTAGTGCAGAAACAACAACGAGGGCTAAAAGAAGAAGACGAAGTAGAAGAAAAAGAAGGGAGAACGCCATGGACGATATGCAGCAGACTTAATTAATTCCTTATCTAAATTGACTCCAATACTTCCCCCTTTATATCTTCTATACAAACTCAACAGCTTTCAGATTTCTATGGCAGCACTGAAATTATCGTAAATTTAAAATAATCTCTAGCGCTTGTATGTCTCGACAAGTGGATTCAAAATAAACCCTATGCGATGATAGAAATTGAAGCAACGGCTGAGATTTAGCTTGTGTCTCACTTAGTTGATAGCAATGATATATAGTACAGGTGATCATAACAGCGATATCAGTTGAAGCAACGGCTATGATTTAGCACGGAGGTCCGCTTCTATGGCCAACCGCGACAGTGCACGGGGCCCTCAGTGCCCCCTGGAACAGTACTCAAACCATGGTATTGAACCGGTGCGTCTCCGCGCCCCCCGCTCGCAAACTTCCGAGCACTATATATACTCCGCTTGCATGTCGCTCATTTTTTCCATGTGCGCGGGGGATTTTCGAGAAGCGGGGAGAACACATATTTTAACGTAATCTCTAGCACTTATGTTTGGACATTTGGTAAGAGACTTTGCCTATATGAAAGCAATTTTTTTAAAAATTAAAGAAGAAATGCGTAAATTAATAAAATTAAAAATTCTGTAATAAAGTTAGTAAAAATTTAAAAGTTGACTTTTTTCCTTTTAATATATAAATATATAATGCAACTATCAATCAGCCGGGGAAAGCAGAGTCAGGCCTTCCAATTGTAGAGCCATATCATATATCTACTCATAGTGACAAAACAAAATGCGCGTCAATTGTATAAGACACTAGAAGAAATATAAGGTGATTGATAATCATACACCTTCTTTGGCTATTCATATCCCTTTTATTTTTAAAAACAAGATATTATTAAAGCCTCTAAAACACCTAAACGTACCCCCTCATGTTTCTCGCTCACGCCCGAAACTTGCCAACTTCCAGTTTCGCGAACAGGAAGCCACGTCGTTGCCCGACCTCCCCCCTTGCGCCGCCTCCTTCCTGATTTCCGGCCAGCAAGTGCATTTTTCCGCCCGTTTCGACGACGTAGGCAGTTGAACTGGTGAGAAGAGCTATTTAATTAGCTCGGATGGATCCTGGACATGGGGCTGGAAGAGTGCTTATATCTGTTAGAAATTTTATTTAAAAACATTTAATTTATAATATTTTATTGGAACCTAGTATGATGTTTGGCTCTTCATAATTGATGAAAAACTTCAAAATCAAATGGAAGGAGTCACAATTATTTGGAGGGAAACCTTTCATAAAAGAAAGGATGAACATTTATTATTCTCACCATCTTTATCTCCTCTCATGTTTGTGAGTATATAAAGAAAAACACTCATTATTTGTTTTAAAGGAATATAAGGAGAAAATATGATCTACACGCGTGCGCACGCACCGGATCGGATCCGGATTTCGCATTTGGGATTTGAGGAATAATTGAATTGAATTGTATTTTTTATACAAAATAGTTTTGGTTTTTGAACCACCTGATTTTAGTCAAGCCGACTTTTTTTGATAAAATTTTAGAAGTTCAAGCTGCTTCGAATAGAAGTTCAAGCTGCTTCGAATAGAAGACCAAGCTGTTGAAGTTTGAAGTGAGAGGAGCAGGGAGGTGAGCTTGCGAGTGGGGAAAGTGGGGCGCTGGAGTGGGGCGAGTGCACCTATGCATGAGGGGGAGCCCATCCTGGCGAGTGGAGCCTGGTGGCAGGCGAGTCCATATATTATGGAGTGGAGCTTGTAGGGGGGTTCTTGTACATGCCGGGCGAGTGCATCAATGGTGGCCGGCAAGTCCAACATGGAGTGGTGAGTTGGAGCATTGGAGGGGGCGAGTGGGCCTTGTAGAGGTCTGGCCGAGTGCTCCTAAAGGGGGGGCTGCCTTGTGAAGGAGGCGAGTGGAATGAGAAGGAGGGGCTGCCTTGTGAAGTGGCGAGTGGAGCTTGGGGGGGGCTGTCTTGTGTGTTTGTCGAGTGGAGCTTGGAGGACGGATGAGTACACCCCTCCCCCCCCCCCCCCCCCCCCCCCCCCCCCCTCTAGTTGTTGTGTTTTCTATAAATACCCTCCCCCCCCCCCCCTAGTAGAAGGTGTGTTGAGAACGTGAAGAGAGAGAGAAGAGAAGAGAGAGAGAGAGAACTAGTGTGAACTAGTGAGTGGGAGTGTGCCTACACCCCAAGAGAGTTCAACCCCAACACGTACCTCAGCGAGAGGTGGAGAGTGCACTGTGAGGTGGAGAGTGCAGGGTTGAAGTGTGTTGTGGAGTGGAGAGTGTAACATCCCCCAAACAGCTAGACCCCTAAGTTGGTTGTCATGACTAGGTCATGACAAAACCATAGGAAGAGCTCAAGACCTTGTGAACATAGGTGAGAAGGAGAAAACTCAAGTGGTCTGCAAATAGCAATTTTCAGATACCAAGCCTGGGGTTGGACTTTAGGACCCCACCTTGAACCTTGACCCCACAATATCATCCCTAACCCATTAGATGTCTCCTTGAAGCACCAGTGACCCATTGGGGTCAACCTAAGAGGTCAATTAGACCAAAGTCAACCTTAATTCAAAAATTGGTCAAACTAACTCAACTAAGGTCAATTGGCCCCCACCATGCCAAATTGACCATGCCCCTGCCCTTATATGGGTACTAGGAGCCTAATGGACCAAAAAGCCCCATCATGGGACTTGCAATTTGACCGATTTTCCCTTGCCCTAATTTAGGTCAAAATAAACTAGTTTGCCCAAATTGGACCCAATCCATTTGGGCTAGGCCCAATTAAGTGATCCATCATCTAGTGGGCCTGCTGATTTCTGGATATTACCACTTAATTTCTGTAATTGCTGAGTAGGAGAGAGAAAATGGAAGTTTCCCTCAAATCGGAGAGAGGGAAAGAGAGCTTTCATGGGGTTAAATGGAATTGATCCTTCATTTCCCTCCCAATAGATGTGCATTCGTTCCCCCCTTCGGTTACAATTGTTTTTCTGGAGTTTTCTATGGCCAAAGGGGGGCTGATTAAGGGAATTTTTAGAGTAACCGAAACCTTGTTAATGGCCATTAATGGCTTTTAGAAATAAAGCCCTCCTAGCCGATTGAAACCCCTCCCATTTCCTTCAGTGCTCAGAGAGGAAGAGATCCCCCATTTTTCTAGTGAGTTTCGTGCAGAGAAATCCTAGATCGGCATGGCACCGAAAGCTCCAGCACCGTCAATGGCAACTCGCCGGAATTCGCGCAACTAAGCCCCTGCTCAGTTCCGATCCTCTTCTCCTCCCTTATGTTGTCCTTGACCAGGACGGGGATGCCATCAAAGGGGCTGCGGGGGCCGCTTGCGCTGCGCCGTCTGTCGGCTTGAGATGCGTCGGCGAGAGCGTCGGGGTTGACTTCTATGACGGCGTTGAGTTTGGGGTTCAGAGCGGTGATTTGGTTCAAGTAGTGCTGGACGAGCTTGTAGGAAGTCAAGGTGCCGTCTTTGAAAGCTGCTTGGATGCCGGCGACGGTGGCCTCCTCGAACTCAAAGGGAGCCTGAAGAAGCAGCCTTAACGGAATTTAATTCATTAAAGCGGGTTAATTTGGGAAGAAAGGAAATGAATTTGAACGAACGAGAAGAGATAATTGACATGTAAAAGCATGCATATATAATTAACCAACCTTTTGCCCGCCATTGTTGGCCAAGAATCTGGCGCTCGTAGTGCAGAAACAACAATGGCTAAAAGAAGAAGACGAAGTAGAAGAATAAGAAGGGAGAAGCGAGAGGAGAACGCCATGGACGATATGCAGCTAGTAGACTTAATTAATTCCTTATCTAATAAAATTGATTCCAATAATTCCCCCCTTTATAGCCTTCTATACAAACTCCATAGCTTTCAACTTTCTAATTGATTCCATCCTTAACTAAATTGATTCCAATACTTTTTTTTTAATTATTTTAAGGTTGCATTGTTTTGTTGCATTGTTTTGTGCACATAAATCAAAATGGATTCTTGAGTCTGCCCTCTCTGATGTCTTTGGCTTTGATTTGAGGGCATGATTCCGCAGCAAACGTGACGGTATAGGGGGCCACTATTTCAGTGGTAATCTGTGAGCAGCCACTTTGTGCATCTATTGTCAAAGGTTCGGTCTTTCTCCTCTGAGAGAAGCCGCTTTGGGCATAGGGCCAAAGGTTAGGTCTGTTTCCAATCTTCCCTCGCCCATACCTCCAATGATTGGGGACTATATGGGTTCTGTTGTTGTTGTTGTTGTTGTTGTTGTTGTATTTTAAGGTTGCATTGAAATTATCTTAAATTTAACGTAATGTATTTGTAAATTTAAATTTAATTTAAATTCACAATGTCAATGGACTTTAGATTTTATTATTTAATTAACTATTAAATTATTAAAGTTTGGAAAAAAACATCACCAAATGGCGTTAAATTTTAGTTTATATATGTCTTCGTGTCCAAAATGGTGTAGTCGTGACAGCTTATTATGAATTAATTCAGTTATTATTTCTTAGTGAGGTTGTCCCATTGTGGGTTGAAAATACATTTTCCGTACAATATTTTCGCTCTCCTATTTGTCTTCAGCAAGCAAGGAGATTTTTAGCGTGGAAATCCGAAAATGATGAAAAGCCACTAGGTCGGATAGGTGCCGACTAAGTTGCACTGTTTATGTGAGTTGTTACAAAAGTTATCACTCGAGGGCGACAGTCCACCGCTCGTTACAATGATTCTTTTGGACTGCGGAGGTCGCTTGGAGTGGAGTGGTGAGGAGGGTGCTCAGAAGCAATCTGGAAAGATGAATGCCGCAACGGAGCTCTGGGCTCGAAGGACGGGGAGGGATGAGGTCTTCAAGGGGACCTTCGCGGAGCAAATGAGATCTTAGAGACTCCGAAAGAATCTTCAAAGGCCGAAGGAGATCTTCGAGCAAATGTCAAAGGATCTTCGAACTATGAAGGAGGTCTTCGAGCAATCTTCAAGGGATCTTTGGACTCCGGAGGAGACCTTCGAGCGCTCTTCAAAGGATCTTCGAACTATGAAGGAGGTCTTCGACAATCGTCAAGGGATCTTTGAGCTCTGAAAGAGATATTCGAGCGACGGTGGAGATCTTCAAGCGCCGAAAAAGATCTTCGAAGGGATCTTCAAGCTCCAAAGGAGAACTTCGAAGGGATCTTCAAGGTCCAAAGGAGATCTTCGATGGGGTCTTCAAGCTCCGAAGGAGATTTTCGAGCGTCGAAAGAGATCTTCGAAGTGGTCTTCAAGCTCCGAATGAGATTTTCAAGCGTCGAAGGAGATCTTCGAAGGGATCTTCAAGCGTCGAAGGAGAACTCAGAGAGATCTTTGAAGGAAGACTTTAGAGCTCTCTTAGGCGTAGAAGACAAGGTCCTCTCAAATGAGAGATCCGGGTCCCTTTTATAGCTTAATTATGAGAGGGCATTTTGGTAATTATATCGCTATGGGTGTGAATATCCACACACCCATGATACAAGGTTTAACTATTCGCACCCCCATTATAGGGAATTTTACTTTGTGCACCCCCATAATTAATGATTTTACTATGTGCACCTCCTGATGGGGGGTTTTACTATGCGCACCCTCATGATAGGAGATTTACTATTCGCACCCCCATGATGGAGATTTTACTATTTGCATCCCATGATGGGGGATTTTACTATTCGCACACATATGATGGGGGATTTTACTATTCGCACACCAATGATACAGATTTTACTATTCGCACCCATGGTAGGGGATTTTGCTATGCGCAATCCTATGGTGAAGGATTTTATTATTCGCACACACCCATGATGGGGGATTTTGATATTCACACCCCCCACTTGATGGGAATTTTACTATTTGCACGCAATGGTGGGAGATTTTACTATTCGCACACTCATGACGAGGGATTTTACTATTCGCACACCCATGATGAGGTATTTTGTTATTTGCACGTCATGGTGAGGATTTTACTATTCACACCCAATGGTTGGGCAGGAGAACTCACTCGGAGAGGCAGATGGAATTTCAGTTAAGGCCCCGAGAAGAGACGGCTGACCAGGCTATTTGAAGCTGGCAGGGCAGGAGAACTCACTCGGAGAGGCGGATGGAAATTTGGTTAAGGCCCCGAGAAGAGACCGCTGACCAGGCTAGTTGAAGCTGGCAGGGCAGGAGAACTCACTCGGAGAGGCGGATGGAAATTTGGTTAAGGCCCCGAGAAGAGACCGCTGACCAGGCTAGTTGAAGCTGGCAGGGCAGGAGAACTCACTCGGAGAGGCGGATGGAAATTTGGTTAAGGCCCCGAGAAGAGACCGCTGACCAGACTAGTTGAAGCTGGCAGGACAGGAGAACTCACTCAGAGAGGCAGATGGAATTTCGGTTAAGGCCCTGAGAAGAGACCGCTGACCGGGCTCTCACTAGCTGGCAGGGCAGGTTGACCTCTTGGAGGGGGTAAGTAATTTCTGCTCTGGGATGGTTCCGCTGACCGAGCTAGTTGATGCCGGCAGGACAGGAGAATTCACTCGGAGAGGCATAAAGTCGAAAAGTCGAAAAGTCGGAAAGACGGTTAAGGCCTCCACCTCCAGCTGAGCTCGACTCCCTGGAAGGTGTTGATTTGTATCCACCTCCAGCTGAGCTCGGCTCCCTGGAAGGTGTTGATTTGTATCCACCTCCAGCTGAGCTCGGCTCCCTGGAAGGTGTTGATTTGTATCCACCTCCAGCTGAGCTCGGCTCCCTAGAAGGTGTTGATTTGTATCCACCTCCAACTGAGCTCGACTCCCTGGAAGGTGTTGATTTGTATCCACATCCAGCTGAGCTCGGCTCCCTGGAAGGTGTTGATTTGTATCCACCTCCAGCTGAGCTCGGCTCCCTGGAAGGTGTTGATTTGTATCCACCTCCAGCTGAGCTCGGCTCCCTGGAAGGTGTTGATTTGTATCCACCTCCAGCTGAGCTCGGCTCCCTGGAAGGTGTTGATTTGTATCCACCTCCAGCTGAGCTCGGCTCCCTGGAAGGTGTTGATTTGTATCCACCTCCAGTTGAGCTCGGCTCCCTGGAAGGTGTTGATTTGTATCCACCTCCAGCTGAGCTCGGCTCCCTGGAAGGTGTTGATTTGTATCCACCTCCAGCTGAGCTCGGCTCCCTGGAAGGTATTGATTTGTATCCACCTCCAGCTGAGCTCGGCTCCCTGGAGGGTGTTGATTTGAATCCACTTCCTGGTGAGCTCGGCTCCCTGGAAGATGTTAAGTTATTTCCACTTCCTGGTGAGCTCGGCTCCCTGGAAGATGTTAAGTTATTTCCACTTCCTGGTGAGCTCGACTCCCTGGAAGATGTTAAGTTATTTCCACTTCCAGGTGAGCTCGGCTCCCTGGAAGGTGTTAAGTTATTTCCACTTCCAGGTGAGCTCGGCTCCCTGGAAGGTGTTAGGTTGTTTCCACATCCAGTTGAGCTCGGCTCCTTGGAAAGTGTTGAGTTCCACCACCCCATGCTCCGACTACTCGCATCACTTCCCGAGCGCGCAGCAAGATCAGCAGTCCTCGGCCCCGAAACCTATCTCACCACATCGACTCGCTCAAGTGTATTCGAGAGACTAAGACCTCGATGAGCAGCCATATGCGAGAGGTTGGTTGCGCAGGAGCAAAGCATGCGAACTTGTGCAGGCATGATCGTGCGTGGCAGTCCTCTTAAAAGGAAGTCCGATCCTTACGGTCGTATGAGCCGAAGGTAAGGTCGCACGCGGTGTCGCCAAGGGATCCGCCTTCGACCCAAGAGAGACATTGAGCGAAAAAAGAGTTTTCATTCTTGTGTATAACTTAAGGCAATGTATCTTTTACAATAGTCACGCGACACACGCGAGAAAGGGGGGAGGGAATGTTTCCTGGCCAGAGCAAGGGGCTCCGCCAGGTCACCCCGACTCCTCCCAAAGAGAGCCTTAAAGCAGATCTAGAAACCCTAAGGAGGGATCGTTTTGTTCAGGAGGTAGGAAGGGGAAAAGCTCTCAAAGAAGGTGCTCCCCTCCCCCCTTTAGGGGGTTCTTTGTTTCCAAGTTCTCTTGTAAAGCCCCTCGGAGACTCTCGGGAAGGTTCACCTGCTCGTCAAATACGCGGGTTGGACTTTCTTTCCGAGCTTGAGGCAAGCTCGAAAAGAGCGGGGATTGTGTACAACCCCCATATTTGCCGAGCTGGTCTGATCAGCCCGGACTCAGGCAGATCAAGGTGAACAAGGAAAGTGCCCGCTCGGGAGCGCCCGAAATCAGCCAAGGCACAAACGGATCCGGACGAGAGGAAAAGGGTGCGGCAGGACCGAAAGGGGAGCACCCACTCGCCCGTTGGGGGCGAGTGGGGAAGCGCCCACTCGCCCCTTGATACTCCCAAAACAGGTATACGTATTACACGCAAGTGCACGTGCCGGATCAAGTAATAATAAGTGAGTAAGGATCGTTTCCACGGAGAGGTGGTGTATCTAGCGCTTGCAGATACTAGTTATGACCTTTCTTTAAATTCAAGTTTCATAAAAGATGGTTTGTAGAACTTTAAACTGGAAATAACAAGAACTATTAATTTAGATAATCTAAGTGCCGTAGAGAAAATTACTTGCTTCTTAGTGATAGAAGATTATCTTGCATTGTGATTTCCTAAGCCTAGTGTGATGGAATTTTAAAGATGACTTTATGATATAAGCGTGGCGAAATGTCTTGCAGCGATTTTAAGGTAGAAAATATGTATCTCTCGATATCGGAAATTCCTAGTCTCTATTTCCCCCTTAGGAGAAACAAGTACCGCATAAAGAAAGAAAATCAATGCTGCTAATACTAAGGGGAAATCTCTTTCTCCCTTCAAGTACTAAATCGGATCTATAACGCACTTACGCAACTCCTCTCTCGATTTATGAAGCGCAGTAAAGAGATGAAACCTTGGCCAAAAGTTCCTAAATAAAGATTACAGATACAATAAAAACATTCACCAAGCAATCATAAAGAGGACTTAAGCGTTCATCATCACAAAAGGCTAAGTAATTTCACAATACAAGATAAAAATGGATTAGTTCATGACAGCGAAAATAACACGTAAAACAGTTTGAGAAACCTTACAATACATAATGAGATTGTCAACTAAACTTGGTAGAAATCTTTCACCGGAGTCGTTTCCTTGATCAGCCCAGGAAATCTCTCCCTTCAAATTCCTCTAGCAGCCCTCTTGTAGAACCATGAACAACAGGAACTCAAGAAAAATCTGTAATAAAAACTAATGGCATTCTCCCCTCTTTTTTTTCTGTCGAATGGAATCCCCTTTTCAATGGTGTTATCCCTCTCTCTAAATGCTGGGAATATGCCACATCCCCCCCTCCTTTACTTGATACTGGAAAGCAAATTTAATATTCCCTAAAAATCTGAATAAACTAATTTATTAATCTGCCAAATCTTCATATCCCCTTCTTTAGTGATGGAGTGGCCCCCTTCTTCCTTGATTTAGCCGAAATTTCCTCTCTCCCCAATCTTCCAGGAACATCAGCAGATCTCTCTTGGAAAAACGTGCCTCCTGCTGCAGGAAATCGCCTCTTTCCAGATCTGAAATCGGCGCCTGATTTGACATAAAAGATATAAAATTCGCAGGGAGGGTTGCAACCTGTTTCAGGCTCCTGCAACTCTTTTCTCAGGACAGCATATTTGAATTAATTTCGTCTCCCAAGTCGTTCCTCTTGGCTTTTGTTGTAATAATACTACAAAAAAGGACCGATTAAGTCAGAAATAGAATATATATAAGTTTACTCGCATTTTAACTTTAAACCAATTTATTTTCGCTAGAAAAAGAGAGCAATAAGGCCCAAACATGAGCTAGATAACTTCATTTTGAGAAGTTATCACCCCTTAGGTATGTGTGGGGGAACGCCCACTCGCCCCATGGAGGCGAGTGGGGGAGTGCCCACTCGCCCCATGGGGGCGAGTGGGGGAACGCCCACTCGCCCCTTGGGGGCGAGTGGGGGAGCACTCCATAAGGGCGAGTGCCCACTCGCCCCCTTGCGGGCGAGTGGGGTGAGCACCCGATCCCCTCTCCTCTTTCCCCTGCGCGTGAGTGGGAGTAGTGCCCACTCGCCCCCCTATTTTTGGGTAAAGACCCTTCTCACCTCTCTCTTCACCTACCCGGATGTTTTCGCAGGGGTGCGGATAGTATTTTCAAACAGCAGGATTGCGCTATCCACAGACCATTTCCAGGAATTCTATAAATAGATCCTCATGGGCACCTTGGGGAGGGTCGGCATCACCTTACCCCCACCCCCCTTAGTGTGTTCGGTTAGCTAGTGACCCTGCCTTCCGTTCGCCAAGTCTTTCAGGCCAACGGTCAGGTGTTGCGAGTGCTCTCCGAGGTGCCCAGGCTCAGCATTGGCTTGGGAGGGGAAGATCTTCGGGTCTTTCGGGTTAGTGGCGGGACCTCCTCGCTGCAGCTCGCGGGGTCTGTTTTCACCTGAATCCACCAGTAGAGAGGTTCTTAGGCTCTAAGTGACTAGCCGTTCGACTTTACCTGAGATAAGTAAGGGCGAGTTGCCTACACCTATTTTCGAACGCTGAAGCCGGGAAACTGGTTTCAACAGTCATGGCGACGATTTTTTCGCCCAGGGGCTATTTTTTCGACCGAGAATGATTTTTTCCGCCCGGACGCAATTTTTTCGCACAATAGCGATTTTTTCGCTCGGGCGCGCAGTTTTTGCCCGGGCGCGATTTTGTGTCCCGGGCACGATTTTTTGGCCCCGGCGCAATTTTTAGCCCGGGTGCGATTTTTCCACCCGCCCGGCCGAAAAAAACTCGCATAGGTGATAAAAGCGCGTTCCAGCAAAAAACCGCTCCTCGGTGAAAAAATTGGGCCCGAAAAATAGCCCCCGAGCAAAAAATATCGTAGGGCGAAAAAAACTCGCCCGGGCAAAAAATTCGCTCCCAGCCAAAAAAACCTTGCCCGGGCGAAAAAATTGCGCGTGGGCAAAAAATCGCATTTGAGCGAAAAAATCGCTTCGGGGCGAAAAACTCTCCCCTGGGAGAAAAATTCGCGCCCGGGCGAAAAATTCGCGTCCGGGCGAAAAAACGCTCTCAGGGGAAAAAATCGCGCCCGGGTGAAAAAATCGCGCCCGGGTTAAAAATTCGCGTCCGGGCGAAAAAAACCGCGCCAGGGCAAAAAACGCGCGCCCGGGTGACAAAACATGCGCTCGGGCGAAAAAACGCGCGCCAGGGCGGAAAACGCGTGTCAGGGCGAAAAACACGCGCCAGGGCGAAATACGCACGCTAGGGCGGAAAATTTCCGCCCAGGCAAAATTTGGGCGTCCGGGCGAAAAACTCGCGTCCATGCGAAAAACTCGCGCCCGGGCGAAAAATTGTGCGTCCGGGCGCATAAACGCGCGCCCGGGCGAAAAACGCGCGTCACGGCGGAAAATTTCCTCCCGAGCAAAATTTGGGCGTTCGGGCGAAAAACTCGCGTTCGTGCGAAAAACTTGCGCCCAGGGAAAAAATTGTGCGCCCGGCGCATAAACGCACGCCCGGGCAAAAAACGCGATAAATCAAGCGTGCCAGACTCGCTCAATTCCGATATGTCTAGCTAGATTTTGTGCTTAGGCTAAAATCGATTTCATGATATTTAACTCAAATTTCAATTATTAAAGCTACCTAACAAGCGAATGGCGTAATTGGAATTCGAGGTCGAATTTCAATTTCAAGTCTTTAATTCCAAGTCTTCAATTCCGTCCAAACGAACGGAGCCTAAGCAATTTATCCGTTAGACATTGACCAAACTAATCGGTCAACAATTAGTTGTGCAATGCATAGTCGATCACTGAATATCAGAAGCTTGAAGGCTGCACCTCGCTGGATAGTTCGGATTTGAGAGCACAAACCCGACCTTCGCACCCGCATTTTAATTTAAGCAAGAGTACATGCACGGCCCCTTTGCATGAAAAATAAAAGTGACACGAGAATTTTTTACATGAAAACTCCAATTGGAAGAAAAATAACACCTTTTATCTGTCAAAATTACCAAATCAGCTTTGAATATCATGAAATTTGGAGGATAGGCTTATTTTGATATTTATAACACCTTGGATAATTTATATTTCGTGTTGGACATCTAGTTGACCTAGGCTTTGTTTGTGGGGACTTATTTTTACCGGTCAAGCGGTTACGACCACATAAAACGGAGCCCTAGTCAATGGTCAAAATGGCAATTTTGATTTTCGTACGATTTTGGGTCAGCTCACTTCGGATTTGAAAATTGATGGTGCATTTCGATCGCTAGCCTTATTACACCTATGAAAGAGTATATGGACAAAATTTTAGGGGATCTTCGTTTGGTTGGAATTGAGCTTCTGGAATTGAAATTGAAAAGTCTAATTTCAATTTTGCAATTCGTTTGGGCGCTTGAACGTTGGAATTGGAATTTTAATGAATTCCATGAATTCGTTTTAAACTAAAGTCAATTCTTTTCGATCTATATAAGAATTGGATAATTTTGGCATATGCGCGTTTATCGCCAAGGGCGTGTTTTTTCGCAGTGAGGTGTGTTTTTTTCGCCCGGGCGAGTATTTTTCACACAAACGAGCATTTTTCATTCGGGTGCGTGTTTTCGCCCGTGTGTGCAATTTTTTATTTTTATTTTCGCCCAGACACGCTTTTTTCTCCATGGCGCATTTTTTTTCCTGGGCGTGCGTTTTTCGCCAGGGCTCGCTTTTTTCGACTGAGCGCACATTTTTCACCAGTGCGTGCATTTTTTGTCCGTAGCGCGTAGTTTTTCCCGATCGAGCATTTTTTGCACAAACGAGCATTTAACGCACGAGCTTGCATTTTTTTCGCCTGGGCGCATTTTTTTCGCCTGGGCGCGCTTTTTTCGCCACAATGCTCATTTTTCGCTCTGGCACACACTTTTTCACCAATGAGCGCATATTCCATCCGGGCGCATTTATTTCGCCCGGGTGCGCATTTTTTCGCCTGAGTGCACATTTTTTCACGCGTGCGTGATTTTCTCCATAACTTGCAGTTTTTCGCCTGGACGCGCATTTTTAGCCTAAGAGCGCGCTTTTCGTCTGGCCGTGCGCATTTTTGCCTGCGCGCGAGGGCACATTTTTATTTGCCCGGAGCGAATTTTTCGCGTTTGTACACGTAATTCTAAGATTAAGGCTTCGTTTGGGGCGGCGTTTCGCACGCGCGTTTTGAGGAAACGCAACCGCACGGCGGCAAAACAAAGGGATTGTCGGCTCCGTTTGCCGCGTTTCGCCCGCAGCAAGGAGGAAAAGCCGCGGAATTGGAGCGTTTCCAGCCTGGGCTCGTCCCCTCCAGTCCGACCGCGCGGTTCCACCCGTCTTCTCCGCCCGCCACCGCCGCGCCAAATGAAGCCTAAATTTTAACTAACAAACAACAAAATTTATGATCAATTCTACAATACTCTCAAATTCTGCTTATTTGGCGAACACTATAATTGGAATTTGATCAAATCCAATTCCTAGAAGAATTGGATTTCATCTCTATTTCACATTTCAATATCCAATTTCAATTCCATCTAAACGAGTAGTACCTTAGGGTTTGGTGCAAATCTCAGATGACTCTTATTGTTGCGGTCCACTCAAGGCTCCGGTAGATCGGACTAGATTGGACCGTCTTAGCCCGGGAGCGTTTGAGCGCGCAAACAGTCACAGAAAAAGAGAAAGCTGACAAGACGAATTTTTTAACGTGGAAAACCCGTCAACTGGGTGAAAAACCACGCGGCCGGGTCTGTGCCGGCCGAAACCTCCGCTATTTGTTGGTTGTTGTACAGAGCTTTTTTGAAGAACTCGAGGGCGACAGACCGCCTCTCATTACAATTATTGAGAGAGAGAGAGAGAGGTGCTCGTAGGATGATAGACCACCGCTCTTAGAGCTAAATCTTTTGCCTGCTGTAGAGGGGAATGCTGCGCTCTGAGCGCTCTGGAGTCTTCGACTGCTGCTTGAAGGTTGGATCGGTGTGTTCTGCACGCCTTTCTCTCTGCGGCTTGCCTCCTGCTGCGTGAGAGGAGTCTGGAGTGATGGTCTTGTTGGTGGCTGGAACGCTTGTTCATGAGTGCGCAGAATGCTTGTTACTGACTACGCCGGGGCACACTTGGAGCGGGGCGCACGGAGGCGCGCTTGGAGTGGTGCGCACGACGGCGCGCTTGGAACGGAGCGCACGGAGGCGCACTTGGAGCGGAGCGCACGGAGGCGCGCTTGGAGCGGAGCGCACGGAGGCGTGCTTGGAGCGGAGCGCACGGAGGCGCGCTTGGAGTGCAGCGCACGGGGGCGCACTTGGAGCGGAGCGCGCGGGGGCGCACTTGGAGAGGAGCGCACGGAGGCGCGCTTGTTAGCGCGCAAGGAGGAGGCGCGCTTGTAAGCGCGCAAGGAGGAGGCGCGCTTGTGGGCGCGCAAGGAGGAGGCGCGCTTGTGGGCGCGCAAGGAGGACGCGCGCTGGTGAGCGCGCAAGGAGGAGGGTCGCTTGTGAGCGCGCAAGGAGGAGGCGCGCTTGTGAGCGCGCAAGGAGGAGGCGCGCTTGTGAGCGCGCAAGGAGGAGGCGCGCTTGTGAGCGCGCAAGGAGGAGGCGCGCTTGTGAGCGCCCAAGGAGAAGGAGTGCTTGTGAGCGCGCAATGAGGAGGCGTGCTTGTGAGCGCGCAATGAGGAGGCGGAGAGAGAAAATCCGTAGGAGGATTTTCCAGGTCGGAGAGAGAGAAAGTCTCAAAAGAGGGGAGAGATGGAGGAGGAGGAGATCCCAAAAAGAGAAGCCTTGAGGTTCTATTTATAGTTTTTGAGGGTGGCACTTTCGTAATTAAATGAGTGGTTAGGGTGGTTAGGGTGGTTAAGGTGGTTATGCGGCTACCCGCACACCATAACCAATTTATGTGTTATACGCACACTTATCATGAATATAGCTATGCGCACACCATTTTGTATAGTTTTGCTGTGATATGTATTCATATGACGGATATAGTTATGTGCACACCATAACCATATTATTTGCTATACGCAGACCGTATTGAAGGATTTTACTATTTGCACCCTCATGTTGGAGGATTTTACTATTTACACCCATATGTTGGAGGATTTTACTATTTGCACCCCATGATGGTGGATTTTACTATTTGCACCCCGTAATGGGGAATTTTACTATTTGCACCCCCCATGTTGAAGGATTTTACTATTTGCACTCACATGTTGGGTGGTTACGGGGATAGTGGGGTTTCTTTGGATAACCGCACACCCATGAATGGGGTGCGGTTAGAGCCTTCAAGGAAACCCAATCATTTGCCCCCCAAGTCCCCAAAGTTCAGAGTCGGGGCGAGAGAGGTGCGGGGACTTTTTGTGCGAAATAGTTGTGGCGATTGTGGTGGAGTCAGCAACATGGTATGGAAGGAGGTGCTTGAACCTACCCCCCGAGTTGGAGGTTCGGATCCCGGATCCTGAGGAGCGAGCACAGAATCCGCCTCGGGGTTGGATGACCATTTGCGAGTCATCGCTTCGGAGCGGCTTTCGCCTCCCGGCCTGCGAGGGAGTGATCGAGATCCTGAAATTTTGCGGCGTCCCAGTGTCACAGTTTACACCTCAGGGGATGGTGCGGATCATGGGGCTGATCGCCTCTCCTTACTGGAGCGGATTGCTGAGTTGAAGGCTGTTGGAGTCGCCCAGTATAAAGCATTTATAGCTTATGTGTAGGACTGTTCTCGGATTTTGGAATAATTTCGCGAGGAGATTTGGAACAAGGAGGTGGAGCCCCAGCTTGAGGACGAGCGCGAGGTGGCTTTCACACGCGGGATGGGGGAAAGCCCTCTGCTTGGTCATGCACACACGAGGTTGCGATGTGTGCGGATTGAGTGTCGGAGATCATGACGAGCTTGTCGTTTACCGGTGAGGCCTGATGAGTTTAGTGGTGAGCTGGATAAGCAACGTGGTGGTGAGGGGCCCAAGCAGCGCGGAGGCGTGATGCCTGTGCAGCGCGGAGGCGAGATGCCCAAGGAGCGCGATGGCGAGGTGCCCATGCAGCGTGGTGGCGAGGTGCCCAAGCAGCGTGGAGGCGAGGTGCCCAAGCAGCGCGGAGGCGAGATGCCCAAGCAGCGCGGAGGCGAGGTGCCCAAGCAGCGCGGAGGCGAGGTGCCCAAGCAGCGCTGAGGCGAGGTGCCCGAGCAGCGCGGAGGTGAGATGCCCAAGCAGCGCGGTGGCGAGGTGCCCGAGCAGCGCGGAGGCGAGGTGCCCAAGCAGCGCTGAGGCGAGGTGCCCGAGCAGCGCGGAGGCGAGATGCCCGAGCAGCGCGGAGGCGAGGTGCCCAAGCAGCGCGGAGGCGAGGTGCCCGAGCAGCGCGGAGGCGAGGTGCCCAAGCAGCGCTGAGGCGGGGTGCCCAAGCAGCGCGGAGGAGAGGTTCCCAAGCAGCGCGGAGGCGAGATGCCCAAGCAGCGCGGTGGCGAGGTGCCCATGCAGCGTGGTGGCTTTTTGCACGAGTCTGGCTCGCGGCTTTTCGTACGAGTCTGGCTCGCGGCTTTGTTTGCACGAGGATTGCTCGCGGCTTTGCCGGAGAATGTAAGTATTCAATCTGGTGGCCATCGTGAGGGGGGCAGGCCCTGGCGATGGCGGGCGTCGGCGGGCAGTCATGCTAGAGAATGTAAATTCGATCCAGCGCCAGAGAATGTAAATTCGATCTGGTTGCGGGGCCTAACCACGGGTCAGAGAATGCCAGTATTTGATCTGGGAGAAAAGACTACTGGAGAATGCAAATTCGATCCAGAGCTGCGAGTAAAGATCTGCGCTTGCACTGGAGAATGAAAATTCGATCCAGGTTGTGTTGGCTTTTCCGGTTGAGGGGACCGCCGGAGAATGAAAATTCAATCTGGGGGCTGCGGATGGAGGCTAGCGCTAGCGCTGGAGAATGAAGATCCGATCCAGGTTGTGCCGCCTATTTTCGATTGAGAGGACCGCGTTGGCTCGGGCGAATGAAAATTCGATCAGGTTGCGTAGCCTCTTCCGGCGGGAGGATACTAGGTCACCTTGCCCCCCAGTGATTGATCTTTCGGCGGCGCTGATGGCTTTTCCTACCATGATGCCAAGTCACGAGTATCGTTGGGCTGGTGATACTGTCTTTCAGATCTTATTGGAATGCGGGGAACTCTTTCCCACAGACGGCGCCAAACTGTTGCGGTCCACTCAAGGCTCCGGTAGATCGGACTAGATTGGACCGTCTTAGCCCGGGAGCGTTTGAGCGTGCAAACAGTCACAGAAAAAGAGAAAGCTGACAAGACGAATTTTTTAACGTGGAAAACCCGTCAACTGGGTGAAAAATCACGCGGCCGGGTCTGTGCCGGCCGAAACCTCCGCTATTTGTTGGTTGTTGTACAGAGCTTTTTTGAAGAACTCGAGGGCGACAGACCGCCTCTCATTACAATTATTGAGAGAGAGAGAGGTGCTCGTAGGATGACAGACCACCGCTCTTGGAGCTAAATCTTTCGCCTGCTGTAGAGGGGAATGCTGCGCTCTGAGCGCTCTGGAGTCTTCGACTGCTGCTTGAAGGTTGGATCGGTGTGTTCTGCACGCCTTTCTCTCTGCGGCTTGCCTCCTGCTGCGTGAGAGGAGTCTGGAGTGATGGTCTTGTTGGTGGCTGGAACGCTTGTTCATGAGTGCGCAGAATGCTTGTTACTGAGTACGCCGGGGCACACTTGGAGCTGGGCGCACACAGGCGCGCTTGGAGTGGTGCGCACGACGGCGCGCTTGGAGCGGAGCGCACGGAGGCGCGCTTGGAGCGGAGCGCACGGAGGCGCGCTTGGAGCGGAGCGCACGAAGGCGCGCTTGGAGCGGAGCGCATGGAGGCGCGCTTGGAGCGCAGCGCACGGGGGCGCACTTGGAGCGGAGCGCGCGGGGGCGCTCTTGGAGAGGAGCGCACGGAGGCGCGCTTGTTAGCGCGCAAGGAGGAGGCGCGCTTGTGAGCGCGCAAGGAGGACGCGCGCTGGTGAGCGCGCAAGGAGGAGGTGCGCTTGTGAGCGCGCAAGGAGGAGGCGCGCTTGTGAGCGCGCAAGGAGGAGGCGCGCTTGTGAGCGCGCAAGGAGGAGGCGCGCTTGTGAGCGCGCAAGGAGGAGGCGCGCTTGTGAGCGCGCATGGAGGAGGCCCGCTTGTGAGCGCGCAAGGAGGAGGCGCGCTTGTGAGCGCGCAAGGAGGAGGCGCGCTTGTGAGCGCGCAAAGAGGAGGCGCGCTTGTGAGCGCGCAAGGGGGAGGCGCGCTTGTGAGCGCGCAAGGGGGAGGCGCGCTTGTGAGCGCGCAAGGGGGAGGCGTGCTTGTGAGCGCGCAAGGAGGAGGCGCGCTTGTGAGCGCGCAAGGAGGAGGCGCGCTTGTGAGCGCGCAAGGAGGAGGCGCGCTTGTGAGCGCGCAAGGAGGAGGCGCGCCTGTGAGCGCGCAAGGAGGAGGCGCGCCTGTGAGCGCGCAAGGAGGAGCGCGCTTGTGAGCGCCCAAGGAGGAGGCGCGCTTGTGAGCGCCCAAGGAGGAGGCGCGCTTGTGAGCGCCTAAGGAGGAGGCGCGCTTGTGACCGCCCAAGGAGGAGGCGTGCTTGTGAGCGCGCAATGAGGAGGCAGAGAGAGAAAATCCGTAGGAGGATTTTCCAGGTCGGAGAGAGAGAAAGTCTCAAAAGAGGGGAGAGATGGAGGAGGAGAAGATCTCAAAAAGAGAAGCCTTGAGGTTTCTATTTATAGTTTTTGAGGGTGACACTTTCGTAATTAAATGGGTGGTTAGGGTGGTTATGGTGGTTATGCGGCTACCCGCACACCATAACCAATTTATGTGTTATACGCACACTTATCATGAAGATAGCTACGCGCACACCATTTTGTATAGTTTTGCGGTGATATGTATTCATATGACGGATATAGTTATGTGCACACCATAACCATATTATTTGCTATACGCAGACCGTATTGAAGGATTTTACTATTTGCACCTCCATGTTGGAGGATTTTACTATTTACACCCATATGTTGGAGGATTTTACTATTTGCACCCCATGATGGTGGATTTTACTATTTGCACCTCGTAATGGGGGATTTTACTATTTGCACCCCATGATGTGAGATTTTACTATTTGCACCCATGATGCAAAATTTTACTATTTGCACCCCCATGTTGAAGGATTTTACTATTTGCACCCACATGTTGGGTGGTTACGGGGATAGTGGGGTTTCTTTGGATAACCGCACACTCATGAATGGGGTGCGGTTAGAGCCTTCAAGGAAACCCTATCACTTATGTTCCCTTTAAGTAGTAGATCCTAGGGTTCCAACCACCTAAGCCATTGTCGGTGGCGAGAACGTAGCTTATAGATCGTTTTATCTCACGGTTCATGGGAGTTTTAGCCTTCTTTGGCGATGGCCAGCCGCCGACGTCTCCAGATTGAGTCGCCGGACATGGGGCTGTCCATCGGAGGTGTCACTATCGGTCACCACCTCATTAGTGGCGGTGGGCGGTGAGAATTCTAGCGCTTTGGTAGGGGAAGAAACAGCGAAAACGATATGAGGAAAGTAAAGCGCTAGCTCCGCGGTTACCAGATTTGGTTCATGCATCATGGTTGGGTGCGTTTAACTACTTGAGAAATAAATTGTCTAGTTTCAAATAGACTTTAATTTTTATTTGCTTTATACTCAAATTCAAATAAGTTCATAAACTATCATTAGTCGGATTAATAAGCATTAATGAGGCATTGACGTGGAGTTGACGAATAGCTTATGTGACAATAAAATAATTTTTGTTAGTTAATAAAAATAATTACTATTTTTGTCTATTTTATAATTTTTTTTCTAATTAATTTTTCTGAACATACTATAAATATTTATCGATTTATTAAAAAAAAGCATAGAGATTATAAAAACCAGCGTGTCATTAAATATCAAAAGTAAAGAAAGAAATTCAAAATATAACATTCTCGATGACACTTATTTATGCTAGATTAACATTTATTTTTCAAAATGCGTAGATATTGGCATGGAGCTTTTTAAAGAAAGGAAATTTGAGAATCGAGTAATTAGGCGGTCAGTGCCATTTAAATAAAACAGTGATTAAAAAGGTGAATTGTTATTCGCAGATCATATATGTCTCTCTCCGTAGACCTGCTTTTTCTAGTTTACAAATTGTTATCCGCAGACTAATTTTAGACTTGAGCATTCGATATCTTTGTTCTTCTGAACAGGGCCCGTGTACGAAGGAACATCTCTGACAACCTTCTGAGCACTTCAATGTGTGCACGGATCGTGATTCATAAAATAAATGCGCTAATAGAGACCGAGTTGAGGAAGAAAGATGATCCGTCACACATTGAAGTGCTCAGAAGGTCGTCAGAGATGTTCCTTCGTTGTCGGGTACTGCTCAGGTGAACAAAGACATTGAATGCTCAAATCTAAAATTGATTTGCGGATAACAATTTGCAAACTAGAAAAAGTTGACCTACGAATAGACATTTATGATCTGCGAATAACAGCTCCCTTAAAAAGTACCAGCGGCCTGGCACTGAGACCCCGGTGCCCTGCGTGATAGTAAGTATGCCGCTCGCTTCTCCAATGTACGCATGATAGAATTCGAGCGATGATTAGAGTACTAACGCGGTCGTATTGTGCACGAGGCACAGGAGTTACTCATGCTAGACTTAGACTGCACGTATTTATTTCGAGTCACTATTTTGTAGTAGTCCGAATTAATATTTTTACTTAATTATTTATTCATCCCAATTTCATAATTTTGTAAATTTTTCTTTTATATTTTTAATTTTATTTAGTAAGACTTATAAATATACTATTGAATATTGCAATGAAAATAGTACTTACTTCCATTTTATACAGACCACTTTTAATTTAATAGTATTATTATTAAACTATTATTGTATTATATTTGATGGGGATTCATCATGAGCTCTCATTTATGAGAGAACCGGATGGCGGCTACTCCCATAAACCACTCTCCCCATTACTTTAGTGGGAGAGAGTGGGAGGTTAAAGCCGAAACCGCCGCCAACCGCAACGTGCTCGGCGACACCGTCCCCTCCCGCCGGCGAGCGGGCCGCGCGCGGTGGCGCCCGCGGCAAGCGCTGCGCTACCGCCCGGCGCTACCGCGCGGTAGCGCCGAGCCCCTCCTGGGGTGCAGCCAAGCCGCACCCCATGAGGGGTACGGCCAAGCCGCACCCCCCTTTTGGGGTGCGGCCTAGCTGCACCCCCCTTTAGGGGGTGCGGCCGAGAGGAGTCGCCCACCTCCCTCATAGTAAGATTGGGGTGAGTCCCCCCTCTTCCGGCTCGCCGCCCGCTTTTCGGGCTCCGAACTCCGTTCGGAGTAATTCCCCGTTCGTTACGTGCTCAGAACGCTTCTGAGCGCGCTTATCTCACTTTTTATCTCTTCTGACTTCTCACTTTTCCGACTCGGCTCGCTCACATTTCCGACTCGCTCACTTTTTCGACTCGGCTCGCTCACTTTTTGTATTTTCAGTTTCTCACTTTTCAGGAACAGCTTGTCGCCTTTCCTCGAAGGGCAGCATGGTCATTTACGAAAAATGGTGATCCGTGGGCTCTGAACCAAAAATATGATTCGTCCTCCCAGGTGGTTATGTTGTTTACAACGGCAAAATTACCGGGGTACCCCCGGCCAAAGCTATAAAAAGACCCCCCAGGCTTCATTTGAGGGGATCCGGCCTGAATGCCCAGAGAGAGCTCCTTGAAGATTTCCACGGATTTCTCCTTCGGCGCTTGAAGATCTCCTTCGCGGACTTGAAGTTTTTCGTCTCCACGAAAGCGGACGAGGCTGTCTCACTTTCGTCTCCACGAAAGCGGACGAGGTTGTCTCACTTTCGTCTCCACGAAAGCCGACGAGGTTGTCTCACTTTCGTCTCCACGAAAGCGGACAAGGCTGTCTCACTTACGTTCTCTACCGTCCTCATAAGAAAAGGACTTAATTTTTTCCGAGAGGTGGCCTGTCGCCCTCGGAACGTTCTCTCTCTCTCTCTCTCTCTCTCTCTGATATTGTAACGAGCAGCGGCCTGTCGCGCTCGACTTCTAAATCTCTAATTGTAACCCCCCAGAAGATAGTGGAAGTTTGGTCGGCACAGCTCCGGCCACGTGGTTTTTTACCCTTTCCGGGTTTTCCACGCTAAAAAGTCCCAGTGTAATCAACGAATCTCAAATTGACTGTTTGCACGCTTGGTTCGCTCCCGATCTAAGGTGGTTCAAGTAAACCGGTCTACCAAGAGCCCTAAGCGACCCGCAATAGTTTGGCGCCGTCTGTGGGAATGGATTCCCAACTACCGAACAAAGGATTCTCGAACGCAGTGCCCGCTTCGCCTGAGTTCACAGAGCCAGCAAGGGTGGACACCTCTCCCGAACTGTCCGACGCATGCAGTTCCTCAATTCCTGAAGGCCCAATGAAAAGAGCGCCCATCGCTGCACCAATCCAGCCCCAGTGGGATGGACCGACTAGCAAGCCGGCCCCTCTCACAGCGGGGCAGGATCCGAACGATATCACGCACCAGCAAAGGCGATCCCCCCTTTCATAGTCAATTTTGGCATACCCAGTCCCGTCATGGCTAAAGCTCCCGCACATCAAGGAGTTCCACGGAGCAGAAGACCCGTACGTGCACGTTAATCATTTCTTGATGACGGTACGGACGTTCGGACTTCCCGACCAAATCAGCTGCAAATCTTCACCAAGACACTGCGCGGGAGCGCCCTCCGCTGGTATCAATCCCTGTCAAATGAAGCGATTCACAACTTCACTGAGTTGTCCCAGATGTTCGTTGAATGGCACAAAGCGCGCGCGCCAAGGATCCAGGAAGAAGAGCGAGAAAAGCCCGATTCGGACGAACCGCCCCGCCTAAGGGAGGCGGAGTGGAGCACACAACAACAGAAGATCCGCACAAATTTTCACCAGGAGCTTCCCTGCGCATGGATGGACTTCGCCTTAGACGCAAGCATAGGCAGTCCACCCTGTGAGCTAAGGAGAGCATTGGTAACTCACCGCATCTCCTTCAACATCCTATTCCTGGTTGCCGTAGTACGGCTCAAACTCCTAAGCGGGAACCTCAAACTAAGGGCCAGCGACGCGGAGCTCCCAGACGGAACTACGGTACCCACCGTAGGAATCATCACCCTCCCCGTCCAAGTAGGGATGCACGCAGAACCAGTCCAGTACGACGTTCAGTTTGTCGTCGCCGAGGCAGACTCCCCTACGACGCAATATTTGGGAGCCTCTTATTGGACGCCCTGGACCACGACGTTTCCATGTCCGGACGCATGGCAAACAAAGGGAGTATCCTCAGGAACGCAATCCACAGTTTCGACACACCCGCCTCCAAGCTCCCTTGGATCAACAACGACCCATCACCAAAACCGAAGTCTGAGAAGCAAGGCGCGCGGAAGGATCGCGCAACTCCCACGTTGGCTGAAAAATCCAAATTTCAGGCATCAGTGAATCCGCCACAGTTTGACACATGCCGCAAGAGAAAGGGACAGCAGCAGCAGTTCGTGAAGACTGAACTGCTCACTCAGAACCGAGCAGACCGCTCCCAAGGGCTAGCAAATCAAGACTCCCAGAACTTCACCCCGTTGAATACCCCCCGCGAGCACATATTGTATGTAATCAGCAATAGCAAGATTATCAACTGGCCCAAATGGCTCTCCCTGCACAGGGGAGATCAAGCCCAATTATGCCACTTCCACATAGGTCGAGGGCACGGAACCGAACACTGCGCACGGCTGAAAGAAGAAATTGAACGCCTCGTCTAGTTAGGGCACCTGGAAGCTTTCCGTGAGGAGGCACAGAGGGACGCCACCAAGGATCAGTCGTCGGGTCACCGCCGTCCGCCATGCCGAACGACCAAAAGACCTCGAGCCAGCGCCGCACAAAAGGAGCGCAATGTTACCTTCTCTCTCTCGTCAAACTTGTATCAAGAAACTTATTAGCTCAAAAGCCGCAAGATTGCACTTGCGCATGTATTAATATTTTCTAGTTATATTCTATCTATCCTAAACTATTCTACTGCAGGAACCACTTTGGGGCCCTGCCCCGGAGACTTTGCACCGCCGTCGATTGAAAGTTCGCCCTTCTCCTCCGCCGTCGAGTCCCGGTGTCGTAGGGGCCTGCCCCCCTTACGTTCACCCTCGGTTTGAATACACCAGCTATTCACCGGCCACTTTGGGACCCTGCCCCGGGGACTTTGCACCGTCGTCGATTGAAGGTTCACCATTCTCCTCCGCCGTCGAGTCCCGGTGTCGTAGGGGCCTGCCCCCCTTACGTTCACCCTCGGTTTGAATACACCAGCTATTCACCGGCCACTTTGGGGCCCTGCCCCGGGGACTTTGCACCGCCGTCGATTGAAGGTTCGCCCTTCTCCTCCGTCATCGAGTCTCGGTGTCGTAGGGGCCTGCCCCCCGTACGTTCACCCTCGGTTTGAATACACCAGCTATTCACCGGCCACTTCGGGGCCCTGCCTCGGGGACTTTGCACCGCCGTCGATTGAAGGTTCTCCCTTCTCCTCCGTCGTCGAGTCCCGGTGTCGTAGGGGTCTGCCCCCCTTACGTTCACCCTCGGTTTGAATACACCCGCTATTCACCAGCCAAGCCGCGAGCCAGACTCGTACGAAAGCCGCAAGCACAGACTTGCGCAAACTAATTTTTTATAAAATCCGCGAGCATAGACTCGTGCAAATTAATTTTATATATATAAACCGCGAGGGCGGACTCGTGCAAACTAGTATAAAAGCCACGGGCTCAGACCCGTGCAAACTCGTCTGTAATTCTGAAAACAATCAAACTGTGCAGGTGCTAACAACCAGATTGACAAGATCATGCAGGAAAATAAGTACAACACATGCAATAAAGGAGATGCAACCACATCCGACAAACACACAAACAAACAACAAAGCTGAAAGCGAGAAAATGAAAGATAAACAACATCAATCCTCGGCCACGCCCGAGTAGTCATCCCCAGAAAGATCTCCCGCTCCGAGGCCAGCGGTGTCGCACCCGAACTTTCTCCCCATCATACGGAGAGTCTTCTGAATGCCTCTCTGAAAAGAGACTTCGCACTCGTCCGCTATCAGGGGCTCTACCTCCTTCGTCATCACCTCGGCACGAATCTTTTCCACCATTTGGAAACGCTCCTCCGCAAAAGTAAGGGAATCTTTGTACTCGGCTACTCCAGTCGCCTTGGCCTCCTCAAGACTCTGCTCGATCGACGACAGCCGGTCCACCTCGCTCCATAGGAAGCCCAACTCCCCCTCCAGGCGAAACATCTCCCCCTGCGTGTCCGATAGTTGACGAAGGGCATCCTGGGCGAGCACCTTATCACCGCCGCACTCCGCTCGCAGCTTCTTGACTTCACCCTCCAACTGCTTGATATGAGCTGCGTCACGGTCCCTCTTCCTATGCAAAACGGACATGTCACACCTCGCCACGCGTAACTCCTCCTGAAGAGTGAAGTAGTTGTCCTTGAGGCTCACAAAATGATCGTTCCATGTGAGCGCAACGCTGGTCAAAGCCTCTGCCTGCAAGCAAAAGTCGAACGGTTAGCAAGCGTAAATAAGAACAGAGAGTAAACGCTGAGATCAAGAAAGAAGAGCTTCACTTGCCGGGCAAGCCATCGCTTGAAGTGAGGAAGAAACACGCTTCGCCGGCATGAGGGGAGGTGGCGGCAGTAAATCCTCCGGTGGGACCCGGTCGACAATAGGAGACGCCCAAGGTTAAGATCAATTCGACCTAAAGGTGTTGAGCTTTCTCCACCTCCTGTTGAGCTCGGCTCACAGGAGGGGTGTCTAGTGGAGAAGGGTCCGTTCCCACCTCAGGTCGAGTTCAGCTCGACTAGAGGTGTTGAGTTTTTCTCCACCCAAGGTTAAGATCAATTCGACCTAAAGGTGTTGAGCTTTCTCCACCTCCTGTTGAGCTCGGCTCACAGGAGGGGTGCCTAGTGGAGAAAGGTTCGCCTTCCGCCTCAAGTCAGGTTCAGCCGAAGGACTCGGCAGGGGTATCCCGTTGGCAGGTCCCTTCGCGGATCCCCCTCAGGTCCCACCTACTCGTCAAATAGGTAGGTTGGACTTTCTTTCCGAGCTTGAGACAAGCTCGAAAAGAGCGGGGATTGTGTACAACCCTCATATTTCCCGAGTCGGTGTGACCCGGCCCGGATGAGACCAAGACAGTGAAGGTGACTGAAACGAGCCAAACGACCGCGCAGAAATGGTCGAAACCGATCAAGGCCAAAAGAGGAAGCGGGGGGAAGCAGAGTGATGAATAACAAATTATGCATATTTTTAGTATCATTTCTAGCCTAATTTTGGGTAATTTTGTACATACTGCTTTTAAATCATTGAAATAATCACTTCTTTCTTTTTCTTTTGTAAAAATAAGTAATTATACATATAAAAGAATAAAATTTTGAAATATTATTGTATAATAAATTTATTCTAAATATAATAAATATATATTATATAAAATATAAATAATATAGTTATATGTATGTAAATAATAAGTATAATAAATAAGCATATATTTATATGTAAATATGAATGAAAAATAGTAATAATATATAAATGATGTAAAAATAATATGCCTGTTAGATAAATAGGTTGAATATATATATATAATAATAATATAGTAGTATTGTATATTAATAACATAATAATAATAATGAATAATAAATATAATAAAATACATATATGTATAATATATGTATATGTATAAATATATATGTATAGTATATAAAATCTAAAATAATAATAGTATATAATATATAATATTAATATATATATAATAAATAATTAGAGAGTCTATATATTAAAAAAATAATCTTATAAATAAACTATGTAAATTAAATAAAAATAAAATAAAAAAATAAAAAAAATCTGTGTAACTATAATAAATATATTTATTGCTCCATAAATGTTGAAGGAGCCGCTTGGCTCATTGGTTCTGTCTTTGCTTGCCGCGCTGCTGCCCCGGGTTCGAGTCCTGGCGCAGTCATGATTAATTAGATTAAATTGCGCCGTCCGTTTCACCCCCCTTTTTTGCATTTAATAAATTCTAAAGCTAACATTATAAATATAATATACCCCCTTATATTCTAGATAAGCGCCATTGCTCCAGTGGTCTTGGTCTGGCTAGCCTCCCTTGAGGTTGTGGGTTCGAAACCCAGCACTCCCTTTTGCTGGATTAAATCCAGTTGCTGCTCGCGCCCGTGCCAGCTGCCGCTGCCGCCCTGCCCGTGCTGCCCGCGCCAACCCCCACACTCTTCCAGCCAGCAAGCTTGCAAAGTCAGGTTTGGCCTCCTCCTTCTTGAAGACTTCCAAGCCCTCTAAATGCACCCCAAATCCTCTATAAATAGAGGGGGTGGCTGATGTTCAAAGGGTTCAAAATTTTGAGACTTATTCTTGATATTTTGATCCAATCTTGTTGTCTTCCTAGTTTTTGTGTTTAGGTAAATTTTTGCACTCTTTCTCTCTTTTGTTTTGTAACCTCTTTATGATGAAAATAAAATAAAATTTGCTTGTTTTTGTAACTATCTCTCTCTTTGTTTTTGTGAAAGTGTGTGTGTGTTTTCCTTTTGTTTTTCCTTTTTTTTTTAGATTTTGTTCTGTTAAGTAGTGTTTCCATTTTAATTTGTGTATGAGGCTAACTTTCATGTTTTAGTTTTTTTTTTGTAATCTTTTGTATCATTTCAAGTAAGTGTGTGTGTGTGTGTATGAGTATAGATTTTATTTTATTTTTAACTTAGCTTTTAATTTAAGTATGTGTGTGTGTGTGTTAGTATAGATTTTGTTTTCTTTTAACTTAGTTTCATTTATGTTGTGTGTGTGAGTGTATGAGTTAATTTTTATTTTGTTTTTAATTAGATTTCATTAAAGTAGAGTGTGTGTGTATGAGTATAAATTTTGCGCCTTTTTTGTAATTCAATAGCTTCCATTTCCGTCACGCATTTATTTCCCGCCTATCCGCTTGGATAGGACTCGTCACACATTTATTTCCCGCCTATCCATTTGGATAGGACTCGTCACGCATTTATTTCCCGCCTATCCGTTTGGATAGGACTCGCTCACGCATTTATTTCCCGCCTACCTATTTG
The DNA here is from genome assembly GCA_033032865.1 of Dactylorhiza incarnata. Taxonomy (NCBI): domain Eukaryota; kingdom Viridiplantae; phylum Streptophyta; class Magnoliopsida; order Asparagales; family Orchidaceae; genus Dactylorhiza; species Dactylorhiza incarnata. The sequence goes on from JAWHQI010000085.1 coordinate 5,190,644, forward strand.
GGTAGGGATTGCATTTCTTTAATTTCTGCAATTTACAGCTTTCATTTTAATTTCGTAGAGTGTGTGCGTTTTAAATTAGTGCGTTCTTTGTTTTTAATATAATTGTTTTTTGCTATTTCGCTAACCGCTCAATCGCTTAAAATTGCCGTAGTTATCATTATAGCTTTATAAAACCCTAAAAAAATCTAAGCAAAACTACTTTCTAAATTAACGTTTTCGTGCTTTTTCGCTTTTTATCGCAATTATCGTTAAACACACGTCAACCTTAATTTTCGTCATTAGTTTTTCTACAAAATTATAAAAATCAATTCAAAACTCTTTTCGATAAAATAATAGCGCGTTCCGTAGAAGTAGAAATAATCGATACGACCTTAGAAAAATACGACCTTGATATTTCAAAAAGAAATATCCTATACTACTATCGATAAGGTCCACTTGCCTTTATCGATTTTAGTCCGGATAATTATATAAACCCAAAAGCTTTCTCTCAAAAGCAAATTAAAACTCTCTTTTAAGAACAATTAGAAAATTGTTGCAACAAACCTTTGGTTGTTGCAACTAGCTCAAGGTAAAAGGAGTTTTAAAACTATCATTTACAAAGTTGTTGCAACAACTCACAAAATTGTTGCAACAACATATTCAAAAAGCTTTCAACTTTCATTTCAAACATAAGCCTTTCAAACTCTTTCTACTTAGCTTTTGGCGACGCGGCCAAAGACTAATCCTCGATATTTCGAAAGAGGAAAAGGCAGTTACTTCTATCTTTCGATAGGATAACGGGTAATTCCTCGAAGTAGAATTACTCGCGGGACTCTTCGAAAACGTCCGCCCTAGGCTAAAGTCTAAAGAAAGAAAGAGCTTTTCTAAAAAGTTAAATTTCAGCGTATCAAGTTTTTGGCGCCGTTGTCGGGGACTTGTATCGTTATTTTGAAATCGGAAACGCTATTAATTTTATCTTATATTTTTAATCTCTTTTTCTATCTAAAAAACCAAAAACTACAAAAAAATATATTATCTAAGACAAGAAAAATAAAAAAAAATATATACATATATTTTTCAATTTCTTTTTTTTACATATATTTTCGAATATAACTACATATATGTTCATATAAAAACCAAAAAAAAAACAAAATCACAAAAACAAATAAAAATCTTATCTTTTTCTTTCTCTTTATTTTAATTTAGTCCTAAAAGTAAAGCCCCACAAAAATCAAACCCAAGAAAATATATATATATTTATATATTTTACTTAAGTAAAGAAAAACCCAAAAATTATATTATTCTCTTTTTTTATTTTCCTTTCTTTTTCATCTTTGTAAAAAAATATCCAAAACAAAAACATCAAAAAAAAACACTCTACATCCAAAAAAATTAATTAATTAATTAAAGAACAGTTTATGACCCGGGGAAGCTCTTCGGATACTCCGGAATTCACTTTTGATCCCGAAATCGAGTGCACTCTTCACGAGCGCATTCGCTCTCGTGACCAAAATCAACCCTTAAATTTCGAAGAGTTAGCCGGCGAAACTGTAGCGGATAATATGGTCGACCCCAATCCAAATGCGGCTCCGCAGCGGACCATGGCCTACTATGCCAGGCCGAATTTGGAGGATACTGGGTCAAGTATCACTCGCCCCGCGATAGCAAATAATAACTTTGAAATAAAATCCAGCACCATTCAAATGGTACAGCAGTCGGTTCAATTCGACGGCTTGTCAGATGAGGACCCAAACCTTCACCTGTATAACTTTTTAGAAATTTGCGATACGTTTAAAATAAATGGCGTCAGCGATGACGCCATTCGCTTACGCTTATTTCCATTTTCCTTGTGGACAAAAGCTAAGGCGTGGTTAACTTCTCTTCCGAGAGGGGCTATAACCACGTGGGCTGAATTGACGGAAAAATTTCTAACTAAATATTTTCCTCCGTCAAAAACCGCCAAATTACGCACCGACATCGCATCCTTTATACAATTCGATTCCGAGTCTCTTTACGAGACTTGGGAGCGGTTTAAAGAATGTCTGCGTAAGTGTCCTCATCACGCGCTACCACCTTAGCTACAGGTACAAACGTTCTATAACGGCTTAAATTTCTCAACTCGACAGATGATCGACGCAGCCGCCGGGGGAACGTTAAACAACAAAACCCCGGAGGTCGCTCAAACTTTGTTCGAGGAAATGGTCATGAACGCATACCAGTGGAACGTGCCAAGGGCGCGTCCTCCTAAATCGGCTGGGATTTTTGAAGTGGATGCCACTACTCACTTAGCCTCGCAGGTAGAGCGGCTAAGTAAGCAAGTGGCGAAGATGACTGCTTCCTCCTCCACTCCCGCGTGGGCTAATAATAATAATAATAATAATAATAATAATAATAATAATAATTTTAATAATCTTAATAATAATAATAATCTTAATAATAATCTTAATAATAATAATAATCTTAATAATAATATTAATAATAACAATAATTTAAGCGAGGAATCGGTGGATTACGTGGGCAATCAAGTGCGGGCGCCCTTCAACCCATATAGTAATAACTATAACCCGGGTTGGAGGAGCCACCCGAACTTCTCCTGGAGTAACCCTAATAATGCGCAACGCCCTCCACCTGCGATCCTGCAAGGATTTCCGCATGGATATCCCCAAGGATTTCAGCAGGGTTTTGCGCCTCCTCCTCCAAAACCTTCTCCGCTCGAGGAGATTTTTGCAAAATACATGGCTTCCAACGACGCAAATATCCGGAATATAACCGGATCGCTAAAAAATTTAGAAATGCAGGTTGGACAGCTTGCAAAAATGGTCTCCGAGCGGCCACTTGGAGCACTACCTGGGAACTCGGAGCAGAACCCGCGTGAAAATGCCCACGCCATTACCCTTCGCAGCGGCAAGGAGGTCGACTCCCCATTGCGGGTTGAGCATCAGGTAACTATTTCGCCTCCGACCCCTGCACCCTCGTCTTTTATTTTAGTAGATACGGAAAAAATATTAGCGTCGGGCGTCTCGAGCCCGCAAATTCCGTACCCCGCAAAATTTAATAAAGAGAAGGAGGACGAACATTACAAAAAGTTTATACAAATATTTAAACAAATTCAAATTAACGTCCCCTTCTGCGAGGCACTCTCACAAATGCCGAAATATGTGAAATACCTTAAGGAGCTCCTTTCTAATAAAAAGAATCTCGAGGGTATTTCGCGTGTTTCCTTAAATGTGGAATGCTCGGCGGTCCTACTTAATAAATTACCGCCTAAGCTAAACGATCCGGGAAGGTTTTCCATCCCGTGCCTATTCGGCAATTTATTAATAAAGTACGCCCTAGCGGACCTGGGAGCGAGCATCAATTTGATGCCCTTCTCCCTCTTTAAAAAACTAGATTTGGGTGTTCCCACCCCAACAAAAATGAGCATCCAACTCGCGGATCGCTCGATAAAATATCCTATCGGGGTAGTGGAGGACGTTCTGGTCAAGGTTGACAAGTTTATCTTCCCGGTAGACTTCGTCATCCTCGACATCGAGGAGGACGCCGAGGTGCCAATTATCCTCGGTCGCCATTTCCTCGCGACCTCCCGCGCATTAATTGATGTGAGTAATGGTCGCCTCCTCCTTCGGGTAGGGGACAACGAAGTTACCCTTCTTATTAATCCCTCGATGCGAAACTCTTTATCGAACGATGATTCCTGCTTTCACTTAGAATCCGCGTTCGAGGATGAATGTTCTTCGCTTGCAGAATTACTCGCTTTAACTTTAGACGATCCGGATTTGGCGGACCTCGCCCCTTTGGACGAGCTACCGCCAGATTCGCCTTTCGAATCTTTTAATTCTAAAAGTTTAAAAATAACAACTTCTTACGAAGAACCCCCGGTCTTGGAGCTTAAGCCGCTCCCCGACCATTTAAAATACGCTTTTCTCGCCGCAGACTTAAAACTCCCAGTTATTATTTCGTCTTCTTTATCTGATTCGGAAACTTCCGAACTAGTTAAAGTTTTGTCCACGCATCGCCATGCGATTGCATGGCAGATTTCCGATATTAGGGGGATAAATCCCTCTTTTTGCACGCACAAAATCTTCTTAGAAGATAATTCCCGCAAAACCATCCAGCCTCAGCGACGACTAAACCCAAATATGCGGGAGGTCGTTAAGGCTGAAGTAATAAAATTAATGGATGCGGGGATTATCTACCCTATATCCGACAGCACGTGGGTTAGTCCCATTCATGTCGTGCCTAAAAAGGGCGGTCTAACGGTAGTGGCAAATCAACATAACGAATTAATTCCAACCCGTACTGTTACGGGTTGGAGGGTGTGCATCGATTACCGAAAATTAAATGATGCCACCCGCAAAGACCACTTTTCGTTACCGTTTATCGATCAAATTTTGGAGCGACTATCGGGTCATCCTTATTATTGTTTTCTCGACGGTCTACCGGGATTTTTACAAATTCCAATCTCCCCCGAAGATCAGGAGAAAACAACCTTTATGTGTCCCTTCGGTACCTTCGCGTACCGAAGGATGCCATTCGGCCTCTGCAACGCGCCAGCTACATTTCAACGATGTATGCTAGCGATATTTGGAGAGCTCGTAGAGGATATTATGGAAGTCTTTATGGATGACTTTGATACGGCGCTCGAAGCATCCGAGTGAACATCAAGTTTGGAATGAACTACTCGTTGCCCCCAGCGGGGGTATTTATAGGTGTAACCCTAAATCCCCGACGACTCGTTAACGGACCCGTTAGGGTTCCGTTTAACATATGATACACGTGCTAAATATACCTTAACAGACTTCTCGATTTTTGGAAGCTCCTTCCAAAACTGCCTCCAAAATTTAGATCGAGTCCTCCAACGATGCGAAGACACGAACCTGGTTTTAAACTGGGAAAAGTGTAATTTCATGGTTCGAGAAGGCTTAGTTCTCGGCCACAAAATTTCTGAAAAAGGGATGGAGGTCGACAAGGGCAAGGTCGAAATAATTGAAAAACTCCCCGCGCCCTCAAATATAAAATCAATTCGTAGTTTTCTTGGCCACGCGGGTTTCTATAGGCGGTTTATTCAAAATTTTTCCAAAATAACAAAACCGCTAACCCACCTCCTGGAGAAAGAATCTCCATTCATTTTTGATAGTGCATGCGTAGAGGCATTCAATGCCATAAAAAATAAACTTATCCATTCTCCCATTCTGGTGGCGCCCGATTGGACCCTTCCGTTTGAGATTATGTGCGACGCGAGCGATATAGCGGTAGGGGTCGTATTAGGCCAACGCGTAAATAAATATTTTCATCCTATCTACTACGCGTCCCGCACGCTCACGGCCGCACAGGCTAATTACACGACAACGGAAAAGGAACTCCTTGCCGTCGTCTTCGCCATAGATAAGTTTAGGCCATACGTCACGCTTTCTAAAATTATAATATTTACCGACCACTCCGCACTTAAATATTTATTAGAAAAAATGGACGCTAAGCCCCGCCTTCTTCGATGGATCCTCTTATTACAAGAATTCGATTTAGAGATCCGGGATAAGAAGGGGCCGAAAATTTAGCGGTCGACCACCTTTCTCGTTTAGAACACCCAATCGCGGAAGCGCTCTTCGAACCGGAAATCGATGATCGATTTCCCGAGGAGCGTCTTTTAGCTTTAAATAATTTAAAAACTTCTCCCTCGCCTTGGTTCGCAGACTACGCCAACTATTTAGTTGCGCGGGTGCTCCCGAAAGACTTTTCAAAACAGCAAAAGAAGAAATTCTTTTCTGATTTGAAAATTTACTTTTGGGAGGACCCTTTCTTATTTCGCGTCTGCGCGGACCAAGTCGTGCGTAGATGCGTTTCGAGCGAGGAGGGTGCGCAAATTTTGCGGCACTGCCATGAGGGGCCGGCCGGGGGCATTATCAAGCCAACCGGACCGCGCAGAAGGCGCTGGAGGCGGGCTTTTATTGGCCCGCTCTCTTCAAAGACGCTCACACTTTGTGAGCGCATGCGATAGCTGTCAACGGTCGGGTAACATCTCTCGTCGCGACGAGATGCCCCAAAATTTTTATTTAGAATGTTAGATTTTCGATTTATGGGGCATAGACTTCGTAGGCCCCCTACCTCCTTCATATAATAATCGCTACATTTTAGTGGCGGTCGACTACGTATCTAGGTGGGCGGAAGCGCAAGCTCTCCCCACCAACGATGCGAGAGTCGTCGTCAAATTTCTTAAAAAATTATTTTCTCGCTTCGGCACGCCCCGCGCAATAGTTAGTGATAGGGGTACGCACTTTTGCAACGCCCAGTTTGCAAAAATATTAACCAAATATGGCATTACGCATAAGCTCGCCACCGCCTATCACCCCCAAACGAGCGGCCAAGTGGAGGTAGTAAATCGAGAAATTAAGCGAATATTAGAAAAAATCGTTTCCACTAATAGGAAGGATTGGGCAATTAAATTAGACGACGCGTTGTGGGCATATCGTACGGCTGGCAAGACCGCAACCGGTTGTACGCCTTATCGATTAGTCTACGGCAAGGCGTGCCATTTGCCCGTAGAATTAGAGCACCGCGCTTTTTGGGCGTTAAAGCTTTTAAATCTCGATCATAATTTAACCGCCGAAAACCGGAAATTTCAATTAAACGAACTCGATGAATGGCGTGCGAATGCCTACGAGAGTAATAAATTTTATAAGGAACGCTCTAAATTTTACCACGACCGAAAAATTAAATTTCCAAAATCATTTGCGTCGGGCGACCTCGTCCTCCTATATAATTCACGTCTTCGTCTTTTTCCGGGGAAACAAAAATCCCGTTGGTCCGGCCCCTTTCAAGTGAAAGAGGTTTGGCCATACGGGACCGTCCTTATAACCCACCCGGAAAAAGGCGACTTAAAAGTTAACGGTCACCGACTAAAACTCTACCATGCGGGGGATCAACTGGGAGGGAAGCTAAATTCCATACCCCTCCCCCACCTCTAAAACGATCGTACCCCGCCAACGCGTCAAGTTACGAGACGGTAAACAAAGCGCTCGTGGGAGGCACCCCCATATTTATCTAATTACGCTTTTTTTTATTATTGTTCTTATTTACATAAAAAAAACAAATGATGAAATAAATTTTAATTTCAAAACAAAAAACTTAAACAAAAATATAATTAATAATAATAATAAATAATTATAATAAAACAAAATGAAAAATAATATTAATAACTATGCATATTTTAAATTATCATTCTTTTTCCAAAAAGAAACATAAAACAAAATCAAATAATGCAAAAACTTTAAAACAAAAATCAAAAAGAATTTTGGGAATTTTAAGATAAGACAATAGGAAGTTTCTCAAAGTAGGATTACTCGACAGACCCGAGAGGGGATTTTTGTCGATATTTCGAAACGAGAAAACCCCGTTGCTTTTACCTTTTTATTTCTCTTATTTCTTCCTTGCTTTTTATCTTAAAGCTTTTTCTTTATTTACTTTATTTTATCTTTCTTAAAATTTTGATATATTTTAAAACATTCATATTTCAAAATTAAAACCAAAACAAAAAAAATATAATATAAATAATAAAATAAAAATGATGATAAAAATTTATTTTTATCATACCCCAAAAAAATATGATCACATTTATACTTTTAACTTCTTTTATACGTATTTTATTCGTGTTTTGTACATTTCGGAAAACTAAAAAAACCAAAAAAACAATTTTGTATATATTCGTGGAGTTCCTTTTTATTTGTAATTATTCTTGTATATATTTTTCTATTTTGTAATTAAATCTTTTCTTTTTTTTGTATATATTTTCGTTCCTCACACTTAACTTCAACATTGAGGACAATGTTGGCTTTAAGTATGGGGGCGTGTTTTCCCTCTTTTTGTAATTATTTTTGCCCCTCCCATATTAGAAAAAACAAAAAAAATTTATATGAAAAATTTGTTACAACATAAAACTTATTTGTTATAACATAACAAAATTTGTTATGACATGAGAAAATTATGTTGCAACATCTTTGTCACTCTTTTCATTTTTCTTTTCTTTTTGCAAAAACAATTTAATATGTAAATAGGAAATCAAATGAAAAATCCAAAAAAATCATTAATTAACTTAGAAAAAAAAACACAAAATTTTTTTTTATATATAAATGTTTTATGTTTATGTCTTTTATTTGTATATAAAAATCCTTATTTACAATAATAAATCAAAATCCAAAAAAAATGATGAAAAATGTACTTAAAAATTTGTTATAACAAAATTCATTTTGTCATAACACCAAAAATGTTTTTCCTTCTCTCTTTTCTTTTCTTTCCCTTTTTTTATTAATGTACATATTTTTAACAAAATTAAAAAATCAAAAAAATATATGATGAAAAAAATTTCTTAGAAAAACTCAAAAATATTTTGTATGTATTTTTACTTTTCTTAATTTTCTTCTTCCTTTTTTTTTAGTATTTATATATGCATTTTGTTATAAAGAAAATCAAAAATCCCAAAAATATCATATCTTAAAAATTTCAAAAAAAATATTTGAAAAACTTATCAAAAAATCCAAAAATAAAATAAAACCCCTACTTAGCTTTTTGTTATTTCCAAGGCTAGGTTAGTCTTATCTTTAAGCGTTTTTCATTATTTATGATTTGCTAAAACAATTTTATTTATTTCATAGTTTGAAAAATTTAAATCGAGGAATTTTCAGTAGTAAAGAAAATCTTGCGATCTTAATTTAATTTGAGAACAGAATTTTTAGCACTACCTCGGGTTTACCCTAAATAGATTCCTTTTTGTATTATATTGGCAAACCATCTTTAGATTCAATTATTCTAACTCTAAACTTATGAAAGTTTGGGAATGTTTTTAATCTACTAAACTTGCTCTCAAAAATCTTTTTTTATTAATTTAGAATTTCTCTTGAAACCCCCCTTATAAACACCCCTTAGCTTGGCATAAAAATAATAAAAGTAGGAGTTTTAAAAGAAATCCTGTGTCAATGGGAATAAAGAGATTCCGTAAACACAGGCACCCAATATTGTTAAAAGAAATCCCGTGTCAATGGGAATAAAAAAATAAAATTCCGTAAACACGGGCATTGGGTTATGTTTAGAAAAGATTTCAATTCTCCCGCGTAAACCAACGCTGGGAATCAAAGCAAAACCACCAAAAAGGTGGGGTGAGAGGATAAAGTCCATCACCCCTAAATCCAAGCACTCTTCTTTTTGCCAAGGCTACCTTTTTTTCCCCTACCCCTTAGCCAATAAAATTGTACCTAGATTTTAATTTAAAAAAGTTTGGGAGAGCATAATTAGTAGGCTTTATTTATTCTTAAAAACTTTCTTAAAAAAGGTTAAAGTTTTTTATAATTCTATTCTAATTAAAAGGTACCAAAGACTGCAATAATCGACGCTATTTAGCTAACTTTAGAAGTCTCGCTAAAAAATTTTTGCTCTTTTTAAATTACTTTCATAGTTTTGGACTTACCTCATTAAATACCCTAAATTTTTTTCGATCTTACTTTTGATTTAATAAAAACTTTAGTAAATTAGAAATTTTATTAAACGTCTTATAAGGTATCCCTTACTTTTGCTCTGGAATAGCAAAAGCTTAAGTATGGGGGTGTTTGATGAATAACAAATTATGCATATTTTTAGTATCATTTCTAGCCTAATTTTGGGTAATTTTGTAGATATTGCTTTTAAATCATTGAAATAATCACTTCTTTATTTTTCTTTTGTAAAAATAAGTAATTATACATATAAAAGAATAAAATTTTGAAATATTATTGTATAATAAATTTATTATAAATATAATAAATATATATTATATAAAATATAAATAATATAGTTATATGTATGTAAATAATAAGTATAATAAATAAGCATATATTTATATGTAAATATGAATGAAAAATAGTAATAATATATAAATGATGTAAAAATAATATGCCTGTTAGATAAATAAGTTGAATATATATATAATAATATAGTAGTATTGTATATTAATAACATAATAATAATAATGAATAATAAATATAATAAAATACATATATGTATAATATATGTATATGTATAAATATATATGTATAGTATATAAAATCTAAAATAATAATAGTATATAATATATAATATTAATATATATAATAAATAATTAGAGAGTATATATATTAAAAAAATAATCTTATAAATAAACTATGTAAATTAAATAAAAATAAAATTAAAAAATTAAAAAAATCTGTGTAACTATAATAAATATATTTATTGCTCCATAGATGTTGAAGGAGCCGCTTGGCTCATTGGTTCTGTCTTTGCTTGCCGCGCTGCTGCCCCGGGTTCGAGTCCTGGCGCAGTCATAATTAATTAGATTAAACTGCCCCGTCCGTTTCACCCCCTTTTACATTTAATAAATTCTAAAGCTAACATTATAAATATAATATACCCCCCTATATTCTAGATAAGCGCCATTGCTCCAGTGGTCTTGGTCTGGCTAGCCTCCCTTGAGGTTGTGGGTTCGAAACCCAGCACTCCCTTTTGCTGGATTAAATCCAGTTGCTGCCCGCGCCCGTGCCAGCTGCCGCTGCCGCCCTGCCCGTACTGCCCGCACCCGTGCCAGCTGCCGCTGCCGCCCTGCCCGTGCTGCCCGCGCCAACCCCCACACTCTTCCAGCCAGCAAGCTTGCAAAGTCAGATTTGGCCTCCTCCTTCTAGAAGCCTTCCAAGCCCTCTAAATGCACCCCAAATCCTCTATAAATAGAGGGGGTGGCTGATGTTCAAAGGGTTCAAAATTTTGAGACTTATTCTTGATATTTTGATCCAATCTTGTTGCCTTCCTAGTTTTTGTGTTTAGGTAAATTTTTGCACTCTTTCTCTCTCTTGTTTTGTAACCTCTTTATGATGAAAATAAAATAAAATTTGCTTGTTTTTGTAACTATCTCTCTCTTTGTTTTTGTGAAAGTGTGTGTGTGTTTTCCTTTTGTTTTTCCTTTTTTTTAGATTTTGTTCTGTTAAGTAGTGTTTCCATTTTAATTTGTGTATGAGGCTAACTTTCATGTTTTAGTTTTTTTTTTTTTGTAATCTTTTGTATCATTTCAAGTAAGTGTGTGTGTGTGTATGAGTATAGATTTTGTTTTTTTTTTTAACTTAGCTTTTAATTTAAGTATGTGTGTGTGTTAGTATAGATTTTGTTTTCTTTTAACTTAGTTTCATTTATGTTGTGTGTGTGAGTGTATGAGTTAATTTTTGTTTTGTTTGTAATTAGATTTCATTAAAGTAGAGTGTGTGTGTGTGTATGAGTATAAATTTTGCGCCTTTTTTGTAATTCAATAGCTTTCATTTCCGTCACGCATTTATTTCCCGCCTATCCGCTTGGATAGGACTCGTCACGCATTTATTTCCCGCCTATCCATTTGGATAGGACTCGTCACGCATTTATTTCCCGCCTATCCGTTTGGATAGGACTCGCTCACGCATTTATTTCCCGCCTACCTATTTGGGTAGGGATTGCATTTCTTTAATTTCTGCAATTTACAGCTTTCATTTTAATTTCGTAGAGTGTGTGCGTTTTAAATTAGTGCGTTCTTTGTTTTTAATATAATTGCTTTTTGCTATTTCGCTAACCGCTCAATCGCTTAAAATCGTCGTAGTTATCATTATAGCTTTATAAAATCCTAAAAAAATCTAAGCAAAACTACTTTCTAAATTAACGTTTTCGTGCTTTTTCGCTTTTTATCGCAATTATCGTTAAACACACGCCAACCTTAATTTTCGTCATTAGTTTTTCTACAAAATTATAAAAATCAATGCAAAACTCTTTTCGATAAAATAATAGCGCGTTCCGTAGAAGTAGAAATAATCGATACGACCTTGGAAAAATACGACCTTGATATTTCAAAAAGAAATATCCTATACTACTATCGATAAGGTCCACTTGCCTTTATCGATTTTAGTCCGGATAATTATATAAACCCAAAAGCTTTCTCTCAAAAGCAAATTAAAACTCTCTTTTAAGAACAATTAGAAAATTGTTGCAATAAACCTTTGGTTGTTGCAACTAGCTCAAGGTAAAAGGAGTTTTAAAACTATCATTTACAAAGTTGTTGCAACAACTCACAAAATTGTTGCAACAACATATTCAAAAAGCTTTCAACTTTCATTTCAAATATAAGCCTTTCAAACCCTTTCTACTTAGCTTTTGGCGACGCGGCCAAAGACTAATCCTCGATATTTCGAAAGAGGAAAAGGCAGTTACTTCTATCTTTCGATAGGATAACGGGTAATTCCTCGAAGTAGAATTACTCGCGGGACTCTTCGAAAACGTCCGCCCTAGGCTAAAGTCTAAAGAAAGAAAGAGCTTTTCTAAAAAGTTAAATTTCAGCGTATCACAGAGGGAGCACCCGCTCCCCCGGCTCCCTTCGGGCGAGTGGGAGGAGCCTCCCACTCGCCCGGCTCCCTTCGGGCGAGTGGGAGGAGCCTCCCACTCGCCCGGCCCTCTTTGGGCGAGTGGGAGGAGCCTCCCACTCGCCCGGACCTCTTTGGGCGAGTGGGAGGGGCCCTCCCACTCGCCGGCCCCATGTAGGGCGAGTGGGAGGAGCCCTCCCACTCGCCCGGCGAGTGGGAGAGGCCCTCCCACTCGCCGGCGAACCTTGGGGGCGAGTGGGAGGGACTCTCCCACTCGCCCGGCACCCTCGGGAGGGGCAGGTAGGATCTCCAGCGAGGGGGGGAGTAGGCACCTCGAGCCCCACTCGCCCCCCCCCCCCCCCCCCCCCCCCCCCTCCTGCGCCGTTCGTTCGTGGTCATGGTCGAGCTGCGGATAGTGAAATTTCGGCTATCCGCAGCCCAATTTTGGGAAGTCTATAAATAGACCCCCATTGGCACCTTTGGAAGTGCTGGTCACTACCCCCCCCCCCCCCCCCCCCCCCTTGCGTGTGTCTTGTGAGCAAGCACCCCCCCTCCCTTGTCATCCTTCAGCTGACAGTGAGGTGGTTTTTAGTGCCCTCCAAGGTGCCCAGGCTCAGCATTGGCTTGGGAGGGGAAGTTCTGAGTGGGCTTCCGGGTGTGCGGTGGGACCTCCACGCTGAAGCTTAAGGGGTCTGTTCCTAGACTCCAGTTGTTACCAAGTCCGAGTCTCTTAGTTCTTAGTGACCGGTCAAGAGTCAAGGTTTAGGTCAAGTGAGAGTTAGTCGCAACCCCCTTTCGAACGCTGAAATCGGGAAACTGGTTTCAACATTCTGGTGCGGTGAGCGTGGAAGCGAATAGTTCAGAAAACTCGGAGCCAAGTCTCATGGCTGGAAGCGACGAGTTGGGAGACCCGCCTCCACCTTGCGAGTATGTGAAGAAGAGCGACTTCGACGAATTCAGCAAGAGGATCCTGGAGTTCATGCAGGTCGCATCCTCCGCTCGCGGCGAGTGCTCAACACCACCTACACCTAGAATCCCCTCACTCCCCCTAGTGGAAGTGAGAAGCAGTCAGCAAGAGAAGGGGCCAGCCTCGGAGGAGGGCTTGAGCCTCCAGGCGCGAGTGCTCTTCAACAGTTCGCCCCGAACAAGCTGCCCCGGCGGGGAAGTGATGGGAGCGCCTCCCCCCAACCAAGAAGAATGGAGAAGCCCTTTCTGCGAGCTGGTCATGTCAGCCCCCGTTCCGGATGGGTTTCGCGATCCTGCCATGTCCTACTATGAGGGGGATAGCGATCCTCTCCAACATATTCAGTGGTTCGAGGACATGACAACGATCAGGCAAATGTCGGACGCCTTCATGTGCAGGCTTTTCGCCGTCACGTTCCAGGGAAAGGCGAGGGATTGGTTCCACTCGCTTCCGGCGGGAACCATCTACCGCTTCGAGGATCTGCGTCGAAGTTTCTTGTTAAGGTTCTCTACCTCGAAGAAGAGGAGGAAGAGCATGGAGGCCTTGTTCGCAGTCAGGCAAAAGCCAGGGGAGACGCTGGCTAGCTACATGGATAGGTTCCAGGCGGAGGTCCTTCTTGTCGTCGAAGAGCCCGGGCACACCCTGCAGCTAGCCTTCACCCTTGGGCTGCAGCCTGGGCTGTTTCGGATGAGACTGACTCGGGACCCTCCCCTGTCTTTCGAAGAGCTGATGAAGCGTGTTGATCGTGAGACCGAGTGTGAAGCTACCAATCAGGAGTTCGTGGCTAGGTTAGCCGAGGTAGCAGAGGAAGAAAGGAAAGAGCATGGAGGAAGAAGAAAGGAGGAGATGAGGAGTCAGGGACACCAAGGACCCCCCGTTGGGCAGGGGCAAGGCTGGGAGTTTCAACCACCAGTCGCCCTACCGACCTGGAGGCCGCCAGGAGGACCCCCTCGAGGCCAAGGAAGAGGCCATTTCCAAGGGAGAGAAAACTTTCAGGGGAAGGAGGGACGGTTCAACCCAGCAGGGAGGCAGCCGGACACAAGGCCGTTGCAACCCCACCCCCTGCAAACCATGACGATTGGCCGAAAAGGAGGAAATAAGAAGAGGGGTCGCGTTGGGAAGGAAGCAAGGATGATAGCATTGTCGTACTGTGACTTCCATCAGCAGGAGGGTCATGCAACAGCCACATGCCCAGAGTTTCTGGAGGTAAGGAAAGGAAGAAGAACCTCGACAGAGAGGAGACAGCTATACCCGGAAGGACCAGGAGGAAGCTGAGGAGATGGAGGAAGTGATGAATGAGAAGGCCAAGGTGCATGTGGCCGAGTAAGAGCAAGGAAGCGCATTGTAATGGTATGTAATCCATTTCTAATATATCAAAAGTAGTTAAAGATAGCATCTAGGTCGAGTCCTCGACTGGAGACCACTCGCCCGGGCTTGTTGATGTCGGTCGCTGGGTGGCTCGTCGGGTAGATTCGTTTTAAGTCAAGTCCTCGACTGGAGACCACTCGCCCGGTCTTGTTGATGTCGGTCGTTGGGTGGCTCGGCGGGTAGAGTCTTTTTAAGTCAAGTCCTCGACTGGAGACCACTCGCCCGGGCTTGTTGATGCCGGTCGCTGGGTGGCTCGTCGGGTAGATTCGTTTTAAGTCAAGTCCTCGACTGGAGACCACTCGCCCGGGCTTGTTGATGCCGGTCGCTGGGTGGCTCGTCGGGTAGATTCGGTTTAAGTCAAGTCCTCGACTGGAGACCACTCGCCCGGGCTTGTTGATGTCGGTCGCTGGGTGACTCGTCGGGTAGATTCGTTTTAAGTCAAGTCCTCGACTGGAGACCACTCGCCCGGGCTTGTTGATGTCGGTCGCTGGGTGGCTCGTCGGGTAGCTTCGTTTTAAGTCAAGTCCTCGACTGAAGACCACTTGCCCGGGCTTGTTGATATTGGTCGCTGGGTGGCTCGTCTGGTAGATTCGTTTTAAGTCAAGTCCTCGACTGGAGACCACTCGCCCGGGCTTGTTGATGCCGGTCGCTGGGTGGCTCGTCGGGTAGATTCGTTTTAAGTCAAGTCCTCGACTGGAGACCACTCGCCCGAGCTTGTTGATGTCGGTCGTTGGGTGGCTCATCGGGTAGATTCGTTTTAAGTCGAGTCCTCGACTAGAGACCACTCGCCCGAGCTTGTTGATGGCGGTCGCTGGGTGGCTCGTCTGGTAG
This sequence comes from Dactylorhiza incarnata, assembly GCA_033032865.1. Classification (NCBI taxonomy): domain Eukaryota; kingdom Viridiplantae; phylum Streptophyta; class Magnoliopsida; order Asparagales; family Orchidaceae; genus Dactylorhiza; species Dactylorhiza incarnata. The sequence goes on from JAWHQI010000085.1 coordinate 5,206,151, forward strand.
ATTTGTTTGGGTTGGTAAGGCTCCAAGAAGAGAAGCCGGTCTGAGGATGTGTCGAGTTCCTCCACCTCCAGGTGAGCTCGGCTCCCTGTTAGGTGTTGAGTTCCTCCACCTCCAGGTGAGCTCGGCTCCCTGTTAGGTGTTGAGTCCCTCCACCTCCAGGTGAGCTCGGCTCCCTGTTAGGTGTTGAGTTCCTCCACCTCCAGGTGAGCTCGGCTCCCTGTTAGGTGTTGAGTCCCTCCACCTCCAGGTGAGCTCGGCTCCCTGTTAGGTGTTGAGTCCCTCCACCTCCAGGTGAGCTCGGCTCCCTGTTAGGTGTCGAGTTCCTCCACCTCCAGGTGAGCTCGGCTCCCTGTTAGGTGTTGAGTCCCTCCACCTCCAGGTGAGCTCGGCTCCCTGTTAGGTGTTGAGTCCCTCCACCTCCAGGTGAGCTCGGCTCCCTGTTAGGTGTTGAGTTCCTCCACCTCCAGGTGAGCTCGGCTCCCTGTTAGGTGTTGAGTTCCTCCACCTCCAGGTGAGCTCGGCTCCCTGTTAGGTGTTGAGTCCCTCCACCTCCAGGTGAGCTCGGCTCCCTGTTAGGTGTTGAGTTCCTCCACCTCCAGGTGAGCTCGGCTCCCTGTTAGGTGTTGAGTTCCCCCACCTCCAGGTGAGCTCGGCTCCCTGTTAGGTGTTGAGTTCCTCCACCTCCAGGTGAGCTCGGCTCCCTGTTAGGTGTTGAGCCCCTCCCCCACCAGGCGAGCTCGGCTCCCTGGTAGGTATGGAGTTCCCGCCTCCCACCTCAGGTCGAGTTCAGCTCGAATAGAGGTGTTGAGTTTTTCTCCACCCAAGGTTAAGATCAATTCGACCTAAAGGTGTTGAGCTTTCTCCACCTCCTGTTGAGCTCGGCTCACAGGAGGGGTGTCTAGTGGAGAAAGGTCTGTTCCCACCTCAGGTCGAGTTCAGCTCGACTAGAGGTGTTGAGTTTTTCTCCACCCAAGGTTAAGATCAATTCGACCTAAAGGTGTTGAGCTTTCTCCACCTCCTGTTGAGCTCGGCTCACAGGAGGGGTGTCTAGTGGAGAAAGGTCTGTTCCCACCTCAGGTCGAGTTCAGCTCGACTAGAGGTGTTGAGTTTTTCTCCACCCAAGGTTAAGATCAATTCGACCTAAAGGTGTTGAGCTTTCTCCACCTCCTATTGAGCTCGGCTCACAGGAGGGGTGTTTAGTGGAGAAAGGTCCGTTCCCACCTCAGGTCGAGTTCAGCACGACTAGAGGTGTTGAGTTTTTCTCCACCCAAGGTTAAGATCAATTTGACCTAAAGGTGTTGAGCTTTCTCCACCTCCTGTTGAGCTCGGCTCACAGGAGGGGTGTCTAGTGGAGAAAGGTCCATTCCCACCTCAGGTCGAGTTCAGCTCGACTAGAGGTGTTGAGTTTTTCTCCACCCAAGGTTAAGATTGTTGGAGCCTGCGTTCCGCACTCATCCGGTTTGAGAATAACAAATCCCGAATGTATTTGATCCTATTTTTGATTAATGGTGTGCAGATAACAGGTGCAAGGATAACATGATTTCAATTGAAGCAAAATGACATTTTCCAGAAATTTGAGCTATCGGATTTCCGACAGTGCTATCGGATTTCCGACAGCGCGTTTATTTGATCTCTGCACAGCGGTTAGGATCTATCGGATTTCCGATATCGCTCTCGGATGGCGATAGCCCACGATCTTCCGATAACGCCAGGACGTACAGCATTTACCACACAGCGGTTAGGATCTATCGGATTTCCGATATCGTTATCGGATGGCGACAGCGCACGATCTTCCTATAACGCCAGGACGTGCAGCAGTTACCTTGGCTATCGGATATCCGACAGTGCTATCGGATATCCGACAGCCCACGTCTCAACCATGACCTCAACACGACGCAGAAACTTTGTTTTAGTGGAACACGTGGCAGCCTCTGGAGATATCGGATTTCGGCGATAGCGGCTATCGGACGGCGACAGCTCCTTTTTATTAAAAGGGCTCAAAACTTCGTGGAATAAAGTTTTTCAGATTTCTAAGCCTCCTTCCTGAGTGTTATCGTCCAGAGAGCTCCAGAGAACGAAAATCCCCATCCTTGAAGAAGAAAAGAGAGAGCAAAGCCGAAGATTGTACACGCATTCCAAGGAGACTGTCTCAAGGGATCTTCGCTATTTTGGTCCAGAAATTCTAAAGGGGGTTTTTCATATTGTATTTACATTCATTCACTTTTTATTTTGTAATCGTTGGAGAAATCGTCGTCTTGCGTGCGGCGTCTAAGTCCTTGCGCGGCTTAGGAGAAAATCGCTTCCTTGTGCGGAGCGTCCAAGCCCTTGCGTGGCTTGGTGGGAAATCGTGGCCATGTGTGCTACGTCTAGATCTTGGGAAGATCTAGAGGATAGGCTTGGGCTTGGTCTTGGGAGAGACAAGTGATAGCCTTCCGATCCTTGGGAGAAGGATTGGTAAACCAAAAATTATTGTATTTTTTATTATCATAATTGTGCCTTGATCTTAAGCATTGTTAAGATCATTTTTTATTGTACACAAATTTCTTTGATAAATATAATTATGCTCTTTTCACTAATTGCAAATTTGTTTGCTTAAATCTTTATCTTAGAAATTTGTGTTTGGTTTAATACAAAAATTGCATTGGTTTAAAATTATTTATAAGTAACTTTTTAGTAAAGTAAAATTTGTCTAAAAATTATTAAGTAAAAATTATATTTTTAAACACACCCTTATTCACCCCCCCCCCCCATCTAAGGGCGTCACACGATCCAACAAGTGGTATCAGAGCGAGATTACTCCAAAACGGTTTTACCAGCGGGAGTAATGGCGCACAACGATCACGCGTTCGTTGAGGGGCAAGGTATAAGTAGACCACCTTTATTCACGGGCATAGACTATAATTATTGGAAAACACGTATGCGTTGTTTTCTAATTGCGCTAGATATAGAAGTCTGGAATATGGTAGAATCTAGTTACACTTCTCCAACAGTTGTTGTAGGAGATGTAACTATGGATAAGCCCAAAGACAAGTGGGATGACAATGATAAATTAAGATGTAAGAACAATGCAAAAGCCATGAATGCTTTATTTTGCGCACTAGATCGCACTGAATTTAATAGAGTTTGTGCTTGTAATTCTGCATTTGAAATTTGGAATTTGTTAGAAATCACTCATGAAGGCACTTCGCAGGTAAAATATTCAAAGCTATTTCAACTGGAGTCTGAATTTGAAAGGTTCAAAATGGAGGTAGATGAAGAGATTGATACGATGTACACACGATTCACAAAAATCGTGAACGACTCAAAGGTGCTAGGAAAGGTGTTCTCAAATGGAGATTTAGTAAGGAAAATCTTAAGATCACTTCCCCCGAAGTTCAATCCTAAAGTGACTGCAATTTCCGAGTCACATGATCTTAAGACCTTACAATTGGAGAGCCTCATTGGGAACTTGAAAACTCATGAAGTTGAATTGAAAATTCAACAACAAGAGTATATGGAGCCAAGGAAGAAGGGATTGGCTCTAAGATCTAAGAAGGAAGAAACTAGTGATTCTGAGGAGGATGAAGAAGATGAGGAAAGTTTATTTGTTAAAAAATTTAGAAAATTTATGAAAAATCCGGAGAGGAGGAATACGTTTAAGAAGTATTTTAAGAAGGAGAGTTTTAGGAAGAAAAAAGGAAAGGAAGGCAATGAGGAGGAAGAGAGACCGCCACCGGAGTACTATCACTGCAAAAAGTTAGGACACATCCGAAGCAAGTGTCCAAAATACTTGAAAGAACTTAAAGAAAAGAAGCACAAAGGGTCGAAGAAGGTGTTGAAGGCGGAAACATGGGATGATACTACTTCTGAGGATGCAAGCAGTTCCGACTCAAGTAAAGAAGAGGAGGCCAACATGTGCTTAATGGGAAAGAGCGTCATATCTGATGACGAATGCAGTGTCCAAAGCGACACTGAGGTAACTCCTCCAACCTATGATGAATTATTTTCTGAATTTTTAAAGACTTGCAAATTTTTTGAAAAAAGTTTAAAAGATAATGATCTTCTTAAATCTGAAAATGAAATTTTACTTAAAGAAAACAAAAAATTGTTAAATGAAATTAAGACTATTGGAAAAAGAGATATTTCTTGCCAAGAGTGTGGTCACTCTTTGGGAAGAATTAAAGAACTTGAAGAATCTCTTTCCAAATCTCATTCTACAATAAAAGTTCTTACTAAAAAGAATGAGATTTTAGAGAGAGATCTGAAATCTTCAATTTCCATAGTCCATGAGGGAAAGAAATCTTTTGAACGAAGATGCGTAAATCTAGTATCCGAGAATACAAAAATGAGACACCAGATTCATGACTTAACACTAGCCATGAAAAAATTTGGAATGGGCCGAAGATCACTGGATATGATCTTAGGATACCAACGCCATGGATCTGGAAGGTTTGGGCTCGGATACACATCTGGAAGCTGTCGCCCGGCGACAACCACTGTCGCCGGCGACAGTGAAAAGTCCAGAAAATTCACTTTTAAAAATTCTAAAATTAATGAATTGTTAAATACTGCATCCTCATCCAATAAAAGTCCAGAAAAGTTATACTCCTCTAAATACATTACATGTGCCAAATGTAATAGATTTGGCCACACTACGGACTCTTGCTGGAAGGAAGGAAAAAAGTAAAATTAAACAAATCTGGGTGCCTAAGGCTTCTACCTATACTATGGGTGGAACCACTTGGGTAACCAGATCGTTACTCACCTCTTCTTTCTAGGTGTGTTGCCAGGCTAAGGACAAAGAAGACGTGTGGTACTTGGACTCGGGTTGTTCAAAGCACATGACGGGCAATAAAGAGAAGTTCCTTAGCCTGGAGATGAAGAAAGGAGGAGTTGTGACATTCGGAGACAATGGAAAAGGAAAAATCATCGGCATCGGAGTTGTGGGTAACGAAAATTTTTCAATTTCAAATGTTTTATTTGTAGAAGGATTAAAGCATAATTTGATTTCTATTAGTCAATTATGTGATAAGGGTTTAAATGTTTTATTTGAATCTTCTACAAATTTGTGCAAAATTATTAATTCCAAAACAAATGAAATTGTTTTTACCGCACCTAGATGTCATAATGTATATATGATTAAATTTCTAGATTTTTCAAATTCTACTTTGAAATATCTGTTATTAAAAAATGATGAATTAGATTTATGGCATAGGCGACTTGGACATACTAGTGCCAAGTTAATTACGAAACTTTCAAAAGATAAATTAATTAAAGGTTTACCTTTGTTAAATGGAAATTTATCTTCTTCACTATGTGTGCCTTGCCAAAAAGGAAAATTTTCAAAATCATCTTTCAAAAGTAAAAACATTATTTCTACCACTAGGCCACTTCAATTAATACATATGGATTTATTTGGGCCAATTGGAATTTCTAGCTTAGGAGGTAGAAAATACACATTTGTATTGATTGATGATTATTCTCGTTTTTGTTGGACTTTATTTCTAACCTCCAAATCCGATGCATTTTCAGAATTTTCAAAATTATGTTTGCGTATTCAAAATGAATTTGAGTTAAAAATTAAACGCATACGATCGGATCATGGAGGAGAATTTGAAAATGAAAAGTTTATTTCTTTTTGTACGGAGTTAGGAATTAAACATGAATTTTCCGCTCCACGCACACCACAGCAAAATGGTGTAGTGGAGAGGAAAAATAGAACTCTTCAAGAGTTAGCCCGTACAATGTTATCTGAATTCAAATTACCAAAATCTTTTTGGGCTGAAGCGGTTAGCATGACATGTTATGTAATTAATAGAGTAATGCTTCGCCCTATTTTAAAATTAACTCCTTATGAATTAATTTTTAATAAACAACCAAATGTTTCTTATTTCAAAGTTTTTGGTTGTAAATGTTTTATTTTAAATTCTAAAGATTCCTTAGGAAAATTTGATGAAAAATGTGATGAAGGTATTTTTATTAGCTATTCTTCAACTAGTAAAGCTTATAGAATTTTTAATAAAAGAACAAAAATAGTTGAAGAATCTATTCATGTTAGGTTTGATGAGTTTGCTTCATGTGTAGAAAAGAAAATTACAGGAAAAGAAGATGAACTCCTTCCCACGGTGGAGAATGATGATGAAGAACTTGGAGAAAATGAAGAAGAAAAAGAAGAAGAAAGAGAAGGAGAAAGAGGAGAAGAAGATAGAGAAGAAGAAGAAAGAGAAGGATATGTGCCTCCAAGTGAATTGAGATTCTCAAAGGATCATCCAAAGGAGCTTATCATTGGAGATCCGCAAAAAGGGGTTAGTACTCGTTCATCGCTACATGTTTTATTTTCAAACCTTTGTTTTGTTTTTGAAATAGAACCAAAAGATGTTTCCACCGCTTTAAATGATGAATTTTGGTTTTTAGCTATGAATGAAGAACTTAATCAATTTGAACGTAATAAGGTTTGGAATCTTGTAGAATGACCCAAAAATCGTCCTGTAGTTGGTGTTAAGTGGATTTTTAAAAATAAAATGGATAATGAATCTAGAATTGTTAGAAATAAAGCCAGCTTAGTTGCAAAAGGTTATGCACAAATTGAAGGGGTAGATTTTGATGAAACTTTTGCACCCGTAGCAAGATTAGAAGCGGTTAGGATATTTCTTGCATTTGCTTGTTTTAAAGGATTTAAATTATATCAAATGGATGTCAAAACCGCATTTTTAAACGGGTATATAAAAGAAGAGGTTTATGTAGAACAACCCCCTGGCTTTATAAATGAGAAATATCCAAATTATGTTTATAAATTAGATAAAGCGCTTTATGGATTAAAACAAGCGCCTCGTGCTTGGTATGATCGATTAACTCAATATTTGTTAAAGCACGATTATAAAATAGGAAGTGCTGATTCTACACTCTTCATTAAGCAAATTGATCATGATTTAGTTATTTTACAAATTTATGTTGATGATATTATTTTTGGAGCCACTAATGAAGAGTTGTGTGATGAAGTAGTTCAAATTATGAAAAATGAATTTGAAATGAGTATGGTTGGAGAACTTTCATATTTTTTAGGTTTTCAAATTACACAAAAACATGATGGAATTTTTATATGTCAAACCAAATATATTCATGATATGTTAAAAACATTTGGATTTGAAAATCTTAAGCATGCAAACACTCCTATGAGTACTTCACTAAAATTAGAAAAAGATGAAAGTGGTGTTTCAATTGAACAAACCCTTTATAGAAGTATGATAGGATCTTTATTGTATTTAACCGCATCTAGACCTGATATTATGTTTGCCGTTTGTTTATGTGCTAGATTTCAAGCTAATCCTAAAGAGTCACATTTAAAAGCGGTGAAACGTATTTTTAGATATCTCATAGGAACATCAAAATTAGGTTTATGGTATCCTCATAATGATTCCTTTATTTTGCATGGTTTTTCGGATTCTGATTATGCGGGATGTTCTTTAGATAGGAAAAGCACTAGTGGCACTTGTCACTTTATCGGCCCTTCACTTATTTCATGGTCGAGTAGGAAACAGAATTCTGTTGCCCTCTCTACTACCGAGGCCGAATATATTGCACTAGGTAGTTGTTGTGCCCAAGCTCTTTGGATGTCACAAACGTTAGAAGATTTTGGCATGCAATAAAGTAGTGTAGAATTAAAGTGTGACAATAAAAGTGCTATAGACTTAACTAACAATCCCGTATTACATTCTAGATCTAAGCATATAGATGTCCGACATCATTTTATAAGGGATCATATTAAGAAGGGTAATATAAAAATCAACTTTATAGGCACGGAAAATCAACTAGCGGATATATTCACTAAACCGTTACCGGATTCCCGTTTCTATGCTTAGGCTAGAATTGGGAATCCTAGACATTTCACAATGAATATATCACTACTTAGAACCTATAAAATTTTTAAAAAAAAAACATCACAAAAACTTATACATATTAAAAAGAAAAACAATCTCTTGAAATAACCATTCACCAAATCAAACATGTTCACATAGTCAAAATTATTACAAAAATTTAATCATAATGTCTGATAATAGAAATGCAGAAAATTAGAAAGAGATCTGGGCAGTGCAGCTGTCGGATGGCGACAGTGAGATGTCGGATGGCGATATCCTCCAGAACTCTGTTTCAATCAGACTCCTCCTCATTCCTACTACCAGCTCCACTGCTTTCAGGAATATCAAAATCTGATCTCCTCACTACTGACTTCCTCCGTCAACCTTGACTGACCGATTGACGACGAGGTTCCTCCTCTGAAGGCATCTCCCATTCCGCGGCTTCCGCAGGCGTAGGCTTTAATTTAAGCCCTTTCACAAGGAACTTCATAAATTTCTGCATTCGGGTCCGATCTTTTTTCACCTCCACCTTATGTTCTTCGAATGATCTTCTATGCTCTTGGAAGTCATCTATATGTTTATCCAACTTAGTTTGGAACGAGTCGAGTGCCTCCCGCATAGAACCTCCACGTGCTATTGGAGGCTCTCTCATTTCCATAGCCGGCGGCTTTCGTTGACTTTTCTTACCCTTAATATCCGACGTTTGATATATCTCCGGGCAACAATCTCCAATATAAAAATTTTGATCTATCCATGCATATTTCTTGAATATAATACGCTGGATAATTGCACTTAAAGGGAGGGTGTGTGCCTTTTTCCACTCCGGATTTTTGAGGCGATATGTATAACGAATCATGGATAACAATAGATCGGCCACATCAAATAACTCCTTCTCCACTATATAATAAGTCACAAGACTAAGTTGAGCTGTAATACTATGCGTATCACCGGACTTCAACATAATCGTGTGCCTTAGTATATCTTGTACAAGACGAGCATCGTCTGTCAGTGTCGTCATAGTGGATATGAGATTTTTGGTGGAATTTCCATGCAAAGACATGTTCATACACGTCCAATTTCTCTCGAGTCTATAGTTTTCCACTATGTCCAAGACATTCTCACTTTCCATTAACCCAAATTCACTTCTTAAATCAAATGGAGTGATCTCAACATATTGCCCTTGAATTTTGGATCTCACTCCACCATTCAGATCGGTATATGCCGGATCCTCAAGATGATTATAAAATTCACAGACTAAAAAGGAGGAGAAAATGTCTTGGATAATTACTGAGAGTATACCTGCCTCAGCAAGCATAAAATAGACTCGTTCATGCCTAGGGAGATCAAATTCCACGATCTTTGAAATTCCTATTTTTGCTTTTTCAATGGCCTGGAAACTTTGATATGAAGAATGGGCATCTCCTGATTCACCTCTTCTTGATCTCCAACTTGAAGTCATATCTGCATAAGACATAACAAAAATTTTTACAAAAAAAAAAAGAACAATTCTGGCACTGTCGGATTTCCGATACCACCTATCGGAAATCCGACAGCTAAAAATTTCTTTTGGTGCTGAAAATTTTCATTTTACAACAATCTTCCTATCCCAAATCTACACACTTTTCACACAGCAAAAAAAAAACTTCAACAACTCTAATATTTTTTGAAAAAAAAAAACTTTAGTGCAAAACACTATTCATCATCTTCTTCCTAAAACACTTAAAAAATTTTTTTTGTCATCATTATTCCTCTAAAGCTGAACCTATCAACATCTAGATCTACACAAAAACAACAAAAAAAGGGAAAATCTTGTTTCAACACACAAATACAACAAAAATATTAATTTCTCTTACAAAAGACAAGATCTACATCTCTTATTCAACCAAAGATCTAAAATATCTAGATCTACAAAAAAAAACTATTGGAGAAATCAAGAGAAATATGAGAATCACAAAACTATTGGAGAAATTTTAACCAAAACTTAAAAAACCAACAAATCTCACCTTAGATCTGAAGTTTGCCGGCACCTAAAGCTCTAGATCTCGTAATTTCTCCTAAAACTGAAGAGAAGTGTCGGTCAAAAGACGAAACACGTCTTTTTATACTTTCTGAACTGTCGGATGGCGATAGCTTGATATCGGAAATCCGACAGCTCCCAAAAATTGACTAATTTTTTTCACTATTTTGTTCATTCCCTGTTTCTATACATGCTAATATGAGAATTTTGGTATCTTGCATAAAGTATTCTTCATGTGTTATTATTCATAACAATAGCTTAACACATGCTTATGATGTTCAATCTTACCATATCATTGTGATGACACTTTCATATCGTTATTAAGAATTGTTTTCGCATGCCTCTAAGTATAAGAAATCTTTTATCTATGACAATGAGCAATCACAAACACTTCCTTTGGTAATACATATTAATAAAATTTATTCTATACATACATCATGATTGATCGAACATAACAAAATACATTTCATAAATGTCACCTTCACCTTTGATGCTTTGCACTTATTCAACTTTTACCATTTATGGCATGCAAGTGAATTCGGAGATCCTTAACATCTATGAATCTTCAAAAAAAATGGGAGGAAAATTCAAATGCAAAACATTCTTTTTGCCCACAATGTTGAAAGAAATAAATAAAAATTGACAAGGATCATCCACCAAGCACTACTTAGCCTCCTGATAAGTCTTAATGAGCATTGTCAGGTTAAGCACCTTGGAAAGAATTGTAAAGTGTCTTGCAAAAACAAAATGGTCCTTTTATGTATATTTGCACAGTTTCTGGTTCATAAGTATGGGCTTTATGTATATTTATGTTATGTTTAACAATTCCATGATCCTGTATATTTTAAGTATATTCATATGTATTCTTTCTCAAAGAATCACTACTACACTTCATTGTTATTTATAAAATTTCTTCTTATGAGAATTGGACCGAAATGATTCAATTCTCTATATTGCACTGTGTCTCTCTATGATAATTGAAATTGAATCTCATCATGGTTAAGTTTATTTGATTCTATACATTATAACACATTACTAGAATGCTTAGATTCCTCTCTAAGATTACCTATCTCATTATCATATCACTTACAAAGCTTCCGCTAGTGTACTCCATGACTAACATATCTCTGTAATACTCTTTCCTAGTCTCTCATCTCTATATTCATCTTTTGCTAATATCAAAGGGGGAGAAGATAAACAGAAATCAATTAAATCACTTAAAATACTAAATTAATTAAGTAAGCATATATGTAGGGGGAGTTTATATGCAGGGGGAGAATATTTTTAGAAGGAACTATATTAAGGGGGAGATCATATTAAGGGGAAGATCATGGAGATCTTAAGCTCACAACACTTGTACACACATAAGTACTTTTCACTATCTCAATAGGATTTATTCGATTTCTTTTTATAAGGATTTGTTATTATCAAAAGGGGGAGATTGTTGGAGCCTGCGTTCCGCACTCGTCCGGTTTGAGAATAACAAATCCCGAATGTATTTGATCCTATTTTTGATTAATGGTGTGTTGATAACAGGTGCAAGAATAACATGATTTCAATTGAAGCAAAATGACATTTTCCAGAAATTTGAGCTATCGGATTTCCGACAGTGCTATCGGATTTCCGACAGCGCGTTTATTTGATCTTTGCGCAGCGGTTAGGATCTATCGGATTTCCGATATCGCTCTCGGATGGCGATAGCCCACGATCTTCCGATAACGCCAGGACGTGCAGCAGTTACCACACAGCGGTTAGGATCTATCGGATTTCCGATATCGCTATCGGATGGCGACAGCCCACGATCTTCCTATAACGCCAGGACGTGCAGCAGTTACCTTGGCTATCGGATATCCGACAGTGCTATCGGATATCCGACAGCCCACGTCTCAACCACGACCTCAACATGACGCAGAAACTTCATTTTAGTAGAACACGTGGCAGCCTCTAGAGATATCGGATTTCGGCGACAGCGGCTATCGGACGACGACAGCTCCTTTTTATTAAAAGGGCTCAAAACTTCGTGGAATAAAGTTTTTCAGATTTCTAAGCCTCCTTCCTGAGTGTTATCGTCCAGAGAGCTCCAGAGAACAAAAATCCCCATCCTTGAAGAAGAAAAGAGAGAGCGAAGCCGAAGATTGTACACGCATTCCAAGGAGACTGTCTTAAGGGATCTTCGCTGTTTTGGTCCAGAAATTCTAAAGGGGGTTTTTCATATTGTATTTACATTCATTCACTTTTCATTTTGTAATCGTTGGAGAAATCGTCGTCTTGCGTGCGGCGTCTAAGTCCTTGCGCGGCTTAGGGGAAAATCGCTTCCTTGTGCGGAGCGTCCAAGTCCTTGCGTGGCTTGGTGGGAAATCGTGGCCTTGTGTGCTACGTCTAGATCTTGGGAAGATCTAGAGGATAGGCTTGGGCTTGGTCTTGGGAGAGACAAGTGATAGCCTTCCGATCCTTGGGAGAAGGATTGGTAAACCAAAAATTATTGTATTTTTTATTATCATAATTGTGCCTTGATCTTAAGCATTGTTAAGATCATTTTTTATTGTACACAAATTTCATGATAAATATAATTATGCTCTTTTCACTAATTGCAAATTTGTTTGCTTAAATCTTTATCTTAGAAATTTGTGTTTGGTTTAATGATGGCGCAAATCTCACACACCGCTATAGGCGGTAGCTCGACTGCGACACGAAACGGCAGTGTACCGATCGTTCAAGTAATATAAAACGAGGAGTAATCCTCGAGTATCGAATCTCTCAAGGAACACAGTAAGGTGGAGTTAGGTTTCGAGGAAGGACTTGATATTGAAGTCCTTAAATAGGATGGAATGCGGGGGAGTTGGGTTGGCTTTTGGAAAATAAAATAAAAGCTATCAACTACTCCTATGCAATGCCGCTATGCAATGCTTCGCTTGGCGGGATGGAGACTAGGCAGGCCTTGAGCGCGCTGCGTCGAAAGGGCGGATGGACGAGTAGGCTAGCGGAATCGAACAATGCAGGCCTTGAGCGCGCTGCTTCGTTAGGCGGGATGGAGTACGGGCCGCGATGCCACGCTTCGGTAGGCGGATGGACGAGTAGGCTGGCGGAGTGAGGGTCGCAAGCACCTCTTCGACAAGCACGCCACTAGCAATTGCTAGTGCGGCACACGACAACCAACAATCCACACCACAAGGCACACCTCAAAATAATAAGCAAGAATACTCAAATCACATAGACATAATCAAGTATAAATGCTAATAATCAAGCACGCTTCATCATAATGTTAGATCTAACTACATTGACATCAATAAGAGAAGAATAGAGCAAGAAATCGACCGAATCCGAAGGCTCATTGTAGATTCACGGTTGGAATCGCCGGGTTGTCAATCCGCGTCCAAGCTCGGTCCGCAACTACGTCCGGGGTAGAGAGAGCTGTCACGACTCTCCAATGGACCCGTCTTCTTCGTGTCACGATCCGGTAGAGGTTGCAAACTTCCTCTTGCTTGATGGTAATGGCGGCTATGTCTACCTTTGAAGCTCTTGGATGAAGGAGGCGGCCGAGAGGAAACTCCGGCTCAAGATTGGCGTGAAGAGCAAGCCCGGAGCACCTCCATGTGGTGGGCGACGGTGGAGGGGCGAATCTGGACGGAACCGGGCGGAAAACGGCAGAAGAAGACGATGGATCCGACCTAAATCGCGAGCAGCGGATTTTATAGGCGCTGGAATAAACAGTGCGCACGGTCATTGGCGCACGACCAGTGGTCGTGCGCACTGGAATCCTGTGATCGTGCGCTCTGCCTGGACGGAGCCTGCAAAGACAGAAATTATAAAATAAAATGTTCGCACGACCAGTGGCGCACGACCGGTGGTCGTGCGCACTGTAGTTGATGGTCGTGCGCACTACAGCAAACAGAACTCGGAAATTTAATGGCAAATGCGCACGAGCAGTGGCGCACGACCGGTGGTCGTGCGCGCTGGCATTGATGGTCGTGCGCACTGCACCAAACAGAACTCATAAAAAGGGTCAAGTGCACACGATCAGTGGCGCACGACCAGTGGTCGTGCGCAATAGAACCGGTGATCGTGCGCAGTGTTCCTGTGCAGAATTGCACCGGGACCACTCGCACGACTCCTATTCCAGGCACAACCACAAATCTAGCCACTGAAAGTGGCACTTGACAGCACATGAATACTACTAATGATAATAAGCACGAAAATCACACCAAAGTGGGCCTAGATGTGCACCTAGCATGGATTGATCAATATGAACTATAACAGGGCTAAAGTGCGGTGAAATGACTAGAAAAACGGCCCAGATGAGTCCATAAAAGTGTATATGATCAGGACTCATCACACCCCCAGACTTAACTGTTTGCGCGTCCCGAGCAAACAAATTCTAAGCGAACTAGGAAAGAACAGTAGATGGCTTAAAACTATAATACAGAGTACCATGCGAAGTCGCATGCTCACGTGCATAAGAAGAATAGTAGAGAAGATTTCTGATTATAAAAATAGTTTATATATTTCTAAAAGAGTAAAAGCATATTACAACTACTCAAAATGGTGAACAGCGGTGAATCGTTCGGTCATGCATACGGAGAAAGTAAGCTAAACGCTGAGACGAGCATTGCCCAAGATCGGGATGCGGGAAAAACTCCACTGAAATCCATCAGTGTCGGTGACCATAGGCTTGCCCGGTCACATTCTCTCCACGGCACTGGTTTGGCTCAAATGCGTGAATCAATAGGACTTTAGGTTTTAAATGGGGCTTGGGTTTAGGTGAGGAAAAACAAAGATAAAAACGACGGCTAAAGCACTAAACCCAAATGAGCTAATGCAGGAAACTATCCTCATTCACCACACAAACATGCGGGTACACAACACCCCCAGACTTGGACTTAGACGCATGGGTGTGTGCACCGCCTACTCCCAAATATAAATCTATACATAAAGATTTTCAATTAAACATTCCTTCTCTTTCCTTTCTTTTTAACTTCTTTTCTTTTTCTCATTTTTTTTTATCATTTTCAGCAAATAAACAAAAGGACACATCCACATCTTCACAAACATACTACCACATCAACAACCCAACTCATGAAAATAATAAACAGCTAAAGCTCAAATTTTGGGTGTGCGGCTAGGATTGGCTTTTGGGCTTTGGTGAAATAAAAGTGGGGCTGAATCAAAGAACGGGTAGGCACAACTGGGCTAGCGAGGATATAGCGGTAGGGATAGGCACAAAGGCTCAACCGGGCCAAAATGATGGCCTATATCACATTCACACAATTGACTAACCGTATACCCATGCTTCAAGAATCGCTTGGGGCAAGTTCTAGCCACCGAGAAAGATTCTCCTTTCTCCCGACTCAAGCAATACGAATCTAACGATCGTTTACACACATCCCTATGCTACCGTTTGATTCCACCGAATTCACCATTTGAGTAGAGTAAACAACATTTACACTAATAGAGAAAAATATAAAACCATAGTATAAAGAGGAATCTAATCTACACGAATTTCTATGCAACCGAGCACTCGACTAGGAGCACTACTAGAGTCAACATTTTACTCTGCTACATAGTCCTAAGCCATCACCTAGACTTTCCCAAATAAGCAGAAGAATTAAATTCGCTACAGAGCTTGCATACAGATGAGTACGCGCTCAAGTGGGTGCTGTGGTGTGCAATGAAAATGAACAAATAATAAAACTGAAACTAAAATACTTCTGGCATGCTATGCATGAGTGCACGTGAGTGGGTGCAAAAACTGCTCTCCCCCAGACTTAAACTAAACAATCCACAGAATATATGACATGATAATCAGCAAAAGCTAGGGAAAGAGAGTACCCAGTGCTCAGAAATGAGCACACCAGAAGATTGGCGTTTAAACCACGACTAAGCTGCAGCATCCGCCATCCAGAAAAAGTACCTGCAGGGGTCAGCTCCGCAAAAACAAAAGAAACAGAAAAAGATAAACTACAATACTATAGCTAACTAAACAGGATTGCATAAAATAAAATGCATGAAAAGTAAGATAACTACTGGGGTTATTGTCATCCCAGCACGACTTATTCAGATTTTGTACAGTTCTAGCTTATAGGCCTATGAAAAGAAAAGTGCACAGGTAACTGTTCTAATATGCGCATCGGTAGCGGGTACCGATACGGAGACAGAGCAGTCACCCCTCTACCTAAATATAGATACCTGCTCCTCACAGGTAGAGGGAAAAGAAAGTAAGAAGAGGAGGAGGCCTGGTCCTCACTCATCTTACCAAAACTATCCTTGCCCAGCAAGGCATCGTCTGCAGCAGGTCTGCAGGAGGAGAAGGCAATGAGTGGAGCTTCCTCTACGGAGGGAGAATAAACCTCCTCGCATGAGAGGATGCTCTCACCATTGACTTGAGCAAAAAGCTCCAAGTCCTCCTGGGATACCTGTGAAAACTCAACCTGCACATGCTCGGATGAAGAAAGGGGATCAAGAAATAAAAAAGACGAAGAACATAAATAAACAACAGTCGGGGGAGTGATCCCGGTCTCACTCCCATCAGGTTGGGGAAGTAAAATAATGTTAGCATTGTCATCAATGCTACAAGATTCGGCGGGATCAATGGTGGCCAGGCTTAGGATTTGGACTTCCTCCACCGGTGCTGAGGAAAACTCCTCTTCACCTAGAAGGTTGTCCTCCTCCATAGGAATAGGCACAATACTAAGATCAACTGCCTCCTCCTGCAACACATCATCAACAATGTCGTCAGAGACGAGTGTAGTATGCACAACAGGGAGAGGAATAGTGCTCGGATAAAAGTCGAGCACCGATTCCTCACAAAGAATCGAATCCACTAGAGGTGGTGGATGCACTGGGAGAATGGGCTCAGCAATATCGGTGCCCAGATCAGCCACGCATCTGGTGACTGTGTCAACGCCATACCCTTCAAGATGTGAAGGTGGCAAAGACACAAAACCGGATGTTGAAGGTGTGCCGCCAGAGTTAGGATTCGGGACGATCCGGATATCCGGCTCATCATCCTCATCCAATTGGCGACGAAAAGCAGCACAATCCTTCAGGGCATGATCTGTGCTCCGACAAAACTGGCACTGCCTAGCGGGCTTCTTTGGCACAGCGGGGGCTGGAGCCGAAAAGAAGTATGACGGTAAAGGCTCAGCAGAGTAGCCATAAGACTTACGCGCACCATATGGAGTACCAGACGAAGTCGGTGCTCCATATGCTGGGCTATAAGAATTATGCCTACTATTCTCCGTAGGACATTCATCACTAGAGTGGGAGGTAGCCCCACACCAACGGCAGCGGAAATTAAGATGTGCCCACATAGTGTGAAGATAATACGATTCAAAATAAAAGTGCTATTGTGCAAAATACTACACCTAACAAAAATTACTAAAGCAACCTAATATAAAACAAGAAGAAGGAATAAAAAGAACAGAAATAAAACAAAAGATGCAATTTACAAATGGAAGGGCTTCTCTCTCAGATTCTCCCTCTCCAGAAAACTCACACGACTGTGTTCCCCGGCAACGGCGCCAAAAACTTGATGGCGCAAATCTCACACACCGCTATAGACGGTAGCTCGACTGCGACACGAAACGGCAGTGTACCGATCGTTCAAGTAATATAAAACGAGGAGTAATCCTCGAGTATCGAATCTCTCAAGGAACACAGTAAGGTGGAGTTAGGTTTCGAGGAAGGACTTGATATTGAAGTCCTTAAATAGGATGGAATGCGGGGGAGTTGGGTTGGCTTTTGGAAAATAAAATAAAAGCTATCAACTACTCCTATGCAATGCCGCTATGCAATGCTTCGCTTGGCGGGATGGAGACTAGGCAGGCCTTGAGCGCGCTGCGTCGAAAGGGCGGATGGACGAGTAGGCTAGCGGAATCGAACAATGCAGGCCTTGAGCGCGCTGCTTCGTTAGGCGGGATGGAGTACGGGCCGCGATGCCACGCTTCGGTAGGCGGATGGACGAGTAGGCTGGCGGAGTGAGGGTCGCAAGCACCTCTTCGACAAGCACGCCACTAGCAATTGCTAGTGCGGCACACGACAACCAACAATCCACACCACAAGTCACACCTCAAAATAATAAGCAAGAATACTCAAATCACATAGACATAATCAAGTATAAATGCTAATAATCAAGCACGCTTCATCATAATGTTAGATCTAACTACATTGACATCAATAAGAGAAGAATAGAGCAAGAAATCGACCGAATCCGAAGGCTCGTTGTAGATTCACGGTTGGAATCGCCGGGTTGTCAATCCGCGTCCAAGCTCGGTCCGCAACTACGTCCGGGGTAGAGAGAGCTGTCACGACTCTCCAATGGACCTGTCTTCTTCGTGTCACGATCCGGTAGAGGTTGCAAACTTCCTCTTGCTTGATGGTAATGGCGGCTAGGTCTACCTTTGAAGCTCTTGGATGAAGGAGGCGGCCGAGAGGAAACTCCGGCTCAAGATTGGCGTGAAGAGCAAGCCCGGAGCACCTCCATGTGGTGGGCGACGGTGGAGGGGCGAATCTGGACGGAACCGGGCGGAAAACGGCGGAAGAAGACGATGGATCCGACCTAAATCGCGAGCAGCGGATTTTATAGGCGCTGGAATAAACAGTGCGCACGGTCATTGGCGCACGACCAGTGGTCGTGCGCACTGGAATCCTGTGATCGTGCGCTCTGCCTGGACGGAGCCTGCAAAGACAGAAATTATAAAATAAAATGTTCGCACGACCAGTGGCGCACGACCGGTGGTCGTGCGCACTGTAGTTGATGGTCGTGCGCACTACAGCAAACAGAACTCGGAAATTTAATGGCAAATGCGCACGAGCAGTGGCGCACGACCGGTGGTCGTGCGCGCTGGCATTGATGGTCGTGCGCACTGCACCAAACAGAACTCATAAAAAGGGTCAAGTGCACACGATCAGTGGCACACGACCAGTGGTCGTGCGCAATAGAACCGGTGATCGTGCGCAGTGTTCCTGTGCAGAATTGCACCGGGAACACTCGCACGACTCCTATTCCAGGCACAACCACAAATCTAGCCACTGAAAGTGGCACTTGACAGCACATGAATACTACTAATGATAATAAGCACGAAAATCACACCAAAGTGGGCCTAGATGTGCACCTAGCATGGATTGATCAATATGAACTATAACAGGGCTAAAGTGCGGTGAAATGACTAGAAAAACGGCCCAGATGAGTCCATAAAAGTGTATATGATCAGGACTCATCATTTAATACAAAAATTGCATTGGTTTAAAATTATTTATAAGTAACTTTTTAGTAAAGTAAAATTTGTCTAAAAATTATTAAGTAAAAATTATAGTTTTAAACACACCCTTATTCACCCCCCTCTAAGGGCGTCACACGATCCAACAAAGATCAATTCGACCTAAAGGTGTTGAGCTTTCTCCACCTCCTGTTGAGCTCGGCTCACAGGAGGGGTGCCTAGTGGAGAAAGGTTCGCCTTCCGCCTCAAGTCAGGTTCAGCCGAAGGACTCGGCAGGGGTATCCCGTTGGCAGGTCCCTTCGTGGATCCCCCTCAGGTCCCACCTACTCGTCAAATAGGTGGGTTGGACTTTCTTTCCGAGCTTGAGACAAGCTCGAAGAGAGCGGAGATTGTGTACAACCCTCATATTTCCCGAGTCGGTGTGACCTGACCCGGATGAGACCAAGACAGTGAAGGTGACCGAAACGAGCCAAACGACCGCGCAGAAATGGTCGAAACCGATCAAGGCCAAAAGAGGAAGCGGGGAAAAGCAGAGGGAGCACCCGCTCCCCCGGCTCCCTTCGGGCGAGTGGGCTCGCCCGACCCTATTTGGGCGAGTGGGAGGAGCCTCCCACTCGCCCGGCCCTCTTTGGGCGAGTGGGAGGAGCCTCCCACTCGTCCGGACCTCTTTGGGCGAGTGGGAGGGGCCCTCCCACTCGCCGGCCCCATGTAGGGCGAGTGGGAGGAGCCCTCCCACTCGCCCGGGCGAGTGGGAGGGGCCCTCCCACTCGCCGGCCAACCTTGGGGGCGAGTGGGAGGTACTCTCCCACTCGCCCGGCACCCTCGGGAGGGGCAGGTAGGATCTCCAGCGAGGGGGGGAGTAGGCACCTCGAGCCCCACTCTCCCCCCCTCCTGCGTCGTCCGTTCGTGGTCATGGTCGAGCTGCGGATAGTGAAATTTCGGCTATCCGCAGCCCAATTTTGGGAAGTCTATAAATAGACCCCCATGGGCACCTTGGGAAGGGTTGGTCACTAACCCCCCCCCCCCCCCCCCCCCCCTTGCGTGTGTCTTGTGAGCAAGCACCCCCCCCCCCCTCCCTTGTCATCCTTCAGCTGACAGTGAGGTGGTTCTTAGTGCCCTCCAAGGTGCCCAGGCTCAGCATTGGCTTGGGAGGGGAAGTTCCGAGTGGGCTTCCGGGTGTGCGGTGGGACCTCCACGCTGAAGCTTAAGGGGTCTGTTCCTAGACTCCAGTTGTTACCAAGTCCGAGTCTCTTAGTTCTTAGTGACCGGTCAAGAGTCAAGGTTTAGGTCAAGTAAGAGTTAGTCGCAACCCCCTTTCGAACGCTGAAACCGGGAAACTGGTTTCAACAGTCGGCACAGCTCCGGCCACGTGGTTTTTTACCTTTTCTGGGTTTTCCACGCTAAAAAGTCCCAGTGTAATCAACGAATCTCAAATTGACTGTTTGCACGCTTGGTTCGCTCCCGAGCTAAGGTGGTTCAAGTAAACCGGTATACCAAGAGCCCTAAGCGACCCGCAACAATATTATATAGATATTTATGAATAATTTTGATTTTACTTATTTTATTATAACTTAACCCTCATAGACATTGAAGATTTCTTTCTCTCGGTCTCCGCGCGGTCATGAACGTTGTGGTTATGAGCTGTCATTAGTGAACGCGCAACCTCACTTAAGAAATTAACTTCATCCACTTTTATATTCAAAACTAATTTTATTTTTTGGTGGTGGTTGTAACCGTTGTAATGCCAAACATACATTCTAAGACAGTGGCATTTTTGCTCACTCATCGGAGCAAAAAAAAAATTTGTGTCAAACGGAGTCTTAAACCAATTGTGGTTATTCTTAAAAATTTATCTGGTTTGATTAACATTTATCATATTATTATAACTGAACAGATTACGACTATTAAATTTTGCGCTACGACTGTACAATGACATTGCGGTCGGAAAATGAAAATACGATCGCAATGCCATTTTACGGCCGTAATTTTTTCAGTTATAGTAATATGGTATTTAAATTTTAAAATGAGCGTAAAAATAAGAACATGAATATTTTGTGATTTTTTTTAAAGAAAAATATTTTGAAATCGAAAGATGTGATATCTATACAATATATAAAGAAATCTTTTTATCGGTGTAATGCACAGCCAACTAATATCTATCGTTCGATAAGAAGAGAGAAATAGATAAGGAGCGAGAGAGAGATGAGAGAGAAAGTGAGGCCCACAATTAAGAGAGAGAGAGAGAGGGAGGAGAAAGAGAAAATATTACTGAGATTTTAAATATTTTAAAATTAAAATACACAATATTTTATTTTTTAAATTTCAGAAATGAAAAAAGGAAAAAAATATATAAGTTGGTGTGTGTTGGGGGCAGGCGAAGCCCGCTGGAGGCGGGCAAGTTACTGTCGAGCAGGCCACGGGGTTCCCGTGCATTGTCACTCGCAGTGAATTTGCACCTCGGGCCCACACAAAAATTTCCAATTTGTGCCATAAAGTTGACTAGACCGTAGTCTTCGCATGCTCAAGTTGACTGCAAGCGTGAGAATGATTTTACAAGTCAACACTGCAGACAAAAGTACAAATTTAAGAGATTAATGCTTAAATTGACAGCACAGGCCACAGGGCCCCAATAATGACGAAAATATTTTGGGTACATCAAATCATGTGCGCACGTCATTCGATGCATCTCAAATTTTTTTCACGGTCAGGATGGTGCGCGCACCGCACTGTAGCTGTGCGCTGCGTGTACCGAAAAATGTGAGCCCTCTCTCCGAATTATTATGAAAGAAAATCTATTGTTCAAGGTATATATTTATAATTAAGTGAACTTAAATATCCTGCCGTTGTGGACTAACTAGCCCCAAAAGTCAAGTATCGAGGTGCAAAGGTGAATTCTAAATCTTGAATTCCCAATATTTGAATAATGTATGATACCTTGACCTATAAATAGACACACACACGAGTGACAGTGTATGGAGGGCCTCCCGTGCGGCCAACGGCAGTATCCCGGTCGTGATAATCTCACGGCGCGATGACACTCCGTCACTCGAAGTCCTTTGATCGTGCGCACGATGGCAATTCCAAGGGCATCATCGGTGAGGAATTTTTATTTAATTGGTTATAAAATAAAGAGATAATAAAATGATTGAATAGAGGGCTAGGATTATTTTGATGGTCCACACTTACACCACAAAGAAATATCTTTATATATTAGTATATATATATATATATATACACACACAGAGAGAGGATTAATTAATAGACTTTTTATTGAAAGTTTGTATAATTACATGGACCTCCCATTTATTTTTGAAATTACAAAAACTTCCCCTAGCTATAAGTTTACTTTGTTTTGAGAACCTTCCGTTAGGTTTGAATGTTGGAGGAAAAATTATATAATTAGCAAAAGTATTTTATGATTTCTCAAGTTTATTCTATGTAATCATTCAATTTGTTAAGGATGAGATAGTCAAAAGACAAATTGGAATTTTAAATTATTATAAAGGGTAAATTTGGAAAATTGAAAAAGTAGCTAATTTTATCATTTTCATCAATTTTAAAAAAAAAATTTATTCTATAAAGGAAGCAAACTTATATTGGAGGTTTTTGTAATTTTGAAATATAGATGAAATATCTCTATAATTATGCATATATACTCTAGCTTAAGGAAGATCATAGTTTTAATATTTGTGTGTGTTTGTGTGTGTATGTATTTACGTGCGCATGCGCACTTAAGCTTATAAACACATTAATTAGTATACATGCAGATTACTCCAACACAATTTTTGTATGTGAAACTAAATTCTCCAAATCAAATTTTGAGAATAAGTTTGCTTTGTCTACTGATCCTTTAGAATTTTGGAAGAGAAAAAGATAAAATTAACGAAAGTATTTTATGAATTTTCATGTATTTCTCTGAAACAACTCAATTGCAAAAGATGAGACATTCAAAAGATAAACTTGAAAATTCAAATTAATAGAAACGATAAACTTTAAAATACAGAAAATATTGTTATTAATTTTATAATTTTTCAGCTAGATATTTAACAGAAAAGAATTTTGCAAACAAAGCAAAGTCATACAGAGAGATTTTTGTAATTTTGAAACATAGAGACACACACATACGCAAACGCGAATAACCCGAACACATTTTTCCATGTGAAACGAAATTCCAAGTTGTCAAGTTGATGGAGGATTAGCTCTTGGCATGGCTTGAATGATGGAAACATTAGTCTTGAGAAATCCTAGTTGAAAAGGAGAGGGATCTACAATATTTGGTCAAGCCTTTCATTTATAAGAACTTTTGACTTTGCCGCTCTTTATATTACAAGCACTTTAGTTTTTTTTTGTGGGGGGCGAAAAATGACTACATCACTAAAGTTTATTGGGTTGAGTGGGATCACACGAAAGAGCCAATAACAACACATTATCCTCTTTTCTTTTTCCCATTTTCATGTCAAGGTTTTCCTATTTTCACATTAAACCGAAATTGTTTATCATTGCACTGTCACTACTGTGATTTTAAGTTATAAAGGACGTAATTTACAAAATAATCACGCCTATTGTAAATCATTTCTTCGTCGAATGCAGTTATAAGCGAACATTGAATTCAAGCTCTACGCAAAACCGGCCTAGAAAAGGCCTAAAATGACTCAAATGTGATTTTACTTATCAAAAATCATCCTTCTTTACATTTCATGTGAAAAGAATAATCAAATTATACACCCTTGTATAAGATCAGCCCCCATTGAAAGCCTAGAATTGTTTAAGTCAAAGAGGCTCAAGCTATAACAGAGACCTTCAGTCAACTACAAGGAAATCAGTGAACCGCTCTCACCTCCCACTCGCCGAAAAAACTTTGGTCCGGGTCCCGGATGCTGTCCGGGACCAGTAAAGTTTCACCATGCAGTGGGTCCCACACAAAAATGTTATACGCACATCATACTGTGCAGAGTGGGATCCATTGTATGGTGAAAATTCTATATTTTTATTGTCCCCGGAGGCCAGCTGGCGTCTGGGACCCGGACGCAAATTTTGCTCGACACTCGCTCCATTATTTTGAAAATTACTTGCCGCGTTCCCACCAAGCAGCCAACACCTCAACATCGTACATAATTGAGCTTCGAGGACTTGGAAGTTGACAATATTAATAAAAAAAATAAAGGAGAAAATAGCACCGAAAACATCATTCACCGGTTTCACTTCAAGGTGGATTAAATCCATGGGCAATATTAAATCTCCGCCAACGTCGCCGCCCTTCCGGCGAGCTTGCCCGGGTTGCCCAAGCTGCCCAAGCCGCCCGGGGAGCAAGGTCATCGTACACTTAAAATTGGTGATCCGAGAGACCGAAATCGTGCGTTCTTATTCCCCCGTTCAATAGCTAAGAGAGGGCAATTACTTGCGCGCTCCCCTAAAAAACTATAAAATGGGGCTTAAGCCTTAATTTGAAGGAGACGGGAGAAAGAGGAGGCAGAAGAGCTCCAAGGTACCCGGCAAATAGTTGCAGACGGAGGTCCAACTCATAGACGACACGAACAGCCTACTCGGTGCTCAACCTCCTGCCCAGCACGTGCTTCCCGCGTGCCTGCTCCGTCTTCAAGTCTGCTCCAGTGCGCACCTCCACGCTCTGCTCTAGCGCGCGCTCTGCATCGTCCCACACCAGATACTTGAGAATACCTTGTAATCGAGCGGCGACATGTCACCCTCTAAAATGT
The DNA here is from genome assembly GCA_033032865.1 of Dactylorhiza incarnata. NCBI lineage: Eukaryota > Viridiplantae > Streptophyta > Magnoliopsida > Asparagales > Orchidaceae > Dactylorhiza > Dactylorhiza incarnata. The sequence continues at coordinate 5,230,932 of JAWHQI010000085.1, forward strand.
TGATATTTGTACTTAACTGCTACTAGTGGATTTCGTCATTGCTGGGCTTGGTCTCTTGGTTTTTTTTCTTTCTGGGTAAAAATTTTGTTGTCAGTTGTTGGTTCTCCGTTCGCAGGTTTTGTTTGTTGCTATCATTGTCATCAACAAAGCTGCCTGAACTGCTCGTACTGACCGAACTACTCATGGGGGCAAGACGGGCATATCCAAAAAATGGCGATCTGTGTGCTACAAATCGGCGAACGTGATTCGCCCGTCAGGTGGTTACGGTGGTTACTACAGCAAAATTATCAGGCTACATGCCCAAGGCTATAAAAGGAGCTCAGGGCCTTCATTTCAAGACACCTTGCCTTCAGCGCCCGAGAGAGCTCTTTCGAAGATCCTTCAGAGTACCCCTTCGGCGTTCGAAAAATCCTTCGAAGATCCTCTTTCGCCTTCGAAGATCTCCTTCCCCTTCGAAGATCTCCTTCAAAGGCGACTTGAAATCTTCCTTAGTCTCTAGGAGATCTTCTTCTCCCCTAGAGATTTTACCTTTTCTCAACCTTCTCTGCACCCCCTGCAACGAGAGGTGGTATGTCACCCTCTTGCATTCTACAATCTGCAACATCCAAAGATATTCTGTAATTTGGTACACTGCCTGAAATGAAAGATTAGAAAATGTTGTTATTTATGATTCTGAAGTGATTAATGGAATCCAAATCCAGTCATTCATAAGAAAACCACAAAGCGGTGAAATTTTTTTACTTGTTATAAAATGGGAGTTGAACTTAGAACAGAGTAATTACATAGCCCTAAACTTGTAAAAACAACATCTAACTTGTTGTTTCCTAAACTTGCAACAAAAAATAAACCAAGAATAGAGAAGTGAGAGAAGAACGGGAGGCCAAGGGGACACTGGCATCCCCTCTTTTTACGATTTGTTATCAGCAGACCAAACTTTAGTTATTCGCAAATCAACTTTAGCTATTCGCGGATCAAATTTGTGCTCCCTTATTTCTAATTTCCTGAATCCTTCACTGCTGATAAGAAGATATAGGTTGATTCCATAGTTGAACAACTTGTTATAAAAATAATGGACACACAATCACGAAAAAGGAGGCAAATGAAGAAGCTAAGAAAAATTGATACAAGTTGAAATTTATAGAGAGAAATGAGAAAGGAAAGCAGAACCTTACAGATATGTGAAGAGAGGTTTAGAGACGCGGGAGCGAACGTTATCGAAGTGGTTGCTGGCAGGTGATGAGTAGATTTCATATAGCATATTTTAGACTCATCTAGGCGCATTTTTCTATGTAATAGCTTCATTTTAATATGAAAAGAGCGTGTAAATTACTTGATCACTTCTCACGATTGAAGCGCATTTGACGAGTTTGGTATGCGAAGTGTCGATTCCAAAGTAATGTGGAGACATTATTTTATTCTTCCATTTATTCACTTTTGTGCACTTGACAAATTTGCATATGCTGGCGGCTATTCGCCTCGGTCCGTTTACGCGTTGTGAGCACGGGTTGTGCTCTTTATGTTTAATGTTGCTGCTCACGCACGGTCGTACGTTTTCCCTCGCGCACGGGCGTGCGTGTGTCCAAGTCTAGTCGAATTTGGAAATCGCACGGTCGTGCGTTTTTCTTCTCGCATGACTTGGACGGCCGTGCGCGAGCAACCTTCTAGTCGAATGCAGGTTGTGTCCTGAAATTAGTGTTATGTGCGCGCTCGTGCGTTTTCTTCTCGACGGTCGGGTTCGACCGTGCGTCAAGATAATCGTACGGGTGGTATGCATTTAGACAAATCACACGGTCATGCGATTTCCTTAGCGCACGAGCACTTCAGACTGTGCACGTGTTTTCCTTGAGATTAGGGTGTTATGTCTCAGACCGTGTGTTTTCTTATCGCACGGTCAGTTTTGACCGTGCGTGAACAAAACACACGGGCATGGGCAGCCTTGCTGTGGATTGACTGATGCACCGAATTTCGCCGCCGTTTTTATTTCAATATTATCTTTCGCGCACGACTGTGCGCCAGACCGTGCGTGACCAATTTTTACCTAACTTTTTATATAAGCTGCATTTTCAGACTTTTTCAGGAATCCGGATTTTTATCCGAGGAAACCCTTAAGGGGTTTAGCTCCAACTCCAATTCTTCTTCTCCAGCAGCTAGTGTTTTGCCCTAAGCCACCTCTCATCATCCTAAGCTTCAAGGAATGTGAACCTAGCTCAAGATTATCGCCAAGCAAAGAGATCCTCACATTTGACGTGACCGAATGGTATTATTAGAGAAGTCGGGTACATTAAGAGGTGGTGACAACTCTCTCAGACCCCGAATGTAGTTAATGATCAAAGATTGGACGTCAGGACGTGGATTGACAACCTAGTGGCTTTTATCTTCGATCTACAACAAGCTTTTGGATTCAATTGTATCTTATGCATTTTTCTCCACTTGATTTGGTGTTTTGACTATGTTCTTCATTTTATGATGATGTATGTCTTTCTAAACATGTGATTTATATTTTTATTTCATTGTTGTGAAATCTTGTGTATGTTGAGATTGTGTTTGAGGTGCGCTCATTTCGCCATCACTCATCATTCCACTCTGTGTGCTTACTATTCCATTCCGCGTGCATACTCTTCCATTCTGTGTGTCTACTCTTCCATTCTGCGTGCATACTTTTTTATTTCGCATGCCTACTCTTCCATTCGCCAAGCGAAGCGGTGCTAACGTCTCGTATAATCCCCCACATTGCGAAGCGGTGTCTGTGACCCGCATAATTAATTTAGATTTCTTTATTTTATTTGCATGAATCAAACCAAACCTTCCGCAATTCACCAGAGCTAAAGGACTTTAATCTCAAGTCTTTTCTCAAAAGATAACTCCATCTTGTTGCGTTCCTTTTGAGATCGATACTTGGGGATAACATCTATTTTATACTACTTGAACGATCGGTGCACTTACCGTTTCGTGTCGCAATCTCGCTCCCGCCTATCGCGGCGTGCTAGAATTTCGCATCAGCAAGTCACCGTGAAGAGGTTGCGCACGAAGGGCTACAATGGGAGATCAATGTTGATCTGAATTGCTGACAGGTCGCTCGAAAGAGGCAGTGGACGGAAGGATTCACAGAGATGTCGCCTAAAAGAGGCAGCGTACAATCTGATTCATTGAGATGTCAATCTGATCCACATGAGGTCAAAGCTCCGATTTCAAGCTTACCGAGAACTGCGAGGAAGATGAGAACGAGCGGTGTGGCCGGAGAGCGAGGCCGATCGTGAGCAAGAGAAGAAGAGCACACCGATGGAGCTTGGAGATCGAGCGGTGCGCGCAAGGATGTGGATCGGTGGCATCTTTTAGGGCTGAATGGGGAATTTTTTTGGTCTTTGAGGTAGGGGGGTGTCCAAATTTCAGACTTCTACCATTTTCTGTCTTAGGCTTCGTTTGGCACGGCTTATTTGCTCCGATGAATTTGGTCAAACACGCCATTATCATATAATGTATGTTTGGCAAGACAAAGGTTATGGTCGCTACTACCCAAGAAAATGAACTAGTTTTGAGCATAAAATGCATGAATTTTTGTAGGTGAGGTTGAGCATTCACGTGAACGACGTCGTTCATGACCATCACGTTCACGACCGCCACCACCGCGCGAAACGAACCCTTAAGCGCATGAAAAGTGGGATGAGATTTCATAGGGCCACTATAGATATAAGATATTCTAAATATCTTAATTCAAATAAAATAACTTAGGATTAATCTGAATAAACCAAATTGGGTCCCCCAAGAAAAATATAAGCGGGCAAGTGAGAAAGTCAAAGTTAGCAAACCGCGCCAAAACAAAGGGTCTGTCTGGGAGAGCTGTTGCGGAATGAAAAGTTGTTGATCGAATAGAGCTATTAAAACAAAGCTTTTTGAGAAGCTGTTTTGAAAAGCTACAGGTTGTTTAGAGAATCTGTGTATAAGTGTTGATGAAACAGAGCTTTTTCATTTAAAACTGTGTGGTAGAATAGTTTTTCGAGAACTGTTTGGCAGGGTATATATCAGTATGGGCAGCAACAGGTTATAAGCCTATGATGAACCACTCTTCTACGACACGAAATATTTATATATATATATATATATATATATATATAGAGAGAGAGAGAGAGAGAGAGAGAGAAGATGACAATTCAAGTTACACAGGATGAGGAGGAATCAATTAGAAACTTCCTAATTGAACCATGAATGTCAAATGTGCACAAGAAACTATGGGCGTAGAAGGCGCGGTTTTGTTTAAACACATGTTCGGAAAGCAAATCAAATAGATGACAGAGATCCTGGAAGTAGGTCGTAGAAGCATACCCAAGAGAGAAAAATGTCGTCAACTCAGAACGACCTAAAATCACCTAGGGCGACGACGATCTGCTTGAGAGGCTTGTTAGGTTAATTTAATAATATGTCCGCGCGTGTCAGGACCGACTCGGAACGACCCAACGGGTTACGTGTCACTAGGGTTAGGCTCTACGCTGGAGATACTATAAATACCCATTCCACATGTTGATGAGGTATTGTGGACTATCTTGAGCGGAGCCTCAACATTCTCAAGATATCGGTTTTAGGTTTTCCGCTCTTTTCTCTCCCGTCGGCGCCTCTCCCGATCACGTCGTTCCTGAAGACGTTTTCCCGTCGAGATCGCAAGGAGGGCTCTCTTCTTCCGTTCGCGGTTCCTGTTCTGAAGTGGAGCGTCGATCTTAGATCGCCTATCGCAAAGGAGGGATGCGAGTTCATCTCTGGTGTCGATTCAGATCTAGGTCGAGGTTTTGTTTCCTGTCGGCGTTCTCCATCGTCGGAGGAGGGAGATCGGCCCTGTTGCTCGACTGAAAAAGAGATCTACAGGTCGCGAGTTCCTCTCTTGATCGCCGTTTGGTTCTTCGTCCCTATCGCAGATCGGGAAAGGTTCTCCCTGTCGCTGTTCTCGCCTTGCCGATCGTGCTCCCTGTTTCAGGAAGCGCAGTTATCGATTCTGAAGTCGCCGACTGCTCCTTATCCAGATCCAAAAAACGCAGAGTTTGTTTCTCTGCCATTTGGAGTTTCTTTCCGCAAGTCCAGATCCAGTTCTTCAGATCTGTGCCTCTTGTCCAGATCTGTGCCTCTTATCCAGATCTATGCTTTGCCGGATTGGAGAAGCAAATCTTTTGTTGGATTTGATTCTGTCTTCGGCGACCGTGTTCAGTCAGAGAGAAGGAGCACACAAAAATAGGTTTTACTGGATTGGATCCGAAGTTTCCTGATCGTCTTCGCCCGAATCAGGTGACTTTATTTCAGTTTTTCTGTTCTAGTTTTCTGCTGCAATGTCGAAGAAAAGTGCGCTCGACGTTACAAAGCTGCAGTCGTTCGACGCGTCCGATTTCCTCAGTTGGAAAATTCGAGTCCAACTAGGAATGAAGGAATGCGGCATCTTTTACACTGTCCAGAGCGATTTTGCGTCGTCTAGCGAGGGCGTAGACGAATATCAGTGGACCAAGGATGAGGATTTCTGCAGGGACTACCTGTTGAATTCCCTCAATCCTCGTCTCGCACTGACCTACCACGCCTACAAGACCGCAAAGGAGATCTGGGATCGTCTCAACGCGCATTTCCAGAAGGAGGAGGTGTTGTCCAAATCGCTCATTGGGGAGAAGTTCTTCAACTTCCGCCTCAAAGCGAACCTGTCGATCACATCCCAGATCATAGAACTGGAAAATCTGCGCAATAAGCTAGAGGACGATCAGTCGAAGATGGACGATAATCTGTTCGTGTACTTGATCCTGAGCAAGCTACCTGCGGAGTGGCTGACATTCAAGACAGAGATGCATAGGCGGAAGGAGAAGATTACTCTGGATGAACTCAAAAGGTTCATTCACATCGAGGGCCAGAACATCGCTGGAAAGAGCGCGGAGCAGTTTGCTCAGCCCCCACAGGCTGTCAACTTTGTTTCTCGACCTAATAAGCCTCCTCGGAAGCCCCCGGTACCTAAAGTTGACCCTCCTGTCCAGTTGGCTGTCAAGAAGCCTTCTTTCAAAAGGAAGAAGGGTAAATGTAACAACTGCGGCAAATGGGGTCACTGGGCTGCTGACTGTAGGGGTCCGAAGAAGCAAAAGGATGAAGCTCCAACTCAGGCGGCAAACATGGTGGTCGATACTTCTGATCCCAAGTCCTTTGTGGCTATGATCGGGAGCAATCACCGCAGTGCGTCTTCTGAGTGGTGGCTGGACAGCAGTGCTACCTATCACGTTACAAATGACAGAGGTCTTCTCACTGACGTCAGAGCAGTCCGAGACAGAGTTGAGAATTGCAATGGAGGAGCAACAGTCGTCACTCATGCTGGGACGGCAAAGCTCGTCCTCTCTTCAGGTAAAATTTTAATTTTGCAAAATGTTAAATTAGTTCCTAATTTAATCAAAAACTTAATTTCTATGAGTTTGTTAGATAAGTCTGGAATGTCCTTCACAACCATTAGCGGTAGAATAACACTGTCTGTTAATTCACATTACTTTGGTTACGCTTACTTAATCAATGGAATGTATAGACTTGCCTAGAAAACGAGTGCATAAATCAAGTGAGTTCGTCTCTGTTAGATCCAAAGCTACTTCACAATAGACTTGGACACGTTCACTACAAGAAGATGCGCGATCTAGCTAAGAGTCACAACATTTCGTTAGATTTCTCTATTCAGTTTGATAGGTGCGAGGTTTGTGCCCAAACTAAAATAACTAGAAACCCTTACAAGACCGTTTCTAGGAGCACACAACTTTTGGAATTGATTCATTCCGACCTCTGTGACTTTCAGAGTCATGCCACTAGAGGGGGAAAGAAGTATCTAATTACCTTCATTGACGATTTCTCCAGATTTTGTCATGTCTACCTATTGAAATCGAAAGACGAGACATTCGAGACCTTCAAAATCTTCAAATCTAGGGTAGAAAACCAGTTAAATCTGAAGATTAAGAGACTTAGAAGTGATCGAGGAGGAGAATACACTGCAACTGGGTTTAGGGAGTTCTGTGTCACTGAGAGCATAATCCTTGAAACTACAGCTCCTTACTCACCCCAACCAAATGACGTTGCTGAGCGTAAGAATAGAACTTTAACAGAGATGTTAAATTATATGCTCCTGACCGCTGGCATGCCCAATTCCTTCTGGGGGAAGCAGTCCTTACTGCAAATCACATTCTGAATAGAGTGCCTCACTCAAAGCTCAGTTCTACTCCTTATGAGCTGTGGCACGGTCATCCTTGTAGATATGATACTCTTAAGACTTGGGGATGTATCGCCTATGTGCGTATACAAGACCTTAAAAGACCTAAGGTGGGACCTAGAACGACAACCTGTGTCTATCTAGGCAGTGCAGAAGATAGTGCAGCTGACCGATTTCTGGATCTATCCACTAATTCAGTGATAGAGTCTAGAGATGTTATCTTCTTTGAACATAAATTTATCAAAGATCATGGCCTGACCATTCCTGGATCTACTGACATGATCTCAGAGTCTACGGTAGAACCCGAAGCTGGCCCCTCTGGCACTGCTCCCCAACCTCTAGAGGTCGAACCTATTCCTCTTAGAGTATCTACAAGAGATAGAATCCCTAAGGATTTTGGTGAGAACTTCGTCACCTACCACTTAGAGGATGATCCATTTTCCTATCAGGAAGCGATGAGATCGAGAGATGCGTTAATGTGGGCAGAAGTCATCGACGATGAGATGAACTCGCTGCTACAAAATAATACCTGGCATCTAGTGGACCTACCGAAAGGAGCTAAAGTCCTGGGATGCAAGTGGGTACTGAAGAAGAAACTACATAGCGATGGGTCTATAGCCAGATACAAAGCACGTCTAGTAGCTAAGGGTTATAAACAACAAGGGGGAATTGACTATTTTGATGTCTATTCACCTGTGTGTCACCTATCTACCATTAGAATTCTTCTAGCCTTAGCCTCTATTGAGAATTTCATCGTCCATCAGATGGACGTGAAAACAGCCTTTTTGAATGGAGAGCTAAATGAAGAGATCTACATGGCACAACCTGAAGGTTATGTCCATAAAGATTTAAAGGATAAAGTGTGCAAACTCGATAAATCTATCTATGGGCTTAAACAAGCACCTAAGATGTGGCACATGAAGTTTGATCAAGTGATAAAGAGCTTTGGATTTCAGTCCAGTCTCTCAGACAAGTGTCTCTATTACTGCTCGATGTCAAACCAAACAGTCATCATATGTCTCTATGTGGATGAAATGTTTATCCTGGGGTCAGACCTAGCTGTCGTGAGGGATATTAAGTCCGCTCTCGCCAAAGCGTTTGATATGAAGGACCTTGGTCCCGTCGATACCCTACTAGGCATGAAAGTAAGAGTAGACAAGGGATGTGTCACTCTGAGTCAAGCTCACTACATAGAGCAGATTCTTAATACCTGGGGTTATAAAGATTGTAGGCCTGTTGAAACAACCACTGATCCGAACGTCAAGCTGAGTCTGAATGAAGGAACAAGCGTTGATCAAGTCAAGTACTCAAAGATCATTGGAAGTCTCATGTACGCCACAAGCTGCACTAGACCTGATATTGCTTTCTCCGTAAGCATGCTAAGTCGTTTTACCAGTAGTCCAGGCAAAGAGCATTGGGATGCTCTAGATAGGCTGATGAAGTACCTAAAAGGTACTAAAGACCACACTCTGTGCTACACTGGTCACCCTCCTACTTTGGAAGGGTACTCTGATGCCTCCTGGTGTTCAGAAGTTTCACACAGCAAGTCCACAAGTGGATTTATATTCACATTGGGTGGCGCTGCAGTTACTTGGAAGTCTAAGAGACAGACTTGCATAGCTTTGTCGTCTATGGAAGCCGAGTTATTTGCCTTAGCTTCAGCTGGTGAAGAGGCAGACTGGATCAGAAATTTGATCTTAGACATTCCCTTGTCTAGAGTTCAAATCAATTCTTTAAGCCTATACGGTGATAATCAGGCTGCAGTCCAAGTTGTTAAGAATGTCCTCTTTAACACTAAGAGACGACATGTACGACTGAAACACGCCCTATTGAATTATCTTAAAGAACAAAGCGTTATTACTTTGGTCGATGTGCGATCGAAGGATAATCTAGCTGATCCACTGACAAAATGAATGCCCTGAGACCGTTCAATCAAAACAGTGGGGGAAATGAGACTCAAAGCGGTTTGAAACCAGCCTAAGTCCGAATGTTTTGATTCCTTTCCTTTGTCAAATCTAGCATATTGTGCTCTGTTGGTGTTTTGGTTGTTGAGTACGAATTTCTGGTTGGTTGTTTCATTCCACATTTGATGATAACAACCTCATCCAGATTCGTCTTCCTTAACTTGGAGGAGAGTGTTATTCCACATTTGATAACACGATCTAACTTGTTTTGGACCTTCTCCTGTTGATTGGTTCCATTCCACATTTGATGAGTTCTAATTAACCCTAGAAGAACAGTAACCAGGATATCACACATAAGAACACAGATATAGCTGCGTTTGTCCAGAAGTCTGATATCGTTTCGTTTGGAAACAGTTAATGGATTCTGCGGTTAAAACTGAAATACTCCACAAAATATCCTCTTAAGCATAATTAAGTACTACGTTCTTATAAACAGAACTAGATACATGTACATTTTCCATATCTGAATTCATTCTGAATGAAGTTCTTTGTTGGAAATTACAGGAGCTGCTGCTGCAGGAGGAGCACATGCAGACTGGGATCCTGAGAAGGATGACCTGCTGGATGATGACTACTAGAGTATATGTTTGGTTTACTTTATTTGGCCTAGAGCACTGTTTAGCTCTTTTCCTTTACCTGTTTTGTTTGGACTATTTTTATGCTCTTTTGTTAGTCACGAGACACTAGGTCTTCTGACACATATTTCTCTGATTGTACTCTTGACTTTTATGTGCTGCTGCTTGATTTATGCTTTATACTTATGCGTGCATACATACTACTATCTTCTTTCAGTCCAATATATTATAACAGGTACTTACGGACACGGTTGTGTAATGAGTCGAACTGGTTGAACACTACACACACCAACCCTTTTTTCCAACGTCGGTATACCGCGGACATAGGAGGAGATTGTTAGGTTAATTTAATAATATGTCCGCGCGTGTCAGGACCGACTCGGAACGACCCAACGGGTTACGTGTCACTAGGGTTAGGCTCTACGCTGGAGATACTATAAATACTCATTCCACATGTTGATGAGATATTGTGGACTATCTTGAGCGGAGCCTCAACAAGGCTCAATAGAGGTAGCGGGATTTCTGAGTCACGGGAGTCTCGCCAGTTTTCGCGGATGAGAAGTGAGCGAAAGCACGTATGGAGCTCGGCGAATTCCGGATTAGAGGGAAAACGGAGTTTTTTAATCCGTGATTTTCAAAGTTCAAACGACATACGGTTGAAAAAAAAACTTTTGCATCTGCTGGAGCTCTCCCAAACAAACTTAGCCAAAGTTCTGCATGTCGACGGGCGATTTGTTTGGGAGAATCTAAGAATATTCCAATACCCCGTTGAAAGATACCGCTAACGGTGCCAAACTGTCAACGCTGCTGCTTCCGCCATTAATAAATACTCTGTTTTCTTCAATCCCTCCACCTCTCAGCCTCTCGCTCGTGTGCCCGGCGATCTCCTGCTTCTCCAACTCGAGCACTTGCCTGAGATTTGCTTCCTCGATCGTAAGTTGTCTTTTTTAGTAGTTCGTGCCATAAACAGACCAAGTGATTCTTCTTTTTTATTAGGAAAGAGATGAAATTATTTTGGTATTCAGACAATTTTCGGTATTAATTTGAAATCCTGAATCCTTATTAATGATTTGTTCAGGAAGAGAGAGAGAGAGAGAGAGGGGGAGAGGAACCATGGCGAAGCAGCAGCTTGAAGTCCTGAACGCGCTTGATGTCGCCAAGACCCAACTGTACCACTTCACGGCGATCATCATCGCCGGCATGGGATTCTTCACCGACGCATACGACCTCTTCTGCATCTCTTTAGTCACGAAGCTGCTAGGCCGTATCTACTACTACGAAGCCGGCTCTTCAAGCCCCGGCACACTCCCGCCGAACGTCGCCGCCGCTGTTAACGGCGTCGCCTTCTGCGGCACACTCACTGGCCAGCTCTTCTTCGGCTGGCTCGGCGACAAAATGGGCCGGAAGAAAGTCTACGGCATGACCCTGATGATAATGGTAATCTGCTCGTTGGCCTCCGGCCTCTCCTTGGGCCACACATCGAAGAGCGTCATGGCCACACTCTGCTTCTTCCGCTTCTGGCTCGGCTTCGGCATCGGCGGCGACTATCCCCTCTCCGCCACTATCATGTCGGAATACGCCAACAAGAGGACTCGCGGCTCCTTCATCGCCGCCGTCTTCGCGATGCAGGGGTTCGGAATTCTCACCGGCGGGATAGTGACGCTCATCATCTCCGCCGCCTTCAAGAAACGATACGACGCTCCGCCTTACAGCCTGGACCCGGTGGGCTCCACCGTGCCGGAGGCCGACTTTGTTTGGAGGCTGATTCTGATGTTCGGCTCCGTCCCGGCGGTGTTGACTTACTACTCGCGGATGAAGATGCCGGAAACCGCTCGGTACACCGCCCTGGTCGCCAAGAACGCCAAGCAGGCTGCGCAGGACATGTCCAAAGTGCTCCAAGTGGAGATCCAAGCGGAGCCGGAGAAGGTGGAGAGTATCGGCATGCAGGAGAATCACCAATTCGGCATCTTTTCCAAAGAATTTGCCCGGCGGCACGGCCTCCACCTTCTCGGAACCACCAGCACATGGTTTTTCCTCGACATCGCCTTCTACAGCCAAAACCTCTTTCAAAAAGACATCTTCAGCGCCGTCGGATGGATTCCCAAAGCGGCCACCATGAATGCTTTAGAAGAGGTCTACAAGATCTCGAGGGCTCAAACGCTCATCGCCCTCTGCGGCACCGTGCCCGGATACTGGTTCACCGTCGCCCTGATCGACGTGATCGGACGGTTCGCAATTCAAATGATGGGGTTTTTCTTCATGACGGTCTTCTTGCTCGGCCTCTCTATTCCTTACCACCACTGGACGACCGCCGGCAATCACATTGGCTTCGTGGTGATGTATGCGTTCACCTTCTTCTTCGCCAATTTCGGCCCCAACAGCACCACCTTCATTGTGCCGGCGGAGATATTCCCCGCGCGGCTCCGATCGACATGCCATGGAATCTCAGCTGCCGCCGGGAAGGCGGGAGCCATTGTGGGGTCGTTCGGCTTCCTCTACGCGGCGCAGAGCAAAGACAAGACGAAGACGGACCACGGATATCCGGCGGGGATTGGAGTGAGGAATGCTCTGTTTGTGCTCTCCGTCTGTACATTCTTGGGTCTGCTGTGTACTCTGCTGGTGCCGGAGTCCAAAGGGAAGTCGCTGGAGGAAATGTCCGGCGAAAACGAAGAGGAGGAGAAGCAGGAAGCTGTCGGCGCGGTCGGCAATGGCAGGGCACTTTCTCCGTAAACAGTCGTCGTGTCATAGCTGAAGAAATGGTGAAAACCAGTATGAAAGCCGGCGTTTGTGGAGTTGGAGTATTCATACCAGAACAATAAAAAAAAACAAAAACAAATCTTGCCTCCTTCAATGATTTGTTCTCTCATGCAAATTTGTAATAAGCAAAAAGATCAAGTCTCTGTGTTTTCTCTTCTTTTATTTCTGGTAATTTCACAATGAGAGTTGATATTCGCAGCATAAATTTAATTTGTAGCCCATAAATTTTATTTGTAGCCAAGTGCTGAGGGTAGAGATAGAAGTAGGAAGAGCTAGCGCACCTTCAACGATGGAGGATACGCAGACGAAAAAGGGCCAAGCGCTGCTAAGGAGGATACGCAGAGCAAGTGTGGGATTCCCACAGCAACGATGGAGGAGGAGAATGCTTCAATGATGGCGTGGGCGAGGGCGGAGGAGTACTCCGTTAGCGGCAGTAAAGAGCAAAATGAGGAGTCCTCTGTTAGGGGTGAAATTTTTGAATCCGATCGGCGGACTCCGATTCCTTCTTGCTCCACTGCGTGAACGGGTTCACCAATCCCGATAGGTTTTTAGATTTGATCGCCTCCGTTCGATATTGTACGCGGCACGCAAACAGCAATCCCGAATAGAGATTTCAAAACGCCGATCGGACGCAAGAATCTCCCCCTCTTAGCGACGCGGAGAGAGGAGCGCGTGTGCAAAGCTTACAGCTTCTCAATGCAAATGCCTTGTCGTATTTGTTGGAAAGCTGGAAGAGGTTACTCACAAAGAGACAAAATGGCTGGAGGGAATCTTGGTTGGGGGGAAGACATGTAAAATACCAGAAAAACAAATTAGAGGATGGCTGGAGAGATTTTTTGAGGACATTTTGGACCGCAAAATGTTACACCATATCCACTTTTCTCTTCATTTATATATAATAACGAGCAGCTCCGTGTGGGCTTCGCCCGTGCTCGCTGACTCTTAGCGGGCTGCGCCCGCATTCGACAGTACCCGATCGGAGACGACGAGCTTCTCTCACAACTTATACATATCAGTACTCAAAATGACCGTAAAAAAATATACATCAATATTTTATAATTAGTTTTTTTTCAAAAATATTTATATTTTAACAAAAAATTATTTTAAAGTAAGCTATTATATTTCGAAATTAATTTTTGGAGGCATAATGATTAGCTACCATACTAAGTGTAGGAGTTCTACAAAAATGTTTTTGAATTTTATGAATATCCATCATTATTTTTAGGGAGTTGTTAAAGGCAAACCAGAATTGGCTATTGGCAAACAAATTTCTATGAGTTATTACGCGTCTTTTGAAAATACGCTTTGTACATGCATTTTTAGGACATGTGTTCAACACGAAAATGGTAGATCTCGTCGAGATCTACAACTTTCGTGTTGAACACTGTTCCTAAAAATGCATGCACAAGGCCCTAAAATCGCTCTGATTGTTACTATAGTGAATATTTGAAAACAACAAGAAAATACGTCTTGTACATGCATTTTTAGGAAAACTGTTCAACACGAAAGTTGTAGATCTCGACGATATCTACAATTTTCGTGTTGAACACTTTTCCTAAAAATGCATGTACAAAACGTATTTTCAAAAGCCGCGTAATAACTCATAGAAATTGGTTTGCCAATAGCCATTTTTGGTTTGCCTTTAACAACTCCCTATTTTTATTATAGTGATATTGTGTAATTACACAAATAGCTTGTTACATAATCGTAGAGGCTTTGGGGTGCGTCTAGGAAAAACTCCACTAACGGGAGGTAGGGCCAGCGGTCACCGCATGATCACCCAAGTTGAAGAAACCGAAGCCACCATTTCTGCCGCCAACCGCCAACATGCACGAAACGCACGCCGCGCCCCGCCATAACCGAACCCCACTACTGGGGTGCGACTAGCCCGCACCCCACTAGTGGGGTGCGAATTGTCGCACCCCCCATAGTGGGGGGTGCGGCCAGGCCGCACCCCATGAGGGGTGCGGCCATGTCGCACCCCATGTGGGGTGCGGCCATGCCGCACCCCCTTGGGGTGCGGCCCAAACCGCACCCCATGAGGGGTGCGGCCAGGCCGCACCCCCTTAGGTGCGGCCGAGCCAAGTCGCACCCCATGTGGGGTGCGGCCAAGCCGCGCCCCTCCCTCGGGTGCGGCCGCGCCTCGCCCGCCTTTAGGTGCGGTCCAACCGCTCTCCCCCGTAGCAAGGCTGGGGTGAATCCCCCTCTTCCGGCTCGCCGCCCGCTTTTCGGGCTCCGGACTCCGTTCAGAGCAATATCTCGTTCGTTACGCGCTCAGAACACTTCTGAGCGCGCTCAGAGCACTTTTAACATTTCGGGCACGCTCACTTTTTGTCTTTCTAGCACGCTCTGTAACACCCCAAAAATCGTAGTTCAGCGAGGTAGGCGGAGTGGTAATGCTGCGCTCGGGATAGGCTAAAAATTCCACAACTGTTCTATGCGCACGACCATTGGCCTCTTCGCGCATGACCAGTGATCGTGCGCTAGTGACCGTGCGTATCTCGCAAGGAATCGGAGTTCTGTCTCGGCTTATCGCACGACCATTCTCCTCTTCGCGCACGACCAGTGATCGTGCGCCTGTGATCGTGCGCCCTGTTTATTTCTGTTCCGCGAAATCGTGCGGGGATGACGATCCGACCGATCAAATAATTCGGGATTTGATCCAGCGGCTGAGATGTTTCGCTGGGGGGCTTTAGGGCTTGGATGAGGGGTTAATCCCTCATATTTTCAAGCCTTTTCTCTCTCTTAGGTTGTAGAAAGGAGAAGGGGGCAAGGAGGAAGAAGAGGGGAGATCCGCCATTGTTGGAGCTTCGGAGCTCCGATCGCCGATCCGAGACCGGCAACGCGTAGAGGGCGTCAAGGCGCTTCTTCTCCACCGTTGGGTTGCAAGCTTCTCATGGCTAGGAGGAGATCTCAAAAGGTAACGACATTTCTCCTCCCGGTCTTTAGGATGCGTGCTTGGCATCCCTTTATTTTCTGCATTTTGGCACCGGATCCGTCGAGTGAGAGGGATCCGGGTCGCCTTGGTTCAAAAGGAACCATCGGGTTGATTGAGTCCGTCCCCGACATGATTTGCACTAGAGATCCGCTCCGTTAGCGGATTAGGCATTGTGGGTGAAGCCGGATTTGTGGTCGTTGGTCCGATTCGGTGATGTTGATTTACGCGCATTCTAGGGGTTTTGTTAGAAATCCGATTACGGCGAACTCGTCGTTGTGATGCCCTTGTAGCTTCGTGTGGTAACGAACGTTGGGTTTAGGGCGGAGAAATAATGTGCGGATTATGGGGCTTGTGATGCCTAGTGTTGTGCGAAGGCGCGATTGGTCTTTGTGGTCGGCTGGCTATCCCGTGAAGACTGAGATTCACGTGTGGAGAGTGTCCCGACAAGATTAGTCCCTTCGATTGTTGACTGACGAGAATGTCTGTGCTACGGATGAGTCCGTTGATGGTCGCCAGGCGAGGCAATCGGTGGACGTTGTCCCGAGAGTAAGTCCAGGGCCTTGGGACGTTTTGGTTAGCCAGAATTCTTAGTATCGGTCTTGGTGTGTTGTTGGCGGCCCGAGCGTGTGAGCTGTTAGACAAGCCCGATGGCGTGGTGAGCCAGGCGAGGTGGGTCTCAGCGAGAGCTCTTGGCCTTGGGTTATGATGCCCTTGCGGGGAAACGATAAGTACCTTTGTGTTTGTGATGTGATGATGATGTATGATGATGTGATAGATTCATACGCTTTAGGGTTCCTTGGGTGAAACTCGGGTTTGCATTCATTCTGCACTGATAGGCCCCTTTTTATTATCTGCTCAACATAGAAACGTGGATGCTGTATGTGACACTCATACCTGTTTTTATGCTGTTTTCCGTTTATGTACATTTGCATACGAAGTGCTGACTTGCAGGGTGAAGTAGTTCCCCGGGGTCCGCTAGGACGGCCGGGAGGAGGGATGTTGTTACACCGTTTGTGGTCAGCCATAGCTGACCCTCGTTTACCGCTCTTTGTGATTTGGTTGCAGGGCAAGAATCGCAGGCTGGACCCAGCGCGCCGGCCAAAAAGGCCTAAAGCCTCATGAAGTGTTTACCTTGTCTTCATGCACTTCTATTATTACATTTTGTTGTAACTGGCTTGCATGCCGAGGTAGTTTAGGTAAAACTATTACCTGTCCCCTTTTGTTGGGACGTTCTTTTGTGTTGAATGTTTGGTGATTTGGACTGTGGATTTGTATGGCCTTAAGGCCAGTTGGACTCCTATGTAGTATGGACAATCTCTGTGTTTTCTGTTTGTTTCCGCTGTGTTGTCTGAGTTTTGAGAATGGGTAGTCAATATCATCTTTTAATACTGAATCTGTGGCGGTTATATGTAGTGGGGTCCCGGCCGGACCCATGTTATATGATCATTGCAGGGGAGGTGTTACAATTTGGTATCAGAGCCAGGTTCAGTATTCTTGCGAGGTCTAGTGTTTTTGGATCGCGTAAGAGATTGTCCACATAGGAGTATTGTGCGGGATCATGAGTATCCCTGCATTCGAGTCTTGCGTTTAGATCCTGATGAGCTTTTATTTTTTCCTTGCTTATGCTAGGACGTTGGCGACGATGCGGGGACGTCGAGGAGACAAGAGGAGCCTTCGGGGAGCAGTGCTACTGCTCCAGGCCTCATGAATGTGGGCATGTCCCCGGCTGATTTCTGTCGCATGCTAGCGGAGGCAATGGTAGCGGCTCAAGCTGGAGCGATGCCACGGGTTACTACGCCGGTAGTGCAAGTTGCGACTCCTGTTACTCCGGCGGCTACGCCGGATACACCGGAGGTCGAAGTAAGGCAAGCAGAGCCTTTAGCGGAGAGAGCTATTCCGATGGGTGATCGATTCATGAAGTATTTCTTGAGTTTTCACCCTCCGACATTCAAGGGAGTGGGCACTCCAACGGATGCCGAGGATTGGCTTTCGAGGATCCAGGAGCTCTTGAAGGCAGCTGAGACCCCAGCTGAGAGGCAGTCTCACTTTGCGAGCTTTATGTTAGAGGGCGATGCGAAGTTGTGGTGGGTGAACCATAACGGTCGACTTTTTGTTGGGCGTGTTCCGTCCATGGAGGAGTTCGGAAACGCTTTCCTAAAGCGTTACATTCCGGCTTCAACAAGGTTAGCATTGCAGCGGCAGTTTCTGCATTTGGTGCAGCGGGAGAAGACAGTGGATGAATATCTGCAAGAGTTCACTCGATTGGGTCGTTATGCGGGTACGACTATGACAGATGATGAAGAGAGAGATAACCTCTTTTATCAAGGGTTGAGGGAAAATTTAAGGCAACCACTCATAGCCTTGAAGAATACAGGATTCAATGAGTTGGTCGAAGCCGCTCGCACGCTGGAGAGCGAATTGGAGCGAACTCAGCGGCGAAAGGGTGTTGCGGCAAGGCAGGGAGAAGGAAAGCCTTCTCAGTCTCAGCCCCAGTGGAAGTCCGAGGGCAGCCGATGGAAGAAGAAGCCCCGTCCTAATAGGCCTGGGGAGAGAAGTGGCGCACCTTCGGGAGATTTCCGTTCCAAAGGTCCGGTTACTTGTTACCAGTGTGGCAAGGTGGGTCACATTAGTCGTTTTTGTACCGAGGGCGGAGCTGGGCCAGAGCCGAGGCAAGAACAATCGGTGCGTTCGGGTCCCAGTGTTGCAGAGAAGGGGAAAGCGGCGGAGTCGAGTGCTTCGCGGTTCCCTCCAGTGCAGCCTAGAGCCTATAATCTTGGGTAACAGGAAGCGATACGTCAACCCGATGTGGTGACAGGTACGAAAGGTTTAAGTTTCGTTATTACTATAATGTAGGTTGCGGCCTTTCATGTTGTTTTGCACGTGGTTAGGTTTCGTGCTAGTTTCGGGCTACCCCTCTCGAGTGTTGTTCGACACGGGGGCGTCACACTCTTTTCTTGCGGAAAGTTTTATCCGGAAGATTGGTGCTGAGTCCGTAGTGGCAGAAGTGGAGTTGAGTGTGCGTATGCCGAATGGGTCTTTCATGACTACCATGAGGAAGGGACGCATTGTGATGCAAATGGGCGATTGTGATTTCGTGTTAGTAGCAGCGATTCTGCCACTAGCCGAATTCGATGTTATCTTGGGAATGGACTGGCTTGCGGAGCAGCGAGCTAGTATCGACTGCCAGTTGAAGGTGGTAACCCTGAGAGGTGAAGGTAGAGCAAAGGTCAAGTTTGAAGGCCTAAGCGGAGTGGCTTGCTCCCTGATTTCCGCTATGCAAATGAGGCGTGCGGTAAACCAAGGAGGCGAGGCGTTCTTAGCTTTGTTGGAGACTCACTCCACAAAGTTGGCGATTAGAGAAGTCCCGGTGGTGAAAGAATTTGAGGATGTATTCCCCGAGGAGCTTTCGGGAGCACCTCCTCGGCGTGAAATTGATTTCTCGATAGAGTTGGTACCGGGTGCGAGGTCGGTGTGGCGTCCTCCGTTTAGGATGGCACCGAAGGAACTGGCCGAGTTGAAGGTTCAGTTGCAGGAGTTGTTAGAGCAAGGGTACATTAGGCCCAGCTCTTCGCCGTGGAGCGCGCCGGTATTGTTTGTGAAGAAGAAAGACGGAAGTATGCGGTTGTGTATCGATTATCGTGAATTGAATAAATTGGTCGTTAAGAATAAATATCCGATTCCCCGAATCGATGATTTGTTCGACCAGTTAGTGGGGTCGGTGGTGTACTCCAAGTTGGATTTGAAATCGGGGTACTACCAGTTGAAGATTCGAGAAGAGGACGTTGCCAAGACAGCGTTTGGGACTCGGTATGGACACTACGAGTTTTCGGTGATGCCGTTCGGACTGACGAATGCGCCATCTGTGTTCATGGATTTGATGAACAGGGTTTTTTGCCCGTTCTTAGATTCGTTCGTGGTGGTGTTTATTGATGACATTTTGGTGTATTCAAAATCGGAGGCAGAGCATGAGTCTCACTTGAGGCAAGTATTGCAGACTCTAAGGGAGAATTAGCTTTATGCTAAGTTCTCAAAATGCGAGTTTTGGATCGAGAAGGTGGCATTCTTTGGTCACGTAATTAGTGGAGACGGGGTGGCGGTAGATCCAGCGAAGATTGAAGCCATTAGAGATTGGCCTGTTTTGAGAACCGTGGCGGAAGTCCGGAGTTTCCTTGGACTAGCCGGTTATTACAGAAGGTTCGTGGAGAACTTTTCGCGGATGGCGTTGCCCCTCACCACTCTCACTCGCAAGGACCAAAGGTTCGTATGGACACCGGAGTGTGCCCGTGCATTTGAGAATCTGAAGGAAAGGTTGATGTCCGCTCCAATCCTTAGTCTTCCTAGTGGGACGAAAGGATTTCAGATTTTCAGCGACGCGTCAGGTTGCGGGTTGGGTTGCGTGCTGGTGCAGCACGACAAGGTGATCGCTTATGGGTCAAGGCAGTTAAAGACTCATGAGAAGAATTATCCCGTCCACGATCTGGAGTTGGCGGCGGTAATCTTTGCGCTAAAGTTGTGGCGGCACTACGTTTATGGTGCGAAGGTGGAGATCTTCACAGATCACAAAAGCTTGAGGTATCTTCTAGACCAAAAGGACCTGAATATGCGGCAGCGTAGGTGGGTCGAGTTCCTTGGGGACTACGACGTGGAGATTCAGTATACGCCGGGTAAAGCCAACGTGGTGGCGGATGCTTTGAGTAGGAAGTACTCCGGGCAAGGTAATTGGATGGAGGCGCATAACGAGCGTTTGATTCGAGACTTGGAGTCCCTTGACATTTCTTATGTGGCTAGGGGTGAGTCTAGCGTAGCTCGTTTGAACTGGATTGAAATGCAGTGTGATGTAACAGATCGAATCCGAGAGGCGACCAGTGCGGACGAGGAGTGCCAACAGTTGGTGTTGGAGGCTCAGCAAAGCGAATGCACTGCTTTGGAGATGGTTGGTGGAATTCTGAGGAGAGACGGAAGGATCTGTGTTCCGCGCCTCGGCAAGCTTCGCGAGGAGTTGATGTTTGAAACTCACTTTACGAAGTACTCCGTTCATCCAGGAAGTACAAAGATGTACGCGGATTTGAAGAAATCTTTTTGGTGGCCTGGGATGAAGCGGGATGTAGCCGAGTACGTGAGCCGATGTCAGACTTGTGCCTTGGTGAAGGCTGAGTGCCAAAGGCCCGGTGGGTTCTTGAAGCCTCTTCCCATCCCCGAATGGAAATTTGATGACATCTCTATGGATTTTGTGCATGGTTTGCCTCGATCGCAGCAGGGTAACGATGCGATTTGGGTGATAGTGGATCGCCTGACGAAGGTGGCCCACTTCATTCCGAATCAGAAGGGCGATGGCGTGGAGAAGCTCGTGGAGCTTTATGTTCGAAACATTGTGCGGTTGCACGGGATTCCGAAGAGCATCGTTAGTGATCGCGATGGGCGATTCACCTCGAAGGACTGGAGATTAGTGCAGAAAAGTCTAGGCACGAAGCTCAAGTTTAGTACCGCGTTCCATCCGCAGACCGATGGTCAGACGGAGCGAACGAACCGTACGTTGGAAGACATGTTGAGGATGTGTGCTCTCGACTTTGGCAAAGGTTGGGAAGACCACCTTTTCATGGTGGAGTTCGCCTATAATAATAGCTTCCAGGCGAGTATCAAGATGGCGCCATACGAAGCTTTGTATGGAAGGAAGTGTCGAACGCCGATGTCTTGGGCAGAGGTGGGAGACACTAAGATTTTGGGAAAGCAAGTGGTGGAAGATGCTTGCGAGATTGTGCGGACGATTCAGGAGCGCATGAGGGTTGCTCAGGATCGACAAGCGAAGTATTTTAATGCGCGTCACAGAAATGTGGAGTTCGCAGTGGGCGACATGGTCTATTTGAAGATCAAGCCGTTCAAGGGCGTTTCGCGGGTGCGGCGACTCAAGAAGTTGAGTCCGAGATATTTGGGTCCGTTCGAGGTTACGGAGCGTATAGGCGAAGCAGCCTATCGTTTGGCGTTGTCCGCAGAGTTGAGTGGATTACATGACGTTTTCCATGTCTCTGTGCTGAGGAAAGCTTTGGTAGAGCCGAGCGTCGTGGTCAAAGCGGCGGCGGTGCCGGTGATGGAGGACTTGGGGGCGAGGGTTTGCCCGGTGTGCGTGGAGGATTCAGAAGTCCGGCAGTTGCGCAACAAGCAAGTCAAACTTGTAAAGGTGCGATGGGACAACTGCGGGCGAGACGAATTCTCTTGGGAGCGTGAGCAAGCGATGCGGGAGGATTTCCCAGGTATGCGTTATGAATTTCCTGTTTAAATTCTGAAATTTCGAGGACGAAATTCTTTTAAGGGGGGTGGAGTTGTAACACCCCAAAAATCGTAGTTCAGCGAGGTAGGCGGAGTGGTAATGCTGCGCTCGGGATAGGCTAAAAATTCCACAACTGTTCTATGCGCACGACCATTGGCCTCTTCGCGCACGACCAGTGATCGTGCGCTAGTGACCGTGCGTATCTCGTAAGGAATCGGAGTTCTGTCTCGGCTTATCGCACGACCATTCTCCTCTTCGCGCACGACCAGTGATCGTGCGCCTGTGATCGTGCGCCCTGTTTATTTCTGTTCCGCGAAATCATGCGGGGATGACGATCTGACCGATCAAATAATTCGGGATTTGATCCAGCGGCTGAGATGTTTCGCTGGGGGGCTTTAGGGCTTGGATGAGGGGTTAATCCCTCATATTTTCAAGCCTTTTCTCTCTCTTAGGTTGTAGAAAGGAGAAGGGGGCAAGGAGGAAGAAGAGGGGTGATCCGCCATTGTTGGAGCTTCGGAGCTCCGATCGCCGATCCGAGACCGGCAACGCGTAGAGGGCGTCAAGGCGCTTCTTCTCCACCGTTGGGTTGCAAGCTTCTCATGGCTAGGAGGAGATCTCAAAAGGTAACGACATTTCTCCTCCCGGTCTTTAGGATGTGTGCTTGACATCCCTTTATTTTCTGCATTTTGGCACCGGATCCGTCGAGTGAGAGGGATCCGGGTCGCCTTGGTTCAAAAGGAACCATCGGGTTGATTGAGTCCGTCCCCGACATGATTTGCACTAGAGATCCGCTCCGTTAGCGGATTAGGCATTGTGGGTGAAGCCGGATTTGTGGTCGTTGGTCCGATTCGGTGATGTTGATTTACGCGCATTCTAGGGGTTTTGTTAGAAATCCGATTACGGCGAACTCGTCGTTGTGATGCCCTTGTAGCTTCGTGTGGTAACGAACGTTGGGTTTAGGGCGGAGAAATAATGTGCGGATTATGGGGCTTGTGATGCCTAGTGTTGTGCGAAGGCGCGATTGGTCTTTGTGGTCGACTGGCTATCCCGTGAAGACTGAGATTCACGTGTGGAGAGTGTCCCGGCAAGATTAGTCCCTTCGATTGTTGACTGACGAGAATGTCTGTGCTACGGATGAGTCCGTTGACGGTCGCCAGGCGAGGCAATCGGTGGACGTTGTCCCGAGAGTAAGTCCAGGGCCTTGGGACGTTTTGGTTAGCCAGAATTCTTAGTATCGGTCTTGGTGTGTTGTTGGCGGCCCGAGCGTGTGAGCTGTTAGACAAGCCCGATGGCGTGGTGAGCCAGGCAAGGTGGGTCTCAGCGAGAGCTCTTGGCCTTGGGTTATGATGCCCTTGCGGGGAAACGATAAGTACCCTTGTGTTTGTGATGTGATGATGATGTATGATGATGTGATAGATTCATACGCTTTAGGGTGCCTTGGGTGAAACCCGGGTTTGCATTCATTCTGCACTGATAGGCCCCTTTTTATTATCTGCTCAACATAGAAACGTGGATGCTGAATGTGACACTCATACCTGTTTTTATGCTGTTTTCCGTTTATGTACATTTGCATACGAAGTGCTAACTTGCAGGGTGAAGTAGTTCCCCGGGGTCCGCTAGGACGGCCGGGAGGAGGGATGTTGTTACACCGTTTGTGGTCAGCCATAGCTGACCCTCGTTTACCGCTCTTTGTGATTTGGTTGCAGGGCAAGAATCGCAGGCTGGACCCAGCGCGCCGGCCAAAAAGGCCTAAAGCCTCATGAAGTGTTTACCTTGTCTTCATGCACTTCTATTATTACATTTTGTTGTAACCGGCTTGCATGCCGAGGTAGTTTAGGTAAAACTATTACCTGTCCCCTTTTGTTGGGACGTTCTTTTGTGTTGAATGTTTGGTGATTTGGACTGTGGATTTGTATGGCCTTAAGGCCAGTTGGACTCCTATGTAGTATGGACAATCTCTGTGTTTTCTGTTTGTTTCTGCTGTGTTGCCTGAGTTTTGAGAATGGGTAGTCAATATCATCTTTTAATACTGAAGCTGTGGCGGTTATATGTAGTGGGGTCCCGGCCGGACCCATGTTATATGATCATTGCAGGGGAGGTGTTACACGCTCACTTTTTGTTTTTCTAGCACGCTCACTTTTTGTCTTTCTAGAATTCTCACATTTCTGACTCGCTCACTTTTCTGACTCGGCTCGCTCACTTTTTGTCTCTTCAGTTTCTCACTTTTCAGGAACAGCTTGTCGCCTTTCCTCGAAGGGTAGGATGGTCATTTACGAAAAATGGTGATCCGTGGGCTCTGAACCGGAAAATATGATTCGTCCTCCCAGGTGGTTACGGTGGTTACAACGGCAAAATTACCGGGCTACCCCCGGCCAAAGCTATAAAAGGACTCCCTAGGCTTCATTTGAGAGGACTCCGCCTTGATGACCAGAGAGAGCTCCTTGAAGATTTCCACGGATTTCTCCTTCGGCACTTGAAGATCTCCTTCGTGGACTTGAAGTTTTCCTTCGTCCCGAAAGGCGACTCGGCAGTCTCACTTTCGTTCTCACGAAAGCGGACACAGCAGTCTCACTTTCGTTCTCACGAAAGCGAACGAGGCATTCTCACTTTCGTTCTCTACCGTTCTCAGAAGGAAAAGACTTAGTTTTTTCCGAGAGGTGGTCTGTCACCCTCGGAACGTTCTCTCTCTCTCTCTCTCTCTAGTATTGTAACGAGCGGCGGTTTGTCGCGCTCGAATTCTAAACACCGGATTGTAACCTCCCAGAAGTTAGTGAAGTTTGGTCGGCACAGCCCCGACCGCGTGATTTTTTTACCATTTCCGGGTTTTTCCACGTTAAAACGTCCCAGTGTACTCAACGAATTTCTCTATGACTGTTTGCGCACTTGGTTCTCTCCCGAGCTAAGGTGGTTCAAGTAAACCGGTTTACCAAGAGCCCTAAGCGACCCGCAACATAGCCATTATATTTTATGAATTCCCATTTTTCATAATATATGTTAAAAGTCATTGGAGTAAAAGAATGTGACTATATTTGACACTTTTGAATGTTGCATCAAAAGCAACTTATTGTATATAGTAGTTAAAGATATATAAACATTATTTCTATTTACTTGTAGTATGACTCATAAGTAATAATAAAAGCTAGAAATACCAAGTTGCTCTTATGTTGAGATAAACATGGTTTTAAGAACAAATATAAGTTAAGGAATAGCATAGTTTTATTTGAATAAGAAGAAACTGTATTTTTTAGCCTACTTTTAAACATCAATAAATAAAATAGATATTGTGATACTTGAAAGTCTTGTCTTTTTTAGCTTGGGCTTGAAGTATTTGAGTTATATTCGTGTGATTCCCGTCCGTATCGAGTTATTTGTAGATTTGCGACCTGTGCACGCGTAATTCGGGCAAAACTACTATTGAAATTCAACCTTGAATTCATCATACGAAGCCCTCCCCACTTCTAAATTTGATACTCACTAACCTCAAAATTAATTCAAAATGACACGCTTCTCTCCTCGAAGCTCATATCCTGCGTGTATTCATTCTATCACCTTCGTGTGTCCTTGACCTTCTCTTGAGCATACATCGCGTTTAACTCCACTTTAGTCGTATAGTCATCTAACGTAAACGTCATGTACGTCCTGCCTATATATGACTGCCCTCAACAACTGCAAAAATTTCTCTAAGTCCCAAACTGCGTCTTCGACCAATGTGATCAGCTTGGGGACTAGCTAGGGGGGCCATGCATTGGGAAAAATATCCTCTTCATTTCACTCCAAATAGATAGTATCCATTTCGCGGTCAATATTTTATCTAAGTTGATCCGACGGGCAGTGGCGGATCCAGAAAATTATAAATTGGGGTGCACAAAAAAAATTCTAAACACAAATGCTAGCGGGGTGAGTAGGAGGGTCGTGGGTCACATGTTGGGAATTAATTTTTGGGGTGCACATAGCTGAACTTGGTCTGCGAATAGTCAAATTTAGTCTGCGAATAGCCATTAACTTTGGTCCTCAAATAGTCAATATTTGTCCCAAAATAAACTAGTTACATGACGTGAGAACGCTTTCATCATATCAGAGTTGTTTCTCCCTCATCTGACCATCGTTTTTGACATATAAGTAGTCAAAATTCATTGCCTCGACGAGAGGAATCCAAATCCACTAACAATTTTGAAAAATAATGGGAGTGTCAGTGTCCCTCGGGCCCCCCTCTGAATCCGCACCAGCCGACGGGTTCAGTAATTCCATCCTTTTATATTTTTCATATCTAAAAAAAAAACCCAACTCTTTGATAAAGTGAAAGAGATATAAACCATGAAATTGACAAATGAAGGGAAACCAAATGGAGAGAATCCTGATCTCATGCAGTGCATTGCTTTGTGCACTGCTATTGGTTTAGGCCGGAACTCGACCCTTAATTATAAAAGTCTATCCAACAATTGCATGAGAGGAAATATTTTGGGAAAAAGAAACTTCTCTTCACGGCGATGTTTGCTAATTAATAGGATTTCAAAAGTTCAAGTGATCATGTAACTTGTAAGTACAGGGAACATTTATCAGCCGTACAAAGATTATGACGTAAGCATACCGGTGCATGACGTGGCAGAGTCGTTAGTCAAAGGCCCCCTTTATAGTTCCGAAGTCAAAAAGTCTTTTCGATTGTAGCTAGGGGTTTCGTAATAAATCTCAATTGTCTAATTAGTGTTGGTCAAAGATATTTGGTATATCCAATGGAATATTATTTTTCAGAATTCCATGATGTCAGAGAGCATATCATACGATCACAGAGTCAACTCACAAATAATTGGTTTGGCGCGGCGGTCATGTACGCGATAGTTATGAATCGTCGTTCGTGAATGTCTGGCCTCACCTAAGGAACTTAATTATCCACTTTTATGTACACAATTAGTTTTCTTTTTTGGCGGCGGTTATAACCGTTGTCATGCCAAACGTAACATACATTCTATGATGGTGGCGATTTTGTCCAAACTCATCGGAGCAAAAAAGTTATTATTTTAAAAGGTGGTTGTTATTCGCACTATAAAAATGGATGTCCGCAACTATTTGATATCCGCACTACACTGTTCAAAAAAAAAAATCCACAAACAGCTCGCAACCATTTGAGCTGGTCGTGAGGAATTATCTTTCTGGCTGCTTGAAGAGGCATGCGGTTTTTCGCTACTCCTCGGCGAGTTGAGAAGGCTGGATCGATCTTGTTGACGATAAGCATCAGTCCGGTGGCGGGCCGAGAGGGAGAGACGCCTCGGGACGGCCGTGAGGGCGATGGAGTTGATGGAGTGGAGGAAGAGTTGGTTCCACTTGTTGCGCTGCTTACTGATGACGGCGTGCATCTCCGCTCGGTTTGCGGCGGCCTCAGCGACGGCGAGGAGTTTGGTGATGATCAAGCTGTCGTCCTACTCCTCATTGTGGGCGAGCTTGTTCGTCTTGATGGTCTGTTCTGCTCGTGTGAGCGCTTCCATGGTGATGAGAGATTGGGATAACATTGGAAGAGATGGAGGTTTGCTCTTAGGGCTCAGGGGAAAATATCTTAAAACGAGTGCGGATAGCCAAATCCGTCATTTAAAATCATTTAAAAAATAGAATTTATTAGATCAAAAATATAATTTGAAATAATTTGGATTAAAAACACCTTTATTTATGAGGACAATAAGAGATGTGTAGATTTTTTTTTTCACAAATAATAAATTATATGTGACTAAACTCTCTAAAGTATATTAAAGAAAAGATTTACAAATGTTAAGCCTAAATAGTTGAAATGACGATATTAAAGAGGATGTGGATCATCTCCATTTGATGGTCCAGATGGAAAGTATTCTTATCCAACGGTCCATCTGCAATGCAGAGATTGCTTACTTGAGAGCGAGAGACTATTATAAGGTTTAATAATTAAATAATTTAACATTTTTCATATTTTATGTATATAATATAAAATTTTATTAAATTTTCAACAACTGTTTTGGAGATTTCTTCTAATCAGCTATGAATATCCATTTGGCACAAGCTAACATATACAAATTAAACTATAGATAAGAATAAGAAACAGAGGGAAAGACTCAAACACCAAAAGGATAATTAATGCAAAATTATAACCAACCATAGTCTTTGAAACAAAATTATAGGGAAATTAAATAATATGATCCAACCATTTTTCAATATCGGCCGCCCAAAAAGACGACAAATACTGCGTTGACTAAGTAGATTTTGATGATTTATATAGATAAAATGAGAAATAAATGTGCTCTTCTTATTGCAAAATGGCGACACAACCTACAAGGATAGTGATTAATTAAACAAATAATTAAACAAATAATTAAACAAATAATTAAACAAATAATTACAGACTCATCTTGATTTCAGTACTTCCTCTGATAGTGATTACTACCCAAGAAACTAAAGAGCACACGAGATGCTTCATGTGTGTGTGTGTGTGTGTGTGTGTGTGTGTGTGTGTGTGTGTGTGTGTGTGTGTGTGATTACTACCCAAGAAACTAAAGAGCACACGAGATGCTTCGTGTGTGTGTGTGTGTGTGTGTGTGTGTGTGTGTCTGATAGTGATTACTACCCAAGAAACTAAAGAGCACACTAGATGCTTCGTGTGTGTGTGTGTGTGTGTGTGTGTGTGTGTGTGACTGTTACATAGAAAGTTTGCTATTGCAAATGAACCATTTCATGTATTCAGGTTTTTCTTATACAAAGTTATGTGAGCATCATCTTGCACTATCCCCCATTAGCCAATACCTCATTTCAATCCTTTATAAGTATAATACACACTTATCACCTTCAAAACTTCATCTCTCTCTAAAAAAACTATAGCATGTAGAATCTAATTTTCCCAATTGTATATGATTCTTCCACATCTCTTGTATAAACTTCACCTCATCATGCATTTAAACGTCCATCGCTCTATCGTCATCATAGATCTAACTGTGTGTCATCAATCGAGAAAAAAATATTAGTTTTCTTCATCAAAGTACAAACATAAGAAACCCCCGAACAATTATGTCTCGAGTTGTTATAGCTAGGTCAATAACCAACCATGAGTAGTAATATCCATATACTTTAAAAAATTGCGCGCAGGTCATCCACGTTATCACTATACTTAAGTGTCGCCATTAATTGTCACGACGTTCATTTTTGCAGGTTCATTTTTGCGGATCTCCTTAGAGGATCATTTCCCTCCCTCTCTCCCTCTCCCCTCTCTCTATTTTCCATGCCTGGATAGAACAGATCTCCCTATTTCTCTCTCCACCACTCTTTCTCCCGTACCTCTCTACATATACTTCTTCAGCTGGGTTCCGCATCTCCATCCGTCCAGCTGGTTATTCAGCTGCTGCAGTAATCGACAGAAGTCCAATCACCATTTCTTAGCGCATAACCCTGGAATCGCCGCCCTGCCATTGTAACATCCCCCAGACAGCTAGACCCCTAAGTTGGTTTTGTCATGACAAAACCATAGGAAGAGCCCAAGGCCATGTGAATTGAGGTGAGAAGAAGAAAACCACCTTGGTCTGCAAATAGCAATTTCTAGTGACCAAGCTTAGGGTTGGACTTTAGGGCCTCAACTTGACCATTTGGCCCCACCATAGTATACCTAACCCTTTAGGGGTCCCCTTAGGGCACCAAGGGCCCATTGGGGTCAACCAAAGAGGCCAAATTGACCAAAGTCAGCTATAACCCCAAATTAGTCAAAGTAGCCTATTTAGAGTCAATTGACCTCCACCATGCCAAATTGACCACACATATAGGTCTAAAATATCATAAGAAATCTAGTAGACCTAAAAGCCCCATCATGGGACCCCCAGTGGTGCAAATTGACCAAAATGCCCTTTTAGGTCAAAATGGCTATTCTTCACTAAGTGCCCTAATTGACCACCACCATATTAAATTGACCCTACCCATAGTGTTACAATATCATAGGGGACTCAGTGGATCAAAAAGCCCCATGACTGGGTCAACCATAGGGCTCAATTTGACCAAAGTAAACTTAGCCTGTTTTGGTCAAATCAACTTATATTGGGTTAACTAAGGCTCATGTGACCAAATTGACCCAACCAGTAGTTTCTAAATTTAATTTGGAGTCCAATGGACCCAAAAGCCCCATCCTAGGGTCACCCAATTGGTCAATTTGACCACAAGTCAAACTTGCCCAAATTAGGTCAAATCTCTTAAACCTAGCCCAATCCCTTTGGGCTAAGCCCAAATTAATCACTTGACCAGCATGCTTGACTGATAACTGACCTAGGTGAGAGAGAAAAATCGTCCATGGTGATTAGGAGAGAGAAAAAATCAATTTTGGTGGAGAGAGAAAGAGAGAGAAAGATGGTCATTCATGGCCAAAGGAGACCAAGGGCCACCCTTTCCTCTCCCAATTGATTGGTGCATCTCCCCTCTTCAGTTTGGGGAAGATAGATAGTCATTCAAGGCCACAAGGGGGCTGAATTTGGAGGGTTTTCATGGTGGCCGAAATTCACCTTTAATGGCCATTAATGGCATGGCCGAATTTTGTTTCCCTCAAATCCCCCCTATACAGCCACCCTTTCTGAAATCCAACTCCACCATTAGCTTCAAAAGATGGATGGCAGTCGAAACAACGTATTGGATCGAATGTTTTGGTGGAGAATCGAGGGATCGGGCAATCTCGCCGGAGAGGGGAAAAACCATGGTCGACCACCGCCGCCACCGTCGCCGGGCTCCAATCAAGGTCCGGTTCTTCTCCTCTCTCTCTATGGATATATCTTAGATCAAATAGGAGAGAAATCGGGCTCAATTGAGACCGATCCGGTGAGCGAAATCCATGAATTTTCATGGAATTTCTTCCGTCGGGTTCGCCGGAATCGGCCCCTCCGGCGGCCGTGCCGCCGCCCGGCGATAGCCACCACCTCAACGGAGGTGGTGGTGGTGGCCGGCCAGGGAGGTGGCCGGATGGCCGGCGGCAACACTTGGAATAGCTACAGGAAATGGTAAATTTTTTTATGTTTTTCGGCCATGTGGAGAAGATGAACAGTACATCTCATATATTTTAATGTTTTATTTAATTGTTTTATTCTTATTATTATGTAGTGAATGGTTTTAAATTTTAAAAATATATAGAGTCCCTTACTGAAAAAGTGCCCAACATAGTTGTAGGCCTTGACCCCTAGGATCATACAAAATTGGGTTCACCCCATTTGGAGTCCTTGTTTGACCTCGGCACCCATTTTAGTGCAAGGTTTGACTGAACTTTGAATGGATGCCCACACAAATCCACAACTCCAAATGACTTGAAATTTGGGGTGAAGGCTATTCTTATATACATCTAAGACATATCCAAAAATCAGAATTTTTTGAGAATATTTTCCTATAGTTCTTATAAAAATTTAATAATCTTTGCATAAATTATTTGGAGGGTCAATTGACCTCCAATCTCCACCAAATTTTGGTGGGGTGTTATTAGGGTCATGATAAGCCCCTGGTTAAAATTTCAACTCATTTGGGGTTCATTTGATTAGGTAGACATTGGGCCAAAAATTTGTCCATTAAGGGGAAAATTGTGATTAGGGGTTATGTAGGGTTTTCCATGATCAAACCACCTCCAATTGGAGTGAGATTTTGGCCACTGCCCTAGCATTACCCAAATCACCTCCAGGTGAGATTTGGGGTCATGGGGAGTTGGATTGCCCTAGGTCATGGAGTTGGAGCACCTTGGGGTGCATTTAGCCAAGTAAAGATCCATTGGCCAAATGGGCCCATAGAGACTTGATTCTTCTTGGGAAGGTCAGTGAGATAAATTTGAGACCCTATGAGGAAGATTGGTGAGCATTGGAGTTGATTTGCTCAAGTCCATAGGGTTGATCCCTATGGAGTGGAATTTGGGGTTGTGAAGGACATATGAGAGTTTGTCATTGGAGAGGTGTGTAATGGACTCCTCTGAGTTCTATGAGTGATGTAACACCCTCACAAGAAGTTGGGTGGATTTGGGGAAGTATGGACCATAATCTTAGGGTAAACCCTAAGGGGTACTTTTAGAGGTCAATGAAGGAAGAGGGATCAAACTTTTATGGCTTGGCCTAGACTTTTGGGGAGATGGTCTTGGTGACCAGAGAGCCCTCCTATGAGAAATTGGTGGGATTTGGAGTTGCCAAGTCTAGGTAATAAATCCTTGGGTAGATTTGTAAATATTTAGGTTTTTGGGATTTAGGAAGAAATAATACTTAGTGATTAACCTTATTCTGTCACCAACTTAGTTTTGATGTTATTAATCCCTGGAGATTCTATTAGAACCATTGGAAGACTTTTGGAGGTCCAAATTGTAATTAGTCATATTGTTGGCAATTATTGGGATGATTAATTGTAGGGTGATAGTTTTCTGTAATTTCATGAAACTTTGCTGGATGTCATTTTATACCATTATGAACCCACAGTAATTTTATCATAATTTTTGGACTGATATTTTTGGTACTCTTAGTTCAATTTGGAATTAATTGCAAATATGTCCTTGGTGGAAATTACAAATGTAACCTCTATGGAATATAGTAAAATTTTGTATGGCTGCATATTTTAGTATGAAACACCTCTGTATAGATTTGCATAAAGTTTGGAGTTTATATGAGGGTACCTCCTTTGGTAATAATTGAGAATTAAGGGATTTTGCAATTTTTAATAATAGTAAACCTTGCTGGAATTTCCTACAAATTCATATGTACTGATTATTAGGTATCCTTGATTTATGTAAAAAGTTTGGTAGGCACTGGAAGTCAGAAAAGTGCACTTGTAGTTCAAACCTTGGGAAGTTGTATTTTGGAAAAATTGTTTTAATTATTTATAATATTGGGAAAAATGTGATTCTCTGGAATTAATCTTATAACACCATGATAGACCTCCAGTAAATAGCTTGGGTCAGTTGGATGAATATTTGGAGTACCTATAGTTGAGAGCTTCATATAATTAGTTTGGTCTGCGTATAGTAAAACTGTGAAATTTGAGAATCAAGTGGATCCTTAGGAGGGATGGGAGGTAAGTGGTTTACCTAGTGTAGTTGAGAAGGTATGATGGTCAACAAGAAGGATTATAGACGGTAAAGTGTGCTTGGTGGGTTGAGGGTAAAGTGGTGCCCGGGATTGACGAATGATCGTCTTGGAAAGTCATAAGCCACCTAGGGTTAATACAATTGTAATAACAAGTTGGGTGTTCTTATGGGTAGATATCAACAACACTAAGTGTCTTGATAAAAGGAACCTTGGGGTGTCATCCCATCGTAGTTTCTAGTACCGTAGCGAGCCCCTTACGGGGTAACCCTCGGGAAGTCCAGGACTAACCCTAACTTATAGGAGTAAGACGATGTATAAGATTAACTAATAACACACTCACCCACACCCTGTGGTTACGAGAAGTTAGTTGGTTTGGTTTACGAGCAGTAGGCTCGGTGGATGAAGGAGCGGATTGCTGAGTCAGGAGAGCTTATGACCCAGTAGTGTTTGAAGGTATGGACGGGTTGGTTCGGCGAGCCGATAGCTCGGCAGGCTATTGATGGCGGGCAGGTTAGCCCGGGGAGCTTATGGCTCAGAGATAAGAAGTAGAACATGTTGCATGCGCATTGAAGGTGGTGAGTCTTCGGTATTGGACGGTCGTTCACACCGACGTCAATACGTTGACTCGGCAAGTGTGGTATTTACACTTAGCCTTGAAAGTCTGGCGGTCCAGTCAGCAAGAGTACGCAGACGCTCCGCGGGTTTTGCGGAGGCGTACGATAGGTCTAGGTTAGGTAGTGTGAATACCAACATAGAGGTGGGCGAGGCCCAACCCACCGCTTCCGTTTGCCACTACGGGAGTATCCTGGGAGTCTAGCTCGCTCCAAAAAGGGGGAACTAAAGGTCTATGCGTATAGAGTCGTAGTGAGTGAGTTGCACTGTATGAACATAGCATAACAACATACTTTGCATGTCATAGCATAAACATTGCATTCAACCTACCCCTAACGTATAAGTCGGTTATGAGACTTCTTATACGGTAGGCCCTGCTAAACGACCCCTTGGTATATAGGTTTGTATGGGCATTCCTATAAATCAATGGTTACTTTTATATTACTTTACTTGCAATTATATATACTGCTTACTGTTCTTTTCATGCACTTTACTATGCTCACTTACTGCTTCATATATATATACACCTGTGTAGTTGTAGATCCGCCGCCACCTGCTTTTGTTTTTACCCCATGAATGTCCTCCGCTTCCTCCTCCCCATACGGTGCCTAGGAGCCATTGGGGGTGGGGTGGGGAACATAAGGCTTAGTCTTTTTGACTAACGGTCGGTGGACCATATCATTTTAGGGGTTCGAGGAGACGCGGCAACACCAGAGACCGGTGCAGACGGAGGAGGGATAATGCAGTACAGGAGCTCAGGATTCGGGTCCAGTGAGTGATTAGGAGTTAGCTTCCGCGAGTGATCTTGTAGTGAGGATATGATGTACAGGGCATGAGCCCTCTTTATTATTGTACCTTTGTTATCTTTTTATTCAGTTATATCATGTGGACGTTTATATTTCATGTTGATTCTGTGGGCTTGTCTTCTTTAATGTACTTTTCTTGTGATCGATTTGGCCGGCAGAATCGGCGTTTTGTAGTGGCGACCTTCCCGAGTGAAGGTGTCACCGCAAAGCGGCGGTTCTGGGCCTAAGACCCGGATGTTTGAAAAGAAAAGAAAATGGGGTCTTACAGCCATGGCTTCACCGAGTTGCGTCGACGCAGATGCTACCGCGAGAATGTCACCTTATCAGGCCTTGCTCAGACGATCAACATATCGTTAAACAATGTGATCGCCTTCTGCGCCATTCCGCCATGAAAGTAGTTTGATAACAATTTTGTTTCCTAATATTAATTTTGTTTGTTTTTTTTTAAAATAGTGTAGTGCGGATATCAAATAGTTATGGATAGCTATTTTTGTAGAACAATCCCCTATTTTTATGACTCATTATTAAATATATTTAACTCAAATAGCTATAATGTATATTAAGTAGATTGGATGAAGAGTGTAATTTTCTTTCACAAACATTATCGTGGATTTATTTAGTGGGCCGAATGACCGTTATAAATGAACTAAGTGGGCCAATAATCAATCCAGCCCGTGTAAATAAATTAATATATCTATATTAAATAAAGAAACATTGGATTGCTACAGTACCCCTGGCTCGGTCACGGAAGTGAAATGACTCTTTTGCCCTGTAGGAACGAAAAAAAGTATGCAACTGCGGCTGCGGCTCGGTCACGACGCTCCTTCCGTCACAGGAAATTGCGAAACTACCCTTGCGGGATCACGCGGGATCCCGGGGGGCGGGCGGGCTCAAGCGGGGGCAGGCGAGCTCACGCGGGCCAGGACGGGGCGAGCCAGCCCCCTGTGCCCCGCCCGCTATTATGTTTGAACATACAGCGGGTTTCCGCTATATAAACAGCGGAAACCCGCTGTTATTGGCGATCTCGCCATGACAATTCAGCGGGTGGGGCCCGCCTGTCGGCAATATTTTTAAAAGAAAAATTGTGGATGAACAGTGCCACTGTTCATCCGCAAATGTTCTTTACGCAAAAAAATTTTTCACTTCGCTTTAAAGTTTCATTTTTTTTAGTTTTTTTTAAATGTTTTTTTAATCAAAACAAAATGTGGACGGGGTGAGGCCGCCGGGGGGCGGGCGAAGCCCGCCGCAAGCAGCTGGGTACTGCCCCGCGGGATTTTAGGGGGTTACATTTTTTATTATTTTTAATTTATTTTCTATTTTAATATGTAATGAATGTAAAATTATTTAAAATTTTAAATAGGTGACGGGGGCGAAGACCGGCGAGGGGCGGGCGAATACCGGAAATGGGCGGGCGAAGCCCGCCGGCGCTGAGGGGGCGGGCGAAGCCCGCCTTGAATGAAAAGCGGGCGAAACCCGCTTGGTTGCGGGCGAAACCCGCTTGGTTGCGTGCGAAGCCCGCATTGATGCGGCCGAAGGCCGCCCGAGAGCATCGAGCACGGGCGTAGCCCGTGCGAAGATGCTCGTAAATAAATAAATAAATATAACGGGGGCCTCCGTGCGGGCGGCGACATTCAGCAGGGGTGGCAATATTCGGCAGGGGCGGCGATATTCGGCGGGGGTGACATTCAGCAGGGGCGACGACATTCGGCGGGGGTGACATTCAGCAGGGGCGGCGACTTTCTGCAGGGGCGATCTATATTTATATCAGTATATATAAAATTTAATTTAATTTTGTACAATAAAAATCATATGGTGTGATGGTTGTCATCTTTAGTTGACATAGTGGAGGCCTGTGTTCAATTCTCACCATTGATAAATTTTGTGAGATTAAAAACAGGTTATATGACACTCATTTTTCAATAAATTAATGGGTAAATTCGGAATTTCATGTTGTAGGGTACTCTACACCTTCATAGTTTTAGGTCACCTCCTAGTAGGTTTAGGAGACATATGTGTTAGGAAATGAGCTCGATATTTCCTCAGGACAGTCAAAATTGCAGAAAAATAACGTCAATATTTTATAACAAAAATATCAATATAACAATAAACGCCCATTACAGAAAACGTCACGGAGAAGCCGGACTCGCTCGATCCGCGGGAGAGAGGACAATCTTGATTGCAATCCGCTAACACAACGGACGCACGAGGTTCGTTGAAACCTTCGACGTCTAGTCCGACGTCCAAACGCACCACCACCGGAGACAAACGTCGTCAAGGCCAACTGCACGCACGCAAGCCTTCGTCGTCTACGTCGATCTCTGCCAAGCCCGTCACCAACTCTCTCTCTCCAGCACCGACGGCTCACCTCCAAGGTCGGCGACATCACTCTCTCTAACGCCGGCGGTTATGTCCTCCAAGACCGGCCACTAATTTCTCTCAACAGCTCTCTGTGAAAAACTTCACCGAATTCAAGAGAGAGAAGATGAAGAGAGAGAGAGAGGGTGACGGGCTTGGCAGAGATCGACGTAGACGACGAAGGCTTGCGTGCGTGCAGTTGGCCTTGACGACGTTTGTCTCCGGTAGTGGCGTTGGTCTCCGGTGGTGGTGTGTTTGGACGTCAAACTAGACGTCGAAGGTTTCAACGAACCTTGTGCGCCCGCTGTGTTAGCGGATTGCAGTCAAGATTGTACTCTCTCCCGCGGATCGAGCGAGTCCGGCTTCTCCGTGGCGTTTTCTGTAATGGGCGTTTATTGTTATATTGATATTTTTGTTATAAAATATTGACGTTATTTTTCTGCAATTTTGACTGTCCTGAGGAAATATCGAACTCATTTTCTAACAAGTGGTATCAGAGCGAGGTTCGGTAGACGACCGTGATTGGATGTTCTAGGAAGGGTTTGACTGCGGTGGTGAACGACTAGGTCTTCTTCCCACTCTTTCAGATCCTACCTTTAAACAAATCAGGTCTTCTAGTTTGTCGGGGACAGTCATGGCAGAGAAAACTGCAATTTTGACTGTCCTGAGGAAATATCGAGCTCATTTCCTAACACTATGAAAAAGTGGAGAGAGAGGGAGCAGTTTAATCCGACAGCTGATGAAATATCATGTCAGATTCAACGGCCGTAATCATTTTAACGACTTTAAAATTCATGAATTTGATATTTATTTATATACGGTGGAGATATAGATATATATTGAGAGAGTATTATTTTGTAGTTAATTTATTAAGAAATTAAACTCACATCAAAGGATTCATAAAATGTTTGCAATCAAAATAATTATGGCCACTACACCAAACAAGTGAGGACACGCGGAGCAGCAAAAAATTATACAACAATTTTCAGCGACTTTCTCTCGCGCTGTCAGCGAAACGTACGACGCAGTCCGACCAAACAAGTGAGGAGACGCGGAGGCATTCTGCGAGCACAAATTGTTCTGTACATATGCGCAACGGCACTATTCACGTGCGCATACACATCCAGCCGTGCATTTTAGATCAATCATGTAAGCACTACTTTTGATGTGTAGGTGAAAGGCTGGATTTTCACCCGCACATGAACAATGCCATGCGCATACGTACAGAAATATTACTCTTCTGCGAGATCCACGCAGCAAACCCAATTTTAAAGAATGGATAGCAATTGTACATTATTTGTACACTAGATTATATGTAAAACAATTAAATGAGATTAGTACATTTCTTTAATATTAATTACACACATATAATTAATTTCATTCATATATCCATAAATAACACTAATTACACATATTTTTACATTCAAACGCGTGCATAATTATATTAAAATGGACATCATAATTATTTCCTAAATTACTCGGTTCGTTATTCTCCACGCACGTGCCATAACATGTTAACTAATTACCATCTCCTCCCGGCGAGGAATAATTTGGTACGTTCAACGTTGATGAGCATGGTGCGTGGGACGGCTCAGATGCATCCATCAAACATAAACACAATTTGATGGACAGCACAGATGCACTCCGCGCGCCATACTCCATTTACATGGCGCGCACCATAGAATTAATCCCTCCCGGCGGCGGCATTGCAATTTGGCGGGAGGTTTCTCGTGTTATAACTAAAACACTCTTTTGGTAAATGGTGATGGTCTCCGGGATCATCGCCGTCGTCGGCTTTCGCCATTATCCCCACCGTTCCTTTCGTTTGCAGAACTTTTCTTGGCATCGCCGCCGCAGAACTTGCCACGACGACAAAACCGATCAAAAGAAAGACCACAAGCCGCCACTTCATCGTCATCTTGCAGAAAATCTCGATGCCACTATATTCAAGAACACGGGGGAGTTAATACATGGCATAAAAATTATATTTATACTACGAGTGAACCTTACGGTCAATCACGACAGTACCTCGACTGCGATAGGTTCGGGGCTCCGCCCCTATCAATTATATGATGCAGCTTAAAATAAATACAATATTAATTAATCAACTTTAATAAAGTTGATTGGTTTAATGACAGCTCTTTAAAAATACCGATGATATATCTAATGACAACCTTCCTCGAATAGACCGTTGATATGTCTAATGACAGTCTACCATAGTAGGTATAGGAGCTCTAGTAAAAACTTTTTGAATTTTAATTGATTTTCATCATTCATTTTAATTTTGGAATAATATAATTACTTAAATGGACATTGTATTTTTTTTTAAACAAATTAAAATATATGTCAAGTTATTGAAGTATACAAATAAAAGTATAATTGACATTTTTGAATGTTTAATCAAAAACAACTTTTCCTTTTTAATATTGTAAAGATATTAAAAAGGGAAAAGTACCTTGGTGAAACATTCCTAATACCAAATAAATCTTGTTAATTCGAAAAAAAAAAGATGGCGCTTGAGTGTTTGCGATCGGCGGAAGCGTTGTGCCCCGCACGCCGCTCGATTTTGTCATGCGCACGTGGAATTTGAGAGCGGCAAGAGGGCCGTCGCGCAGAGGCAATGTCATGATCGGGTACTGTCGTGCATAGCGTGGGGGAACTCCATGCACGATCACTCATTTATATATAAGGAACTCTATTTTGTAAAACATTCATCTTTCCCGTTTAACTTTTTATTTATTTCAAATTTTATAACTTGTTATATTTCAATTTAATTTATTATTTATTATAAAAAAAATCTACATATTCCTTCAATTTCTTATGAAAAACATTTTTTCCACAAAACATTTATCTTTCTAATTAAGACAACAAAATTATGGGGATAACAAATAACAATTACAATGTCGTATCGGGACACCGGGGAACCACGACCTCATGTGTGTGTGTGCGCGCGCATATAAATACCGTGGCACAGATCCTAGATCCGCGACACTGGGCCTGCCACCCGCTTGACAGGTCCATGGCCGCATACCAGGGATTCGCACGTGGCAAATCTGTGAATTTGCCTCGACGCACGACTGCACCCCAAGAGCTGCAGTCGCCTCCTCGACTAATTATTAATTATCTTTTTACAGCCAAAAAGAAAGAGGAATGAAAAGAGACCAGCCAATTATTACTATATTCAGCTCATATTTCAAATTAATAATGTATATTTCAAGCTAATAATGTTTGTATTAGGTCTAGCGGAAATTGTCGCCTCCGCTTATTGTATAGAAAACATTTTTCGAAACCGTGGCCCGAAAGCAAGAAAAACTATCGCCGTCGACAACAACGCTCGCGTAGACAACGATCTTTCACAACATTTATTTATATTTTAACATCAACTTACCATTTTTGGGGAAACATTTTTTCAATGATTGTGGAAAAGCATAGAAGTTGTAGTGCATAAATCAGATTTAAACATGTTTAATTTTGTCAGCCAACTACTCTGCCGCTCCCCGTCCCCTATTTCGCATTCGGTGAAACACAGCTCTTCAAGGGGACGTCAGCGACGGGTACAGTTCTACCAAGCCACGTGGGAACCCGGCCCGTGCGCGCCTGCTTGCATATATACGATGGAAATGTAAAAACTAGATGCGGGAAGAAGTACCTTAGAGGGAAAGGGAAGGCGTCTTCGGATGATTTTGCGAACAAGGAGGAGTTAATGTGGTATTTATACATGGAGGATAGGATATGGCTTTTTCAAAATTCAGTGGAGTGCACCACATTTTGTTCTCTACATTTGAATGATGGGTTGGAGGAATTCAAACACTAATTTGGGAAATCAAGATTTTGGTGCTTTTTTTATATTAGATTCTCTCATGTTGGTCATCACTGTAGAGCTAGCTAGTGTTTTTTTGTATATATTAAAGGGCTATTTACCGGGACCTCCCCTATAATTTTGCTAAATTACTGACAGCAGTTTTCATTTTATTACAAAAATCTCCCCTTAAGTTTTCACCAAATTACCCCCCCCCCCCCCCCCCCCCCCCCCCCCCTCGGTGTTCAGTTTCCAGGGGGTATTTTTGTTCGTGGATGGTAGGAAATGAATAGTCCAGGGGAGAGTTTTGTAATGAAATGAAAACTTAAGGGGAGGTTTTTGTAATTACAAAAACAAGAGGGGTGCTCTCAGTAATTATGCTAACTTACCAGGGAGGTTTGAGTAATTATTTCTATATTAAATGATGAAAAATATGATCAAAATTGAATATTTACTTGATATAATTATCCTAATTTTAATTTATGTGGAAATAAAGATGAATTTGTCTATTTCCAATGTTTTAAAAGGATGATGAGTTGGGGTTTTTTTTATTAAGAAGAGTGATGCTATAAGCGGTTATAATATGGCTATTCGTAGTTCATTGATGTCCACAGTTTAGGGTTTTAATCGAAGTTCATTTACGTTTTCACTTTACATTCTTTATTTCCCCTCACACAAATACGGTGGCAAGCTTTGGAGAAAGATAGTGACGGAGGAAGAAGAAGAAGAGTAGGGGAAGATGTGGAGGTTTATTAGAACCCCACTAGCACCATGGCTGAGAGCATAATGAAGCAAAAAGAAAAAAGAAATGGCTCAAAAGTTCGTTTATCTTTTCTCGAATCCAACTTTTGTTTTTGTTTTTATCAAACACGGTAAATACTCGTCATTTCCGCTAGATTGAGTTAGATTTTAGCGTAAATAAACCGATTTAATTGTTGCAAATTCTTTCAAATGTGTGATTGGATGATTTTTTTTCCATCCACATATTTGTTGTGATCATGAGCCACATCCTTTGAAACTGTTTATGTATTCTTTGGGCTTCTTTGATTTATGTTTTTATTTGTTGAATACAATTAGGATAATTTTTTTGAGTTTTAGACTCCGTTTGTCACGGCGGCAGTGATCGTGAATGCAATGGTTATGAACCGTCGATCGTGAACGCCCAACCTCACATAAGGAATTTCATTCACTTTTACGTTCAAAACTAGTTTTTTTTGTGGTTGTCATAATCATTATCATGTCAAACATACATTCTATGACG
Source organism: Dactylorhiza incarnata (assembly GCA_033032865.1). NCBI lineage: Eukaryota > Viridiplantae > Streptophyta > Magnoliopsida > Asparagales > Orchidaceae > Dactylorhiza > Dactylorhiza incarnata. The sequence goes on from JAWHQI010000085.1 coordinate 5,272,486, forward strand.
GTTGCGTTCTTGTCTAAACTCATCGGAGAAAAAATGTCGCGCCAAACGGAGCCTTATTATTGACACATTAACCACACTTCCAATCTATATGGCTCTGTTTGACATGGTGGTGGCGGTCGTAAACACGGTGATCGTCCGGCCTAACCTACGGAACTTCATCCACTTTTATGTTCAAAACTAGTTTTTTTATTGGTGGCGGTCATAACTGATATGTACTCGTATTTATAGGCCGGATTCGGGCGGTTAGTGGGCGGTTTTTCAAAACCCCACTAACCCCACTTTCTCCATCATGACCGGTCAAACCACTACCCAACTTCTCTTTCCTACGTGGCGTAACCGCCACTCGGCGTAACCGCAACTCGGCGTAACCGCCCACTCGGCGTAACCGCCCACTCCGCGTAACCGCCAAGCCCAATCCGGGCTAACCGCCGCCCCCTCTCTCTCGAGAGGGAGGCCGTCCGCCGGCCACCGGGCGCCGCCCCTACCTCAAGGGGACCGGCCGACCTTGGCCAACCCCTCCTTGGAGGGGGTCGGCCATGGCCGCCCCTCCTTCGAGGGGGCCGGCCGCCCCCTCCCTCGAGGGGACCAGCCGCCCCCTCCATGGAGGGGGTCGGCCATAGCCGCCCCCCTCCTTGGAGGGGGTCGGCCCGGCAGGCCGCCCTCAACTTGAGGGGGCCGGCCTTGGCCGCCCCCTCCCTTGAGGGGGGCCGGCCGCTCCCTCCTTGAGGGGGCCGGCTCCGGCCGCCCCTTTCATTGGAGGGGGCCGGCCGCCCCTTTCCTTGGAAGGGGCCGGCTGCCCCTTCCTTGGGAAGGGCCGGCCGCCCCTCCCTCTCCAAGGGAGGAGTCCGGCCGCCCCTCCCTCCTTAAGGGAGGGCGGCGGCCGGCCCTTCTTTCCCGCGAGGAAGAAGGCCGCCGCCACCGCCGCCCATTTTCGAGATTCCGGCGGTGGCCGGCGTCGCCGCTCCGGCGAGATCGCCGCCCGGCGGTTATCAAACCGCCCGATCATAGAAAGATCGCGTATGGGCCGTCCGATCATCCTCTTTTTCTATTTATTTAATTATTTATTTATTTAAAGATGCTAACCGCACACCATAACTACCATAACCACCTCCGAATCCTATAAATAGGACCCCAGGGGTCTTCATTTGGGATCGGATTTCTCTCTCTCTAGGAACTCTGCCTCCGGAAAATCCTCCAACGGACTCCGACCTTTCCGCCGAAGTGAGCGTCGTCCGTTCCGCGGAAGTGAGCGTCGTCTGTTTCGCTAAAGCGAGCGTTGTCCGTTCGCCTCCGACGAACGCACTTGACTCCAGCATACAGGCTCTCCCAACGTGCAGCGAGACCCCTAAACAAGGCAAAGCTCGGAGCATCAGCGAAGCGGTCATCATCCAAAGACACAATTCTACAACCGAAGGGTCCAACACTTAGAATATTATCCTGAGTCACTCAGCATCGTGAGAGGTGGTCTGTCACCCTCCGAGCATCTCTCTCACGCAAAATTGTAAAGAGGCACGGCCTGTCGCCCTCTCCTTCTCCGAAAGCTGTAACCTCCCGTGAAGATAGTGAAGTTCGGTCGGCACCGTCCCGACAATGTGGTTTTTCACCCCGCCTTGGGGTTTTCCACGGTAAAAAGGTCTCCTTGTCCATCGCCGTCTACATTGACTGTTTGCGCCCACCGGCTCGACTCCCGAGCTAAGGCGGACGATTTTAGACCGGACCGCGGAAGAGCCCTGTGCGACCCGCAATAGTTTGGCGCCGTCTGTGGGAAGAGCGTTCCCAAAAGCTCTAGAATTCAGAAGACAGTATCCCAGCACAGTGATACTCGACCGACGGAAATGCCAAGAAAGGCTACTCGTACGACCGAAGAGCCCGCTCACGAAGGGCGGCCGGGATCTGCGCCCTCGCTCTCAGGCGTCAACGTCGCCCCCGCTGAAGAGGTGGTCGCCACGCCTATGGCGGCCATGGAGGAGCGGATGAACCGACTGAAAGAATTCCAAACCGAGATGCTCCTGCTCCTCAGGAACGCCGCAGCACCGCGTGCTACCAATCCCCCTCCACAACAGAACGACATGCCACCTCTGGCAGAGAGCCAACTCTGCGGCGGACACGCCGCTGACGTACATCACACTGCAAGAGATGGGCAGTCCGACACTGCTAGTTCCACCCATCCGCTTCACCGCCACCATTCGGCAGCTACAGTCCCCGATCAGGAGATGAGGAGAATCACACGGGAGGAAATCCGTGAGGTGGTAGCAGAAGAATGCAGACAACTGGGGCGGCCCTCCGCCTATGCTCGGGGGGCACTCGGACGTGGATCCCCGCTGACTCCCCAGATACTAGCTTACCCAGTCCCGCATGGGTTCAAGCTGCCCAGCGTGGAAACCTTTGACGGGACCAACGACCCCCTCGAACACATCAACCACTTCGCAACTGTAATGCGCATCTACAACGCTAGTGATCAACTCATGTGCCAAGTCTTCCCAACAACGCTCAAGGGACAGGCCCGGACGTGGTTCCACTCGCTTAAAGAGGGGGTGATCAACAGCTTCGCCAAGCTGACCCAAGTGTTTGACGAACAGTTTGTGGCAAACAGAAGAGTCGTCCGGGATCCCTCCCACCTTTCCGGAATACGTCAGAACGAAGGAGAAACACTTAAGGACTTCTTCCGCCGATTCACCACCGAGGCTCGACAAATCCCCGGGGTAGACCCGGAGCTCTTACGAGGGGTTTTCCTTGGCGGACTCCGACCCAGCGGTTTCTACTCAACTCTGATGAGGGAAACCGTCCCAAGCTATCCCGACCTCATCCATCGGATAGAGGCTCAAATTGCAGCTGACGAAGCGATAGAGGCCCATCGCCAGCAGTTCGAGGGAGGACTAAAGAGAAAGAAGGAAGAGCCGACCCCGCGACAGCCGGAAGAGCACCGGAACAATGCCCGGCGACAGGATCGGCGCGGCAACAAAGGATCCAACACGTACCGAGAGTATGCGCCGCTCAACACTTCTCGTGCTAACGTGCTTTATGCGATTCAAGACAACCCGGCGCTGCGAAGGCCACGTGAAATCCAGCCAAACAAAGGAGATCCCTCGAAGTACTGTGAGTTCCACAAGGGAGCAGGGCACACAACGGAGGAATGCGTAAAGCTCAAGGATGAAATCGAACGCCTCATCCGTCAAGGCGTTCTCGGAAGGTTCATACAGGACCATACCCGGAACCAGCCACCGGCTCCCCAGGGGGGTCCAGGGAACAGAGAAATAGTAGGGATCGTAGAAACCATCTACGGATCACCTTATGACACAGTCAACTCCATCGCCGAGCATGAGGAACGGGGCAAAGACCGAAACACTCAAACCTCGGGGACAATTTCCTTCGGGGACAAGGACCTCGAGGGGCTGCTCACGCCGCACCAGGACCCCCTGGTCATAAGCGCAGAGATTGGAGATCCCAGCTTCCGCGTCAAGAGAATACTGATAGACAACGGCAGGTCGGTGAACGTCGTCTTCATGACCGCTCTCCAAGGAATGAAGATCCAGAGGGAAAGGATTCAGCAGGCTCCAGGGCCCATACATGGATTCAGCGGAAATCCGGTCCCTGTTGAGGGGACCATCTCCCTCCCGGTAACCTTGGGAGAGTTCCCGAAGCAGGCAACTCACAACATTCAGTTTATGGCAGTTACAACGGAATCACCGTACACCGCGATCTTCGGTCGTCCGCTCCAGGTAGCATTTGGGGCAATCCCGTCCATCCCGCACCTCGACATGAAATTTGTCACCCCAGCCGGGATAGGAGTCGTTCGCGGAGACCAAGAGACGGCACGAGCATGCTACCTACAACAAGTGCAGACCTACGTCCGAGCAACCTCGCACGCCGACACTTCAAGCACCAGATGAACGACCTCCTCGACTTCATCTTTTATCTCAGGAGCTAATGTTTGTGTTATAAACAACTACAGAACTTAAAGGCACACGAACTACCATCTCGTTATATGTGAACCTATGCTCGCTCGTTCTCTTTGTTTAGTAAATGCATGGCTATTCTTAGAGCCAGTTTACTTACAATCGCACGCACTTAAGGATCAGCGAAACCTCGTTATTTCCCGAGGATGGACCCTCGGGAGCTCCATATCAATACAACAAATAACGAGCAAGCGATAGGACCCTCGGTCCTTCCTTGGAGGCAAGGTCGGTCAAAGGATCGTACCTACGCCTATCATAACGGACGATCGGACCCTCGGTCCTCGTCTAAGACAAGCGACAGGACCCTCGGTCCTTCCTTGGAGGCAAGGTCGGTCAAAGGATCGTACCTACACCTATCATAACGGACGACCGGACCCTCGGTCCTCGTCTAAGACAAGCGACAGGACCCTCGGTCCTTCCTTGGAGGCAAGGCCGATCAAAGGATCGTACCTACACCTATCATAACGGACGACCGGACCCTCGGTCCTCGTCTAAGACAAGCGACAGGACCCGCGGTCCTTCCTTGGAGGCAAGGTCGGTCAAAGGATCGTACCTACACCTATCATAACGGACGACCGGACCCTCGGTCCTCGTCTAAGACAAGCGACAGGACCCTCGGTCCTTCCTTGGAGGCAAGGTCGGTCAAAGGATCGTACCTACACCTATCATAACGGACGACCGGACCCTCGGTCCTCGTCTAAGACAAGCGACAGGACCCTCGGTCCTTCCTTGGAGGCAAGGTCGGTCAAAGGATTGTACCTACACCTATCATAACTGACGACCGGACCCTCGGTCCTCGTTTAAGACAAGCGACAGGACCCTCGGTCCTTCCTTGGAGGCAAGGTCGGTCAAAGGATCGTACCTACACCTATCACAACGGACGACCAGACCCTCAGTCCTCGTCTAAGACAAGCGACAGGACCCTCAGTCATTCCTTGGGGGCAAGGTCGGTCAAAGGATCACACCTACACCTATCGAAGACGGACGACCGGACCCTCGGTCCTCGTCTAAGACAAGCGACAGGACCCTCGGTCCTTCCTTGGGGGCAAGGTCGGTCAAAGGATCGCACCTACACCTATCGAAGACGGACGACCGGACCCTCGGTCCTCATCTAAGACAAGCGACAGGACCCTCGGTCCTTCCTTGGGGGCAAGGTCGGTCAAAGGATCGCACCTACACCTATCAAAGACGGACGACCGGACCCTCGGTCCTCATCTAAGACAAGCGACAGGACCCTCGGTCCTTCCTTGGGGGCAAGGTCGATCAAAGGATCGTACCTACACCTATCGAAGACGGACGACCGGACCCTCGGTCCTCGTCAAGACAAGCGACAGGACTCTCGGTCCTTCCTTGGGGGCAAGGTCGGTCAAAGGACCGTACCAACACCTATCTTAACGGACGATCGGACCGACGGCCCTCGCCCAGAACAAGAAATAGAGATTTAAAGCTCTTCTTAGGCAAGTTCGGTAAAAGGACTGCAACTACGCCAAACAAGACGAATAAAACAACCACGGAGCTCTTTCACAATCACACTCTCCCAGGTATCTTTAAACATATCATCACAAAAACAAAGCAAGATGATGTACAAAATCCGGTCAATGAACGGGGACAGATATCACGGCAAACACACGAACAACATACAACTGGATACACATAAAGTACAAGAATGCAAACAAACTGCTATGCGTCAGACGCTAGCCTCGCCCTCCGAGGCATCGGCATCATCTTCAGATAGGTCGCCGACCCCGAGACCCTCCACGTCCACATCACGGACTCTAGCGATCAGGCGAAAAGCCTTCGCCGCACCTCGACGGAAGACGACCTCGCGCTCATCTTCCAGTTGTGGCTCCACCTCTGAGCTCCAAATCTCACCACGGATCTCGTCGGCAAAGGTCACATGATCCTGCTCGTAATCAAGCGAATCTCGGTACTCAGCAACCCCCGCGGCCTTTAACTCAGCAATTCGCTCCTGGGACGACAGGCGCCCCACCTCTGCCTCCAAACGAGCCACGTCTTCAAGGGCCACCACCCGAAGACGGGCGGACTCGTCTGCCTGCTCCTTCTCAGCACGAAGCTCCCCCTGTAACTGTCTAAGCTCGGCGCGCAGACCAGACTCAACCTGGCTGAATCGTGACACATCACGCTCCCGTCTACCACTGGAAATCAACAGGGACTCTTGGGACTCCCGGAGCTCCTTCTGAAGCTGCTCGTGGCTATCCTTCAGACCAACATAATGTTCATTCCAGGTGAGGGCGATATTCGTCTGAATACCAATCTGCAAGAAACAAGAAAATGCTCAGAACACGGACGACATTAGAAAGAAAAAACAAGAGAATCGAAATCACGCTCACCGCAGCGTTCATCGCCTCCAGCGACGACGATACTCGTACTCCCTTTACCAGGCGCCGGCGAGGGACCTCATCGGGAACTCGGGGGGGCAGGAGACTCGAGTACCTCCACATCTGAGACGTCGGGCGCACCCTCGGCTTGAGATTCGCCAACCGCCGCGTCTTTTACTTGCTCTCCCCCTCTGTCTGGAGATCGAGGGGCCGAAATTCGATCAGCACTACGGAAGACAAGACGCCTCTTCGTCCCGCGACCCAAAGGAGCCGCAACAGAACGTTCTGCGTAAGTGGACAACCCGCAAAGAAGCAAACGCTTCTCCTCCACGCCCTTCGACAAGTGGAAAAGGGCCTTCGATAGCGAACCCGCGTCCGTAAAGCCTAGCACCGGGGCAAACTCATGATCTCTTCCAGAAATTCTGCGACTACGACCTGGAAGTGATCTCAATTCCTCAGGAAGAGACCAGGAATTGCGAACATATCCATATAAGGTGTTCCAATGCCGACGATCGACACGACTTTCAAACCTAAGCCATCGCTTATTGCTGTGAACCCCGATGCGTCCACCACCATCAGATTCAACAAAGCACCACTCGCGGAATAAGTCCAGCGAAATCCGAGACCCGTGCTCTCGAAAGAAGGCGGCTAAACCCATCACCCGCATCAAGCCCAATGGCGTGTACTGAGAGACCGGACACGCAAAGAACCTCAGAATCTCCGCCACCTCCTCGCAAGGAGGCAGGCGAAAGCCAGATCGAAAGGAAGAGTCGCATATGGTCATCCATCCGGTTGGAGGATTTTGGGCCCGCTCTTGGATCCCCGACACCTTGATCTCTAAGTCGTCAGGTACATTATACCGCTTCCTCCAGACAGCGATACCTTCAACATTCAGAAGAGAACGACCTCTCATCGGGCGCCCAGAACCTCCGCGCTTAGATCCCTGCAAGAGCAAAGCAGAAAGACAAGTTAAAAATCGGCCAACATTAGCCCCCACACTCCCCGCGCGTCTCCGCGGTCAAAGGGCAGCACATGCAGAAATATCGCGATGTGCGCCCCAGGCATACGACCGGACGCGGTGGATAGGCGCGGACGCATGCACGTGATCGCCCTACATGCACACACCCGCGCGCGCTCACCGCGAGCGCGCGCGCTCACCCCAAGCGCACACGCCCGCACGCGCTCTCCCGGAGCGCGCGCACCCGCGCGCGCTCACCCCGAGCACGTGCGCCCGCGTGCGCTCGCTCTCAGTGCGCATGCCCGCACGCGCTCACCGCGAGCGCACGCGCCTGCCCAAGGCACGCGCACCTGCGCGCGCTCGCCCGGGGCGCGCGCACCCGCGCGCGCACACCCGGGCGCGAACACCTGCACGCGCCCTTCCATCACGAGCGCGCGCTCGCGCTCTTCCAGCGCGTGCTCGCCCACGCGCTCTTCCGGCGCGCGCGCGCGCACTCCCCCGGCCCCGGGGCGCACGCACCCGCGCGCACTCACCCGGGGCGCGCGCACCCGTGCACGCCCGTGCACGCTGTTGGAAGCGGCAGCCCGGGACGCACCCGCTTGCGCCCCGGCGACACTCCACCCACCGCGCCCGTTTGGGTACTCCGCCCCTTCTCCACAACTCATCTCCACAACGGATTAACTTACCTCGCGCACAATCTCGTCGCATTCCGCCATGATGGAAACAAGCGTCCGTAGAGGAAAGACCTTCTCCTCCTTAGCCGAGCGTTCTCCCCGTCAAAGGTCTTGGGGGGCAATTGATATGTACTCGTATTTATAGGCCGAATTCGGGCGGTTAGTGGGCGGTTTTCCAAACCCCCACTAACCCCACTTTCTCAATCATGACCGGTCAAACCACTACCCAACTTCTCTTTCCTACGCGGCGTAACCGCCACTCGGCGTAACCGCCACTCGGCGTAATCGCCACTCGGCGTAACCGCCACTCGGCGTAACCGTCACTCGGCGTAACCGCCCACTCGGCGTAACCGCCACTCAGCGTAACCGTCCACTCCGCGTAACCGCCAAACCCAATCCGGGCTAACCGCCGCCCCCTCTCTCCCGAGAGGGAGGCCGGCCGCCGGCCACCGGGCGCCGCCCCTCCCTCAAGGGGACCGTCCGGCCTTGGCCAACCCCTGCTTGGAGGGGGTCGGCCATGGCCGCCCCTCCTTCGAGGGGGTCGGCCTCGGCCGTCCCCTTGGAGGGGGTCGGCCGCCCCCTCCCTCGAGGGGACCGGGGTGGCCGCCCCCTCCTTGGAGGGGGTCGGCCCGACCGGCCGCCCTCAACTTGAGGGGGCCGGCCTTGGCCGCCCCCTCCCTTGAGGGGGGCCGGCCGCTCTCTCCTTGAGGGGGCCGGCTCCGGCCGCCCCTTTCATTGGAGGGGGCCGACCACCCCTTTCCTTGGAAGGGGTCGGCCGCCCCTTCCTTGGGAAGGGCCGGCCGCCCCTCCCTCTCCAAGGGAGGAGTCCGGCCGCCCCTCCCTCCTTAAGGGAGGGCGGCGGCCGGCCCTTCTTCCCCGCGAGGAAGAAGGCCGCCGCAGCCGCCGCCCATTTTCGGGATTCCGGCGGTGGCCGGCGTCGCCGCTCCGGCGAGATCGCCGCCCGGCGGTTATCAAACCGCCCGATCATAGAAGGATCGCGTATGGGCCGTCCGATCATCCTCTTTTTCTATTTTTTAATTATTTATTTATTTAAAGATGCTAACCGCACACCATAACTACCATAACCACCTCCGAATCCTATAAATAGGACCCCAGGGGTCTTCATTTGGGATCGGATTTCTCTCTCTCTCTGAAGGAACTCTGCCTCCGGAAAATCCTCCAACGGACTCCGACCGTTCCGCCGAAGTGAGCGTCGTCCGTTCCGCGGAAGTGAGCGCCGTCCGTTCCGCTAAAGCGAGCGTTGTACGTTCGCCTCCGACGAACGCACTTGACTTCAGCATACAGGCTCTCCCAACGTGCAGCGAGACCCCTGAACAAGGCAAAGCTCGGAGCATCAGCGAAGCGGTCATCATCCAAAGGCACAATTCTACAACCGAAGGGTCCAACACTTAGAATATTTTCCCGAGTCACTCAGCATCGTGAGAGGTGGCCTGTCACCCTCCGAGCATCTCTCTCACTCAAAATTGTAAAGAGGGGCGGCCTGTCGCCCTCTCCTTCTCCGAAAGCTGTAACCTCCCGTGAAGATAGTGAAGTTCGGTCGGCACCGTCCCGACAACGTGGTTTTTCACCCCGCCTTGGGGTTTTCCACGGTAAAAAGGTCTCCTTGTCCATCGCCGTCTACATTGACTGTTTGCGCGCACCGGCTCGACTCCCGAGCTAAGGCGATCGATTTTAGACCGGACCGCGGAAGAGCCCTGTGCGACCCGCAACAATAACCATTGTCATGACAAACATACATTCTATAATTACGACGTCTTTGTCCAAACTCAAAGCAAAAACATAATTTGTATTGCAAAATATAATAAAATATAAAGAACTTCTATCTGATCAAAACTTATTCAATAACACCACAAAATAAGATTTGCACATATATATGATTCAACTCAAAAGACACGTGTTTGAACCATACGAGGATCGAGATCGATCATACCCTAACTCTAACTTTATATATCTAGGGTGAAGTTAAGTGCACACCCAAATCACAAATTAAAGAACATTAATTCTATTTCCCAACCCCACCCATTCTAAACCTAAGCGTACGCCCCAATCAAAGCACGCTCGCCTTCTACAAGGAAACCCGCAGTCCACGACTCCCTTCACGCTCGCCTATTTCCACTGGCTCCGCCGACCCATTCAGAATCTTCAGGCGCCAACATACCTGACCGCCGAGCCTCCACCCCCGCATCCGAAGTTATGCCCCTTCCCTGTTGCGTCGTCCTCGCACGGCTCCGAGCGTGCTTTTACATCGCTCCCGCTAGTTGCTCGACGCGCACTTAGCACCACTAAGTTTGTAACATGACTTTGACCCGCGCACACTTGAACATTGCAAAATTGATAGTGCGCGCAGTTGCTAACTTCACTTTCCTTCTTGAGACTGCATGATTAGCACATTGCTATCAGAATCGTCAACGAAGCTGCCTGAAGTGCCCAAACTGACCAGGGGGTGAAATCGTCATATTCAGAAAGTGGTGATATGTGTGTTCTCGATCAACGGTCGAGATCGGCCCGTCAGGTGGTTACGGTGGTTGCAACGACGAAATTACCAGGCTGCCCCCGACCAAATCTATAAAAGGGACACCGAATCCTCATTTGAAGGGATCTGGCATTCTGCACCCGAGAGAGCTTTCTGAAGAATTTCTTCAGAGATCTCATTCACGACTCGAAGATCTCCTTCAGTGTTCGAAGATCTCCTTCAGAGTTCGAAGATCTTCTTCGCGGCTCGAAGATCTCCTTCGTCGCTTGAAGATCTCCTTCAGGCCTCGAAGACCTCCTGGGACAACGAAATACTTAGCTTTTTCTGAGAGGTGGCATGTCACCCTCAGAGTCTTTCCTTCAACTGCAACTGTAACTAGAAGCGGTCTGTCGCTCTCGATTCTCGCAACTTTACTTGTAACACTCTAATATCTAGTGAAATTTGGCTGACGCAGATCCGGCCACGTGGTTTTTCACCCTTTCCAGGTTTTCTACGTTAAAAATGTTTTCTTACCATATATCTATTCTTTCTGTGACTATTTGCACATTCGGCTCACTCATAGGCTAAGACGATTCAACTCGCCCGATCTGAAAGAGCGTCGAAGACCTGCAACAATATATATATATATATATAGGGTATGCTGGAAATACGCACAACACGGATTTTCCCTATATCCACGCGTTCGTCGAACGCGGGCTCCGTTCGACGAATACAGGGCTCTGTTCGACTAAAGATATATGTTAATATCCGCAACGCCCGTGTTCGTCGAACGGAGCTCGTCGTTCGTCGATCGAAGCCAGCCCGTGTTCGTCGAACGGAGCCCGCTGTAACGCCCCTGATTTTCCGGTAATTATTTAATTCGGTGATGGCGTGTTTATGACGTCCGGGCGTTACTTTTAACGTCGAGTTAGCGGCGCGCCGCCGTTTGCGTGTTTTCGCGTCCGTTTGGGTCAAGTCGACCAATTTTTGAGATTACCCAGAATTGGAAAATTTTACGTTAGGAAATTAAATAATTTAATTTTAGACTTGCCCGTCAAGTTTCGTTGCGATCCGAGTCATTTTAGAGCATCGGCCCATTTTAGAAGATTTGTATGTATTTAATGTTCGTCATAAACTTCGGTCATTTATATCTCGAGAACGGCACGTCGGATTTTGATTCCGACTTCACCGTTGGATTCATAGCGCCGTCGTTCACCTTAGGCGAAATTTTCGTTGGGCTCGGCGTTCGTTTAGATTTTAGTGCTAATATAATAATAATATTATTATTATCATGAAAATCATATATATATACATATACATGCAAAGCTCCGTTCGACGATCCAGCACAGCCTCCCCTTATGTCGAATCAGCAGCTCCCGTTCGACGAAAACCTGCCCCGTTCGACTTTAGCCCCCTCTGTTGAAGCCTGGAAAATCTCGGCTCCAAAATTCGAATCAATGCAGCCGGAGGCTACTTGCCCAGCGGTTCAACAAGAAGATTTGGTTAGCCACGACGAGCGAAAAGGAGAAATAAAGAACACAACCTCAGGTGCTGCGGCAGGGAGGTCCCACCACGTACCCAGAAGCTCAAAAGAGTCTTCTCCTCCAAAACCACGAGTGACCGAGTTTGGTACTAGGAAGGCACTGGCTATGGAGGATTCTAGCCTGTAAGAGGGGTGCAGCTCTGATTTTTGACAAATGTCATTCCTGGTACCCTTGAAGGTCTATTTATAGGCAAATCCTAAGGGTGGGAGCAGGCGACTAATCCTGACCCCTTGGAGTTGGGTTTTTAGCAAAGAAATAGGCAGACGAGTAGGTAAGGACCTAGGCCTAAACTGGCAAGTTGGTTGGTGTAAGTCGCCCATAGGCGAGAATGTTCATGCTTACGCCCTTCTCGCTTGGCTCGGTTCCTTCTCGCTGGCCTGGTTCCTTCTCGCACGACCGAGGCTGCGTTCGACAAACTCTGGAGGGCTGCGTTCGACGAACTCTTGGAAGGCTGTGTTCGACGAACTCTTGGTAGGCTGCGTTCGACGAACTCTTGGTAGGCTGCGTTCGACGAACTCTTGGTAGGCTGCGTTCGACGAACTCTTGGTAGGCTGCGTTCGACGAACTCTTGGTAGGCTGTGTTCGACGAACTCTTGGTAGGCTGCGTTCGACGAACTCTTGGTAGGCTACGTTCGACGAACTCTTGGTAGGCTGCGTTCGACGAACTCTTGGAAGGCTGCGTTCGACGAACTCTTGGAAGGCTGCGTTCGACGAACTCTTGGTAGGCTGCGTTCGACGAACTCTTGGAAGGCTGCGTTCGACGAACTCTTGGTAGGCTGCGTTCGACGAACTCTTGGTAGGCTGCGTTCGACGAACTCTTGGTATGCTGCGTTCGACGAACTCTTGGTATCTCGGACTGTTGACCTCTGCCTTGACCTTTTGACCTTGACTTCTGCCTACGTGGCTTTGAGTGGGTCCTACCCTCAGAGAATATGGGTTGTACATAATCCCCGCTCTTTGCGAGCAACATAGTTGGTCGGAAAGAATCATCCAACCCATATTTGACGAGTTGCTCCTGGCGGGAAACTAGCTTACTCGGCAGGCATGGGATCTCCCGAAATCTATAAATAGAGGGGGATGGTCCTTCCCTGGTACGCCACTTTTTCACATTCGACGAGATGTTGTCTACCGAGGAGGTAATTGCGAAGGCCGAGCTGCTGATGAAATTGATGAAGAAAACAAAAGGCTCTGATACTCGCAAGAGGAAGAGGGGGTCCTCCGATCGTCGTCCTGACCCGCCGGGCGAGGAGATGCCTCCGGTCAATCCGGTGACCTCTGCGCCCGAGCCCTCCCTCGTGCCGCCGACCGATGAGAGATTGGGGGACGAGATTCCTTGGTCAACTGCCGAGGAGGAACCGCTGAACATCCACCTGGACCCTCTCCGAGAAGGTAATCGTCTTCTCAGGATATTGTGACTCGTGTGCTAACTTTTTGTTGATGCCGACGTTCTTTTGTAGATGGACCTCCCACGGAGGTGAATACGCAGACGCCCCCGGTGGTAGAGCGCGTAGGTTCCGAGCACCTACCTCCTCCACCAGTCCTTCCCGCAGGGGTCGTACCCGAGCGGGAACCTCTTCGCCCGTCATCCCCCATTCCTGAGCGCGTGACAAGAGGGAACCGAATACTGCTAAAGAACTCCAGGGTTACCCTTTCTGGAGTAAGGGGAGGGGAGGGTCTTCCTAGGCCGTGCCTACGGCTCATCTTCCTCGGTGCCCTGATGCTGCGCCCTCGTCTCATAATGGACGGGGTGGTCGCTCAGGGTGCCGACATACTCCTCGGCGCTCACATTCCCCTCGCAGATCTCCTCGGCGGAGGCTCAGTCCTCGGCGAACTCCGTCTCCTCGTCGGGTTATCTCTCCTCCTCGTCGGGACGTTCCTCGGCGATCACCTTCCCCTCCTCATCAACCGAGGGCGGCGCCTGTGCGGGCAGGTATGATCATTGCATCGCGCTGTCTTTACGTGGTTCTTTTTACTAACTCGCTATCTTCCAGCCCGTGCCACGTCTTCGAGGTCAGCTTTTATCGAGGCGCTCGGTCTTCCTACTCGCGAGTATAGGACAAAGATGACTTCGGTCTATCTCGATCTGGAGATAAAGGTAGAAAGGTTGCTGGCCTACGAGGTTCATCGGCGAATAACTTCGCTTGAAGGGCGCGTCTCGAACATTGAAGGATTCGAGCATCGACTTGAGCTGGACGAAGGAAAACATTATCTTATCACCGAGCTGGAGTGCCAGATGGCGGGCATAGAACGACGCTACGAGCCGCTGAGGATGGACGTGCGCGGCCTACGGGCGAGTATTGGGTCCCTCGGGACGTTGAATCGCATGGAGGAGCATATTCGGCTCAGCGAGGAACATTTAGCGAGAGCGAACGAGCAGATGGCCTTCGCGCGTCAACTGGATTTCAACGGGCGGTTTGGTGCTACCTCGGATAGGCGCGACGATCCTCCGGTTAATTAGCATCGCTTGCTAACTTGTATATTTAAGAACATTAGTCTGCGAATATTTGTAATAATCTCGAATTGCTTGCTTGCTTGCTGTAATTTCGAACTATGTTGTTTGATTGCATTCGTGTTGTTTGTATCTTCTGCAGCGCTTCCTCGTGTTTTTGCAATTCGTCGCCTAGACGCGAGAAGGGTGGTTAACACATCGCATTTAATGTATTAGGTGGGACTTCGGTATAGGCGAGAAGGTAGACACCTCGCATGCGCTCACATCGCGACCCCCCCCCCCCACCCGATTTCTATAAATAGGGGGGTAGGGGTCAAAAATCGGCGCGCTTTCTCGAAGTTCTTTAATTGCATTACTAGCTCGCTTCCTTCTTCCTACTCGTTACAATGACGCCTTCGTTAGATGTTGAAGCTCGCCGCTTGGCTTATGCCGAAAACTTCGTCGCGCATAAGTTCAAGAAATCTGTCACTCGCGCGGACGACCTGGAGAGGTTCGTCCATCAGCATCTCGCGCCAGGCTTCTGCGTTTGCCTTCCCGCTTCCGGCGAGCGGATCAACACCTTCTCGGAGGGAAAGCTCGCCTTTTCCCTCTCGCACTTCGAGGTCGGCCTGCGCCTTCCTCTCTGGCCAGAATTCTGTCAGATCCTGAGGTACTATGGCTGGGTCCCCGCCTAGATTAACAC
Source organism: Dactylorhiza incarnata (assembly GCA_033032865.1). NCBI lineage: Eukaryota > Viridiplantae > Streptophyta > Magnoliopsida > Asparagales > Orchidaceae > Dactylorhiza > Dactylorhiza incarnata. The sequence goes on from JAWHQI010000085.1 coordinate 5,287,561, forward strand.
GAATGGGGTAGCGATCATCATCGGCTACCTATGCTTCCTTTGCAGCGAGAAGATCGCCTTTGACCTGGACGTCTTTCGGAAGATCTTCTACATGGGAGCGACCAAGGACGGGGTGATCTTCTTCGTCAGCCATCACTGCAAGGTGGTAGGGATGTCGAACAAGGTCCACCGGTGGAGCGAGAAGTTCATCTTCGTCACCGGTGACTTCTCTCATATACCAAATCGCCCTCAGCAACGACCACCCGCGGCGCTCTCCACTCCCATGCTTCGAGGCCATCGCGAGGAACTCTTTCTCGCCTTGAAGAACAAAAAACTCGACACCGAGCTCTGGCGAAAGAACGTCGACCATCTCGCCTATGTGCAGCCTGGCGAGGGTAACATTTCTTAGTCGCTTAAGTTGGTTGCATCTTTGCTTCTTTGTCTAACGTATTTCTTCTAGGCTGCCGACATCTACCTTCCGCGCCTCTTCCTGTGGGGGGTCAGACCCCGCCTCCTCTATCTCCCGTGGTCGATTCGGCTCAGTTGGTGATGAGGACTGTTGAAGGTGCCTTATCAAGGGTGGCAAGGGTTCGAGACCTGCCATCAACATCCCACTGTAGGTGAGAAACAGGCTCAGCCATGGGTGGGGTGCACCGGACTGCAGTCCTTGTCCAACCGCGGCAGCCAGCCAGCCAGGGGTGGGCCCAAGGTACGTCCTGGGCCTTGGCCGGGGCCAGCCAGTAAGGTGGAGCGGGCCTCTGGTGTGGTGGTTGGGCCGGGTTGTTACAACGAGGAGGAAGAAGGCGAGCAGGATTCTCCTCTGTCTGGAATCCCTCCTGGGGTTGGCGACACGACCGAGATCCTTCGCGCTGCGGGATGGCCGGCCGAAGGCGAACCACCGGCTACCAAGAAGAGGAAGAGAAAGGAGGTCGCCCAGCGTGTGGCGGCGGAGCGGGCACGCGAAGAGGAAGAAAGCGTTCCCGAGAACCACCCGAATTTTGGGCAGGGTTCGCTGAATAGGGGTTGGATGGAGAGCCGCTGATCTCCTGGAGCAGGGAGCGTAGCGAGGGCTCCCTGAGTACTATCCTGCCTTCGTGGAGCGAGGATGAGGTCCCGAACGACGATGCTTTCAGCGTCTTGTTCGGACTCTATGGGCGCGATGATGGGAAGGTGCTGCAGGAGGCTTCCCCTCGCTTTCTTGCTGACCAAGGATCGCGAGCTATGTTGCGTGCCTCGGAGCTCTTCCATCAGACCGCGCGGAACCTTCTCGGCGCCGAAGAGGAAATCGCACTTCATCGGAAGCTTACAATGGATGTCGAGAAGCGTGAGGAGGAGGCCTTAAAGCGTGCCAAGGCTGCTGAGGACAAGACCGAATCCAGCCGAGGTTTCGAGGTGATCTTGGTATTTCACGCTAGAACTAGGCTTAAGACTCATTCTTTTTCTTCTAGACCTTATAACCCATCCTTCTCGCGCATGCAGGAAGAACAGTTGGTCGCGGCTGAGAGAATCTCTAAGCTCGAGTGCAATCTGCGGGCGAGCCAGGTCTTGCTGGAGGCGACGCAGATTCGTAATATCGAGTTGGAATCAAGGATGGTTGCCTATACCTCCTCGGAAGCTGGACCTTCTCGCCGGCCTGCAGGATCGTTTATGACTTCGCAGGAGCTCTCGTCTCTTCGGCGCGAGATAGCTCTCGCCGCCGGTGACTTGGTCTTCGCGAAGCTTTCGGTAGCTGGCTTGCTGGTTCCGGGAGCGGAGAACTTGACGACGGAGGGGCTTTTGTCTGATATCCTGAACGCAAGCGAGGAGGAGGACGATGAGGAAGAGAATGAGTCAGATTCAGCCGACTATGCTCCATCGTCTAAGTGAAGCTTTGTATTGAACAATTTTGATGCTTCTCGCGGCTCTGCGAGTATATATATTTTTTGGTAGATAACATTCTTTTTTATAGTGATATTTATTTCCTTTGTGGATTTTTCTTGTACCATTGTGATGTCGCTAGGCTCATAGGCTCGCTCGTGCATGTTTACCTGTCTTTCTCGTCCGGGCGACTTAGGATGAGATCGGGGTTTGCCGACTATCTCACCTTACTCGCTTCTTCGACCTGTTCGTCCATATCCTGGATCCTCGCCCATTGGATTACTCGCACTTAACCATGCGAGTTGGTTTCCTACTCGCACCCTGACTGCTGAAACGAAGTTATATAAGGAAGGACGGTCCGGGGTTCTAAGGGGACATACAGTCCCGATAGTCTCCATTCTAGTGCGATGTTGGTGCTATTGAAGAGAACGACTCAGTAGGGAATGACTGTCGGGGTGGTTTCAAAGGACATCTTCCAAGGGAACACCAACATCCCAAGGTCTCCATCATGCTGTTGAAGGGGTCGACACAGTAGGGAATGACTGTCGGGGAGGTTCCAAAGGATCACCTTCTAAGGGAACACAACATCCCAAGGTCTTCATCCTGCTGCTCTTGTTGATGTTGTTGAAGAGGTCGACATAGTAGGGAATGACTGTCGGGGAGGTTCCAAAGGAGCTCCTTCCAAGGGAACACAACATCCCAAGGTCTCCATCCTGCTGCTCTTGCTGATGTTGTTGAAGAGGTCGACATAGTAGGGAATGACTGTCGGGGAGGTTCCAAAGGAGCTCCTTCCAAGGGCACACAACATCCCAAGGTCTCCATCCTACTTGGATGTTGGATGCCGACTCAACCTGTTTCCTGCTGCTCAATAATTTAACGGGGAGTTAAGCACACTTAAGCACATTAACTCACATGATTGGAAGAAATAATCGAAATTGAATCACTTCGCAGCGGATTCTGAGCCTTCGAGGGTGCACGATACCTTTATTCAAGGATCTCCTAATCGGTTAAGTGGGCCATCCCTTCGTCGAATTGGGAGGTCGGCGTCCAGACTTTTTTCTGATAATCTTACCAGCCGGATAAGAGGTGCGATCGGGGGGTTCCTGCAGCCAACGTGCAAAGGGGGAGCTGATCTCGACCGTCAGTGCAGAGGCTTGGTCTTATGAGAACTCACCACCGAGGCACCGTCCTATCACCCGTTCTGGGTTTTATCAGGATTAAGTCGGAGGCCAGTTTCCCAACCTTCCGTGGAGATAGACTTCACCCATTTTTAGATAATTGCTCTTTAAGAAAAAAGGGAGCTCTCACAGCCCGTCCTCCAGGGGCGAGGAATGTATATTCATCGTGGGGAGTTACAAAAGAGGAGAATACATCTTCCCTGCTCATGGATAAAACCTTTTCAGGTCGTCGCCGCTCCAGGTATTCCCCAGTAGCTCTCCTTCTTGGTTCTGTAGGCTATATCCTCCTGTTGGAAGTGACTCGTGGATGATGAAAGGTCCCTCCCAATTAGGGTTGAGCTTTCCAACGGTGGCCGATCTCCCGGCCGCGTCCACCTTTTTCAAGACTAGATCACCTGCTTGGAAGTGCTTGAGACGAACGTGTTTGTCGAAGTGTCTCACCATGCGACGCTTGATCTCCTCTTGTCGAGCCGAGGCTAGATCTCGGAGCTCTTCGATGTAGTCGTGGGACAACTTCTGAGCTTCCTCATTCTCCAGTCGCCATTCTTCGTCTCCGTCTTCTGCTGCAATCACCCTAGGACTTCTGACCTCGAACTCTACTGGAATGAGAGTTTCGGACCCGTGAGAGAGTTTGAACGGGGTTTCCCCTGTGGCTGAGCTAGGAGTGGTTCTCAAAGCCCACAACACTGAGGGGAGCTGCTCTGCCCAATTACCTCTTAGGTTCTCGACTTTCTTTTTCAGTAGGTTGATGATTAACTTGTTGGCGGACTCCACCTGTCCATTGCTCCTGGGATGATGTACTGACGCGAACCGGAGATCAGTTCCGAGTTGTCTGCAAAAATCTTCCAGCTCTAAGCTGACGAATTGGGGACCATTGTCGGTGATGATGGCGAGGGGGATTCCGAACCTGCAGACGATCTCTCCCCAGATGAAGTTCTTCACGACTTGAGAGGTGGTCTTGGCCAGAGCTTTGGCCTCGATCCACTTGGAGAAGTAGTCGATCATGACGAGAACGAACTTCCTCTGACCACTAGCTGAGGGAAAAGGACCTATCAAATCCATCCCCCAGATAGCAAATGGCCACGGGGCGGTGATCGAACGAAGTTGTTGGGCCGGTCGTAATTGAAGGGGGGCGAACAGCTGACACTTCTGGCACTTTTTTGAGAAGACCTCTGCGTCCTTGCGGATAGTGGGCCAGAAATAGCCATGCCTCAAGATCCTTTGCTCCAAAGTGCGAGTCCCAGAATGTCTTCCGCACTCTCCCGAGTGGATCTCTTCCAACACTCGAGGTACTTCATCTTCAGAGACACATCTAGACAGAGGGCCTGAGATGGTCTTGCGATACAGCTCCCTGTCTTGCAATAAGTAGAACGCCGCCTTGTACCGAAACTTTCTTTGGTCTCCCTCCTCCACCGGAAGCTGCCCGGTGTTCAGGAATGTTACGAACGGATCCCTCCACGAGGGGCGCTGATCGATATCCATTATTTCCCCTTCTTTGATGGATGGTTGAAATAGCTCCGTGATGGTCCCTCCTGCTCTTGGCCCGTATTTAGCCAGACGATCCGCTGTCGAGTTCTCCTCTCTCGGTACGTGCTCGACGAAGAAGGATTGGAAGCTCCCAATCAACCCGTTTACCTTTACGAGGTACTTTTGAAGGATGATGTTGCGTACTTCAAATTCTCCCCGAATTTGAGACGCGACCACCATCGAATCAGTGAAAGCCATGACATCTTGGATACCTAGCTCCTTTGCGAGGCGCAAGCCCGCTACGATGGTCTCGTATTCTGCCTGATTGTTCGTGACGGGGAAGAGGATCTCGACCGCTTGCTCGATCCTAGTTCCCTGTGGGCTGACAAGAACGATGCCCACCCCCACAGAGCTCTTGCCTGAGGCTCCGTACACGAACATCTTCCAAGGCATGGGAGTAGAAGCCTCCTCTCTCGGCTCCGCCTCTACCGAGAAGTCAGCTAAGAAATCCGCTACCGCCTGTGCTTTGATCGCCACCCGGGGTGAGAAGGAGATATCAAACTCGCTGAGTTCTACCGACCACTTTGCCAGCCTTCCTGAATGCTCCACCCCTTCTAAGATATTTTGGAGAGGATGGTCAGTCACGACTTGGAAGAAGTGAGCTTGAAAATAAGACCGGAGCTTCCACGCCGATACCACCAAGGCGAAGGCGAGCTTTTCCAAGATTGGATACTTCAACTCCGCCTTCTTGAGCACCTGGCTGACATAGTAAATGGGGAGCTGATTCCTTCCTTCTTCCCGGACCAGTACGAAACTTACCGCTTCCACCCCTACTCCCAGGTAGATGAGTAGGTTTTCGCCTTCTTTCGGGCTCTGAAGGAGAGGTGTCTGAGTCAACTGCTCCTTCAGCCTACCGAACGCCTTCTCGCATTCGTCGGATCATGCGAAGTTCTCGCTCTTACGGAGCGTCTTGAAAAAGGGAGAGCACTTCTCTCCTGCCTTGGACAGAAAACGGCTAAGGCCTGCCAACCTTCCTGTCAGTCTTTGAACTTCTTTCATTGTCTTTGGCGAGGTCATCTCCAGGATTGTCTTAACCTTGTCAGGGTTCGGCTCTACTCCCCCTGGGGTGATGAGATGGCCTAGGAACTTTCCCCTTCCAGCTCCGAACACGTACTTTGCTGGATTGAGCCTCATTTTGAACTTCCTGAGCGTCGCGAAGGTTTCCACCAGATCAGCCACATGCTCTTGGACAATTTTACTTTTTACCAGGAGGTCGTCGACATATACCTCCAGATTCCTCCCCTTTTGCCCCTTAAACACGTGGTCCATCATCCGCTGGTAGGTGGCTCCGGCGTTCTTCAAGCCAAAAGGCATCATCTTATAGTTGTAGCAGCCATCACCCGTGATGAAGGACACGTCGCGGCAATCAGGGGGATGCATCCGGATCTGGTGGTATCCTAAAAATGCATCGAGGAAGCTCATTACAGAAGACGACTGAATCAACCAGCGCGTCGATCCGAGGCAAGGGATAACAATCCTTCGGGCAGCTTTTATTCATTAACGAAAAATCCACACACATTCTCCAGCCCCCCGCACTCTTCTTAACCATTACAACGTTTGAGACCCAGCCTGGATACTGGATCTCGAACACAAAACCTGCATCCAGCAGTTTCTTCACTTCCTCTCGGATAGGTCCAACCAACATGGTGGCACTGGACCTCTTCTTCTGGTGGACGGGCTTAGCGTCGGGTCCAGATTGAGATGATGGCAGGCAACCTCTGAATCGATCCCGAGCATCTCAGCGGCACTCCAGGCGAAAATGTCGACGTTCTCCTCTAAGCACATCGCCATCTCCACCTTCTCGCCGACCTTCAGCGATCCTCCGATCTTCAGCAACCCAGATACTCCCGCTGCGGAGAGTACCTCGATTTCTTCTACCTCCTCGGACACCTCCAGCCTGGCCGTGCTCCCCAGCATCCTCTCAAACTCCTCCACGTCGGCCATCCAGCTGATAGTGCTGACGACACTGAGGTAACACTCACGGGCGGCTCTTGGATCGCTCCTGATCCTCACCTGAACGTCCCCCTGGCAGTACTTAAAGCACTGATGGTAGGAGGATGAAACGGCTTTGAAGGTGTTTAGAAGCGGCCTTCCGAAGATGGCATTGTAATAGCTCGGGGCGTCTACGATGACGAAGCGGCAGGTAAGGGGAGTGCCGTCGAGCGTTACCAGGAGATCTACTCCTTCCTCCACCTCCTTCTTCTCTCCGGAGAAGCCAAAGAGGGGACCATCCGGCGCCCGGACTCTTCCTGCGCCGATGCCAAGCCCGTCAAACGTCTCCTTGAAGATGACGTTCACGGAACTACCGTTATCGATGAGGATTCGATCCACGGTGAAGTCCTTCATTGATGCTTGGATCACGAGGGCATCATGGAAGGGGTTCTCATTCCCCAGCATGTCCTCTTCAGAGAAGGTGATCTCTTCTGATGGGGGCGATGCTTGTGAGGTCGAGGCGACACTCCTCCGATTGATCTGATGGAGACTTCCCTTGCGGGAAGATCCTAGCCTTACACCTTCGTGGATCACCCCCACTCCTCTGCCTCCTTGGGCCACATCTCCTCGACCTCCTTGGTCGACTCGATCCTCGTTTCTCCTTCGACCGACGACTTGAACTGTCGGCGGCTCGCCAGGGGCTTCAATCCTCTAAAGCTCCCCTCCTGCTTCCCCCGCTGTCAGCCTTCTCCTGGCTTCCCAAAAGTCAGGGCAAGCCATCGTCCCGTGACCTGCCACTTGATGCAGGGCACAAAAGAGGGGGATCTCCTCTTCCTTCCACGTCTTCCGCCGATTCTTCTTTCCCTGCCGGTTGTCACGCCTGGCAACCGTCATCGCTTCTTCCCTCCTTCTTTCCTGACTCCTTTCTGGTTGATCGTAGCGCCTTCTTTCCGGGGATCTCCTTCCCCTTTCCTGACGATGGGGTCCCCCTGCAGGCCTCCAAGGTGGACGATTAGCGGGGACTTGGTATCGTCTTTTCTCTTCCCGACGCTCTGGGGCCTCGATGAGTCTCCTCTCATCGTTCCTTCTTAGCTCCTCCTTCTTCCTTTCCTCCCTGCCTCTTCCTTCCGGCTTCCGCTTCTCTGCCTTCCTGGGCTCCTCCTTCCTCTTCTCGGGGGTCCTTTCCTCTTCCTCCTCCTCATCTTCCTTGGTCACGCGGGTGAGCCTGGCTAGGAAGCCGCGGTTCGAAGCTTCACCCTGGACGAATTGATTGGCCCTTTCGATGAGATTGTCGTAGGAGTATGGAGGGATCCTACCGATCTCCAACTTAAAGAGGCTTTCACGAAGGCCGAAGGTCATGGCCAGCTGCAATGTGCGACCATCCACCTCCTGGATGTGCATCACCTCCTCCTGGAAGCGGTCGATGTAGTCCCCCAATGTCTCATTGGCCCCTTGCGTCAGGTGGAAGAGGGTCGTTGCCTCCTTTTTCAGCTTCTTGGCCGTGGCGAACCGCATGTTCAGCCCCCGACACAAGTCCTCGAAGCAGTATATGGAACCTTCCGGCAACTGGTGGAACCAGTCCCTTGCCTTCCCTCAGAGGGAAATCGCGAACAGTCTGCATTTGAAGGCGTCAGACATGGTCCGGATGGAGGCGACATCCTCGAACCACTGGATGTGATGGATAGGGTCCTCCCTCCCCGAGTAGTAATTCATCGCGGGATCTCTGAACCCCTCCGGCACTGGTGCGGCAACGATCTCCTCGCAAAAGGGGCTCCTCCCCCCAATCTGGAGACGACCTTCATTTTGGCGAGTATCTCCTCCATACTCACTAGCCTGGCGAGTATTGTAGTATCTCGCCTGCTCGTCTTCCTCGCGGAACCGAGTTCCGCCAGCTCCTTGCGACGCCTGCAGACCAAACTGCGACCTCCTTGGTCGCTCGAACTCCTCGACATGCTCCTTCCCTGCTCGCTGAGTGCGAGCACCTTCCTCGGATGGACCCGGGCGATGAGGCGAGGTCGTCGTTCCTTCCATGCGAGGTAGAAGAGCTGCTCGCATGGAGCCTTCTATCCTCCGCGCGAATTCCTCGAAAACAGCCAAGGATACGAACTCGCCACCTCGGGTCGGGTTTCCCGCCACATCCTCGTGGTCGCTAACTGTAACCATCTCGCTTTCTCAACCAGACTTTCTTCCTCTGACTACGATCCACGCTCACCGCTCCAAAGTGTTGAAGCCTGGAAAATCCCGGCTCCAAAATTCGGATCAATGCAGCCGGAGGCTACTTGCCCAGCGGTTCAACGAGAAGATTTGGTTAGCCACGACGAGTGAAAAGGAGAGATAAAGAACACAACCCCAGGTGCTGCGGCAGGGAGGTCCCACCACGTACCCAGAGGCTCATAAGAGTCTTCTCCTCCAAAACCACGAGTGGCCGAGCTTGGTACTAGGAAGGCACTGGCTAGGGAGGATTCTAGCCTGTAAGGGGGTGCAACTCTGATTTTTGACAAGTGCCATTCCTGGTACCCCTGTGGGTCTATTTATAGGCAAATCTTAAGGGGGGGGGGGGGGGGAAGCTGGCGACTAATCCTGACCCCTTGGAGTTGGGTTTTTAGCAAAGAAATAGGTAGGCGAGTAGGTAAGGACCACGACCTAAACTAGCGAGTTGGTTGGTGTAAGTCACCCATATGCGAGAATGTCCATGCCTACGCCCTTCTCGCTTGGCCCGGTTCCTTCTCGCTGGCATGGTTTCTTCTCGCTGGCATGGTTCTTTCTCGCACGAGCGAGGCTGCGTTCGACGAACTCTGGAGGGCTGCGTTCGACGAACTCTTGGAAGGCTGCGTTCGACGAATTCTTGGTAGGTTGCGTTCGACGAACTCTTGGTAGGCTGCGTTCGACGAACTCTTGGTAGGCTGCGTTCGACGAACTCTTGGTAGGATGCGTTCGACGAACTCTTGGAAGGCTGCGTTCGACGAACTCTTGGTAGGCTGCGTTCGACGAACTCTTGGTAGGCTGCGTTCGACGAACTCTTGGTATTTCGGACTGTTGACCTCTGCCTTGACCTTTTGACCTTGACTTCTGCCTATGTGGCTTTGAGTGGGTCCTACCCTCGGAGAATATGGGTTGTACACCCTACTTTTCAGCGGTTCTCCTTTCTGAGCCTTATTATTATTTTATTATTATTATTATTAACATATGTTATGTTGCATAAAAAGAAAACCGAACCTAGCCTCTTCTTCTTCATTCTGACCGAACCAGAGAGAAAATCGAGCGACGGGAGTGGCGTTTTCTTGAATCTTCCGGTCGCCGCCGACGGAGCTCCGGTGGTCGAAATCGCGAACCGAGCATAGATCTGGAAAGCTCTCGACGAGAGCTTCGCACTCGTGGTAATTTCCTTCCGTTTCGTGAAACTTTTTCGTCAGGTTTTTCGTGCCCTAACCTCTTTTAGCCCGATCTCTTGTAGATCTTGACTCCTCCCGCCTTCTCTTACCCCAATCTACAACGTGGAGCGATTCGGAAAGTTTTTCCAGCAAAACCTAAGGCAAGTGGTGATCTTGCTCTTGCTCTTCCTCTTTGCCATATAACAGCTCCAAGCTGGCGCTCTTGATCTAGCTGTGCTATATCTCCTTTATATTCTCTAATTATTGCTGCTAATAACTTGACATTTTGCAGTTAAAAAAAGGATTTTTGTTAACATTATATCTCCTTTATATTCTCTATTTCTACTCGCAATATGGTAGGTTATGTTTTGTTGGGCCTCGCCCCTTGTTCATTGAAAGTTTCATGAAATGTGAATATTGTTGGGGGTCGTACACGATGTTGGCGGTGTCACCGGTGCGATGCTCTTTTAAAATAATAATTCTGTTGGAGGTCGTACACGATGTTGGCGGTGTCATCGGTGCGATGCTCTTTTAAAATAATAATTTTGTTGAAGGTCGTACATGATGTTGGCGGTGCCACCGGTGCGATGCTCTGAGGGTCGTGACGATGTGAGATGGTATTATCCCCGCACGGCTTCTCCTTTTTGATGAGTTGATCAGTCTCTATAATTTGAACAAAAGTAACATGATTAATAATATAGATGTTGATGGTTAATTGTTTATTGCGAGTTCTGACCTTACCTGGGTTCACACCTTTGTTTGGTGAACGCTTTTCTGCTGATTATTAGTTGCTTCTGTTGTTTCCTTTTTCTGTTGATTATTTACGGCTAGTTTTGTCGTCACTGATCCTTGCAGCTACTATTTCCCTCCAGTCTCGCGGAGGTTTTCTTACTTTCTTGTTTTCTGCACCACATGTAACTTGTTTATGAGGTGTTCGTTCCTTGAATGCCTCAGGTTCTGGACAGTAACAGGTGTTAGTGCGGAGTCGCGTTGGATGCTGTTTCTGATCCTCTTAAGGTAGGGTTCCCTGTGAACTTGTCGTCCTATGGGTTCGTGTCAGGTGTTGACGCCCATGGTGCCGTTTGGTTAGACTTTTTCTACCTTGCTGTTGTTACTTGTTGTTTACTTTTGAATACTTGTTCTGGAATGGTTAGATGTGGGTTGGCTTTTTAGCCCCCTTTCTTAGATATACTAAGGCATTTTAGAGCATTGCATATCATGATTTGAAATGTTTATCTCACTACTTTCTGCGCATGATAAATTTACTTATATATATATATTAAAATCTAGACGTACGATCATGCATGGTGCACCTCACTTGGTCTTCATGTACATTTAGGCCACTAAGTAACTAAATCAAGTATTTTTCCGCTGCGTAAAACTATATCTTAAAAGCGTGGACTAGTTGATCCACCTAGCCGAGGGACACAGCTTTGTTAATTTTCTGCATAAATAATATTTGAATTACCTTGAGTTAATAATAATAACTTCTTTGAATTGCGAGGGACGATGAGTTGTCTTAACGTCCGTAGGTGTCCCCTACGTGATGTGACATCACAATGCGTAGCTTTCCCTACTCTGATAGCATTTTAAATGTTGGGAAAATGCGGGTTGTGACACCCGCCGTTAGCCCGCCGTTCGTCGATCGAAGCCATTCCACGTTCGTCGATCGTCGATCGTGGCCATTCGCCATTCGTCGATCGGCGAATGGCCACGTTCGACGAACACGATCGACGAACGACGAATAAGCTTCGATCATTAGCCCGCGTTGGTCGATCGTGGTTCGGAGCCGTGTTCGTCGAACGGAGCCCCGTGTTCGTCGAACGGAGCCCCGTGTTCGTCGAACGGAGCCCGCGTTCGTCGAACGCGCGGATATAGGGAAAATCCGCACTGCGCGTATATACATTAATCCGATATATATATATACATATATCTTTACCATATATAAAGAAATATCAAACTCATGAATTTTAAATCCGTTGAAATGATTACGGCCGTTGAATCTGGCATGATATTTCATCAGCCGTCGGATCAAACCGCTCCCTCTCTCTCCACTTTTTCATAGGTCTCCTAAACCTACTAGAGGGTGACCTAAAACTATGAAGGTGTAGAGTACCCTACAACATGAAATTACGATTTTACCCTTAAATTTATTGAAAAATAAGTGTCACATGACCTGTTTTTTTAATCTCATAAAATTTGTCAATGGTGAGAATTGAACTCAGGTCTCCACTATGTCAACCAAAGATGACAACCATCACATCATGGAGTTTTTGTTGAACAAAATTAAATTAAGTTTTATATATACTGATATAAATATAGATCGCCCCCGCAGAAAGTCGCCGCCCCTGCCGAATGTCACCCCCGCCGAATGTCGTCGCCCCTGTCGAATGTCATCCGCCGAATGTCGCCGCCCCTGCCGAATGTCATATCACCCCTGCCGAATGTCGCCGCCCGCACGGAGGGCCCCGTGCCCTGTCACTCGTATATATATACCATATATAAAGAAGTATCAGATCCATGAATTTTAAAGCCTTTGAAATGATTACGACCGTCGAATCTGACATGATATTTCATCAGCCGTCGGATCAAACCGCTCCCTCTCTCTCCACTTTTTCATAGGTCTCCTAAACCTACTAGGGGGTAACCTAAAACTATGAAATGTAGAGTACCCTACAACATAAAATTATGATTTTACACCTAAATTTATTAAAAAGGAGTGTCATATATGACCCATTTTTTAATCTTACAAAAATTGTCAATGGTGAGATTTGAACCAAAGTTTCCACTATGTAAAGCAAAGATGACAATCATCATACCATATAGTTTTTGTTGAACAAAATTGAATTAAATTTTATATATACGTATATAAATATAGATCGCCCCCGCCGAAAGTCCCCACCCCCGCCGAACGTCGCCGCCCCTGCCGAATGTTGCCCCCGCCGAATATCGCCGCGCGCCCCTTTCGAATGCCGCCCACGTCGAATGTCGCCGCCCTTGCCAAATGTCGCCGCCCGCACGGGGTCTCGTGCCCTGTCACTCGTATGTATATATATATAATGTTAAGAGATATGTATAATATCTTAAAAGATAAGGTTAGCGAATAATAAAATTAATAAGTTAACCGTATAGTATCAATAAAAATAGTGAACATTATTTTATAATAATTATTATTAATGTACTATATAATTATCACTATTAAATATTTTAAATACTATAATAAATTATAAGATTGATTTTTAGCCTATAAATAGCTCTACAAAGTATGATAGTTTTATATACAATTAATATTTCTCTCTTCTTTCTTCTTGAGTTTTCATATTTTCGATACAGTTATCTTGCGATACTATGTTTGATTCATCCAGTGAAAGTTCGAGTGCTCTGTGCTTCTTCAATGTCTGTGCACATCAGAGTTACGAGATAATCTAGCCGGGTGTTGTATCTTGTAGAAGTGAAAATCAGTTGAAAGCTCTGACGGAGGGTGATGCAACTTCTTTAGAGCAGTGATCACACGCCTTACCTAGACTCGATTTCTTACTCTAATATTTCATATCATTTTACCTCATGTCATTTTGAATATTATTTGTTTGATTCCGAAAATTCTATTAAAGCATTTTATATTTTAAAAATAATATCATTATCTAAGCAAAATTTCTAACATTTTCGACGCTACAGTTTCGAAGGTTTGTTACCTAAATTCGATGTGTTTATTTGTTGATTTCTCTTGGTTATCTACTGTGAAGGGGTGATTTATTTCTTCCTTCGTTTATATAGAAATCATTTATTTTGTTGACTCTCTAATTTCTTTCTATATTTGTTGATTTCTCTTGAAGTTTAGGCAAATACCCGCATTCTTCCTCGAAATTTCTTATGAAAAAGACTATCGGTTTTGAAGCAAAGAAAAAAATATCAAAATTATCTAACATTTTGACCTGCAAATAAATTTTCATGGTGTGCACAAAATCAAATATAACATGCATATAACAACACTATATATGAATAAACCATCACTAGTTAAAAATAATCATTTCACCCCACTGCTTGTTGTCTAGTGTGGTGGAGAATCTATCACAAATTGCTCTACCCATCCATATATTTCAACTGCTACCCGCCTAGTATTTTCTAGCTAAATCCGACGTCTAATCTTCCCATTCATTTCCAACTATATTAAAAGTTATAAAACAATCATTTATAGGTAGAAAAATTCCAAAATTATGTTTAATGTGAGACTATATATTATATATATTTATACCATGCATGTATAAGTGAAGATGAATCTTCGGTGTAATATTCATTATTTCAATTATAGCTCTCTTTCTTAAATTATTTATTTACAAGACACTTTGTTCACACTAGGGCGAATATTCATGTAAGATGACAACAATATGTATGTATCTATATTTATGTGTGTGTGTGTAATAAAAGTAATATGGTAAATAATGAAACTAGCTCTTGATGTACATAAAAGAACATAGCACATCTTGATTTCAGAAACATATTTTGGTCAATTTGTGGATAAAAAATTTTATCTTTGAATATTATTTATAGAGGTCTTTCTTTATCAAAAGAAGAAGAAGAAGAAAACTTTGCAATAAGGGATGTTAAGGTGTGTCATAATTAATGTGATATTACCTTCATCTCATAAGAAATATGGATTGAGAGTTGTATATGGCTCACCCAATTGATTTAGAGTATCTAAGAATTGCATGTTTGAATTGGTGTGTTCGTAAATGTATGACACATTCAAACATGCTGAAGACACTGAGATTAACAAATTATTGTCTTTTTTTTTTACATTTATGACCGACAACCATAGAAAATTATCACAATTGCTTATTTGATCAGGATATGCGCTCACTAAGATGCGAAATTTGCTTTGAATAGTCATTCTACTGTTGTTGTTTGTCCTTCACTTAAACTGACATGTTTATGTGATGCATACCAAATATCCACATGCCATGTGTTTTACTTTGTGTGATACTTTTGTAAAATAGTTCATGAGTTCTATTGAGAGGGCGACAAGTGAGATCCCACACTCAAGTTCATTTTTTAATGTAAGAGCGAATCCATTTGCAAAAAAAAGCGCTCCTTCCTTCGCAATGAACTTATGTGGATTACAATTCATTTGTTGAAATTATATGGAAGAAACTCCCTTTGCCAAAATAACTCTAATATATTCGACCTAAATCTATGTATAAGAGGCTTAACCCTTTGATTTGTTTTTCTTATGAAGATGCTTTATTCTTCGTGTTAGGGCAGTGAAGGAGGCTCCATCTATTAATTAAGGATGCATTGTGCTTTTAATTTATGTGGAAGAAATACGTAAATAAAGGCACTGTATGATTAATCTTAAGACGTGAAAATAAACTAAGAAAATAATAAATTGATCTATCCTTCTCAACACAAAATTATAATGGTCATTCATAAATACATACAAGATATGTGGTAAATAACACACACACATAAATAACACACGTGCACATGAATAGCACACGTGCACATAAAATAGCACACGAACGCATAAATAACACGCGCGCACAAATAACACACACACTGACACACACGCGCATAAATAACACACACTAACACACACGCGCATAAATAACACACACTAACACACACTAACACACACGCGCATAAATAACACAACACTGACACACACACACACATGAGAGTGACATGTATTTTATTAAGGTTCAATATACATCATATGCACTCTATGAATGTTCGATACATGTTAGGGTTGTGTGCCAAATTTGGTAGCTAAATGTTGGTTTTTATGACTGAAGACATTTAGTGATCAAATATTGTTCGTCACAATGTGTCTCAAATGTTTCATCACTAGATTTATTTAATGATCAAAACAAAATTCATCTCTAATTTAAGTGACAAAACTAATCCCCCTCACTAAATTTATTGTGACAGATTATTTTATCATTACAAAAAATTTTAATGACCAAATTAATTTAAGTCATTAATTGCGCAATGCAATAGTAGCTACATATTTGTTGGATTTTTTTAGTGTTTATTAACTGTTAACGTTATATACACGTTATCTGATAACTTATATATAACGTTATTAATATATAATGATATATATTATATTATATATAACATTATTAATAATAGCATTACTATTATATATATAATATAGTATATTTATTGTATATTTATTAATATAATTAATAAAATATGCTGCCTTCTAAAATATGAAATTCACATTCAAACATTTCTCTTGTATTTCTCCGTTAAGCTCTCGTATTTTTTTTTCTATTTTTTATGAACAGTGTTCGCAAGCCTATTTACGCTAATAACATCTCATTGTTAATGACAGATCATAAAAATTTAAAGACAGACCATTAGGTTAATGACATACCAAGACAAAAAAAAAATTTAATATAATGTAAGTTATACAAAATTTGCAATAATTAGAACCATCTAAATTCTCCAAAATTTTATAAAAAGTCATATATATGTTAGATAGTACATGAATAATTAGTTAAGACTTATATAGTCAAAACTAGCTCCATATATTGCTCCATACATAAGAACACCATTGTTTTACAACCATCCAATTATCCTTAAGGCTACTTTGAGGTGTACAAGGAACCGTTGAAATTTGGGGGAATGCATTTGGAGGCATGATTTCTTCCTCCATTAGGCCCCGTTCGTTTGGACGGAATTGTAATTCGATATTGGAATTGAATATTGATAAATATTGTGGAATTAAATATTGGTGACTAATCCAATTCCAACGTTCGCCTAATAAACAATATTGTTGAATATTATGGAATTAATCAATACTTTTGTTCGTTTGTTAAATAAAATTCAATTCAAGAATTAAAAATATTACGAAGAAACTAATATTTATCACATATATCATAAACAAATGTATGTCATGGCGACGATTTTTTCGCCCGGGGGCGATTTATTCGCCCGAGAACGATTTTTTCCGCCCGGGTGCAATTTTTTCGCACAACCGCGATTTTTTCGCCAGAGCGCGCTTTTTTTGCCCGGGTTCATTTTTTCGCCCGGGAGCGATTTTGTGTCCCGGGCACGATTTTTTTGCCCGGGCACAATTTTTTTTCCTTGGTGCGATTTTTCCACCCGCCCGGCCAAAAAAAGCTCGCAAAAGCGATAAAAGCGCGTCCCAATAAAAAATCGCGCCCAAAAAATAGCCCCCGAGCAAAAAAATCGCTCCCGGCCAAAAAAATCTTGCCCAGGCGAAAAAAATGCGCCCGAGTGAAAAAATTGCGCGCTGGCAAAAAAATCGCTCCCTGACGAAAAATCGCGTTTGGGCGAAAAAATCGCGCCGGGGCGAAAAATTCTCCCCTGTGAGAAAAAATCGCGCCCGGGCGAAAAATTCACGTCCGGACGAAAGATTCGCGCCCGAGCGAAAAAATCGCGTCCAGGCGAAAAAATCGCGTCCGGGCGAAAAAATCGCGCCCGGGCGAAAAACGCGCGCCCGGGAGAAAAACGCGCGACCGGGCGAAAAACGTGCGCCCGAGAGAAAAATGCGCGGCCGAGCGAAAAATGCGCGCCCTGGCGAAAAACGCGCGCCCCGGCGAAAAACTTGCGCCCGGGCAAGAAATTGCGCGCCCGGGTGACAAAACATGCGCCCGAGTGAAAAAACGCGCCCCCGGGCGAAATACGCGCGCCAGGGCGAAAAACGAGCGCCGGGGCGAAAAACGCGCGCTAGGGCGGAAAATTTCCGCCCGGGCAAAATTTGGGCGTCCGGGCGAAAAACGCGCGTTCGGGCGAAAAACTCGCGCCCGTGCGAAAAACTCGCGCCCGGGAGAAAAATTATGCGCCGGGGCGCATAAACGCGCGCCCGTGCGAAAAACGCGCGCCAGGGCGAAAAACGCGCGCTATGGCCGAAAATTTCCGCCGGGCAAAATTTTGGCGTCCGGGCGAAAAACGCGCGTTCGGGCGAAAAACTCGCGTCCGTGCGAAAAACTCGCGCCCGGGCAAAAAATTGTGCGCGCGGGCAAAAAACGCGATGAATCGAGCGTGCTAGACTCGCCCAATTCCGATATGTTTAGCTAGATTTTGTGCTTATGCTAAAATCAATTCCATGATATTCAACTCAAATTTCAATTATTAAAGCTACCTAACAAGCGAACGGCGTAATTGGAATTCGACGTCGAATTTCAATTCCAAGTCTTCAATTCCATCCAAACGAACGGGGCCTTAGAGATTTTGAACCTACAAAAATTGAAGAAATTTGGACATTTTAAGTCAAAAAATCGGTAGAAAGGAGGCATGAAAACCTAGGTATTTGGAAATTAGAAAAAGTTTGACAAAATACACTCACACCAAAGTACATTCTGCCAAGCTATTTCTAAGACGATTGTTAACCGCAACCCGTATTTGGCTATCTGCACCTCAAAATTTTAAAAAACACAAATTATTTTTTTGTTTAACCGCAGCTCTGATTATAAAACCCTAGCCCTCACTGTGTAGAATGAGATTTTTCTCATTTTATATAGCCGGCTATGTAGAAATCACATTGTACATTTTACGTTAGCAATAAAAACCCCAATAATAATCTTCTTCTTCATATTAAAATTCGGGTTGCAGCCTTGTAGGTAAATTTTTTCAACTTTTTGATTGCGGTTAACATTGGGGTGCCACAAGCCAAAATCGGTTGCGGTTAACAATCACCTTTTCTAATTTAGGATTGTATTTTGCCAAATTTAAAAATTTAAGGTACATTTTACCAAACTCATGCAAGTCAGAATTGTATTCTGCCAAATGAGAAATAATTAGGTGGGAGATTAAATACAGCCGTATGATCTGGCATTCTACACCGGATCTGCTTTAGCGGAATACTGACAGTATTTTTAATTGATAAATAGGACAGTATTTCGATCAATCGCGAAGAATCAACGGCTTAGATGCGCTCGAGCACCAAGATCATAGGTGAGAGAAGCGCATCTAAATTATTTTCAAAAAGACCCGAAGATTTATGTGGTTATGTGAGCCTACAAAAGGAACATATCTGCAACCTCTTGGCGGTCTGGAACCAACCAAGAGCAGCGTAGAGATTGATGGCCTGTGCTGGATCCCATCGGCGAGTCCGGCGATCCACACAGAGCCGCCCGCCACTGTTCCGGAAACCAACCTCCGCACTCGTGGATGCCCCATCTCTGCTCCTTCAATCTCCCGCCGCCCTCGCAAGAATCTAGGGTTCATGAAGTGCCCTTCTCATAACCCTAATCATCTATCTTCAACCCCTAGAATGGCGGAAGCCGAAATCCCTCTCTGGCTCAAGAATCTCCCCCTAGCGCCTGAGTACCGGCCCACCGAGACCGAGTTCGCCGACCCCATCGCGTTCATCTCCCGCATCGAGCGCGAAGCCTCCTCTTTTGGCATCTGCAAGGTCATACCGCCTCTCCCCAGACCCTCCAAGAAGTTTGTCCTCTCCAATCTCAACCGTTCCCTCTCCAAATCTCCCGAACTAGGTTCCACTTCCGCCGCCGCCGCCGCCGCCGGTCCCTCGTCCGAATCTCCCGTCTTCACCACCAGACAGCAGCAGCTCGGGTCACGCCGTGCCCGTCCCGCCTTTCCCAAGCAGGTATGGCAGAGTGGGGACTTGTATACGCTGGAACAATTCGAGGACAAGTCCAAAGCATTCGCCCGCTCTCAGCTGGGTGGATTCTCGGAGGTGACACCATTACTTGTGGAATCCCTCTTCTGGAAAGCTGTGGCGGAGAAACCTATCTACGTCGAGTACGCTAATGATGTCCCTGGGTCTGGCTTTGCGGTGCCAGAGGAGCCTTCTCGCGATGTATCCTTGCGCCACAGGAATCGGAAGCGAAGATTGCTCAGGGGGGAAGAAAATGAGAAGAAATGTGGACTCAGTTTGATGAGCTCAAGCGATAATGGGCCAATGAAGAAGAATTTTGGGTCGGACATTGTTACAGATGGAGGCAGGGGGACGTCTGGGTGGAAGCTGTCAAATAGCCGTTGGAATTTGCAGGTGATTGCCAGATCCCGCGGGTCCTTAACACGTTTTATGCCTGATGATGTGCAGGGAGTTACTTCCCCCATGGTTTATATTGGTATGCTCTTCAGCTGGTTCGCTTGGCATGTGGAAGATCATGAGCTGCATAGTATGAATTTTCTTCACATGGGCTCCCCAAAGACATGGTATGCCGTTCCTCAGGATCACGCAGACACATTGGAGGATATTGTCAGGGTCAAAGGTTATGGTGAAAGTGTTGATAGACTAGGTAATGAGCTGTTGTGAATCCGTTTTTCTCGTAATCTATTTAGCCCTTATTGACAAACACTGCTTTTTTCAGCTGCTTTTACCATGTTGGGTGAGAAGACGACCCTTTTATCGCCTGAAGTTCTAGTTGCATCGGGCATTCCCTGTTGCAGGTGACTCACTACACCTGTTTTACTCAATTTTTTAGCTCAGCATGGGATGCTGTTTCATGCCAAATATCTTCCTCTTGTGTTAGCTATACAATGCAATAACTTACTGATATCTCTTATTCAGATTAGTACAACATCCGGGTGAGTTTGTTGTGACCTTTCCACGAGCCTACCATGTAGGGTTCAGTCACGGTATGCCTCTCTTAAAGAAATTTCTTGTTTTTTTTGAAGTTGTGAGTCTAATACTGATGCATCTATGATCTTCATGGCATTTATTTTAGTTTGCGAAATCAACTGTTTCTACTTATTGCTCCATGGAATTGCTAAGATAAAAAGACGACAATTAGATATTTGTTCATGTTTTTGAATTTCATATCATTAAAAGGTGGCTAGTTCTTTTTTTGTGCACAAAAATACTTTGAAAACTACGAGAGAATGCAAATATGAAAACTTATATACTATCTTCTTCTAAGGAAATCTTAAGGCATTGTAAGCTAGTCCCAAACAATGTAAATATGTCTATAAATGACCTAATTCGAACACGTGAACATGGAAGCCACATTAGTGAATAAGACAAACATTTGACAAAATGACATTACTCGGCATGATGAGTCAACCGGATGAAAGTCTTGGCAAAGAGTATCCAACTTGAGTATTTTCCAAAGGAGAATACCCCTAATCGATATTCCAACTCGGGAACAAGCTATTCGACAATGGACTATTCAACATCACAAACTCGCCAGTTGTACTCGGCAACCAATCAATGACTTTGACAAGAAGGCGCCTCAAAATGAAATAATCTAACACATTTAATGTCAATCAGTTCAACAATTATTGCTTCGACTGTTTCATGGTAGCTTGTGCATTCAATGTGGCATTTCAAACCGAAAAACTAATCCTCCCTTTCATTAATATAGGAGCTATCCACGAAACACCAATTATATTTGTGTGCCTACCCTCTCTCTTTCTCTCTCTATATATATACATATCTAAGGAAATCTTAAGGCATTGTACGCTAATCCCGAATAATGTATATGCATGCCTATAAGTGACTCAACTCGGACACACCAACATGGAAGCCACATCAACAAATAAGACAAACATTTGACAAATGACATTACTCAGCATGATGAGTCAACATGATCAAGTCTTGGAAAAGAGTATCCAACATGAGTATTTACCAAAAGAAAATACCTTTAATTGATATTCCAACTCGGGAACATGCTATTTGGCAATGGACTATTCAACATCACAAACTCACCGATTGTACTTGGCATAAGCCAATCAACGACTTCGACTAGAATGCACCTCAAGATGCAATAATCGAACACATTTAATACCAAATAATTCGACAATTATTGCTTCGATTGCTTCAATGTAGTTTGTGCAGTCAATGTGGCGTTTCAAATTGGAGAACTAAACCTCCCTTTCATTAATATCGGGGCTATCCACGAGACATCTTTTGTGTCCATCTCCCTCTCTCTTTCTTTCTTTCTCTCTTTCTCTCTCTCTCTCTCTATATATATATGTATGCATCAAATAGATATTTATATCGAAGGAGTGATTCAGAATCTCTTTTACTGATCTTAACCCTTATCATCTTTTTATTTTTACTTGATGTTTGGTTGGGAGATATTCACATATCTCGAATTAGAGGAGAAACCTCTACAAAATAATAGTAATAGTTGTCATTAGTTTTATGCCAATAGACGGTCAAAGAGATGGCATTGTTTAAAGTAAATGGTAAAAATGTTGCTTTAAAATTTCTTCATGCATGGTCAAATTATGGGATTAAATTGGGAGACTATTTATGGAAGCCCCAATGTTACACTAAAAGGAGGAAGCGCTATATATATATATGTATATATATATCTTCATAGGGTAGTTGCATCCCGTATAATAGATATAAGCAAGATTCGTTCACGGCAAGTTTCTCCTCTCAAATAGTAGATTAATATCCATATATTAATTGAAGTTTCACATGAATCAAAGATCTAAATTTGCTCCATTTTGACTTCAATGGCCGATTCTCAGTGATCCAGTGGCATGATCGACGAAACAGTGGTCTGATCGACGATCTGCATCACCTCTACTTCGTCTCAAAGAAACAAAGTCCTCCCCCTCCCAACAATTTTTATACCTGATTATAGAATTTTATGCCTGATTATAGCCATCATCGAACAATGCCACCTCCCGCAACCCGTCAAGATTCGAGCAATCCAAATGGAGGGCAGAAGCATCCACCTTGGTTGAACTCATGATCCACTGGAAGCAATTAAAGTGATTTAACTATTTGCATTTAGATAGACATCAAAATACACCGAAGAACTTCCCTGATCAGTTTAGATCTTGAACAAAAGAGGAGGAGAAAATAGAAGGGAACGAGGATTCAAAGACATGACCATCAACAACTTTCAGATTTTCCCTCACCATCTTCAGATGTTGAGGCTTACAACTCACTCCAATTACCTTTGACTCCAACATATTTAGAGATATCACAATCATCAATTTTGAGATTTTCTCTAGGCTGTCTCTGGGTGAGAGTGTTTAGTGCCTATACTTCAATTATCATTTTGACTTAAGTCAACAACTTTGTTATTTTCCCTGACCATCTCCAAGTTAATCACAAATACTCCATTCGCCTTCTAGGCACATGGGTCAACAACTTCATAATTTTCCCATGCCTGTCTCTTGGTGCTTGAATTAACCTTTCATACTCCTGCCGCCTCCTAGGCACCAAAGTCAACACTTTGGGATTTCCCGTAACCATCTCCCGTCTTTAAGGTTGCCCAGCTTATACCCCAATTGCCTTTTAGGCGTTAAAGTCAATGACTTCCAAAATTTCTTCTGAATGTTTCCAGGTGGCAGGGTTGATCTACTCTGAGCGCCATGTTCGATCGCTCATGCTCCAATCACCTTGTTGGCCCAAAGTCAACAACATAATATTTCTTTAATGTATGCCTTTAGGCGCCAATGTCGGCCTTTTTAATCAAATCACCATTCACATCCCAGAGACAATTTCTAATAGTCTTTTCTTTGATCACGTAGAGACAGTGTAATGTATTCCGATTTTACAAACAAAGCGACGACGATGAGGAAAATAACTCGTAGTTCGTTACACTCTCAATCTCAAAGCGGTTGAATCTTTTAAAGTTATTAACCTAATTTCAACAGTAAAAATCTCTTTTACTTGCGGTTTGAACTCTAACACGTTTCCATAATATCACAGACAGGAGTTGTATAAAATAATTTATGACGAATAACGAAAACCGCGAATAATTAAGGAGATTTGGACAAGCTCAGAATTATTTAAGAGAATCGAGTAAAAATATTTAGTAAGTCTTAAGCACGGGAGATTTAGTGGATTTTACCGAGCACGATTGCAACTGCAAGGAGATTGACTCACTCAAGCGAAAAGGAACACTGAGAGCTGGGCTGAATCAAAGCAGGCCACTAGATGGGGGAGTTGGGGTCGACAGTGGCCCGCAAAAGACCTTCGCCAGATATCAAGTCCTTGGAAAACAACATCGCCAAGGACTTTTAGGGCTGCGCGGATCTCTGGAACGGGGACGACGACGGATGCACAACGTCCCGGTGGCATCAGAGGGGAATGTTGTGAAGGCGTCGGTGTCGGATAAGGATCTTTAGGGTGTCATCATTCGCAGAAAAGGAGGCGAGGATGTGATGGAGCTTTAGAAATGAACAAGAACCAGTTAGTCGACCGACAAAGAGAAATGAAAAGTAAATCTCATTCTCTCTGAATATTGGCCTTTTTAAAAAAAATTGTTTGAAGATTTTATAGCCATATAATGTTAAAAAAATTTCATCGGTAAGCTTTTATTTTCATAGGTAAGCTTTTATTGTTTATCAGTTGATTCTTAAGATGGATCTCTTTTTCCTAAAACAAATTATTCTCCTTAATGAGAAATTGATATACTTCCCTTTTATTTTTATTCATTACTTAAATTACTAGAGTTTTTCTTTCTCTCCCCAATTATCCTAAATTACGAGATATCTTTATTCATGGTTTTACTGACCGGTCAATCCAGTAAGCCGTCTACAAACATGGAAAAATCTAAAACATACATAATAATATAAGAACGTGGAAAATAGTTAACAAAAATAAATAGCCGCTACAGTGTATCTCTGGATGTGACTAAGGATGCATCAATTCCCCCGGGGTTACGAAAGCTCGACCCCATCGAGAACTCACAAAGATTGGCATTGGTTGGGGTGGTAAGCGATTCTAAGCCAATCGATATCCGTGGGGATGCTGTAAGCGAGCTGGGACTGGCACAGAGATTGCCACTGAGCGAATCTTCATAGAATGACGTGAGAGTCACGTTGAATATTGGGGAGGTATGAAATTCAACAGGTAGATCTAGTAGGCATACATTCTCACTAAGTCGTTTTTGAACTTGAAATGGGTCAAACATCCTCTGTCGTAGGTTATGCTATGTACCAGGAGTAAATAATTGCTTCTTGAAATAAGCTAACACTCAATCTTCCTTTGAAAAGTATAATTCCATACGATGACAATCAACCATGGATTTATATTTTTTAGAGATTGCTCGCAAATCATTAGCAATATTCTTATGCAGTTCTTGTAAATAATTAATATGAGACTGAGCATCAAAGGAATTGCGGTCATGAACTGGTAAAGAATGACAGTTAAGTAGATGTAATATAGGAAGGCCATATACAACTTCAAGTCGAATTATAGTGGTAGCTCGGTTTTTAGAATTATTAAATGCAAATTCAGCCCGTGGAAGTACAAGATCCCATTGTTTCGAATTCGCCTAGATCAAACACTTGAGAAACTCTCATAGTTCGATTAACAATCTTAGTTTGTTCATCCGTCTGAGTATGATACACGCTACTAAACTCGAGTTTGGTTCTAAATCGTTCCCAAAGGGTTTTCTAAAAATATTCCATAAAAAGTCCAATATATTGATGAAACTCAATTTGCTCGCCTATAATCGAATGACAATGTGGTGAAATAAAGGCACGATCTTCAAATATAAAATTGATATAGTGAGGTGTTTGGGATAAGTGGTCATCAAATATAGCTTCGACAAACTGAGAATTACAAGGTGACACATCAGAAAACGATAGAAGTGATATCGAGTCCAGGCCATGTGTGGTGAATGGCACATCAGGATTACATCTTACTTCCTGGAGTGGAGATTCAGGCAGGAGTGTGGAAAGGAATAACGTGGTGGAATCAACGGGAGGTGAGGTAGATGATAGTGAGGTCCGCTCAGGTGCCCTTCGATTAAGGCGGTTCTTGTGAGGAAGACGAACAATCCCGCGTCCATGGTGCTTGAAAGAATGAGAGTTCCTCGTGCCATCGTGCATGACATGTCTGTCGTACTGCCAAGATCATCCTAATAGGATGTGACAATCATCAATGACATCGACATGACATAAATCTCTATCCCGATACATGCTCTCAATAGAGAACTCTACGAAACTGTGGTGGGTAACGAGTATAGTCAAATGACTAGTAACTCCAGATAAGCTGTAGAGTTGCTCTAGCGAGTACGTTTCAAGCCTTAATGTATCCATCATACGTTGAGAAACGAAGTTCTCCATACTACCACTATTAATAATAATGGAACAAAACATTCCCTGGATGTGTGCGGTAGTGCGAAAAATATCATGCCTCCTATAATCATTCTCAGTAGACTTGCTAGGGTTGATCAAGCTATAGCGTAGGACACAGACTAAGTGATCAACATGATCTCTTTCTACTTCTAATGCATCCTCAGACTCAAGCTCAGGCTCAAGATTGGTGTTACTAATATAAACTTCATACTCAGGCTCATGTCCATTAGTAGAATTAATAATAATGACGAAGTGATGTTGCGGACGCTCAGATGATTTGTGTCTTGGATCCAATACACTTGAAACACCGAAATACTCCATTGTTGGGCTTAAAACCAGTGTTCTCCTTATCCCGGAAGGGGTTAGTAGGAGGGGTCTGAATCCTAGTAGTGATGGGAGGGCGAGGGGAATCTAAGATCCTAGCAGTGAGGACAATGGTGACGCTCGATGGAGGTCTGTTAGTAGATCTAAGT
The DNA here is from genome assembly GCA_033032865.1 of Dactylorhiza incarnata. NCBI lineage: Eukaryota > Viridiplantae > Streptophyta > Magnoliopsida > Asparagales > Orchidaceae > Dactylorhiza > Dactylorhiza incarnata. The sequence continues at coordinate 5,313,868 of JAWHQI010000085.1, forward strand.
CTGGATGCCTACTTCTGTAAGGAATCCACTATACGCGCTCTACTAGAGATTTTGCCTAACATCATGATAGTCGTGCAACTCCAGCTTGTCCCGAATGGAATAACGTAACTCATTTAGATAACATGATACAATCATGTCATCGTCTTCACGAAGGTCGAGTCGAGACTGAAGGACGAGGAACTCATTGGTGTATTCATCCACCGATGACATCTTCTGTCATAGGTTATGGAATCTATGATATAAGGTGTGTAGATAATCAGGGGGGACATACCACTTCCTAAGTTGGGCCTTGAACTCAACCTATGTAGTGAATGTCAAACCTCGAACGTTCTAATTGTCCCCATCAAACTATTGCGGGGCCCTTCAATTTAAACGTCGCATATTCAACCTGTCTATTCAAAGGCATTTGCTTCCAAGCGCTCCATACGATCGCGCCAGTCTAAACACCCCTTAGGCTCTAAATGTCGTTCGAAGTCACCTGCGTATAACTTGACTCCAATATCCCAACGGGGTTGGCTACGAAGTTTATGATCGAGTTGTGCAGGCTCTAGATGTCTAGGGTTAGAGTTTTCTTCGACTGCAGTTAAAGGTGCTCGCTCTAGGTGTATGGTGGTCTCTATGTTATTGACCGACGTGCATAACCCATTCATGACGTGACTTACGTTTCTGATACTCGTAGTAAGTGTTTCGATCATTTTTGTTAGATTTTCATTTGCGCATTTAAATCTCCGACGTAAGTCTCTAATGGCCCTACGTGATTTTCCATTTTCCATTTTCCATTTTTATTTTATTTTTTTAGTATAAATAAATTGCTTATTTTTTCTTTTTTATTATTAAAGAAAGATATGATGCTTTATTTAATTTATTTAAAATAATTTTTTAAAGATCCTAATTTTTAAATGAGAGGTTTTTTTAAATTAAATAAAACTTTTAAAAGCAAACATTTTTTTTGATGGAGAGAGAAAGACATTTTTTTTTAACTCTTAATAAATTGTTTTTCTGAAGTAAAGATCTTAATTGAAAAGATATACTTTTTTTTAAACTTTTACAACTTGAATATCATTTTTTTAATATTAAAAACGGATCGCCTAATTCACGTGATGAGTGATTTAAAGAGCTATGATAATCTGATACCAAACTGATGTAATGCTATTTTACAAACTCACTGGCTACGATGAGGAAAATAGCTCGAAGTTTGTTACGCTCTCATTCTCAGAGCAGTTGAATGTTTTAAAGCAATTAACCTAATTTCGAGAGTGAAAATCTCTTGGGCTTGCGGTTTGTACTCTTAACACATTTCCATAATTCCACAAACAGGAGTTGCATAAAATAATTTATGATGAATAACGACCGTGAATAATTAAGTAGATTTGGGCAAGCTCAAAATTATTTAAAAGAACCGAATAATAATATTTTAAGTCTTAAGCACGGGAGATTTAATAGATTTTACCGAGCACGACTACAACTGCAAGGAGATCGACTCACTCAAGCGGAAAGGAACATTGAGAGCTAGGATGAATCGAAGTAGGCCACTGGATGGGGGAGTTGGGGTCAATAGTGGCCCGCAGAAGATCTTCACCAGATGACTAAGTCCCTGAAAAACAACGTCGTCGTCGACATGGACTCGTAGGGCTGCACGGATTTCTGAAATGGGGACGACGGCGGATGCACAACGTACTGGTGGCGATGGAGGGGAGTGTTGCGAAGGCGTCGGTTTCGGAGAAGGATCTTCAGGGCGTCGTCGTTCGTAGAAAAGGAGGCGAGAACGCGATAGAGCTTCGGGAACGAACATGAACCGGATAGTTGGCCAACAAAGAGAAGAAATGAAGATTTCATTATCTCTGAATATTGGCCTCCCCTTTTTTGAAATTGTTGAGGATTTTATAGCCATAATTATGTTTGAGATTTTTCTTAGGTAAGTTTTTATTTGCTATTAGATGATTCCTAAGATGAATCCCTTTTTTCTAAAACAATTATTCTCCTTAATGAGAAATTGATATACTTTCCTTTTATTTTTATTTTTTACTTAAATTACTAGAGCTTGCTTTTCTCTCCCTAATTATTCTAAATTACCGAATCTTTTTATTTATGGTCTTATTGGTCGGTCAATCCAGTAAGCTGTCTACAAACATTAAACATATGCTTGCGAAAATTTAAAGCATACATAATAATATAGGAACACGGGAAATAGTTAATGGAATTAAAGAGTCGCTACGGTGTATCTCGAGATGCGACGAAGAATGCATCACAATGGATGCGATTTTACTTAACTACCTAATAGTAACACTATTCCAACCAAAATATTTCCAGGCTCATAGAGACAGAATATTTTTGCTATATTCATGATCCCTTGTAGACATTCCTGTTATTCATTTTAACAACCAGGGCCTTTAGGGAATCCCTATAGTCAGTTGTTCTATAACAAAATATTCTCAAATGTGTCAGAGCCCATGTCTTTTTTCTGTTTTGTTTTTTCCCACGTAATTTTTTTGGCGTTGGTTCTCTCTTTTTACTGTGCGAGATAATTAACTGTCGGATTAAAACGATTTACTCCAACTCGCAAGACTTTAACTAGGCTACAAAGAGTTTAGAAATTATGTTGCCTTTCAAATTAATTAGTTCATTTCTTACATAACGTCTCCTTGTTGGTGATATTGTTTTTATTTCATGTATCTGTGGATTCTCAGGATTTAATTGTGGGGAGGCTGCTAATTTTGCTACACCAGAATGGTTAAAGGTTGCTAAACAAGCTGCAACTAGAAGGGCAGCCATGAATCATCTTCCAATGCTATCTTATCAACAACTGCTATATATTTTGACAATGTCTTTTGTCTCAAGGTTAGTCCCCAAGTGGATCCTCTGATAGTAGTGGTTGTGGAAATCAATGAGTTAGGTTTTTTGTGACCACGCATGCGGTTTCGTGCTCCTCGCCTTCTTCTATGAGGTGGGAGCAATATACCAACCGGAGTAGGATCCGGGGGTATGCCTTATGCACTTTGCACTCTTTTTTTCCGACGAAGTTGCTAATATTTTCAGTGGTTTTGTAAAAAATATTAGACTTTTTTCCTGAATAAAGCTTCTGTGTTATCATCCTCCATCTTACAATATGAAAGGATTTATTCTCAGGGCATAAAGGCTACATTTAACATCTTCTCTGCCTTTCATCCATTCAAGGCAACTTAACTTTTGAGCTTTAACCATTTGGATGTTTTTCCTGTATTTAGGAGTGTGTTATAAGTCTTATATTATTATTATTTATTTCCATATATGCATTTATTATGTCATAAGAGCCGCGTCTTTATATGACACGTGAATTGTTTCGTGTCCTTTTTAGTCGCGTGCCCAAGTTTGTAATTATTTTCTTTAGTGTTCTTTTCTTTTTGGTGTCGATTGTAAGCCCTATTTAAAGGACCTAGTGGGTCTTGTATCAGCAATGAAGAAAAGTCTATTTACCAAACCCTAAAGAGATCTTGGGCGCTCTCTCTCTTGAGCACGCCCCGCTTAGGTAGCTGCGGTCAAGGCTCTGAGTATCTCCGCCTCCGTCGTCTCCACCTCCGACCACTCTTCCGGAGACCTCCGAGTGGGTCCGTAACAACTTGGTATCAGAGTTAACTCCTCTTCGGCGGGTGAACCAACTACCGTCGTTTCCGATCCAAAACACGACGGAATCCTTGCGTCAATTCCAACAATAACGCTCCGAGAGTCCACAGTTCCGCCTACCAACATTGATCGTAGCTTCCCTGTATGCGCTCCTTGATCGCATCGACCTAATCCCGCCGGATCCTTGCGTCGATTCCAGGCGATCGCCTACTCCAGGATCGTCGTTTCTGATCGAAACCCCTGCGGGCTCCTTACATCGATTCCAGCAGTAACACTTCTGCTTGACGATTCCAGCAACAACAACGCTCGACGATCCCAGCAGTAGCGCTCGCGTTGTTTCCCTGCTCCAGGCGATCGACGTTTTCCCCCCATGTTTGCGGTCTTTCGTCGCATCTGAAGCACGCCGATTATTCTTTCCAAGCAGCCCTCTAATCACGCGCCCATCCGGTTCGGGGGAATTAATTCCTTCTGACCGCTGTAACAGTCACGCGGGACCACATACTTATTTCCAACCAAGGCCACATTGGGGGCATTATTTCGGCTATTGGAGTAAAAAAAATTTCCATCATTGGAAAGCGGCGTGGATCTCGCGGCACCTCCCAAACAGCCTTCTCCGAGCAATCTAGTCGTCCCGTCACTCGCTCCTTATCTCGTGCTACCTCCATCCACAATGTGGTAGACCCGACCGACTTCTTGGATGCTATGAACCGTCTACACAGTTATATCCGCCATGGATGCTCGCCTTCAAGACGTCGAGGCACGCTTTCGGGACGCCGGTTCACGACATCAGGACGACATGGTAACCCTCACCACCAAGCTTAACGGACTAACAACAACACCTCCAGTGGTTACCACCCCACCCACGGATCACGCCAGCAACAGTCAAGTTTGACTACCGCTGCTCATTCGCCAAGAGCCGCCACCGCAGACCCTTTTACGCCATGAAGCTGTTATTCTGCCGCATTATACCCGTTTGGAATTCCCCACATACGATGGGAAAACTAATCCCTTGGGCTGTCTCACCAGGTGCGAACAATTCTTTGGCCATCAACAAACTCCGGCAGCTGAACGGCTCCATCTGGCCTCCTTCCACCTTCTCGATTCGGCTTTGCTTTGGGTCACTCGTTTCCTCAATGATCAGTCGGGCCTAACGTGGGACGACTTCAAACAATTTTGCAGCATGCGTTTCGGCCCTCCCATCCGCAGCAACCCCCTTGGTGCCCTCACAACACTACGCCAAACAGGCTCTGTGGACGACTATCTGGACCAGTTTCAACTTCTTCTGGCGCACGTCACGCTTTCCCCAGAGATGCAGGTCGACATCTTCATCGTCGGACTTCGCGATCGCCTGCGGCTTGATGTCGAATTTGAGGCTCCTCCAGATTTAGTGATTGCTATGAGTCTGGCTAGGATATGTGACCGTTGCCTCCAACTGGCACAAGAGGTCTATTTGCCCACCGACACGGGCATTCAGCCAGGTCATTCAGAGGGACATCCATCCCCACCAGTCCGAAAACTATCTCGGGACGAGATGATGGAACGGTGCACCAAGGGCTTATGTTTCAACTGCGATGAGCAGTACACTCGCGGCCACATGTGCAAACGATTTTTCTATCTGCACGTCGAGGACTCTGATGATGAGGGTGTCGGCTGACGCGGACACCATTGATCTCCCTCGAGCTTGAGGACAAGCTCAATTTGAAGACCGGGAGAGATGTTATGGGTTTTATTATTATTATTATTATTTATTTCCATATATGCATTTATTATGTCATAAGAGCCGCGTCCTTATATGACGCGTGAATTGTGTTGTGTCCTTTTTAGTCGCGTGTCCAAGTTTGTCGTTATTTCCTTTAGTGTTCTTTCCTTTTTGGTGTCGGTTGTAAGTCCTATTTAAAGGACCTAGTGGGTCTTGTATCGGCAATGAAGAAAAGTCTATTTCCCAAACCCTAAAGAGATCTTGGAAGCCGCGGTCAAGGCTTCATAGTATCTCCGCCTCCGTCGTCTCTAGCTCCGGCCACTCTTCAGGCGACCTCCGAGTGAGTCCGTAACAGAGTGTTGAGGCATTTACTAAACTATGGTTAGCAAGACCACCTAGGTTTGTAATCCTAGAAAAATCAGACGCATTTATTCTAAATATAACTATTTTGATGGACATTGTAGTTACTTTTTCCTTTCACAACTGCGTAAATGGCTCTGTGATATGTGGGATGGGTTTGGGTTCAGAATTTCAACAAGTTTTCTTATTTGAGATGAAAAATAAAATCATAAATAATTGCAATGCACATGACATTATTATTATTTTTTACTAGAAACGTTATTAAAGTTAATTTAAAACGTCAGCTTGTAGAAAACAATGCTGTATTCAACTTGAATAACTCATACATGAAATATTCTAATAAGATTTGGAGTAAAAAAAGGAGTATAATCAAGCCTCCATTGTAGAGAGATAACCTCTCTCTGAAAACCTCAAGTCTCCCACTCGCTGGAGGAATCAACTCACTAAAATTTAAAGGAAGAACATATCCAAAGCCAATTTTATTCAAAAAGCAGTCATGATTTTACCACAAGTTTGCGCATTTGATCGAGTCACTGAAAGTGATGCGACGAAGGAGGTATGCAGAGATTGTTGTGGATGTTGTTTCGATGACCAATGTTGAAATAAGCGATTCACGGTTGTGCTGCAGATGCAGTGAATTGGGGTTGGATGGGCATTTCAACTCTAGAGGGGAGCATCCCATAGGTTGTCGAAGGTGAAGGACATGAAAGATACTATGGAAGCTTTCCGTGGTTGCTTAGGCGAGGGCGTTTAAGGAGGGTGCACAAAGGAGAGAGGAAGGAGAGGTGGAATGGGGCCTGGAGCCCAGGCATGGAACTTCATTCGGCGCGGGTCACTGCTCTGCTCTATTTCCTGCGTGTACAACTCGTACGCGGCGAATATCGTACGAGAGACAAAGAGTTGATCGTTGAACCCAGGATAGCTATATGAAGGCCCTGCACTACTCGCTGGGAACTCGCCTGAAGCTCCCCTTACCTATCCAATAGCTTGTCGACGACTTCCCTCAGCCCACAACAACTCACCCAGCGCGAGGGTTTTTAAGTAGGGTGCACAAAGGAACGAGGAAGAAGAGGCGGAATGGGGTCTAAAGACCAGGCGCGAAACTTAAACCGGTGCTGGTCGCTGCTCTGCTCTATTTCCTGCGTGTACAACCCGTATGCGGAGAATATCGCACGGGAGACAAAGCGTTGACCGTTGAACCCAAGATAACTATATGATGGTCCCACACTACTGGCAGGGAACTTGCCTGGAGCTCCGTACCCACTCCAATAGCTCGCCGACGACTTCCCTCAGCTCACAACAACTCGCACATGTTTGGATCAGCTCGCCGAGCAACCTAATCAGGTGTGCTAGGGGGCAGAGTTCACCCACTTACAACTGGGTACCCCCTAGGCCTAGTTGCCTATAAATAAGACCCCAGGGTACGGGGAAGAGGAGGCATTCAAAACCCATAAGTCTACTTGTGATAGACATCAAGCCCCCCATCTCGTCCCCGAACCCATTTCGGCTTTGGTTTGGGAGGGAGATTTCTTATACACTCTCGACGTGTAGTGAGATCTCCATGACGTGACATATGGATCGTACTTGCAGACTTGCAGGTAGCGTGAGCCCTCAATCTTTCTCTATAGTTTCTCACACGCATGTGCTTGCTAATCCCAAGGCTAGTAACTTTCTATCATCCTTTCGGTCTGAACATAGTTAGCCAATTTATCTGGTCTAACATCTTGTTGTAGCGAGCGCGGACCTTGGTCGAAGGAGAAAACACTTCAGAGAAGCGCCATGGCGCACAATGACGGATGGGAGACAGGTCGCAGCGTCTCACGGAAGCAAAGCAAACCTGTCACATGGAGTGACTTCAAGTCACGCACGCCGTGACTACGCGACCCACGAAGTTGCACGGGAGCACTTATCGTTCGATGCACACTATTATATTACCGTTGTAGGCGCATTACTATGTTGTAGCGTTCCGCGCACACTATTACATGGGGGAGAAGAGTCAGACTCTAAATCGGGTCCAAGTTGCAGGGAAGTGAGATAAGAGCGTATCCTGCAGCCTTCCTTGCATGTATTTGACGCACCAGAGCAAGGTGCATGACTTCGTGAGTCTGTTGATACTCTAAAAATATGTGTAACCAACGTTTCATGTTGGGACCTTGTGCGCGCATTCAACACATCGCGCCTAAGAGCCCACGCGAATTCAACGCATCGTGTCTAAGAGCCTACGCGAGCTCAACACATCGAGCCTAAGAGCCTACACAAGTTGAACAGATCGTGCCTAAGAGTCCACGCGAGTTTTGCACAAGACAAGGATGGGCCCATGCCAAAATCAATTTTTTTTCATTTCTATGTAATGTACAAAATAACATTCGTATTTGTGACTACACAACAAAAGGAGAAACAAAAAAGGCGCTCACGAATTTGAGCTACACATCAGAGATCGACGACGACTTGCTCTGCCCCCTGCTGCCACTGGGGTTCTATTCGCCCGAGGAGGAGGAAGAATTATCACCCGAGCTGGAGGATAAGGACTCGCTCTCTGTGAAGAGCTTCAGAAGGATGTCTTTCACGGCCACATCCATTCGCTCCGGGGCGAGCTAATGTTTCTTTCGCTGTCGACTCAGGATCACCCCGTCTGCTGCCATCGAAATCTCCTTGTGAAGTGTCATGAGTTGCGCCTCGTTCAGTTCGCCTGTGGCGGGCCTGGACTCAGCCTTAGCGAGTCGTACTTGGGGCTCCTCGAGGTGATTATGGCAATTTCCAAGGGCCTGCTCAACCTTCAAAATCATCTCGGCGGCGAGAAGCTGACACTCCTGCGCAATGCCCCCATACGTCAGTTAACCAACTTAAAGAACTCGCACCACAAGGGAAGAAAGGTAAATAAGACGGTACCAGGGCTTCATCGTTGGCCTTGGTATTCTCCTCGCCAACCTTGACAGATTGCTCCTCTGCCTTAGCCAAAGCCTCCTCAGACTTGGCGCGTCTCACTAAGCTCCAGGTTGGCTCTCGCCGACCTGTGGAGAGCTTGGCAGCCTGCAACATGACCTCCGAGCCTTGATCAACGAGGTAGCAAGGAGACGCTCCCTCCAACGCCCCACATCATCCCGCCCTGACATCATCCCGCCCATAAAGCGCGAACGAGACATTGAAGGTGTCATCGTTCGGCTTTCTGCCGTCGATCTAGGACGGCATGCAAGTGCTTATGCTTACCCGGTTCTGGTCATTTTTCAGAAGAGCAGAGGCTCGCCAACGATGTCACAGCCTTCAGACCCCCATGTTGAAGTGGGGTGTGAGGAGGTAGTATCATCGACGAATTCATTCATACGCTTGTTAGCACATTCCTTGCACCTTCTTTTCTCCCCTGGGCAGTCGGAGAAGGGGATACATGTCTCTTACCCTTAGCCTTCTCGCTTCTCTCCTCCACATCGTCAGGAGCAGAGGCACTACCACGGCTAATGACTGGAAGAGTGGAAAGGACTGTACGCGAACCCGCGAATGAGAAATCGGTTAGTAACGTTGCCACCCACCAAAGTCGCCCTCTCGGAGGTACAAATCAACTCATCAAACTCACCTTCCCCTTGGGTGACTTGGGGAACTTCATCCACCCGTTGTTAGTAGTGGACGACTTCAAAAAGCTTTTGCCTCAAGAAATCGCAGAAGGTGTGCGAGTCCTCCTTTGAGCCGCGAGGACTGGAAAGTGAAGAGCTCCCTGGACTCCGACATCAGAGGGACCATGCCGAAGTCGCCCTTGACAAAGACGGCCCGGTCGTTCCAATGTTGCAATTTATTCAGGAGCCTCTTCAACTTCATGAAGGTTCTCCCAAAGTAGATGACCTCGCCCCCAACCGCCTTCATGAAGGAGATATTGCACCACACGACAAGATCCCACTTGATGGCCTCCTCGCGCAGAAAGCAGGCGAATGCTACCATAGCAGCTGCGCCGTTGGGATTGACTTGGGCAGGGAAGAGGCCGTATTGGCATAGGTTTTGGCGGATTTCGAGCCACAGTGGGAGCCTCCTCCCATACTCGAAGAGAGCAAGCCAGAGGGCAAGCTCGCCTCGACGTCGTGCAAGCTCTTCGGAGGTCGCCATCCTTGCCTCGAAGCCCGTATGGAGGTGGCGCAAAATGAACTCATCGAACTCCGGGCGGAAATACGCGAGCTCGAGAACATCGTGCCCTTAAGGAAGCGATAAGAACAGAACAAACGAGATTTTTTGGCATCACCCATCCGAGTTCGAACTCGCCCTACAGAACTCGCCTGAGAACAAAACAAAATTAACACATAACTACTATGGAGGGCCCGCCCCTATTTATAGGCAGGGGGTGACTCCATCTCATCGCGATTTCCCACGTCTGGAGACAACCTTCCTACACCACGTACCTGCAAGTTCAATCCTGCGCGACCTGAACAAATAATTGTTATGCTGAACTTGCCCACGCAACATCAACATACAACTTGCATAACCAACATCCCAATTACGAGTGTTTCAACCCATGATAAGCGACTACTAGAGTGTCCCGATTTATTTTAAATTATTGTGCACTACAATATATGCAAGTTCAAAATACAAGTATACATTACAAAAATAAAAATTAAACATGCAGGAGGAATTTAAAGCTGGGGGCCTTGTCGAGGAACTCGAGCGTGGCATAAGAGGAAAAAGAGTGCATAATGCACAAGGCATACCTTCGGATCGTACTCTAGTTGGTATATTGCTCCCACATCATAGAAGAAGGTGAGGAGCGCGACACCGCATGCACGGTCACAAAAAAACTTAAATCATTGATTTGCACAACGACTAGTATCAGAGGATCCAGTTGGGGACTAACCTTGAGACAATAGACATTGTCAAAATATATTGCAGTTGTTAATGAGATAGCATTGGAAGATGATTCATTGCTGCCCTTCTTGTTGCAGCTTGTTTAGCAACCTTTGACAATCCTGGTGTAGCAAAATTAGTAGCCTCCCCACAATTAAATCCCGAGGATCCACAGATACATGAAAAAAAACAGTTTCACCAACAAGGAGACGCTATGCAAGAAAACAAACTAATAGTTTGAAATGCAACATAACTTTTAAACTGTGTCCTAGTTAATGTCTTGGGAGTTGGAGTAAATCATTTTAGTCAGTTTTTCTATAACAAAACATTTTCAAATGCCAGGCCCATGTCTTTCTTCTCTTTTTGGTTTTTTCCTTGTAAATTTTTTTGGTGTTAAGTTCTCCCCTTTTACTGTGCATGCTAATTAAGTGTCGGACTAAAACGATTTACTCCAACTCGCAAGACATTAACTAGGCCACAGAGTTTAAAAGTTATGTTGCATTTCAAATTATTAGTTCATTTTCTTACATTGCGTCTCCTTGTTGGTGATACTGTTTTTTAATGTATTTGTGGATCCTCAGGATTTAATTGTGGAGAGGCTGCTAATTTTGCTACACAAGAATGGTTCAAGGTTGCTAAACAAGCTGCCGTGAGAAGAGCTGCCACAAATCATCTTCCAATGCTATCTCATCAACAACTGCTATATATATTTTGACAATGTCTTTTGTTTCAAGGTTAGTCCACAAGTGGATCCACTGATACTAGTGGTTGTGCAAATCAATGAGTTAGGTTTTTTGTGACCGCCCATGTGGTGTCGTGTTCCTCACCTTCTTCTATGAGGTGGGAGCAATATATCAACCGGAGCAGGATCTTTTCCAACCAAGTTGCTAATAATGTCAGTTGTTTTGTTAAAAATATTAAACTTTTTTCCTGAATAAGGCTAAGTGTTATCCTCCATCGTACAATATGAGATGATTTATCATCCATCGTACAATATGAGATGATTTATCCTCCATCGTACAATATGAGATGATTTATCCTCCATCGTACAATATGAGATGATTTATCCTCCATCGTACAATATGAGATGATTTATTCTCAGTGCATAAAGGCTACATTTAAAATCTTCTCTGCCATTCATCCCTTCAAGGCAACTTAGCTTCTGAGCTTCTAACTATTTGGATGCTTTTCCTGTATTTAGGATTGTTGATGCATTTTCCAAACTAGCTAGACCTCCTAGATTTCTAATCCTAGAAAAATAAGACGCATTTATTTCTAAGTATAACTATTATGATGGACATTGTAGTTGTTTTTTCCCTTCATAACTGCGTAAATGGCTCTGTGATATAGGATGGTTTTTGGTTCATAATTTCAACAATATATCTTATTTGAGATGAAAAATAAAATCATAGAGAATTTCAATGCACATGACATTATTATTATTACTTGAAATGTTGTTGCTGTTAATTGAAAACCGTCCACTTTTAGAAGCAATGCTGTATTCAACTTGAATAGCTGATACATGAAATTCTGTATGAAGTTTTATAGTTAAAAAAATAAATAGGACTATAATCAAGCCTGCACTATAATGAGATAACATCTCTCTAAAAACCCCAAGTCTCCCACTCGTTGGAGGAATCAACTTCCTAAATTCGAAAGGAAGGTCACAATCAAATCCAATTTTATTCAAAAAGCAGTCATGATTTTGCCACAGGTCTGTGCATAGGATCGAGTCACCGAACGAGATGCTTCAGAGGAGGGATGCAGGGATTGTGGTGGATGTTTCGACGACCTATGTTGAAATATGCGATTCAGAGCCTGGGTTGTGAACCACCCTTTAGGATTCACGGTTGTGTTGCGGAGGCGGTGCATTGGGGTTGGATGTTGATCTCAACTCTAGAGGGGAGTGTCCTAGAGGCGGCCGAAGGTGAAGCAGAACATCAAAGATACTACGGAAATTCTGTGATCGCTTAGGTGAGGGCGTCTAAGGAGGGTGCACAAAGGAGCGAGGAGGGAGAGGCCGAATGGGGCCTAGAGACTAGGCATGGAACTTCAACCGGCGCTGGTCGCTGCTCTGCTATATTTCCTGCTTGTACAACCCGTATGCGAAGAATATTGTACGTGAGACGAAGAGTTGACCGTTGAACCCAAGATAGCTATATGAAGGCCCCGCACTACTCACATGGAACTGGCTTGGAGCTTCCCTTACGTACTCCAATAGCTTGCCGACAATTGCTTATAAGTATGACTCCAGGCTACGGAGAAGACGATGCATTCAAGAGCCAGTCTACTTGCGATAGACATCAAGCCCACCGGCCTCTTCCGTGAACCCGTCTCGGCCTTGGTTTGGGAGGGAGAGTTTCTATACACTCCCTGCGCGTAGTCGGGCATCTATGTCGTGAGACATGGATCGTTCTTGCAGGTAGCGCGAGATCTCGATCTTTCTCTCTAGTTTCTCACATGCCTGTGCTTGCTAGTCCCAAGGCCAGAAACCTTCTGCTATCCTTTCGATTTGAACACAGTGAGCTGATATATCGGTTCTAACATCTTGGTGCGGCTAGTGCGGACCTTGGTCAATGGAGGAAACACCTTTGGAGAAGCTCCAGGTCGCACAACGATTGACGTGATTGAGACAGGTCGCAGCATCTCACGGAAGCAAAGCAACCCCGTCACACTGAGCGACTTCAACTCGCGCACTCCGCGACTGCGCGACCTCACGAAGTCGGGCAGGAGCACTTAGCGTTCGACACACACTATTATATTAGCATTGCGGGCCCATTACTACATTGTATCGTTCCGTACACACTATTGCATGAGGAGAAGTGTGATTCTGGATTGGGTCCAAGTGACATGGAAGCACACAAAAGCGTATCTTGGAACCTTCCTTCGGTGTATTTGACGCATCAGAGCAAGGCACGGGACCTCCCGGGTTCATCTTGCATTGTGTTCGAAAGCTCCTGCGACTTCTCGAAATCTCCTCTTCAAGCTGGTAAAGCTCCCACCACTGAAGAGGATGACCCATCACAAGGGTGACTTCAAACCGCGAGCGTCGCATGCGAGGAGTTTTTTTCGCGTGCACTTGTCGCACTATAGCGAACCGCAAAACTATCTCTGTATGTATTCATGAACCCCTTTGATGACTCATACAAAGATAAACACCAAATGTATTCCTGATTTCTTTAATGATAATGAAGTAACTTCTTTTTGTTATCTGCAATTGTGTGCTCTCGTGTTAACTTGAATCTCTGTCATGCGTGAGATGACGACCTGCCTCCGAGTGACATGTCTTTAAATCCAAGCCTTTGTATTGTAGGCAGAGATCAACTCCCCCTTGCACGTTAGTTGCCTATTTTCGGTTGGTACATCGTTATCTCCCATACTAGGATGACGTACCTCCAGAGTTTTGCATAGATGGGCACAACCTCTATATCTCCCGAAACGTGTTAATCGTGCGAACGGACGATGCCCCAGGGTGCGTGTCTCTAAATTCAAGTCAGTGCATTGTCGGCCGAGATCAACTCCCCCATTGCACGTTGATTGTCTACCCCTTGGGTGCTCGTACCCTTCTTCCTGTTGATTGTTGACCAGGAGTTTGGAGGAAGATATCATAGAGAACTTCGTCGAGGCAAGGTCCATGAAATAATTCGCCTATCCACCCACTCCAGTTGAGCTCGCCCTCTGCGTGAATGGCCTGAGAGCGTGTCGACATTATCTGATCTGGGACAGACGTCGTGACAAACAATTCGCTTCTATTTCTCCACAATTTGATCTCACCTTTAGTACGAACGGCTCGAGAGTCTGTCGATCCTCTAAAAATATGTGTAACAGACTTTTCATCTAGGGACCTCGCACGCGAGTTCAGCGCATCAAGCCCAGGAGCCTACACGAGTTCAACTCATCGAGCCTAAGAGCCTAGACGAGTTCAACGGATCATTCCTAAGTGTCCATGCGAGATCTGCACAAGACAAGGATGAGCCTATACCAAAATCCAAAAATTCTTTCATGTAGTGTAATGTTAAAAATAATATTCGTATATGCGACTACACAACAAAAGGGGAAACAAAAAGGAGCTCGCTAATCCGAGCTACACGTCGGAGATCGACGACGACTTGTTTTGCCCCCTTGCTGCCGCCGAAGTTTGACTCGCTCGAGGAGGAAGACTCACCTGAGCTAGAAAATAAGGATGACCCGCACTTTGGGAAGAGCTCCAGAAGGACGTACTTCGCGGCCACGCCAATTCACTCTGAGGCGAGCCCACGGTTCTTCGATTGGAGACTCGGGATCACCCCTCCTACAGTCAGGGACATCTCCTTGTGAAGTGTCATGAGTTGCGCCTCGTTCAGCTTGCCTATGACGGGTCTAGACTCAGCCTGAGCGAGTCGTACTTGGGGCTCCTCAAGTTGCTGTTTGCAATTCTGAGGGCCCGCTCAGCCTTCCAAACCATTTCGGTGGTGAGAAGCTGGCATTCGTGCGCAAGTCCTCCATACGTCAATTAGCCAACTTTAAGAACCCACACCATAAGGGAAGAAAGGTAAAGAAGACGGTATCAGGTCTTCGCCCTCGGCCTTGGCATAGTCCTTGCCAGCCTTGACAGTTTGCTCCTCTACCGCCGCGCGAGCCTCCTCAGGCTTGACGAGCTTCTCTCTTAGGTCCAGGTTGGCTCTCGCCGACCTGTGGAAGAGCTCGGTAGCCTACTACATGTCCCTGAGCCTTGATCAGCGAGGTAGCGAGGAAACGCTCCCTCCAACGCTTCAACATCATCATGCCCGTAAAGTTCGAACGCGACATTGAAGGCGTCATCGTTCAGCTCTATGTCGTCGATCCAGGACGGCAGGCGGGCGCTGATGCTTACCCGGTTCTGGTCGTTTTTCCAGAAGACCAGAGGCTCACCAACAATATCACAACCCTCAGACCCCATGTTGAAGAAGGGGTGCAAGAAGGGAGGATCGTCTGCGAATTCATTCATGCTCTTGTTAGCACATTCCTTGCACCTTTTTTTCTCCCTTGTGGCAACAGAGAAGGGGAGACAAGTCTCTTACCCTTGGCCTTCTCGCTTCTCTCCTCCACATCATCTGGAGCAGTGGCACTTCGCCACCTAGCGAAGTCGCCCATCTTGGAGGTACAAATCAACTCATCAAACTCACCTTTCCCCTTTGGCGACATGATGAACTTCATCCACCCGCTGTCGGTAGTGGATGATGCCAAAAAGCTTTTGCCTCATGAACTCGCGCAAGGTGTGGGAGTCCGCCTTAAACCACGGGGAGCAAAAGGTGAAGAGCTCCCTGGACAACCCAGTCGTTCCAATGTTGCACTTTATTCAGGAGCCCTTCAACTTCATGAAGTTCCTCCCGAAGTAGGTGACCCCGTCCCCAGCCGCCTTCATGAGAAGATACTGCGCCACACAGTAAGAGCCCACTTGATGCCCTCCTCGTGCAGAAAGCAGGCGAATGCCACCATAACAACTGTGTCGTTGGGATTGATTTGGGCAGGGAAGACGCTGCAATGGCATATGATCTGGGGGATTCAAGCCACGGTGGGAGACGCCTCCCATACTCGAAGAGAGCTAGTCGGAAGGCAAAGCTCACTCGGACACCGCATGTTGATCTTCTCTTTGGAGGTCGCCATACTTGCCTCGAAGCTCGTAGGGAGGTGGCGCGAAGCGAACTCGGCGACGGAAATACGCGAACTCGAGAACATCGTGCACTCAAGGAAGTGGAAAGAGCAAAACAAACGAAACTTTTCGGCATCATCCATCAAAATTTGAAGTTGTGGACTGAATAAACTCGCCGAACGGAACTCACCTGAGAACAGAGCAAAATGAACATGTAACTACTATAGTGGGCCCACCCCTATTTATAGGCGGGGGTGGCCCCATCAACTCATCACAAGTTCCTACGCCTGGAGACAACCTTCTTACACCACGTACCTGCGAGCTCAATCTTGCATGACCTGAACAAATAATTGTTAGACTCAACTCGCGCCCTCAATGTCATCATACAACTTACATAACCAATATCCACCAATCATGAGTTTTTCAACACATGATAAACGACTACGAGAGAGTCCCTATTTTTTACAAATTATTGTGCACTACAATATATGTGAGCTCAAAATACAAGCACACATTACAAAAATAAAAAATTAAACATACAGAGGAATTTAATGTTGGGGGTCTCGTCGAGGAACTAGAGCGTAACGACTCTTCCATCCTATCTCGCTCATGGCTTTAAACTCCATCTGGGCTTGGGCCATGTGCGCATCACCTTGGCGGATGTGCTCCGCGGTTTTGGTTAGGTTGCCCGCAAAGCCGAGACGAGCGAGTCCATGCAAGTCATCCTCTAGCAAATTCCGTCGACGCTCCAGCTCGTGAATGCTTCTCTCCAACATGAAAATGTCGAAGTAGCAACGTAATGCCTGATGATTGGAGTGGAGGACAAACTCCTTGGGCAATAGATAATGCCTCCAATGACGCAACGTCTGCACAATTGCATAGAATTCGCGCTTGTAGTTGGAATAATTCAGCTTCGGGCCTGAAAGCTTTTCACTGAAAAATCCAACGGGGTGACCCTCTTGACTAATTACACCTCCTATCCCAACCCCAGAGGCATCACATGATACCTCGAACACGTGATTAAAATCAGGGAGTCTCAAAACAGGTGCAGTGGACATCCTATCTTTAATGATCTCGAAGGCTATAGCTGCCGATGACGTCCACTGGAAATTTCCCTTCTTCGTACACTCAGTGACTGGCACCATAATAGTACTGAAGTTCTTAATGAATCGGCTATAAAAGGTGGCTAGCCCATGGAAACTATGGACATCGTGAATACTCTGTGGTGTAGACAATCGTGATCCCTTCACCCCCACGGCATCGAGACAATCGTGATCCGTTCGAGCGATTCGTGAGTGGCCTACATCAATAATCTATTCATTTATGTTTGGTCGCCGACCCATGCACTCAAAACCTAGAACCATACCTAAATTTTTTTGGTTCGGTTTCGCTTCAGTTCCCAGTTCTACTCGCCGTCTTACTTTACATTATTCATGTCTCGTTACATAGAGTTATAGAGCAAGTTGCAAGTAAATGGTAATTAAAAGTTTGACCATACATCCTAGCACAACGAATTTGTATGTTTTTCGTATTAATCATATAACAATATAGTATTCACATGGTAATAAAAATTAGTGTTTATTATTGTTAATCTAAAATAAGTTTAACATAATATTTCATTTTTGGATTCAAACATTTCTAAGTTTATGAAAAAGGAATATTAATGTTGTTGCTTATAGATTTGGAATCATGATAAATAATAATAAAAAATTAACTATTAATGAATATATATATATATATGTTGAAACCGTCAACCGGTCTCTTGAGTTCGGACCCACAGAGGGGTGTAGCCCGTGCTTACTTCTCCCTTACTAAACTCTCTTGACCGTGGATGAAAAATCTGGAACAGACCCAAGGATGTAGCGAGGAGGTCCCGCCATACACCCGGAAGATCTTAGAGAGCTTCCCCTCCCAAACCAATGCTCAGCCGGGCACCTTAGAGGGCACTAGCAGCCAACTCTGAAACTAGCCTGGAGGAGAGAGCTCAAAAGATTTGATCTCCTCCAAGGTGCCCTTAAGAGTTTATTTATAGATTCTCTTGGCTGGTCTGCAAATAGCATGAATCCGCCTTTTGGTTTTACTAATCGCACCCCAAATTGGTCTGCTACAGCCTAACACCGCTGTTCTGAAGGGTTATTGACAGCCCATGAAGGGTATCTAGGGTAAATTCACCTGTCGACCCTTGCTGGGCGAGTGGCCCGTGAAGGCGCCATTCGCCTCTCTCCCTGCGAGCTGAGCTCGCGAGATCCCCCCTTGCGACTAGGGGCGAGCCCCCACTCGCCTCGTCATGCGCCACTGGCGAGTCCTTCCGCGAGTGAGGCTCGTGAGATCCCCTTCTGCGAGTGGCCAGTGAGGGCACCGCTCGCTAGCCCCCTGGTGCCATACACACCTGCCTGGCTCGCTTGCGCGAGGCGGCGAGCCCTTCCTTTCCTCGCCACCGCTGAATGCACCCCAAAAGTGTCGGGCCCACAATTGTTACGCACTCGCACTACGCTCGCACGGATATCAGCCTGGCTCGAAGACCCCCTTGCGGCCCACTCGTCGCGATGCGGCGAGCCCTTGCGCGCTTCTCCCTCGCGGCCCGCTTGCCGCGAGGTGGCGAGCCCTTGCCCGCTTCTGGGGCCCTGCGGAGACGGCAACCTGAGATTTTGCCGAGCCAGCACCCTGCGAGATCCTCTCTACTCGCCCCAGGTGGGCGAGATCTTTTAAGCCGTCCTCGATCTTCCTTGACCTCGACGAATTACGGGTTATACAATATATATATAATGCTACCTAAGTTACCAATCAATTGTCAATTTTTTACAATTCGATTCTTGAGTCTGTTCTTAGGTACCCGACCCCGAGAACCGAACTAAAAGATCAGTTGCAATTTTTTTTTGGAACCCGAACTGAGAATCACCAACACTTAACCAAATTGATCAATTTAGTTCTCAGGTAATTTTTGCACACCCTAAGTGTGATGATCTTTCAGTTTCGACACCGTTGACGCGACTTCAGCTCGCCAATTTCACCTCCTCCACTTGAGCCTCTGAGAGTATGTTGGTTTTCCGATTTCGACACTACCAAAGCCACTTGAGCTCCGCAATAACACATCCTCCAATTGAGCTCGCTCGCATAGCAAATGACTAGATGGTGTGATGGTTTTCCGGTTTCAACACCATCGACGTGACTTAGCTCGCGTTATCCACCTCGCCATGAGCCTCACAAACAAGCGAAAGTCGGGAGTATGTCTATCTGTTCTGATTTCGACACTGTCGATGCAACTTCAGCTCGTCAGTTTCACCTCCTCCTATCGAGCTCGCTTACATAGTGAATGACCTGAGAGTGTGGTGATTTTCCGGTTTAGACATCGTTGACCCGACTTAGCTCGCATTATTTGCCTTGTCAGGGACCTCGCCGGCATGAATGAAAGCCCGGTAGGACTCTCAACGACAGGTCAATTCAATAACTAAATCATATTACTTGCATATTTATGCTCGTATTTCTCAACTTGCCAATTCCAGTTCTCCTGTTAACATTGTATTTTTCGTATACTATCTTGCTTATCTCTGTTGAGGTGTTGTCGTGTGACCTTGTGGTCATAGGTTCGTGTCCTGGAAGCAGCCTCTTGCAAAAATGCAGGGTAAAGGTTGCCAACGTTTCACCCTCGTGGTGGGACCCTTCCCCGGACCCTCGCTGTGCGGGGATGCTTTGTACACCGGGCTGCCCTTTTAATCTTGCTTATCTCTGTGTTCTGAGCTTCCTCCATGAAAATAACTTACTTTTCAACCTGTAGTCATTGTTCTGCATTATTTTTTAGAACTGGACCCCATCTTAAATATATGAGACTCCTCTTCCTTTTGATGTATTGATTTGAAAATCATGCCTATGTAGTCTAAGTGCAGTTAATTCAAGATCTACACATCCACTTTTTGACCTCAAGTTTTGTATGGTCATCAAAATTAGTAAATTTGCTTGAGTGTCATCTTTGTAATTTATTTTCTTTTACTGTTCTTTGTAAATTTGAAAATCATGCCTATTCAGTTGAATGATTTTTATTGTTCTTTTGTATATACATGGCGCCCATTAATTTCCTTGATTTTATTTTACTTCTCCTTTGGTACTTTTGGACAATAATTTCAATTTTTTGGTGTCCAAACATTGATGGAGTGGGCACTTAATCCTAGTTCTTTCTCCAGTTTGAATCTGGTGGAATTATTTTCATGCCAGAGTTCCTAGGACATTAATCACAGGTGTGCGGAGTTCACGGCTGAGAGACCGTAAGAAGGAAGAAAGGGAAACTATTGTCAAGACGGCATTTTTAACTGATATGATGAACGAAAATCATCTATTGTGTGTTCTTCTAGAGAAAAAATCTACTTATGCTCCAATTTTGTGGGAACCTGGTATGCTACCTGCCCATTGCGCTGCTTCCCAGTCTTATCCTTCTATATCACTTGAAACACAGTATTGTGATGATCAACATGAATGCTGCGACCACAATCAAAAGGAGAAAATCAAGACCCAACGAGAAAGCTTACCTAAAGTCGATGATTGCTGTGTAGAGAAACCCATTGATGAGGCAATCTCTTTGATTAGCACGCATCATACTACTTCATTTCTCGACTCCCACAAGGATCCCATCTATGCTGATCTTGTGAATTCTGATGTGGAAGCACTGGAAATTGTTGAGGATGAGGGAGATTTGCCTGTTGGTCTGAATATTGATTCTGGGTCGTTGGCTTGTGTTTCATGTGGAACCCTAGGATATCCATTTATGGCCGTCATGCAACCTTCTCTAAAAGCATCAAACATGATTTTTTCCTTAACTTGCGAAGGATCTGATGAGAAAGCAGACAAATCCCAATACTTGATTCCATCTCCATTTCATCAGCATACTCCAGGTAAAAGTTATTTCACACCTCATGTTATTTCAGGGAGTATTTTGGAATTTTAACTATAATACTAAAACATAGAAGTGAGTTCCTGACAGCTGAATTTTTTAAATCTTTCATTTGGTTGCTTGAAGTTAGAGTGCTCATCTTTGAAATAGTGAAATTTGTTGAATCCATATTTAATTGAATTTATTTCGAAATCAACATTAATTTCATTGCCACGAACGTTCTCTTCAAATGTAATAATTTCATCACACATTTGAAAGGAGTGAAAACATCATGTTCTAAAATATGTTCTTTTATGCACATAAATTTAAAATTTGTCTTCAACTATTTTGGGGTTTACTTCGAACTTGTACAAAGTTATAACCATGATATTGAAGTAGTGGAATAGTCTTGGCTTGAATAGTTTGACATTTATATTTTCATTTTGCTTGTGATGTTTTTAAGATACCATTGGAACAGATATCAGTTTGATACTCTCTCATCTTATATCTCATATATTATATATTAGATAAATACATCATGCGAGAAGAGAATGGATCAACATTACTTTCTTATTATATTTAACACTGAGGATTTGTTGAAAGGATGTTGATTTGAGGGTACAGTGAAGATCTTTTTTAGGGGTACAGTGAAGATTTTTTTTTGTAGTATTGAAGATGAGACTTTTGAGTTCTGGGATCCCTTTTTGTTTGGATCTACTTTTGTTATCTTTGTGAAGTTATTTTATATGCACCATCTTATAAATAAAGATGCTAACATGATCTTGTCTTCTGCTTATGTAATATAGAAGAAAGATGCCCTGGAGTTGTAGAACCGTCAAATCTGTATCCAGCTAGTCAAGTCACCCCAAGATCAAGATTAATTTCACAGTATTCCAGTGAAGATGATATATCTCTTTCCATGGATAACTGTCCTTTGTTGAATTGTTCTATGGGTTCTCTGGAAAATAAGGGAGAATTAGCTGTGATGAACACTCAAACTGAGAGAAGAAAATATGTTTTTGACAGTGCTATCGATGCGTTTTGTTTCAACAGATTGCACCCGTGCGTGAAACAATTTGAGGGGAGTTGGCCCATGAAAATTAGTCAAATGGTTGAAAATGACTTCAATTGTACTTCTGAGCCTTTTTCTGGAGTAAAAGAAACATCGCTGAATGAAAAGGTAGGCGTAACCAAGTGGAATGTGTCTAATGTACTTCTTAGACCAAGGGTTTTCTGCTTGCAGCATGCCATTGAGGTTGAGGAACTTCTGCAGAACAAGGGTGGTGTAAATATACGTGTTATATGCCATTCAGGTGAAAACTCATTTGCTTATCCTCAGCATACTCTTTATGTATATATTATGCACATTGTAAAAATGCAGAATCTCATTTATTGTGAGCTGTCTTCTTTTCATGCACTCTTTGCACATAGATAGTCTTTCAATGTGAGTAGTTAGCAACACAAACATGACTGAAAGAAATAATTTTTGCTGAATAATCTGATTTATACTGAAGGAGGCAGAAGGATGGAATTTTATTCTATTATTGTTTAATTACTGTAAATTTTAACAATGTAATTGTTGATAATTGTAAAAACATCACGTGTTATGTGTTTTAGGTTACACACATCTTTTATATCTATAAGGGGAACACCCTAAAAGTCTAAGAATGGCCATTGGGCATAGAAATATACAAATGAATTGAAGCTTATATTAGATGCAACAACTACATAGTCTACAACCCCCCCCCCCCCCCCCCCTAAATGGAGGGGCATATGTAATTTAAATTAGAACGAAGAGCAGATATCACAAATACCAAGTTTATCAGAGAGATCCAACAACACAAGAGATTCGACGGTCTTGGTGAGATCAACAAGCTGGTCAATAGAAGAGACAAATGGCACAATAAGAGAACCTTCTCGCGAACAAAGTGAATATTCACCTCAAAATGTTCCGTCCTTCTGAAGGATAATATTGCCAAAGATTTGAATTGCAATCTGATCACATGAAAAGTCAGCCCAACTCAATGATGAGAGATCTAAACCATAAAATCGCACATGCTCTCTGAGCAAGAGATCAATATCCAACTTCAACGCTAAAAGGGCTACAACCGCTTTTTTCGTGTTTCTCCAAAAGGTCAAGTTGTCTCCAACAAAGGATCATCTATCCTATGTTATCAAGGCGCCTAGGCGCGCGCGCCTGTGGCGTCGGGCGCACCCCGTTGCGCCCCAGCAAGGCTTATGCGGGCGATGTGTCTGAGGCGTGCCTAGGCGTCCAATTGCTGAATTTCAACGAATTGGGCGCCCAATTCGCAGAAATTCAACGAATTGGGCTCCCAATTCGCAGAAATTCAACGAATTGGGCGCCCAATTTATGAAAAATCAGCGAATTGGGTGCCCAATTCAGCGCGAATTGGGCCACCAAATTCGCTTAGTTTCTGCGAATTGGGCGCCCAATTCGCAGAAATTCAGCCAATTGGGTGCCCAATTTATGGAAATTCAGCGAATTGGGCTCCCAATTCGCTGATTTTCCATGAAGTGGGCGTCCAATTCACTGATTTTATTTTTTCCCCATTTTTGCGTCTCATGTGCCTCAGACGCACGTCTGCGCCTAGTCTCCAGGGCCCCTTTGCGCCTCGGTGCGCCTTGCGCCTTTTATAACTTAGCATCTATCAAAAAATGACTCAAATTAAGCAGCATCAATACATCCACAAACATTAGATTTAGTGATAGATAAGTAGATCAACTTTTTATGTCTCATGTACTTGTGAACATCGTTCATAAGACGCTCATTATCTACAATAATCAAAACTTGAGGATCCATAAGGAACTATAAAGAATTGCATCAAGAAGCCAGTGAAGAAAGATATTTCTAACATCCAAATTGATGTAGAGACCAATTAAAGGAAGCAACAAAACAAAAGTGTGCTTCATAACCAGAGCAAACTACGTTTCTTAATCATCAACATATGATTGGGTAAAGTCAGGTGCAACTTATGAGCTTTATACTGTGCCACTAAGGGTTTATTTGGTTGAGCGTTTCGCCGCTCCGTTTGGGGCAAACACCGACGGAAGGCGGGTAAACAAATGAACCTCCGGCGGCGTTTGCTCCGTTTCCACCCGCCCGCCTTGAGAAACGCCCCAAAAAGCTCCGTTTGGAGCAGCCACCTCCCCCCTCCAGTTCGAACACTCCGTTTCCATCCGCCGGATCAACCCGCCACCGCCGAACCAAATAAACCCTAAGCCATATGTTGTGTATCTTTACCGGTGGGTTATTATGGTCGTTACTAGTGTGTTAGGGTCTTAGTAGTTTTTATGCCATGGTCATGTAGTATTGTTCTTTGTGTGTTACAATGGTCTTTTAATTATGCATTTAGGGCTTTTAATTTAAGCTTGGATAGTTTCGCAATTAATCCGTTAGTTGAGACTTACTTTTGAAATATCTTTTTAGTTTCTTTTTAAAGACCCCTTGTGCTACAAAATCAAGCAAGAAATTTTTCCTCTTGAGTTCTTTCATGGTTAGGGTTTGACACTCCCTCGAGCTCCCCCCCCCCCCCCCCCCTCGGTTGCCATGACATGGCTCTCTTATCTGCTCCTCCACCTATGTCTGCTCTTCGGTTAGAGAAAAGGTCATCTCTCAGATAGGTTTGAGATCCTGAACATTTTGGGTTCACAACAACTTAGTTTCAGAGTCTTTGATCCCCCTCCACTTTCTCCTCAAACCTAGGTTTTCCAGTTTACTCTGTAATTGCTTCGACTTAGCCCTCCTCCTCCCCCCACGTGATCGATCGACCGTCAAAGCCCTGTAAATTACTCTGCCCATTTTTTGTAATCAATCTTTATTCATTCTTTGTCAGTGAGGAAGATGACTCTGCAATTGACTTCAATCGAAATCAATTGGCTGCGTTATAGTTTCTTCCAACAGTTATTTTTTTTCTCATCGATCTTCGTCCACTCTCCGTCGACAAGGAAGACGACCCTACAATCACCGTTTGTCAAGGCCGATCGATTGCGCTGCAAGTTCTTCCAGCTCCTACCACCGTCCATTGTAATTTTCCTCGTAGATCGAGCATTTATGTATCAATTCACCAATGTCTTCACCTTTTCAATCGATCATTCCGATGGATAACCCGTGAAGCATATGCAAAGTCTTCCTAGAACGCCTCCCCTTTCTCAATTGTCTCTAGTTGGACTTGGCCTGCGACTCCTCGTCTCCGCTCATCCCCCTTCTGCAATTGCAGTTACATCCCACGAAAATCAGGACGTGGTTCCCTTTTTTGGGTGGAACCAGACCCCGATCCAATAGACCGGGCCACACCAATCACCCCAAAACAATTCTAGAACTACTTCCGACAAAAGGCCGTTTATTCCGCGGCACAGGACCTTTGTTACTTCTCAAACCGCGCTATCAAATTCGTCTGACAATGACTACAGAACTGGAGGGATGGAGTGTAGTATTTCTCTTTAATAATGGGTAGTTATGATTGGTGTTAGTGCATTAGGGTCACAGTAGTTGTTATGCCATGATATTTTAGAATTTTTATATATTACAATAGTCTTTTAATTACACTTTTAAGTGTTTTAATTTATAATTGAGTAGTTTTTCAATTAGTCTGTTGGTTGGAAGTATTTGCAAATTCTGTTTAAAGCCTCATTGGGACATAAATGCAAGCAAGAAATTTACCATATTTAGTTTCAAATGGTTAGAGTTTGATGCTCCCTCTTTAGCTCCCTCCTCAGATATTGCGGTAAGGTTCTATTATTTCCTCCAACCTTCCGCCACCCTCAGGCTAGAGAGGAGGGACGCTGCCCACCAGGGTTGAGATCCGAAACCCTTTGGGTTCACAACATCTTCTTAGTTATATTTAATGATTAATCACACCCCGACAACAAGACTAGTTTCCAAATTTGCTTATAAGTTATGCTACCTTATCTCTGAGGCAACTTATTCCCTTCCAGATGTACAAGGGTGGAACCCACATGACGATGCCTAGGAGTTGCGTTAATAGTAGAGAGAAATGCAGTGACATGAGGTAAACCCTGTAAGATAAACTTTGCAATACTATGGGCAGTTACAGATTTACGAGAGACTATACATGCATCAATAAGGAACTGTAAGGAAGGATCATTAGATATCGAGTTAATGCCATACAGAAAGAGGTGATCCATCTTTCCTTATAGTGGAGGCTCTGGCGGAGAATATATTATTTAGAAGGGAGAACATTTTGATATTATGTGATGTCATAAAAAGGGTCTGCCCCAGGTGCCAAAGAGGAAGCAGTGGTCTTAGTAAACACCAAAAATCGAGAAACAAAATGCTTCCGTTTTACATATAATCTAGAAGAAGAGTAAAGGAAGAAGAATGAAGAAAAACAGAGGAAGCATGTTCATGGACACATTCTGATTGATAATAACGCATCAACTAGAAGGTTGGTAATGTAACATCCCGAATCTGATGAGACACGTCCGATGAGGGCGCGAAGTATCTTCAAGACATTGATGCCCTAACAAAGCAATTCTTAAGGAACTTCTATGATGACAAGTTTCTAGAAAAAATAGGGTGGATGAATGAAATAAATCCCATGTCAGAATTGAATAAATCTTATTGGGCTATAAGTAATAGTTTAGATCCCAAATATACAAGACCATTTTGAGAGCATGTAGTGGAGTTCAATTACGAAGTTTACAGTTAAGATAATGGAATGAAATTCACAGATGATCCCAAATGGAAGTACACAGGGAGGATGACATGAAGGTAGACACCTGCATTAGAAGTCAAGAGACATGATCCCACAGAGATATAATCGAGGGCTGATTCCCTTCCCCGAGCTATGTGATCCTAGAGCTAAGATGAAAGTGACACACACCCTTCCTTTATATAAGGATATAACATGCACAATTTACCAAAATACTCGTATTAGTCTGTGAGGGCCCAACTAAATTAATGCGCCCGTTATTTAAGTTATGACACTTATATAGAACATAAGACACTCCTATATGTAATAATACATATTTTGGAATAAATGGCCTTGCCTTCAAGGCCGTGGAAGAGAGGATGAGTTAAGATTGACAGTGTTCGTCATCCATCTCCAACGCATGAAATCCGCCATGTTGATGTATTCACGTTCATTATCGAGGAACATGCTTGGTTCTTTATTTGGACATTGATGTGCAGGAGATTACAACTGTTTGTAGTGAAAACAATTGTTGGGTTTTTATGCTGAAGTTGGAAACGACAAGTACTCAGGTAAAGAAAGTTCTCACAAAATGCTGAAGTTGGAAACATTAAGTACACACGTGACCCGAAGAACATGTAGAAAGCTATTCAATCAAATGCCATCGGTTACAATCCAAAAGAACAAGAATGTTGAGAAAAAATATAAGCAGAAAAAGTTCCATGGGTGTGGAAGCCAAGGGGAAGTAGCAAGTGAGTGGAGGAAAGCAGGGAATCTTCGTGTTCAAAGCAAGGCAGATGCCACTAAGGTTTTTTTTTCGTGTCAAAATTTGATTCTCCTTTCACCGTAGCCACCTGGGGGATCATTACGCTAATTTGTTTGCCAAATAGAGTCATCTCCTAGCTTAGGAAAATGTCAAAATTTTAGGATTTTGATTTTAAATATCAACTTCACCCAGTTAAAAGCATATTTTCCCTTTTTTTAACTCAAACAAGCATTATATAATATTTAAAAAGTTTAATTCTAGGCGAATGGACACCAACATCAATAGCTCAGAAGGGAGAAATCTACAACACATGTTGGATATAACACATTGACATAAAGTTGAAAAAACGAGTCATGTTGAGCTAGTGGCTCGAAAAATAAGGAAGTCACCCATGGGTAATGTCGTAATGAATACGTGGACACCCTGCGGGCAAAGACATGCATGGTCAGACGACTGACATCGCATGAATCCTCTCAGAGACATGATTATCTTTATGAATCATCTTGTATTTTTACTTAGCGTGTTTCGTCTTGTAGCAGATCTCCGTCTTGTATAAGGATGCATAGTTAAGAGAGTTACCACATCTTGAATCATTGTCTTGTTTTGGGCTCTCTTAGGAGAGAAGAACTCTTAGAGGCCCTCAAGAGTGAATATCGAGCATACCTCGATATATTGTATCGTGCTTGGAATCAATCTATTGGATTGGTAGCGAGCATCTATCAATTGGTCAGGCCTGTCACCTCTACCTGTCGTCCATAACTAGACGCTAGGTACCAGTTTCTCCATTCACTTTAACCATGACCACTCCAGCGGCATCTCTACATGCCCTCTTCGACCGGATGGATGCCATGGTGGCTGACGCCGTTGCCATGGTGCACGAGATTCACCGCCACCTCCATCCACATCCTCCACCGCAAGAACCACCGTCTCCCACTACTTTCCGCTCCACCTCCTCCACTCTAATCCTCCCACATCTCGGACCACCGCAAACATTCCAGGATTACCTCCAGCCAGTGTTTTAAATGTCATCCAACATGTCTGCCGACATGTCATTTTTTAGAGCAAAATGACATTTTTTCATAATAAAAAAATGTTCTTTTTGTAAAATATAGGCCAATTTTTTAAGCATGAAAAATATTGCAATTTATTCTTTCATTTTTCTTAATGTGTTATTATTAATTTTTTATAATCAATATTTTAATTATTTCCAACTATATCTTTCTTATTTCATATAAAAAAATATTGCAATTTTCAATGCATTTATTATTGTTTTTATATATTTTAACATAAATTTGCTAATCATGAAAACACAAACTAATCAAAAATATTTAGCATTTAAAACTTTGTATTTGTTATAAAACTTAATGTTATCTAAATAAAATTATTGTATAATATTAAATATAATTTACAATATATCTATTTGTACTTAAAGACTTGAGTGTTGTTGTACTTAATGGCTTGAATGTTGTTGTTGTGTATTTATTTGCACTTGTTAATAGTACTCGTAGTGTCTTCTAATATTTTATTTTTGAATACTCATTAAATTTATTTTGGGATATACATAACTTAGTGTTCGTAAACTTGTTGTTCTAATTTTAGAACATATAGGTATACTCAGTATACATAACAATAGTTTTTTTAGGAGATGAAAATCCGAAATTTTAAAATATCCCCGACATGTCTCTGACTTCTGAAAAAACTTAATCTGGCATGTCACTGACATCCGTTATTTACAACCTTGCCTCCAGCAGGACCCTCGCTCATTCCGTCAACATCCACTCTCATCTCCGTCTATTCCACCCCCTCCATGGCTCTGCAACCTCGTCGAACGATCTCCATCATTGTTGCGCGAACCAATGACCCTCCTACAATGAACGACAACCCCGACGCTTCCAGCATCAGGGATGGCAAACCAATCACATACAAACTCCTTCCTACTTACCTAAACTCTGACCTCCTCTCAGTAGTTCATCATGTAGTCAACTACACACCTTCTATGAGCTGGCTCCTAGCACATACCATGCACCGACATGGTAGTGTCTCCTCATCCTTTCGAATATTGTTGCGCTCTATCCTCCAAAGCATTAGCTTACCCTCTTCTCCTTCCTACGAGTCCTTCCACTCCAGCGCGGGTACTACGTCCCTCATTCCTTGAGCCCCAGCCCACTCACTCCACCCCAAACTATGCTCCCTCATGACATTTCTACAACCTCTTTTTCATATCGTGTCTGCAGGCGTAGAGTATGCTTCGTCTTGCTGAGCTCCACTACCCAAATATGCCTCTTTATTTCACTAGTCGTCAGCCCCACGTACCCAAATGTTTTGTTCTATCATGTTACGAGAGTGTTTTAATTTCTCCTAAATGTTACCAGGACTAGATAAAAACAAGCAAAAGTTGTGGTCGTGGTCTGTTGTCGTGGGGCGAAAGAGATGAAGATGTGTGATGAGAGGGCAGCATGAGGTTTCGATATCAGAGAACACGTAGAGTCACATGGTGAGGGCTCGAAATGGGTAGAACGGCTGGCAGAACTGACAAACTCTGGATCGTCAATTGTGTAGAGAGGCGATGAGCTCGGTTGGGAGGAACCACCGACAAGAAGCGGTCGTTAGATGCTGAAGGAGGATCGATTGTGGGTTGTGCTCGACATTGTTGAGGTTGATAGATGAGCGATTGCGCGTTGGATCGACGTCGATGAGGTTGGTGTTATGTGGCGTCGATGAAGCAGAGGGAAGAGCAGGGTTTCACGCGCAAGAGCGGTCGTCCAGTTGCTCGATCCTGTTGGCAGCAGAAACTCGTCAACCTACTATTATCTTGTCCGATCGTGGACTGCAGGTCTTCACGCACTACGCTAGGGCAGGGGCTGCAACTGCGAACATGGATGTGACTGCTGGAACTGGGCGTCGACGTCGACATCATTTGGCTCTGATACCAAACTGTTATGGGCCTAACCCGTAACATCACCGCCATTTCGTCGGAGGTGGCGATGGAGGCGGGGATATAAGGGAGCCGAGCGCGCCCGAAAGAGGGTGACAGATTAGAAATGGGAAGAGGGGATCATTGTTCACTCAAACCCTAGCTTGAGAGAGAATGAGAAGAACTTAGAAAGAGATCATGAAAATTGTATTAATTCATTCCTAACTTCATGCATGTCTCTAGTTTGAGTATTCTTTCTTGAGTGTTCTCCCTCTCCATCATATACTTGTGTGTGCATAATTCTGTTGCTAGAGAAGAGGTGAATACTGACTTAGCTATTGCGAACGGCAAAGAAAGAAGCTAAGGCCACATGGATCGA
The DNA here is from genome assembly GCA_033032865.1 of Dactylorhiza incarnata. NCBI lineage: Eukaryota > Viridiplantae > Streptophyta > Magnoliopsida > Asparagales > Orchidaceae > Dactylorhiza > Dactylorhiza incarnata. The sequence goes on from JAWHQI010000085.1 coordinate 5,344,548, forward strand.
GATTTGAGCATAGGACCAGCTCCGTGACATGTGATTAGGAAACTTGCTCTGATTCCATATAAGAATTAATGAGTCGAATTATATTGATGTCGCATAAGGGTCTTAGGTAGAATATACAAGTATAAGAGGTATACTGAACCTGTTTTTATATGTAAAATAACAACTATGCTACAAACAGAAAAATAGAATTTAGATATTTTAACCATTTTGTACAAAGCTGTCTCGCATAGTTAGGGAGTCAGTCGGAAATAAAGTAAGACACTGAACCAAAATGACTTGCTAATAAAATAAAGACCAACCACTAGCAATAAAGCACCTACATTTTTTTTCTTCTACAATATCATACTATGTTACTCAGACATCTCTTCAACTCCACAATTCAAATGCAGAAGAGAACGATAAATGCAAAGTGGAAACTTGGAGATGATGAAGAAGAACAAGAGAGAGAAATGAAGAAGATAAAAGTACCGTTGAGGACAACTAGATAGACATCCTAAATCATAGATAAGCTGAAGTACTGGAAAAACTATCTTATTTTATTCCTCCATATTAGGAATATATATAAGGTTGTACAAACAACAAAGACACAAAGAGACAGTGTGAGACAATTACGAAACACCTAACTTAAATACATATAATTCAACTCTCATCGCTCAAGTTGGGAATAAATATCGATAATTCTCAGTTTTAAGATCTCTATAAAGGTGTCACAGTTCAGACATTTAGTGAAGATGTCTGCCAACTGATGTTGGGGGTTGAACAAACAGTGTGCATATAGTTTCTTTCTCTAGATGGTCATTGATGAAGTGTCTATCAATTTTAACATGTTTTGTTCTATCATGTTACCAGGGCGTTTAAATTTCTCCTCAATGTTACTAGGGCTCGATAAAAACTAGCGAGAGTTGCGGTTGTGGGTGAAAGAGCTAAAGATGTGCGCAAATGTGCGCTTGAGAGGATGGCAGGTGTCGATATCATAGAACACGTAGAGTAACTTGGCGAGGGCTCGAACTGGACAGAACGACAGGCGGAACTGATAAGTCTGGATCGTCAACGTTGTAGAGAGACGTTGGGCTTGATTGGGTGGAACCATCGGTGAGGTGCAATTGTTAGATGTTGAAGAATGATTGATCGTGTGATGTGCTTGACGTCGATGAGGCTATCGGATGAGCGATCACGTGTTGGCTCGACATCGATGAGGTCAGCGTTGTTTGGTGTCGATGAAGCAGAGGGCAGAGCAGGGCTTCACACGCGAGAACGATCTTCCAGTTGCTCAATCTTGCTGGGAGCAAAAACTCGTCGACCTACTGTTATTTTGACTAATCGTGGGCTGCAGGGCTTCATGCGCGACACTATGGCACTGTGAACATGGATGTGACTACTAGAACTGTGCGCTGGCGTCGTTTGGCTCCGATACCAAGTTTATGGGCCTAGGCCATAACGTCGTTGCGATCTTGTCGGAGGTGGCGGTGAGGGCGGAGATACAAGGGACCGCACACTCACACAGTACTAAAACCTGAAGATTCTAATGATTCTCGACTCATGTAACTTGACTCCAATACCCAAAGACTCTTAATAAAATAGGCATCATATAACCGCTAATAGATAACAGACCATGTGAGACCCTAACACACTCTCTGCTCAATGATTTGTGAATCACAATTAATGAGGTGGGAACAAAGGATGCAACAAAAAGATCATTGCAGCATAACAAACTTATATAAGAAAAAATATTTATTACAATGGAAGCAGCAAGTGCGATTTTAAATGTAGAATATATCTTTCCTTTTCTCGTCAAAATGCATCAAGATGGTATAACAATACATTAGGAACCAAACTTTTCTCATATCCTTGATGCTATTCATCTCGTGTATCGAGAAACTTGAGTACAATGGTGAGACACTGGACCACCTCTGACACAATATGACAAAATCTATTATATGAAGCAATAATAAAAACTAGTAATGTTATAATTGTCAACATAATAAAAAGATATAACATAAACAATAGTGATGTAAACAATAAACTGGTGGAACACGATATGTTAAGCTAACATTATCTTAGAAATATTATTTACCTTGGTTGTTTATAATTATTTATTTAACTAGATTTATATGTCAGCAGTTAGAGTACACCGACTAATAAATATCATTTGGCCTGTCTTCAACATTGCCTTGTCCCATTACATGTGAGGTCCATTATGATCTAACACTCAGTTTTGTACAAATGTATGGAATGTCGCATCAATTTGCGACCCATATAAACTTCGGTAAAAAAACGAAGGTGTTTCATCATCATCACTGAACCTTAGGTCATCTTGATGGAATGCCTGATTTAGGCACACATACCTTAATGTCATCCTATGAAACTACTAGCTTATCTACGCAATGGAACTACATATGAAAGGAAATAATAATCATATAAACATGAGTTAAAAGCTATTATCCTAGCTACTACATAAGGGCGCTTCAATTTTGATGAGTATACAATCATTTATCATAATGTATATTACTTTTTAGGATTCATATAGTGTGCAATTTGTGAAGTATGATGCAAAATCATGTGATGAACCAATAATATAGTCGTTATTTGACATAAATAATTCACATAAGAGTGTTCATAATTCATCGAGACATCTTTGGAATCATGAAATTAATATCTTACTTTCATGGCTTAAAACTTATTATGCATAATCGTGAAAATATGAGATTTATTAGTTTGAGTTCTAAGTGAAGACAAATCGTCGTGAGAATATATAGATAATCATAGTACAAAGATAACACCATCGCATCATGCCTTCTATCCTCTTATTGGTAATAAATTGTTCACAGCTCTCCTCAAAGCATGCTCAATCAATCTATGATCTCCTGCAAATGTATACAATTTTCCCATTATGAGTAGCAATTGTGTGGCCAATTATTGTGGGTATAATGGTCAGTTTTTTAATTTTTTCTGGATAAATGATTGGTTACAAAAGATTTTTTTTGTAATGAACGGTGTCATGGATAATTACTCCTTTTATTGTTACATTTCTTTAATGAGTGGGGTTAATAATCAATACAATAAGGATGAATGAAAGAGAAGAGAAAATCATTTAGCTAGATAAGAGAAGATCATGACGGTGGATTGTGTTGTTATAGATGTCACCCCATATGTTTGGCATGTATGCTAATATGCCATTTTAGGGGGAGACGCCACGACACGATCATTTATGAGGAAAATATTATTTTGTATTATGATTGTCAGTATATTAGGGTATTTCCAGACATATCACAAGAAAATGCTATTTTGATTATTATTAGACTGATTAAAAATATTGAAACATGAAAAAATCGGATAAAGATAAGGTGTGCTTGAAGTTTATAAGTTATTAGACTGCTTTAATAATGCTTTTGTTAATGGTTATTACTATTGTTATGAATGTCTAATTTTTGTTAATTATTATTGTTAGGAATGCTTTGATTTTTTAAATTGTTAATATTAAAACTTTGGAATGCTTTGACATTTACTGCATTTGTACATTTAGAAGTTATATATATATAGAGAGAGAGAGAGACGTGTATACTATTAAGTACCCAAACCTACCTTGGGAGTAAGCATGATTATAGGTTGCACCCCTCTATCTTTTGAAATTATAAAAACCCCTTTGTGAGTTTATATTTTATGATATAACAACAACACTCAAGTCTTTATCCCACCATAGTGTGGTCGGCTAAGCCCTATCTTTAATCATAGCCTCGCTCATGCCTAAGTACATTGTTGGAACCGAGAATCGGCCCAACGAGGAGTTCAGACCCAAAAGAGGGGGAAGCTGGTACTTACATGGCCCGTGGAAGAACTTGACCGAAAACTAAGAACTAAGCACTGACCCTTGGCTGCAGCGCGGAGGTCCACCACACACCCGTAAGATCTTAGAGCGCTTCCCCTCCCAAGTCAAAGCTGAAGCTGAGCACCTTGGAGAGCCTTGGAAGCTAACCAGAGTTGTCCAGAGGAGGAAAAATCCCCGGAATTGGATTCTCTCCAAGGCGCCCTTCAGGGTCTATATATAATTTTCTCAACTGGGTCTGCCAATAACGCAATTCCGCCTTTCGGTTTTGTTAAGCGCACCCCAAAATGGTCTGCCAATAACCAAACTCCGCTGTTTAAGATGGCTATAGGCAGACATGCCTGAATAAATATGAATAACATATTGCACCAAAATCCGGAGGGCTGACGAAGCCGACGCTCGCCTCCTCCCTTGTGACCTACCTAGGCGAGCACGAGCCTACTCCCTATCCGCTCGTCGCAAGGCGAGCCCCCGGTTGCCTCGCCCTCGCGATTCACTCATCGCAAGGCGGCGAGCCCTTGCTCGCCTCGCCCTCATGCTTTATCTATATTCGAGTCTCAATTTACCGCCTCGGCGAACACAGGGTTGTACATACATCATGTCTTTCCTTATAGTTTCATTCCAAGTCTTTTTTGATCTGCCCCTCCCCCGTTTAACATATCTAGTGACTAAACTCTCACAACGCCTAGCACGTGCCTCTAATGGTCTCCTATGTACATGTCCGAACCATCTTAAACGAGCTTCTCGCATCTTCTCTACAATTGGGGTCACTCCTATCTAATCCCTGATACATTCATTCCTAATTTTATCCAGTCTCGCGTGACCACACATCCACCTAAGCATTCTCATCTCCGCAACTCCCATTTTTTGCTCATGTACACCATTCACTGCCCAACACTCAGAACCATAGAGCATTGCTGGCCTAATTGCAGTACGGTAAAACTTGCCTTTAAGTTTTAATGGTACTTTACGATCATATAAGATCGCAAACGCGCCTCTCCACTTCAACCATCCTGCTTGGATTCTATGTATCACATCTTTATCTACACCTCCATCTTTTTGAATTATCGATCCCAGATATTTAAAGCGCTCACTGCGGGAAATATATTGGTCACCTAATTTAATGACAGAGTCATCCGACCTTCTTGCACTACTAAATTTAAGCTATATATACTTCGTCTTTGTCCTGCTCAACCTAAAACCCTTCTTTTCTAAAGTGTTTTGCCAAGATTCAAGTTTTGCGTTTACACCCTCGCACGTCTCATCGACCAAAACAATATCATCTACAAATAATAAACACTAAGGTATTGCTTGTTGGATATGTCCGGTGAGCTCATCTAAGATAAGGGTAAAGAGATAAGGGCTTAAAGCTGACCCTTGATGTAAGCCAACAACGATAGAGAATTCTTGTGTTAATCCTCCAGATGTCCTCACCCTGGTCACTGAATTTGTATTCATATCTTTGATTACGACAATGTATGACACATTTACACCTTTCTTTTCTAAGACTCTCCACAAGACCTCTCTTGGAACCCTATCATAAGCCTTCTCCAAATCGATAAACAACGTATGCAAATCTGTCTTTCCCGATAGTTGTCAATGAGTCTCCTCAAGATATGTATAGCTTCCATGGTTGACCTCCGGGACATGAATCCAAATTGATTCTCTGAGATGCTAGTCTCTCGTCTAACTCTTCTCTCTATATTTTATGACATGCATACAACAAAAATATCCCTCTGAAGGGGAGCTCCGGGGGGGGGGGGGGGGGGGGGGGGGGGGGGGTCTATTTTTGTGCGTGAATGTTATGAAATGTAAACTTATAGGGGAGGGTTTTGCATTTTCTAAAGATAGAGGGGTGCAATATGTAATTTTGCCAACTTATAAGGGAGATCTCGGTAAACGGCCATATATATAATGGAACTAGAATTGGATGTCGTTTTCGTTGGAATTGGAACTCTAATTTCAATTCCAAACCCCAATTCCGTCCAGCCGAACAGATGTTTGGGGAAGATTATAGCAAAATTAGTAAACTAAGAGCAAATCAATATGTATGAATACTTCATCCTCGTACATCATCCTATTATGGTCTCACACGACCAATTATCTACGTCGTTAATTAGTGTCGTCATGTATTCATGTTAGGTGTCTTTTATTAATCGAGTCGATGTACGAGTTCTTAGTGTTTTATTGTTTCACGTTCTCTTTATTTTCGGATTATTTACACACATGCCACTTGAAGTGTTATAAAAGGGACCCGTTGGGTCATGAATGGTTATGAAGAATGAATCCAAATAAATTTATCTCTCTAAGTTCCTCTAGCTCTCTCTTTTTCATCTCATTTCTAGGGTTAGGGTCGAGCAAGGGTCCCCTTCTTCCTCTCCCCTCGCATTCTTCGCGGGTTGAGCTCGTCTCTCCTTGTAACGCCTCCACCGCCACCTCCGACGACGTTACGGACTAGACCCATAACACATCCATTCTCTTTAAGGTGCTATCCAATGTCGCTCCTCCCAGATGCCAATCTGTCTTTTATCTGGTTTACAAATATCACATTTTTTGGGGTGCAAACTATTTCATTAATTATTCCAGTTACATATGACACTTGTAAATTAATATATACTAATCACAGCCTACTTTTCCATTTCAGATTATATGAAATTTAAAGCTTATGCCTCTTCTATTGCGGAAGAAGTTGGTACTTCACTACACTTGAAAGATGTTCCTCTCGAGAATGCTTCCCAAGAAGATCTTAATTTAATTAGCATATCAATTGATGAAGAACATCAAGATGATGGAAAAGATTGGACCTCAAAGCTGGGCGTAAATCTGAGATATTCTGTCAAACATAGAAAACTTTCAGCTGTAACTCAAGAACAGCTGCCTTCTGCTCTAAGTGGAATGTTTTCAAATCCCTCAACCATTTCTAGTGTTTCAAGCCTCCGATGGCTTTTCCGGAAGCCCCGCACACGTGCCAAACCAGTGCGCATCATTGTAGAAAAGCCGCATATTTCCACTAATGTAGATGGAGGGGTTAAAACTCGGCTAGGAACGGAGCCGGCTAATATTAAAGCTATCCAGGTCTATAGGAGCCGGAAGAAGAAGACAAGTGATTTGGCCTTCAAGGATCACAATCATCCAGTGGAAGTGGCAGATAGTCGCAGACAAAATGCAAGAGTTGCGGAGAATGCTGATAACTTGTTCACTGTCTCTGTTTCTATGATGGAAGAACATGGAATTTCTCAAAATGGAATGGACAGAAAATTTGGTGGTGTTGGCACAACTGGGTCGAGTAGGTTACTGTTGACTGCGAAGTCTTCTGCAGATCATTGTTTCTCCAGGTTGGATCATACGAATTTTGTTTCCGTCCCCGTTATGTATCAGTATAATCATCCCAACCATAATATCTCGGCATCTGATGGCTTGGCCGTGTTGAGCGGGGAAAACAATCGAGCGGAATGTAGCACAAATTCTGACGATCGGTACAGTCAACGACCTCTACTATTTTTGACTGCTGATGAAGTAGACACAGAAGAACCACAGGCGGAGGGCGGTGGTAGATTTTCATCGTCGGCTGAAGCTCAAGCTGATGGTCCGGGCGATGATTCTGAAACACGTGCTGAATATCCGATGTCAGATGAATCGGGCCGTGCTAACGGTTTGGTGCATTCCAATGTTGTTGCATCGCCCGAAGATGAAGCGTCTAGTTCTGTTGCGAACGAGAGCATTTTGGAGCGCGAAGTCGGTCAAATCCAGTTGAATATTAACGGCGAAATGCGGTACGAATCATTCCCATCAGAAGCAGGCGATGTTCCATTTGTACGATATGACTGTTCTCAAGATGTCTTTTCTGAAAGGCGACCATGCCCTCCAAATATTAAGTCATATGTGAGGCGCAAAAATAAAAGGAAACTGGAAGCTGATCAACAAGGAACAGACTGCGGTCAAACTGTAGAGACCGTGGCAGCGGCGCAGGTTGTGGAAATTCATAAAAATGGAGTTAAAGCTCAACAGAGCCACAACGGTTTTGCTCGCAGCCCATGTGAAGGTTTGAGATCAAGGAATGGGAAGACTATCCCTACTAAGCATGCTGTCCGTTGGAGCGGAAAAGCCAAGTCGAATGGTAGTTTTTCATGCGATACCGAAGGCTGCCTCATGGTGTTCGGGACGAGGGAGAAATTGCAGCTCCACAAGGGCAACCGCTGCTCGCACGGAGAATGTGGGAAGCGGTTCAGCGCGCACAAGTACGTGATGCGTCACCAGCACGTGCACGATGACGAGCGGCCCTTCAAGTGCCCGTCGAAAGGGTGTGGGATGTCGTTCAAGTGGGAGTGGGCCCGGACCGAGCACGTGCGGCTCCACACTTGGGAGAGGCCGTACAGGTGCGAGGTTGCCTGCTGCGGACTGTCCTTCAGGTTCAACTCCGATTTCCGTCGCCACCGGAGGAAAACTGGGCATTTCGTTGGCTCCAACGAGAGTTAGTGTCATCCGTTCTTGTGATTCGGAGGATCCTAATTTCTTTTTATTTTGTCTTTTCCACCTTTCTTTTTTACTGCTAACTGTTTGGGTATTAAAATTAGGAGTTGGGGTGCTGTTCTTGCTTTTGAGCTTAAGATGCTGTCTCAAAAGTGATTTGAATCTGGGATAGTTTTTAGCTTGTGATGTTGGTGATGTTCTACGCCATTAATGCCTGCTCTCTTCAAATTCTTTTTTTTTTCCATTTTTCTGGTGCACTGCTTTTTAGCTATAACCTATTGCGACGAATTGGGTCTGTTTGTGTCATTTCTTTCGTCCACTCTCGGCATACGGTGTGATGAATTCAATGGTGTCATATATAATATGAAGATTTTTTTTTAATGTATTATATTATAGATGTGACTAGAAACTGCAGTTATCTGATTATTGTTTCTATCGTATTTTTCAGGAAAAGAATTGCTAAGATAAAACTTATGGGTAATGGGTATACCTAGGGGTTAAATCTTTTTATGTTCTAAATTTGCATTTTGTGTGCCCAAAAAATTTTAACAGGACGAAAATTTAATCCATGAATGATGATTTGTGGATAAAAACTGATCACAGATGTTTAACCGGCTGGTGTTTAACCGTGCCTCTGGCATATTTTGAAAAAAAACGTGATTGCTGTTAGCAAAAACATTTGGATAGCTATCCTATGCTACTTTTGGCACTGCGATAGCGGTTGTGAATGCGGTGTTCACGAATTATCGTTCATGAATGTCTGACCTCACCGAAGAAATTTCTTTCACTTTTATGTTCAAAATTAGTTTGGAGGCGTTCATAATGTTTTTTAATGATAGCTTTGAATTACTAATTTATAGTAAAAGAGGATCGCGTTCAGAATTGAGCCCAAACGTAGGCTTCATTTGGCGCGGCGGTGGCGGGCAGCATTTGCGGCAATAAACGCCACCGCAAGACGGGTAAACAAACTCCTGGCGGCGGCGGCGCTTGCCGCGTTTGCACCATAAAAAAAGCTTCAAAACGGGAGAGAATTTTCTGTACGTGTAACGTTCCTAAAGGATGGTACAGGACAGTATTTTTAGTTGAAATTGCGACTGTAACTGTATTAGTTATATTTACAGTCGTAAAAACATATGTAATTTATAACTGTAATTGTATTAAAAAAAATCACTTTTTAACAAGTGTATTTTCAGACCGTAACATATACATATGAGATCTTAAAATGATCATAAAAATAATTAAATTAATATTCTGTAATTGATTTTTTTTAAAACACTGTATTTTGGCTTACAAATACAATAAGCGCACTATCCTTTAGATATGTTATGTGTATCTAAGTATTTTCCCCCAAAACGGACCTTTTCGAGCCCGCCTCCTCCACTCCGGTCCCAACTGCCCATCTCCACTATCAGCACTTCCCAGAAACCCATCATATGATAACGCTATCTAAATATATATAAGTACTAACGAACCCTAAAGCATGTCCCAAAACTCCATTCAGAAATCTCACCATGTCCGCCGCCGCTCCCGCTCCCGCTCCCGCTCCCACGACAGAACGGCCGGAGGTTTGGGCCCGACTCCGCCTCGCCGATCGCCGAGACGTCCCCAACATCCACCGCCTAATTCGGCAGATGGCGGAGTTCGAGCTTCTCACCGACCTCTTCTCCGCCACCGAATCATCCCTCTCCTCCACCCTCTTCCCCTCCCCTCCCCTCCCGCCCTTCCTCTCCTTCACCGTCCTCATCCTCGAGCTCTCCCCATCGCCCATTCCCGACGAGGACGAGGAATCGAATCTAGGTTTCCGACCGATCCTCCGTCGAATCACGCTGGAGTCGACCGTGGACGATCCGGAGGCGTCGTCATTCGCCTCTCCGCGCGGCGGCGGGCTTGTGGTGGCCGGATTCGTGCTGTGCTTCCCGAACTACTCGACGTTCATGGCGCGGCCGGGGATATACGTGGAGGACATCTTCGTGAGGGCGGCGTGGAGGAGGCTGGGAATGGGGCGAATGATGCTCGCCGCGGTGGCGAGGGAGGCCGCCAAGATCGGATGCGGGAGGGTGGAGTGGTGCGTGCTTGATTGGAACAAGAATGCGATCTCGTTCTACGAGGAGATGGGAGCTGAGGTGATGCCGCAATGGCGGATCTGCCGCCTCGCCGGCGAGGCGCTCCGCAGTTTCGCCGTGGACGAAGAGGGCGGCTCCGGCCAGCAATAGTTTCCGCAGTTGCTTTTTACAAAGCCGTAGTTCTTTCGATGCGATATAATACGGCTCATAGTTCTACATCCTTCAAGGATCTCTTCTTGTACGGCCCCTTTGAGGATTATCGCATTTCATCATTTCAAAATGATTTTGGTGGGATAGATTTATTTAACCAAAATGTCTGCACATTGAAGCCATTTTTCTGTCGGGAGCCCGGTTAATGTAGAATAATGCTATACATACCTAAAGTCTACCTAAAAGCCACAAAAAATGGGTCCCACGGGTCACAAAAACACCCAATTTTAGGGTTTTTTTTGCGCCAAACCCTAAAGTCGGGTGTTTTTGTGCCGAGTGGGGCCCATTTTTTATGATTTTTACCCTAACCCTAGAAAAATCGGATGTTTTTGTGACCCATGGGTCCATTTTTTGTGGCTTTTAGGTAAATTTTAGGTATGTGTAGTATTGTTCTAAAAATATATCTGGATTGGAGCCCGATAAATCCAAATTGTTGATCTAAAAAATGCTTTACACATGAAGCTGCATCATTGGCCGAAAAATCTCGCCCGGCCGGATTTACATCTCCTTAAAACACTGTATTTATTTCTTCCTATGAACGAGCTGTCTACATGCATGGAGAACATTGGATAATGGTTTTGTGATTGTGGAGAGGTCTACAATCTTCCTAACGGCCTACAGCTTCGGCATATTGCTTAGCCCCGTTCATCTTCGGCGCAAAAGCGCTCGATCAGTGAGCTATTACGCACTCTTTCAAAGAGGGCTGCTTCTAGGCAAACAAGTATATATCCTTATTCATCTTTTCATTCTATTTTCAAGAGTGCAAGTGATCATTAAAATTTTTAAAGCAGTCATGATGTCTCTTCCATAGATAGCACCAAGACTCAAATAAGTCAAAGTTAAATTATTGTCAATGGAAAGTTTGGCTAAATATCTTAGATTTCTCTTTTTTCAACTAGGATTTTTTTTCAATGTTGATGCTTTCAGCATTCATGTCATGCCAATAGCTAATCACAGTGCTACTCTTATAAGACCACGATGAAAACCGATCGACCGGATTAATATTACAAAAAAAAATCTATCAAACAACAAATTGTTATGGACTTTACCACCTCTTCAAATGTTAATGATTAAGTTTGTTGTTTATATTTACATCGTTGAAAATAGTCTCAAATCGAAAACTAATGTAGTTTTATACACTTAATATAGATCATGTGCTCCGCCTGTAACCAATTGATTTTATATTGGATGCATATATTCAAACGTGATATTAGATTGATATCACGTTAAAATTTATGCATTCAACCTAAAGTCAATTGATTATAGATAGAGAGATCTTATATTGAGTGCAGAAAACTACAGAAATTCACCGACGTGAGACTAGACTCAACATTTGTAATGAAAGTAATATTCCGCTATAGCATCCATATACAATTTCATGTGAAAAGACTAAAGAGTGAACCCTGTAGAATGCAATTTCAAATATCAAGAAAATATCAGGAATACAAAAGATTTCAAAATAAATACACTAGTATTTCACTTTTGGTTATGTACTAGATATTTTAAGAATTTTGTGAACATTTACATATTTGGAATAATATGGGCTGTTGCACTATATAATATCAAACTAGCCTGTAATATATAATTATGATGCTGTTGTGGTTTGTTTTGAGCCCATGCTGCAAAGATTCTCACCTTGCAGTCTATGCTCCAGCCTCGTTAATTCGAGCATTTCGGGTTGGGAGTGCGACAACACTTGTGCATCCAAAAACTGCAGAAATTTACAGAATTGTGGGTCTAGCAGAATTGTATGAGAATAGAAATTATTGTACAATAACCAAGGAAATTTCCCTGTAAAGTGGTGAATGGAAAAGCTTTGAATTAATTGCTCCCAGAACTCACCATGAGACAATATTATAGCAATTCAGTCCCCACTGGATCAACACTGAAATGCACTAAAATAGATTTTCTGACAATTGGTTGGAATTTTGACTTCCACATCTGCATATAAAAACCAAAATGAGCATCATACTTAGAAAAACCTCAAAGACTTCATATGATCATCTGCCCTAACTTTGGACCAAAAAATAAAAAGTAGTATCTACATAGGTAGAAATAAGGGTAATTATATTTGCAGGCCCTATATGGATATTTGCAGCCCAATTTTTACGAGTTATTACGCGCCTTTTGAAAATACTCTTTGTTAGGTGCATTTTTAGGAAAAGTGTTCAACATGAAAGTTGTAGATCTCGTCGAAATCTACAACTTTGATGTTGAACACTTTTCCTAAAAATGTACCTAACATTGCGTATTTTCAAAAGGCGCGAAAAATTTCACAATAGTCTCGCGCCTTTTGAAAATACGCAATGTTAGGTGCATTTTTAGGAAAAGTGTTCAACATCAAAGTTGTAGATTTCGACGAGATCTACAACTTTCATGTTGAACACTTTTCCTAAAAATGCACCTAACAAAGAGTATTTTCAAAAGGCGCATAATAACTCGTAAAAATTGGGCTGCAAATATCCATATAGGGCCTGCAAATATAACCACCCTAGAAATAATCCAAGGAATAGACTAGCTCTGAAGTCGAAAACTGCAAAATCAAGAACCTATAGCCTGCAAAATCAAGAACCTATAGCCACATGAAGATTCTTATAATCTCAAATAAATGCACATGGACGTGATCACGATGACGATGTTGCAAATACTTCGATACTCAATAGATTAGTTAGAAAGGCGGTTCTACCAAATAAAAAGAATATTAAATGTAACAACTATAACAACAAATGGAATCATGTCTATTAATATATGAAGAGAAGCTCCTCCTTTGGTGTAACACTGGGACTTCTCATTTTACTTTTACCCTCTCATGTGCCACATGAGAAAGCGAGGGGGAGAGAGAGAAAAGGGGGAAAGAGATGATGAAGATTCTTGTAATCTCGAATCATCCATTTAGATGGACTTGGCCATTAATACTCGACAAATTAGATAGAAAGAAGGCTCCAAACAACTAGAACAACAATGGGAATCATGTCTATTACTATATAAAAGAAAAGCTCCATCTTTGGTGTAACACTAGGACCTCTTATTTTACCCCTTGTCTTTTTTACCCTCTTCATGTGCTACATATAAGAAAGAGATAGGAGGGCGGAGAGAGAAAGCGGCTTGAGACCATGTGCACAACTACTGGTTAGTATTAAAGGGAGATCAAGCATATCGAAGCTAAGAGGAAAACTATACTAGAAAAGACGCAAAAACTCGAATAGCGAAATAGTAAAGGTATTTTACATATTGGTATTTAGAGCTGCATCTAAACAATTCAAATGCCTCAACTGCAAGATAACAAGACCAGAACAATACCTGTTAGTCAAAACAAGAATAATCTAACTAATTTAGGTAATTTAGACTGATTGGGTTATTAAGTAATATTTACAAGTACGAAAGCGCATAACGGCTGCATGTGTGTATTCATTGTCCCCACTGCTGAAGTTTGAACCTGGAGAATTAGAAAATCATAGATAAATTAATTGACTAGCATAGCAGGAAACAGGAAAAATTTTGGTTTACAAATTGATTTAACATAGCAACATAGTCTTCTTACAATATTTTAGTTTTTGTTATGCTAGGTAGTCTAAATTAGAATAAACAATTAGGTTACTTCAAATTAACCAACAATTGAAGTGACACCTTGCACAAGAAAGCTATACTGTTTTATCTTAAGCTATACTGTATTATTAAAGTTATTATCCCGCTCATCCTGTTCATGCGCGACTCGATCCCAATCAAGTAGCCGTTGTCTTATCATCAAAGTTTCCCAAAACAACTTTGTATACGAGTTTATTTGCACAAATTGAAGTCTTCATTCCTCTCTTTAGTTCCTCTCTAATCTTTCCTCTATAGCTCCTCCCCCTCTCGAGGTTTGACACGTAGGACGCCGCGCTCAATGCTTCAACCTCCCTCCTTGGAGAATTGTGAACTAAGAGTCATAACAGGAGGACTGATTGATCATGGCAATATGAGCTTCAATTTGGTTGCAGAAAATTAAAAAATATATTATTACTTTTAAATTTCAACTAATTAATAACTATTTAATATGGTTTATATGATATATCTGTTCACATGCACTCATATTCATAAATCTCAGTGTTTAGTAGCCGGCAAGGGATAAAAGAGAATAAATAGTTACCACAGGTTCCTTGTATGATCAAAGACTGAGATTCATCCATAAGATTTTGAAGTGCAAGCATTGCCTCTTCAATAGCATGCAGCAGCGAAGCTTCAAATACAGATATCAGCAAAATACACTCCACACCGTAGTTAAAATTCTGTTTAAAAGGATAAAAACAGCATAGTTTAGTTAAGTGCTATTATTAATAATTATGGAAAAATTAGTAAAAAAGGACAACAAAAATAGATCTTTTTCAAACTATATAGTTAGCAAAAGAAGTTGAAAGTGGTATTGAGGAGCATGGAATAATGTACAAGGGAATGCAAATGCTATAGATTTAACCTCTCCCCTGCGAAATATGGACAACATCTCATCGTCAACTTCAGATTCAAAATCGACAGAAAGCAATCCCTAAAAGATAGCAAAGCTGGCATTAGTATAAATAGAAGCTGGCTATGCACAATGAGAACAGAAGTAATGTTTAATGAAGTCTAAGAAGAAAGAAACTGGATAGATAATTACATGTCAGGGCATACATAGCAGTACGGAAAGACATGCTCCTTAAGTACTTCCAAGAAGTGGGGATTAGCTGAGAATCTTGCAAGATCTTCCCTCCTTTGAAAACGCATATATACAGCATGTGTAACCTTGTCCATGTTGGGATCCTCCACGCGGCCTTGTTCAGTAGAAAATCATTTAAAACACAACCCATGTTTATGATTCTGAAAACTACTACTAGGAGGAATATAATTGCTAATGCTAGGATAATGTATCAGTATTGATGAGTAAAATTGTATTGATGGCCCATAGGGGACTTAAATGAAATACAAGTACAAGACATATAATGAACATAGTTCTATATTAGATAGAAATTGCAGTACATATATGACGTAGGACCGTCCCATCGGTGGCTAATGGATGATTACTAACTGCAGGCACAATTCAGACGATTAACTTGCAATAATCTTGATTTATAAAAGCAAACGCATGGAAACCACATTGGAAGAAAGTTTCGCGAAAATGAAGAACACGCGATGTAGTATTAATGTGAGAGCGCAAGAATGTCATACAAACAAGCAAATGAATACCACACTAGCCACAATAGGTGGAAACAAAGTTTACAAAGAAATATAACGCAAAGTAGGAGAACAATCACTAATTTAACATAAAATAAGGGTGATGATAATCATACACCACATTTGGCTATTTGTAACTCACTTTTATTCGTACCCCGCGGAATTATAATTATACACCACAACTGTTGAAACCAGTTTCCCGGTTTCAGCGTTCGAAAGGGGGTTGCGACTAACCCTTACTTGACCTAAGCCTAGACCCTTGACCGGTTACTAGGAACTAGGAGAACTTGCCCTTGAAGAACACTTGAATCTAGAAACGAACCCCTTAAGCTTCAGCGAGGAGGTCCCACCACATACCCGGAAGATCTTAGAGCGCTTCCCCTCCCAAGCCAATGCTGAGCCTGGGCACCTTAGAGGGCACTGAGAACCACCTCACTGTCAGCTGAAGGATGACAAGGGAGGGGGGGTGCTTGCTCACAAGACACACGCGAGGGAGGGGGGTAGAGACTAACCCTTCCCAAGGTGCCCATGGGGGTCTATTTATAGACTTTCCCAAAAATGGACTGCGAATAGCCAAAATTGGACTGCGGATAGCCAAAATTGGACTGCGGATAGCCAAAATTGGACTGCGGATAGCCAAATGAACCGAGCTCACCATGCCTGGGCGAATGGACATCGTCCACTTGCTGGCCTGCAGGTTGAGCAGATGCCTAAGAGGCGGGCGAGTGGGGGATCCCCACTCGCCCAGGAAGAGGGCGAGTGGGGGGAATCCCCCACTCGCCCAGGAGGCGGGCGAGTGGGGGGAACCCCACTCGCCCAGGAGGCGGGCGAGTGGGGAGATCCCCCACTCGCCCAGGAGGCGGGCGAGTGGGGAACCCCCCACTCGCCCAGGAGGCGGGCGAGTGGGGAGATCCCCCACTCGCCCAGGAGGCGGGCGAGTGGGGAGAACCCCACTCGCCCAGGAGGCGGGCGAGTGGGGAGAACCCCACTCGCCCAGGAGGCGGGCGAGTGGGGAACCCCCCACTCGCCCAGGAGGCGGGCGAGTGGGGAACCCCCCACTCGCCCAGGAGGCGGGTCAGTGGGGGGACTCCGCCCTCCCTCTGACCCCGCTGATTCCTTCCTCCGCTCTCCTGCCTCGACCGGCTCCGGTCACCTCTGAGCGGTTACTCTACTCGCCTCGGCTAATCTTGCTGTCTCGATCTCATCCGGGTCGGGTCACACCGACTCGGGAAATATGAGGGTTGTACACAATCCCCGCTCTTTGCGAGCTTGTCCCAAGCTCGGAAAGAAAGTCCAACCCACCTATTTGACGAGTAGGTGGGACCTTAGGGGAATCCACGAAAGGTTCGTCATCGGGGAACCTTTGCCAAGCCTTTCGGTTGATCCTGACTTGAGACGGAAGGTGAACCTTTCTCCACTAAAGAACCCTCCTATGGGCCGAGCCCGACTGGAGGTGGAGAAAGCTTCAACACCTTGGGTCGGATTAACCTCGACCTGAGGTGGAGGAAAAACTCAGCACCTCTAGTCGAGCCGAGCTCGACCTGAGGTGGGAGGAAAACCTTTCTCCACTTAAGAACCCTCCTATGGGCCGAGCCCAACTGGAGGTGGAGAAAGCTCAACACCTTGGGTCGGATTAACCTCGACCTGAGGTGGAGGAAAAACTCAGCACCTCTAGTCGAGCCGAGCTCGACCAGAGGTGGGAGGAAAACCTTTCTCCACTAAAGAACCCTCCTATGGGCCGAGCCCAACTGGAGGTGGAGAAAGCTCAACACCTTGGGTCGGATTAACCTCGACCTGAGGTGGAGGAAAAACTCAGCACCTCTAGTCGAGCCGAGCTCGACCTGAGGTGGGAGGAAAACATTTCTCCACTTAAGAACCCTCCTATGGGCCGAGCCCAACTGGAGGTGGAGAAAGCTCAACACCTTGGGTCGGATTAACCTCGACCTGAGGTGGAGGAAAAACTCAGCACCTCTAGTCGAGCCGAGCTCGACCTGAGGTGGGAGGAAAACCTTTCTCCACTAAAGAACCCTCCTATTGGCCGAGCCCAAC
Source organism: Dactylorhiza incarnata (assembly GCA_033032865.1). Lineage (NCBI taxonomy): Eukaryota > Viridiplantae > Streptophyta > Magnoliopsida > Asparagales > Orchidaceae > Dactylorhiza > Dactylorhiza incarnata. The sequence continues at coordinate 5,362,347 of JAWHQI010000085.1, forward strand.
TGGAGGTGGAGAAAGCTCAACACCTTGGGTCGGATTAACCTCGACCTGAGGTGAAGGACAAACTCAGCACCTCTAGTCGAGCCGAGCTCGACCTGAGGTGGGAGGAAAACCTTTCTCCACTAAAGAACCCTCCTATGGGCCGAGCCCAACTGGAGGTGGAGAAAGCTCAACACCTTGGGTCGGATTAACCTCGACCTGAGGTGGAGGACAAACTCAGCACCTCTAGTCGAGCCGAGCTCGACCTGAGGTGGGAGGAAAACCTTTCTCCACTTAAGAACCCTCCTATGGGCCGAGCCCAACTGGAGGTGGAGAAAGCTCAACACCTTGGGTCGGATTAACCTCGACCTGAGGTGGAGGAAAAACTTGGCACCTCTAGTCGAGCCGAGCTCGACCTGAGGTGGGAGGAAAACCTTTCTCCACTAAAGAACCCTCCTATGGGCCGAGCCCAACTGGAGGTGGAGAAAGCTCAACACCTTGGGTCGGATTAACCTCGACCTGAGGTGGAGGAAAAACTCAGCACCTCTAGTCGAGCCGAGCTCGACCTGAGGTGGGAGGAAAACCTTTCTCCACTTAAGAACCCTCCTATGGGCCGAGCCCAACTGGAGGTGGAGAAAGCTCAACACCTTGGGTCGGATTAACCTCGACCTGAGGTGGAGGAAAAACTCAGCACCTCTAGTCGAGCCGAGCTCGACCTGAGGTGGGAGGAAAACCTTTCTCCACTTAAGAACCCTCCTATGGGCCGAGCCCAACTGGAGGTGGAGAAAGCTCAACACCTTGGTTCGGATTAACCTCGACCTGAGGTGGAGGAAGAACTCAGCACCTCTAGTCGAGTCGAACTCAACCTGAGATGGAGGGAACTCAACATCTCTAGTCGAGTCGAACTCAACCTGAGATGGAGGGGACTCAACATCTCTAGTCGAGTCGAACTCAACCTGAGATGGAGGGGACTCAACATCTCCAGTCGAGTCGAACTCAACCTGAGATGGAGGGAACTCAACATCTCCAGTCGAGTCGAACTCAACCTGAGATGGAGGGAACTCAACATCTCTGGTCGAGTCGAACTCAACCTGAGATGGAGGGGACTCAACATCTCTAGTCGAGTCGAACTCAACCTGAGATGGGGGGAACTCAACATCTCTAGTCGACTCGAACTCAACCTGAGATGGAGGGAACTCATCATCTCTAGTCGAGTCGAACTCAACCTGAGATGGAGGGAACTCATCATCTCTAGTCGAGTCGAACTCAACCTGAGATGGAGGGGACTCAACATCTCTAGTCGAGTCGAACTCAACCTGAGATGGAGGGAACTCAACATCTCTGGTCGAGTCGAACTCAACCTGAGATGGAGGGGACTCAACATCTCTAGTCGAGTCGAACTCAACCTGAGATGGAGGGAACTCAACATCTCTAGTCGAGTCGAACATGACCTGAGATGGAGGGAACTCGACATCTTCCAGGGAGCAGAGCTCAACTGGAAGTGGAGGCAGCTCAACGAGAGCCCGCGCGCCGGTTTCTCTTCTCGCCTGCTGAAGCCCAAAGACAGCTAAGGGAGAAAGGAAAGAGAAAGAGGCGAACCTTCGAGGGCAGTGACGGCTGCCCCACCTTGCCCTGTTGAAGCCGAGTGTACTCGCAGGAGGATTGTGACGTCAACGACCCAAGCCCTGGGGAGCCGCCTTCATGAGGCGGATGCTCTCCGAGACAGCTGGAGGGGAGTCTCTGCCGATGACATCCTGCATGAGTCCTCCCCTTCTCCTGCGCGACCCGACTCGTCCCCTTGCAGCGGTGGCTATTCCCCCTGAACGTGAGGGTGGCCAGGGACTTCTTCTCTTCTTTGGCTCCTTGTAGGAGCCATGTATTTCCTGCATACCTGTTTCCTTTAATCTTTCTCCCTTTACTGCTTGAGGATGTGATACCTTACTTGAATCGACCGTCGAGTTGTCGATTGAACCGATGAGTTTCCCATCTGCCGATATGACTGATCTTGGAGAATGGTCGTCTTTAGTCGGGGATCTTACCGATCGGAGGCGGAAGTACCCATCCATGTCCTGGGAGTCTTAGCTCAACCGGGGGTGGAGGAACTCAACGCCCTCCTGATCTAACTGGAGGTGGTAGTACCCATCCACGTCCTGGGAGTCTTAGCTCAACCGGGGGTGGAGGAACTCAACGCACTCCTGATCTAACTGGAGGTGGTAGTACCCATCCACGTCCTGGGAGTCTTAGCTCAACCGGGGGTGGAGGAACTCAACGCACTCCTGATCTAACTGGAGGTGGTAGTACCCACGTCCTGGGAGTCTTAGCTCAACCGGGGGTGGAGGAACTCAACGCACTCCTGATCTAACTGGAGGTGGTAGTACCCATCCACGTCCTGGGAGTCTTAGCTCAACCGGGGGTGGAGGAACTCAACGCACTCCTGATCTAACTGGAGGTGGTAGTACCCATCCACGTCCTGGGAGTCTTAGCTCAACCGGGGGTGGAGGAACTCAACGCACTCCTGATCTAACTGGAGGTGGTAGTACCCATCCACGTCCTGGAAGTCTTAGCTCAACCGGGGGTGGAGGAACTCAACGCACTCCTGATCTAACTGGAGGTGGTAGTACCCATCCACGTCCTGGGAGTCTTAGCTCAACCGGGGGTGGAGGAACTCAACGCACTCCTGATCTAACTGGAGGTGGTAGTACCCATCCACGTCCTGGGAGTCTTAGCTCAACTGGGGGTGGAGGAACTTAACGCCTTCCCAGTCCCCTTACCAAGTAGCGAGTCGACCCGACGAGTCCCTCATCTACCGGCATGACTAAGCCCGGAGAATGGTCTCTAGTCGGGGATCTTAGATCGGGGTATTACCCCAGAACCCTTTTTTTTTCATTCCTAGTTCGTCTATTACAACTTCACTACCCTACGCCCTTCCAGGGCACTTCATTACACCTCGCCCTTCCTGGGCACTTCACTTACATCTCGCCCTTCCCGGGCACTTACATCTCGCCCTTCCTGGGCACTTCACTTGGCCGCACGCTCCTTGGTCATCTTCTTCGCCACTTCTTCCGTCTCCGCAACTCTTTCTTGGCCCTTCTAGGTGAAGTTACTCCCCCCTGGTTGGACGGGGGCGTTCTTATTGCCTCTCTGCCGGTGGTGTCGAGCACTGGATCCCTTTGCTGAACTCATCAACGTCGCCCTTCTTCACATACTCGTATGCCGGAGGCGAGTCTCCCAACTCGTCGCTTCCAGCCATGAGACATGGCTCAGAGCTTTCCGAACTAGTCGCGTCCACGCTCACCGCACCAGAATGTTGAAACCAGTTTCCCGGTTTCAGCGTTCGAAAGGGGGTTGTGACTAACCCTTACTTGACCTAAGCCTAGACCCTTGACCGGTTACTAGGAACTAGGAGAACTTGCCCTTGAAGAACACTTGAATCTAGAAACGAACACCTTAAGCTTCAGCGAGGAGGTCCCACCACATACCCGGAAGATCTTAGAGCGCTTCCCCTCCCAAGCCAATGCTGAGCCTGGGCACCTTGGAGGGCACTGAGAACCACCTCACTGTCAGCTGAAGGATGACAAGGGAGGGGGGGGTGCTTGCTCACAAGACACGCGAGGGAGGGGGGTAGAGACCAACCCTTCCCAAGGTGCCCATGGGGGTCTATTTATAGACTTTCCCAAAAATGGACTGCGAATAGCCAAAATTGGACTGCGAATAGCCAAAATTGGACTGCGGATAGCCAAAATTGGACTGCGGATAGCCAAAATTGGACTGCGGATAGCCAAATGAACCGAGCTCACCATGCCTGGGCGAATGGACATCGTCCACTTGCTGGCCTGACAGGTTGAGCAGATGCCTAAGAGGCGGGCGAGTGGAGGATCCCCACTCGCCCAGGAAGAGGGCGAGTGGGGGGAATCCCCCACTCGCCCAGGAGGCGGGCGAGTGGGGGGAACCCCACTCGCCCAGTAGGCGGGCGAGTGGGGAGATCCCCCACTCGCCCAGGAGGCGGGCGAGTGGGGAGATCCCCCACTCGCCCAGGAGGCGGGCGAGTGGGGAACCCCCCACTCGCCCAGGAGGCGGGCGAGTGGGGAACCCCCCACTCGCCCAGGAGGCGGGCGAGTGGGGAGAACCCCACTCGCCCAGGAGGCGGGCGAGTGGGGAGAACCCACTCGCCCAGGAGGCGGGCGAGTGGGGAACCCCCCACTCGCCCAGGAGGCGGGCGAGTGGGGAACCCCCCACTCGCCCAGGAGGCGGGTCAGTGGGGGGACTCCGCCCTCCCTCTGACCCCGCTGATTCCTTCCTCCGCTCTCCTGCCTCGACCGACTCCGGTCACCTCTGAGCGGTTACTCTACTCGCCTCGGCTAATCTTGCTGTCTCGATCTCATCCGGGTCGGGTCACACCGACTCGGGAAATATGAGGGTTGTACAACAACGCTATTTGTACCCAAAATGTTTTTTTTTTTAAATTGAAAACAACAATTAGCAAACATCAACGCAATAATAATCGTAATTATTTATATTAACCATATTTAACCATAATACGCTCCCAGCCCCGCCCCCTAATACGCTCTCAGTCCCAGCATACCCTAGTGAAAAGTTTCCTCATTTCGGCGCTTCCGGTTCCCTAATACGCTCTCAATCCCGTCTGCAACAACTCTCCTTCCTCGTCGTATATCTCCCTCTCCTTCCTCTCCAGAGCAGCTACCGAGTTCCTCTTCGCTAGGTCTTCTTCTGATTGTCAAGCCCGCAGATATTCATAGTCGGAAGAAATCCACTTCGCTGGTTCTGTAGGTGCATTTTGTCTCCTAAACTCAGTACATCAGAGTCTTCTTTGTCAAAGCAGCACGCGAGAAGAGCAGCAAGGATGCTGCAGGCCGTGAGAAGAGCAGTGAGGATTACGTGGGGCACATTTAGTGTTTTTTGGGGCTTAAAAACCTATTTTAAATTTTGATTTTAAGGGGTACAAATAGCCATATTGGGTCTATGATTATCAACACCCTAAAATAAATGACCTAAAACTATAAAGCTTAGACAATCAAATAGTAGAGGGCTTGGTGGGTCTCCAACAAGCTTCAGGTCGCTGGATAGGAGGCAATGGACTGGGTTAGGGGCCCAGGATAGCTCAGTTTGCTGAAATGGGACTGCTGTAGGAATGGACGACGAAGGACAGAGCTGATAGAGTTGTAGGGGGCTGTCTGGAGGTGTCTGGAGGCGGATAGGAGGTGGGGGGATGCCTGCTCTGCAGAAAGCTCAGAAATGTTGCTGTGCGGGAGCTGAAAGCAAGGTAAAGAGGGGAATTTCAGGTTGCAGGCTGGCTGTTGGAGCTCCACCTGGGATTTGGGAGGAGACTATTGGAGGGTTGGGCTGCCAAGGGACGGCTGGAATTTCAATTCCAGGACTTGATTGGGCTATCTGGAAGATGGGGGAGGGCTCTGGAGTAGAAGCCGCTGGCTGGGAGGAGAATCCAGTAACTTGGAGCAAGGCCGACCCCTTTTTGGACAACACCTGGCTGGTAGACAGTAAGCAGGAGGTTTGTTTGGAGTAGATAGCTGATTGGGGAGAATGTGGGGCTCGGTTTGGAAGGGGAATGGGAGGTGGGCGTGAAAGATGGGGGAAAAGAATGGAGGTAGTGGGAAAGGGGTAGATGAGAGGAACTTTAGGAGGCATATCCGAAAATTTAGAAGTATAGTGGAGAAGTGAATCGTCGATCCGGCTCCGATCATCGTGTAGGCCAATGTGTGTCGCGATCCCCATCAAAATATAACAAGGGAAAAGAGCATGGATATTGAAGTCAAACTTGCACATGAAACATTTTTGGAGGCAAAGCCTTGGTGAGAATATCACCCAACTATGAAGATGAAATGAAATGATTTTTTTTCTTCTACTCACTTATGATTAAAGTAACAATCGAATTCAATGTATTTAATGCAGTCATGCAACATGGGATTTTATGTAATATGCATAGAAACTGATTATCACAGCGGAGGAAAACTGGAGAGCTAATGCTAGGATCTCATATTAGGAATACAACCATAGTCTTTGAAATAAGGTGAGCAAGTGCTCAATATTTTGCCTCAGTATTAGAATGAGTAATAACAACTTGTTTCTTACTTTTCCAAGGAAAAAAGGTTGTCGGCAAAAAATTCTACGTGCCAACTAGTTAAAAGTTGATAACCAATAAATGCGGTCCAATCAGTATCAGAGTAGCCTGTCAAGGTTAATTAGGACTTTCATGGTTTGACCAATAGACCATATCCATGTGCTTACTTTAGATTGCAAAAGATACGAAGGACAACTTCCCAATTAGTCGATTACAAAGAGCAGGAAGGAAAAAAATACTCTTAAAATTCACATAGTATCAAAGCCTAATTTTAGGACTTAAGTGCTTTGACAACCCTTCATCTCCTTCATCATAGTGTGCCTTAATTGGCTATGTCGTCATTTCCCTAGTTTTTCCCCACCTATTGCACTTACCAGTGTTGTGGTCATTCATCACTGTTGCTTTGTCGCTTCAGTGCTCATCTCTCTCTAGTCTAGTGTCGACATTGCTACTTCTCCATTATGTTAATATCAATGACACTGCTACTCTGCTTGGTTGCTTCGCCTCTCTCTAACATCGTTGCTTGGTATCTCCAGTTGACATGTATGCATTGTTAGCATCGTTTCTCCCTTCTATTTCAGTCATTGTCGTACTTTTTTGTCTTCCTCCTTTGTAGTTGTCATCTCTATTTTCATCAACTATAGCATTTGCTTTAGTCTCTAGCGCTGATATCCAAGCCACGAAGCAACCCCCGGATAAAACCTGGCACCATAATAGAACTTTTTGATTAATGCTTCGATTCCAAAGATTGCAACCTAAATAGCATGTTCACTTATTGTGGTGCTCTTTTGATTTTGTCTAGAACCACGGTTACAATGCCACTGAGCGTGAAATTGTTCATGCTTATCCAAAGTGTCTTCATTATCGCTATTACTCTGTCGTTGAACTATGAATTGAGCAGTTGTATATTGCATTACTATGACCTCGTATTACTTTAATTGCAAGGAGAAAAATAGTTGTTTTTGCCTTAATTTATTGATATATGATGTCAAAGATTATAAAAAATAACACTATGATACAATCGAAGGAGCTGAAGTCACATTAACCTGACTAATCTCTTGTGTTGAAGGGAAAAGGAATTTTGAGTAACCTTCTGGAATCTCTTGAGAAACCGTCAGGTACATCAATACATGTTCATTGGCCCATTCAAGTGAGCTTCTTATTAGATTAATGGTCTCTGATGGTACCTCTGACAACTCTTGGGTTGTAGATGTCACAAAAAGATTAGCATATATACCTCTTCCCCAAACAATAATAAAATTTCCGCAACCATCTATTCATTAGCTTCTCTTGCTTTTTATATAAGTCCAAAGTAGCCCCTCACTCATACTCAAAGATGTGATTCATGTTCAAAATTATCTACAAATCTTTTTTTTAATTTCAAAAAATTACTTGAGATTCTAGTTGTACAACCCCGTATTTGGCGAGTCGACCCACGGGCATCGGCGAGTGCACCTGAGTTGGAAGCTAGCTCCCTGCGAAATACAGCACTCGCTCGGGTGCTTGGACTGAGTGGCGAGTCTCGTGACTCGTAAAGGGCTCGCCGGTCCCAGAAAAGGAGGATGCATCGTTATGAGATTAGCAATAAGGGTGAGCGGGGGCGAGTGCCCAGCTCTGTAGGAGCATTCGGCCCCCCGGACGAGTGCACCAAGGGAAAGCACTCGCTAAGTATTTTGTGTGGTCTGCCTCTAGTAATTTCAAATAGCGGGTTTTTGCTATCCGCAGACCATTTTTGGGCTACGGCTAGGAGAAACCAAAAGGCGGAGGTCGTTATCCGCCGGCCATTTTCAGAATCATATAAATAGACTCTCATATGCACCTTAGAAAAGGATCCGATTTCTGATTTCTAGAGAGAGCTCCTTCTTTCCTACTCTCTGGTTTTCTGAGGTGCCGGGCTCAGTCTTAGTTTGGGAGGGGAAGATCCTTAGATCTTTCGGGTTTGTGGCGGGACCTCCTCGCTGCTGCTCAGGGGTCTGTTTGGGGGATAAGGTTGCCTTGAGAGTGCCCTCGGTTCCGAGTGCCCGGTCGTCGGTTCTCGCTCGTTAGAATCGCTCGTTAGAAGTAAGGGTCAGCAGCACCCTTCTTGGGGTCCGAACTCCGTGAATCGAGTTCTCGGTTCCAACACTAGTTGTAATATGATTTTTTTTAACTCCTCTCACAGTGTTTTTAGGATGAAATGATTGGACATTCAAAGGAAAATAATCAGCTGCTTAACCTGAGATATCTGATAGCCCAAATGTTAACAAGAGCAAATCATATTTGCCCTTTTTTGAAAATCATCAATCCAATGAAGAAAAGCATGGCTTCATCATCGAAGGCTTGATCATCCTTCAGTTTATGTTTTCAAAAGTTAAACTTTTTGTTTAAAAGACTAAGGCTTTGTTTTGCGCGGTATTTTTGCTCCGGTGAGTTTGAACAAAAACGCCACCGTCAAAGAATATATGTTTGGCTTTACAATGGTTATGACCGTCATAAAAAAAAACCTAGTATTGAACATAAAAGTGGATGGAGTTCCTTATGTGAGGTCGGGCGTTCACGAACGACGGTTCATAACCACTGCGTTTATTACCGGCAACACCGGTCCAAACGGACCTTAAATGTTGATTTTTTGCTGTGATGGTGTGTGTATGAATTGGGTAAACACACTAGTGTAACACTTCCTGTAGATAATAAAGGAAATTCTATTATCTTCCAATAAATCCATGGTAGTTATATTTGGTGTCCTAATATTTTTAACTTCTCTGGAGCAAAATGGTTTGCATCATTTTTTGCACTAAAGTTTCTTGAACTTTTTTTTACTCAGAAGAATGACGAGGCTGGGAGGGTTGGAGGGAGAGGGAGAGGGAAAGGAAAGTCGAGAGATGAGTTCAAGTACATTTTGTAGTGCATTAAAACTATCTGCAGCACACGCACATCTAGCTCTCAGCTATTGCAGCAGAACGACTTACAATTAGCATAGAGATTAAACAAAAAAGGGTGCATCCCTCACATGACAAACATTCAAATACAGATGATCTGTGCTGTCTGATGGAGGACTCCAATTCAGAAAATTACTGTTTACTAAAGAAGGTTAAAATAAAAATAGAAGTAACAGAAAAAAAAAATCAGTATAAATTGATCAAATAATAATTGCATATTATGTTATCATTTCATTTATAACCAGTGTATATCGAAGATATGGTTGTACAGGATTAAAAAAGGGCAGCCCGGTGCACAAAGCATCCCCGCGCAGCGAGGGTCCGGGGAAGGGTCCCACCACAAGGGTGAAATGTAGGCAAACCTTACCCTGCATTTTCGCAAGAGGCTGCTTCCAGGACTCAAACCCGTGACCTCAAGGTCACACGGCAACACCTCAAGCAGTGCGCCAAGGCTCCCCTTCAATTGATTGTATGGTTGTACGGGATTGAAGGGAAAAAATTAGGTGAACACTATTCACACAAATCTTCAATTGATTTTATGAATTGAACATGATGGGCAAAATGCTAAGAGTTGGAAAGTACCTAGTGATATAGCAATAATACCACTAATGTGGTATTGTGATGTATAAAGAAAATCAAGCATATCCTTTTCATCAACATCTGATAGGTCCACCTTGGCTTGTAAAAGGAGAATATGCTCCACAATTTTTCTGTCAAAATGACGAGTTAGATGAGACAGCTCTAGCATGGGAAGAAAGTTTTTCTTAGCATAGATAGAAAATAATTGTCCTAGGGTCTGTTTGGCATGACGTTTTTGCTCTGGTAAGTTTCGCAAAAACGCCACCACCATGCAATGTGTTTGGCATAACAACAGTTATGACCACCAACAAGGAAAAAAAACTAATTTTGAACATAAAAGTAGATGAACTTCCTCAGGTGAGGTTGGGTGTTCATGAACGACAATTCATAATCCTTGTGTTCACGATCGCCACGCCGGGCCAAACGAACCTCTATACAACCCTTTACGCCTCATTTGCAAGGGAAAAATTAGGCTTCAAAAAATATCTTGCAGTTCAAGAAGTCTCTATGTATCCTGACCTAAATTTAGCAGGGGTATCCACACTTGGCAAGTTCCTTTCCCTTTTCAAATCATCTTGAATATACAGGGGTGCAACTTGTAATTATGCAAACTCCCAGGGGAGGTTCCGGTAATTAACCCTATATATATATATATCAAGCAATCTAAAATCACCAATCTTCTCCTGAACCCAGAGAAATGTAATATGCTGACCCCATGAACTCAATTGGATTAATCAAAGCGATCTATCTGTATTAGTGCTTTGACGATACAAGACTTCTATTAATGTATTTAAATGATTGGCAAAATGTTTGGCAGATTCACTAATCAAGTAGCGGCTGTGAGGATGATGGACAAATCCTAAGTAAGCTTGAAACTTGTGCACCTCGGGAGAGACAAGTTTAACAACTAATTGTTGGTTAAATAATAGACGGCATAAACTGAGAAAGAATTGTAAGATTGAAGTTAAGAAATATCAGCATTGTGGGCAAATCAAAGGAGCATGGGAGGCAATGGATTGAAGGCTCATGGGCAATATTGAGGTTCAATAAGGAGTTGCTCATGCTGACTAGAGAGAAACTCATAGATCACGGTGAATCTCTAGCAGAAGAGCAGAGGAGTAGAGTTGAGATGAATGGCGGTAAAGAGAGAGTCGACAAGCAAGTTGTTGCAGTTTGTGAAGAAAGGATCTCGATGTAGGAAAGAAATAGGCTGCGGATCTCTACTCACCATACTTCTCATGTTAATCATAATAATGGGAGCAAAATGAACTTAATGATTTAAGTGTTCAAAGCTAAGTCGTCTTGACCAATAGTTTTTAACTCTCTCTCTCTCTCTCTCTCTCTCTCTCTCTCTCTCTCTCTCTCTCTCTCTCTCTCTCTCTCTCTCTCTCTCTCTCTCTCTCTCTCTCCTGATATCCTCTCAAGTTTTAGTTGCGAATTTTGTATTAGGATTGAGTGAGTTTTGTTATATGCACTTGTGCATCTAGGAAATCATGGCAGATATTTGTTGAGGTATCATCGCCGAGAATAGAGGATTGGTTTCATTGACTCTAGAAGGAAGAGATCTTCACATTATCAAAGCTCCAAAACAAATAAAGGGCCTGTTCGTTTCGCTGGAATTGGGGCAAAGGAATTGGAATTGGGTATCCCAATTCCAATTCCAATCCCAATTCCAATTCCGCTGTTCGTATCGTATATTTTGGACCCGACATTGGCATTGGCTTAAAACCCATAGGTTTTAGGTTTAAAAAAACGCCTTCCCTCAAAACCGAGCCCACGACCTCGGTTTTCATTAGGTATCGCGATAGAAGGCTCGTTCCCGTCGGCGCTGCTCCCCTCTCGCTCCCGTGCGCGATCATCTCCCTCGCTCCGGGCCGGCTCCGGCAAGCTTCCTCTCCCTCTCCGGTATGTCTTCTCTCCCGGCTGCAGGGCTTCTCCTCTACTTTATTTTTCAGTCGGCTGAATGGCTTCTCCCGTAGGTTTTCCGGGGCAAGCAGCTATTTCTTCCTCCTCTCCGGCAATCGCAGCTTGGAGAAGCTTCCTTCAACATCTACAAGTTATTCTTCCTCCATTTTGGCCCGATTTCTTTCTCCGGTTAGGTATAACCTTTTTTTGGTTCATACAAATTTTTTATTTAGATTTTTGTTTGGAGTTTCTATATGTAGATGTGTGTATGATTGTGTAGATTGGGAATTTTTTTGTGTAGATGTGTGTGTTTTGTGTATTTGTATGTGTTCTTATGGTTGTGTATTTTGTGTGTGTATATGTATGTGGTTGTGTGGGTATGTGGTTGTATATGTGTGTATGTTGTGTTTGTATGTTGTTTGCATGTGTATGTGGTTGTGGTTGTGGTTGTGTGTGGGTGTATGTGTATGAGTATGTGGTTGTGGTTGTGTGTGTGTGTATATGTGTGTGGTTGTGTATGTGTATGGTTGTGTATATGTATTGGTTGTGTATGTTGTATGTGGTTGTATGTTTGTGTGGTTGTATGTTGTGCGTGGTTGTGTATATGTGTTGGTTTTGTATGTGTGGTTGTATGTTGTGTGTGGTTGTGTACGTATATGTGTGTGATTGTGTATGTGTGTGATTGTGTATATATGTGGTTGTGTATATGTGTTGGTTGTGTATATGTGTATTTATTTTTTATGTTTCATAGATGGATACTCTTATCGAGTTTCATAAGAAGAGAAGAATGGACACCATGAGAAAGAGAGTTGTGGTAGCCGCTTTATCTGCTGTTGCCGGTGCAATTTTGATGAAAAATTGCAGAAACAGTTGTCCAAGCATTAGGACACAACACGATACTCTACGATTGACGCTTTTAAATAGGTTATATAACGGGACAGATATCAACTGTTATAACCAATTGCGTATGAACAAGAGCGCTTTTCGTAGCTTGTGCGCGGTATTAGTGGATGGGGGTTATTTGAGTGAGACTCAAAATGTATCAGTGAGACTCAAAATGTATCAGTGAAGGAATCAGTAGGGTTGTTCTTACATGTCCTAGCACATAACATCAAATTTCGGATTGTAGGTGGTACGTACCTACGTTCCACCGATACCATAAGCCGTCATTTCAACCTTGTGTTGAGGGCAATCTTGAAGATGAGTTCGGTGTATATCAAACGTCCTGAAACATCACAAGCACATAGGTGGGGGTACTTTAAAGATTGTGTTGGTGCTATTGATGGCACACACATTGACGTCACTGTACCAGTAAGTGACCAAAGAAGATATCGCAACAGAAAACAAGTTATTACCACCAATGTCCTCGGTGTATGCGACGCGGACATGAAATTCATACATTTTACCTGGTTGGGAGGGGTCTTCATCAGATTCAAGGGTGCTTCGTAATGCATTAGAGAGGGAGGATTGCTTTGAAGTACCCGTAGGTAAGATTATTCCTAATCGTCCACTAGCTCGACAACAAGGTTTTTTCCTTATATATAACATATAATTTAAAATTGTAGGTAAGTACTATCTTGTTGATGCGGGTTATACAAATGGCCCAGGATATCTAGCTCCTTATCGGTCGACACGTTATCATCTTCAGGAGTGGGCAACTCAAGGAAACAATCCTACTACCTATAAGGAGTTATTTAATCTTCGACATTCAAAGAAAAGAAACGTCATCGAAAGAACCTTCGGATTACTAAAAAAAAGATGGGCAATCTTACGCCAACCATCTTTCTTTAATATCAAGCAACAAGTATGTTATTCAAAGAAGAGAATCATAGTTTTCTTGTTGTGCATTATCAAAATTTTTAATTGTACTTTATTATTACACAGGTTCAAATTATTAATGCTTGTTGTATTCTGCATAATTTCTTGGTAGACAAGAGGCTACTAAATGATGTCAGATTGTTGGCGGAAGTTGATGCAGAAATATTAACACAAAATAGTAGCGGGGATAGTTTTGAGTATGCAGATACGGTTGAACCCATTCAAGCGACAAATGATTGGACAGCATTCAGAGATAACTTGGCCCTAACAATGTTTAATGAGTATCAAGATCGAATGACAAATATGCTTCCAACATAGTATTAGCTATCATTTTTTGTAGCAGTCATTTTTTTGTAGCTATCATTTTGTATCGCTAGCATTTTGTATCGATAGCATTTTGTATCGCTAGCATTTTGTGCATTTTCCATCGCTAGCATTTTGTATCAATAGCATTTTGTATCGCTAGCATTTTGTGCATTTTGTTTCGCTATCTTTCTGTATATATAAAAGTTTCATGATATTAAATTCTACAGTGCTGCTATGGACAAGAATAAAACTCAAGCTTCAAAAGAGAGGGAGAAGTCATACATTCATTGGACCAATGAAATGGATTATGCTCTATCTGCTTCTCTTTTAGAGTAACTACATCTTGGTAACAAAGGTTCGAACGGGTGGAAAGGAGTAGCATTCACTGCTGCTATTACAAGTCTGTGGGATGAGTGTCGAGTCCGTGTTAGTAAAGAAAAAATATCAGCGAGAATGAAAACGTGGAATAAATACTACCAGGAAATTTCGGCAATGCTAGATACAAGTGGATTTGGGTGGGATTGGGAACGACATGTGGTACAAGTTGACAGTGACCAAGTCTGGACCGATTATATAAAGGTACTGAATTTATCACTGCTTTGTGTATTTATCACCACTTTGTAGGATGTTGTACAAATTTGATATTCACAAATTAATTTTATTAATGCAGGCACATCCTTCCCTGAAACACTACAAAGATAAAGTAATCGTCAATTGGGGTGATTTGGCCACCCTTTGTGGGACTGACAGAGCAAACGGTGCTAATGCGTCAACGGGAGTGGAATCTACCTATGATTTTGACGTGGAAGGGATTCTCGAAGAGGATGTTGCGGCAGAGCCAAGTGGTCCAAGTAAGAAGAAACCCAAAAAACCTTCAGCTATTGATATGATTGCAGAAGCTGTCACTCATATTGCGAATAACATGGATAATCCAATTGAAATTTCCCCGGTCGGGGCACCTTCGAGGTCCAGGCTTGAAGCAGCGTATCAAGCATTATTTGTTATGACGGATCTCTCAGAGGATGATCTTTTAAAAGCCATAGATTTACTTAGCGTTGACGCGACAAAGTGCGAGGTCTTCTTGCTCTTGCCAGAGATTGCTAGGAGGAGATAGTTGCGCATTCATATAGGCGATTAGTTTGGAGCTTACATGTTTTATTTTGAATGTATCGAATTATTATGACATGACACATTTTAAAGTCGTAGAAGTTTGTATGTCTAACCTAAGTTTGATATGGTCGGCTATTAGCTATTTCATTTTTGTGATATCCGTTTGTATCAAGCATTATCTATCAAGTTTGTATGTCTTAGCTAAGTTTGATATGATCGTAGAAGTTTGTATGTTTTAGCTAAGTTTGATATGATCGTAGTAATTTGTATGTCTTGCATTGAGTTTTTAATGAAGCGGTATTGTATGTTGTTTACATATAATTGTGATATTTTTGTCAATTCCAGTCTCTGAATTCCATCCTGCAACCGAACAGAAATATTGAAATATTCAATTCCTGTGACTGAAAACCTTCCTGCAAACGAACACAGGAATTGGTTTTGCCCAATTCCAAAACCTCTGCGCCGTAGGTTTTCGGCCAAAACCAATTCCTGTCAATCAAAACCTACGAAACGAACGGGCCCTAAGTGATATTCACAACTGTTCCAGAGACAATAAAATTAATCCATTCACTTAAACATTGCAGTTCATTGAAAGAAAATTATAGGTGGGAATGTGGAAATAGATCCACCCAATTATTCTAGAATAGCTGTGATTATCATAAACATTTCATATATCTGTATCGATCCAGTACCTTTTTTTGACAAACCCTTCTTCAACAGGTGCACTATCGCCAGCTCCATGCCCATCCTTACTCGAGAAAACTCTCACCCTTACTCCACGCCTCCACAGCCTCGAGAAGATGTCAATTTCTGGACGGTATGTCAGACATTCATATCATCAAAAACAATCATGAAACTATAATATAGATCTGAGCACGAAATCACAGCCAAACTGAAAATCGGAATTCAAACTAATACACCCAACCAAAATTGCCTGGGTTTCTCAGACCCGATCGAACAAACTTGCCGTCGGGCGTTGCAAACCGTCGCGAAGCTGAGCAGATATGCGGTGTTAGGGGTCGCAAGAAAGGGACAATAGGTATCCAGTGACTGCAGACTAGCATTCCGAATAAACTGCTTCTTCGTCTTCGTCTTCGTCGCCTTCTCTCTCTACTTCGATGTAATCTCGGGCGAGGTTTTGAAGGTGTGATTGCCGACGGGAAGCCAAAAAGAAAAGAAAATCGAGAAGAAAGAGGCCACGAGTGGACTGGAAGAAAAAGAGCGGGGAGTCGCATCTTTGAGTGGTGGGCGTTTTTTTTTTTGGAAGAACCCGTTTTCCGTACGTATAGATGCAATACATCTTACGTTGAATCAACAGTCGAGATGCAATACATCTATAATACTCCTTCAAAACATATGAAATACTCCCGCAATACATCTGTAATACTCCTTCAAAACATATGAAATACTCCCGCAATACATAATCTACACCGTTGAATCTCGCGATCCTACGGTCGGATCTGTTCGCGCACCTCCGGGAGATGCGTATACCTACCCAAAAATTGTGAACAAAAACTGTGAACAACCCAAATTTGACCGTAATGTTAATTCACAATTAACAAAAACAAAATCCAAGCAATACAACACACTTGCCAATTTGCATGTGAAGGCTCAGTTTGGCACGGCTTTTTGCTCCGGTGAGTTTTGACAGAAATGTCACCGTCATAAAATATATGTTCAGCGTGACGACAATTATGACCAGAGAAAAAAAAGTAGTTTTGAACATAAAAGTGGATGAAGTTCGTTAGGTCACGAAGGGCAATTCATAACCACCGTGTTTACGACCGTCCCCGCTGTGTCAAACAGAGTCTAAAGCTCTAGATCATGATCAATTTTAGTCGCACATCAATAAGTCGAGCATTCACGATCATCACGCACGAACTTGATGGGTAGCGGTGTTGATCCATGCGCAAATATGCATAACTTGATATAACTATAGCAACAAAATAAAATGTTATGTACTCAACTATATATATTATTATTATTATCATTATTAGTATTATTATTAATTACCCCCAGGGGCTCTCCTCGGGAGGTATTTTTGTGCATGCATGTTATGAAATGTAAACTTACCGGGGAGATTTTGTAGTTTCAAGAGATAGAGAGGGTGTAACATGTAATTTAGCAGACTTACCGTGGAGGTCCCGATAAACAACCCTATTCTTTCCATTTCGTCGCTACCTTTTCCTCTTCGTAGCGTGCATGTTCGCCTTACGGCTCCTAACATCCCTTATGCGGCATTCATACGGATTATGGTGTATATTCGCCATCGTCCTTTTCATCACTATTGCGACTCAGCTCCTATCATCCCCTTCTATAAGCTCACATACTATTTAGATGCATCCAACTCAACAATATAGAGGTCTCTGATCTATATTAAGGTTTTGCTTGGCGCAGCTTATTTGCTTCTCTGAGTTTGATCAAAAACATCATTATCATAGAATGCATGTTTGGCAAGACAGGTTACGACCGCTACCAAGAAACTAAACTAGTTTTGAGCACAAAATGCATGAATTTTTTTAGGTGAGGCCGGGCGTCCACGAACGATGGTTCATGACCATCGCTTTCATGACCGCCACCACCGCGCCAAACGAATAAGTGCGCAAGGCTACATGAGTTTTCCCACGTGAGACTGTATTCTCAACAAATACTATCTTCTCGAGACAAGAATTCTCAATCCCCCAGAAAAACGACTCATAATTCAGGCAACAAATAAAAATAGTAATATAGTTTGCTGGAAGAAGCAATAGGGGAAGCGGCAGCTGCTGACATAGGCTTGTTGGCGCGGTGGTGGCGGTCGTGAACGCGGTGGTCATGAACCGTCGTTCGTGAACGCCCGACCTCGCCTAAAAAAATTCATGCATTTTATGCTTGTTGAACAATACGGGAAAAAAGCATATCGCATTGAATAAGAAACTCCTCTATAAATAGAGGGGAAAAAAGGAGATACAAATATGCTAATAGCACACCATAGGAAACTCTAATAATGCTAACACTCCCCCTCAAGTTGGGCGAGTGATATTAAACATGCCCAACTTGTTCACTATCTGGTCAAAGGAATTCATACTCAACCCTTTGGTGAGAATGTCGGCAAGTTGCCCGTTGGAAGGCACAAAAGGAGTACAAATGATTCCTTTTTCAATATTTTCCTTGATAAAGTGTCGATCCACCTCAATGTGTTTTGTCCGGTCATGTTGAACCGGGTTATGAGCGATACTAATGGCGGACTTGTTGTCACAATAGAGACGGATGGGTCCTTCCTCAACAAGTCCAAGGTCGCTCAATAAGGCCCGAAGCCATAAGCCTTCACAGACCCCATGAGCCATAGCTCTAAACTCAGCCTCGGCACTAGACCGTGCCACAACCTGTTGCTTCTTGCTCCTCCAAGTGACAAGGTTACCTCCAAGTGACAAGGTTACCTCCAACAAAGGAGCAGTATCCAGAGGTGGATCGCCTATCATCCACTGACCCGGCCCAATCGGCATCAGTATAAACTTCAATCTTGAGATCAGTACTCAGGGAGAACAGGATTCCCCTTCCTGGTGAGGACTTGAGGTACCGAAGAATTCTGAGTGCTGCATCCATGTGTCGTGTCTTTGGAGCATGCATGTACTGACTCACAACACTCACTGCATAGGAGATATCCGGACGAGTATGAGAAAGATATATCAGCCTCCCAACTAACCTTTGGAACCCTGAAATGTCCTCAACCACCACTCCATCATCACACCCCAATCGGTGATTCGCCTCAATCGGAGTATCAGCCGGTCTGCATCCGCTCATCCCCATCTTCTCGAGAAGATCTAACGTGTATTTCTGCTGAGAGAGAAAGATCCCCTGCTTTGATCTAGCAACTTCAATTCCCAAGAAGTACTTGAGTTTTCCTAGATCTTTGACCTCAAACTCTTTGGCAAGTTTCAGCTTTAGATTCTGAATTTCTTCATGATCATCACCAGTTATGACAATGTCATCAACATACACAATAAGAACAGTGATTTTCCCAAGCCTACGTCTGATGAACAGCGTATGGTCAGCATTGCTCTGAGAATATCCAAACGACACCATTGCCTTATGGAACCGGCCAAACCATGCTCTTGGGGACTGCTTTAGTCCGTATAGAGCCTTCACCAATCTACAAACTTTCCCTGAAGCACCAGCCGGAGTGAGACCTGGAGGAATCGACATATAGACTTCCTCTTCCAAGTCACCATGGAGAAAGACATTCTTCACATCAAGCTGCAGAAGATCCCAATTTTTGCAAGCAGCAGCGGAAACCAATACCCTGATGGTATTCATTTTAGTAACCGGGGCAAATGTCTCCTGATAATCAATGCCCTGGGTTTGGGTATAACCCCTTGCAACCAACCGTGCCTTGCATCTCTCAACAATCCCTTGTGGATTCTGTTTCACAGAGAACACCCACTTGCACCCAACAGGTTTCTTTCCATAGGGAAGAGGGACTAGATCTCATGTATGGTTCTTCTCCAGAGCCTTCATTTCCTCAATCATCGCCTCACGCCACACAGGAACCTCAAGAGCTTGTTGCCATGACACAGGTATAGAAGAAGTAGCAAGAGAGGAGACAAAGGCCTTATAGGAGGTAGATAGAGAATCATAAGATACATAATTAGAGAGAGGATGGCGGGTACAAGACCGAATACCTTTTCGAAGGGCAATCGGCAACTCAGAAGGCCCCGAGTCAGGATCCACTGACTGTTCTGGTAACATAGCAGGCTCTTGTGTGCTTGTCCCCTTTGCACGCCGAGTATAGACCTGCAGAGTCGGAGGTGGAGGCATAAAGGAGGAAGAGTCCAGAGAGAAAGGAGGAGACATAGGAAAAGAGCCCACCTCCACTGGAATAGCAGGACTCACTTCCTTTGGTAAAGTCTCCCCCTGAAGTGAGGGATACGGTGGAGGTATAGGCAAAGAGACGGAGGGAACACCCGATGGTGAGGAAGAGGACAAAGGGTAATACGATTCGGATTCACGGAAAGTGACATCCATGCTAACAAACACCTTTCTCGTAGGTGGATGAAAACACTTGTAACCCTTTTGCGTAGGAGAGTACCCAATAAATACACACTTGAGGGCACGCGGATCAAGCTTGGATGGACGAGGGTGATGGATGTGAACAAAGCAAACACAGCCAAACACTTTAGGAGGAAGGTGGGTGGGAGTCACCCTCAGCGTGTCCAGAGGGGTAGAGTTCCCGAGGACACGTGTGGGCATACGGTTGATGAGGTACGCAGCAGTGAGAACTGCATCTCCCCAATAGAATTTTGTGAGATGCATTGTGGACAAGAGGCAGCGAGCAACCTCCAACAAGTGGCGATTTTTCCGCTCAGCAACGCCATTTTGAGCAGGGGAATACGCACATGTAGTCTGGTGTAAGATACCGTGGTCAGCCAGGTAGCGCTCAAATTGAGAATCCATGTATTCCCGGCCATTGTCACTGCGAAGAATTTGAATTTTAGACTGAAATTGGGTGGCGATCATGGCATGGAATTGTCGAAAAACGGAGAACGCATCACTTTTGTGACGTATCAAATATAACCATGTGGTGCGCGAGAAGCAATCAATGAAAGTAATAAACCACGTACAACCAGAAATAGAGGGGAGCAAACATGGGCCCCAGATGTCAGTATGAATAACAGCAAATGGAATAGAACTTGGCAAAGATACATGTTTAAATGAAGTACGATGATGTTTGTTGACACTACAGACATCACACACAAAAGACTCCAAAATAGTAGCAGGAAAAACAGGAAATAACAGTTTCATAACAGATAGAGATGGGTGTCCCAGGCGACAATGCCAGGAGTACAGAGGGTGAACAGTGCTGGAATGAAGAGCTAGAGGGGAAGACTCAGCGCCGCCAGAGTCAAGCACATAGAGACCATTCACCATGCTACCAGAGCCAATCACCTTCCCCGTCGTCAGGTCCTGAAACACACAAGAAGACGGAAGAAAGGTCACAGAGCAATTCATGGAGTTGGTCAAATGACTAATGGAAAGTAGATTACGAGTAAAGGTAGGCACGTGAAGGACAGAGGACAAGGTGAGGGAGGAGCAGGGTATTGTTCCCTTTCCAGCAATGGAGGAAAGGGAACCATCTGCAATACTCACCTTATCACGCCCAGAAAGAGGAGTATAGGAAACAAAACCTGTAGAGGACCCGGTCATATGATCCGTGGCCCCAGAGTCAATGACCCATTGGGTGGAGGAGGAAGAAACAGCAGAATGAGCACCTGGCAGACCTGTATGAGCGTAGGAGGAAGAGGCAGAAGGCTCTGTAGAAAGACCCTGCATCATGCGTCTCAGAGCTAGCATCTCATCTGCCGTGAAGCCACCAGGTGTAGCACAGACATCAGTACCAGAGTATCCATGAGATGCATCAGCAGTAGCATCAGTAAGATGGGTCGCACGAGGAGTAGCATGACGACCCGAGGAGCGTCCAGAACCACGACCACCACGAAGCGAAGTACCCCCTCTTGGGGTAGGGAATCCATGAAGCTTGAAGCAGGTATCCCGTGTATGGCGAGTCTTGCCACAATAATCACATACAAGATGATCCTTATCTGAGCTCCTCAACTTGAGATCACGGAAAGGACGAGTGCCAAGAAGAGAGGGGGTAGAAGCGGCCAGAGCAGAGCTCTCTGGCACAGGATCAGGTAGGAGAGTCTGACGACGATCAAACTCCTGCTGCACTATACTGTAGACCTCCGAAAGGGAAGGAATCAACGGTCGCCCGAGAATCTGAACATTGATCTGATCGAAGTCGCGATGCAATCCATGAAGAAACTCAAATATGCGATTGCGATCACCTCTGGTCCGAACCATCACCTCGTCAATAGGACTAACGAATACAAGGGGATCAAAGTGATCATACTCCTGGTAAAGCTGCGTGAACTCCAAGTAATATGCTGAAGGAGGTCGGTCACCCTGTCGGAGTAAGCTAATCCGGCGGCGTAGCTGAAAGATCTGAGCCGCATTGCCACGACGGGAGTAGGTGGACTCCGCACGACGCCAAATATCAGCAGCACTATCAAGAAAGAGGTAGTTGCGGGCAATGGACTCTTGCATGGAGTTGGTGAGCCAGGACATAACCAAGGAATTCTCGGACTCCCACTGCTGCCATTCAGGAGAAGTCCTGTCAGGCTCCTTCATGTGGCCGGAGACATAGCCAAAGAGACGCCGACTTTTCAGCGCCAGGGTGATGGAGCGGGACCATGAGAGGTAATTGGATTCATCGAGCCGAATAGTAGTGATCTGAGAGGTATTGTGATCGGAGGTGCCACGGTAAAAAACCGAAGGAGAGGAACTACTAGATAGAGCCGGGGTAACACCGGTAGAGGGAGGATCCGGGGTAACACCGGTAGAAAGAGTGGGTGAATCCATTCCACTAGATCCCATGGCAAGCCGGAATAGAAATCCGGAAGAGAAACAGAACCGGAATAGAAATCCGGAAAGAAGGAAAGCCCCAAAAAAAAAAAGTTAGGGCATCAAAAGGTGGATAGTTTCAGCCATTCAAGCATCACAAGAAAGGTGGCGCCGGAAAAAAAAAAGGAGACTTATAACGGCGCCATTAAGGAGGGCAGAAGAACGCAGGAGAAGCGCTGGAGAGAGGAAGAGCGCTGACGGGAAGAGGCGCTGTCGAGCGCTGGCGAGGAAGAGGCGAGACGCTGTCGAGGAAGAGGCGAGGCGCGGTCGAGGAAGAGGCGCTGTCGAGGAAGAGCGCTGACGGGAAGAGGCGCTGTCGAGCGCTGTCGAGAGCTGGCGAGGAAGAGGCGAGGCGCTGGCGAGCGAAGCGGCGCTGACGGGCGAGGCGGAAGCGAGGCGTGCGGAAGACGGCCGCGTGCGATTAGGTTACAGCTCTGATACCATGTTGAACAATACGGGAAAAAAGCATATCGCATTGAATAAGAAACTCCTCTATAAATAGAGGGGAAAAAAGGAGATACAAATATGCTAATAGCACACCATAGGAAACTCTAATAATGCTAACAATGCTCAAAACTAGTTTATTTTCTTGATAGCGGAAATAACATTTGTCTTGCCAAACGACGGTTCATAACCCAACTCACTGGAGCAAATAAGCCCCGCCAAACGAAGTCATAACCACAAATACAGCTTAAGTATTTTTCTGATGAATAATTATGATACAGATTGTATTTTCCTGCTGAATAACTATGACACAGATCGTAGTTTTCTTGAACTATTCCTTTGAAGATTTAAAAAGACTGCATTACAGTAAAGGAATCTTCAAACTTCTACTTGGACCTCAGTTTTTCTGCCTCCACTCAGGCTTCAGAGACTCATCTTCTTCCTTCTTTCGAAGAATTCTCGGTGGAAGCGTTTCTTCTCGCGCAGCATGCCACGAAGTACACAGCCGCCTAAGAAACAAAAAATAATAATAATTAGATGGTATTTCTTTTGCCGGGAAATAGAAAACTAAGGTTCTGTTTTGGGCAGCGCTTCTCGGAATGCCGACGCCGTGCGCTTGTTTTTTTTTCCAGACAGCGGTTATCCCCGGTGTTCGACAATTGGCGGTTCGAGTGGTGGCATATGTGCTAAACAGAGCCCAAAACTTCATTCAGCCAGAAAAATATAATCTAAGCATTTCAAATATAAAATCAAGTGGTTGTAGGTGGAGGAGCTCGGAATCTGTATTAAATGGACAAGACTATGTGAATTTTCCGATCTGAGATTATATTCTAAATGCTTCCCTGATGTACAAATATTTTGGCCTTTTAATATGCGGACTGTTTTTTAATTGAATGATGTGAGAGAGGATTGTTGGGCCGAGGAACCAAACACCCAACCCAAAATGAATTGGTTGTATGTAGAAATTGGATCCGGATTCTCTCCATTTGGGCGAAATGGAGAGCATCCATTTCGTGGTGTGGATGCATTCTCACTTGATCTAATGGTGAAGAATTTTTTGATTACAACAACAAACAACAACACTCAAGCATTTATCCCACCATAGTGGGGTAGGCTATATGGATCCTTTGTCGCCATTGCGCCCTATCTTTAATCATAACCTCACTAATGCTTAAGTGCATCATATCTTTCCTTATAGTTTCATTCCAAGTCTTTTTTGGTCTACCCCTCCCCCGTCTAACATGTCTAGTGACAACTCTCACAACGCCTAACAGGTGCCTCTAATGGTCTCCTATGTACATGTCCGAACCATCTTAAACGAGCTTCTCACATCTTCTCTACAATTGGCGTCACTCCTGTCTTATCAGAATTTTTTGATTAAAAAGAAAATATAAAAGGATGGGATTAGTGAACCCGTCGGATCAGCAAGAAATAGATCTGGACCGACTATCCATTTCACTCGAAATGGAGAGGATCCCCATGGGTAGAAACTTGGAATCTAGATTCTCAAGGCTATATTATCAATCAAAATATAGTTACTATTATAAAAAATATATCTGACCATTCATATGTATGATATGTGCCTATTAAATATTACAACAACAGGAGTATATAAAATTGTTAGTCAAATGGTAAGGTTAGTGAGAATGATGCACTGGCAGCCATATAGGCTAAATCATTCAGTCAAATCAATTAATATAGGCCCGTTTTATCATAGGCCAATCAAAAAGAGTCAAATTGGGTTTAAAAAAACAGAACTGAACCGCAATCCAACATTTTTGAGTCATTATCAAAATACTAACTCAATATCAGAACGATGGGTAGGAGTTATACCTGACCATGTGGTGAAAGAGTATGGCTATGATGGTGAGAGAGTTGGTTGCCCAAAAGGATGTCGATGCCGACTATATGAAAGGGAAAAGCGAGAGAAAACCCCAGGTGCCGAAGTGGGGAAAGAAGTCTCAATGGGTTCCTGGGTAATCTTAATGCTTCGGGGATGAGGACTACCAAGGTTCTTGCATGATCAAAAGGTTCCTGCATGATCAAAAGGTTCCTGCATGATCAAAAGGTTCCTGCATGATCAAAAGGTAGTGCATGTTGGCAAAAGTGTGAGGAAGAGTAAGAGATAAAGAAGAGGAAAAAGGAACAAGTTCATGAACGCTGACATCCCAGCTAATAAGAAGACGACGACTAGCAGGATAATAACATTAATAACCTTTGAAATGATTGGAGTAGCCCACAAAGATGCAGCAGAGAGAGTTATCATCCATCTTATGCTGCAAGGATCTAGTATCATGAACATAAGATATACCACCCGAACATATGTAAATGTAAGAAGAAACGAACGAGCAATGGTAGGATTCAGAAAAGACAATGGGCAAGAACCACCAAGCAGATGAGTAGGCAACATGTTGATGATATAACAATTAATAAGAACAACAAAGGACCAGAATGACTGAGGAACATTATGGCAAGCAAGAAGAGCAGGGGTTGTTCCCATGAGATGTTGGTTCTTCCTATCTGCGATACTATTTTGTCAGAGTGTATAGGAACAAAACAAGTGTCTATCAATTCGTTGATCGTGCAAATAGGCTTCAAACTGTGAAGATGGATATTATTTGTCACTGTCAGTCTGAAGAATTTTAACATGAGCCTGATATTGAGTTTTAATCACATCATGAAAAGTTTTAAACATAGGAAGAACTTCATGAAGAGACTTACGAAGAAAAAAAACCATGTCATTCAAGAGATATCAATAAAGGTAACATAATATCGATATCCATCCACACAAATAATAGGAGATGGACCTCAAACATCCGAGTGCACAAGTTCAAATACATGAGTACTACAGGAATTGCTAGAAGGATAAGAGCATCGAACATGCTTAATGTGAGATCAAACATCACATTGTAACACAAAAGTAGGACAAACAATTTTGAAAGTAGGAAGAAAGGTGTACGCAAACCATCAAAGTTCACATGTCCTAAACCGACATGTCATAACATAATAAAGTATTTGGTAAGTGGTAACATGAGACAAGATAGGTGAAGCAGTAAAAGAGGAGGAAATTTCAGGTGGAGGTCGTGGATGAAGACTGACATTTGATCCTTCAAAGTAATGCAACCTGCCAAAAATCTTCTTCCAACATAGATACTGCAAAAGGCAATGTGTAGGAAAAGAGTTACACTACTATAATTCTTGGCATGAGTCAATGTGCTGATAGATAATAAATTTGTATAAAAGTGGAGAACATGAAGGACATTGTTTAAGGTAAATGAGGGGAATGGGAGTCAATGAACCATCAGCATACATACAAGAGTATGCGTAGGATAGGGTGAGCAATAAGGAAATGACATACCAGTCATATAATCCGTCGCACCGGATTCTATGATCCAACTGGTAGAAGAGGAGGTAGTGTTTCCAGTGCTTGCAATGAAAGTGTAGTGTGTGATGATATACATGTAGGTGCAGTGGAGGGAAACTCAAAAATGGAAGTAGTATAGGCAAGAGATCCTTGGAGATGACCAGACTGTTGTGATGTGCATAAGGCACATAACTCAGAGAATTCAACATGAAGACGATCCTGATCATTACTAGTGAACTCCACAAAGGTGTTATGGGTCTGGCGAGGTGGTCTGAGGTGAGAATGCAGAACAAAACACCTATCAACGGGATGACCAAGTCTCTGGCAGTGAGAACATTTAATGCGTCTAGGTTGAGATAAAGATACACCACGACCATGAGATTTACCATCATCACGCCTAGCACCATCATCCCCACAACCCTCAGTAACTATGTGTGACTTTGCAACAGGAGCCGACTGTATGGAAAAAGTAGTCCTCTTCGTAGTAGTAGATTGAACAAGTGTGCTCATAATAAAATGCTCATGCTCTGCCTTAGATGTGATGATATCCAACGAAGGTTAAGTGTCAGTAGAGAGAGCATGTTGTATTAATCACGAACCCCAAGCAAGAACAGAGAAGATTGGCTATCTCCACCTGCCCAAAAAATATAAAAGCATATTGGAAGTAAAATCTATAGAACATTGTTGGAAGGTGTCTAATTTTGCCCACATAGCAGAAGGCGTATTGATACCGCTTAGGTATCGAAGGGCGGCGAGGTATCGCCGGCGGCAGCAAATGTCGAGAGAGAGAGAGAGAGAGAGAGAGAGAGAGAGAGATAGAGAGAGAGAGAGGGATAGAGAGAAGGAAGAAGGGGAGCAGCCCCAACAATACTCAAGTGATCCAAAGATGAAAGATAGGTTTTTAGGAGGACCTCTTATACTATGAGGACACTCCACATACAATACCCAAAATACCCATACACAAAATAGTAAACTACTAAGCCTGCTTTTGCATCCGGACCGCGCCCTCCCTGCTGTCGCCCAGGGTATCGCCGGGCGGTATCCCCGTGTTGTCGCCTGTCTCGCTACCGCCGGCCCTGTCGCCCAGCGATATCAATTCCGGTGCTGCTCCTATGTCTCTTGCTCCGCTCGATCGCCGGGTGTACACCCGCCAAGGCGGTTCCTCCTCCCGCGAGTCGGTAACAATGCCGCCATCTGGGAAATTGGCCTTGTCCTCAAGGCAATAATCTGGAAATTGGCGGCGGAAGTCGTTGCGAACAAGCCACGTGCTCTCGGACTGGGGTCGATGTTGCCATGCTACCCGGACTTCCTCGGGAAAGGGCGTCCCGGAGTGAGACGAGCGGCGATCGATGATGGCGACCGGATAGAGGGGGGCGGTGCTGGAGTAGTCCAAGTCGGCGGGGAAGTGGTCCACGGCCGGGTGGTCGCCGATGACGCGACGGAACTGCGAGATGTGGAAGACGGGGTGGATCCGACTGCCGTCCGGTAGGCGAAGGCGGTAGGCAACTGCTCCAATACGGCCGATCACCTCGAAGGGGCCGAAAAAACGCGGGGCTAGTTTTGGGCACATTCGGCAAGCGACGGACAGTTGCCGGTAGGGTTGTAGCTTGATAAACACCTTCTCCCCAACTTCAAGTTGTAGGTCCCGGCGTTTGCGATTCGCAAAGGATGTCATTTTGGCTTGGGCGCGCCGCAAGTGATGCTTCAAACTGTCCAAAATAGTGTCTCGATCTTGCAAGTGGACCGCGAGGCCGTCCACATGGCACTCGCCGGGTAAGTATCGTACGATCGATGGGGGTGGGCGGCCGTAGACCACCGCGAATGGGGAAGTGTTGGCGGCGTAGTGATACGCCGTGTTGTATGAATATTCCGCCCACGGAAGCCACTTAGCCCAAGTTCCCGGTCTTTCCCCAATGAAACACCGGAGGTAGGTTTCCAGGCACCGATTGAGAACTTCGGATTGCTCGTCCGACTGCGGGTGGTAGGCGGTGCTCATGCGAAGCTGAGTACCTTGGAGCCGGAATAACGAAGTCCAAAAGCTGCTGAGGAACAGGGGGTCGCGGTCGCTCACAATGGAGCGCGGAAACCCGTGAAGGCGCACAATGCCGGAGATGAAACTGTCCGCTACCGACTTTGCGGTGTACGGGTGGCGAAGGGGAATGAAGTGGACGTACTTTGAAAGGCGGTCGACTACCACCAAAATACAGTCAAACCCATCCGACCGGGGTAGCCGGGTGATGAAATCCATGGCGATGTCCTCCCAAATGCGCTCCGGAATCGGAAGGGGTTGTAGGAGCCCGCCTGGGAACAATGCCTCATACTTGGCCTTCTGACATGTAAGGCATGCGGCGACGTAAGCCTTGACCTGGCGGAACATGTGTGGCCAAAACAAGGAGGCCGACAAGCGGCGATATGTCCGGTAGACGCCGGCGTGGCCGCCGGTCGGAGATGTGTGGAACTCAGCAAGCAATCTAGGAATGCAGGCGGCGGAGGCGGAAAGGACCAAACGGCCGTGGTAGAACAACCGGCCGCCGATGAGGGAGTAGGGGGGGTGTGCCGCCGGGTCGGCGATGAGAGCCGTCCTGATTGGGGCCAAATATGGGTCCTGTTCGACCCCCTCCTGGATGTCCGCACCCTCCTCCCAGAAGGGCCGAGAAATTGCGGTCAACTCGAGCGCGTGCGGTTGGCGAGACAGTGCATCCGCCGCCCGGTTGGTCTTCCCGGAACGAAACTCGATGGAGAAGTCGTAGCCCAATAATTTCGCGATCCAAACTTGTTGAGTCGGCGTGGCGATTTTCTGCTGGAGGAGATATCGGAGGCTGTGGTGATCCGTCCGCACCACGAACGACCGACCGAGCAAGTACGGGCGCCAGTGCTGTACTTCCAGAACCAAGGCCATCAGTTCATTTTCATAGGCCGAACGGCTGCGAACCGTGGGAGAGAAGGCCCGGCTGTAGAAGGCGATTGGGCGGCCGGCCTGCATCAGGACCGCGCCGACCCCGGTGCCCGACGCGTCGCACTCGACCACGAAGGGCTGGTGGAAGTCCGGCATCGCCAATACCGGCCCGTGCACGAGGGCCGATTGCAATGCCGCGAATGCTGCCATGGCCGCCGCCGACCACACGAAAGGGCCCTCCTCCGATAGCTTGAGCAATTGGGTGAGGGGGCGGGCCAAAGTCCCATAGCCCTGGATGAACCGGCGGTAATAGCCGGTCAAGCCCAAAAATCCGCGCACCTCGCGAACCGATGTGGGCGTCGGCCAGTGGAGAACCGCCGCCACCTTGTCGGCCTCCATGGCCACCCCGTTGGCCGAGATTGTGTGGCCCAAATAGCTCACCGCACGGGCGCCAAACGAGCATTTCTTCCGGTTGAGGACGAGGGCGTGGCCGCGAAGGGTGCGGAGGGTGGACCGGACGTGCTGGAGGTGGTCCTGCCAAGTGGAACTATACACCAAAATATCATAAAAAAAAACAAGCACATGTTTTCGGAGTACCGGCCGGAAGATGTCATTCATCGTAGCTTGGAAGGTGGCCGGGGCATTGGTCAAGCCGAACGGCATGACCAAAAACTCGAAATGCCCGTCGTGAGTCCGGAACGCCGTCTTGGGAATGTCGGCCGGCCGTACGCGAATCTGATGATAGCCGGAGCGGAGATCCAGCTTTGTAAAGAATGTGGCGCCGTGGAGCTCGTCCAATAGCTCCTGGATGACCGGAATCGGATATTTGTCGGCGACGGTGGCCCGGTTTAGTTCCCGATAGTCCACGCAAAAGCGCCAACTACCATCTTTCTTTCGTACCAGGAGGACCGGGCTGGAAAAGGGGCTCGCGCTTGGCCGAATGATGCCCCCCAAAAGCATCTCCCGCACGAGGCGTTCGATCTCGTCCTTCTGCAAGTGGCCATAACGGTACGGTCGTACCGACACGGCTGATGTCCCCGGGTGAAGGACGATGGCATGGTCGGTGGGGCGGGCCGGGGATAAACCGGTCGGGGCCACGAAGATTTCGGCAAACTCGTCCAAGATGCCGCGGATGTCGTCCGGTACCGGCGGCGGAACCTCCGGGGCGCTGGCCAAGAGCCAAAGGCAAGCGGAAAAGTGGACATCCGACGTGCGTTGAAGGGCCTGGAAGGACACCGGTGTGCGGCGGAGAGTGGAGTCGCCCGTAAGGCAGCACGGCGCCGCCCCTTGCTGAAAATGCATCGTCATTTTGGCCCAATTTACGCGAACGTCGCCCAACGTTTGTAACCAAGCGACCCCCAAGATCGCGTCAATGCCTCCCAATTCGAAGAGATAGAAGTCCGCCGTGATGGAGCACGAGCCCGCGGTAAGCGCGAGTGCTTGGCATAGGCCCTGCGTCGGCCGCCTCCGGCCGTCCCCCAAGCAAACAGTGAATTCCGCGGATGGCAGGTGGGGAAGGTCGAGCTCGCGAGCCAAGTGCGCCGAAATGAAGTTGTGGCTCGCGCCACTGTCGATCATGAGGATGACGTCCCGCTCCCGAATGCGGCCGTGGAGTTTCATCGTGCGAGGACCCGTGATGCCGCCGACCGAGAAACAGGGCAGCTCCAGGCAATGAAATGGTTCGGTCGGGTCCGGAAGGGGTTCGGTGTCCTCGGAACCGGGTGGTGCCAGCTCCTCCTCCCGCAAGTCGGTGGGTGTGTCGTCGCCAAACAGGGCATGAAACTCTTTGACCGAGCATACGTGGTTGGGCGAGTACGGTTGGCGGCACCTGAAGCATAATCCTTTGCGGCGGAGGTCGTTGTACTCGCTATCCGAAAAGCGGTGGGTCGTGGGGCGGCCGGGGCGCTGGCCGCCGTGCGGACCCGGCCGTGTCGCCAAGTCACGTGCGGGAGGCGGCCGAGGCGGCGGGTGAGAAGCCGGTACCGGTTGGCGAATGCCCAAGTCCGCCTCGACGGCGCGAGCCAGGTCGATCACGGCGAAAACGGTGCGGGGATTGTGGGTCCGGAGGCGAGAACGAATGGCGGGCCGCAACCCTTGCAAGAAAAACCCCAAGTAGTGATCCGGAGGCAGTCCCGGGACATGGGAGACCAAGGCGACGAACTCATCAATATAGGTGTCAAGGTCGGACGATTGGCGTATGCTGCAGAGGCGCTCGATGGCGGAGCCGGAGTAACGCGCGTCATAGCGCTGAATCATTTCATGCTTGAGCTCATCCCAGGAAATCTGGGGTTGCACCTGGCGAAGCCACCGTGCCCAGTGCAACGCGGAGCCCGAGAGGCCGACGACCGCCGTGCCCACCTTGTCGGCTTCCTCGGTCACATGGAGGTCGAAGAATTGCTCGGCGCGAGCTATCCAACCCATGGGATCCACCCCAGTGAAAGACGGCAACTCCAGCGCCAGCGGGGGACGGTTACCGGGCGGCATTGGGGCGGCTTGTCGCAGATCGGGCCCGACAGCCGGCGGGTGAGGTGCAGCCGGAGGCTGCCCGAGGATGGACGTGGACGATGCGGCGGCTGGTGAGGTGACCGGAGGTTGATCCAAGCGGGCGAGGATGGCGTTGTTGGTCGCCTGGTTGCTGAGGGCGAGGGCTTGAAGCGCGGCGGTGGTCGTTTGGTTGTTGAGGGCGATGGCTTGGAGTGTGGCCACGGCGGCCCGGAGGTCGGACATGTCGGATTCGGCGGCATCGGCGCGGGGGTGAGCGTCGTGCGGCTCGTCGGCGGATCCGGCGGAGTGGAGGCGGGTGGAGACCGGCATGGCGGGGACTTCCGGCGGCTTGACGGCGGGCGGAGCGGCAGGTCGGACCAATGATACCGCTTAGGTATCGAAGGGCGGCGAGGTATCGCCGGCGGCAGCAAATGTCGAGAGAGAGAGAGAGAGAGAGAGAGAGAGAGAGAGAGAGAGAGAGAGAGAGAGAGAGAGAGAGAGAGAGAGAGAGAGAGAGAGAGGGATAGAGAGAAGGAAGAAGGGGAGCAGCCCCAACAATACTCAAGTGATCCAAAGATGAAAGATAGGTTTTTAGGAGGACCTCTTATACTATGAGGACACTCCACATACAATACCCAAAATACCCATACACAAAATAGTAAACTACTAAGCCTGCTTTTGCATCCGGACCGCGCCCTCCCTGCTGTCGCCCAGGGTATCGCCGGGCGGTATCCCCGTGTTGTCGCCTGTCTCGCTACCGCCGGCCCTGTCGCCCGGCGATATCAATTCCGGTGCTGCTCCTATGTCTCTTGCTCCGCTCGATCGCCGGGTGTACACCCGCCAAGGCGGTTCCTCCTCCCGCGAGTCGGTAACAATGCCGCCATCTGGGAAATTGGCCTTGTCCTCAAGGCAATAATCTGGAAATTGGCGGCGGAAGTCGTTGCGAACAAGCCACGTGCTCTCGGACTGGGGTCGATGTTGCCATGCTACCCGGACTTCCTCGGGAAAGGGCGTCCCGGAGTGAGACGAGCGGCGATCGATGATGGCGACCGGATAGAGGGGGGCGGTGCTGGAGTAGTCCAAGTCGGCGGGGAAGTGGTCCACGGCCGGGTGGTCGCCGATGACGCGACGGAACTGCGAGATGTGGAAGACGGGGTGGATCCGACTGCCGTCCGGTAGGCGAAGGCGGTAGGCAACTGCTCCAATACGGCCGATCACCTCGAAGGGGCCGAAAAAACGCGGGGCTAGTTTTGGGCACATTCGGCGAGCGACGGACAGTTGCCGGTAGGGTTGTAGCTTGATAAACACCTTCTCCCCAACTTCAAGTTGTAGGTCCCGGCGTTTGCGATTCGCAAAGGATGTCATTTTGGCTTGGGCGCGCCGCAAGTGATGCTTCAAACTGTCCAAAATAGTGTCTCGATCTTGCAAGTGGACCGCGAGGCCGTCCACATGGCACTCGCCGGGTAAGTATCGTACGATCGATGGGGGTGGGCGGCCGTAGACCACCGCGAATGGGGAAGTGTTGGCGGCGTAGTGATACGCCGTGTTGTATGAATATTCCGCCCACGGAAGCCACTTAGCCCAAGTTCCCGGTCTTTCCCCAATGAAACACCGGAGGTAGGTTTCCAGGCACCGATTGAGAACTTCGGATTGCCCGTCCGACTGCGGGTGGTAGGCGGTGCTCATGCGAAGCTGAGTACCTTGGAGCCGGAATAACGAAGTCCAAAAGCTGCTGAGGAACAGGGGGTCGCGGTCGCTCACAATGGAGCGCGGAAACCCGTGAAGGCGCACAATGCCGGAGATGAAACTGTCCGCTACCGACTTTGCGGTGTACGGGTGGCGAAGGGGAATGAAGTGGACGTACTTTGAAAGGCGGTCGACTACCACCAAAATACAGTCAAACCCATCCGACCGGGGTAGCCGGGTGATGAAATCCATGGCGATGTCCTCCCAAATGCGCTCCGGAATCGGAAGGGGTTGTAGGAGCCCGCCTGGGAACAATGCCTCATACTTGGCCTTCTGACATGTAAGGCATGCGGCGACGTAAGCCTTGACCTGGCGGAACATGTGTGGCCAAAACAAGGAGGCCGACAAGCGGCGATATGTCCGGTAGGCGCCGGCGTGGCCGCCGGTCGGAGATGTGTGGAACTCAGCAAGCAATCTAGGAATGCAGGCGGCGGAGGCGGAAAGGACCAAACGGCCGTGGTAGAACAACCGGCCGCCGATGAGGGAGTAGGGGGGGTGTGCCGCCGGGTCGGCGATGAGAGCCGTCCTGATTGGGGCCAAATATGGGTCCTGTTCGACCCCCTCCTGGATGTCCGCACCCTCCTCCCAGAAGGGCCGAGAAATTGCGGTCAACTCGAGCGCGTGCGGTTGGCGAGACAGTGCATCCGCCGCCCGGTTGGTCTTCCCGGAACGGAACTCGATGGAGAAGTCGTAGCCCAATAATTTCGCGATCCAAACTTGTTGAGTCGGCGTGGCGATTTTCTGCTGGAGGAGATATCGGAGGCTGTGGTGATCCGTCCGCACCACGAACGACCGACCGAGCAAGTACGGGCGCCAGTGCTGTACTGCCAGAACCAAGGCCATCAGTTCATTTTCATAGGCCGAACGGCTGCGAACCGTGGGAGAGAAGGCCCGGCTGTAGAAGGCGATTGGGCGGCCGGCCTGCATCAGGACCGCGCCGACCCCGGTGCCCGACGCGTCGCACTCGACCACGAAGGGCTGGTGGAAGTCCGGCATCGCCAATACCGGCCCGTGCACGAGGGCCGATTGCAATGCCGCGAATGCTGCCATGGCCGCCGCCGACCACACGAAAGGGCCCTCCTCCGATAGCTTGAGCAATTGGGTGAGGGGGCGGGCCAAAGTCCCATAGCCCTGGATGAACCGGCGGTAATAGCCGGTCAAGCCCAAAAATCCGCGCACCTCGCGAACCGATGTGGGCGTCGGCCAGTGGAGAACCGCCGCCACCTTGTCGGCCTCCATGGCCACCCCGTTGGCCGAGATTGTGTGGCCCAAATAGCTCACCGCACGGGCGCCAAACGAGCATTTCTTCCGGTTGAGGACGAGGGCGTGGCCGCGAAGGGTGCGGAGGGTGGACCGGACGTGCTGGAGGTGGTCCTGCCAAGTGGAACTATACACCAAAATATCATCAAAAAAAACAAGCACATGTTTTCGGAGTACCGGCCGGAAGATGTCATTCATTGTAGCTTGGAAGGTGGCCGGGGCATTGGTCAAGCCGAACGGCATGACCAAAAACTCGAAATGCCCGTCGTGAGTCCGGAACGCCGTCTTGGGAATGTCGGCCGGCCGTACGCGAATCTGATGATAGCCGGAGCGGAGATCCAGCTTTGTAAAGAATGTGGCGCCGTGGAGCTCGTCCAATAGCTCCTGGATGACCGGAATCGGATATTTGTCGGCGACGGTGGCCCGGTTTAGTTCCCGATAGTCCACGCAAAAGCGCCAACTACCATCTTTCTTTCGTACCAGGAGGACCGGGCTGGAAAAGGGGCTCGCGCTTGGCCGAATGATGCCCCCCAAAAGCATCTCCCGCACGAGGCGTTCGATCTCGTCCTTCTGCAAGTGGCCATAACGGTACGGTCGTACCGACACGGCTGATGTCCCCGGGTGAAGGACGATGGCATGGTCGGTGGGGCGGGCCGGGGATAAACCGGTCGGGGCCACGAAGATTTCGGCAAACTCGTCCAAGATGCCGCGGATGTCGTCCGGTACCGGCGGCGGAACCTCCGGGGCGCTGGCCAAGAGCCAAAGGCAAGCGGAAAAGTGGACATCCGACGTGCGTTGAAGGGCCTGGAAGGACACCGGTGTGCGGCGGAGAGTGGAGTCGCCCGTAAGGCAGCACGGCGCCGCCCCTTGCTGAAAATGCATCGTCATTTTGGCCCAATTTACGCGAACGTCGCCTAACGTTTGTAACCAAGCGACCCCCAAGATCGCGTCAATGCCTCCCAATTCGAAGAGATAGAAGTCCGCCGTGATGGAGCACGAGCCCGCGGTAAGCGCGAGTGCTTGGCATAGGCCCTGCGTCGGCCGCCTCCGGCCGTCCCCCAAGCAAACAGTGAATTCCGCGGATGGCAGGTGGGGAAGGTCGAGCTCGCGAGCCAAGTGCGCCGAAATGAAGTTGTGGCTCGCGCCACTGTCGATCATGAGGATGACGTCCCGCTCCCGAATGCGGCCGTGGAGTTTCATCGTGCGAGGACCCGTGATGCCGCCGACCGAGAAACAGGGCAGCTCCAGGCAATGAAATGGTTCGGTCGGGTCCGGAAGGGGTTCGGTGTCCTCGGAACCGGGTGGTGCCAGCTCCTCCTCCCGCAAGTCGGTGGGTGTGTCGTCGCCAAACAGGGCATGAAACTCTTTGACCGAGCATACGTGGTTGGGCGAGTACGGTTGGCGGCACCTGAAGCATAATCCTTTGCGGCGGAGGTCGTTGTACTCGCTATCCGAAAAGCGGTGGGTCGTGGGGCGGCCGGGGCGCTGGCCGCCGTGCGGACCCGGCCGTGTCGCCAAGTCACGTGCGGGAGGCGGCCGAGGCGGCGGGTGAGAAGCCGGTACCGGTTGGCGAATGCCCAAGTCCGCCTCGACGGCGCGAGCCAGGTCGATCACGGCGAAAACGGTGCGGGGATTGTGGGTCCGGAGGCGAGAACGAATGGCGGGCCGCAACCCTTGCAAGAAAAACCCCAAGTAGTGATCCGGAGGCAGTCCCGGGACATGGGAGACCAAGGCGACGAACTCATCAATATAGGTGTCAAGGTCGGACGATTGGCGTATGCTGCAGAGGCG
Organism: Dactylorhiza incarnata; assembly: GCA_033032865.1. Taxonomy (NCBI): domain Eukaryota; kingdom Viridiplantae; phylum Streptophyta; class Magnoliopsida; order Asparagales; family Orchidaceae; genus Dactylorhiza; species Dactylorhiza incarnata. The sequence goes on from JAWHQI010000085.1 coordinate 5,398,481, forward strand.
CTCGATGGCGGAGCCGGAGTAACGCGCGTCATAGCGCTGAATCATTTCATGCTTGAGCTCATCCCAGGAAATCTGGGGTTGCACCTGGCGAAGCCACCGTGCCCAGTGCAACGCGGAGCCCGAGAGGCCGACGACCGCCGTGCCCACCTTGTCGGCTTCCTCGGTCACATGGAGGTCGAAGAATTGCTCGGCGCGAGCTATCCAACCCATGGGATCCACCCCAGTGAAAGACGGCAACTCCAGCGCCAGCGGGGGACGGTTACCGGGCGGCATTGGGGCGGCTTGTCGCAGATCGGGCCCGACAGCCGGCGGGTGAGGTGCAGCCGGAGGCTGCCCGAGGATGGACGTGGACGATGCGGCGGCTGGTGAGGTGACCGGAGGTTGATCCAAGCGGGCGAGGATGGCGTTGTTGGTCGCCTGGTTGCTGAGGGCGAGGGCTTGAAGCGCGGCGGTGGTCGTTTGGTTGTTGAGGGCGATGGCTTGGAGTGTGGCCACGGCGGCCCGGAGGTCGGACATGTCGGATTCGGCGGCATCGGCGCGGGGGTGAGCGTCGTGCGGCTCGTCGGCGGATCCGGCGGAGTGGAGGCGGGTGGAGACCGGCATGGCGGGGACTTCCGGCGGCTTGACGGCGGGCGGAGCGGCAGGTCGGACCAATGATACCGCTTAGGTATCGAAGGGCGGCGAGGTATCGCCGGCGGCAGCAAATGTCGAGAGAGAGAGAGAGAGAGAGAGAGAGAGAGAGAGAGAGAGAGAGAGAGAGAGAGGGATAGAGAGAAGGAAGAAGGGGAGCAGCCCCAACAATACTCAAGTGATCCAAAGATGAAAGATAGGTTTTTAGGAGGACCTCTTATACTATGAGGACACTCCACATACAATACCCAAAATACCCATACACAAAATAGTAAACTACTAAGCCTGCTTTTGCATCCGGACCGCGCCCTCCCTGCTGTCGCCCAAGGTATCGCCGGGCGGTATCCCCGTGTTGTCGCCTGTCCTGCTACCGCCGGCCCTGTCGCCTGGCGATATCAATTCCGGTGCTGCTCCTATGTCTCTTGCTCCGCTCGATCGCCGGGTGTACACCCGCCAAGGCGGTTCCTCCTCCCGCGAGTCGGTAACACGTATTGTTTTGCTTAGTCATGGACTGATCTCCATGAGAAATGGTGACAAGTTCCCTTGAAATTTAATAAGATCTCATGGCATTGGTACATATAAGGTCTGAAAGGATTTCCAAATCTTCGCAGCAGAATTGCAAAACATATGTCTTTGGAAAATATTAGATTCCATGGAATTTATAAGCCAAGATTTCACATGAGCATTAGCAATTTCTCAAGTCCAACCTGTTAGAATGATAAAAAGCACAAGTAATTTGGAGATGTGGGACTAAAGAGAGACTAATGGGCTTTCACGATGGGCTTTACAATATAGAGTTTACAATACATTAATGAGTCTTTTATTCAACACCCCTCTCAAACTCATAGCGATGGAGTTTGAAAGATCATAGAAGATGAGAAGCTATGTTCCGTAGAAAGCTTGTGGATCAATCATCGAGAGTTGTCAAATCAAGAACTCATGTCTCTGAACTGTTTGAGCCTTGGTGAAAAAATCTGCAATCTGAAGAGCGAAGGAGACATGAGGAAGCGAGATGATCTTGCTCAGAAACTGCTGACGAACATAGTGATGGTCAATCTCAATATGTTTGGTGAGCCCATGAAAGACCTGTAACAACCCATGTCTTAAACAATTTTTTTTATATATGAGGTTATATAATAACATTGGCCAACCGCAGCCCCCCCCCCCCTAATTATCCTTTGGCTAGGGCTTCCTCCAATAAAAAAAACCGCACTCCTCTGCTCCCGCATCCCGTCTCCCGATCCCACTCGCTCCCTGTTTCCGCAAGCTGTCGACGTCTCCTGCCGCTCGCTCCTCTGCTCTCGTGGTCGGCAGCGACACCTTCTGCTACTCCTCTGCTTTCTTGGTCGGCAGCCCTCTCTCCTTCTCCTCTTCAAGGGCCGACAGCTCTCCTTCTCAAGGGCCAACATCCTTTCCTCTCCCTCAAGGCCGACGACCTCCTTCCCTCCAAGGGCCGGCAGCCACCTCTTCTCCTTGGGCCGAACCCCTCCAGCACCTCTACTCCTTATTCTCCTTGTTTTGGTCGGTGGATTTCAAGAGGGACACCTAGGGTTTGCTCGATTCCCCCCTTCTACTCGGATTTTTGGGCTAAGATTTGGCTCCTCGGGCTCGGATTTGGGTTCCCTTGGGTATATATCTCCTCCTTCCTCTTTTAAACAGATTTATTTGAATTGTTTTTGCAAACTTTTGTGCTCCTAATTGCGTATATGTTATGCTTCATGATTTTTACCCCTCTTATAATCGACTAACCGCATTGAGTTTGTGACTTCCGGCACCGTTCCTCGACCTAATTGACGGGATCACTCAAAACCCTCTCCGATTTAGGGTTTTCGTAACCGAAGCGCCGCAAGTCCCCGATTTCTGCGTGGTAATCTCCTCTCCCCTCACCTTTGAGGGAGGTAAATTTCTAAACCCTCTCAGGTTTAGGTTATGCGATGTTAATTGCTTGTGTTAGCTTACGGTGTTTGTATGTCAAATACCATTCATGTCATTTTGAAGCAAGTCAAGGAAGACTCAATTCTCATAATAGAGGACAAGGAAGACTCAATTCTTGCTTACCTCATTCATGACCCTAAGAGTCTTTAAATAGAACTACATAAGGGCATACGTGTAATAAGTCTGAACACTTGGACTTATATAAAAAACCTATGTAGACTTGGTACAACATATAACACGATAACTAAAGAGATAAAGGATGGTTGGGATGGTCGGGCCCCATTACATGACCCATTACAATAACTCATAACATCATAACGGATAACTAGGCACAAATGCTCATAACATTCTTGAGGACATCTATCGATTTCCTCCCTTTACTAAAATTGTATGCGCAGATCACTCTATGTAAGATACACAAAGTTCTCTTCCACTCTTCTACAAGTTGGGTACGTGGAGTTTTTTTCACTCGTCAATCCTAACATTGTTGTCATCTTCATCATGAATGATAATACTAGGTGCGAGGAAGAGCAAAAGCATAATGTACATATGATTCTTTAGACATGAAAAAAAAGTTAGAGTAACATCTTGAACACAATACACGTTGAACACCTCCCCACAAAGAGCTGAATAAGTGACTAGGAAATGTCCAATAGGTTCCCCTGGAGTATTGGATTTATTTTTAAAATTTTATTGTTAAGAAGTGTCGCATGATATTGTTGGCTTTCGACGGTATGAAATGCACAGCGGAGATACACGAATCTCTCACAAGATCCATGCGAAACAAACTAATCAAGATATCTAAGTTATACCTGCAACGAAATAGTAAAATATGGTTTTGTTTCGAAATAATTTGTCAAAGATCAAACGCAAAAAATTATTTGTCTCTATCGATATCCACATGAGCACATGGAACTCCGGCATAGTTCGTCCAATGGCCACGCGGAAGGAAGAAGATCTTTGTCTTTGATACGAAGAACTACCTTCGTCTCTTCAGAGAATATCTCTGGTTTTCTGTTCTCGTCTATATTGGTTCTCTTAGAGAATCTCTGTTACGCCAGATGTCATTACCAGATTCTCCGAAGATTACTGTGCACGTCGACCAAAGGAGAAGGCAGAGGAAGACCGGGCTGAACCATCCGGTTCAGCCCGCCAATATTAAATAAGGAGCAATGGGGCTGAACCGCACCGGTTCAGCCCCTATGGGGGCCGGCCGGCCCTAGGGGTTGGGTGGGAGCATAAATACCCAACCACCCATCCTCCGGCGCAGAACGACACGGGAATCGGAAGTGGAACGCAGCAGGGGGCCGGATCCGGGTCTACAGGAGGCGGAATCCCCGTATCGGGATCGGCGGAAGCCGATCTTAGAGCAACTCCAATGGGGATCTCTATATTTAGAGATCCCCATTGTACTATGTTCTCTAAATATAGAGAACATGGTTAGAGCAACTCCAACCATGTTCTCTATATTTAGAGAACATGATATAAATATAAATATTATAGGTATATTATATCATTATATGTATATTATATTTATATGATATGTATATATTTATATGTAAATTATATTTATGTATTTATATGTATAAATATACATATATATATAATATTTATATTCTAAATGTATTATTATTGTATTATATACTATTAAGTTTTTTTTTATTTTAAATTTGATTGCATAACAAAAACACACTAAACATTAGATAATTCGAATGAAAATATTACATTTAGAATTAAAATTAAAATTCTGGGAGGTCATCACTGGGTTCGCTACGACTTCCGCGCGCGCTTTCCATGTGTTGTTCTCCTCCGTACCCTGGTATGTCATAGCCGCTTCCTCCATATTGACTTCCTCCGTGCTCGATGTCGTACTGGCTTTCTCGATACTGACTTCCTCCAAATTGAGGTCCTCCAAATTGAGGTCCGTCGTGTGGGTCTCCTTCATACTGACTTCCTTCATAACCACTACCTCCATATATGCCTCCTCCATATTCAGTTCCTTCGAGTGATGAAGATCCTCCAAATAGCGGTTTTACAATATTTTTCTTCATAATGGCATGTTGTTTTTGCCGAAAATACTCCCTCTTTGGAGTTCCTTTGATGTTATCCAAATCTACCATCATGATATCGTGATCTTGTTTAGCGCTCTGAAGATCTAGTCTTCTCCTTTGATTTTCTGTTTTTAACTTCATGAGCGCTTGGATAGAAGAATTATCGTTTGCTCGTTGTTCTTGCCCTTTCTTTAAAGCCTCTAAGATTTCTTCGCTTTTTTTAGTGTGGGCATCAATATCATAACTCTTACCACTCAATTTTCTCCTCCTCTCTTTTTCTTGCTTTCTTCCAGTAGGTCGATTAGTGGAAGTTGAGATCGGAGATTCTTCATCACCAGTACCACTAGTATTCAAGTCATTGCTATCTGTATTTAAGTCTATACTTCTCCGTTGACTGGGAGATTCTTCATCACCAGTACCACTAGTGTTCATACCTTTTGTAGACCCAGGCGTATCTATCCACTTCTCTGTATTTTGTAAGATGGACCAAACATGATCAAACAAGAAGCCTTACTTCTCTTTTGGATCGTCGCCATATAAAATTTTTGCTTGATTTAGCTAGAAAAAATAAATTATTTTAATAACATATTAATTAATCGATTTAATAATTAAAATCTAAAAAAACTTACAATATCAAGTTCAGATGCACCGCTGGGGTTTCGTTGATAAATAATAATTAGAGGTATTCAATATTAGTCTCATTTTGTAGTGCTCAACAAGACGATTTTAATGATATATTATATGCTATAATTGAAATATTATATTAGTGATTATGGATGTTATAATGAATATAGAAGTTAGTATAAAATAAGAAATTAAACATTTAAAATAAAAAAAAATAGAGGGCCGGCATTTTCTCCCCCTTCTCCTCTAAATTTAGAGGAGAGAGAGAGAGAAAATGGAGGGAATCGGCATAAATGCAGGTGCTTTTGGAGAACGGTTGGAGCACAACCGATCGGCATTTTCTAGAAATGCCAATCGGTTGGAGTTGCTCTTACGCGGATCGGCACCTACGCCGTCCGCACGAGCGGATCGGCGCGGGAGGGGTGCGGGGCCCCGGGAGCGGCCACCGGCGGCTCGATGGAGGCCGGCTACCGCCGGCCAGGTGGCTGGAGGCCGCCGGAAGGCCCGGCGGCACCGAATGGGCCGTTCGGCGCCCAGTCCGCTTCAACTGTCTTAGCCACTGGACCATCCGGTTCAGCCAGCCAATATTAAATAAGGAGCAATGGGGCTGAACCGCGCCGGTTCAGCCCCTATGGGGACCGGCCGGCCCTAGGGGTTGGGTGGGAGCATAAATACCCAACCCCTCCTCCTTGGTTCATTATGAAAACTATTATCAAGGTATTCCTTCTCTTCCCCCTCAAACCCTAACCCTAATCTTTAGTTCCTCTCTAGTTCCCTCTAGTTCTTCCCTTTCTCTAGCTAGTTCATAACAATCTCGCGTAAAAGCGTCTAACGTGAAATTTTCAGAAACTGCAATGCTTTTATATCTTAAGAGAGAGGTATTTCGAAAACACTAAAGGAGGAGTAATGAACATGTGGAATACGCTCATTCGGTTTCGAAACCGAATTAATAATTCTGACATTAATTCAATGTAAATTAATTATTATTCATTAATACATACCGGATCTTGGGTTAAATTAAAGTCCTACTTATATTAAACACAACCCGATCATTCTTCCTATTCCAGTACATTCTTAATGTGCGACCTTATAGATTTATATTTTGTTGGCAGTGACATTAATCTTTTAATTACTCCTAGGTCACGGACTCCAACAGACACAAACCCTATAGAAGTTGTATGCTACAAAAGAACTCTACTTTTACATAAACAATGTAACATGAACAAGCAAAAATATATAAGCGCATTAATACCAGGGACACAGCAAATATGCTAAAGAATTGTCAATTTGACATGTGGATAAAAGCGCCATACCAAAATGACAAACAGAATCAAATTTAATACTGCAACAATCCTCCATTCTGCTTTCATATACTGAGCAACACCAGCCCTAAAATAAACACAAGAAAAGTTTATATTATACATAAATGAAAAATGTGTGACGTAAGCTTCAAAAAAAGGAAATTTTGTCAGGGATTCTGATGCATTTGTTTGATCAATAGGGTAGGCAAGTGCTCGAAAAAGGATATTTGATTAAAAATAAAAGATAATTTGACTTCATATTTGATAAAATAAAGAGGTTGTGACATTTGTAATACATGAAAACAATGGCTTCACAAACCGTTGTCTTGTATTAATTATACAAATGTCTTATAGTTATTTTATCAACTGTCCTGTTTTGATCATTAGCCTTCCATTCCCCACAAAAAAATGCATCAGGGATTCCTAAAACAAACTTCCCTTATAAATATAGGTTGGTTGGTGGAAAACTTGCTTGCAAGAATCGCAATCATAGCACTTCACATTTTGAGTATTCTTGTAAAGCTTGCAATCTTTGCTGGTACTTGTAGGATGATAACTCAAGTCATAGAATGAAGCATTTATTGCAGGATACCCACACCTGAGCAAAGGGAACATATTCAAACTATATAATAGAGAAGGTGTTCTAAAAACTTCCTATTTTTGACACAAACTATGGTATTATTGCTTGGATATTTGTGCATCTTACAAAAACACTGTTGTTCCAATTGAGAGTATCTTTTTTTCTCAAGTAGTAAGATCAGATGTTTAAAAACAAACAAGACTTCATTTTAGCATGATTCTTTCAATGATAAAAATGGAAGAAGCATGAAGCAGACACTTTCTTGATGTTCTAAAATGATATATAACTCAATCATACTGTTAGAGAATATAGGAAAACATGTGTAAAGGACCATTAAGTAGGCCCATTTATTCTTCTCTCTTTTAGTCTCACATCTCTTGTATAGGATTTCTTCCTCCTCTCTCTTCCTATATATTTGTATCCATACTTGTATTTACCTCTTAAGTGAATATATACTATAAGGTTTATACCAATTCTCTACATGGTATCAAAGCACTCGGTCCAAAAGTTCCGGTCTCCCGTTTTCTGACCGCCCACCCTCCCTTCCTATCGACCTCTGGCGGTCTCCTTTTCTGAGACCGCACCTCCTGCCGCTGCTTCTCGCATTGCTCCCACGCTACCCTCTCCTCTTGGCTTTTATAGCCTGCCTCCTTTGGCGCGTGGGACCCATCTCCTCCTTCCGCTTCTCTGCTCTGCCCGCTGCAGCTCGTGCGATCTACGCTCCTGACTGCTGCGATCTTCTTTCCTACGGTCTGCGATCTGCCATCCGCGATCTGCTACCTCTGCGATCTGCAATCTGCGACCTGCTGCCCCCTGCGACCTGCGCGATCTGCCAGTCTACGATCTGCGACCTGCGCGATCTGCGATCTGCCCCCTGCGAACTGCTGCCCCCTGCGACCTGCGCGATCTGCCTCCTGCGATCTGCTCTGTTCGCTGCGATTTGCTCTGTTCGCCGAGACCGCTGCTCCTACAGATAGCTCTGCTCTGTTCTGTTCGCTGCCACTGCTGCTGCTGCGATCTGCTCTGTTCGCCGAGACCGTTGTTCCTCCAGATAGCTTCTGCTGCTCTAACCGGCTTCTCTTCCAATGGCCCTCGACGATTCCTCCTTCACTACCACTCCGTCGCCTGCTCCAACGGCTGCTCCGGTCTCCGATGTTCGTGACGAACTTCGAATTACCACTATCTCACTTACCGGGAAGCGTAACTTTGTGGAATGGGTGCACTCGGTGCGTCGAGTCTTACAGACCAAAGGGCTCCTTCATCACTTAACCCAGGTTACTACTGAGCCTACTGTTGACTGGCTTAAGGATGATGGCCGTGTCCAAACGTGGCTTCTCAACTCCATGGACTCGGAGCCATACAGGATGACTATGTATCATGACACCGCCAAAGCCATGTGGGATGAACTTCATGCCTTCTACTCTGGGCAGAACAGTCTCCAACATCTGTATGACATCATATCTGACCTTCAGAACCTTAAGTCTGGCGCGCCCGATGACATGCTCTCTCATGTCGCCAAGGCAAAGACTCTTCATGAGGCTTGGCTTCAGCATCAGCCTCCCACTCCGGATCTCGCTATTCAGCGATCACAGAAAGAGGCAGTGACCATTGCTATGCTACTCTCTAGCGTACCTCCTCATCTACATAGCGTTCGCGCTCAGATACTCTCCTCTACTACCACACCGTCTCTGTCTGCTGTCTGCTCCATGCTTATCAAGGTTACACCTCCATCAGAGGCCCCGCAAAGTTTTTCTCCGGCTCTTCTCCAACAGCCGCTCCTTCCAACACCTACCCCTGGTTCCTCTGCTCGCGGTGGCCGTCCCCCGTCTCGGGGACGAGGACGTGGTGGCCGACCTCCTTTAAAGTGTACTTACTGTGGCCGTGACGGTCATCGTGAAACAACCTGCTACCGTAAGCATGGTCTCCCTCCTCATCTTGCTGCTCCTTCAGCACCTCCTGCTGCGTCTTCACCAGCCGATCAGCCTGGTCCTACCCGACAGGAATATGATGACCTACGCTCCCAGTTCCAACAGCTTCAAGGCAGTCTTGGCCGTTCTCCTGGCTCAGTTGCTTCTTTCTCTACTGAAGGTATAACCTGCCTATCTCATTGTTCTCACTGGATCGTAGATTCTGGAGCGACGCATCATATCACCTCCCAGAAACCACCTCAGTATGTACAGACGTCTCACCCTCCGTCTATTGTTGTTGCAAATGGCGCTACTACTCCGGTTGCTGGTGCTGCTGATCTGCACCTCACTCCCACTCTAATGCTCTCCTCGGTTCTTCATGTTCCGGGCTCTCCTTTCAACTTACTCTCTGTGAGTCGTTTGATACAGGATCTTGATTGTTGTGTAACCTTCTCTTCCTCTTCTTTTGTTTTTCAGGATCGCCGCACACGGAATATCATTGGTAGCGGTCGGCTGATGAATGGGCTCTATCTCTTGGATCTCCCACCTACCACTCTCCTGACTGTCTCCACAGCTGACTGGCATCGCTGACTTGGGCATGCTCCTCTTCCAGTCCTCCGCAAAGCTCTCCCTGATGTACCTCTTCACGAGTTTACCTGCGAAGCCTGCATCTACGGCAAGCAACATCGCTCTTCTTTTTCCCCTTCATGTACCCGGAGCACGACTCCACTATCTTTAGTACATTCTGATGTATGAGGCCCTTATAAGGTCTCAAGTATTTATGGCAATCGTTATTTTGTAACTTTTATTGATGATTATTCTCGTGTTACCTAGTTATATTTACTTCATGATCGCTCTGAGCTGCCATCTGTGTTTCGTGCCTTTGTGACTGAATCACGGACACAATTCTCCACTACACTTAAAATAATTCGAACTGACAACGCTCGCGAGTACACTGGCCGCTCCTTTTCTACTCTCTGCACAGAGTTTGGCATAATTCACCAAACATCTTGTGCCTATACCCCCCAACAAAACGGCGTTGCCGAATGGAAAAATCGTCACCTTCTGGATGTTGCTCGGGCACTCATGGTTCAAATGCGGGTTCCTACGGAATACTGGAACTTTGTCGTCTTCACTGCTTGCCATCTCATTAACCGCATGCCCTCCTCCGTTCTTAACCTTGATAAGCATGGAGCAGTAAGCGCTACAGCATCTGGGGTGGCGTGCTGCGATGGAAGAAGAGATGGTCGCTCTCCGAGCTAATCACACTTGGGAGCTGGTACCTCTTCCTCCTGGCCAACACTGTGTCAGCTGCAAATGGGTCTTCGCTGTCAAACAAAATGTCGATGGGACTCTTGATAGCTTAAAGGCTCGTCTCGTCGCCCGCGGTTTCACTCAACAACAAGGCTTGGACTACGATGAAACCTTCTCCCCCGTAGCCAAGTTAAACACTGTTCGTGTGGTGATCTCCGTCGCTGTCCACCGTCGTTGGCCTCTTCTTCAGTTAGATATCAAGAACGCCTTCTTGAACGGTGATCTACAGGAGCCAGTGTATATGTACCAACCTCCCGGGTTTGAGACCACGGGGGAGTCTCGTGCTGCCTATGTTTGCCGCCTTCTGAAAGCTCTCTATGGCCTCAAACAATCTCCGAGAGCTTGGTTTGATAAATTCTGCAAAGTCCTACTGGCACTTGGTTTTCGACGAAGCTCTGCTGATTTCTCACTATTCATCAAAGAAGGACCCACGGGAACTGTAATCCTCCTTGTGTATGTTGATGATATCCTGATCACTGGGGACGACATCTCTGAGATACAACAACTCAAGGAGCATATGAACTCGGCGTTTCAAACAAAGGATCTTGGCAATCTTAGATACTTCCTCGGAATTGAAGTCGCTCGTCGACCCGATGGGTTAGTCCTGTCCCAACGGAAATACTGCATTGACTTACTTCAAGAGGCAGGTTTCTCTGGCTGTAAACCTGCAGATACCCCTATGGATTCAAACCAAAAGTTATGTGCAGCTGGTTCTGAGACTGATCAACTCCTTGAGAATCCAGAGTACTACCGTCGTTTGGTTGGGAAGCTGATTTATCTTACAGTTACTCGACCATATATTTTGTTTGCCGTCGGCGTTGTAAGTTGCTTCATGCACACTCCGAGGACTTCTCACCTCCAAGCTGTTGAGCGCATTCTCCGATACTTAAAAACTGCTCCTGGACAAGGCCTTGTCTACAAATCATCCACCTCGCCATCTCTTCTTGCTTACTCGGATGCTGACTATGCTGGCTCTCCAGATGACAGACGTTCCACGACTGGTTTTTGTACGTACTTTGGTGGACATCTTATAACATGGCATAGCAAGAAACAGGTTGTGGTTGCTCGCTCCTCGGCTGAGGCTGAATATAGAGCTATGGCTGCTGTCGCATCTGAATTAACCTGGCTTGAAGGACTTTTGGGAGATTTAGGTGTCAAACTCTCCTCTCCGGCAACTCTTCTTTGCGACAGTCAGGCTGCTATTCATATTGCCAAGAATCCTGTGTTTCATGAGCGGACAAAGCATATTGAAGTTGATTGTCGTTTCATCCGGGAAAAGGTTCAGTCAAAGAAGATAGAATTGGAACATGTCCCAGCTGCAAAACAAGTTGCTGACATCTTGACTAAAGCTCTTCCTCGGCCATTATACCACCAGTTCTTATCCAAGCTGGGTGCCTACGACTTGTACGCTCCAGCTTGCGGGGGAGTGTTAGAGAATATAGGAAAACATGTGTAAAGGCCCATTAATTAGGCCCATTTATTCTTCTCTCTTTTAGTCCCACATCTCTTGTATAGGATTTCTTCCTCCTCTCTCTTCCTATATATTTGTATCCATACTTGTATTTACCTCTTAAGTGAATATATACTGTAAGGTTTATACCAATTCTCTACACATACTACGCATATAACTTCCACTTCTCAAAGAACTCATTACCAAAACTAGTTCATGGTTGTTACAGTTACCTCATAAGTTTCGCTTCATGGTCCTTCAGTTGGTTATAAGTTCGAATACATATTTATTTTCTTCTCTTTAAATTGAATTTGCTAAAAGCCACCTCCAAAACTGCAGAGGGATAGGCATGCTACACTATATAGGTATGAAACAATTGTTTAGTAGATCAATGTTCAGTAAGCCAGGGGTTTAAACTACTTTTTAACTATTGTTTCTATGACTTGTAAACTCAAAATAATGTAAATGCAATATTGTATGAGACCTTTTTTGTTTAATCTGACTTTGGAAAACTCATGTATCACCTCCCTCTCCATCTGCTGCCGACCTCCGCCCACCCCAGAAAACCCCTCCCAGCCCTGGCTTTCCTGCAGCCATTCTTGAAGCCTAGTCTCCCTACAAAAAACCAAACCCCACACCACTACAGCCTCCAGCCCAACAGCCCGCCTGAATCCCTTTCTTCCCACGCTGTCCAGCAACCCGCAGACCTCCAGGATCCCCGTTTCCCTGTGCAAACAGCAGCCAGACGCCTTCAGGGAACCCTACCCAGCATCCCGACCAACCCATTCTCTACAAGACCCAACGCTCCAATCCCCTGTCCAGCCCTCCAGCACAGTAAACTACTCATTTCCCCCACCAAACCTCCTCCTACAGCCATTCTACAGTCCCCTCGCAATCTCGTTACAACCCACTATAGCCCTCCTGCAGCCCGGAATCTCATCCCTCGCTTCACTCAGCCGCCGTATGCATGCGTAAGTTGTTATTGAGAGTTATTGTTTTCTATTATTGTGTACTTAGACTCTTATTTTGTTGGATGTTCTCTTTTAGTCGCTTCTAGTATTGTGAATTCGCGTGACTTGCAGGTTCTATTTGTTGTGTGGTTAAATTAATTGTGCCTCAATCATTTTGTGTATTAAAATTTGCTCTTCCTAAATTAATTTTGTGATTAACTGTGTGACTGTTTTAAATCTTTATTTTAATTAATTGCTTGTGGCTAAATTGCAATTTGACAAAATCATTTGTATGTGCATTAAGTTTACATTTGATTGGATTGCATGCATGTTTGCATGTATTTTGAGGTTTGTCATAGGTCCAATGCATTCATCGCGTGATCGCTTGCACTGCATCTAGAGTTAAGGCATCGGTATTTTGCCACCTATAGATTCGTCTTGCATCATAACACTAGATTAAACCAAAGATTATGAAAGCCTTGGCCCGATACCATGTGACATGTTACTACCCGGACTTTTCATCGTAAGATCTTACAATGGAAGTACCAAGTAAAATGGGGATTAAGAAAAGGGGTTACCTCTATCTCTTCTCTCCCACATCCCTCCCTCCCTCGCTCTTTGTCTCTCCTTCGCTCTCTCGTTCCGTCCCTAACCCTCCCTAGCAGGGGATTCTGTTGATCTCTTGTCATTTGCGCCCTTGGAACTATCTTCTACTTGTTACACCAATCTCTTTCTATTCTCCTTATGTTTTCCTTGGAATTATCTTCTAATTTGGCATCCCAAATATAGCGTTGCTTACTTTTTTATTGCACTTACTTTAATTTAATCAAATAACTACAGTGGAAGTGGGATTGCATGAGTTGTATAATTGTAACTCCATATTTCGTTATTGTAATTTTGGTGATGAAAAAAAATTTATATTTAGGCCTTGTGGATAACTCTTTGATTTTGAGTTGGTCGAAATCAAATCGAACCAAATCAAAATTGAATCATCTCAGTTGGCACTTGGCACAAAATGGAATATGGCAAGCCAACATTTGACTCCAAACCAATTGATCATGGATTGATCTAATACTAGACCTGCTTGAATATGGATATCTCTATCTGTTGAATCTCATTCTACATTAAAGTTCTAAATTATGGAGTTCTTTCACCTGAATGGAAAAAAGCAAAGGCACATACTCTGAAGGTGGACGACAACAACCTGCCTCAATTGGTGTCAGCTCTGCAGATTTGAATGCCTTAAGGGTCTGGAATAAAATAAATGAGATATTACAAGAAATTTCTAGTGAACGAACATTTTCATAGGAAATTTTTTAAATAATTGACCTTGTACTTCTTAGGCAAGTTATTGCAGTCCTCTGACATCAGAAAGCAACTCTTCAAGCGGCCCCAATTTTTTGTATTGTTAATCTGATATGATCATAGTGATACATAAAAGCAGATATTGAATTCACACATTAAATCACAAAAAGAAGGCACGTGAAATAAATAAAAAGAGTGAAAATGACTCACTTCCTTTAAGAACCAAATACTGTAGTCTTGAAGATGATACTCTTTGAACCTGAAAAAGTAAAGAAGTGAAACCCTTATTTGCATTGCATGAAAAATATCATAATTCCAGATATGCTATGAACAGCTTTCAAAATGGCGCGTACAATCAAATCGAAATAGTTTGATCTATTCCTACATTAATGTTCAACTCAACTGACACCAATATAGTTCGGCATTATTGTCTAAAACTACAAATACCCATCGATTGTATCCGCTTTTATGTGACTTTGTTCACAAGGACTGTAGCAACATGCACACATATAATCGGTCTGAAGCCCTGAACCATTGATTAATATGTTGCCTTTCCACGACAATAAATGCCTAGCATCCTACAATTCGAAAGAAGATTAATTGGCAATGACATGCAACATCCTCTTTCATAGCGAAAGGGCCTATAAAAGAAGTGGTAGTGACAAGAAAAATGTTTTGGCACCTTGGTTTGATAATTGTAGAGCTCTAGAGATCTCCATCAGATTACTGGTGCAATGGGACTCAGACTAATCTATACTTGCAGGTATTAAAAGATTTTCTATTTGATTTGTCTAACTCCAACATAATTTATTAAGATTAGCAACTCCGGTAAATTTGATCTTCGGATCAAGCAAATTCGAATTTTTGTGCTCTTCATTTTTTCCTTTTAATCCGTCTATAGTCGATCTCCTCTAGAAACTCCAGCAGTTTTGTTTATTATTTCCTCCTCTAGTAGCTGTATCTAGGCCCCTTCATTCATGAAGTAATTTGGTTTGATTCTCACTAATGTGAACTCGAACATGCAAATCTTTAAAGTTCGCAAGCGTGGGGTCATGATTACTATGATTTCGCCTTAAGAGAGTGTGAGTTGGGTTAAGGGAGAATATGTATGGGACTGGGTCCATTGAAGACAATTGAGGGTAAAGTTATGAGACACGGTTTTTGCATGTGAGCCAGGTCGGTGTTGGGTGATTGGGTAACAATCTCGTGAGAAAGGCGGTTCAGTTAAGATGAGCAAGCATTAGCGAGGTTTGCATGTTGGTGTTACGGCAACCCATAATTTGTCGATATCTTGTCAAAGGTGATGGTGGTGAGGTAGAGATACAATAGAGCCGTGCTCAACCTATAGAGAATGTGAGGAGGGAGACGAACTCAACCTAAGGGGGAGGAGGAAGAGATGGAGACTTGCTAAATCCCAAACCTTTATCTTGAAGGAGAAGGAGCGAAAAAACTAAGAGGAGAAACTAATATTCATTCATTGCTTACCATACATGACTCAAGGGGTCTATATATATAATTACATGACTCCAACAAATTATCAAAAGACATGACATGAAATAGAAGACTGAACATTCATAATAACTCTAAGAATGACAACTAATAATAATGACACCAAAATAACGCCTAATGATACATTCATAAAATTTATAGATAACGACTATTGTGGGCCCATAACAACTCACCCCTCCTTCACTTTAAGCTTGTCAAGAGGAAATTGCATCAAAAGGGAAGCTCTTTCCACGCCCACGGATGTCACGTATGATGGTGATATTACCAGATGGTTGTTGCTAGTGTAGAATCAATGCACTAGGACGGGCGAGCCGGTTGAGTGCCCTTGGAATAGTGACCACGGGGATCTGGAGTGGAAGTGTTTGTTGGGGAGAGATTGTCGGGAGTAATATATGAAGGGCGTCTAGTGGTGCCGAATGTTCAATGGCGACGGAAGAGCCTGTGGAATAAGAACCGTTGTGATCGGGAATAGCAGTGCCATCTGGTGAACAATCGCCAGAAGGAATGACTTGAGAGTGACTGGTAGGACAGGTGGCGCGAAGCTCGAAATCGACAAAATATGTGGCTGGAGATGAGGGTGATGGATGGAGACGACAAGGACTGATATAGGTGTAATGAGGGTGGCCGGCTGCGCGTGTAATAAGAAGCAGGGAAACTGTCTATGTAGCTTAAACGCCCTGGACTTCGGTAATGAGAGTGGAGAAAACTACTTGGGTTGTCGAGTGAACGGCAGCTAGGTCCTTTTTACACTGCTCGAAAGATGTCATATCCTTCAAATATTTTTGTCAGGCAATCTCGGTTGTTATGAGGCCTGTGGGATAGAAAGAAAATTCTGCTACATTACAGTATCAACATCGTGGATTATGCATGCCCCGAGGAGGCAGAGCAGCCCCATCAGCCACGAAGACTTCTATTGATCCCCGAAATAGGCAATGGGTTTGAAGTGTTTGATGAAGTAGAGATGGGATTGGACAAGTTGTTGTGGTGCAATTTGTTCTGTCGTGCGGTCAGTCGAGCTCGAAGAAGGGGTATCTCGATATTGATTAGGTGTGCGGCTCGATGGAGCATATTCTTTGACTATTTGCTCTGGACCATGAGTGGGGATTGAACTGGAGGCGAGCAACTGGATAAATCTGTAAGTAGACGAAATCGTCGACAAGGACGCAGTGGCATGGCACTTCGGTGAGGTCGCATGCTGGGATGGGATTGGCAGGCGAGGAAGATAGTACTCGGTGAGACAGGCTTCGCAAGAAGATGTAGATGGTCTCGAAGGGAACGAAACGATCTTACGACGCTACGATGGGCCTGGTTCGGATTCGAAGAGATCTCTCGTAGGGCTACAATGACAGAGGGACCAACCCTAAGGCATCGATGTGCATCGTCAATATCTGAAAGGGGTCGATTGATGCACCCCGGATTGATGTTGGTGACTGGATGCACACAAAGACATTGTCGGTGGTGGAATGGACAACTTGGTGGGCAGCTGGAGGGGAAGAAGGGATGACTCTGATACCAAGTTGTTACGGGATAACCCATAATGCGTTGATATTTTATCGGATAACCCAAGCTCAACATATAGGGTTAGAAGAAGTGGGGGAGTCTTGCTGAACCTCAAACCCTAATCTTAAAGGAGGAGGAGAAGGAGAGGGGAACTAAGAGGAGAAATATTCAATCATTGCATGTCATACATGATTCAAAGGTTCTCTATATATATAATTACATGACTCCAACAAATTACCAAAAGACCAAACATTAAATAGAAGACCCGACATTCATAATAACTCTAAAGAAAGACACCTAGCAATAATGACTCCAACATGATACCTAATGATACATTCATAAAATTAACAGATAATGACTATTGTGAGCCCATAACAATTGGCTTGCAACTTTGTTCAGGTGCTGGACACAAACAAGGAGCAAGCTTTTGAGGGAAGCTGCTTCTCGAAATGTGAGCACATAAGGGGTGTAGGTAGTGGATAGCAGTTAATTGTGCCAGCAATGATGAGTGAAGAAGAGCGGCGAGGATTTGTTGGATGTGGGCCATGTGTCTGCCACCAGATTTTTGGGGTAAACAATGTTGAGCGTATTGGTAAAGATATGAAACGTTGAAAGTATTTTGGGGAAGGGGAATATGCTTCAAAAGGTTTTGAGGGCTGCAGATGATACAAAATAACTTTAATCTCAATGTAATGAACAACAAGTAGCATGCTCTTGATTTCACGGCACATTCAAGTTACTCTAAAAATTATATTAGCAACACAAACTATAAGCTTACCTGATTCCAGATACAGCATGTCCAGATCCATTGTTTGTTATGATAAACCTAAAACATAAGATAAAACTTTCAGGATCGAGTGGAAAGCATAGATGGCTTAGAATCTTGAACAAGATAATGACTTAAAGCACAATCAAAGCAGAACCATCTCAATCTTAATCTCCACAAAAGAATGGAGCTCAACTACAAAACTGATTGAGTCCCCCAGCAAATGATTTATAAAGTTCAATCAGATCTGAATTATTTAAAGTATGAATGTTAAAGAAAAGCATACTCAATGAGGAAAAAAAGAATCTGAGCATAAATGACCAAAGTCTGCCTGAGACAAGAAATGAGAGGCCAGCAGACCATTGGTTTCAAAAGAGGCACCAATTTTTCCTTAGTTTTTTTTTCTCGCTAGCATAAACAAGAACACAGATTGATGGATGAAGAAGGCATGCAAATACAACTAAATATCAGCAAACAAAACATTGAAAGAAATAAGCATTACAAACAAGGAGGTAAGAAATTATAACATATAGATAACATGATGTGGATCCATCAAAGTTGGCTCGTCGCAAGGCGGGACCCACGTTCGTATACTCGCGCAGGAGGACTTGATCGGATCGACGATCCAACTCCACAGATGCGTACAACTCGTCGTTTACCTATTTTTTTCATATATTGTATCGCTATGTTTAAGTTTATTTCATGTAATCGGGCCCGTTGCATCTCCGGCCAATCATAGCCATCGATGACGGGTGCCCTAATATTGTTTTATTATAAATAGAGAGTATGCAAGCTGCATGAAGGCATTGCAGATTTTGGAGAAGCTCATTCCCGGATCCGGCGATCCCCTCACGGTGACGACTCAGTGAGGCCCTAGGTGACGACTCCTAGGTGTTTTCCCGCATCCTCGAGGTATCCCCTATCCATTGCCTTCTTCTTTCCCCGTCCCAAGCTCCAACCGACCCCCTCAGTCACCTCCAAAATCTAGCCGCCCAACCCAAACAACAACTAGATTTACCCCTTCTCTATTATGGGCCACTCGGTGATTGCCAAAGGAGTGGCCAGAGGTGGAGATGAAGGTGGCGGGATACTACGGAGCCTTGACCGTGGTTGCCTGAACAGGGCGTGCTCGAGAGAGAACTTTCAAAATCTCATTCAAAAACGGGAAATAGACTATTTCATTGCTTGGTCCTACAAGACCCATAGTGTTCTTTAAATAGGACTTACAACAGACTTTAATAGAAATAAATCACAGATTTGGACATGTGACTAAACAAGACACCGCATAAAGACACGACATAAATAACGAATCATATAAGGACACGAATTTAAGACAGAATAAAAGCATATCAAGACGGAATAAAGGCAACCCCATAATAGTGGGCGCGACGGCCATAACATCTCCTTCGTCCTTCAAATTGAGCTTGTCCTCAAGCTCGAATGAGGCTTGTATCGCTTGATCATCGGGCTCTTTGATTTCCCGCTAGAACAACTCTTTATAGCGTGTAGCGGCGGCGGCGGGGGTGTCGGCGAGTAGTGGCAATGCAGTCGGAAAAAATGGGCGGCGGCTAGAATGTCTTCGGAGGGGCCGATGGAGCGGTCTTCAACAGCAGCGGTAAGGAGGCGGAAGGAGCGACGGTCGGCGGAAGGAACGGATCTGACGACGAGGTGGCCGGAGGTACCGACAGAGCAGGGGCTGACGGAGCAAGAGACGGCAAAGGAAGTTGTGGGACGGCAGCAACAGTGACTGACGAAGGCGCCCCAAGGTGGGACGGCACCAACACGAGTCCTTCTTTGCCCCCCCCCCCCCCCCCCCCACCAGTCAGATAGCCCTCCAAGTTCCTCTCAGAGAGTTCCCTCTTCACACGACGCGACTAGCTTAAGTATGTAACTGATCCATCGAGTTTCAGCTCCACGGGGGGAAGATCCAGCTTCATCGAAGGCGGCGACGACTGAGCCGAGCCCTCTCCTTTGGACATCCGCAAAAACTCAAAGAATACTTTTAGGTCCACCTCCTCCATTTTGGCAACCAATTTCTCCATGAGCGCGCACAGCTCTTGGTTTATTTATTGATTATTATTATTTTATTTTACTTTTTCCACAACAAATTGAGCCACAAAACCAACTTGAGTGCATGTCCTCCCTGCTACACCAGGCAGACCGTACCTCTCGCACGTGAGTTCTCCGCACCGCACCCTCACGCAAACAGTTGTACGCGAGCAAACAGCAGATTGCTCGCAACCCTAACTGTCGCACCTCTTGTATGCGAGATCTTCATGTTGCACCCTCACGCCGCAGTGCCAACGATGTCGCACCAGATCTGCAGCACCTTCACGCTGCACCCTCACGCCGCACCCTCACGTTGTAGTGCCAACGAGGCTCACACGCCGTAGTGCTAACGATGTCGCACCAGATCTGCAACACATTCGCATACCGCAGTGCCAACGAGGCCGCGCCACCTGTACTCGCGTCTCAACGATGCTTACATGAGAGTTGCGGCACACCCTCACGCCACAGTGCCAACGACGCCGCACCTAATGTACGCGCGTCGCAACGATGCCAGCAGATTTTGATTTGCCCGCACGTGAGCCGCGTCGCAGTTGGCACTCTGCCCTTCGGATGGAGAGCTCGCAACCAGATCGATCCACTAGCTCTGATACCAAGTCGAAATGGAATAAAATGTGATTTCTCTTATTCACTTACAAATTGATTCTTCTTACATTGTCCCCCCCTATATAAACACACAAAAGGGGAACTAAATACATGATTGGAGATATGGGACTAAATACAAAAAGAGGAGGGCGCTAAACGCAGACCAATCGGTGCTAAACGCACACCAATCGGTGCTAAACGCACACCAATCGATGTTAAACGCACACCAATTGGTGCTAAACGCACACCAATCATCAAAAACCAACAATAAGTATTTCAATGTATTTAGTACATTCATGAAACATAAAATTTGAAACAATAAACATAGTTGCCTTATTATTAAACATCAACTTGAATGCACTTATATTAGCTTCTTGAGCCAGAAAATTCACATACAATATGATTCAACGTCTCGTACTCTACTTTAGCACTTGGTCTTACTATAGTAAGATATCTCTTATTTTTCTAACACCAACATACCCCTCAAGAAAACATAATATCCTACAACAAATCTACTACTGAATAAAAAACTTGCCCAATTTGAAACTGAAAACCATTTTATCTTCATTGAAGGACATTTTAACTTCATATGACCACTATCCTTGTGCATGACCACTTCTATGATTCTCCTCAAGTACCTCAAAGTACGAACATCCATATAATTGTGTTGACATAAATTAACTAATTACAATGAAACAAAAAATGCAATGTTAGGTTTTGTTATAATCAAATAATTCAATTTTCTCACAAAACCTCAATATTGTGATGGATCCTCAACCACCTCCTCTTCATTTATCATCAACATGCTGTTAAAATTCGTAGGAATTCAACATGCCTATAATTTCTGTTTCTGAAATAGATCCATAACATAATTCATTAGCATAAGCATATGGTTGAATATGTACGAGCAACTAAATACCTCTATGAAGAGTATTAAACAGCATCGCAAATCGCAATAACTCTCGCTTGCCCTACTTGATGCTAAGAAGTGAGTAAACTCTTGAACGCACACTAGGAGCTAGAGAATTGTGCTATGATTTTCCTCTTGATTTCTTTAGAGGAATCAATGCTCTAAGAGGCAACCTAAAGAAACATCTATAAGGAGAGTGACGCAGGACGAATCTATAGGCGGCGGATGAAACCTTGCCCTAACCCTACATGCAATGCAAAGTCCGACAGTGTGAATCCAAATTAGATAATAAATAATTAAATCCCACACAAATATTTCAAAGCAGGCGAAATAATTTATTAAGCGAACAAGCTTTGGTTTACCTCCGCGTGGAGGGCCAAAGATAGAGCGCGTGGCGAATCGGTCCTTCCTGCAGTTAGAGACTTTTCAAGGAGCAAATAAGATAATAAACTATAATTCCAAGCAAGTATCAAATAACCATACCATAACAATGTTTTACAACCAAATACCAATACAAAAACACGACACGAATATCAGGGCTGTTGTAACTAAAATAAATCTGAATATTGGAGGGCTCAAAGATGGATTCCGGTGGTGGGTGGCTGGATCAGGTAAGGGAAGGCTGGTTGGGGATTAGGAGGGCTGGATCGGGGAGGGAAGTGGATGGATCTGGGCTGGAATGCCCAGATCTGGACAGATTTGGTGATGGGGGCTGTTAGGAGATGGATCCATGGGATGGGGGGGGGGGGGGGGGGGTGATGGCAGCAAAAGGGAAGAGGCAGGGCGGCTGGATCTGACTGGAAAAGTCCAGATTTGGACTGTTTTGGTGATGAAAACAGCCAGACAACTGTAGGGGAGGTGGTGGCATGGCTGGACAGGGAGGGAGGGGCTTTTACATGGGTTCTGGGCTAATATTGGGGCGGCGTACTGATAAGGAAGGGGCGGTTTGAGGTGGTGAGGGGCGGCGGCCTGACGTGGGGTGGCTGGAGGGGTAACAGTGGGGCGGTGGCTTGAGGAGGAGTGGTTGGATGAGGGGCATGATGGTGGGACAGGGCGGCTGGATGGGTTCCTGTAGATGGTCGGCGTCTAGACAGGGTAGGGAGGGAGGTGTAGATGGAGGGAAAATGAAAAAAAAACACGAACTTACCCAAGGAGTCGTCACCAAGGGCGCTCCACGGAGTCAGCACCGCGGAGGGGATCGCCGAAATGAAGGAAGACACTCTCCAAACATTCAGCAATGAATATGACAGCAGCCCTAAACATCCTATTTATAAGAAATAAAATTAGGACACCCGGAATCAAAGGCTACGATTGTTGTTGGTCTCGAGGCCAAACCTATATGAAATAAACCCGAAAAATACAAAGCTATATATGAAATTGATTCGCAAAGCGAATCTGGACGCATCCACGGAGTAGGATCGTCGATCTGGGCACGCCATATATGGTAAGTCGCCAAATCAGCCCGAATGGGCCCAAAACTCGTCCTCCACTGCGATTCCTCGTCTCTGCTCCGCATCAATCTCCCCGGCTTGAAAAAATTCATCTCCCGATGAATAGGGATTGGATTTCTCTCGTTGTAAGCCAGGTAAAACTCGAAGAGGTCCACCAGAGGTCGTCCAAGTGTCGTCGTTGGAAAAGTGTCCTCGCCAACAACTCCTCCGGACTGAAAGCTTCCATCCCCGATGAATGGAGACGGTCGTCCTGAAGTCGAAGTCCAGGGGCGAGTCGATCAAGCTCAGCTGATAGCATCCAGGTGTCATCGGTGAAGAGTCGTCCGCGCCAGCGAACCAGGTAGTGGCACACAAGACTGTCTGTAGAGGGGACGGGCTCATGCGTAATGATCTCAGTGATAAGCTCATCTCTCAACACACTAGTAGAAGGATCTGGTGGGATCTGAGGTGCCAATGGTGAAGTCGTTGGGGACAGGGTCCCGAGTAAGTGGGGGTCAGGGATGGGCTGAGCACGGGACAATGAATATGGTGGCAAGGGCTCGGGGGTAGACTGAGTGGTGGATGGTAAAAATGGTGGTAAAGGCTCGGGAGGGACGCCAAGATGTGGGCCCGAATACTCGTGATGTGCAAAGGATGGCGTCAGGTTCTCGACATTGAACATAGTATGGGTACCCATGCTCGCGGGGATGTCCAACTCATAAGCATTTGTCCTGATGCGTCTCAGAACTGAGTAGGGACCCATTCGCTGAACGCTCAAATATTTAGCAAGCCTCGCACGGAACTTCACAACGCAGATTCTCGCCATCACCTGCTCGCCTTCATGAAGTATTTGCACTTGCCAATGAACATTCGCATGTGATTTACAAGATTTATTACCAATATGGATTATTCGCTGGACCGACTCATGACACATGCAAGCGATGAACAAACAACACAACAGACTCATGCAAATGATGACGAAACGACTCAACAGACCCATGCAAATGATGCAAATGACACATGACCGACACAACATGCTCTCTACGGAAAAATCTAATAATGACCTGAAAATCTATCACAAGAGGTGGCCTATCAGGAGGCTCTCTCCGGGAAGTGTAGAAAAACTCATCTCGTGTGTGCCGAGTGTTCTGGTGACTGTGCGAGACATCTACAATCAAATATGAGCTCGTAAAGAGCCAAATGTCTCTCAGGAAACGTAACATCAGGGGGCTCACTAGGAGGCGTGTACAAAAAGTCATCGCGAATGAGACGACCACCTGGGTGAAAATCGTGTACACTGACTAGAAGACGTGGCTCTCGAGTGTGGTGCGTGTCCCCGAAAATAAAGAGCTCGTCTGGTGGGTCAGCAGGTGGTGCATCCCAAAACTCAGCTAGAGTGCGATGTGTCAGCAGATGGTGCCCTAAATATTGGAAGCCCCTCACAATACCCATCCTCTGGGGCGGGGTCAGGGACGATAATGGAAGAGGCTTCCATAAATCGATACTCATACATGCGGCGGGGCTCACCTGAATCCCATCCTCATCAGGATGTGGCGGATCATCCAGAGGCTCAATTGGGGGCTCGTCATAGAACTCGTCACTAGGTCATGGTCCTCCAGATGAGTACCATCGTGAGGGGTGGTGTACCCATGAATGGGGGACATAGCCACTGCGGGATCAATACCAAGCTCTAGGCTCTAGGTCGTGATGTGACTCAGAGTAATGACAATGGGAGGGCGACATAGACCTACACTCAAGAATGGATCCGTAGATGCGGTGTCAGGAAGTGGGATTGTAGTTGGGGTGCTAACTAACCCGATGGATGGCAGAGGAAGAGGTGTGGATGAGGGACACAACACTACAGACTCAATAGGTCGCTCAGGCTCACTATCAGCCGGGGTCACAAGAGACGGGTCAGAAACAAGAGATAGGTCACTCACTGGGCTGAGCACCTCACTGGGGTGAGAGCAATCCGTATCAGGTATCATTTCTATCATGTCTGACGGAACAATGGTAGGCAGAGTGGTGTCCTCGGTGTGGGGGGAGCTCGTACTGCGGAGGTCAAAGTGAGGATCCAACCGACCAGCTCTTGCGGATCTCAAAGACTGTTCGTAACGAAGGGCAAACTGATACGTCTGCTCGAAGGACTTCGAGCTATGATAAACCACCTCAGTACGTACGTCAGATCGAAGTCCAGATCGAAATCGGGATGTGGTCATGACTGGATCCTCTCGGATATCACTCCTCACAACTAACTCGTCAAAGTGATCCCTATACTCAGGGACAGACATGGATCCTTGCTGAAGGAAAAATAATTGGTCGAGCAAGCGACTCTGATACGACAAAGGCAGATACCTCTGACAAAATGTACGTTTCATGTCCACCCAACTAGTGATGCGATGTAGACGGTCTCGCTCGCGGGTCCTCTCAACGCTAGACCAATATGCCATCGCCTGATCTAAAAGTCTAAGTTTCGCAAACTTGAAGCGACGTTCACATAATACCTTAAAATGATCAACATAATACTCCATATCCACGAGCCAATAACTGAAAGACTCGGGACTCGATGAGCCGTCAAAAGAAGGGGCAGTAGTACGAAACTGACTCTCAAGATCTCTCTCGGAACGACGATCCTCATAATAATCATCCATAAGGTAACCGAGTCGTGTCGAAGGATAAACACGATCCACTCGCGTGTACGGATAAGAACGACGACAATCATCATATTGATCGTCTCTAGCATAGTGGGATCGTGTCGGTGGGTCAACACGATCTCTGAAAGTGGTGTACTGCGCTCGCGAATAATCATCGTGGTATTGTGAGGGTCTCCCTGAAGGGGATCTATGAGGGCGGGTGCAAGTTTACTCGAGACCTCCAGAGTGAGGGGAGGAATAATTGTGACACGGACATAATGAAAAAACTATAGACTCTACGACTGCGTATCAAAAAGATCGCATAACCTTCCTCTGATACCAATTGACGCAGGACGAAGCTATAGGCGGCGGATGAAACCTTGCCCTAACCCTACATGCAATGCAAAGTCCGACAGTGTGAATCCAAATTAGATAATAAATAATTAAATCTCACACAAATATTTAAAAGCAAGGCAAAATAATTTATTAAGCGAACAAGCTTTGGTTTTTCTCCGCGTAGAGGGCCAAAGATAGAGTACGCAGTGAATCGGTCCTTACTGCAGTTAGAGACTTTTCAAGGAGCAAATAACATAATTAACTATAATTCCAAGCAAGTATCAAATAACCATACCATAACAATGTTTTACAACCAAATACCAATACAAAAACACGACACGAATATCAGGGCTGTTGTAACTAAAATAAATCTGAATATTGGAGGGCTCAAAGAGGGATTCCGGTGGTGGGTGGCTGGATCAGGTAAGGGAAGGCTGGTTGGGGATTAGGAGGGCTGGATCGGGGAGGGAAGTGGATGGATCTGGGCTGGAATGCCCAGATCTGGACAGATTTGGTGATGGGGGTTGTTAGGAGATGGATCCATGGGATGGGGGGTGATGGCAGCAAAAGGGAAGAGGCAGGGCGGCTGGATCTGACTGGAAAAGTCCAGATTTGGACTGTTTTGGGGATGAAAACAGTCAGACAACTGTAGGGGAGGTGGCGGCATGGCTGGACAGGGAGGGAGGGGCTTTTACATGGGTTCTGGGCTGATATTGGGGCGGCGTACTGATAAGGAAGGGGCGGTTTGAGGTGGTGAGGGGCGGCGGCCTGACGTGGGGTGCCTGGAGGGGTAACAGTGGGGCGGTGGCTTGAGGAGGAGTGGTTGGATGAGGGGCATGATGGTGGCTGGACAGCAGGACAGGGCGGCTGGATGGGTTCCTGTAGATGGTCGGCGGCTGGACAGGGCAAGGAGGGAGGTGTAGATGGAGGGAAAATGAAAAAAAAACACGAACTTACCCAAGGAGTCGTCACCAAGGGGGCTCCACCGAGTCGGCACCGCGGAGGGGATCACCAGAATGAAGGAAGACAATCTCCAAACATTCAGCAATGAATATGACGGCAGCCCTAAACATCATATTTATAAGAAATAAAATTAGGGCACCGAAATCAATGGCCACGATTGGTCGTTGGTCTCGGAGCCAAACCTATATGAAATAAACCCGAAAAATACAAAGTTATATATGAAATTGATTAGCAACGCGAATCCGGACGCACCCACGGAGTCGGATCGTCGATTCGGGCACGCCATATATGGTAAGTCGTCAAATCAGCTCGAATTGGCCCAAAACTCGTCCTCCTCTACGAGTCCTCCTCTCTGCTCCGCATCAGAGTCTTTTAAAGTGGTTAGGAAAAGTCAACCCTTAACAAAATCACATATCATGTGCAACTTCCTCGAAACATGTGAAATGCTACAAAAGATTAATGAGTCGCTTTGTAGTTGTCAAGGAAGGAGCTCTAGAATTTTGGAGAGATAGAATCCTCCAGAATCTACATTGTAGATTGAACGATATTTGTTCTAAGAATCGTTGATCTAGTTACACTCAGATTATTTAAATTCACATGAATGTCTCTATTTCTTGTGTTTGTCAAGTGGATACTTCATTGTGGTAGGTGATTAGTCATCCTTACATCTAAACATGCGAGTAATGTGTGATTGGATCAATATAACGCCCATAAAACTGTGTGAAGTCCTAAGTCCATCAAATGTCTAACTTGATGAATCAGAGTCTCGATACCTTCAGGAGTTCGTCGAGGGGTAGTTCTTAAATTCATCAATGGGACTAATTCCTTGAATCAGTGTGACTAATTCAGGGTAGGGAATGATGCAAGTTTTTGGATCGATCAAAGCTCTCATTCCTTAAATTGGACTACTCTTATTTATTTCTAGTGGGAATTGAAGCCCTGATTCCTTAAATCATACTACTCTTATTAACTTTCGAAGGGAACTGAAGTGGACTAATTCCTTGCACAGGTGGAGCTTGTACATTCCAGGAGTGTGGTGGTGTCTGAACCAATTGAAGTTTCGATTCATAAATCGGACACTCAAATTCAATCCTTACTATATTGATAACAATGATCCCTGAATTGAAGCTCCTATAGGTGCGGCATAAAACTATTTAATCTTGCAATTTGGGTTATTGTGAGCCTTGAGATCTCTTTAGATCTTGATCATAAGGTTGGGTTTAAGCCTCAGTTGGGATAAGAGTATAAGAGAGGGATTAAGACTCATTTTCAAGTCCTAACTCCTAACTCTCCTCTTTCTCCCTCCTCAAGACATCTTCCCTTCTTGTAATTTCTGGGGTGTCATGGAAGGGATCTTCTACTTAGGTTCTTAGGAGCTAGTTGGAGGCTTCCTTGTGGTGGTGTGAAGCTATTTTGAGAGTCGTCAATGGCCGGAATCGTAGGTGGGCATGAAGGAACTCGTTGTCCTTGGAAGAGTCTTGAAGTTGGTGATGGAGCTTGGGTTGTTGTTGGATTCATAGATCACAACTCGACAAAAGAAGGCCGTTGATTTAGGGATTTCTATCTTTGTCATCGACCACTAAGATGCTGGAGAAGAGGATAGTGTTGACCATCAAAACCTTACTCTATGGGCTCCTGGTATCAAACCAAGGATTACATCATTGTTACCATTATGGTAACAATTATTCATCTCTTATGTGTATGATGTTTTACTTATGCATTGTAGATATGAGTGTGCATCCCAGGGATCGTCCCTTGGGCTAGATTTGGTGTCTTTTGTTGATAATCGAGGAAGCTAAGCTTCATGTTTGTAAACATGCTTATACTTAATCTATAGACCTTGAACTTGCTTTGTGGTGAATCTGACCAGGCCAGATGAGTTTAGGTTGGGGATGATTTACTATTCATTTGTGCACTCTCACGTGGATTATGAGTCTTATATGATACAATATCAAATGCCCGGTTGTATCCTTTGTGGATTTGTACGTTATGCTTAAGGGTGCATAATAAGGTTTCGTTATTGGGCTTGAGAGTTCAATCTTCACCCCAAGTTTAGTAATGAACCTATGAAGGAGTAACCATGCAGTTAGCCCCAAGATGAGACATGTAAAACGCATTGGAAACTAAGTGTATCTGGTTAAATCTATGTATGTGATTCTTGAAAGTGTACATTTGGATTGAGGATTAGGGTCGGAGAGCCATGTGAATGGTTGCGTCTTTGAGTTAGGTTTAAGTCATGTACCCTCGTGTGTTTATAGACAATTATAATGTGGATTGTGTGAGAAAGGATGTGAAGAGAGATCTTATAGATTGTGCTATTGGTAACCCAGGGATCCTCCCTGATAATTATGGGATTGTATTAAGTATCAATGTAGTTGTACTGACTAATATGTGTGTCTGCTTCATTTGATTGCACTAAGTGGTGAGGTGATTGAATTGCACACGTTGTTGTTCTAATAAGAGAGTCCTTTGGTCGTTAGTAGACCCTTTTATGGATAGGATGGTGAGACGGTTATTTAGTCATTAATAAGCTGTTTTGCATGTAGGATGGTGAGACAACCATTGGTCGTTAATAGATGAACATGTTGGTGAGACATCCATTACTCATTAATAGATGAACTGGATAGTGGTGCATTTATTGGTCATTGATAGACCATTTCTGGATAGGCTGGTGAGACAGCCATTGGTCGTTAATACACCATTTTGTAGGCAGTTTGGTAAGACAATCATTGTCCTTGAGGGCATTTAGTTGTTGGGGACCTATTGTTTGATTTGGTTGGTTGAAGACCTTGCAGAGATGTAAGACTTTTTTTTAAGGTTGTGATGATTGTGTAGAGTGGCTCCATCGATTTGAGGTCTTAGGAGACATGGTGAACAGACACTGCAATGAGATTACTTGACTAACCACTCATTGAGTGGGTGACGTGGATCAGATCTTTAGTGGATATTGATGATGTGTTGGTACTAGGTTGTAGTTGGACTACAAATTAGTTGAGTAGTCTTAAGGTGTAAGGCCATTAGAGCCTAACAGTTAGAGATGACCTTTGAGGTTAAGATTATTGAAAAGTGATTGAGTATATGTTATTCTTGCTTATGTAATGCTAATTGCTCATGTTGTTTATTACTGTAGAATATTACTCTACTCGTGTTTACACCTAATGTACATATTTGTATAAATAAAACTGCTAACTTGTAGAATTTGGGGAGATGTAGGTGTTTCCCTCTGGAATTCTCATGGTAGCGCATGGGAGAATAGGAGACCGTTGCACAATCAACTTTGGTTGACCCTCATTTACATGAATTTGCAGTTATAGGAATTTGCGATGTCAGCTCAAAGAACAGAGTGTGTTGCGCACTTGCACTGTTGCTAAAGAAGTGTGTCTTGTACATATGTTGTAATGTATATGTTATACATTCATGTTGAATGTATTGTACTTGTAAGACACTGATGTCATAAGAATTATTGAGTATTTTTGTATTATACTTTACTGTTGTGGCTCTGTGATTACCTATGTTTGGGGAGATGTGGGTGGTTCCCTAGGAATTCTCATGGTAGCACTTGGGAGAATAGGAGGCCTTGAACAATCAACTTTGATTGACCATCGTATACATGAATTCGTAGTTATAGGAATTTGCAATGTTGGCCCAAAGAATCAAGTGTGTTGTGCACTTGCACTATTGCTAAAGAAGAGTGTCTTGTACATATATTGTAATGTATATGTTGTACACTCATGTTGAATGTATTGTACTTGTAAGACACTGATGTAATGAAAATTATTGAGAGTATTTATGTATTGTAATTTACTATTAAGGCTCGGCGATCACCTATGTTATACAGAAGGTTGGTTTTGATATATATGATGAATGTTGCTTGATTGTTGTAGTTTTTTATTATCATGTAGTGATTATTTACATAGTGAAATATTATGTAGTGGGGATCGGCCATATCTAGAGCATACGACGAATTTAGAAGGATATGTTACAGTCAACACCCCTCAATGCTTGGAGTACGGTGACCAATTAAGACGACAACTTGTTGATAAGACTGAGTTGGATATGAAACATAACAACAGAAATGGAGTTTAATGTTTTTTCCTGACTAACAAAGAAGATTTGTCGTTTCCATTCTAAAACTGTGTTATACTATAGGGTTCCTCGTTGTCAATGTGGTGCTCATGGCTACAACCAAGAATTCTGGCAATCTAATGAAGCGTGAACTATGAATGTGAGAGATTTAACACCCAATCACATTGTGAAATGTCAAATCAAGTTAATTAGTATGAGGAGAGAGAAACCAAAGTGTGAGGTGAGAAGTTGCACAATATATTGTTTTGAAAATCTAATCCATCATAGAAAGACAATGAAATAGGGATTTACTAGAGCTTTCTTACAATTATCAAACTCAACTATAGAATTAAAAATTCTTCAACTAACTCATCATCCACCATTCAAGTGATAACACCATCTCTTAGATATGCACCTCTAATGGAAGAACTTCCTGCTAGAGAAGTCATGCTGAGTCGGAATTGGAGTAAATACCATCGAGAACCTAGTTTATGGGGCAAGACCAAGATTTTCAAACTTGTGAGTTGAAGAGGCAGTAATTCATGAGTTGTGAGCGTGCCTCACCTCAAATACTAGTGTGCGTAAAATTGTTCCTCAATTTTCATTGTCCATGAAATTCTAGGTACGACATTTAAGTGCATTAATCTTCTAGTCAAATTAATTGACTCTTAAATTGTTCAAGTGTCATCTCAGGCATTAGCAAAGACGTTATGAGGATTTACACTCCTAATAGTGTTATATTTGTCACTAATTTACTATAATTGATGTGAAGATTTTGAGTTCAATGAGCAGGAATCGCTTTAATACGAAGTGTTGGAATTGTCGAGAATACCCAACAGAGATTGAACAATTCTGATTTTAAACCCAAAATGACTTATGTATGCCAACTTGCACGTTAGTTGTGCACACTATGATTACGGGAGTTATCATCCTAGATTGTGGTGACCGGCAATGAACACATGAATGGCAGTGATTGCATCTCGTATGGAAGACTAAATGGCATTACACTATACTTAGCTCCATGAATTAAAAAATGTCATCAACACATGTTAGTAGAGCCAGGATATCATAATTTGGTACACACAGCATTCATAAATAACTTACCCTACTAGGTAATTAACTTCGTTCAATTCTTCATTAAAAAAGAAGGGGAGTGACTAGGTAATTAACTTCATTCAATTTTTTGTTAAAAATAAACTTACGCGAGCACAGTGAAAGCTAAAATTGCCACCAAAATCAATAATAGCAACACCAAGTACTAAGATTCACCGTCAAGGCCGTCGTATCAAACGATTGAGAAGTTAAAATTTGAAATGCAATTGAAACGATGAAATGAAAGGATACTACCCAGAGCAAAAATGTAATGTTCTTCAAAGCTCCAACAAATCCAACCAATGATCTGAAAAATTGACGAACCATATATACCAAAAAGGAAATTTAGATGCAAACAGTTAATGTGGAAATCGAACATTAAACATGTAACCAGGTAGAAAATCATACATCAGGAGTATTACAGCGCCAAGACACATTACAGGGACTGTCAAGGTTCTGTGGCACTGATCATGGCGAGTGCTCATCCACACTCCAAAGCAAATCACTCCTACTCCTAATATCTGCAGAACGAGTTCAGATCTTGACATGTTAAGAGAAACAACAAAATTATTTCTACTCTTCAAGTTTCTCTTCCCATTTTTCTTCATTATTTTATTTCTTTTTTTCTTATATAACATAGATGAAGCATGATGACTGTATTCAGACGCTAGGGTTACCCGAACTTCAGAGGAGCGAATGTATCCGAAAACTCAATCAATAATCAAAATAGTAAGAGCCTAACGCATGTTTTTTGGCGATGTGAAGATAGAATGGGGATTGTTGATAAGGAGGAAGTTTACCATTATGAGAAAATTGATCCATCGGATCACGAAGGTGCTCGTTCCTGTGCTCATTTAGCCCACAAGCTTCGATACAGAGACGACGATGGAAGAGAGAGAAATAAGGGGAGAGAGGAGAGGGTTTTGATATGCGAGCAGTGACTGAGATTTAAAGATATTTTCAAACCTGGAGAGTAATGAGTGGAAGCTAACGCAATAACAAACGGGGTTGTTTTAAAAAAACAGATGTGACATCTATTTCAATGTATACGGAGGATCGCGTTGGAAATCTATTTATCTAGTACATATTTTTACTTTATTTTCACAAAATAAATCATGAAATATTTATTAATGTATTTTTAAGATCATTTTTAATACTCGTGTATATATATATATATATATTTCAAAAAAGTGAATTTTTTAAATTATTTTACAATTGTAATTTACAATTGAAAATACATTTTATTTATAACTGACGTTACAATTGTAATTCTCAAAGAAGAAAATTTCCTTACTCCCGCGGGTCCATCCAACATTTCATCCATTGGATGAGAAAAAATGGGACTTTAAAAAAAATAATAAGAAAAACTTAGCGATGAACGGCTTGGATTGCGCTCGACGTACGCAGCTTTTGTGCGTCGAGTGCACGGAAAAAAATCCACTTCGCTGAGATGATTTCTTTTTGCCGAGCATATCTTTTCTTCTAGCCGAGGATATCATTTCAGCTCGCTTGGATATTATTTCTACCCGTCTTATACTATGTTCACCTAAAGTCTACCTAAAAACCACAAAAAGTGGCCCCACACAGCACAAAACACCTGACTTTAAGATTTTTCCTGCGTAAAACCCTAAAGTCGGGTGTTTTGTGCCAAGTGGGCCCCGCTTTTTGTGATTTTCAGCGAAACCCTAGAGAAATTTGGTGTTTTTGTGAGGAGTGGGCCCCACTTTTTGTGACTTTTTGATAGATTTTAGGTATGTGTAATAACGCCCTTTGATGACTTTAGGTATGCTAGTCATGATATCACCGAAGGCAAATTTGAATGTTTCACCGAAGACAACTTCTTCATCTTAATATTGTAAAGATATATAAATATAGATATTGATTTATTCAACAGACAAAATTTACATTTAAGAGCATTTTATTTTTTGTATGTTGGGACTTAGTCGAAGCGTGAAGCTTTAGTCTTTAAATATTTATGTATTTTAATTTCATTGTGAAATAAACATAACTATTAGCATATAATTGTTGAAGTCGAGAGATCGACCTCGAAGTTCAGACTTGCATATAGGCCGATGTTACTGGACCATAAAAGTAAAACTTATGAGCCTAAGAGAGAAAACGGTAAGGATGGGGATTCTACCACTCGAGCAACTCTACATAGCAACTAGTTGCAACTAAGAGGGGCTACCGCACACCCGTGAGTGTGTAAGAATTCCCTCTTGTTGCGAAAATTCGAGTAGAAAGAAAGCAAACCAAAAATAAACAACTACAGATGACACATCTTTACGTGGCTCACCCCAAAATGGGATAAGTCCATGAGCAACAACAGCTGGATATTCACTATTAAGAACAGAGGCGGTTACAGAAAATGGGCGGATTTCCATATTTCCAGAAGTCTCTAAAACCAAGAACGACAAAGTAGTTTATATAACACCTCGTACACAAAGTTAGGTTGACACGCTCTCGACACACGACTGTGTTATCTGGGCGTGTCATTCAAAAGTCGCATCTGATCATGAGTAATTGCAGCTATGTGTCTTCGGGTCGTGTAACTGCTAACACGCCCTCGACACACGACTTTGTCATTATGGCGTGTTGTCGAAAAGTCGCGCATGGCTGAAAAGTCGTGTCTATCTGTCGTGGCTCTGGGGTGTGTAACTGCCAACGCCTCATTTGCACACGCTCGTGTACCCAAGGTGTGTCCCCCAAAAAATTTTGATCGCGGGGCGTGATCAACACCAATCGCAGTCTTTGAGTTAGGATTCGAGGCATACAATTAACACCTCTCCCAAACCAAAAGTTGTCTTAGGTTGTGGGGAAGAGGCAGGCTCCGAGTGTGCAGTAGTGAGTTCGCAACTTCTAGTCGAGGTCTCACGTGGGCTCATCACACTACCTTTTCCCCTCGACGTCGGGTTGTATTTATATGTGTCGACAAGGGTACCCCCTACCCATATGTGAGTTTCACCCTTGTATGAAGTCAATCTAGTACTCAACGAGCTGTGGCGAGTTTATCTCGATGTTCGGCGAGGTGAAGTGTTGCCCCCAATTAGGTGGCTGCGAGTTGTCGTCCAGGTGATGGCGACCTATCCTTTATGAGGGTATTCTGGTACTTCGCTCTTTGTTGTCCACATATGATCTCGATGAATACTGGTTGTGCATAATCCCTGTTTTTTCGGGTTCAATAATGAGGTTGAAAAAATGTACGAGGTCAAGTACTCAATAAGTTGGGTGATTTCCATAAATAGGACCCTCGACACCCTTCAACAGTGTCTTAGCTTCTCCAAAGAGACTAGATGGATGGTCTGAGCTCATTCCTCAATGGATTCTCGACCAATCCTAGTCGTGTTTAGAAGGAGAAGAAAAAAATGAAGCAGAAGCCGGCTCGCCAAAGTGAGCCATTAAAGCATCCTTACCTCGAGTCGATGAGTGGCAGCGCCCCAAGGTGACTACGCCAAAGCCGATGTCATCTCGCCGAGAGGACGATGTCACGAGGGACAAGGCTAGTGCGGTGTTCAAATGGGTAAGTGTTTTTATGGTCAGTTTCTTGCCTCAGTTCGTTGTTGATGCACGAAGTTTTCATTCTTTAGGTGATGGCGCAGGAAGCCCTCCACGAAGTATTCGACATTGGCCAGTCAACTCCTGGTGCGGACGTTGGCGGCGGTGCACCCAAAAAACTGTGAACGCAGCAGCAGCGAGCGGCTCGAGATTTAGTTTAATTTGTGTGCGGCTCCGTTTTGGTGTCTAGCCCGGGTATGAATTAATTGGTGCGTCTGTTTAGGTATTAAATAAGTGGTTTCCATTAATATAGGGGTTTTCTATTAATAGTGGCGGTTCTTCTTCCTGGGTAAAAAAAAAAGGAAAGAGAGGAAATAGGCGGTTCTTCTTCCTATTTTTGAGGCGTTGCACCGTGTGAAAAAAAAGAATAAAAAGGGGGTAGTTTTTTTTTCTTTTTTCCGGGAAGATAGGCGGGCTGCTGTAGGAAGAAAAATATAGGTTTTCTTGGCTTTAGGTTTCTCTCCGCCTGCTTGTGTGCATGAACGGGTTTTTGATCGGAAAGGTTGTCGGTGGCTACGGAGCTTCCATTGGGTGGAGTTAGTGGGCGGTATTTTTCCGTGTGCGTGGGCTGCTGCTGCTGTCTTGGTTTGCATTTCTCTTCCTCTCCTCCCCGCAGACGTAGGCGTTCCTTTTGCCGAACTGCGTTAACAACCCGGTCTCTGGATTGCTCTGTGTTATTTTATGTTTTGATTCCGCTGTGTTTGTGTTTGGTATTGCGATTGTCTGTGTTGTTGGACTAATTGCAGGTGATTTAATTACTACAAGTGGTATCAGAGGCGTTGGTTGTGGTTGTACGAGTCTCGGTGGAGGTTTGTTGTGATACTCTCTATTTATCATAATGGGTGACAATGAAAGAGAGGATGTTACGGGGAGTGCGACAGTGCACCATTCGGTCTCACATCCGGCTAGGATTGACGATGTAAAGTTCGACAGCAAAACTAATTTTGGTATGTGGAGATGCGAAGTGTTGGATGCATCGTGTGCACTTAATTTAGAGGAGACAGTTGAGTCTGAGGATTGTCCGGAAGGGATGACCGAGAAGACGTGGTTGAAGATGAACCGGAGTGCTTGCGGTTTGATCCGTAATTGTGTGACACGGGATATCAAGTATGGCAGAAACTTCAGCGGTGAAGATGTGGGGATTCTTGGAGAGCAAGTACATGACAAAGAGTGTGGAGAATAGACTTCACATGAAGCGTCGTCTCTACAGATTTACAATGCGCAAGGGGGTTTCTATTGATGATCATTTAAATGAATTTACTAAATTACTTGCAGATCTATTCAATTTGGATGAGGAAGTGAAGGATGAAGACAAAGCGTTACTATTGTTGAACTCGCTACCCGACTCGTATGAGAATTTCATCATGACTCTCATACATGGGACAGACGTTTTGGAATATGGAGAGGTGACTACTGCTCTGTTGAATCATGAGTTCCGTATAAGAGACAAAGAGTACTCTTCCAAGGCGGAGTCAGTCGAGGTCCTGTCACTTCATAGAGGTAGATCTGACAAGAAAAAGAGTTGGTTAAAAAAGGGGTTTAGCAGTGCCCACTTTCAGAAGCGTGATAAGTCACGTGGTCGCAGTCTTGGGAAGAATCATTGTGCTTATTGTATGGAGGAATGTCACTGGAAGCGGGATTGTCTTAAGATCAAGAATGTGAAAAAAGGAGATCACAAGGGGCCGAAGGCCAATATTTCTCAGGTGAAGATGATAGAGGCTGAGTCAGATGTTTCTTTGTCTACTGTGGATCAGTGCTTGATTTCTGATGAGTCAAGTTGTATTCTTGACTCTGGCGCTACCTACCATATTTGTCCATTCAGGGAATGGTTTAGCTCTTACAAGACACTGGATGGTGGGGTTGTCACTATTGGCAACAATCATGCATGTCGTACAGTTGGAGTTGGCAGCATATTTATCAAGATGCATGATGACACAGTTGGAGAAGTGACAGAGGTACGACATGTTCCAGAGATCAGGAAGAATCTACTTTCAGTTGGGGCCTTGGAGGCAAAGGGCTACAAGGTAGTTATATATGAAGGAATTCTGAGGATTTCTAAGGGAGCATTGGTATTCATGCGCGGTGAGCGTCACCACAATCTCTACTATCTTCAGGGGAAGACAGTGACTGGATCAACAGCTGTGGTGGAGGATTCTTCTGATGCTACTACTTTATGGCATATGCGTCTAGCCCATGCTGGTGAGTCTTCTCTTCTTGCTTTGAATAATATGGGTTTAATTAAAGGTTCAAACACCTGTAAAGTTGGTTTTGTGAGCATTGTGTGTTTGGCAAGAAAACACGTGTGTCCTTTGGTACTGTCATCCATAGTACTAAAGGAATTTTGGATTATGTTCACACGGATGTTTGGGGCCCAACTAAAACAAAATCGTTGGGCGGAAGTCAATATTTTATCTCTTTTATAGATGACTTTTCTAGGTATGTATGGGTGTACACATTGAAGCAAAAAAATGAAGTTCTAGAAAAGTTTATTATTTGGAAGAAACTGGTAGAGAATCAGACTGGCAGGAACATTAGATATATCAGATCAGACAATGAAGGCGAATACACATCTAATACTTTTTTGCAAGAGTGTCAGAAATCTGGTATTGATCACCATTTCACAGTTAGAGAGACACTGCAGCAGAACGGGGTGGCAGAGCGCATGAACCGTACCTTGGTGGAAAAGGTGCGGTGTATGTTGTCCAATTCGGGGATGGATAGAGTTTTTTGGGCTGAAGCCATGGACTATGCGTGCCATTTGGTGAACCGTCTGCCTTCTGCAGCCATTGGGAAGTTGACTCTCATGGAGAAGTGGTCAGGTCATCCTGCTAGGGACTATGAGCAGTTGAAGATTTTTGGGTGTCCAGCTTATTATCATGTGCGTAATGATAAGTTGGAACCTAGAGCTCAAAAGGCGGTCTTCTTGGGATTCAGACATGGAGTTAAAGGCTACAAATTGTATGACCATGTTGATAAGAAGATTGTGATTAGCAGGGATGTTACCTTTGATGAGGCGAGCATGTTGAAGCCTCAATGCTCTCAACAGGTGGAGAGTTCTGGGAAGACCACAGATGGTTTGCAGATTGTGGAGCTTGATGCTGCTCCTATTGTTCCACGTGACTCTTCTAGTGAGCAGCATGTACCTAGACAGATTGCAACTGATGATGAGCCTATAGATCTTGGTCAGGAGGATGCAGATGCTGAGGAAGATGTTGAGGTGGCTCCTATCGAGGAGTCAATTGCGAGATGCAGGACCAGGCGGACAAATGTCCCAAAACCTTCGTGGTTGAGGGAT
This sequence comes from Dactylorhiza incarnata, assembly GCA_033032865.1. Taxonomy (NCBI): domain Eukaryota; kingdom Viridiplantae; phylum Streptophyta; class Magnoliopsida; order Asparagales; family Orchidaceae; genus Dactylorhiza; species Dactylorhiza incarnata. The sequence continues at coordinate 5,437,234 of JAWHQI010000085.1, forward strand.
CATATTGCATTTGCACTATCAGCAACTGAAGCTGAAATTCCAAGTCACTTTAAAGAGGCTATGGAGAGTCCCGAAGGTGAGCAGTGGAAGGTAGCCATGGATGAAGAAATGGAGTCCCTTTACAAAAATAACACTTGGAGTTTGGTAAAGGTGCCTCCTGGGAAGAGGGCTATTGGGTGCAAGTGGGTGTATGCCAAGAAGATAGGATCTCCTGGAGAAGATGATGTGCGATTCAAGGCAAGGTTGGTAGCAAAAGGTTTTGCGCAGCGTGAAGGGATTGATTATGATGAAGTGTTTTCCCCGGTAGTTAAACATCCCTCCATCCGTGTATTGCTTGCACTTGTTGCACAGTTTGGTCTGATGCTTGAACAGTTTGATGTGAAGACAACGTTCCTACATGGGGAACTTGAGGAGGAGATCTATATGCAGCAACCGCCTGGGTATGGTGCCACCCATAAAGAATTGGTGTGCAAACTGAACAAGTCTTTGTATGGGTTGAAGCAATCACCACGAATATGGTATAAAAAATTTGATCAGTTTATGCAAAAAGAAAATTTTGAGCGGAGCCATTTTGACCATTGTGCTTATTATAAGCAACTTCCGAGAGGTGTGTACATTTACCTCTTATTATATGTTGATGACATGCTTATTGCCTCTTCTAGTCAGTTAGAGATTGACAAAGTGAAGAAGCAATTATTCAAGAGTTTTGAAATGAAGGATTTGGGTGAAGCCCAGAAGATTCTTGGCATGGAGATTCGGCGTGACAAATCAGCTGGTTGAGTTTGGCTTTGCCAGAAGGCTTACTTGGAGAAGGTGCTGAAGAAGTTTGGTGTTGATGCGTCAATCAAAGCGGTGAGTGTTCCTTTAGCACCACACTTTCAGTTGAGCGTTGATTTATGTCCTAAAGATGATGCTGAAAGGAAGGAGATGCGATCGGTTCTGTATGCCAGTGCAGTGGGGAGTCTTATGTACGCTATGGTGTGTACCAGACCGGATATAGCACAGGCTGTTGGAGTTGTTAGCAGATTCATGCATGATCCGGGGAGGGGTCATTGGAATGCTGTGAAGTGGATACTTAGGTATCTGAAGGGTAATGTTGATACGGGCTTGATGTTTGAGAGGCAGTCATCAGTAGCTAACTTATGTGTGGGGTATGTAGATTCGGACTTTGCCGGTGAAATAGATAGACGCAGATCCACTTCTGGTTATTTATTTACGCTGGCGGGTGCTCCAGTTGGGTGGAGGTTTACACTACAGGCCACAGTTGCATTGTCTACCACTGAGGCAGAATATATGGCTTTGACGGAGGCTATGAAGGAGGCTATCTGGATGCAGGGTTTATTGGATGATCTGGGTGTGAAGCAGGAGCACTTGACGGTACATTGTGACAGTCATAGTGCAATTTTTCTGGCCACCAATCCGGTTCATCATGCTCGGACAAAGCACATTGACGTTCGGTACCATTTTGTTCGTGATCTGATTAAGGAAGGTGATATTCTACTTCAAAAGATTGACACGAAGGACAACCCGGCGGATATGATGACGAAGGTGTTACCAGCGCAGAAATTTAATTATTGCAAGGCGTTAGTGAACACTTGTGCTCGGGGTTGATTGCCCTGTTGGGCGTTTGGGGAACTACATCGGCTTGATTCCTTTGGGAGGGGGATATGTAGGCAACCAACTTGTTGGTGCAGTCGATGTATTTGTATTCATCCAAAATTTTAATGAAAATGTAGGATGAGGTGGAGATTGTGAACGCAGCAGCGGCGAGCGGCTCGAGATTTAGTTTAATTTGTGTGCGGCTCCGTTTTGGTGTCTAGCCCGGGTATGAATTAATTGGTGCGTCTGTTTAGGTATTAAATAGGTGGTTTCCATTAATATAGGGGTTTTCTATTAATAGTGGCGGTTCTTCTTCCTGGGTAAAAAAAAGGAAAGAGAGGAAATAGGTGGTTCTTCTTCCTATTTTTGAGGCGTTGCACCGTGTGAAAAAAAAGAATAAAAAGGGGGCAGTTTTTTTTTCTTTTTTCCGGGAAGATAGGCGGGCTGCTGTAGGAAGAAAAATATAGGTTTTCTTGGCTTTAGGTTTCTCTCCGCCTGCTTGTGTGCATGAACGGGTTTTTGATCGGAAAGGTTGTCGGTGGCTACGGAGCTTCCATTGGGTGGAGTTAGTGGGCGGTATTTTTCCGTATGCGTGGGCTGCTGCTGCTGCTGTCTTGGTTTGCATTTCTCTTCCTCTCCTCCCCGCAGACATAGGCGATCCTTTTGCCGAACTGCGTTAACAACCCGGTCTCTGGATTGCTCTGTGTTATTTTATGTTTTGATTCCGCTGTGTTTGTGTTTGGTATTGCGATTGCCTGTGTTGTTGGACTAATTGCAGGTAATTTAATTACTACAAAAACTACTAACAGGTATGTGTGGATGCTTCTTCCCTGAATCTCCTTGTCATAATATTTACCGAGTCACTACTTGATCTTGTTGCAAATAAGAGCTCGAGAAGGGGACTGAACCCTCGACACCTCACGCGACCTACCTACCCGATCAAAGAGACCCTAAAGAGGGACAAGACGATCACTTTTGAGATTCTATAGGGACGACGTCCTAACACCTTCGTCAAGACTTCACACAGTGAGGCGTGATGAGATTTCGTAAGGGGAAATACAGAAGAAATAAAAAATGCAAGCAAAAGAGAGGGATAGATTCATTCATGAAAATCATCAATTGATACATTTCAGTCTAACAAAACTTCTTCTTATATAGACTTGAACAGGTACATTGAAAATGCAGGAAATTAAATGCTTGACGCCTGGTCTTCACTTGACGCCTTGTCTTCCTTGAGAGTTGCTTCGGCTTCTTCATGGGCTGCCTTGTCTTCAGTGCAGATAAGTTTGTGGCTTCGTCTTCCGCCTCCTTCTTTAACTGCTCTTGGTAATGTGAGCTCTGCATTACTCTTCTCATCAAGGCGAGCATGTACACTCACACACTCTGAGGCTCTAACTAGGAAGGAGCCATCCTCACTCTAGCAGATATGTGTGCTTGCCGACAAACCATCCGACTTGCAGGTTCCTGGCAAGTTCTTAAGATTACCTTAGTTGTATTTTTAGGCGAGTTGTAGTGTGTTTACTTTGCAATTTCGTAGATACTGCTTCCGATGGCGCGCCACGTTTTACGAGGCGTGACCAACAGAGCAGGTGCGGATGCGACGTCCCCGCCTATGTGCATTCGACCACTTCATCGCCCTGTCAGTTCCGATGAGTGGTCCGTCAGCCTTCGTCGACCTCCAAAGTCATATTGTTGCTTTCGTCGGTTACACGGAGTTGTGGATGCAGGTGGACCAACATCAATGAGCTATATCAGCAAGTCAATAATTTGGTAACTGACTTCGCGGGGGCCGTGCGCACCTTTGGGATGATGTCACTTCCATATGCAAATTCTTTATCGGTTCACGATGACTACGGAGACTCGCAGCCAATGCACAACCCTCTTCCTTGAGTGTACGACCTTTCCTGAGACCGACATCGATGATGGTTAGTTGGTCGTCTTCAGGGGAGAGTTTCTTGTTTGTCAAGCTTCACCATGGGTAGTCTTGTTTAGGATGATCGCCTCAACATAGTTTGTCCAGGGAGCTCATTAACTCATTGGAGCACTTCACACACAGACCGCGATTGCACCTTCCCCTCTGACCCGAGGTGGAGAAAACCTTCATCAATTCGGTTTGGTTCCTGTCCAGGTGAACCCGAATGGAATTGTAGTTGTGATATCGTTCGCGACGTTCCTTTTGGAGTTATGAGTCCACGGCGACTTCGTAGTCTTCAATAATTTCTTCATGATGAAGGGGGCAAAGGAGGGCATCACCTACGTCACCCCGAGGCCCATAAAGCTCAGATCCCGACGAATAAAGTGTTGGAATATTTTTACTATATTCCTATATTAATGGCGGAAAACACGCATAAAAGGAGCGGTTAAGAAAATGCGTAAAACGGCGGAACGCGTGAAAGCAAATCGACGTGCGTCGACATCATATCGACGCTACGTCGAGTTCTATCGACGCAAGCCTTATCGACGCAAGCGTCGAGTTCTATCGACGCATGCGACGCCACGCCAACTTCAGCGGCTTGACGACGCTACGTCGAAATCTATTCGACGCAGCTCCGAATTCTAATCGACGCAACTCCGAGTAAAACTCTGAAACTATTTTGAACAAAAAATACAATTCAATTATTCCCCAAATCCCAAATCCGGATCCGGTCCGGTGCGGTGCGTGCGCGCGCGCGCGTGTGGTTCATAGTTTCTCCTAATGTTCTTTTGAACAAATAAGAAGGTGTGAAAACATATATAAACTCTTTGGCTAGAGAGCTAATAAGCAAGGTGGGACTAAATGTTCATCCTTTCATTCATGAAAGGTTTCCCTCCAAATATTTGGATTCCCTCCAAGTTTGGTTTTGAGCTTTTCCGTCATAATGAGGAGCCCAAACACCAAACACCATTTAACTTCAATCAAAACATTTAATTTATAATATTTTATAATTTAAATTTCTAGCAATCCCCCACAAAAGCGAAAAACCAAAAACGAACTTCATAAATATGATATTACTAATAATAAATAAAATCAAATACAAATTTGCTTCATCAAGTTGTATCTAATGCAATGAGTATAGATGGAATGGTTACCTTGAATCTATACTTAGTACTTACTTCCTCTACCGAAGAGTATAATGTGCCAGAGGCTTTGAAGTATAAACTTTTGACCAAATAATTAGATAAACACACAAAAGATTGGTTGTTCTTGGGTTATGGCGGTGGACGCGTTAATGGCCATGCGCATTCCTTGATTTTTCATGAGAGTTATTTTGGGTTCAGCCGGGGTCCCAAAGTTGCGGCCTCACAACAACCCCCGCATAGGTGGTGCCTCAAGAGATATTCATAACCAATATCTCGCAAAGAAATATGCCTTTGGCAACCATTAAGAACTTAATTAAGTTCATCCTAACTTGTTACGTAGAGCACAACATCATAGGAATTGGGAGAAGGTTTTCTCAACCTTATATTTTGTGCTCCCAATTACGCTACATCAACGGCTTCGTTTCTACCACATTGAACTCACTTCATGGGATCTCCAATCACATGGGTTGGGTATCCACCGTTGGCAGCAAATCATGTGGGCTTAAGCCTCATTCCCCTCGATGACAACAATATCTCCCTTCGGGACAATCCCTTGGTAAGATTATCAACCAGATTCAATTCTGACTTTACATAGTTGAGTGATATCACTTCTTTTCTTCTTTGCTTCACGGACTTGTACCTGATTCTCATGAACTTATTCATTTTGGAATTAGTACTATTAGAAGCAGTTAAATCAATAACACTTTTATTATCACAATGTAAAGAGATAGCAGGCATGGGGTTTTCAATTAAAGGAATTTCACTAAGTAAATTTTTAATTCATTCTGCTTCGGCACATGTAGTGTCCAAAGCTATGAGCTCCGATTCCATGGTGCTTCTAGAGATAACTGTTTGTTTTGTAGAAGCCCATGAAATGGCAGCACCTCCAAGGAGGAATACATAGCCCGTCGTTGACTTAACGTCTAACGAATCAGTTACCCAATTGGCATCAGAATATCCTTCTAGTACTCCGGGAAATCCCGTGTACACTAAACTATAATCCATAGTTCCACGAAAATATTTAAATATTCTATTTAGTGTTATCCAATGTTCATCACTTGGAGTGATCCTATCATTTGTGCATACCTATGTTGATCAACAAGTTCATTAGTATTTTTACAAAGTTTTACACTAGCGTCATATGGAGTAGAAGCGGGAATGGAATCATATAAGTTGAATTTAATCAACATTTTCTCAATCGAGTGTGAAAGAGATAATGATACGCTAGAATCATTTTTAGCTAGTTTCATTCCTAATATAATGTTTGCTTCCCCCAAATCTTTCATATCAAAATTGGATGATAAATTATTTTTGGTTTCATTAATAATTTTAATTGAGTTTTCAAAAATTAAAATGTCATCTACATAGAGACATAACAAGACAATTTCATTTCCGTTTTGTTTGGCATAAATACATTTATCAAATTCATTACATTTGAAACCAAAAGTTAAGACTACGGAGTCAAACTTTTGATGCCATTGTTTAGGTGCTTGTTTTAAACCGTAAAGAGATTTAATTAATTTACAAACTTTGGTTTCTTGGCCTTTGACCACAAAATCTTCGGGTTGAGACATGTAGACTTCTTCTTCTAAGTCTCCATGCAAGAAAGCGGTCTTGACATCCATTTGATGAATGATCATCCTATGGATCGAAGCCAAGGCGACTAGAATACGAAGAGAGGTTATTCTAGCTACGGGAGCATATGTGTCTAGATAATCTATTCCTTATTTTTGGGCATAGCCTTTAGCTACAAGGCGAGCCTTATATTTATCTATGGATCCATCCGGATTTAATTTCTTTCTAAAAATCCATTTACATCCTATGGCTTTGGCACCGGGAGGTAAATCGGTTAGAATCCAAGTTTTATTTTCTAAGATAGAATTGATTTCTAGATTAATTGCTTCTTTCCAAAAGGGATAATCAGATGAGGTCATTGCTTCCTCATATGTATTAGGATCTCCTTCAACTAGATAAGTGAAGTAGTCCTCCCCATAGGATCTTTCGGTTCTAACTCTTTTGCTTCTTCTAGGTTCATCATTTTCTAATGGTTCTATAGAAGAAGTGGAAGGTTGGTTTGAGCTAGTTGAAGGTTGAGATGAGTTATTTAGTTTATATGGAAATTTATCTTCAAAATAAGTTGCATATCTAGCTTCTATAATGGTGTTGTTAGATATTTCACTAATTAGGGAATTAGTGATGAGAAATCTATTAGCACTACTATCGGATGCATATCCTATGAAAATAGAGTCTAATATTTTTGGTCCTATTTTCTTTCTCTTAGGTTCAGGAATTGCTACCTTAGCTAAACACCCCCACACTCGAAGAATTTGGAGGTTGGGTTTTCTTAATTTGAATAATTCAAAAGGTGTCTTATCATTTTGTTTAGATGGAATCCTATTAAGGATGAAGGAGGAAGTGAGCAACGCTTCTCCCCAGAGATTTTCCGGGGCACCGGACTCGGCTAACATGGCATTGACCATGTTCATCAGGGTCCGATTTTTACGTTCTGCTACACCATTCGATTGGGGAGAATATGAAGCAGTCACTTGATGAATAATCCCATGTTCTTGGCAAAATTGGGTTAGTTCATTCGAAGTGTATTCTCCACCTCGATCGGATCTTAGAATTTTGATTGACGATCCTAATTGATTTTCTACTTCAGCTTTAAAAATCTTAAAGTATGAAAATACTTCATCTTTGGTTTTTAATAAATATATGTAACAATACTTTGTAAAGTCATCTATGAATGTTACAAAATATTTATTTCCACCTCTAGTGGGTTGGCGGTTTGAATCACATACATCCGAATGAATTAGTTCTAAAGGTTTTGAAGTTCTATCAACTGATTTAAAAGGCTTTCTAGAAAATTTAGCTTGCACACAAATTTCACATTTAGCACTTGGTGCAATATTGATTTTGGGAATCAAATTTAAGGACATCTTTCTTTTCATGCAATCAGAATTCACATGTCCTAATCTAGCATGCCAAAAATCAGGAGAAGAATTTGAAACTAAGGAAGAAGAAGATGAAATCTGATTTATTTCTAAATCAGCAACGTTTAATTTAAATAAACCATCGCAGATATATCCTTTACCAATAAAAACATCATTAAATGTTATTACAACTTTATTTGACTCTAAGACAATTTTATAACCCTTCTTCACTAGCAAGGATCCGCTCACAAGATTCTTCCTAACTCTCGGCACATAAAGCACATCTTGCAAGGCTAGTGTTTTCCCGGATGTCAACCTAAGATCCACTCGCCCGCGTCCAAGTATTTGTGCCGATGAAGCATCTCCTAAGACCACGCTTCCTCCACTGATGTCCTGAAAGGTGGCAAAGCAAGAACGATCAAAACAAGTATGGACATTTGCTCCGGAATCAAGCCACCAATCTGATGAACAAGTGAGATGAAGACTTGGAGAAAAATCTAACCTGAAGGTAGGTTGATCCGGTGCTTGGATCATGTTGGCCTGAGGCTTGTCTCCACGAGACTTACCAACCACGGGTTCTGTCTTCTTGTAGAAGCAGTTGGTAGACACATGGTTTGTGCGACCGCAGATGAAGCACCATTTCCCTTTACCTGGGTTTTGGTTAGAGGGACCAGACTTGGGATGATTGGGTTTTTGATGGCGGGAACCTGGACGGAAATGTTTCTTATGGTTCTTTCCTTTGGCTTTGAAGTGATGGTGGGAAGAAGGATTGCCTTGCGATTCAGTGAGGTTTACTCTTGGAGCAAGGTCTTTGGGAACTTTAGAGTTTTTACTCTTATGTTCTTCCTCAATGCGGACAGCATTTTGGATCTGGACATAAGTAAGGTTTGATTGGTCATGCCTTAGTCTAGTGCTAAAGCCGGACCAGGAATCAGGAAGTGCATCAATGAGACATGCCACTAAATAGTTTTCGGAAAGGATTGAGCCATCGGCTCGGATCTTGGACAACATCTCATCTAGCTGATGGAGTTAAGGATTTATGGGCTTGGAAGCATCAATCTTGAATTTATGGGGGTTGGAAACATTGTAGCGTTCTATACCTGCATTGTCCAGGTTATAGCGCGCTTCAAGTGCATACCATAAATCCTTAGCCGTACGATATAGGAGGAATACATCGTAAAGGCTGTCGGACAAGGCACTAAGAATGCGGTTGCGACAATGATATTCAATGTCCACCGGATCTCTATATGAGACACGTCTAACATAGGTTCTAGTGGTGTTTGTAGTTGAGGATGAGGACGATGGTAGAGTCGAAGCAACTGCATTTGCAGTGCTAGGGATTTCAGTTTCTACAGCGGGGACATCGAAGATGGCAGACAAAAGGCCTAGCGTATTAAGCCAATATTCTATCTGAGCTTGCCAACGACTAAAACCATTTCCATTGAATTTTTCGGGTTTGATCCCGGCAGAATCATCAGATCTAGAAGCCATTGCAGATTTCTGGAATTTAAAATATAAATAATAAATTGCTGTACATGTGAAAATGAAAGCAGACAAAGACATTTTAACTATTTGATTTTATTTATTTTGTTTATGTGGAATTAACAACTTCTTTAGATTGTTGGAATATTTTTACTATATTCCTATATTAATATACAAATAATGTAATTTTTTTGTTTTAAAACTTTGCAGAAAAAAACAGCAGATCTATATAAATATATATATGATCAGCAGTAATAATAAAATTGCATGAAGGGATGAGAAATAAAATAGAGGAAATATATAGTTTAGAATCGAGCCTGGGTAAGGCGTGTGATCACTGCCCTAAAGAAGTTGCACCACCCTCCGACAGGGCTTTCAACCGATGCTCACTCCTCCAAGGTACAACACCCGGCTAGATCCCGAAACTCCGATGTGCGCGGACACCGAAGAAGCACAGAGCACCCGAACAACCACTTGATGAAGCAAACGTAAAGAAAAAGGAAGCACGTAGAATATCGTGACAGGAACAGAGAGCGCAAGAGCGTATGAGAGCATGTAATAGTAAGTATATTCTTTCTGAGAAGAATGAGAATATATATAGACAGAAAACAGCCGGAGAAAAAGGATCTTGAAAACGGCAATATTTAAGAGCATAGTAAAGATTAACGGTTATAAAAGGAAGGCACATAATCGGGAAGATTTACGTTGAATATTTCCAACGTAAATAATGGCGGAAAACACACATAAAAGGAGCGGTTAAGAAAACGCGTAAAACGACGGAACGCGTGAAAGTAAATCGACGTGCGTCGACATCATATCGACGCTACGTCGAGTTCTATCGACGCAGGACCTATCGACGCAAGCCTTATCGACGCAAGCGTCGAGTTCTATCGACGCATGCGTCGAATTCCATTCGACGCCACACCAACTTCAGCGGCTTGACGACGCTACGTCGAAATCTATTCGACGCAGCTCCGAATTCTAATCGACGCAACTCCGAGTAAAACTCTGAAACTATTTTGAACAAAAAATACAATTCAATTATTCCCCAAATCCCAAATCCCAAATCCCAAATCCCAAATCCGGTGCGGTGCGTGCGCGCGCGCGTGTGGTTCATAGTTTCTCCTTATGTTCTTTTGAACAAATAAGAAGGTGTGAAAACATATATAAACTCTTTGGCTAGAGAGCTAATAAGTAAGGTGGGACTAAAGATTCATCCTTTCATTCATGAAAGATTTTCCTCCAAATATTTGGATTCCCTCCAAGTTTGATTTTGAGCTTTTCCATCATAATGAGGAGCCCAAACACCAAACACCATTTAGCTCCAATCAAAACATTTAATTTATAATATTTTATAATTAAAATTTCTAACATAAAGTTCATCATTAGGCGGAGAAGTTCTTATTCATTAGAGGGGACTTCAAAAAAGGTCCCTTCCATTTAGATGTATCACTGGCCGCATGATTTTCAGATCCCCGAGGTTCTTCCAGAACAAGGTCCTCGACGCGCGCTTTTACTGGGAGCGCATCAGTAATGTCTCATGGGTGCAACCTGATGAGGAGGGTAAGCTTTCTGCCATGAGTACTTTCTTATACCTTCTTTCTGCAAGGAATCACATCGTCCATGGGCGAACTTTGGAGGTCGGTCCCAAGCGGAAGGAGTTTGCCATTGTGGTCGGCTTGAAGGACCCTCGGGAGGGAAAAAGAAAAGGAAGTGCAAGATGATCGCCCATAAAAGGGTATCATTGCACGCCGCCGAAATCTAATATGAGGAATACCTCGTCGTCACATCTGCTCTTCGGGGAGGGAGACGACTCGGAGGACATCATTGGGGGCCCTATTGGTGTCATGGTCGGAGGGGCAGTGTCGGGTCTCACCTAGCGCGCGTCTGTCCTCCTGGATTGAGGAGGGCGAGCAGAACAATGATGTCTACAACTTGTGTTTCATGTTATATGGTCAAGAGAACACAATGAGCATTAGCGAGGCCAGGACGGAAGACGTGCTCTCCGAACATCACAATGAGCATTAGCTCCACAGACTCGAGCATGAGTCGAGCTTTTTTCGAGCTGACTCATCCCTACCCATCTAGCTTTAGAGCTCGAGGGCAAGCACTCCTACGTGTATGCGCGAGATCAACATTGTCGCGCAGAGCAATTGAAATGCGTCGCGTGGGATCATTTTGATCTCCAACTGCGCGCGTCTTCTTCCCGATGCAAACGATCTTCATTTTGATCTCCCACTGCGCGCGTCCTCTCCACAATGGCGACTGAGTGGGAGAAAGGCGAACTCCACAACTGCGTGATCAAGCTGGTCAGTCTGAGAACAAAAAAGTCACCAGTCTCCCCTCCCAATCCCTTCAAGTCATGTCATGAATTTTTTAGCCGCATCCGATTGGTTTGTTTCTCGTGGCAGAGGGAGAACCCCCTGAGAAGAAAGTCAAAAGTCCGCGTCGGATGCGGCGCTGGGTTTGCCGGAGACCGGCCGTCAGCAGCTCTCAAACTGCTCCGAAGTGTGGAAGAAATCGATTATCTCGTCCTGGAGTGCTTGGCCGAACGCACTCTTGCCGATCGCTATCACCTCATGTCCGCTGGCGGAAAGGGATACGATCCTCGAAGTAAGCCCTCCGTCCTCTCTTCCTATTTGCCCCGCTTGTAATTTTACCGATAGAAAAAAAAATGGTCATGTTGTTTGCTAATTGCTGTGAATGGAACTAATTTTCCACTAAACTATGCAAATATAGAATCCCTCTGGAAAAGTAGAGGAAAGCAAAGTGCGGGATGATGGGAGAGTAATCATTTTTCTTCCAATTTCCAGTCTGCTTATATATTCCAATTGGAGACTGTCTGAAGAATGTATGGTGTACAGTGGAAGCTGGAAAGTAAACCATTTTCTTCAACACTATGACACAAGCCTTTGCAATTTCCTGGAGGGTAGTGTACCGTTTATGTTTCTGGTATTGGTACTCATGGATAGAGCTATGATTGGCACAACAACAACAACACTCAAGCCTTTATCCCACCATAGTGGGGTCGGCTATATGGATCCTCTGTAGTCATTGCTGCAAGTCTTTTTTGGTCTACATCATGTCTTTTTTGGCCTACATCATGTCTTTAATCATAGTCTCACTAATGCCTAAGTACATCATGTCTTTCCTTATAATTTCACTCCAAGTCCTTTTTTGGTCTACCCCTCCCCCGTTTAACATGTCTAGTGACTAAACTCTCACAACGCCTAACAGGTGCCTCTAATGGTCTCCTATGTACATGTCCGAACCATCTTAAACGAGCTTCTCGCATATTCTCTACAATTGGCGTCACTCCCTGATACATTCATTCCTAATTTTATCCAGTCTCGTGTGACCACACATCCACCTAAGCATTCTCATCTCAACAACTCCCATTTTTTGCTCGTGTACACCATTCACTGCCCAACACTCAGAACTGTAAAGCAAAAAAATATGATTGGTACTCCCAAATAAATATGGGTATGTACTGAACTCGCTGGGATACTCCTGGGACACATGCTAATAGATTTTTTAGTCACAATGGTACTGCTCTCTGGAGTTCTAAGCATAGTGCCGCTGGCGTCTTCTTCTCCCAACAATCTCAAGACATTTTTCCCTGTCCATACAACCATACTCTCATGTCCACATATAGATGCCAAGACACCTTCTCCTCTCTTCCATAGACGTGCCTAATGGATTTTTCCCTCTATAGAGGAATAAGTGCTCTAGAAGATATTTCCATAACGCTGGAGAGAAACCTGGTTATCAATGAATTTTTTAGTTTTGTGGAATTTGGGCATGCCTTTAAAGAACAAGATAGTTTGCATAGCTGAGCTTCTTTGCTGCGTAAAGATTGGTATAGTTATTATGGAACTTCCAACACTGAGGTTACAAATGATAGCTAAGAAGCTTCTTGGTAAACCTTCTTCGTCCTCGTATTGTGAGGGAAAGTGGAGTCATACTCCTTCGTTCACTCTTAAGAAGGAACAAGAGTCAACCGATGAGCCCATAACTTGGTCTATGTACTTAGTTATCTTTAACTATTGTCAAGGAAGAATAACATATACAATGAAAGAAGTAGTAGTATATGAGATATTCGAGACAATACATGAACAAATCCTTTTGATGGCATGGTTATTCTTAGCGTTGAAAGCCTGTTTCTTGAAGTCTTGATGAACTGGAGATAGAAGATACAATATTCCATCACAATGGACTAATGCAGAGGAAAATTAATTGATGGTACTATTTAAGTTTAACTTTCTCCTTGCGTTTGAAATAATGGCCACTTTGGCAAGTATCATACTGACGCTTCATAAATTCCGCGACATTTTTGTTGTCATGTTATCTTAATACTCATCAATAATTTAGCCACTTAAACGACTATTTAACACATGATTGTTGCAATGTAGATGTCGACCAAGTCGTATTTTATCCAAACATCTTATTGGCTCTAGAGCTGGTAAAGTAAGGCAAAAAGAAGCAGCTCCAACTAAATTGGTTGCTGTTACGCCCCCGAACATGACATAGTTCTTTGAGCGTACCTACGACCGACGGCGCAAGGCGAAGACAGGCGGCACTCTCTAATCAGGACGGACCGGGGCTGAACTGCACCGGTTCAACCCCATGGGAGGGGCCGGCCGGCCCCTCTTGCGCCCGGGTATATTTATACCCGGGGCTCTCCCTCTTGGAGCATTCATGAACACTCAAGGGATTTATTCTCCTCCTTCCTAACCCTAATCTCTTTTAGTTCTCCCATAGTCTTCTCTCTCTCTAGTTTTTTCATAACATTTGGTATCAAAGCATTCGTCCTTCGGCCATGGTGAATACCCGCTCGCAAGAAGAGGGCAACCGATTGGAAACCCTAGAGGAAAATTACGTTGGGTTGACGGATTCGGTTGCCGCCATCGAGGAAGAGATGAGGGCGTCCACGCAACGATTGGAAGAACACATCGACGCTCTCATGGAAGAACTCAAAGCCTTGTTATCGCAAAGCCTAAGAGGGAAGGGAACCGCGCGAGAGGATACCGATGGTGCGCAAAACCTGGCTGACGAATCCCACGGGTCGCAACATCTCGCACCGCAAGCGGGGGAGACGGCCGATCCAGCGCACAGGAGTGCGGGTTCCAGCGGATCGTAGGGCATCGCAGGTGGCGGCGCTTATGCTGGCTGGGGAGCACGCGGGGCATCGCTGGGGATGGGATCCGCCCAGATCGGCACGGCGCATGCTGACGGTGAGCAGGGTGGTTCCGGACGGGGCCCAGACGCGCTGGCAAGAGGTGCGGGGGGTCTTCTACCCCAGCCGCGCGGCGTCGGCCCGCCAGGGGCCTACGGAGCTGGCGCCCCTTGGGGTGGCCAACCATACCTAGCTTCTCCGTGGGCGGCCAGCAATATCAGGGCTATCCAGGCGCAAACATCGGCCCTGTGGAGCAAAGACGACCGACATGGAATGGGCAAGGCCCGGGATGGCAAGGGCAAGCACCCCCACGTGCATACATGCCTCCGAAACTGACGCACATGAATTTCCCAAGGTTCCATGGAGGGGATGTTCTGGAATTGGTGCAGAAGTCCGAGCTTTTCTTCAGTTATCAAGAGGTCCCGGAGGGCCAATGGGTGCAGCTAGCATCTTTCCACTTGGAGGATGACGCTTTCCAATGGATGCAGTGGTTCCTGAGCGGCAAGTACTATGTGCCTTGGGCCGATTTTATTGAAGGCTTCACCGCCAGATTTGGGCCCCTGGAGTACGAGGACGTTGAAGCTCTCCTACAGAAGCTGCGTCAGAAAGGAACAATGATGGAGTATCGGACGGAGTTCGAAAATTTGGCGAACCGGGTACACTGGGAGGAGAAGACGCTGCTCAGTTGCTTTATGTCGGGACTGAAGGATCACTTACGTGATGAGGTTCACGCCTATATGCCCCACAGCCTGAACCATGCCATTAGCTTGACCCGCATTCAAGAGGAGCGCTTCAACAGACAACGTAGCCGCTCCATGGGGAGGCCTACGACTACTTCGACGACCGTCAGGAAGGAGCAGCCGACGGTCGGCAAATCGAAGGTGACACGATTATCCTGGGCCGAGCTGCAGACGCGGAAAGAGAAGGGACTATGCTTTAACTGCGACACTCCTCCCCTCAGTTTCCTCCTTCTTCAATGCCAGTGATTTCCATACATGTTCATACTTACGGGTGCTTTGGTAAAGCCCGTGAGTGTTTTTGTCTGACTAACAAACAAGATGATTCACGACGAGTTCGCCACCAAGGGAAAGCAGATAAGCTGTTCCGCGACTCCATGTCACGATGGTCTTCTTCAACCACCTACTCGCGAGGTCTCCAAGTTGATGCTCGACGAGCTCCTAGTCGCGATGGTTTTCAAAGCTGGTGTTCCGCGAGCTTCTACTCGCGATGATCTTCATGAAGGACTTATGTTCCACGAGAATGCTTACTCGTGACGTCTTCAAGCTTGGTATTCCGCAAGCTCCTTACTCCCGATGATCTCCTTCCGTCGGCTATGTTCCATGAGAATGCTTACTCATGAGGTATTCTAGTTGATGTCCCCGACTGTCAGTCCCTACTTGACGTCATCCTTCAGCAACACCTAAGTAGGATGGAGACCTCGGGATGGTGTGTTCCTTTGGAACCTCCCCGACTGTCAGTCCCTACTTGACATCATCCTTCAGCAACACCCAAGTAGGATGGAGACCTCGGGATGGTGTGTTCCTTTGGAACCTCCCCGACTGTCAGTCCCTACTTGACGTCATCCTTCAGCAACACCCAAGTAGGATGGAGATCTCGGGATGGTGTGTTCCTTTGGAACCTCCCCGACTGTCAGTCCCTACTTGACGTCATCCTTCAGCAACACCCAAGTGGGATGGAGACCTCGGGATGGTGTGTTCCTTTGAAACCTCCCCGACTGTCAGTCCCTACTTGACGTCATCCTTCAGCAACACCCAAGTGGGATGGAGACCTCGGGATGGTGTGTTCCTTTGGAACCTCCCCGACTGTCACTACCTACTTGACGCCATCCTTCAACAACACCCAAGTGGGATGGAGACCTCGGGATGGTGTGTTCCTTTGGAACCTCCCCGACTGTCAGTCCCTACTTGACGTCATCCTTCAGCAACACCCAAGTAGGATGGAGACCTCCGGATGGTGTGTTCCTTTGGAACCTCCCCGACTGTCAGTCCCCTTCATGGTGTGTTCTATGAGACGAAGAACTGCTTAGAAGTACCTAAAAGCTCAACAGGGAGATCAGTTGTGGCGAGAAGCTCAACCTGAACTAGGAGGGATCTTTCATCGTTCAAGGGGGATTCGAGACTGGCGGATACCGCCTGCAGAATCATGAAGGGGAATTGCTTGGGAATACCTGGAGCGGCAATGACCTGAAGAGGTTCTATCCCTGAGCGGGAAGGTGTATTCTCCCCCTCCTTGTGTTTATTCCATTTGAATAAAAATTCCTCGCCCCCCTGAAACATGGGCTGCGAGAGTTGTTTCTCTCTTCTGGCAAGAGCTTCTCAAAGTAAGTAAAATAGGCTCTCCACGACCGGTTGGGGGACAGGCCTCCGACTCGACTCTCGTAAAAACCCAAGTCGGGTGGTGGGACAGCGCCTCGGGAGTGAGTCCTCCTAAGACTAAGCCTCTGCATTGACGGTCGAGATCAGCTCCCCCTTGCTCGTTGGCCGAGTTACCCCCGACTGCACTTCCCATCCGACTGGAGAGGTTATCAGAGGAGAGTCCGGACGCCAACCCCCCCAACTTGACGAAGAGATGATCGATTTGACCAACCAGCATCCAGCAAACGCAATAGGATGGAGGCCTCGGGATGGTGTGTCCCCTTGGACCTCCCCGACTGTCATTCCCTATTGGTTAGCATTCAACAACGCGGTAGGATGGAGGCCTCGGGATGGTGCGTCCCCTTGGACCTCCCCGACTGTCATTCCCTACTAGTCGACATCCAGCATCCGAGTAAGATGAAGGCCTCGGGAGTGTGTTCCCTTGGATCTCCCCGATTGTCACTCCCCACTTGCCTTAACATGTTCTCACTCCTGTTATTATTACTGTGATTCTTGAAAATTTCTCAGCAGGCAGAGTGGAGACCTCGAGTGTGTGTGTCCAGAAAGACCCCCCCGAGAGTCATGCCCTATCCAGACAATGCGACGAAATTCAGCCGAAGCGGTCATCGATTCGCGTCACGAGTGGGTTAGAGGATGGTGTGGACCTTCTTTCCGCCTCCAGTTGAGCTCGGCTCCTAGAAGGTGTCGACCTTATATCCGCCTCCAGTTGAGCTCGGCTCCTGCGAGGTGTCGACCTTCTATCCACCTCTAGTTGAGCTCGGCTCCTAGAAGGTGTCAACCTTCTCTCCGCCTCTAGTTGAGCTCGGCTCCTAGAAGGTGTCGACCTTATATCCGCCTCCAGTTGAGCTCGGCTCCTGCGAGGTGTCGACCTTCTATCCACCTCTAGTTGAGCTCGGCTCCTAGAAGGTGTCGACCTTGTTTCCGTCTCTAGTTGAGCTCGGCTCCTAGAAGGTGTCGACCTTCTCTTCACCTCTAGTTGAGCTCGGCTCCTAGAAGGTGTCAACCTTGTATCCGCCTCCAGTTGAGCTCGGCTCCTGCGAGGTGTCGACCTTATATCCGCCTCCAGCTGAGCTCGGCTCCTGCGAGGTGTCGACCTTCTATCCACCTCTAGTTGAGCTCGGCTCCTAGAAGGTGTCGACCTTCTATCCACCTCTAGTTGAGCTCGGCTCCTAGAATGTGTCGACCTTCTCTCCGCCTCTAGTTGAGCTCGGCTCCTAGAAGGTGTCGACCTTATATCCGCCTCCAGTTGAGCTCGGCTCCTGCTAGGTGTCGACCTTCTATCCTTCTCTAGTTGAGCTCGGCTCCTAGAAGGTGTCGACCTTCTATCCACCTCTAGTTGAGCTCCGCTCCTAGAAGGTGTCGACCTTGTTTCCACCTCTAGTTGAGCTCGGCTCCTAGAAGGTGTCGACCTTCTATCTACCTCTAGTTGAGCTCGGCTCCTAGAATGTGTCGACCTTCTCTCCGTCTCTAGTTGAGCTCGGCTCCTAGAAGGTGTCGACCTCATATCCGCCTCCAGTTGAGCTCGGCTCCTGCGAGGTGTCGACCTTCTATCCACCTCTAGTTGAGCTCGGCTTCTAGAAGGTGTCGACCTTGTTTCCGTCTCTAGTTGAGCTCGGCTCCTAGAAGGTGTCGACCTTCTCTCCACCTCTAGTTGAGCTCGGCTCCTAGAAGGTGTCGACCTTGTATCCGCCTCCAGTTGATCTCGGCTCCCGGGAAGTGTCGGCGTTCTCTCTTCCTCCAGTTAAGCTCGACGAGGTATCGACTCTTTTCCCCCTACAGTTGAGATTCCCTCCTGGGAAGGACCTCGCGCAGCGTATCGTCTGGTGCCCTCTCTCCGAACTACGGGTTCAACATTGTTTTTCCGACCTCGCGAGCGAGCTCGAAAAAAGCGGGGATTGTGTATAACCCGTAATTCGTCGAGATCAGAAAGGCCTAAGGAGATGTCTATTCACAGACCTAGCTGGGCGAGCAAGGCGCGAGCTGCGCGAGCAAGGCGCGAGCTGGACGAGCAAGGCGCGAGCAGAGGCGAGCATGGGGCGAGCAGAGGCAAGCTTGGGCGAGCTTGAGCGAGTACCTCGCGAGTATGGGCGAGTAGTTCTTGTAACTCGCGAGCTTAGGCAGTATATTCGCCTGTCCCCCCCCCCCGAGGATTTCTCTATAAATAGACCCCCAGGGGTACTAGAAATGACACTTTTGGAAGTGGTCGAGGTCCCCCCAAGCTGGATACTCGCCAAGTCCATGCCCGTCTAGTACCTCGCCCAGCTTTTGGTTGCGGAGGGGAAGTTTCTCCCAAACTTCCGGGTATGTGGTGAGACGTCCCTGCTGGAGCACCTGGGGTGTGCTTATAGTCATTTTCTCTCTCCTATTTTAGCTATCCGAGCCGTGGAGTTGGACCGCAGGATCAGTAACCTCGGGCTGCATTGATCCGAATTTTGGAGCCGGGATTTTCCAGGCTTCAACAATAGACATACTATCCTTACCCGCTTTATGATTTAGTAATCTGTTTATAATATATTTCCATGCTACTACTGTTTTGACATTCTTTTATGTATGATGATTTTTTTTAGTTTCGGAGTGGATGTCCTTGATTCTACCTGAAGCTATTGCTAAAGGAGTTTGCATTATTACAAACATGGGTGCTGGTCAGAGTCTTTTCTACTCAGGACTTTGCTAAGCTGGAATACCAATATTTTCTAATGCATTAATATATGTTCAAAATTCTTGATTTGAAGTGGATCCCGTTGGTGCACAGAAGGAAGTCATGGATCTAGCTAATAGCTTGGGAATCTGTATAACTGTTTCCATAGCATATGAAGTTTCCTCAATGGATTCGTCAGATAAGCTCTAAAATTATGTAGATGATTTTGCATCCTATTTATTTTGAAGCTGACACGTTCTAATTTAATTTACTTGCTTTGTATTTAAAACTTTTTTGCAATTGAAGTGTCTTGTAATAAAAGCTTTGGTTAAATTCCTGTTGTTATTTTAGTTTTTTCCTCCAGGTTTTCTGTTTTCAATATATTAAATTAATGCTCTTTCTATGTGCAGGTTTTCCTTCCGAAGAGTACAGTTCAATGCAAAGGGTGATTCACTTAGCCCTAGCTAGGAAGAACTCAATTGTTTTGATCGTGATATTGGCGCGTGGATGCTAGGAATGGGGTGTCGTGAAGTAGATGATTATGTTGTTATAGCCTTGAATCATAACACATGCTCATTTCTAATGGGACATCATGCACACCAGCAATTCATGTGCTCATATTAAAACCCCACTATACAGAGCTAGTAGGGGTTCTGATGTTTCAAAGCAGTTATTTTTGGAATATATGTATATTTGAAATTGTTTATAAAAATCCCATTCTAGGATTCGGGTAAGAGAGTGAAACCGAATGATGCGGCCGCTGTAAATCTCTGCTCCTTCATCTATTGAATCAACATGTTACTCCCTGTAGATGTAGCTCATGTTGCATTGAATCGCGTTAAATCGGTGTTATTTATGCGTTTTTATTTGTTTGATCTTTGCTTGATATCCATAACTAAATAGTACTGGAGAGAGGTTCATTTGACATCTATTCTTCTGAGATCTGCTGATTGATCAAAGAGATGACAATGAATGGTATGAAGATCGACAAATTCACTGGAAAGAACAATTTCAACAAATATATGAAGATGTGCACCATATTGAAGCAACATGGCAGCTGGATGTCTCTATCTAGAAAGTGGCCTGCTACAATGGATGATGATGATGTTTATGGTGAGCATTAGGAGAAAGCACACACAATGATCCAGTTCTGTAGGATGGATGAGGTTCTACTGGAAATTACAAGCTAACATAGTTTGGAGGGTATTTGAGTGAAGTTGGAGTCTTTTTACATGTCAAAGATGAACAAATTGTATTTGGAGCATCACCTATACTTTCTCTGCATGAAGGAAGGTACACCTCTAAATGATCGATGAGTTAAATACAATTTTGATGGATTTGAAAAGTATCAAGTCCAAATAGAAGAAGTTGCTAGAATAATGTTATGTTTTTTACCCCTTTCGTATGAGAAATATGTCAACTCTTGTTTCATCAATAGTGATACACTCATGCTGGAAGAATTCATATCGTAACTCCGCGCTAGAGAACTCAGACAAAAGGTAATTGGAGAAGTCCAAGCCAAGGGTCTAATGGAGAGGAGGTCTGAGAAAATCCCCAAACCCCTTCCGCAGGTAAACAATAAGGAATATTTCAAGTCCAATTGTAAAACCATGAGATGGATAGATCATTTGTCATTACTATAAAGAACCAGGCCATTGAAAATTTTAATTATCAAGAAAGGAGCTTGTCTTAAGGGAAACATTCAATTGATGCCGCTGGAAAGGAAGAGTTGAATTTTGATATAGATCTGATATAATCTATTGTTGATAGAGCATGTCTTGGTGAAGAAAGAGTGTTGGATTTATGCTGCTCAACCATGTGTCCTAACTTGGACTGGATCTCCACACATGAGAATCTTAATGGTGGAAATATCTTAATGGTAAATGCATGCTTTGCAAAACAGTTTGCATTAGCTCTATTCAGATTAGGATAAAAAGGGGCCGCCCGGTGCACAAAGCATCCCCGCGCAGCTAGGGTCCGGGGAAGGGTCCCACCACAAAGGTGAAATGTAGGCAAACCTTCTCCTGCATTTTGCAAGAGAGTGCTCTCAGGACTCGAACCCGTGACCTCAAGGTCATTCGACAACACCTTAACCGGTGCCCCAATGCTCCCCTTCTTTTATTCAGATTAGGATGCACGATGATATATTGATATTACAAGGACACTAAATGATGTTCAACATGTCCCATAATTGAAGAAGATTCTGAATCCAACACTCACTCTTCGAAGGTATCCTGATAATCAATATAAAAAAATTTACATAACCCAAGATTGTAAGGATCGAAATCCGAGGTGAGATCGTTTCGAGGTTGGATCGAATCAGATCGTAAGATCGGATCAGATCGTAAGATCGGATCGAGGATCGTAAGATCCTGTAACAGTTAAGACTTCAAAAATATGAAATTAAAGCCTGAATCACTTCTTGAACCTAAAACATTCTTTGTAGACTTTTTATTAATGGGCTTGGTACCTGATTCGAAGCAGACATCTAAAAAACACAGTAAAACAAATAATGTAATCCCAATGAAATGAACAATCATCGAGTTAAATAGCATAAAATCTGGAAGTTTGAGCTAAAACTTAGCAAAAGTGCAAAACAGAGACATTGTAATGAGTAATGACATAACAGTATAAGTGTATAACACATAGGAATAAAAATAGAAATGAAAGGCTAAACATGAAAAAGAGAAATGAACTCAAGTCTAAAACAGTAAAACCCGAGAAATAGATTAGTGAGAATAAACATAAAAAATTCATGAATGAGAAATTCTGACAGTGGACTACTCTCAAAATCCTTAACCACAAAAATATCATGAAATTACAATAAAAATGCCCGAATGAAGACGGTCGGGGCTCACACAGTCGTCCAACGTACCTGGGGTCTTGGAGTGCTACTTTCGAGGTTGGTCGACGCTTGCACGAAGAGAAGCAGGTTGCAGGGGGCGGGGGCTCGCATGAAGAGAAGCAGAGGGGTCAGCCAGTGCTCGCACGAAGAGAAGCAAGCTGCATGGGGCAGAGGCTCGCACGAAGAGAAGCAGAGGGGTTGGTCGACGCTCACACAAAGAGAAGCAGGCACTTCTTCGTGCTCGCACAATCCGACAGTCGCACGAAGACATGGAATATAAGAGAATTGGATGTTGCGGCTGGAGCCTGACAGGGAAATAGTCAAGCAAGATATGTTTAGTAAGAGGCATATTCTTTTATTACGTGAAGGGGCACCTATTTTATTGGGCGGATCCGGATCTACTGAATTGGGTCGGGATCACGATCCAACCAATCCTACGATCCGGATTGTGATCCCACCCATAGATGGACTATGTTCGATTCCGGATAAGATCCGATTGATTTACAAAATTTGGATCGTAGGATTGTGCGATCCTACGATCCGGATCGCGATCATGACAACCATGCCTACACCCAATACTTTTCTACCAAGGAGCAAGATTGATCATTTTCCATAATTTTCTACCTAGGAGGAAGATTAACCATTGCCCATAATTTTCTTCCTAGGAGGAAGATTAACCATTTCCCATTATTTTCACCGACACCCAATAAATTTTTACCTAAGAGGAAGATTAACCATTTCCCATGACTGTTTTTTCTCGAGTCTTCATTTTTCCTACCATAACACCATGCTGCTTGGGAACCTTAAGTTCTCCCTACCAAGTTTTTGTTCCTCATTTTGTATGAGTTTGTTGAAATAAGTGACTGGGGAGAGGGTAAATCGTTTCTTTCTTTCGTTTCACTATTAGTTGAATTAATTGGATTCAAGTTGATAGGTTCATAGAACCCACTCTGAGTTATTATGATATTAATGATAATCTCATCATTCACCTAAAGCGTTTCAAATCCATCATCCTACGTCAGAGTAGGAAAAATAGGACTGGAAAATCCACCAAGAGCACCTGTCTTGATAGCCTTAGGGAGCAACTCTAATTTTTTTTCATTGACCTCCAAGGTGCTTACACTTGTTTTCCTCCCCTCCTATATATGAGAATTATAAAGCAAAAGGAAAAGAAGGAAAATTACAACTACTACTCACGAAATACGACATATCAATACATATCAAATACAACACGACTCAAAGGGAATATTACAAATTCATGAAATAGGAAAATAACATGCCATTAACTAGTCGACGACGCTCAGACTTAAGTGCATCCACATGCGCTTGGGGGTCTCTGGTGGGCTCCGTAACAATGCTGCCATCAAGGAAATATGCCTTGTTCATAAGGCTATGCTTTTTACCATGAGTCTTGTTTCTAACATTAAACTGTATACTATAAAGAGATATCAGGAGTAGGGTTGTAAATAGTGTTGTTGCTTAGCCACTCCTCTATTCTCTTATTTTTCACTGGAAGTTTTTTTTGGTTCCTGTTCTCTAAAGGGTCAATTTTTACATTGTTTTTTATCATTATTTACTTAATCAGTTTTAAGCGGACATGTTGCAAATTATATGTCTATTTAAGGAATAACCATATTTATTTATGTTTTAAATCTTCAAAGGGCATGAGTACATATCTAGGAGCAGCTCCAATTGTTCAATGCCTGGAGAGATACAAGCCAAACCTTATTATTACTTCGAGGGTTGCTGACGCTGCATTATTTTTAGCTCCCATGGTATGTTAACTGGTGCCTTTTCTTCAATCTGACGATCCATTTTATTTTTTTGATTTAGCTATATTCGGTTCAAATAATTGGCGCATCCATCACGTGGTTTTCTTTAATTTTGTCTACTTTCAACATGGAAAATACCTTTCAACATCACTATGAGGTATACGGTAACAATCATTGCCTTTAGAAAGCGTTTAAACTATACCCAAGAAGAATTCTTTAAGCCTTAAATAGACTTTTTAATTTATACTTTTCCTTTGATTTGAGAGCTAGAGAACCTTGTGAGAACTTCCATTAAGACTTCTACAAGGAGATCTCTATGTACAAATGCATTTTTAATATCAAAATGATACAAGAGCCATGCTTTACAACTCACGATAAAATAATTTGGATTGAGTTCATTTTGACAACATAAGCAAATGTCTCCAAATAGTCAATCCAAGCACATCATTTAGCAGCTAGCCTCACTTTATATATTACAATGCTTCCATCTAAAACTTGTTTAATCGTGAAGACACATCTATTGTTATGCTACCGCTACAACTATTGGAGAAAACTAGAAAATACGAGTAGACTAGTGAAGAAGAAGATGACGGCTAGGGTTAGAGAAGAAAGAAACCTGAAATATGATCTTTGATACTCCAAAAGAGGGAGCCCCGGGTTTATTAATACCCGGGGGTCCAAGTGGGGGCCGACCGGCCCCCATAGGGGTTGAACCGGGTGGTTCAACCCCTCTTCCTTTGTTATTTACTGGATGGGGGCTGAACCGGATGGTTCAGCCCCGTTGTCTTGCGTAGGCTCCTTGCGACGCCGCGCATATGTGTGCCCCGAGAACTGTAAAGGGTGCGGCGGCGTAACATTCCCTTCCCCATCAAAAGTCAGCTTGTCCTCAAGCTGGAAATCGGGAAAACGCTCGCGAAACTCCAGCAAGTCCACCCAAGAGTTGTGGGTAGCATCCAACCGATTCCACTTGACAAGCACCTCTGGCCGATATTCCATACCGTGCTTCCTCCATTTAATCATCAGAACTGACTCGGGTGACGGCCGTAGTTCTCCACAACTGGTGGCATCGGGGAGAGTCGGGCTAGACTGCACTGTGCTGCCCAACCTCTTCTTCAGCACAGAGACATGAAACGTAGGGTGTATGCGAGAGCCCTCTGGAAGAGCCAAGGTGTAAGCCACGGGTCCCACCCGTCGAATGATCCGAAAGGGGCCGTAGTAACGCGGGGCCAGCTTCTGATTTGCCCGACGGGCGACTGATAACTGGCGATACGGCTGAAGTCTGAGGAACACTTCATCTCCCACTGCAAATTCCCGCTCAGTGCGGTGTTTGTCGGCCTGAGTTTTCATACGCTCCTGAGCTGTCCGAAGATTGTCCCGCAAAAGGGACAATGTCTGGTCGCGATCGCGAAGAGTCCGATCGACTGCGGGGAGAGCGGTGCTGGCCGGTTCGTAAGAGAGCAGAGTGGGCGGAGGTCGGCCGTAAACCACCTCAAATGGCGTGAGCCGGCTGGCGGTATGGAAGGATGTGTTGTAACAATACTCAGCCCAATGCAGCCATCGGGTCCATGTGCGTGGCTCATCCATCACAAAACAACGCAAGTATGTCTCGACCCCTCTGTTCAGGACCTCCGTCTGACCGTCTGTCTGCGGATGATTGGCGGTGCTCATGCGGAGAGTAGTACCCTGAAGTCGGAATAGCTCCTGCTAGAAACTGCTGATGAAGACCGGGTCACGATCATAAATGATGGAACGAGGGATCCCGTGCAACCGAACAATCTCCCGGGCAAACAGGTCAACGACTGTCTCCCCCGAATAGGGATGACCGAGGGCCAGAAAATGTCCATATTTGGACAGCTTGTCCACGACCACCAGAATGACGGACTTGCCTTGGGACTTGGGCAACCCGTCAATGAAATCCATGGACACCGTATCCCAAACCTGATGAGGAATAGTTAAAGGTGTGAGCAGGCCGGCCGGGGCTGTGGTTTCATACTTCTGACGCTGGCAAATATCACACTCCCGAACAAACTGCTGAACATCGCGGCGCATGCCCTTCCAAAAGATGTTCGCGCGAAGCCGCTGCAACGTGCGAAGGAGACCTGCGTGTCCGCCGGTCGGCGAAGAATGGAACTCCCTCATCATAGTAGTACGCCATGCCGACGTGGCGGGAATGACGAGGCGACCGTGATAGTACAAGTGGTCCCCCTGTAGGTGGTAGCCGGCCTCAGTAGTCTGCCCTCGCTGCAATGCCTCAAAGATGACCCGCAAATCGGGGTCCTGGTACACCTCTGTCTGTATCTCTGCCAAGGAATCAATCACAGGCCCAGAGATGGCGGCCATAGTCTGCTCTGGAAGGCGAGATAGTGCATCAGCAACCGAATTCTCCCGCCCTTGCTTATACACAATCTCATAGTCATAACCCAATAGCTTTGTCAACCACTTCTGCTGTAAGGGCGATGCCAACCGCTGCTCCAAAAAGTGCTTGAGACTCTGGTGGTCCGTCCGGACCTGAAAATGTCGGCCTAGGAGGTAGGGACGCCACATGGCGACCGCGTGAATGATGGCGAGCATCTCCTTCTCGTATGTCGAGAGCCCCAAGGTCCTGGGGGCAAGAGCCTTGCTGAAATATGCTAACGGCCGGCCCTCCTGCATGAGGACCGCACCAATGCCGACGCCAGATGCGTCCGTCTCCACCACAAAATCTTTGGAGAAATCCGGAAGAGCCAGTACGGGCGTGGTAGTCATAGCCCTTTTGAGGGCCTGAAATGCCTCCTCAGCCTCCGCCTGCCACCGGAAAGAGTCCTTCTGCAACAACTGGGTCAATGGTCGAGCGATCTTTCCATAGTCTTTTACGAACCGGCGATAGTAGCCGGTCATCCCGAGAAAGCCGCGCAAGGCCCGGATCGTGGTGGGCTGCGGCCAGTTCACCATGCTGTCGATCTTCCCCGGATCCGCCCGAACGCCATGAGCGGAGACCAAGTGTCCCAAGTACTCTACCTCCGCCTGCCCGAAAGAGCATTTGGAGCGCTTGGCGTACAACTGGTGCTCCCGCAAAATGTGAAGGACATGGTGAACATGCTCCCGATGCTCATCCCAGCTCCTGCTATAGATCAGAATATCATCAAAGAAAACTAACACGTACCGGCGAAGCAGTGGTCGGAAAATCTCGTTCATGACCGCCTGGAAGGTGGATGGAGCGTTGGCCAGCCCAAACGGCATCACCAGAAACTCATAGTGACCGTCGTGAGTGTGGAACACCGTCTTGTGGATGTCCTCCTCCCGCATCCGTATCTGATGGTAACCGGACCGAAGATCCAGCTTGGTGAAGAGGCTGGCGCCATGCAGCTCGTCTAGCAGCTCCTCGATCATCGGAATGGGTAATTTGTCTTTAATGGTGGACTGGTTCAGTCCCCGGTAATCGACACAGAACCGCCATGATCCATCCTTCTTTTTGACCAAGATGATCGGAGAGGAGAACGCACTGGTGTTGGGTCTGATGATGCCGGAAGACAGCATCTCTTGGACGCTGCGCTCTATCTCCGCCTTCTGAATGTGAGGGTACCGGTACGGACGAATATTCGTCGGGTCTGCTCCTGCCTTCAGCTGAATTTGATGATCTCGAAATCACGACGGTGGTAGAGAGTGTGGCTCCTGGAAAATATCATCAAACTGGGTCAATAAATCCTGCATCTGGGATGGCTCTGATGTCGGTCCCCGAGCCTCGACGCCCAACACCATGGCCATCATGCCGCCCTCCTCCTCCATCCTCTGCAGGCTCCGGAGAGAGATCTCCTTAAGCGGAGACGATCGAATCCCATGCAGGCAATGTTCCGTCCCCAGGTGCGAAAACTCCAGCGTCATCTTCTCCCAATCAGTAGTGACCCGCTTAAGCTGGCGGAGCCACTGTACGCCCAACACCATATCCGACCCCCGAATCGGCAAGAGGTAGACATCCGTCTGGCACACATAGCCCTGTATGCGCAACTCTACCCCTTTCAGCAGGCCCTCACACCTCAACTTGCTGTCGTCGGCAACCATAACCTGAAATGAAGCCTCCTTGTCAACTGCATGCCCAACCTTCCGTGCCGCCGCAGGAGTGATAAAGTTGTGGGTGCTCCCACTATCTATCAGAATAGTCACCCTCTCCTGTCCCAGCTTCCCCGAAATCCGTAACGTGAGTGGGGCTGAGCATCCTTCCATGGCCTGAAGGGATACTCCAAACTCCGCCAGATCCCAGCTATCCACCTCCTCACCACTGATAGGCTCCTCCTCGTCATCCTCCTCCCTCAGCATAAAAACTTGCACCTTCTGACACCTATGTCCCGACATGTACTTGTCGTCGCAGTTGAAACACAACCCTTTTTCCTTCCTGACCTGCAGCTCTGGCCACGTCAGTCGTGTCACCGTCGGTCGTCCTGCCAGTGGCGGCTCACGTCGCCCCGCTACTGGGGCTGCTGGTACTGCTGGTGCTCGCAATGCCCCTCGGGTCCGTTGGCGGTTGAACCGCTCCTCCTGTATCCTGGCTAGACTGATGGCATGGCTCAGACTGTAAGGCATATAGGCGTGGACTTCATCTCTCAAGTGATCCTTCAGCCCAGAAACGAAACAGCTGAGGAGGGTCTTCTCTTCCCAATTGACCATGTTGGCCAGGCGCTCAAACTCCGTGCGATACTCCATCACTGTCCCCTTCTGTCGGAGTTTCTGTAGCGTGGCCTCCACATCCTCGTACTCCAAGGGCCCGAAGCGGGCCGAGAATCCCTCAACAAAATACTCCCATGGTGCATGGCCATAGTTCCGAACGAACCATTGCGCCCACTGGTACGCGTCCTCCTCCAGGTGAAACGACGCCAACTGTACCCATTGGTCCTTGGGTATCTCCTGATATGTGAAGAACAACTCGGCCTTCTGGACCCACTCCAGCGCGTCGCCGCCTCGGAATTTCGGAAAATGCATCCGAGTTGGCTTGGGTTGCATGTATGCCCGCTGGTTTGCTCCCCCATTCCTCCCGAACTCTGGATCGTGCCATGCTGGCCTGACTGGTTCCGCCGCGAAGTTCGGGTGCCCATAATAATCCTGTTGGAGTCCCCCACCATATCCCCCTCCGATCGGAGGGCCATCCTCCTCAAAAAAGTGTCTGGGAGGCTGTCCCCTCCACTGTTCGCCTTGTCCACCCCTCGGTTGAGCCCCTAGTGCTGGAGGCCTAGGCAGGAACCCATTTCCGACTCCATTCGGACCCCCCATGTGCAGCGGGGGTCGAAAAAACTGCTCCGGAACTCCAAAAGGCCGGCCGACGGCCATTCCGGCGACCCCACCGCCGGCAACCACCCTCCCTGGGCCGGACCACCCCCCGGTGGACTGTTGATGGGGGTGTGGTCCCTGGCCAAGCCCCTGCCAGGCGGCAGGAGGCCCCGCTCCCAATCCGGGCAGAAACAGGCCGATCGGACCTGTAGGGCTCGGCAAAGTTGCTGCCGGCCCCAGGCCGGTTGGCCGGCCTGTTTCCGGTCCCAGGCCGCCGTAGGGCACCGTCCCCGGCCCTCCCGTGGTACCTCCGGTGGCCGACGGTGATGCATGCAACGTTTCCCCCATGAAATCTCTTTGCTCCGTCGATTTTCCACGTAGGTTTTGCGTTATCAACGCTTTGAGTTCGTCCATGCGTCCCTCCATACGTTCTTCCAGATTTTTTGTTGAGTTTTTAACTTGTTCTTCGATTCCGGCCACCGAATCCGTCAAGGCGGCATTGTTCTCCTTGATGGTGGCCAAGCGTGCCATCTCCGCTTCCGTGCGAGTGACCATGGTCGCAGGAAAGGTGCTCTGATACCAAATGTTATGCTACCGCTACAACTATTGGAGAAAACTAGAAAATACGAGTAGACTAGTGAAGAAGAAGATGACGGCTAGGGTTAGAGAAGAAAGAAACCTGAAATATGATCTTTGATACTCCAAAAGAGGGAGCCCCGGGTTTATTAATACCCGGGGGTCCAGGTGGGGGCCGGCCGGCCCCCATAGGGGTTGAACCGGGTGGTTCAACCCCTCTTCCTTTGTTATTTACTGGATGGGGGCTGAACCGGATGGTTCAGCCCCGTTGTCTTGCGTAGGCTCCTTGCGACGCCGCGCATATGTGTGCCCCGAGAACTGTAAAGGGTGCGGCGGCGTAACATCTATATTCCTGTACCTTCTTTTCTTCTAGAAATTATTTTCCAGGTTCAGTTCTTCTTCAGTGCTTTGTTCTCTTTATTCATGTGAAAGTTTGAAAATAAAATTTATTTTTATATCAATCTAGTTTATTAAATTGAGGCTTTCCTTTTTATATAAAGTAGATGAAGAGAAATAATCTCCATTAGGAGATGTGAGACTAAATACAAGAGAGATGAAGAATATACAATGAACCCTTATTTTGGGCTTTTACAATTGAGTTTTAACACTCCCCTCAAACTGAAGCATATATATCAATCATTCCCAGCATGGTACTGTTATGCTCACACATTCGTCGAAGCGAACCCCCCTCGTCAGAATCATCAGGCGTGCGTATGGAGTAGAAAAACTCCATAGTTAAGCATGCTCGGGCGAGAGTAGTATTGGGATGGGTGACTTTTATGAACTTGCTAGGGAAGAAGGAGAGATCTTGAGAGAGGCTAAGGAGAAGAGGAAGAAATCAAGGTTTGAGAGGAGAGGGAGGAGAATACCTTCAGAATAATGATTGTTTGCCTCCGCATGAAGGGGACCCGGGTTATATACTCACCCGGGTCCTGAGGGGGCCGACCGACGTTGGTTCACCCCCCCCCCCCAACCGATTAATTAGAAGTGTGGGGCTAAACCGCCGGTTCATCCCTATTGTTGTTTGTGCCCTCCTTCATACGACGGCTGTAGTGTTGTCCGGCGAAGCGACCCAAGGGGGCGTAACATTCCCCTCTCCTTCAAAAATCAGTTTGTCCTCAAGATGAAAGTCCGGATAAAGCTCCTTGAATTCCGTCATGTCAACCCAAGTGTTGTGTGCCGCCGTCATATGCTTCCATTTGACCAAGATTTCAGGACGATACTCATTGCCCCGTTTCTTTCATTTAATCATCAGAACCTGTTCGGGCAGGGGCCGCAACTCGCCTGCTGTGGTGACTTCTGGTAAAAGTGGGCTAGCTTGTACGGACTCGCCGATTTTCCGCTTGAGTACAGACACATAGAAGGTCGGATGTATACGTGACCCTTCTGGTAAAGCTAAGGTGTAGGCCACGGGTCCTACCCGACGGATAATGCGGAATGGGCCATAGTAGCGCGGTGCCAGCTTCTGATTCGTCCGATGGGCCACCGAGAGTTGCCGATAGGGCTGGAGCTTGAGGAAGACCTCCTCGCCAACTGCAAATTCTCGCTCAGTGCGGTGCTTGTCTGCTTGGAGCTTCATACGATCTTGTGCTGCGCGAAGGTTGTCCCTGAGTGTAGCCAGGGTACGATCGCGGTCCCGTAACGCCCGATCCACTGCCGGCAATGCTGTGCTTCCTGGCTCATAACTGCTCAACGAGGGAGGTGCACGACCGTAGACTGCCTCGAAGGGAGTAATCTTGCTGGCGGAATGGTAAGCCGTATTGTAGCAGTACTCGACCCAATGTAGCCACCGGGTCCATGTCCGAGGTTCGTCCATCACAAAGCAACGGAGGTAGGTCTCCACTCTGCGGTTGAGCACCTCTGTCTGGCCATCTGTCTGGGGGTGATTTGCGGTGCTCATGCGCAGACAAGTGCCGTGTAGGCTGAACAACTCTTTCCAAAAATTACTCACAAACGTAGGGGTCCCGGTCCGAAATGATGGCGCGCGGGATGCCGTGAAGCCGGACGATTTCCCGCACAAACAGATAAGCTACGAACTCGCCGGTGTAAGGATGGCTCAATGCCAGAAAATGCACATATTTGGAGAGTTTGTCCACCACAACCAAGATCACGGATTTGCCCTGCGACTTGGGCAATCCGTCAATAAAGTCCATAGAAACCGTGTCCCATATGTGCTGAGGTATCTCCAGGGGAGTGAGTAGGTCTGCTGGTGCTGTAGTCTCATATTTTTGCCGCTGGCAGATGTCACACTGCTGAACGAACTGCTGAACATCTTGCTTGAGGCCCTTCCAAAAAACATTTGCCCGTAGGAACTGGAGTGTCCGTAGTATGCCGACATGTCCACCGGTAGGTGAAGAGTGAAACCCGTGGAGCATAACCGTCTTCCATGGACGAACTCCATAGCCATCTGATCCCAGTCAAAAGTTACCCGTCTCAGCTGTCGTAGCCAATGTACTCCCAACACCATGTCCGAACCTCGGATCGGCAATAAGCAAACATCAGTATGCCCGGTGCCCGAAGCTCCACCCCTTTCATCACCCCTTCACACTGCAATTTACTTCCATCTGCCACCATGACGTGGAAAGCCGCACCTCGATCTATATCGTACCCTGCCTTCTGAGCCACAGCGGGGTGGATGAGGTTGTGAGTGCTCCCGCTGTCTACCAAGATCGTCACTTTCTCCCGACCGACCCTTCCTGCCATCCGCATAGTAAGGGGGGCGTTACACCCTTCCATCGCCTGTATAGAGACCCCGAACTCTGTCAGGTCTAACTCCTCCAGGTCGGCCTCGGTCGAATCCTCCTCCTCGGCTTCGTCGCGTAACATGAAAACTTGCACCTTCTGGCATTTGTGCCCCGGGTCGTATTTCTCATCACAGTTAAAACACAGTCCCTTCTCCTTCCGAGCCTGCAACTCAGGCCATGTCAATCTAGTAACGGTGGGCCGGCCAGCTGCCAGGGTATCCCGTCGTACTGGAGTCGGAGTCACGACCGCACGGGTGGTGGTGCGGCTCCGCTGTCGAGTGAATCGCTCCTCTTGTATCCTTGCGAGGCTGATGGAATGGCTGAGGCTGCGTGACATGTAAGCCTGGACCTCGTCTCTCAAGTAGTTCTTCAGTCCTGAAACAAAGCAACTCAGGAGCGTCCTCTCTTCCCAGTTCACCCGATTGGCTAGTCGCTCGAAGTCGGTACGGTCGTACCCCTTTGTCGAAGCTTCTGCAGCGTTGCCTCGACGTCTTCATATTCTAGCGGCCCAAAATGGGCTGAGAATGCCTCCACGAACTCCGCCCAAGGAGCATAAGCGCGACCGCGTTGGAACCATTTAGTCCATTGGTAGGCGTCATCTTCCAGGTGGAAGGCTGCCAACTGGACCTATTGCTCCTCGGGAATCTCCTGATAATCGAAAAACAACTCTGCCTTCTGCACCCATTCCAAAGCGTCCCCGTCTGCTCAGAACCTCGGGAAATTCATCCGAGTCCGCTTTGGCTGCATATATGCCCTTTGGTGGGCCATCCCGTTTCCCCCAAGATCATGGCCCGCTGGCCATCGTTGCTCGCCCGGTTGGAAGGGTGGCCTCTGTGGTGCTGCAGTCGACATTCCCATCTGGCCCGCACGAGGGGGTAATCGCCCGCGATCCGGCCCATTGACCGTATGCTGTCCTCTGCCCCACTGATGGGCCATAGGTGGCCTCTCCTGCCATAGATTCCCATTGCCGTATCGGCGTATCCCGTAGGAGGGGAAAAACCCTGTGGAAGTGGTAAAATCCCTGCCACGCCTCCGATCGGGACCGCGTTCGCTCCCGTGGGCCGAAACGAACCCTCTCCCTGTCCTGGGAGTCGCCAAGAGTGCTGCTGTTGACTTCCGACCCCATTCCAGGCCGACTGACCCCCTCCCAGGCCGATCGGCCCCGCGTGTCTCCAGGCCGGTTGTAACAGGCCTCCAGCTGCCCCCCGGTGGCCGCCACGACGTCCCCGCGTGTCTCCGAGGATGCGTCCCCCGACCGGCAGTGCGGGCCGCCGAACCTGGCGGGATCGGCGTCGAGCCCGACTCCGCCTATCGATCCCGATCCGGGGTTGAACCCGCATGCGAGTCACGATCCGACGCCCTGCTGCATCCAGCCTCCCGATCCTGTACCGTGGGGTTGCATCGACGGCTAATACGAGGCATCGGCCTCGGACCCGTCCCCCACGGTGGTCTTCCCTTTCAGATTTTGCACGAGAATGGCTTTGATCTCCTCCATGCGAGTGTCTAAACGTTCCTCCAGATTTTTTTGGGAGGATTTTACTTGTTCCTCGATTGCCGCCACCGTATCCGCCAATCCTACATAATTTTCTTCGAGAGATGCGGGTTGCCCGACTTCGGCCTCGGTCCGTGTCACCATCGTCGCAGGAACGATTCTCTGATACCAAATGTTATGAACTTGCTAGGGAAGAATGAGAGATCTTGAGAGAGGCTAAGGAGAAGAGGAAGAAATTAGGGTTTGAGAGGAGAGGGAGGAGAATACCTTCAGAATAATGATTGCCTGCCTCCTCATGAAGGGGACCCGGGTTATATACTCACCCGGGTCCTGAGGGGTCCGACCGGCCCCCTCCAATGGGGCTGAACTGTTGGTTCAATCCCCCCCCCCCCCCCCCCCCCCCCCCCAGCCGATTAATTAGAAGTGTGGGGCTGAACCGCCGGTTCAACCCTCTTGTTGTTTGTACCCTCCTTCATACGGCGGCTGTAGTGTTGTCCGGGGAAGCGACCCAAGGGGGGCGTAACAGTGACCTCCTTGGAAGTCTCTGTGTTGCCCGCTTAACTGGAGTTTCCCTCATCAAAGGAGGTCTGCGGTTAGATACCCAACCTCAACAACCCGTCATTTGAAATTAGCGGCTGCGGCCAATCAGATCCGTGGAGATGGGTTGGGATCACTGGTCTGCAGACCTGTAGCGCACCCACAGTTGGTTGGGGCGTTACATCCTATTTAGCTTGGCTTGTGTTATTCTCAATAGTCATGACCAATATGTTGATTGCCTCCATGGGTGTTAGAACCTAAGCCTCCTAGGTGGAGGGGTGAGGATCTATATTAAGCGTACATTGCTATGAGTGTTTCCCAACACGAGCCTAAATTCTCATATGCAGGGTGTTTGAACTCTAAAACTTGGACTTATTTTTAATTATGATGATGTCGAAGGGGGCCTTTGATCTTAGTGTTGCTTTGATCTCATGCTATTTTTTTTGGAGCAGCCATCACAAGGAGAAGCATGTAGTCCTGCATCACCGCCAGAAATCGCAAGAGCACCTTCTCTGCATTGACCTAGGGTTCAAGCATAAGTACTCCTTGTTTCAAACATATTTAGCAGTGTGCATACATCTCTAACTTTTTTTAATTATAAATTTTTTTGGGATGATTTAAACTCCATGTCTCCTTTTTAGGAGGTCAAAAGGCAATACCACTTGGCCACATACCCTGTGGTAAATCACAGAGATAGTTTGTTTTACTATTTCTAGGAGTAAAATAGTTTTGAAGGAAGCTCGTCTTCATTGGCAATTCCATCTTAACCTTAATGCCGCTGCAATTTTATGGTTTCATAACAGACTGCTGATGATCTTACAATAGTGTAAATGTGTAATATTGTTGCGCTATTCATTAAAGAAATGGAATTATATTAAAACATTATGTTTTATTTATAAAGCGAACATAAGTTGATGAGCAAAATTCAAAACCATTGTATTCCAAAAAGAGACCTTACATGTACCTATATAGGACCCGGAAATATAAAAAGGACAAAAACGCCCCAAAGGAAGAAATACAATAATAACTACTTGTAAATAATAACTCTAAACTCAACTACATACACCGGACAATTGTCTTTGATTTCATATTTTGGACATATTTACTTCATTTTCAGGTGTATGAATTAGGTTGGGATTGGAATGACTACAATCAATTAGCCCAGGGTACCCTAGCTGGACATCTCCTTGAGTGTGGCTGTCAACTTACTGGAGGGTACTTTATTCATCCAGGTATACCCTTTTGCTTGATTCCTAACATTATGTTGTTTGCTACTTTATGTTTTCATTTGGAATTGTTTACAATATGCTGTATAATACTCACCTTTCACAGGAGACATTCATCGAGATATTTCTTTTGAGCAATTTTTAGATTTATCCCTTCCATTTGCTGAAATTGATTATGAAGGAGAAGTATATGTAGCAAAAGCTGATGACAGTGGAGGTGTTTTAAACCTCAGTACTTGTGCTGAGCAGCTACTTTATGAAGTTGGGGATCCCAGTTCCTATATTACTCCTGATGTGGTGAGAGATTTTGGAGTTATCAGCCATGAATTGCTTAATATCAGGACGATGCATCGAATGTAAAGATAAACTTGACAGGTTATTGACTTGAGGAATGTTTATTTTTTCTCATTTACGGATGACCGAGTCCGCTGTCATGGAGCTAAACCAGGCACTATTAGATACCCTGACAAACTTTTGCGGCTTACTCCATCAGTAAGTTACTTTCAATACCATGATTTTTTTACCTTACACGTATCTTATCTTCAACATCAAGAGTTTCATCAATTTAAAGATTTGCAACTATCTACAAACAATTAATTGTCCCATTATTTTATTTATTTCTCAGTCACCTTATTAGATATTTGTACTCTTCAATGGCAATGGAGTAATAGAAGCAATTACTTTTCATCACTTTACTGTAGGTAAAGGGCTCAGGGTAACTGCATTTCCTCTGTTAGGGTACTCTCCTCATCAAGTCAGACGAAAACTCTCTCATTCCTAATTTAAGTATATCGTCAGTAAACACA
Source organism: Dactylorhiza incarnata (assembly GCA_033032865.1). Taxonomy (NCBI): domain Eukaryota; kingdom Viridiplantae; phylum Streptophyta; class Magnoliopsida; order Asparagales; family Orchidaceae; genus Dactylorhiza; species Dactylorhiza incarnata. Next base: position 5,473,754 of record JAWHQI010000085.1, read on the forward strand.
TCACAACCTAGCCCTTTGGTGAAGACATCCACCAATTGATCTTTGGAATGAATAAATGAGTGATGACGTTCTCTTTGTCAAGATGATCTTTGATAAAATGTTTGTCTACTTTCACATGCCTAGTCCTATTATGTTGAACAAGATTGTGAGCTATGCTGATGACAACCTTATCATCACAACACAATGGGAAAGACTTGAGTTCAATGATTTCTAGGTCTTGCAGAATAGATGCCAACCACAGTCCTTCATAGAGACCTTGTGAACTAGATATGACCATTACATTTTGCTTCTTGCTCCTCCATATTACTAGTTTACCTCCTACAAACGTACAATAGCCGGTGGTGGATTTTCTATCATCCCGACTTCCTGCCCAATCAACATTAGTGAGGGCTCTCATCCTCAAGTTGTTGTTTCTTAAGATATCTCAAAGCACGATGTGTTGCTTCTTGTTAATGCGCTCTTGGAGCATGCATGTGTCTGCTCAAAATCCCTACAATGTATATGATATCTGGACAAGTGCGTGACAAATATATAAATCTCCCGACCGGTCTTTGATAATTGGACACGCCAATCATATCACCATTTTTATCATTACTAATCTTGTGATATTCTTCGATGAGTGTCCACATGAGCTCAACCAAGCATCCATATTTCCTCCAGAAGATCCAAACCATTTTTCCTTCAAGAAATGAAGTACCTGACCCCGTCTTCGTTCCCAAGGAAGTACCTGAATTTATCTAGGTCTTTGACCTCAAATTCCTTTGACAACCGAGCTTTGAGAGTTGCAATATCATTAGTGACATCTCTTGTAACCACAATGTCATCCACGTAAACAATGAGAACAGAGATTTCCTGACCCCGTATCTTTACATAGTATGATCAGATTGTCCCTGTTTATAACAAAACTAGATCATCGTCTTGTAAAATCTTCCAAACCAGGCCCTCAGAGACTGTTTCGGACCGTATGACCACTTTATTTAATGGCACGCCATCCCTTGTTCTTTTTTTGTAAACCCATGAGGAAATTTCATATACATCTCTTCCTCCAACTCCCCTTGGAGAAAGACATTCATCACATTGAATTGGTGGAACACCCAACTTAGACAAGCAACAAGGGATAATAAGACTCGGACGGAGTCCATCTTGCCATCGAAGTAAATGTCTCTTGATAGCAACTCCTTGGGTCTGAATGTAGCCTTGATCCACCAATCTTGCTTTGTACCGCTCCACCATATCATCTTGATTTTGTTTCGCTGAGAATACCCACTTTGATCCAACCACACTCTTTCCCAGAGGAAGTTGGGAAATATCCCACATATGGTTCTTATCAAGTGCGAACATTTCCTCTATAACTTTCCTCCATTCAGATATCCCCAGTGCATCCTGCCAAGTCTTAGGAATATCAATCGAGGATAATGAGGTAATGAAAGCTAGATGTTCATGGGTAAGATTGTAGTATGAAACATAATTTGAAATATGATGAGTCATACACGATGTTTTGCCTTCAGAAGCTCATTAGGGAGATGAAGATAATCTCCAGAGTATGAGTTCGAGACATGCATTAGTAGAGGTGGAGCCATATGAACCTATGCTTGTGCTGAGGAGGAGTAACCTGGGTCTAAGTCTGAGGAGGAGAAGGAGATACAACAGGTGTGAGCTGGGTAATAGGTAGGGGAATGTCACTCATATGAATGTCTTCTCGCACCTTTTTAAGCTCACAATCTCACATGTATAACTTGTCTCCCCCTGATGAATATGGTATAAGCCATATTAGGAAAGCAGGACTCCCTTTCATGAAAGGTAACATATATGGTACAAAAAATACTATGCATTGGGGATGATAATACCGGTATCCCTTCGTGGTGGAGTATCCAATTAAGACATCTCTGGGCCCGAGGATCAAGTTTGTCCCTCTGAGATTGATGGATGCGGACAAAATAAACACACCCAAAATGTGGAAGAAGATGTGACGTATGAACCACGCAGTGGGTGGAGAGGCGAGCTATCAAAGTATCATAACCAAGAACTCTAGACGGAAGGTGATTGATAAGGTGCGCAACATTCAACATGACATCACTCGATAAAGCTTTGGTATGCACATGGTGGTGAGAACTGAGAAGTCACCGAGCAACCTCAAGGAGGTGTTTGTTTTTTCGTTCGACAACACCATTTTGAGTGGATGTGTGCACACATGTAGTCTGGTGAATAATACCATGATTATTGAGGTAGTAGCCAAACACCCCACTATCATCATATTCCCCCTCCCCTAATATCACTACGGAGTATGCGTTGAACTGGTTCACCATCATCTTGTGAAACACTTGAAAACACTCAAATACTTAACTCTTTCTTTTTAGGAGATAACCCATGTGGTACGAGAAAAACAATCAATAAAAATGACAGACAAACAAAGACCATTAAGATATAGAACATGGGAACGACCCCAAGCATTAGAATGTATTACATCAAATGGAAGCAAACTAGGAGAAGAGACATGAGAAATACTATGCCAAACATGCTTAGAATGTTCACAGACATCACAAGACAAATGTTTAATAGCAAACATAAACAATGGAGACAATTTTTGAAGATAAACATGAGACATATGTCCAAGGTATTGTCACCGAAAATTCTCGACAGTAGGACTGCAATCGATAGTGAATGGGAGAGCTTGAGCAGGGAACTGATGATCCAAGAAGTACATGCCCCCACGGTTCATACCACTGCCAATGTTCTGCTTCGTACCCAGATTCTAAAAAACACGAGCCATAAAAGAAGGTTACATAACAATTCAATGGTCTAGTATATCACTGATAGAAAGTAAGTTTTGAGGAAAAGAGGGAACGGACAGAACATAGGTAAGAGAAATAGAAGGGAAACACAAGATGCGATCCTTCCCAGCAATAGGGGACAAGGAACCTTTGTTTGAGATGATCTTGTCCCAACCAGACAAAGGAGTATAGGAGATAAAACCTGAAGAAGATCCGATATGATCTGTAGCATCAGAGTCAATGATCCAGTCAAGGGTTGTGGTGGAAGCAGCGTGAGCATTGGGTATACCTGAAGTAACAAAAGCAGTGGTGGAGATACCTGAAGATGAATCACCCTAGGATCGAAGCAGACATATGAGGGCATCAAGTTCATCAACAGTGAAGGTCCCAGAGGCACAGGGGAATGTAATAGCCCAAATGGAGACGCATGGATAATAGACTCCTCATATAACTCACTAGTATATGCAACATCGAAGAGGAGGAATACATTCATCAATAGAGAGCATTCCATGATCACATGCAAAGCCCAGTCACCACTCAAGAATACGCCAGATATTAATAAACCCTGATCCAAAAATTGAATAATATATAATCGCACTTAAGTGGAATGCAGTTATATGTTATTCGATCTACTGTGATCCTTGGTAGATCTTGCAACATTTGATCATGCCGTTGGCTCGTTACTAAGAAGAGGAGCTTTGGTCGACGACATGCCTGCTCCCCTGAAGTGAATCAAAATATTTTGTATGTATATGCTATCATTTCTTTTAGTAGACAATTTTTTAATAATTGAAATATGATAATGATATTTATTTTTCCCAAGTTAAGAAAATGAGTTTCATAATAATTATTAATAAAATAGGATTTTTATTTAAATAAAAATCATTTAACCGTTGGTAAATAATATAAATGGAAAGAAAGGAGGTTGGCTAGAAAAAGCAGCCAGATAGTATTTTCCAAATAAAATTATGTAATTTTATTTTTAGTGGCGCATCACAACTTTTTAGTTGCAATTTTTACAATTTTATCACCAACAATAATACAAACAAGGAGCGACATACTATGAACATGCCAAAAAATCTTTCGCTTTACTTGACACCATATTCTGGTACTACATGCTAAAACACAACTGATGTGAGACTATTTAGATTTTTGTGTTTCTAATAATGATTTTGTCATGATTCTGCAACAAATATTCAAGTTTCGCAGGACAAGCTATAAAACAATTATTCACTACCTTTGATGCAAAACCAAATAAGCAATGGGCATCATTAAGATGAAAGACTTGTAACTGATGTATGGTAGGCTGTGAGTGATGGATGCCCTAAAATGCGATCCTAAGTGGAATGCAGTGCACTTACTGATAAGTCCTAATGTGGATGCAAATGCACTAGACAATCCGATTAAATTTGCATTAAGTAATTAATTAAAATAAAATTAGGTCAGGAGCACATTCGTTCATAGATAATGTAATTGGAAAACAAACGATAATTAACAAGCAATTGAGGCGCAAATATTTTAAGCACACAACTAATAAATCTTGCAAATCATATGATTTCATGGAAACAAAACATATGACTTCGCACCCAACAAGATATAGTTCAAACACACAATAAAAAAAAATAAGAACACTAAACTACGACTTACACGTGCAGGCTTATGCGAAATCCGGCGGTATAGGAGGAACGATGAAGGGCAGGAAGGCTCTGGAGAAATCCCGGAAGTGTGCTGCTGGCAGTGGGGAGGACTGGGAAGGTGGCTTTTGTGGCGGAGGAGGTTGGGGAAGTGGTGGTTTGGTGCGGAGGAGGCTTGGCTGTGGTAGTTTGCGGCTGGTGGGGGCTGAGGAAGGGAAAAATGGTCGGGTAGGGTCTATAGGGGCTTGACGGTGGACTAGGTGGCTGTGGATGGAGGGGAAAGGGCCAGGAAAAGCGCCGGATAGATGGGAGAGGAGTGGAGCGAGACTGATCGACATGGCGTTGGGGGGAGAAGAGGTGGTTGGTGTCGACGTGAGAGGAAGAAGATGGGACTGTGGTTGCTGGATGAAGAAGACGTGGACTGCGGTGGGGAGATGTGGTTGAATGCGTTGTAAGAATACTCGAGGGCTGCGGTGGAAGGAAGCAATGGGGCTTGCGTCGTGCAGGGGCGTCGGGGTTAGCGACATTCGCTGATGGCGGAGCCGCAGAGGAGAGGGCAGCGGAAAAGGATGGCCTTGGAGTCGCACCAATGATCTCTCAGTGTCGCACCGGGAGGGGGGGGGGGGGCGCCGGGTTCCACTCTAGTATGAGGGGGAAAAAATGGGGGAGGGGGGAGGGAAGAGAAAGAAAAGAGGGGGAGGAGAAAGAAAGGGGGGGGGGGGGAGAAGGAAAGGGGGAGAGAGGAAGAGAAAAGAGGGAAAAGGAAGAAAAAAAATGGAGGGAGGGAGAGAGGAATGTTCTTTGCAGTGATAATTCTTATCACCGCGGCGACAATTTGGGTCTCCGCGGAGAGTCATTTGGATCTCCGCGGAGAGAGGAAGGAAGGGAGCCAAGTTCCTCTCCTTAGGTGAGGTCATGCGGTCATGAACGCGGTGGTTATGAACCATCGTTCGTGACCGCACGACCTCACCTAAGGAACTTCATCCATTTTTATGTTCAAAACTAGTTTTTTTTCATGATGGCGATCATAAGCATTATGTCAACCATACATTCTATAATGGTGGTGTTTTTGTCCAAACTCATCGGAGCAAAAACGGTAATAATTAATTGTTTACTGTGATCTTCCAAACTCACCGAAACATACATTCTCAGAGAATTCATTGTTGCTCTATTAATTAAAAATGGTTGCTTAGTGTGATCTTCTTTATAAATTTGTAAAATCAGCAGGCAGCAGTGCAACACCTCTTTACATCTTAAGGTATATTTTGTGCTTGCATGCTATGAAATAAGAGATTTTTTTGCTGTTAATTACATTCTAACAACAATAAAAATATTGCATGGGAACTGAAAATGTCCCAAAATCTACATGCCTCCTTCAAGGAACAACAATTAATGTACACAAGCAAACCATACACCCTTAAAGATTCTACCTTAAAATCACTCTTTGACTTTTGATTAAGGAAGCCGAGCAATGAAGAACATGTTGTAGAAACTCGTTCCGATGGATTTCATACCATATGCACCATCTTATAGTCATACTAGCCATTGATAGATTGTCTATCGAAGGCACAACACTCCATTGGATTGCCTACTCCACTGTAATTCTTCTATTTTTTGGTCAACTATAAGCGACAGAGATACAATATGCAATATTTCAAAACCCTATGAAAATACTTCAATATATAGATGGATGATGTGCACAAAAAACTTTGTAAAAATAGAACCAATCCCTTAGACAAAAGAGCGCCTTTGCCTCAAGATAGACCTTAAAAGAGAGCAAACATAAAAATTCTATTTTTCCGGGGGGAAATCTGTGACTCCCAAACAAAACATCGATGCTCTCAAAAAACTGAGAAACAAAACAATGAAGACACTTCTTCGAGATTCTCATATATTTCCTTCCATCTCAAACCCCAATTCTCGCTCGGCCCTAATTCCCGTTCTGTCGATCCGCAACTGCTCTTTAGCCAATGCAACCGATCTCGATCAACTATTCACAGAAGTTGGGACAACTCAGCCGATCTCCAGTGAATAGATTCTAGCATCGCATATTCACCAAGCCTCGCCGCCGCGCCGGTAACATCACCTTGATGTCGACTATCCTACTATGTTGAAGAAATCCTCAGTCGTCTTCAACCACGGCACCACTTCTGCCTACTTTCTTCCCCATTCAAAACAGAAGAATGTTGCTTCAATCTGGATTCAAGAAGAAGATTATATACATAAAAAGAAGAAAATAGTTCAGCTTAACCTTAGCAAATGTATTATTAATATTAAACTATTGCGAAGTGATTGGAGTGACAAGTTTGGAGGACTATATTTCAATTAATTTCAGTAAAGAGGAACTTTGGAAGTATGGGGCAGGTTTTGTGTTGTTTAATTCATTCTCGTAACGGACCCGGTGTGCATCACTAACGCTAATAAATATGCAATAATCAGTATACAATTTTTTTATACATGCCTAACTGCAAGCTAATTATAACTGGATTTTGGACATTGTTAAAGTTCATATAAAAATATATGTGATGCTGCTCTTATGTTGATGTTCACCTGACAAATTTCAATTTTACGTTAACAAATTCTATCAATGCTGCTTATAAATTGAATGCATTGTGGAAGTTAGGGGAGTGATCCTACCAAAGTTAACAACTAACTACCATGTTAATTTTGGTTTAATCACATCATCCTAGCACTTCCCAGTTATTGTGGCCCCCAATCAAACCATCTCAATCTATATATTTGTAAGATGAAAAAAAGAGAGATGCCAATCCCCTACTTAAGCCAGAGTTGTTTAGCACTAATCTTAACTATCGGATTTAAATTAACCGCCGCGTTCATGACCGCCACCGCCGCGCCAAACGAAGCCTTAGTGTTAGAACATATGCATCTAACCTAAAATCAACAATGCATCTTCCTCATATGAACATAAATTAACCACCGCGTTCGGAGCAAGCGACGCTCCAAGGGGTTGATCATCGGTGAAGTGCTCATGACAGTTTCCCGTGAGATGAAATACTCTAAAATCTGCTATCATCAACTAAAATATCAGATTATCATATTCTCAAAATCTCTGATGATCATGAAGCAAGCGACGCTCCAAGTGTGGAACAGAGATAACATGAAACAAGCGAAAGAGATGATTAACATCTGATTTTTCTAGAGCATGCAGAATCATAAAAAATATTTCAGAGAAATGGGTAATCTCCCATTATTTTAAAGTTTAAACTCATGATCATAATGATCCTTAGAACTTGCTTTGGTTGAGCCGTTGAGGCTACAAGAAACAACAATTATGAAATATGGCTGTTTATGTGGATCACGACAGAGACTAAAATGGCAACAATATATTATGCAGATTATAGTTTATTCTATTAATTCCTATGCATGGTTATTATAGTTTATTCTATTTAAATCATCCTGAATTATATTTATAAATTATGTGTGTATACTTTTGTATGTTGCTGTTATACCGAGATGCGCACAAAGAGTGATGGATGCACATTAATATTTACATAATGCATGTGTGTATATAAGCATGTCTTGCATATGAGTGTGTGCAGTTGTGTATGGATGTTTTACTGACTTCGCTCCTGTCATGTATATACAATGTTTATGACAACTATAAATCCTTTTCTCATTGTGTTACATATCTTGTATTTCGTCCACCTTTTATATCTAGTTAGGGTTGTATTTTAATGCTCTTTAAACTTCCCTTTTATTTTCTCTTTAATTTAAGACCACAGCATATGGACTACTAAATTTTTTGCTTGTTTAGAACATGCACCTCTAGGTAATATCACTAACATGAGTGCAAAATATATATATATTGATATTGATACGGAGTTCCTGATTGCATGTCTTGTCAATCTTTAAGTATGGTTCTTAAAAAAACAGTTTTATTCTTTACTTGTAGATTGTTATCAGAAATATGTAACTTCATACATTTTCTATCAGAAATATGAAACTTCATGTGTCAATAGTGGTTGCTAATGTAGTTGCTACTTGCAAGCATAAATCATTTGTTGTGAAGATTTACTGGAATCATTTTTTGCATTGAAATTGCATCTGCTTCATTTTTGCTCATTCGTTGGGGGTTTGGCAACCACTGGTACAACTTTGAATGTCCCTTTGGGGACCCAGCATAAAGCAGAGATCATTTAGAATGTCTGTGGGAATTCTATTACCCGGAAGAGAACAGAAATCAAATATTGGGATAAATCCAATACCTGAGGATGACAGGGTACAAAAATCCTAGCTGTAGCTAGTAACCAGTGAAGAGGTTATGGAAAAGTTGTGGAGGACGGAAATTTGGGGTGGGCTTAGCTGCTAGGCACTGCCTGTGGGAAAAAAACACATACAGAGGAATTCAAAGCATGACTTTATCCCCTGTCAGCGTATTGACTTTACACTGTTAGCCTATTTAGCATGATATAAATGAAATGATAACCGAGTCAGGACCAAATATTTATCTTACCCGCCACAGGAACAAAGAAAAACACGGAATCCTGTTTGAGAAAGCAGCGGACGTCAAACATGCAGGATGTTTTACAAAGAAAAAGAAAAGAAAATAATGTTTGCATGAAGAGAAGAGCAAGCAGAAGATAAATAAGAACACCAAGATGGATGGAGTTAAAACCACTTTGTTGCCCGCAAAAGGGGAACAAAGAAACACTGCATCCTGATTGAGAAAGCGGTGGAATGCAACTGTGAAAAGCATGCAGGGAGTTTTAGAAAGATCAATACAGAAATTACCAATACAGAAATTACAATCACGACCCTTTGTCAGTAAACAGTATAATAGGTCTGTCGAAGATAAGAGTGCCTAATTTGACTAACTTAGAGGTTCATTGGCTTATTTTACTTGTTTTCTTCTCTATTGCAGGAGTTTGTTTGAGTATTGGAATGAATGTGGAAGGGAAAAGAATAAAGGAACAGAACAATATTATTAGACGAAACAATCAATTATATGGTTATGAACCGTCGTTCGCCCGACCTCACCTAAGGAACTTCATCCACTTTTATGTTCAAAAGCAGTTTTATTTTCTTGGTGGTGGTCATAACCATTATCATGCCAAACATACATTCTATGACGGTGGTGTTTTTGTCCAAACTCACAGGAGCAAAAACATCACGCCAAACGGAGCCTAGGTCTCAACAGATGCTTAGAAACCATATTATGATAATGCTATAATTATCATATTTTAATGTTTTGATCCATGGGAATGAGCTAAAAAATAAAGCTAGAAGCATACATGCAAGAGCTTTAAACTCTTTTATTAAAAAATTTCATTTATCTTGGAACTTGTAGTGTAGTGGAGGGGGCTGATTACTTGTAGGCCCTTTGGTGGATTTGTGTTGGCTTAAGATGGACCCTTGGATTAATTCCAAAGGAAGAGATTTGGGGATTGGCTGGAAATGGATGCTCTAAGTGAAATTTAGTTGGACTTAGATGCTTTGGATGATGGTAAATTTCCTAATCTAAGCTCTTTTACATGTGTCTCATGATTTTGTTTTATAAAAAAAGAGGGATGCTGTATTTTTGCTTTCGTGGGCTGTTATCCTCTAGTATTTAGAGGGATTCATCTTGAATTTTACATAAATTTTAGTAGGCTGCTGTATTTTGCTTTAGTGGGCTGTTATCCTCCAGTATTTAGAGGGATTTATCTTGAGTTTTAAATAAATTGTAGTAGGCTGTTGTATGTTGCTTTAGTGGACTGTTATATGCTAGTATTTGGAGCTATGCATCTTGAGTTTTAAAGGAATTTTAGTGGGATGCTCCATTTTGATCCATGGGAATGTTGCTTTCTGTTGATGTTAGAGAAATTATTATAACAAATAAACGACAATTATTTGTGTTGTTAATGGTATAAGTAATTTAATTGTCAAGCAAAACGCGGTTCAGATGAACAAGGAAACAAAAAAACTTTAGCAAAAGGCTGAAAGTCATGTATTTAGATTGTATGCCAAAAGGGAAGGGTAATTAGTATCTATTATCAAAAACATAAGTAGCAAGGTACTTATGAGGAGTATAATATAATAATTTAAACCATGTGCCCCAAACAAAAATATATATAGATTTTGTTAGGGCACAACTACGAGAGAGATTGAGAGAGGAGAAGATCTAGATGAAAAGAGGAGAAATTAGGTCTAAGAAGGAGAGAAGCTAACCTTGATAACTCTTGCATAACCCCAAAAGGGGGGCTGCCCGGGTATATAAATACCCGGGCAAGGAGGGGGCCGGCCGGCCCCTCCAAAGAGGGCTGAACCCGCCTGGTTCAGCCCTCGGCCGGCCGGTTCACTGAGTGGGGGCTGAACCGGAAGGTTCAGCCCCGTTGTTTAGCGCGCCCTTGCTCCTCCGTACGTAGTGACGCCCCGTAAAGCGTAGCGGGGGCGTAACATTCCCGTCCCCATCAAGAACCAACTTGTCCCCAAGGTGGTAGTCGGGGTAGAGCTCCTTGAAGTCGAAGAAGTCCACCCACGAATTGTGTGTCGGGGAGAGGTTCTTCCATTTGACCAACAACTCGGGCCGGTATTCCGCGCCCCGATTCTTCCACTTGAGCATCAAAATATCTTCAGGGAGCGGCCGCAGCTCTCCGGCCGAAGTGACCTCCGGTAACAAGGTACTCGGTTGTACATGCGGCCCAACCTTCCGCTTGAGCAAAGAGACATGGAACGTAGGATGGATGCGCGAACCCTCCGGTAAAGCCAGTGTATAACCTACCGGTCCCACCCTGTTGACAATCTGAAAGGGACCGTAGTAGCGTGGGGACAGCTTCTGATTGCCGCGACGAGCAACGGACAACTGTCGGTACGGCTGGAGCTTGAGGAACACCTCGTCACCCACGGCGAACTCCCGCTCAGTGCGGTGCTTGTCCGCTTGGGTCTTCATGCGATCCTGGGCTAGACGGAGATTCTCCCGAAGTGTGACCAACATGCGATCCCGGTCTAGCAAAGCGCGATCCACCGCTGGAAGAGCGGTGCTCCCGACCTCATAGCTGCCCAGGGTAGGGGGAGGTCGGCCGTAAACCACCTCAAATGGTGTCATCCGGCTGGCGGAGTGGTATGCCGTGTTATAACAATACTCGGCCCAGTGCAACCAGTCCGGCCAACTTCGCGGCTCATCCATCACAAAGCAACGTAGGTAAGTCTCAACCCCGCGATTAAGCACCTCCGTCTGGCCGTCCGACTGCGGGTGGTTGGCCGTGCTGAAGTGTAGGCGAGTGCCCTGCAACCGGAACAGCTCCTTCCAGAACCCACTGACGAAGGTAGGGTCCCGATCAGAAATAATGGCGCGGGGAAGGCCATGCAGGCGGACAATCTCTCGAGCAAAGAGTGCGGCCACGGACTCCCCAGTGTACGGATGGCTGAGCGCCAGAAAGTGGCCATATTTGGACAACTTGTCCACTACCACCAGAATGACAGACTTCCCTTTAGACTTTGGCAGTCCATCAATGAAGTCCATGGACACCGTGTCCCAAATCTGCTGAGGAATCTCCAATGGCACAAGCAGCCCTGCCGGAGAAGAGGTTTCATATTTCTGCCGCTGGCAGATCTCGCAGTGCCGAACGAATTGCTGAATATCCCGACGCATGCCGGACCAGAAAACGTTTGCCCTCGCCCTCTGAAGGGTCCGGAGCACCCCTGCATGCCCTCCGGTGGGCGACGAGTGGAACTCATGCATCAACACGGTCTTCCAGGCTGAATCGGCGGGCACGACCACCCGGCCCCGATAGTAAAGCCGGCCATTACATAAGTGATAGCCAGCTGTGACAGGTTCTCCCTGCTGTAAAGCCTCCACCAACGGACGCAGCGTATCGGATCGCCGGATCTCTTCCTGAATATCCTCCACGGAATCAACCAACGGCCCGGAAACATGAGCGAGAGTAGCCTCTGGCAGACGAGAGAGAGCATCGGCGACCACATTCTCTTTACCCCGGCGATACACAATCTCGTAGTCGTAACCGAGAAGCTTAGTCACCCATTTCTGCTGTAACGGCGAGGAGACCCGTTGGTCCAGGAAATGCTTCAGGCTCTGGTGATCCGTCCGGATCTTAAAGTGTCGTCCCAGAAGATATGGTCGCCAAACCTCCACCGCATGAATAATCGCCAACATCTCCTTCTCGTAGGCCGAGAGGCCCAAAGTACGAGGGGCCAAAGCCTTGCTGTAAAAGGCTAGCGACCGCCCTGCTTGCATCAAAACCGCTCCAATGCCGACACCGGAGGCATCCGTCTCCAGAACGAACTCCTGTGTGAAATCCGGTAAGGCCGGAACTGGCGTGGTGGTCATGGATCTTTTGAGAGCCTGGAATGCCTCCTCTGCCTCCTCACTCCAGGAAAAGGAGTCCTTCTGCAACAGCTGGGTCAGTGGCCGAGCTATCTTGCCATAGTCCTGCACGAACCGCCGGTAATACCCTGTGAGCCCCAAAAAGCCCCGCAAGGTGCGGACTGTAACCGGTCGCGGCCACGACTGCATACTCTGAATCTTTCGTGGGTCGGCCCGGACGCCTTGACCGGAGACCAAATGGCCCAAGTACTCCACCTCCTCCTGACCAAAGGAGCACTTAGAACGATTGGCATAGAGATGGTGCTGTCGAAGGCGGTCAAGGACCTGTTCCACGTGGCCCACGTGGTCCTCCCAGTTCGCGATGTAGATGAGTATATCATCAAAGAAGATCAGAACAAACACCCGCAAAAAATCTCTGAATATCTCGTTCATGTTGGCCTGAAATGTAGCGGGCCCTCCAGTCAGCCCATTGGCCATAACCAAGAACTCATAATGGCCATCATGTGTCCGGAAGGCCGTCTTATGGACGTCCTCCTGGGCCATCAAAATCTGATAATACCCGGAACGAAGATCCAGCTTGGTGAATCGCTGCGCCCCATACAGCTCATCCAGTAGCTCTTCTATGTGAGGAATAGGAAAATTATCTTTGACAGTAGCGCCGTTCAAGGCACGGTAGTCCACACAAAATCTCCAGGAACCGTCCTTTTTTTTGACCAGAATAATGGGAGCCGAGAAGGAACTCGTACTCGGCCGAATGATGCCGGCTTCCAGCATTTCACGGACACTGCGCTCGATCTCCGCCTTCTGGATGTGTGGGTAGCGGTATGGACGAATATTTGTAGGCGTAGCGCCCGCCTTGAGCGGAATACGGTGATCGCGGAACCTCGCCGGAGGTAAAGTACGCGGCTCCTGAAAAACATCAGCATAAGTGGTCAGAAGTAACTGTAACTGAACCGGTACCTCAGAAGGCGTGGGACCGTCGGGCTGGACCTCCCGAAGGACGGCCATCATCTGTCCATCCCCGCTCAACCGCTGCATACTGCCCAGAGAAACCTCCTTAATAGGAGAGGACATGAGACCCTGCAAGCAAAACTGCTTATCCCCGTGCACAAACTCCATAGTCATGTGGTCCCAGTCGAAAGTCACCCGCTGTAATTGTCGCAACCACTGAACTCCCAACACCATGTCTGAGCCCCGAATAGGTAGCAGGTAGACGTCAGTCCGCCCCACATACCCGTGTAGCCGCAGCTCCACTCCCTTCAGCACCCCTTCGCATCGCAGCTTGCTGCCATCCGCCACCATAACATGAAAGACAGCCCCTTTGTCAACCACATGCCCAACTCGTCGTGCCACGTCGGGGTGTATGAAGTTGTGGGTACTCCCACTGTCCACCAGTATAGTAACCTTCTCTTGGGCGATCCGGCCCGCCAGCCGCATAGTAAGCGGGGGAGCGCAACCCTCAAGAGCATGAAGAAAAACCCCGAACTCCCCCTCGTCCAAGTCCACCTCCAACTCCGCATCTGGAGCCGGCTCATCGTCCCCATCCTGCTGTAACATGAAGACCTGTAGCTTCTGGCATTTATGGCCGGACACAAACTTCTCATCGCAATTAAAGCATAGCCCTTTCTCCTTTCGAGCCGCCAACTCACCCCACGATAACCGAATCACGGTCGGTTTGTTGCCGGTGGCTTGCTCCCGTCGTGCTGTTGTGGCGGTAGCCGTAGTCGGCCTACTCGTGGTGCGGGCTCGCTGTCTGTTGAACCGCTCCTCCTGAATGCGAGCCAAGGTAATGGCGTGGTTCAACGAACGAGGCATGAGAGCCTGCACCTCGTCACGAATGTGCTCCTTGAGCCCCGATATGAAACAACTGTAGAGAGTCCTTTCCGACCACTGAACTCGGTTTGCCAACTTCTCGAACTCGGTGCGGTACTCCGTCACTAACCCCTTCTGACGGAGTTTCTGAAGAAGGGCCTCGAAGTTCTCGTACTCCAGTGGCCCAAATCTCGCCGCAAAACCATCCACAAACTCGCCCCACGGCACGTAATCCAGTCCCCTCAGGACCCCCTGCGTCCACTGGTAAGCGTCGTCCTTCAAGTGGAAGGCCGCCAACTGCACCCACTGCCCTTCCGGCACCTCGTGATACTGGAAGAAGAGTTCTGCCTTCTGGATCCATTCCAAGGCGTCGCCGCCCTCGAACTCCGGAAAGTACATGCGAGTTAATCCGGGGGTCAAGCGTTGTGCCCCATGACCTCCTTCCCGTCTTGCAGGCTCACCTTGCTCAAATCCGTAGCCTTGATGCTGACCGTTTCCCCAAAGAGGGGGTTGTTGTTGTCCGCCCCATGCTTGGCCAAATCCACCCATACCCGGCGGCCCAAACCCACGGGGAGGAGGGAGAAGCCCTCCCCCTTGATATCCTGCAGGATCTGGAGGTCGCCTAAGCCCAACCGGCTCCTCCCAGCCTCGACGAACCCCAGCCGGGTCCTCCCAGCCCCGACGAACCCCTCCCGGTTCCTGCCAGCCCTGCCGGCGCACCCCCTGGCCCGCACCGAAGTCGGGAAGGACTCCTGCTGCAAGTCCTGGCCCAGTCGGCCCTGCCGAAGCCCCGTATGCGGCCCCCGACGCTGCCGCTGCTCCGTAAGCCGCCGCTGAACCTCCTGCTGGCCCGTACGCGCCACCGCTGGGCCCTCCCGTGCCCTGCCAGCCCCCTCCAGGCGGGATCCAGCCCGTGCCTGGCGGAAGAGCGCTCGCCCGTGCGCGGTCGTCGTCCGACAGACGCCCGCTGCCGACCCCCCCTTGCGCGCCGTTTGCCGCCAAGTCCGCCCCCGATCCGGTCGAATCCTCACCGGTTGTGGCTTTCCCTTTCAACAAAGCCTTAATCTCCTCCAAACGAGCGTCGATCCGTCTTTCCATGGCCGCCATAGAGTCGGTGAGGCCAACCATGTTCTCCTCTAGGGTTTCAATCCGTGAGGACTCTTCTTGAGTGCGAGTGGTCACCATGTCCGAGAGAAGGAAGAGCTCTGATACCAAATGTTAGGGCACAACTACGAGAGAGATTGAGAGAGGAGAAGATCTAGATGAAAAGAGGAGAAATTAGGTCTAAGAAGGAGAGAAGCTAACCTTGATAACTCTTGCATAACCCCAAAAGGGGGGCTGCCCGGGTATATAAATACCCGGGCAAGGAGGGGGCCGGCCGGCCCCTCCAAAGAGGGCTGAACCCGCCTGGTTCAGCCCTCGGCCGGCCGGTTCACTGAGTGGGGGCTGAACCGGAAGGTTCAGCCCCGTTGTTTAGCGCGCCCTTGCTCCTCCGTACGTAGTGACGCCCCGTAAAGCGTAGCGGGGGCGTAACAGATTTCAAATCAAAAAGTTAGTTGAACATTAATTATACACATGTTCCTTATTAACTTAAAATGGGCAAATCGAGAAGCATAAATAAATATAATTAACCAGCCATGCGAAGGATAGAACAATTTATATTTTTTAATAATAGAAAATGAGTTCAACAATTTAAGGTAACTTTTGGCAGTTAATTTCATCGATATAAGGAGCTGGACTGCACTTAAACCCGGCGGTGGTAAGAGATCACTCCGGCATCCGGCAGGTAGTTGCCGGCAGAGAGACCGATAGAGAAGCAATCGCCGGAGAGCAGTGAAACCCCGAATAGGAATAGCCGGAGAGTAGCCGGAAAAAAAGGATATATCAGCCACTAGACGGTGGTATGAGATTGTAGTTGCTGCGCAGCATATGATGTATAGTTTTATATTTTATATTAACCAGCCATGCGAAGGATTGGCAATCGCCATAGAAATTAAACAACGATGTGTTTTCTAACTCCCACATCCAAATTCATCACCATAGAAGAAAACAACAATTCAGAAATTTAAATTTCACAGATTTCATTATTAAATTTCAATCTTTAATAACTTAAAGCATAAGAAACATCTAACAGGAAAATAAACAAACACCTTGAAGGCATTCCAGGACTGAAAATTGAATATTGCTGAGAAATCCAGGCAGCAGTGCAGCAATTTCCTGTTGAAAGAGGATACAAGAAATGATTGAAATTAGAGGAGTCAATCAAAGAAATGGAAGAGGAGAAATTGAGTAGAATGGAGATGGTTAGAAGATGATACCTGTTTCTGCTCTTGCCATCGACGAGGGACACAATCTAGGTTGAGCATGATAGCCGATAAGGGATGAATGGAGAAGATGCCATCGACGAGGGATGCAATCGACGACCAGGAAGCAAGAGCGCAGTGTCGGGAGGGAATGGGAGTCGTGCGGCTCCTGCGTTAGAATCGAAGAGGGAAGAGGAGGAAGTAGTCGCCGCTGCCGTCGCCTGGAATAGGAGAAATCTTCGAGCGCTAGCGAGGAGTAGTCGTCGCCTGGAATAGGAGAATCGAATAGGGACGTCGTCGAGAGGGATCGCCGAGGAATCGTCGCCTGGAACGGCTATCTGCGGGTAGGGTTGTGAGGGAATGTGCGGGAACGGCTACCAGAGAGAAATACTGAGCGGAGGAGTAAAATCGCGGAGGAAAAGATCGCGTGGGGGCATTTACGGGATCGACGATTCAGTCGGACTGAAGTGAGGCCCGACCGCGGGGGGGGGGGGGGGGGGGGGGGGGGGGGGGCACAGTTCCAAACTGGAAATTAAACTTCGAATCCCCATCAAAACCGCTGTCTGCGTGTATAAAAAGAGCATAACTGATAGGGTGCCAAGATCAGACGGCTCAGAATGTCTGAACCAATCGGGTGTTAAATAAACTCAAAAAATAAAAATAAATACATGAAAAAGACTCGGAACGACCATCCGGGCGCATCTGTGGACTCGAATCATCCGAGATCACCGCCTTATGCGGAAATAGACGTATGTAGGCTGGCGATCTCCATCCGTAACCTTTTACTTAAATTTAACCCTAGAAATTAATGACCATGAAACCTACATTTTAGCAGATCTGACCAAACGCAACATCACTTTCCAACCAATAACCAGACATAGAAGGAGATGAGATAATATAAACAATAGGTGAAAAGAAATTTCAGTCCAATTCCTTTACTATTCCATTTCTATCACCTTTTTATTTCATCCGTTTCAATTCCTTTCAGACCAAAAGAGCCTACTTTTTGCAAGTAACCAATACCTTCTAGACTAATCCTTTCATATTTATATTTCATTTCCTTTTCTCTAAAGATTTATTTGGTCTGCAATTTAATGTGTTATTCCGTGAAAACTTACTATCTTACTGCAATTTTGAGTCTTTTGGAAGGAAGAAGTACACATAAATAAGTACATACATTGATGAAGTAAATCAGGTTACAAATCCCTAATAAGTTTGATGATTTCTAGGAATGTGGATGGAAAGGCTGGGGTGAGATATCTTTTGGAGGATATAAATGTCGACAGCGAGCTGAGACAGCAGATTTTCTGGTTTGTAAACTTGGTTCAGTTTGAAATAATATTTGGTGACTTCACGTTGAAAGATTTTCTTTGCATTCTTTTTCCTTAAGTATTTCATATATTCAGAAAAGAGTCATCTTTTGGAACAAATACTTATATTGTAAGAAATATTAGGAAGCTTATTGAATTTATCACTACTTGTTACATTAACAATGGTGCTATCTCTTTACTGTTTGAATTACGCTTGATTAAGGAGGCCAACTCCTATTAACACTCTATTTTAGGTCAGGTCATGGATGGATGAGAAGTATCCGGGAGTTAAAGATTCCATTATTACTTACATTATTGGATATGACAGCTTGAAAGCAGTTAGGAATAATAGTATAAATTCATCCCCCGAGCAATTAATGGAAGTCAGACTTCGCATGGATGGCTTATTTAAGCTGAAAGAGCATGCCATTCACTTTGTTGAAGAGTTTATGGCTCTCTACACAAATGGTCCTGCTGGTGGTGGAGGTATTAGGTTGGTTGAACATACAATGTGTTCTGCTTTACATGTTTTATTTTCCTATTTGCATCAAATATTTAAGTTACATATAGATCCCTTTAGGTTCAATTAATGTAGGTCTACTGGTAAAATTTCACCATTACATCCCTCTAGTTTCAAATAAATTTTATAAAAATTCATTAGTTTTGTTGAAATGACAATTACAATTTTGAATTGTTTTAGGGTTTGCTTTGAAGGAGTAGGAGGAAATGCAAAATGCAATTTACTTCATAATTACATATTGGTGTTTGATTCCAATGTAATTTATATGTAATACTATTTACCAAGGAATTGTCAACAATTGCATTTCTTCCATTAACGATGCCATACTCAAGCACATTGAAAAAGGGAAGAAATTTTTCAGGTATTGTTGTGATTCACATCCCCTCACAAAAGAAGCAAATGCTCATTTTCTGTAGCCAAACAAGGAAATAAAGTTTCACTTACGTTCCTCAGCCAAATAAGTGGGTGAACATTAATTTCAATTAATTTCGTTCATCATTTCCATTTCATTTTATCTATTTCAATTTTGTAGAATTAGGGCTTTTTATGTGTTTTCTCCTTACAACACATACACAACATATATATATATATATATACCTCTACACTTCTCTAAACGCACACCACACCTAAAATACACGCCAACACTCCTCAAGGTGGGTGAAAGATATTTACTAAACTCATCTTGTCAGAATTTCTATTCATATCCTTCGAGCTAAGACCTTTGGTCAAACAATCTGCGGCCTGATCATTGCTCGCAATGTAACTAAGCTCCAGTAGCCTACTATCTAGCTTCTCTTTTATGAAGAACCTATCAATCTCGATATGCTTGGTCCTATCATGTTGAACTGGATTGTTTGTAATGTTGATAGCTGCCTGGCTGTCACACCACAGCTTCATCTTATCTCCTCGATCCAATTTCAGCTCCATCAACATTCCCTTTAGCCACAGGAGTTCCGCAACCCCCAATGTCATAGCTCTGTATTCTGTCTCTGCTGTCGACCTGGCCACCACCTATTGCTTCTTGCTCCTCCAGGAGACCAAGTTGCCTCCTACAAACATGCAATAGCCCGAGGTGGATCTCCTGTCGTCTATACAGTTTGCCCAATCAGAGTCACAGTAGTCCTCAATCTTCATGTGCCCGTTCCTTCTGAATAACAACCCCTTTCCAAGGGCAATCTTCAAGTATCGGAGGATCTGGTACACAATATCCATGTGGCTCTTCCTAGGGTCATGCATATAGTGGCTCACCACGCTCACGGCAAAAGAAATGCCCGGACGCGTGTGACTCAAGTAAATCAGCTTCCCAACTAGTTTCTGGTACATCTCTCGATCGACTGGTTCATCTGCCTCAACATCCAGTTTACACTTCTGATTGATCGGTGTTGCAGCAGACCTGCACACCAACATCCCTGTCTCTGTGAGGTCCAAGACATACCTCCTTTGGGACAGAACAATTCCCTTTGCACCATAAGCAATCTCAATCCCAAGGATATACCTTAACAAATCCAAATCCTTTACTTCGAACTCCTTGCACAACGCCTTCTTGAGGCGGACGATCTTCTGCTCATCATCCCATGTGATGATCATGTCATCCACATACACCACAAGTATAGTGATGTGATGGCCTTCACTTTCCCTGAAGAACACCGTGTGATCAACATTGATCTGCCGGTATCTCATCCCAATCATGGTCTTCCTGAATCGGTCAAACCATGCACGAGGAGACTGCTTCAAGCCATAGAGGGACTTCTTCATTCTACAGACTCTGCCTTCGGTCTCAGCTGTGCCAAACCCCGGTGGTATCTCCATATACACCTCCTCCGCTAGCTCTCCATGAAGAAACGCATTCTTCACATCTAGTTGATGCAACCTCCATCCACCATTTGCTGCCAAGCTTATCAGAGTTCGGACAATGCTCATCTTAGCCACAGGTGCAAATCTCTCGTCGTAATGGATGTCATAGGTCTGACTATACCCATTTGCGACGAATCGAGCCTTATAGCGCTCGACAAGACCATCGGATTCTGCTTCAAAGTGAAAACCCATTTGCACCCAACAACCCTTTCGTTCTTTGGTAGGTGTGTCAGCTCCCAAGCTTTGTTCTTCTTAAGAGCTCTCATCTCCTCCATTGCTGCTTGCCATTTTGGATCAGTTTTGGCAACCTGCCAATTGTTAGGTACAATAATACTATCCAAAGAGGCAATGGATGCTCCATGAGAAGAAGAGATATTATCATAGGAGAAAAAAGATCACGGTCCCAACCATATCTGTCTGGCAGGTTGCCCGCATTGCTGCGAGTAGTCTGTCGGACCGTGGTAGTAGGAGATGGAGGGGTAGAAGGAATGATCTCACCAGAAAATGACTGTGGTGGTGGAGGTGCTCCAGGAGTAGAGACTGACGTAGACGAGGGACTAGGCACTGCTAGGCACGGGTACTGGTTCTGCAGTCTGTTTCCCTCTCCTATGATATGTAAGCAGTTCCCCCTGAGCCGCGGGCCTCACGCCTCTCACTTCCTCCTCCTGCTCTGCATTACTCCCATGCTCCTCCACTGATCCTTCATGCCATACTTCCAGATCTGTCACCAAATTCTCCCTCTCTCGCTTCATACTTTCGGTATTTGGCCATTCTGGTGTGAGTTGGGCCTCCTCCTGTCGGTAGTACTGCTCCAGCTCTCTGAAGTGGACATCCATGCTTATGAAACTTCTCTTCTCGACTGAACTCTAGCACACGTACCCCTTCTGAGTACCAAAGTAGCCCACGAAGATACACTTGAGTGCCTTCGCATCAAGTTTTCCAACACTCGGTCTGTTGTCCTTCACAAAGCATACACAGCCGAAAACTCTTAATGGAAGCATCCCTCCATTATGTCCCTGCAATTTTTGACACGAGGATTTCCACCCGAGAATTCGTGAAGGCATTCTATTGATCAATTGTGTTGCTGTTAACACAACATACCCCCATAGACTCTGAGGAACTTTCATGTGGAGCAATCATACTCCTTGACACCTCCATTAGATGCCTGTTTTTTCTCTCCGCCACGCCATTCTGTGTAGGTGTGTATGCACATGTGGTATGATGCAGTATCCCATAGAATGATAGGTACTCTGCCAATGCCCGATTAGTGTACTCTGTTCCTTTGTCCGACCTTAATACCTTTATCATTTTGCCGTACTGTGTTTGGACATGCTTATGGAAATCCCGAAAACATGTAAAAACCTCACTCTTATTTTTCATCAGATATAACCAAGTGACACGCGAGGCGCAATCAATAAATGTCACAAAATATTTATAATCATTCAAGAAACTTACGGCACAACACCCCCAACGTCAGAATGCACAACATCAAAAAAGGAGGAGCTTATCCGCCCTGTGCTAACATAAGAGCTCCTTGTGAGCTTGCCTAAGTCGCATGCATCACTTACAAGTTTATGTGGATTTGTTTTTTTAAACAATAAAGGAAATAGTCTGGCTAAAGTGCCGAAAGAAGAATGCCCCAAACGTTGGTGATGTAGTAGAAGCGTATTCTCTGCACTCATCTTTGTTCCTCCAACTTCTGTCTCCCCCGTCATAGATATAAGAATTGCGTCCAATCCTTCCCGATCCAGATACCATAACCCGTCATGCCAGGTCCCAGTCCCAAGTATCCGTCTCGTCCCTTTCTCCTGGAAGGTCACCTTGGGAATATCAAAATAAACTATACATTTTAGTTGAAGGATTATGGAACTAATGGATAGGAGGCTAACTGGAAACTAAGGAGCATGCAAGACATTGGATAGTTTTACCGAACCTGTACAATTGACTGTGCCCTTACCGACCACTGATTGGAACGTCCCATCCGCCGTCTAGATGCTGTCAGCAGTAACTAGGCGAGTGTAAGAGGAGAACTCACCCACATCTCCTGTCACATGTCGCGAAGCACCAGAGTCAACGATCCAATCCGATGTCTTGGAAGGGTGGGCATACATAGCTGAAGCTGATGCCCCCTGGTTCCACTCTGGCTTCCTTCACCAGCTTGTTTCCTCTTGAGACCCCCCATCATGCTCATCATACTTAGTAGAGTCTGCTCCTCCTCGGTGTAAATAACACCAGTCTTCTCATCACATCCACTAATGCCTAGATTGACACGATAGCCACCTCTACCACCACGACCCTGGCCACGTCCACGACCACGTCCACGTTCACGACCACCTAAATCCCCCTCCTTTGGGGGTCTGGGGCAAGCATACAACAGATGGCATGTCTCCCCGCAGTTGTAGCACTGTCGTGTTTTCTCTCGTGACCTTGGAATACCCGAGCTAGTGGCCGCTAGTGCGGACTTTACGGCAACGGAATCTCCCATCCCTGCCTGGAGTTTGAACCGGGTCTCCTCCTGAATCATGGCCGAGATGTCCTCTGACAGAGTAGGAATCTTCATACCTGACAGAAGTAAGGCTCTCCTATGATCGAACCGTTCATTTAACCCCTTTAGGAACCTCATGGTCCTTTCTTCTATGATAATTTTGGAAGCCCTACACTGTGGGTCACTGCAACGCATACCAACAGAAGCATGGTCGTAGTCCACCCATAGTCGTTCCAACTCTGATGCGTACTCCTGCACAGTCTTCTCACCTTGAACCGTGTCATCAATTTCTCCCTTCACCTAGAAGACCCTGAGAGTGTTCCCCACTCCATCATATGTACTTCGCAGCCTGTCCCAAACCTCCATGACTGTCTCCAGGCCATCAATCATGACAGCAATCGATGGGACAACCGAGCTGAGAAGCCACATGAACACAATCATGTGGGTTGATTCCCACTCATCTCCTGCAGTTGGGTTCTCGGGCTTCTTCAACTCCCCTGTCAAGAAACCCTCAACCTTCTGCGCTGTAAGAGTCTTCCTCACATGGCGTGACCAACCCAGATAGGTGGTCGGTCCTTCCAGCTTCAGGTCAACCGGTGGAAGGTCCAACTTCACAGGTCGGGGTGATGAGCCCAACAGCTTCAACAAAGTAACCACCTTTGCCGGATCCAATTTCTTGAAAACGTCCTCCATCCTTTCATCGTCGTCACTTACTAGTGCCCACACCAATCAAGCAAACACAGACCCCCTTAGCTGGTTCGTCGAGAGGACATTCAGAAATTGTCGAGAGCTCCTTGCAATCGTTGAGTGCATTCAGCTGGTTCGTCGAGTGCCTTCGTCGAGAGCTCCCAATGTCGTCGAGTGCTGCTGTATTCGTCAAGTGCCTTCGTCGAGGCTTGTTCGTCGAGTGCTGCTGGTTCGTCGAGTGCTGTTGTTTTCGTCGAAGTAAGGCTCTCTCGACGAAAAACAGGTCCCTGTTGTCGACGCCAAGCTTCCCACTGTGTCGTTGTCCTGTGCTGTAGCAGTGTCGACGAGAGCAAAAATCTCATCCAATGTCATCGACGGGGTCACTGAGGGACCACAAAGGCTTCAACGGCGACGACGAGGACTCCACGAGATCGCGAGGTCGCGGGTCGATCGACGATGCTCCAGCGAGATTGACGATGCTCCAGCGAGATCACACGGGCGACTCCACGTCGACGATGCTCCGACTCCACGTCGACGATGCTCCAGCGAGATGACGAGGACTCCGCGGGATCACAGAAGGAGCGGGCCGATCGACGATGCTCCAACGAGATCGCACGGGCGGCTCCCTTCCCCCGACTCTGATACCATGTAGAATTAGAGCTTTTTGTGTGTGTTTTCTCCTTACAACACATATACAACATATATATATACCTCTACACTTCTCTAAACGCACACAACACCTAAAATAAATGCCAACAATTTCTTTAAAGTGAATAGAGCCTTCATGTTTCCTCTCTTATTAATATTGTAATATGGATGTTTAATTTGACTTCCATTATTTCCTCTTTACTTCTCTTTTAAGACCAAATGTGCTCCAATAGAGCTGGGAATTTAACTCCAAGATCGAAGATTGCTTGCAAATTCATCATTTTTTGATGTAAGAATTGAACTTGGATTGTGCTAAATTGAAGTGAGCAAGCCAACAATGAACCAACCCAGTTAGTGTCGAACTTGAATTGAGTCGAGCTTGGATCAGATCAAGCTAGCTCGAGATCGGATTGAAAAGTGTATTCATGCACGTGTACATGCTTTTTTTACATATATTCACTTGTATAAATATATTATGCATGTCTTTAGAATTGAATGAAGCATATTATCATTCATGCATTGATATACGTATGAGTGTATGTAGCATACTTGATTAAGAGTTATGATTATAAATCAGATTGATATTTGTCTCAAAACAATGTAAACACGTGTTAGCTCTAACTGAGATATGGCCGAGCCATCATATATTAACTCTTGATTTAGCTCAAGATAAGATCAATTGAATTTGAGCCGCCTGGAGCCGGGGTCATATCAAAGGAAGAATTATTGGCAACTCTGCGCACCTCCATAGCCCTCATTCAGATTCCCACCTATTATGCAAAATCCCTCATTTATAAGTTTATGTTGGACCTTCAAGTTCAATGCTGAAAAAGTAGGATGATGTATACATGCAAATGCCGGGGAAATAAACTCTATCCAACTTAGGATGATGTATACATGCAAATAGTGGCATAGTGATCTAACAATAAATTGCAATTAATAATACAAGCATAAATCCCACACAGTTATTGCAAATAATTCTAACTTGCGGGCAAGTTAGGCTTTCCATTGTTTGGACTTTGGAGGGCCCGTTAGCTAAATGCCTAAGCGAAAAATCCTGCAAGTCATAAATTAGTTTAAAAAACAGAAACACTACCATAACTTGATATCCATAATCATATTGGAACCAAAGTTCAAACAACCGTGACAAAATTAATGGTACCAAACGACAAAACTCACAAGTAAAGGGGTCGTAGGCGAGGGAGTGGAGATCCGGTGATTGTAAGAGTGGCGGTGGCTATCCGGAGCGATTAATGCGACTGTTGGCGGGTCACGGGGGTGGGTGGTGTGGTGGTGGTGCTGTTGGAGGACTGCAAGCCTGGATATGTGCAGGATATGGTAGGGAGTGGCTTAGGAAGGCTTGGTTACGGTTTAAGTTGGCTGGAAGGGGTCATAGAAGGTGCGTTGAGATGGACGTGGGTGGCTTGGGTCCTAGACGGATGCAAGAAGGGGGACTTGGGAGTTGCGGTTTGGAGCAGATGAGGGAATTGGAGCTTCGGCCAGGAGGTAGGGGAAGGGTGGCTTCTGTTGGGAGATGGATTGAATAGGCTGGCTGCTGCCGGATGGAACATGGAATAGGTTGTCTGCTGCTGGATGGAGCTTAGAATGGGTAGGCTGCTGCTGTAGGAGGCCAGGAAGCTGTTGGGTGAGGTGAGGGGATATTGGGAAGGATATAATGGCTGTTTGAAGGGGCGCCTGCACTCTTTTAGGGTTGAGGATGGGTGTAACATTGGGGAAAACAAGGAAATGCAATGAAATTGTTAGGGCAAGACTACTGGAGAGACTAAGAGAAGAAGATCTAGAGAAAGAGAGGGAAGATTAAGGTTAGGGTTGAAAGAGGGAGAAGAACTAACCAGGAATTACTCTTGCATAGCCCCAAAAGGGGGGCTGCCCGGGTATATAAATACCCGGGCAAGGAGGGGGCCGGCCGGCCCCTCCAA
The DNA here is from genome assembly GCA_033032865.1 of Dactylorhiza incarnata. Taxonomy (NCBI): domain Eukaryota; kingdom Viridiplantae; phylum Streptophyta; class Magnoliopsida; order Asparagales; family Orchidaceae; genus Dactylorhiza; species Dactylorhiza incarnata. The sequence goes on from JAWHQI010000085.1 coordinate 5,500,002, forward strand.
GGAGGGCTGAACCCGCCTGGTTCAGCCCTCGGCCGACTGGTTCACTGCGTGGGGGCTGAACCGGAAGGTTCAGACCCGTTGTTTAGCGCGCCTTTGCTCCTCCGTACGTAATGACGCCCCGTAAAGCGTAGCGGGGGCGTAACATTCCCCTCCCCATCAAGAACCAACTTGTCCCCAAGGTGGTAGTCGGGGTAGAGCTCCTTGAAGTCGAAGAAGTCCACCCATGAATTGTGTGCCGGCGACAGGTTCTTCCATTTGACCAAGAGCTCGGGCCGGTATTCCGCGCCCCGATTCTTCCACTTGAGCATCAAAATATCTTCAGGAAGCGGCCGCAGCTCACCCGCCGAAGTGACCTCAGGTAACAAAGTGCTCGGTCGGACATGCGGCCCTACCTTCCGCTTGAGCAAAGAGACATGGAATGTAGGATGGATGCGCAAACCCTCCGGTAATGCCAGGGTGTAAGCCACCGGTCCCACCCTGCTGACAATCTGAAAGGGACCGTAGTAGCGTGGGGACAGTTTCTGGTTGCCGCGACGAGCAACGGACAACTGCCGGTACGGCTGGAGCTTGAGGAACACCTCGTCACCAACATCGAACTCCCGCTCAGTGCGGTGCTTGTCCGCTTGGGCCTTCATGCAATCCTGGGCTAGACGGAGATTCTCCCGAAGTGTGACCAACATGCGATCCCGGTCCAGCAGAGCGCGATCCACCGCTGGAAGAGCGGTGCTCCCGGGCTTATAGCTGCCCAAGGTAGGAGGAGGCCGTCCGTAAACCACCTCAAATGGTGTCATCCTGCTGGCGGAGTGGTATGCCGTGTTGTAACAGTACTCGACCCAATGCAACCAGTCCGGCCAGCTCCGCGGCTCATCCATCACAAAGCAACGCAGATAAGTCTCGACCCCACGATTAAGCACCTCCGTCTGACCATCCGACTGCGGGTGGTTGTCCGTGCTGAAGTGTAAGCGAGTGCCCTGCAGCCGGAACAGCTCCTTCCAGAACCCACTGACGAAGGTAGGGTCCCGATCAGAAATAATGGCGCGGGGGAGGCCATGCAGGCGAACGATCTCTCGAGCAAAGAGTGCGGCCACAGACTCCCCGGTGTACGGATGGCTGAGCGCCAGAAAATGGCCATACTTGGACAGCTTGTCCACCACCACTAGAATGATAGACTTCCCTTTAGACTTCGGCAGTCCATCAATGAAGTCCATGGACACCGTGTCCCAAATCTGCTGCGGAATCTCCAACGGTACAAGCAGCCCTGCCGGAGAAGAGGTCTCATATTTCTGCCGCTGGCAGATCTCACAGTGGCGAACGAACTGCTGAATGTCCCGTCGCATGCCTGCCCAAAAAACGTTTGCTCGCGCCCTCTGAAGGGTCCGGAGCACCCCCGCATGCCCTCCTGTAGGCGAAGAGTGGAACTCATGCATCAACACGGTCTTCCAGGCTGAATCGGCGGGCACGACCACCCGGCCCCGATAGTAAAGCCGGCCATTACACAAGTGATAGCCAGCTGCGACGGTCTCTCCCCGATGTAAAGCCTCCACCAACGGACGCAGCGTGTCCGATCGCCGGACCTCTTCCTGAATATCTTCCACTGAATCGACCAACGGCCCCGAAATATGAGCGAGAGCAGCCTCTGGAAGACGAGAGAGAGCATCGGCGACCACATTCTCTTTGCCGCGGCGATACACAATCTCGTAGTCGTAACCGAGAAGCTTAGTCACCCACTTCTGCTGTAGCGGCGAGGAGACCCGTTGGTCTAGGAAATGCTTCAAGCTCTGGTGATCCGTCCGGATCTTAAAGTGTCGGCCCAACAGATATGGCCGCCAAACAGCCACTGCATGAATAATCGCTAACATCTCCTTCTCGTAGGCCGAGAGTCCCAAAGTACGAGGGGCCAATGCCTTGCTGTAAAAGGCTATCGGCCGCCCTGCCTGCATCAAAACCGCCCCAATGCCGACACCTGAGGCATCCGTCTCCAGAACGAACTCCTGTGTGAAATCCGGTAATGCCAGGACTGGCGTGGTGGTCATGGCCCGCTTGAGGGCCTGAAATGCCTCCTCCGCCTCCTCACTCCAGGAAAAGGAGTCCTTCTGCAGCAGCTGGGTCAGTGGCCGGGCTATCTTGCCATAGTCCTGCACAAACCGCCGGTAATACCCTGTGAGCCCCAAAAAGCCCCGCAAGGCGCGGGCTGTAACCGACCGCGGCCAAGACTGCATACTCTGAATCTTCCGTGGGTCGGCCCTGACGCCCTGACCGGAAACCAAGTGGCCAAATACTCCACCTCCTCCTGACCGAAGGAGCACTTGGAACTGTTGGCATAAAGGTGGTGCTGACGTAGTCTGGCAAGGACCTGCTCCACGTGGCCCACGTGGTCCTCCCAGTTTGCGCTGTAGATGAGTATATCATCGAAGAAGATCAACACAAATACCCGCAGGAAATCTCTGAACATCTCGTTCATGTTGGCCTGGAACGTAGAGGGCCCTCCGGTCAGCCCATTGGCCATAACCAAGAACTCGTAGCGGCCATCATGAGTCCGGAAAGCCGTCTTGTGGATGTCCTCCCGTGCCATCAAGATCTGGTAATAGCCGGAGCGAAGATCCAGCTTGGTGAACCGCTGGGCCCCATGCAACTCATCCAGCAACTCTTCGATATGGGGAATCGGGAAGTTATCCTTGACCGTAGCGCCGTTCAAGGCACGGTAGTCCACACAGAATCACCAGGACCCGTCCTTCTTCTTGACCAGAATAATGGGAGCCGAGAACGAACTCGTACTAGGCCGAATGATGCCGGCCTCCAGCATCTCGCGGACACCACGCTCAATCTCCGCCTTCTGGATGTGCGGATAACAGTAAGGACGAACATTCGTCGGCTCAGCACCCGCCTTGAGCGGAATACGATGATCTCGGAACCTCGCCGGAGGTAAAGTGCGCGGCTCCTGAAAAACATCAGCATAATCGGTCAGTAGTAACTGTAACTGGACTGGTACCTCAGCAGGCGTGGAATCGCCAGTCTGGACCTCCCGAAGAATGGCCATCATCTGTCCGTCTCCGCTCAACCGCTGCATGCTGCGGAGAGAAACCTCCTTAACAGGAGATGACGTGATGCCCTTCAAGCAAAACTGCTTCTCCCCGTGCACAAACTCCATGGTCATATGCTCCCAGTCGAAGGTCACCCGCTGTAACTGGCGCAACCACTGGACCCCCAGCACCATGTCTGAGCCCCGGATCGGCAACAAATAGACGTCAGTACGGCCCACATAGCCGTGTATCCGCAGCTCCACTCCCTTCAGTACCCCTTCGCACTGCAGCTTGCTGCCATCCGCCACCATCACGTGAAAAGCAGCCCCCCCTGTCCACCTCATGTCCCACCCGTCGTGCCACGTCGGGATGTATGAAGTTGTGGGTGCTCCCACTGTCCACCAAAATCGTAACCTTCTCTTGGGCGATCCGGCCCACCAGCCGCAAAGTAAGCGGGGGAGCGCAACCCTCAAGAGCGTGTAGGGAGACGCCGAACTCCGTCTCCTCCAAGTCCACCTCCAACTTCTCATCTGGAGCCGGCTCCTCGTCTGCGTCTTGCTGCAACATGAAAACCTGTATCTTCTGGCATTTATGGCCCGACACAAACTTCTCATCGCAATTAAAGCACAACCCTTTCTCCTTCCGAGCCGCCAACTCACTCCACGATAACCGAGTCACCGTCGGTTTGTTACCCGCGGGCTACTCCCGTCGTGCTGCTGTGGCGGGGGCCGCAGACGGCCTACTCGTGGTACGGGCTCGCTGTCTGTTGAACCGCTCCTCCTGAATGCGCGCCAAGATAATGGCGTGGTTCAATGAACGAGGCATGAGAGCCTGCACCTCGTCACGAATGTACTCCTTGAGGCCTGATATGAAACAGCTGTAGAGAGTCCTCTCCGGCCACTGAACCCGGTTCGCCAACCTCTCGAACTCAGTGCGGTACTCCATCACTGACACCTTCTGACGGAGCTTCTGAAGAAAGGCCTCGAAGTTCTCGTACTCCAGTGGCCCGAATCTGGCCGTAAAGCCATCCACAAACTCTCCCCACGACACGTACTCCCGTCCCCGCAGGAACCATTGAGTCCACTGGAAAGCGTCGTCCTTCAAGTGGAAGGACGCCAACTGCACCCACTGCCCTTCAGGCACCTCCTGATACTGAAAGAAAAGTTCTGCCTTCTGAATCCATTCCAATGCGTCGCCGCCCCCGAACTCCGGAAAGTACATACGAGTCAATCCGGGAGTCAAGCGTTGTGCCCCATGACCTCCTTCCCGTCTGGCGGCCTCCCCTTGCTCAAATCCGCCATGGCCTTGATGTTGACCCGCTCCCCAAGGAGGGGGTTGCGGCTGGCCGCACCATCCTTGGCCAAAACCGCCCATTCTTGGCGGCCCGAACCCACGGGGAGGAGGGAGAAGCCCTCCCCCTTGCTGTCCCGCAGTCTCCGGTGGCCGCCGGCCGCCTCCCAAGTCCTCCCAACCCCGACGGGACTGCCCCCGTCCAAAGCCGGCCTCGCCAACACCCCCAACAGCAGATCCAGGCGGAATCAGCCCCGCCGGACCACCGTAGCCCGCTGCCGAGCCCTGCCCCCACGCCGCCACCGCGGAGCCTTGCCCGTACGCCGCCGAACCTGGCGGACCCCCGTAACCCTGCAGCCGCTCCTCCTCCGACAGTCGGAGGCCGCCGACTCCTTCCGCCAGCCGCACGCCCGCAGCGGCCACGTCGGCCCCCGATCCGGCCGAGTCTTCGCTTGCTGTGACCTTCCCTTTCAACAAGGCCTTAAACTCCTCCATACGAGCGTCGATCCGTCCTTCCATGGCCGCCATAGAGTCGGTGAGGCCAACCATGTTCTCCTCTAGGGCTTCAATCCGTGAGGACTCTTCTTGAATGCGAGTGGTCACCATGTCCGAGAGAATGAACGGCTTTGATACCAATTGTTAGGGCAAGACTACTAGAGAGACTAAGAGAGAAGAAGATCTAGAGAAAGAGAGGGAAGATTAGGGTTAGGGTTGAAAGAGGGAGAAGAACTAACCAGGAATTACTCTTGCATAGCCCCAAAAGGGGGGCTGCCCGGGTATATAAATACCCGGGCAAGGAGGGGGCTGGCCGGCCCCTCCAAGGAGGGCTGAACCCGCCTGGTTCAGCCCTCGGCCGGCCGGTTCACTGCGTGGGGGCTGAACCGGAAGGTTCAGCCCCGTTGTTTAGCGCGCTTTTGCTCCTCCGTACGTAATGACGCCCCGTAAAGCGTAGCGGGGGCGTAACAGAAACATACCAAAGAGTCGGCACCTTAAGGTTTTGTGAATTCGGCACCACGAGAGATCACTAGATTTTGGGAAGAAGTTTCTCCAAAATCTGCAATAGCAATCAAACCTGCCCACTTTCTCTTATTTAGAATAAAACATGACTAGGGCAACCATCGTGGAGGCTCTGATTAGTCGCACACGATGGTTGTCCTATCTCACTAAATAAAACACAAAAAAAATACATGGAAAATATCAAAACGTTGCTTTGAACATAACTGCGGTCTCAGGTTATCCATCAGTGATGCCCTAGTATGGCAGGTGATCAATTGACCATGAACATGCCCCAGAACCCGTGCTCCAATGTCTCTTAGATCCCATCAGAAGTGAATGGGCATCTGGGGATTTTGACAACCAATAGATTTTTCTGGAGTGCAGTCAAACATAGTTAAGGAAATAGGTGTAAAAAGAGCCTAAATAAATGTAGACCCAAATAAAACTATATATAAAGTGAAAATTTTCCTTTTGATATATAGAAAGACTTGCATGAAACTTATTTAAGTTTGGGGACCAAATATATTTGTTTGTAATGTAATGGATCCACATATTATTAAATCAAACTTGAGGGACCTAGATCTAATTTATGGATTTTTTACTGCATTATAGACGAATGGAATATTTTAATAAGGTATATTGTTTTTTTGGAGAAAATGATTCATATAAAAGTTGTGTATGTTATATTATGAGTATCATGTTGTGAAATGCAGCACTGGGCACAAGAAGGAGATACTTCTTCAGCGGGAACTGGTATGAAACTATGTTTTACATAAATGTTGAACTTATAAGAATTTATATCCATGTACCTTCTGAGTGTAATTTATTAGCAACAAAATGGATGACAGTTCCAACTTGTTATACCGATATTTTCTTTGTTCAAATTACATTAACCATTTCATTACTTTTACTTCTAGAGCTTAGCAAACAGTGTACAGTTTGGGCTGCATCTGTCAACTAGCATACAGTATTTAACTCCAAACTTCTCTAAATAGCAGTGAAGGTGATGTGTCAGTTTGTATTATCATTTATATATTTAAGTTTTTTAAATGTCCTCCGACATATTTGGCATATCAGCTGACATATAGGTTTATGGGTAAAACATATTTCTCTTTTTTTGAAAAATAGGTTGTCATTTAATAAAATATAGGCCGGCATATCCATTTTTTTCTGATAAATTGGCTGACACCACTTTTGAAAATGCCGTCGTCTATTTTATTTTAGGTTATGATATCAGTATATATGCTAAATCATCTCTATGTATTACATTATATATGTATAGATCGATTACATTTATTATTTCATTCTCTTTCATAAGTATTAGTTTTACAATCCAGTTAGGCAGTTCCTATAATCATTTCACACTATACATTTATTATTTCATATTAAACAAAATATTAAAATATTATGCACATTATTAGTTAATAACTTTGATGCTTTTAACTTTTAAGTAAGTACAAAGGTTTTTTACCAATCAAGAACATTTAACTTTAAATCTTCTTTACTTACTATAAAATCTAGTGTTATCTAAATAAAGTTATTATACAGTCTTGAACATATTTCGCAATTTATCTATTTGTACTTATTTTGTATACTAGTTAATACTTAGTTGTAGTCATAGCGTGTTACTAATAATTATTTTGGATACTCTTCGACTTTATTTTGGAAAAATGTAGGGTAAGGTTTACCTACATTCACCCTTGTGGTCCCCGGACCCTCGCTGCGCGGGGATGCTTTGTGCACCGGGCTACCCTTTACTCTTCGACTTTATTTTGGGATATACATGTCTCATTCTTTGTCTACTTGTTATGCTTATTTTTACTTTTAGAACATATAAGTACTCTTAGTATATATATTATAAGATACAAAAATCAAATATTTTAAAATATCCCCAGCATACAACACCCGACATTTTAAAACTCAATCCAACATGTCGCCAATATCCGTTATTTACAATCCGATAAATAATAAAATTTGCAACTCATACAATTATTTGCATTTGATCTCAAATGTTTTAAATTAAGTAAACATATAATAATTGCAAATTAATTGAGATTGCACCAAAATTATATGCAGGGCGAATAAAATTCACACAAACATTAGATGGACTGAGATAGTCAGAGCAAAATTGGCGCAAAACGGATGAGAAGTGAGTGAATGTGCAATTATGCCCTGACGGAACGCTAATGAATTGATGTTAATAAAGTGTTGTAGGAATCTAAATGATGCGATGCACAAGCAATTATCTGACAAACAATTACCATAAGTGTTGAAATTAACAAAGTTTGCCTTAAACATTCGCTATTGAAATTAGAACGTTAGATAAACAAGCAATATCTAGTTGAATTAAGTTAGAGAATGCTGTAGTTAAACACTGTGAGAATAAATCTCTCAAATAAAACAAGTGTTGGACAAACAAATACGAAGTTATATCCAAAATAGCATGATTGTTTACCAAAATATTCAAAGTAAATACTTCATCAAGAATTTATATAAGTAATGAGAGTCTAGGGAAGTGAAAGGGGGGGCTTATTTGAAGGCTGGATGGTGTTATAACTGCAGGGTGTCTCTGATTCTAGGGGAATGATTTTTCGCAACAGTGGAAATATAGGGTTGATAGGGGGATTGTTGGAAGGATGGGGGACGATTGTGGAGTGGGGTTTCACGTTTGGAATGGGGTGGGGAAGCTGGGTGAGTACTGGAAGACTGGGGGGAGGGCTGAGGAGTAGGGAATTAACCCGGGATGGAGAGGGGGGGGGGGGGGGGACTGGGCAATTGTTGGAAACAGAAACCAGAGGCAATCTGTGCCGGATAGACTGTGGGAGTTAAGGAAACCAATCAGTTCTTCTCCAATTGATGTGATGGGTGGACGAAACTACCTATTGAGGACAGTTAGGGAACAAAAATACCCCCCTCGGTGAACAGTGTCTAGGGGGGTATTTTTGTTCATGGATGTAATACAATGAAAACTTAAGGGGAGGTTTTTGTAATGCAATGAAAACTTAAGGGGAGGTTTTTGCAATGCAATGAAAACTTAAGGGGAGGTTTTTGTAATTTCGAAACTAAGAGGGGTACACTCAGTAATTATGCTAACTTACAGGGGAGGTTTGGGTAATTATTTCTATATATTTATATAAAACTAACACTTTAATCATCGAGATGTTGAGGTCTAACCAAACCTTTATCGATTCCAAATATGGTCTTGTTGTGCAATATGTCGAAGGCAATTTTGTTGTGACACCCTCGCACCAAATAAAATTAAATTTCTCATCAATCAAACAAGAAATATAAAGATATTTCCCTCTCAATTTTCATTCAAACTATTTTCAGGTTGAGCGGGAAAACGTCTTCTGGCGAACCGAAGCAAGGAGATCAACCAATGTAGAAAGAGCCACCGCCGGGGAAAAGACCGGCGTTCTCTTCATCGTTCCGAAGAGAGATTATGTCAAAAAGATCATGGCTGAGCCTGAACCAGCTCAGTCGGGGAAGACGATCCCTCTCTATCAAGTGGCTCACAGTAGAGCTGGTGACAAAGGAAATGACTTAAACTTCTCCATCATCCCTCATTTCCCTGGAGATATTACAAAGCTAAGATCACTGATCACACCAAAGTGGGTCAGAGGAGCTCTCTCAACTCTGCTGGATCTTTCTCCATTTTCTGATCCCATGTCTGCAAGGAGAGATGGGCTCGAGCAGGTGACCGTGGAAATATACGAGGCCGCAGGAATACAGTCGCTGAATGTGGTGGTTCGAAATGCTCTCGATGGCGGCGTCAACCGCTCGCGGAGGATCGATCGGCACGGAAAGACTGTGTCGGATCTCATCTTGTGCCAGGAAGTTGTGCTGCCCCATTGCTGATCGAAGTTGATCGTTGAACTTTTCACAGCGGTCAATGGAACTGTATGATTATCCTTTTTCTTGGCTTCCATTGTTGAGAGAAAATCATCAAGTTTGTTCTCCAAGTGCTTTGAAGTGATGCCATATGTCAGTGTTAATTTACTATTAGTTGGGGGCAGTGAATGCTCCATGTTTGTACTTGTATTTGTTAATTATATGTCTGAATCCTAAACCAAAGAAGACGATTGACGGTGATCTTGCCTTGGTTGATCTTTTTTCCGGAGTACTTATCGGTGGTATTTTGGGTATTTTTGTAAATGTACAAAATATTATATAAACTTCTTGTCGTTCTAGGGTTTTTGAATCACTTAAAAATTTACTCACTTTCTATAACCGCATCTGTTCTTGATATAGTGAAAACAGACCGTTGTTGCTCGTGGACGTAGCCCGTCTTGGGGTAAACCACATAAATTTGTGTCAATACTTGCTGTCTACTTCAAAGGAGGATTGTTCATTGCATATGTATACGATATTAAAAGGAAAAAAATTGGATGGGTCATTCAATTTTAATCTCCTTGTATAACTCATATTCTTCGAGGGTATGACCGGTTCATGCCACGTGGGCAGAAATCAAAGTCAAAGTCAAAGGTCAAGTCAAAGACAACAAACAATTCACAGGGATATTTAGTGTCGGATGCGAGTATCAGGATTACTCGCCCCAAGATGGCGACTATCAGCAAGCCTTGAAGTTACTCGCTTAGGTGGCGACTATCAACAACATCTCACCAATAGTCGCCTGTTCGCCAGGTCCAGGTAGACAACCTCGCATGGGTCGGGTATAGTCGCCTACATCCCCTCTTAGGATTTATCTATAAATAGACCCTCGGGGGTACCAGGAATGACACTTGAAAATCAGAGATTAACCCCCCTCCCCCAGGAGAGATTCTCATCAAGCCAGTGTCTTCCTCGTACCAAGCTCAGCCATTTGTGATTGTGGAGGGGAAGTTTCTCTCAAACTTCTGGGTACGTGGCAGGACCTCCCGCTGAAGCGCCCTGGGGTCTATTTGTGTCCTCATCTCTTTAACTCTAGCCTTAGATCCAGATTGCCGGATCGCAAAATCAGTATACTCAGGCTGCGCATAAGTTCGAACATTTGGAGCTAGGATTTACCTGGCTTCAACACTCCTGATCTAACTGAATGAGTGTTTTTTAGTACCGAGTGCCACCATAAAAAATTGCTTACATACACTAGTGAACATGCATAGGGTCGTGTTCGGCGGGATAACTCTATCGTTCTCCAGTGAAGGATGGATACTGTTGTCATTGCGCACTACGCACGAGGTGATTGCGTGCACGGACAGAGTTGTGTTGGTTTTTGGTAGATACAAAGTTGACGAGAAAAGATGTAGAAAACAAAAGAAAAGAGAAGTTAAAATAAAAGCTCATTTCTTAGGAGGTAGAGATTATCCTTGCATAAGAATTACTTTTGGGGAGCCTGGATTGAGGAAGAGACTTATCGAGCATATTTAAGGCGGAAATTTTGAATATAGGCCGCATATTTGTTTGGATGATCAATGGAGATTGACGACGATCATGTGCGATTATCCGGACATAAATTTATGCCTCGGGAGACTAAGGCTCCGTTTGGGGGAACTTATTTTCACCGGTCAAGCGGTCACGACCGCATGAACCGGACCTTAATTAAGGTCCGGTTCATGCGGTCGTGACCGCTTGACCGGTAAAAATAAGTCCCCCCAAACAGAGCCTAAGTTGTATGCATCCAAAACATGCCATGACATAGTAAAGCAACACCAATGGAACACGTCTTGTCGTCTCGATAACGTTGAGTCCAATGATAATGCGGCTTCTTCATGAATTGCTTCTCCCTTTTGCTCGGCTTATGAACACTCTCCCTAGGATAAAGTAGACGGCGAAACATCAAGGATTAAGACCACCAAATGAGTCTCCCAACGGGAAATTTTTGTGTTGGGGCGGTTTCCAAATTTCGATCATATCTCAATCATTTTAGGTCATCTATCATACTTTTTTTGCGCGTGCAATCGGAAAGAGTAAACAAAGAGTACTAGAGATCAAAAATAGATCATAATCTGGGTTCTGTACGCGCAAAAAAGGCCTACTAAGGGGATGAAAAACGACATCATGTTCATTGTTTGTGTGTGTGTATATATATAGTGTATTAAAATAATAATGCATTCCACAGAATACATAATTTAAGCATCTTACAACATTAGTATGCAATAATTTTTCATATATGACAAATTTGCATAAGAAATTTGTACATAATATATATGTTTAATGTATGTATAACACCTTAAAATTTGTTTTTTCTTCATAAAATACACACTCAATGCAATTTAAATACTAATAAATAAATTATGCGCATACTACAGAGTATATGATATTAAACATTTAGGCTCCGCGTGACACATCGGTAGCGGTCGTGAACGCGGTGGTTATGAACTGTCATTCATGAATGCCCGACCTTATCTGAGGAACTTCATTCGCTTTTATGTTCAAAACTAGTTTTCTTTTCTTAGCGGCGGTCATAACCATTTTTATGTTCAAAACTAGTTTTCTTGTTTTTAGCGGCGGTCATAATCATTATCATGCCAAACATATATTGTCTAAATTCATCGGAGCAAAAACACAGTGCCAAACGGAACCTTAAATTCATTAAGGCTTCGCTTGGCGCGGCGGTGACGGTCATAAATGCGAAGTTATGAACCGTCGTTAGTGAATGTCTAATGAACCTAAAGAATTTCATCCACTTTTATGTTCAAAACTAGTATTTTTTTTTTGCTTTTTGGCACTTTGCATCTCCGAAATATGGAGTTTTGACACTTTGCATCTCGAATTTTTAAAATTGGCACTTTGCATCCCCCAATTCAAGATTTCTGGCACTTTGCACCCCATAGCTGAATTTTTAAGGGTATTTAGGTCCGGGCATCAGTAAAAATGCTAAATTTTTAGGGTGCTGTTATAAGCAAACCTTTTTTGGTTGCTAGCAAATCAATTTCTATGAGTTATTACGCGCTTTTTAAAAATATGTCTTGTACATGCATTTTTAGGAAAAGTGTTCAACACTAAAACTGTAGATCTCGTCGAGATCTACAACTTTCGTGTTGAACACTTTTCCTAAAAATGCATGTAGAAGACGTATTTTCTTGCTATTTTCAAAAATTCACTATAGTTACGATCATGACGATTTTAGGACCTTCTGCGTGCATTTTTAGGAAAAGTGTTCAACACGAAAGTTGTAGATCTCGACGAGATCTACAATTTTTGTGTTGAACACTTTTCTTAAAAATGCATGTACAAAGCGTATTTTCAAAAGGCGCGTAATAACTCATAGAAATTGTTTGCTAGCAATCAAAAAGGGTTTGCTTATAACAACACCAAATTTTTATTGCACTCTACCGAATTTTGTCAAATTTATATTTCCACACCAAAAATGATAAATTTCGACTGCTGCCCGGACTTAAATACCTTTGAAAATTCAGCTAAGTGTGCAAAATGCCAAAAATTTTAAATAGGGGATGCAAAGTCCCAATTTTAAAAATTAAGTTGCAAAATGCCAAAAAGGTATTTTTTTTTCATCCACTTTTATGTTCACATTCACCGGAGCAAAAAAATTCCAGCAAATGAAGCGTAAATCCGTATTTAAATGCAGCGCATAATAAAATTTTAAGCAAAGCAAGTGCAGGTGGCGCTGCTGTTCTGCTTCTCAACCGGAGAGCGAGAGTAGGCGGCGCTAATCTTCTTCTCGGCGACTAGCATCCCAATTCGAGAGAGATTGTGTAGAGAAAGTGCGACCGCTAAAGTGATTGAGCAGAGTGAAGAAGGGAAGATGATATCATCGACCTCATCGGTGGTCAACATATACCCTCTCTCGAGCTACACCTTCGGGACGAAGGATCCTAGGATGGAGAAGGACACTTCCGTCGCCGATCGCCTCGCTCGAATGAAAGTCAAGTGAGCCCCCTGTCGCCCTCTATAAGCACTGGATCGCGGGAATTCGGATTATGATCTTTTACTTCGTTGTGTTTTTTTCCCCGATTAGTTTTCCTGTTCGACGGGATCGCTAAATAGACCCACTGCTACGATTTCACCTCTCACCTTCCTACAACACCCGCCATCAAACTCCATTTGAGTTCATCCTCTCATCTCCACTGTTTCTGAATCTACATTAGTTTTGCTCTCTGTGAGCTCTGTAAACCCTAAAATTGGTGTTCTTGTTGACGCCGCTGCCTCTTCTGTTACCGGCACGGACCTCTCAGACGGTTCATTAACGGAGTTCCAAATTGACGATGCGCGGCGGTACACGCCTGCACACCTTCTAAATACTGGATGCATGCAGTTAGAATTTTTCACAGATCGTTAAAGCCTTCCCTAGCATCGTAGACATTTTCGATCCACGAGGTTTCGTCCACTCAAATTCAACTTCCCTGGCTTTGATGGCGCCAACCACTTTAGATGGATTTACCAAACCACTTAATTTCTGATGGAGCCAACCTCTTTGGCTGGATTTTCAAAGCCACTTAATTCTTGTAAGTATCATCATATCGCCACAAACTAATGTCTCCACATTGCATCCTTCCATATGGATGGTCTGTCCCTGGCCGAGGCTCTGTTTGGCATGGCGGTGGCGGTCGTGAATGTGGTGGTTATGAACCATCGTTCATGAACGCTCGACCTAACTTAAGGAACTCCATCTACTTTTATGTTCAAAAGTAGTTTTATTTTCTTTATGGTGGTCATAACCGTTGTCATGCCAAACATACATTCTATGACTGTGACGTTTTTGTCCAAACTCACCGGAGCAAAAACACCACGCCAAACCTTATAACTATAAACCCTAAACCTTAAACCAAACAGAGCCTGAGTTTCGCTTTACATCTTGAGAAGAGTTCCTTCTTACATTGGAGATCCTCGTCGACCTCTTTCAATTTATTGACCATCAAGGTACCCTTTCTAAACTCACCCAATCCACCACTATCATTTTCCATGCCATTGAATTTGAAAACACTTTGTCTGTCATTCCGCCGAATTACCTGGATCTTTCATCTTCGGTTGCCTCATTTTCGACATTAATCCTACATCACAACGCGAAGTGCAAGCTTTCCTTCAACATCCTTAGTCATGAGTCTTACCAAATTTAATGAGGACAAACTCTTCTACTCCTATCAACGTTATCGTTCTCTCTCCAGTACTCACCCGAAATTACTTTGCACACATCCTATCATCAACACCAACTAAGTTACCTTCTCATTTTTTCTTCCAACATTTATCCTCAAAGGAATGAGAATTCTAACATATCCATCATTGTCAACCCAAACTTTATTTATCAAAAAATGCCACAACCTAAACAAATCGACCCTAAACCTCTTGAAATGCTTATAAATGATTTCCCATAAACATTCTTCCACACACTCCCTAGACAAACTTGATATTGTACCTTGCATATCTCAAAATACATCGATGATTTTTTGGTCCAAATTCTAATCCATAACGAAAGTACCTTCAATTTCGGCCGGAATATCTTTCTAATCACTTACACCTACCGTCTACTTTGACATTTCTTTCAATGTCACCGTAGGCAATGACAATTCTATCACTTGTAGTAGTCGCTGCTCGATCGTGTCAGTTTCTCGCTCATCCTACCAATTTTCTATTGATGTCTATGTCCCACCCCTCCATGATATTGATGTTATATTAGGTGTTTTGTGGTTGCAGAAACTAGAACTATCACCCTTGGTTACAAAAATCTCTCCCATCCTTTATTCATGAGGGATACACTATTACTTTCTCGGCGGACTCTCACCCCTCTTACCATCAACTTCTTCGCTCAACTTTACCATAACATCCTCAATGGTTCCTTTGTCACCATATAAGGACTGATAGCCATACTGTCATGATCTCACCCCATAACATCCACATGACCTACATTTTAACATTGTCACTATTCTTGTTGATCTTCCATTCAAGCTTCCACACCACATATGCCTTACCACTTGTTCAACAACATGTCCATTATGTTGAAACCAGTTTCCCGGCTTCAGCGTTCGAAAGGGGGTTGCGACTAACCCTTACTTGACCTAAGCCTAGACTCTTGACCGGTTACTAGAAACTGAAAGATCCTGCCCTTGAAGAACACTTGAATCTAGAAACGAACCCCTTAAGCTTCAGCGAGGAGGTCCCACCACATACCCGGAAGATCTTAGAGCGCTTCCCCTCCCAAGCCAATGCTGAGCCTGGGCACCTTGGAGGGCACTAAGAACCACCTCACCGTCAACCGGAAGGTGACAGGGGAGGGGGGGGGGGGTGCTTGCTCACAAGACCACGCGAGGGAGGGGGTAGAGACCAACCCTTCCCAAGGTGCCCATGGGGGTCTATTTATAGACTTTCCCAAAAATGGACTGCGAATAGCAAAAATCCTGCTATCCGCAGTCCAACCACGACCGCCATCGATCACGCGTGAGGGGGGGCGAGTGGGACTCGAGGTGTCCGTCCCCCCCCCCCCCCTCACGGGAGGTCATACTGACCTCCCTACCACACCGGGCGAGTGGGAGGCCTCTCCCACTCGCTCGGCGAGTGGGAGGCCCCTCCCACTCGCTCGGCGAGTGGGAGGGAGGGCTCCCACTCGCCCGGCGAGTGGGAGGGCCCCTCCCACTCGCCCGGATGAGTGGGAGAAATTCTCCCACTCCTTCCGTGGCCTCTTTCGCGGTTTAGGGTTTTGCTCGCTCGCTACCCAGGCTTCGTCCGGGTCGGGTCACACCGATTCGAGAAATATGAGGGTTGTACACAATCCCCGCTCTTTGCGAGCTTGACTCAAGCTCGGAAAGAAAGTCCAACCCACCTATTGAACGAGTTGGTGGGACCCGGAGGGAATCTTTGGAGGGTTCCACCTGATGGCTATATAAGACCCCTCGAAGAGGAGGGTAAGAAGAGCACCCTTCCTGAGTGCTTCCCCCACTCCCTCTTCGAATGAGATGGATCCACCTCGAGACTTCAGGGCTCGCTTCAAAGACTTTGCTGGGAAGGGTTCGTCTGACGTGACGGAGCTTAAAGCTCTGGTCCATGGCCCTCCGTCTTCTCCTACCCGCCCCGCGGTGCGATCGCCTCGGAAGAAGCCCCGCCCCGAGTTGGTGAAGGAGGTTGCGTCATCATCCTCTCATGGGGTGACCGAGTTTGCCCGTGGACTGGATATGGATATGGTATCGGTTCTCTCCTCCTTCCTGCTTCGCACTTGTGGTTACATCTGTCCATGACAACGTGCTTTTTCATTGTTCATAGCTTCTCGCGGATGACCTCGAAGGGATCCGAAGAGTGGTAGGGGGAACGGGTGCAGACGCTCGGGTGAGTCCTATCTCTCTCGTCCGGGAACCTGCCGCCCTCTCGACTGCTCACGATGACTCATCTGCTGGAGGGGGCAAGACTTCGACGGGCCAGTCGAGCCGAAAGGAAGTCTCGTCGCCACCCCACTCTCCTACTGCAATCTCGGAGCCCGTCGAGGACCGTCCCGACGTCTTCGTCCGTCTGAGCCGCTTGGAGACTCTTACCCAGGAGCTGCGGGAGGGGAGGCTATCTTCCGGACCCGACCCCCTCGCCCGTGTTGGCGTGCTGGAGCGTCGGGTGGAGAGGCTGGAGGCTGAACTCAATCTCCTACGAGGGGAGGTCCGGCTCGCATTTGGCGGCATGACGACACCGTTCGAGGATCACTTTCGCCGGGTGGAGGCCTCCGTGCGTATACCGAGGAGCTCTCCTCAGCCAAGGCATGCTTTGAATCCACACGCGGGGGGGTCCCCTTCACCCTGGACCAGGGCTTCTGGAAGTGGACGGCGCGTTAGCCACCCCTCCCCTTTGGGGATGTACTATTTGTTATGTAATAATGAAGATCGACTCGTCGCAGCAGCTCGTCTGTTCCGCGGCCGGACTATTTGTTTTGTCATGTTTATGTCATGTTTGTTTTAATAACTCTGCCGAGTTATATCTCAGTTGAGCTGTCATTATTTGGCTAACTTTCATGCAGGGTGAGCGCTGCAACACTGAGACAGCGGAGTAACAGTCGGGGGATAGGGACCTCGGGTGGACGGTCCGAGGGCGAAGCAGTTGGGTGGTGTGTCAGGGGGGAGACGTAGGCGAAGAGACCCTTCGGTCCGCATCGCTACCTCAGGGGAGAGGGCTGCGAGGCCCTCCCTCCTCTGCCGGGCGAGTGGACCATGAGGTCCACTCCCGTGCACCGGGCGAGTGGACCTCAAGGTCCACTCGCCTATGCTCGGGGCGAGCGGGCCTTGCGGTCCGCTCGCCCGGGGCGAGTGGACCACCTGGTCCACCCCCCCTTCATGCCCTTGGGCGAGTGGATCCCATGATCCACTCGCCTCCCCTTTTACCCCTCCCTTATAAATACGCCCTCCTTCCCCCTTTGAACCTTCACCTTCATTTCCTCCCTTGCCTTGCCTTTCTCCCAGATCCGGCGCTACCCTTTCCTTCCACTCCTACACGATGGCATCCAACCGTTCAGCTGTCAAGAGGAATGGTCGGGAACAAAACGCGGCCAACTTCTCGGAGAGTTCTTTTCACTTCGAGGCTGGGCTACGGCTGCCCTTGTGGCCTGAGGTGAAGGAGTTCCTGGACTACTTTGGCGTAGTCCCGGCCCAGGTTAACACAAATGCGATCTCGATGTTAACAGTTTACGCGTGCTATCTGCGGGAGGAGAAAGTGATGTTTGACCTGAACGTGTTCCGCAAGATCTTCACCTTCCGAGTGACCGCTGACGGGGTGTGCTTTCTGACCGACACACACATGGAGGTGCACGAGACCTCCAACAAGGTCCACCACTGGAACGAGTCATTTGTGTTCGTTCGGGGTGACCTGGGCGGCATCCCCTTCTCCCCCATACAGAGGCCCGAGAAGGTTTGTAAACCCCCCTCACTACGTGGGGAGGCTGCTGAGCTGCACCGCTTCCTTAAGGGTGCGAGCTTTGAGGTTGATCACCTCCGGAAGAACATCAATCAACTCACCTACGTGGAACCGGGGGCAGGTACTTGGACCTCGACAACTTGTCTTTCTCATGGCTCATTTCCTCCCATTGCTGCTCAACTCGTCCCAACTTGTGCAGGTGTTCGGTCCCTTCCTCGACGCCTTCCCTCTGCAGGAGGAAGTTCCTCCTCCGCTTATGGGCTCAACGAGGAGGTTGCGGCTGATTCGGCTTCGGTTCCGAAGATATTTGGGTCGAGTCAGAGGAGGGATAAGGAGCGGGTGGTTGAGGAGGGAGCGCCCTCCTCCCCACCGAAGGAGCCGAGGATGCGGCGGGGGAAGGCAGTTTGCCGAAGGGATTCCAGGGCACTGCCTAGGGAGAGGGGGCAACCGAGTGACCCCAACGCATTGGCCAATCATCCCAACTTTGAGATGGGGGGAAAGGCTAGGGACCCTCTAGGCGAACCTATCGTCTATTGGGATGAGACGATGAACCGGGTCTCCCTCACCTCCCAGCGGCCTTCGTGGATTGAGGGAGATATCACGGATGGCGCGGCGTATAGCTTTACCTACGACATCTACGGTCGGCAGGATGCTGCATCCTACAGGGAGATGTCCATGCGTGACCTTGCGTATGCGAGCTCCCAGGCCCAGCTTCGTGCGACCGAACTCTCCCACATGGCCGTCCGCCGAGGTCTTAGTCTCTCGCAACGGTCGGTGCGGGCGGACGCGTCGAAGCTGGATGCAGAAGAGAAAGCCACTGACCTTGCGGCTCGCTTGGCCACTGCTGAGAAACTCCTGGAGGAGTCATCCGGGGGCTTGGTTCGTGCCCTCCTTAATGCACTTTCCTTTTCTCCTTTTAATTCCTTATTATTCGCAGGTTCTAACTTATTTGCCTTGCCGGTCTGCAGGGACCCGGTGCCGCCGACTCGCTCAGGAGACGATGTGAGGAGTCGGACCAGGAAGTGCAGGACCTAAGGGCTCAGCTTGCCGAAGCTCATAGGCAGTTAAGAGAAGGGGGAGGAGAAGGAGGTGCACCTTCGAGTGCGGCGAGGCCAGCCCCATCTCGACCCGCTGAAGTCGAGCGCGCTCGGGGGAAAATCATGGCGTCAACGGCCCGAGCCCTGGTGAGTCGCCTCCATGACGTGGACGCTATTCGAGACAGCTGGAGGGGGGTCTCCGTCAGCGACATCCTACCCGAGCTCTTTCCTTCACCTGGGCGATCCGGCTCGCCCCCTAGCAGCGGCGGCTACTCCCCATGGTCGTGAGGGCGGTCTGTGACTTCTTCTTTTCTCCCGTTCCTCCTAAGAACTATGTATTTTTTGTGTTTGCCTTTTTCCTTTAAGCCTGCATGTACTAGAAAAGTGAAGTAACAATTCGTGTAGTACATGTTATCAACGAATCAGTAGTTATCTAAATGAATTGTCCCAGCTTATTTTTTTCCTTTACTGCTTGAGGAATTGACACCTTTGCTTGAATCGGTCACCGAGTCGTTGACTGGCCCGATGAGTCTCTCATCTGTTAATATGACTGAGTCTGTGGAGTGGTCTCTTTTAGTCAGGGATCCTATCGATTGGAGGTGGAAGTACCCATCCACGTCCTGGGAGTCTTAGCTCAACCGGGTGTGGAGGAACTCAACGCCATCCCGATCTGACTGGAGGTGGAAGTACCCATCCACGTCCTGGGAGTCTTAGCTCAACCGGGTGTGGAGGAACTCAACGCCTTCCCAATCTGTCTGGAGGTGGAAGTACCCATCCACGTCCTGGGAGTCTTAGCTCAACCGGGTGTGGAGGAACTCCACGCCTTCTCAATACGACTGGAGGTGGAAGTACCCATCCACGTCCTGGGAGTCTTAGCTCAACCGGGTGTGGAGGAACTCAACGCCTTCCCAATCTGACTGGAGGTGGAAGTACCCATCCACGTCCCGGGAGTCTTAGCTCAACCGAGTGTGGAGGAACTCAACGCCTTCCCAATCTGTCTGGAGGTGGAAGTACATATCTATGTCCTGGGAGTCTTAGCTCAACCGGGTGTGGAGGAACTCCACGCCTTCTCAATACGACTGGAGGTGGAAGTACCCATCCACGTCCTGGGAGTCTTAGCTCAACCGGGTGTGGAGGAACTCCACGCCTTTTCAATCTAATCACCAAGCCACGAGTTGACCTGATACGTCCCCCCTCCACCGGCATGACTTAACCCGGCGGAGGGTCTCTAGTCAGGGATTTTGAACCTGGATATTCTTCCAGAACCCCTTTCCCATTCATAGTTCTTACCTATTACAACTTACTTACGCTACGCCCCTTTGGGCATCCTGTTACACCTCGCCCTTTTCTGGGCCCCTCCTTACATCTCGCCCCTATCCGGGCACTTCACTACACTTCGCCCCTATCTGGGCACGTCGTTACATCTCGCCCTTCCCTGGGCATTTCCTTACACCTCGCCTATTCTGGGCTCATTCTGCCGCCTGCTCCTTAGTCATTCCTGCCATCGCTTCTTCCACTTCTTCGGCTGCTTGCATCCATCCGATTGTGTTGACCGCAGTAACGTAGCACTGGCGCGCCTCCCGGGGATCCCCCCTGACTCTCACCTGGAGCTTTCCGGAGTTGTACTTCAAGCACTGATGGTAGGAGGACGGCACGCATTTGTACGCACTGATGAGGGGACGCCCAAAAATGGCGTTGTAACTGCTCGGCGCGTCCACGATGACGAACCGACAATTCTTTGAAGTTCCCCCCAGGGTGACGAGGAGTTCGACTCCCCCTTCCACCTCTTTCCTCTACCCGGAGAATCCGAAAAGTGGCCCATCCGATGCTAGCACTCGCTTGACGTCAACCTTCATTCCTTCAAAGGCCTTCTTGAACACCACGTTCACCGAGCTCCCGTTGTCGACTAGGATCCGGGAGACGGTGAAGTTCTCGATCGCCGCCTTGATGACCAGCGCGTCGCAGAAAGGATCCTCATTGGCCGGCAGGTCTTGGATGGAGAAGGTAATCTTCTCGCTCGGAGGTGGGGACCGGGAGGTCGAGGCAATGCTCCGACGGTATATGGCATGGAGGCTCCCCTTCCGGGTGGCCTCTTTGCCTGCTCCCCCGTGGATGACCCCGATCCCTCCTAGGGCCCCTATATCGACCCTTTCTTCGCATGGATCATCCTCCTCCTTGCTCTTCCCCTTTTCCACTGTCCGAGGTCCTTCCAGGCACAGCTGCTTCCCCCCTGCTGGGGCTCTTCCTTCTTCCCTCATCTCGAGGAACTCGGGGCAAGCTGCGGTCGCGTGACCTTCCTGCTAGTGGAAGTCACAATATAGCAGCGCCAACTCGCCTCCCTGCTTCTCCCAACGTCCCCTCTTCCTTCCGCTTCTCTTCCGACCGATGGCCATGGCTTGCAGGGGCTGGACTTGCAGTGGCCCCGGGCCCTGTTGCCATCCTGCTGGGTGGAACCGCCCGTGCCTCCCCTGATAGCCTCCTCCTCCCTGGAAGTGGCCCCTTCCTTGGCCTTGAGGGGGACCAACCTGTGACCTCCAAGCTGGTCGGGCGGCTGTCGGTTGCGACTTCCAGCCTTGCTCCTGCCCAACGGGAGGTCCCTGTTGTCCCTGACTCTTCACTTCCTCCTTCTTTCTTCCTCCACGCTCTTTCCTTTCCTCCTCTGCTACCTCGGCTAACCTAGCCACGAACTCCTGATTGGTAGCTTCAACCTCGGTTTCGCGATCGGCACGCTTCATTAACTCCTCGAAAGACAACGGAGGGTCCCGAGTTAGACTCATCCGGAACAGCCCCGGCTGCAGCCCAAGGGTGAAATCCAGCTGCAGGGTGTGCCCGGGCACTTCGACGACAAGGAGGACCTCCGCTTGGAACTTGTCCATGTAGTCAGCCAGCGGCTCCCCTGGCTTCTGCCTGACCGCGAACAAGGCTTCCATACTCTTTCTCCTCTTCTTCGAGGTAGAGAATCTCAACAAGAAACTTCGACGCAGATCTTCGAAACGGAAGATGGTTCCCGCCGGGAGCGAGTGGAACCAATCCCTCGCCTTTCCCTGGAATGAGACGGCGAAAAGCCTACACATGAAGGCGTCCGACATTTGCCTGATCGAGGTCATGTCCTCGAACCACTAGAGATGCTGGAGTGGATCTCTATCCCCCTCGTAGTAGGACATGGCGGGATCGCGGAACCCATCCGGGACGGGATCTGACATGACCAACTCGCAAAAAGGGCTCCTCCATTCTTCTTGGTTGAGGGGAGGTGTTCCCATCGCCTCCCCGCCCGGGCAGCTGGTCCGGGGCGAACTATTGAAAAGCACCCGTGCTTGGAGGCCCAAACCTTCCTCCGAAGCCGGTTCCCTCCCTTGCTGACTGCTTCTTACTTCCACTAGGGGGAGTGAGGCGATCCTAGGTGCAGATGGTGTTGAGCATTCGCCGCGAGCGGAGGACATGGCCTGCATGAACTCCAGGATCTTCTTGCTGAATTCGTCGAAGTCGCTCTTCTTCACATATTCGCAAAGCGGAGGCGGGTCTCCCAACTCGTCGCTTCCAGCCATGGGACTTGGCTCAGAGGTTTCCGAACTAGTCGCTTCCACGCTCACCGCACCAGAATGTTGAAACCAGTTTCCCGGCTTCAGCGTTCGAAAGGGGGTTGCGACTAACCCTTACTTGACCTAAGCCTAGACTCTTGATCGGTTACTATAAACTGAAAGATCCTGCCCTTGAAGAACACTTGAATCTAGAAACGAACCCCTTAAGCTTCAGCGAGGAGGTCCCACCACATACCCGGAAGATCTTAGAGCGCTTCCCCTCCCAAGCCAATGCTGAGCCTGGGCACCTTGGAGGGCACTAAGAACCACCTCACCGTCAACCGGAAGGTGACAGGGGAGGGGGGGGGGTGCTTGCTCACAAGACCACGCGAGGGAGGGGGTAGAGACCAACCCTTCCCAAGGTGCCCATGGGGGTCTATTTATAGACTTTCCCAAAAATGGACTGCGAATAGCAAAAATCCTGCTATCCGCAGTCCAACCACGACCGCCATCGATCACGCGTGAGGGGGGGCGAGTGGGACTCCTCCCACTCGCCCGGCGAGTGGGAGGGCCCCTCCCACTCGCCCGGATGAGTGGGAGAAATTCTCCCACTCCTTCCGTGGCCTCTTTCGCGGTTTAGGGTTTTGCTCGCTCGCTACCCAGGCTTCGTCCGGGTCGGGTCACACCGATTCGAGAAATATGAGGGTTGTACACATTATATCCACCTTCAACCCAATGCACCCCTATTAATGGTGCTATTCAAAATTATAACTAGCGTCCATTATGAAGCACCCCTGTTAATGGTGCTATTCAAAATGATAACTAGCAACCATTATGAAGCACCCCTGTTAATGGTGCTATTCAAAATGATAACTAGCGACCATTATGAAGCAAAGTAGTCTGTCAAATTTGATTGGTTGATTTATTATTTAAGGATAGTTTTACATCTCTCAATTAAAGTGTTAAAACTATTGTTTGATAAGCAACAATTATTTGGTGCTTATTTTTGTGGAATCAACAATGTCTTAAATTCTTTGGCCATGATATGAATGCATTAATAACGTCAAAATATTAGAATGTTTAAGTTTGTATTTATGCCCTTTATTATTTCTTTACATCTTACAATGAGAATAGTGATTAGATTGAAGACCCATTTCAAGTTGGAAATAGTATTTACTGTTATTTATAGTTCAGTCCTTTCCATTTATAAATGTGTTAGATCATTTAATTTTCGCTTTTACTATGTTATATTGGGAATTTTGAGAAAGAAAAGAAAAAAACATTATGATGGAATTTGTTTAACTTCCATAAATAATCCCCTCTAATTGTTGAACAAAAGGAAACCTTATTTGAATTCATTAGATGCCAAAATAAATTTAATTTCTAACAACTAAACCCATAATATCTGAGTTATTATCAGCTTTAGATCATCCCAACTCATATTATGTTAAACTGCAAAATTTTATCATTTTTCTGATGTGGCCTATGAGTACTTGCTAGGAAGTCAGCTATCCTAGAACTACTCCCTCCCAAAACTCATTTAACTATGAAATGTCCAACATATTTCTATCACTTGTTCTGAAATGATGCCACTAATATTATGAGGTTTAAATTATTACTAAAGCTCAATAATCCAATTCCGATGAGATATAGTTCATTCATGCACCTCCTTTCACTTATAAGTCTGTTAGGAGGTGCTCTTGTCTGAGCTTAATTGCTTCGAAGACACTCCAAATCCTCATCAGACCTCCATCATCAAATTTAGGTTGTTATAGACTCACCAACTTCCATTTAGTTCATCCTCGAATCATATATTATAATGTAGGAGTTTTGGCTTTTCTACCATTTATAGTGATCTAGCCCACGATATCTAAGCTATTGTCTATTTTGGTTCAACCCTACGTCCCTACCCATAACCTCACAGTTTTATCATTTTTCTGAAGTGACCTACAAGTATTTCTCAAGAGGTCGCTCATCTTTGAACTACTCCTACCTAGAGCTCGCTTAATTGTGGAGTTCTTATAGACGCCAAATGTTACTCTGGAAACGCGCCTCTAGTATTATGATGCCAAAATTTTTACTTATGCCCAATAATTTTTTCTTCAATTTTATTGTGAGATGCATTTCATTTATTTCGCCTAGAAGTCTGTCATCCTAGAAGCTTGTCGAGAGTTTTTTTTCACTACTCCAAAGATACTTGTTACCTACTAGAGATGAAGGGGGAGAGGGAAGAGAGAGAGATAGAAGAGGAGAAGGTAGAAGAACAAGAGGGAGCAGCCCTCTCCTTAAGCCAAATGATCCAAAGATGCAGAACTAAAACAAGAGATCCCCTTTATAGGTAGGGTTACATGCAAACAACCGAAAATACCATAAAACGATAATAAAGATGTCGCCTGGCGATAAGGATGTCGCCTGGCGATAAGGATGTCGCCTGGCGATAAGGATGTCGACTGGCGATACCGCCCGCTACCGCTGTCCGCGATCTACTCCGTAACGTCCGAGCCGCCCGGTTCGGTATGCCCAATGCTCGGTCCCCCGGTTTGCCTTCCCGCGTCCCGCGTCCGCCTCGAATACACTTTCCACGGTGGCTCCTCCGCATGCAGGTCGGTAACAATACCGCCATCTGGAAAATTGGCCTTGTCCTCAAGGCAATAGTCCGGAAACTGGCGCCGGAAATCGTCCCGCAGCAACCACGATGCGGCGGAGGTGGGGCGGTTGCGCCAGGCGACCCGTATCTCTTCTGGAGTGGGATCTCCCGGCGTATGGTGGCGTCGATCTAGGATGGCCTCCGGGTAGAGGGGTTCGGCCTCGGAGTGGTCGATGTCGGCGGGGATGTGGTCGGTGACGGGGTGGTTGCCAATGACACGCCGAAGTTGCGAGACATGAAAAACCGGATGGATGCGGCTGCCGTCCGGAAGGCGGAGCCGGTATGCCACGGCTCCAATTCGACTGATGATTTCAAAAGGCCCATAGAAACGAGGTGCCAACTTGGGACAAGAGCGGCGAGCCACCGTGAGCTGGCGGTAGGGGTGAAGTTTGATGAAGACTCGCTCGCCCACTTGGAAGGACAGGTCCCGACGCTTACGGTTGGCAAATGAGATCATTTTGGCCTGTGCTCGCCGTAAGTGATGCTTCAAGCTATCCAGAATAACGTCCCTGTCATGTAGATGATCGGCCAGGCTGGTGACGGGACATTCCCCCGGAAGATATCGGAGCACGGAAGGGGGCGGGCGGCCGTAGACCGTCTCGAATGGTGAAGTGTTTGCGGAGTGGTGGTACGCCGTATTATAGGAGTATTCCGCCCAACATAACCACTTGGCCCAGGTGCCGGGTCGCTCGCCAATGAAGCACCGCAAATATGTTTCTAAGCACCGATTCAGCACCTCAGATTGCCCGTCTGACTGGGGGTGGTAGGCCGTACTCATCCGGAGGCGTGTGCCTTGGAGGCGAAACAGGGAAGTCCAGAAACTGCTGAGGAAGAGTGGGTCGCGGTCGCTTACTATGGAACGGGGAAAACCATGGAGCCGCACGATCTCGGCGATGAAGCTATCCGCCACGGTTGTGGCGGTGTACGGATGTCGGAGGGGAACGAAGTGGGCATACTTCGTCAGGCGGTCGACTACCACCAGAATGCAGTCAAACCCGTTCGAACGAGGAAGGCGGGTGATAAAATCCATCGCAATGTCCTCCCAAATGCGCTCAGGAATCGACAGTGACTGCAGGAGGCCGCTTGGGAACATCGTCTCGTACTTCGCCTTCTGACACGGTAAACAGGCTGCGACGTATGCCTTCACCTGGCGGAGCATGTGGGGCCAGTACAGCGAGGCGGCTAACCGCCGATATGTCCGAAAGGCGCCGGCGTGGCCCCCTGAAGGTGTGGAGTGGAACTCGGCGAGCAGCTGTGGGATGCGGCTGGACGTTGCTGAAAGCACCAGACGGTTCCGATGGAAGAGCTGGCCCCCGACGAGGGCATATGGCGGACGGGCACCCGGATCCGCAAGCAGGGCCGCCCGAATGTCTCTCAAGTGAGGGTCGTGATCCACCTCTTGCTGAAGGACGTCGGCGTCTTCCCAAACCGGTCTCGAAATGGCCGCCAATTCCGGGGCATGAGGGTGGCGAGAAAGCGCATCGGCCGCCCTGTTGGTCTTGCCCGGACGGAACTCGATCGTGAAATCATAACCGAGGAGCTTGGCCACCCAAAGTTGTTGTGTTGGTGTGGCAATCTTCTGCTGGAGCAAGTAGCGGAGACTGTGGTGATCGGTGCGGACGATGAAGGTGCGGCCCAAAAGGTAGGGTTGCCAATGCTGTACTGCTAAAACGAGGGCCATGAGCTCATTTTCGTACGCCGAACGGCTGCGGACCGCCGAGGAGAACGCCCGACTGTAATATGCTATGGGTCGGCCGGCCTGCATCAATACGGCCCCCACGCCCGCGCCCGAAGCATCACACTCCACAATGAACGTTTGCCGGAAATCCGGCATGGCGAGCACCGGGCCTTGCACCAAGGCCGCCTGGAGGGAGGCGAACGCCGCCATGGCGGCCGGCGGCCAGACGAAGGGACCTTCCTCCGAGGCCTTCAACAACTGGGTGAGAGGGCGGGCCAATCCGCCGTAGTCCTTGATGAAACGCCGATAATATCCAGTGAGCCCGAGAAACGCCCGCACGTCGCGAAGGGAGGTGGGAGTCGGCCATCGAAGGACCGCCTGAATTTTCTCCTCGTCCATGGAGACACCGTTGGCGGAAATCGTATGCCCCAAGTAGCTCACCGTGGTAGTGCCAAAGGTGCATTTCTTCTGGTTGACGGTGAGTTGGTGGTGCCGAAGGGTGGTGAGAGTTTCCCGCACGTGGCGGAGGTGGTCCTGCCAAGAGTTACTAAACACGAGAATGTCATCGAAAAAAACAAGAACTTGCTTACGGAGGACCGGCCGAAAAATGTTATTCATGGTTGCTTGGAAGGTGGCGGGGGCGTTGGTGAGCCCAAAAGGCATGACCAAGAATTCGAAATGGCCATCGTGCGTCCGGAAAGCCGTCTTTGGAACATCTTCTGGTCGGACGCGGATTTGGTGATATCCGGCGCGAAGATCCAACTTAGTGAAGAATGCCGCGCCATGGAGCTCATCCAGGAGTTCCTGGATAACTGGGATCGGGTATTTGTCGGGCACCGTTGCTTTGTTGAGCTCGCGGTAGTCGACGCAAAATCGCCAACTCCCGTCCTTCTTGCGAACCAATAGAACCGGACTGGAGAACGGGCTAGCACTGGGCCGGATGAGGCCTCCCAACAACATCTCCCGGACAAGCCGCTCTATCTCGTCCTTCTGAGCATGTCCATACCGGTAGGGCCGCACAGAGACCGCCGCCGCGCCTGGGTGGAGCACAATCGCATGATCGGTCGGCCGGGTAGGTGGAAGGCCCGGTGTTGCGGCAAAGACATCCGAGAAGTCCTGCAGCACCTCTCGAAGGTCGGCTGGAATGGACGGGGCCGTGGCCGGCGAGGTCGCCTCGAGAGGCCATAGCCAGGCCGAGAAGTCGACGTCAGTGACGCGTGTCATCGCGCGGAACGAGATCGGCGAGCGGAGCAGGGTGGAGTCGCCCACTAAGCGGCACGGTTGCCCCTGGTGCTGGAAGGACATAGTCATAGAGGCCCAGTTCACCTTAACCTCCCCCAAAGTTTGTAGCCACGCCACACCCAAAATGGCGTCGAGGCCGCCCAGTTCAAACAGGTAGAAGTCCGCCGTGACCGAGACCGGTCCGATAGAGAGAGTCACATCCAAACATTGTCCCAAAGTGGGACGGCGCCGCCCATCGCCGAGGCAGACGGAGAATTCCGGGGAGGGGGAATGGGGTAAGTGAATGTCGCGGGCGAGTTGGGCCGACAAAAAATTGTGACTGGCCCCACTATCGATCATCACGATTGCCGGCCTATTGTTGATCAGAGCCGCAAGCTTCATGGTGCGGGGGCCGGTAAGGCCGCCCACTGAGTAGAATGGTAACTCCAGAACGTTAAGGGGGGCCTCCTCCGGGACCGGCGGAGGTGTGTCCGACAGTATCCCCGATAGCGTCGAGTCCTCGGATCCTCCGTCGCCGTCGCCGTCGCCAATGATCGCGTGAAACTCTTTGACCGGGCACACATGTTGCGGTGAATAGGGTTGGCGGCAACGGAAACATAGCCCGCGGCGGCGCAGATCGTTGTAGTCGTTGTTGGAGACGCGATGCGGAATGTCAGGACGGGGAGGGCGGCCGACGCCCGGTGGAGGTAGCCGAGGGCCGTTATCGCGCTGCGGCGGTGGACGGAAAGTAGGCGTACCCGCGCGTGGTCCGATGTCGGCCTCCACCGCCCGAGCCAGTTCCAAAGCCTCGGACACCGTGCGGGGGTGGTGGGTCCTGATGCGAGAGAGGATGTTGGGCAGAAGGCCCTGCAGAAAAAATCCAAGGTAGTGGTCCGGCGGGAGGCCCGGAACTTGCGTGACGAGGGCAACAAACTCGTCGATATACGCATCCACGGTTGTCGATTGGCGGGCTGAGCAAAGCCGCTCAATAGCTGAGCCGGTGTAGCGGGAGTCGTAGCGACTGATCATCTCGTGCTTGAACTCGTGCCATGGAATGAGAGGTTGAATCTGTTGTAGCCATCGCGCCCAATGTAGGGCCGAACCATCCAAGCCGACTATGGCGGTGCCGACGCGATCCGTCGGGGGGGTACCGTTGAGGTCAAAGTACTGTTCCGCCCGGGCTATCCATCCCATAGGGTCGGTCCCGGAGAAGGAGGGGACGTCCAGTGCGAGAGGGGGTCGGCCTGCGACGGGAGGAAGCCATGCCGGGGCTGTCGGAACAGGCGCTGTCGCGCGGAGAGCCGACGCGAACGGGGCGGGCGGCGTTCCGAGGACGGACTGGAGATCCGCCGGGGATGTCGCCGTGGGCGGTGGGGGCGGCGTGCTGGACGCCGGAAGGAGCGTGTTGAGGCGCGCGAAGAGCGCGGTCTGGGCCGCGACAAGCGAGTCCACCGTCGACTTCAGATCCGCGAGCTGGCTGCCGTGGAGATCGAGCTGGGTGTTGTGGGCCGCGAGGCGTGCGGTGACCTCGTTGGTGTCGTCGGGGTCGTTGGCGTGCAAGCGAGTGTTCGGTGCCATGAGGGACTCTGGCGGCTTGGTGCAGGCGGGCGGAGCGGCAGGTCGGACCAAATGTTACCTACTAGAGATGAAGGGGGAGAGGGAAGAGAGAGAGATAGAAGAGGAGAAGAAGGAGAAGGTAGAAGAACAAGAGGGAGCAACCCTCTCCTTAAGCCAAATGATCCAAAGATGCAGAACTAAAACAAGAGTTCCCCTTTATAGGTATGGTTACATGCAAACAACCGAAAATACCATAAAACGATAATAAAGATGTCGCCTGGCGATAAGGATGTCGCCTGGCGATAAGGATGTCGCCCGGCGATACCGCCCGCTACCGCTGTCCGCGATCTACTCCGTAACGTCCGAGCCGCCCGGTTCGGTATGCCCAATGCTCGGTCCCCCGGTTTGCCTTCCCGCGTCCCGCGTCCGCCTCGAATACACTTTCCACGGTGGCTCCTCCGCATGCAGGTCGGTAACAATACTCCTCTCCCTCTTTAAATCGCTCTCATTAAATTTGGGATGTTACATAATATCTTTTCTTAAAATGGTGATTTGCATAGATGCATCATGTTGATCTTGTTATTAGCGTTAATGGGGGCGATGTTTCCTTAGGGTTATAATGGCCTTCAGATTTGTCTCTCTTTCTAAAGTATTTCATCTTTAATTCATGGCAATCACGCACAACCATGTCATAAGCATAGATACAATCTATAAATTAGAAAAAAACATAGATTGCTTTATAGTCTGAAAAAAAAGTTATTTCTTTTGATCTCCAAAGTCGGTGGAAATTTCCACAGATGCAGTGCAGATAATTTTCACCATTGAATAGTCAATATGATCCACATTTTTAACACTATTCCAACTAGTTGGGATTGGCTTTATGAAACCTTCTATGCTATTCATCCAATTCAAACAGCTAGGGACACATCCTGCATTTTTTCTTTCTCTTTCATGCGTATATTATCTATTATATTTTTTCTTAGCAAAGGGTGGATGGATAACATTGTTTAATGCACCGAGAGATTTTTGGCTTTCTGGATAGCAAAGTTATTCCGTAAAAAGTGCTTATTATAAATCTAATGTCAATGTTTACAAGATGTTAACATCAACTTTTCTGTTAAATTTTACTGAAGCATACCACTTTAGACCTATTTGCACCTCTTTTGTTTTTAAGGATCGTATGAAGCATATCATCTTGAATCATTGTTAACGTTAATAAATTTGTTGCTATTCGCTAGTTATATGAAAGAAGGAATGAGGACAAGTGTTGAAGCAATCCTTCTGGTTAGTATATTACACTGGATTATGAACTCTTTTGTTTCTTGCATAAACTTGGACTGTAAACATTCTTGATATGTAACTGAAATTCCTTCGGCGTAGCTTCTGTTGATAATCAATTTTCTTGGAGTGTTCTGTCCTCATTATTTATCATTCTTACTCTAATATGAGAGCTGATACTGTCAATTATCTATCTTTTTAGTAGTATCTTGATATTGTTGTCTCCATTAATGTTTATGGCAACTTTTTCCTTTTATGTGAAGCAACCTTTCCTTTTTGATTAAGAATTAATGTCTAATAGTTTCTTGAAGTTATTGAATCTTTGAAGTGTTCCAAGGATCCCAGTTACTTCTCGGAGTTTTAGTGAATTCTTTGCTCTTGATCACCGTGTCGTCTGCATAGACCTCCCAAATGTACCTCTTTTACTTTTTGAACACCAAGTTCATCATCCGCTAGTGCATGCTCCCGCCTTCTTCAAACCTAACATCATCACTTCTACTTGGTAGTAGAAACATCTACTGTTGGTAATGAAACCGGTGTTTGACACATTGGTGGATGTATTCAAAAAAATTCATGACTGGAAAAACCTTTGGTCGAATCAACTAAATAGTTTACCTGATGAAAAGATAGCACTCTTTAGGACATGTTATACACACATACACTACTTATTTTTGACTTTTTTCATCATTGCAACATTTAAGATCCAGTCATAATACTTGATTTACTTAGGAAAAGCTATCTCCATGAGCTTCTTTACTTCTACTTGATATGTGTTCGGAAAGAACTGTCGTTGTCATGCACTTCTTTTCTTTAGTCTACTGAATTCTCAGGTCAATATTTAGCTGATGACAAGTGACATCAATATCTACACCAGGCATATCCATTATCCATAGTAGTCCAAGAAAAAATTGTCCATGTTCCTAACTCATGCTTGTCCTCCAGCAATTTCTTTTCATTGAGCATTAGAAATTGTGGAACTCCCTCCTCTTGGACTATTATTTTCTCAGTTTCCCACGCCCCCTACAAGTGTGCTTTCTCTCTCCACATTCTTCCTCTTCTTCCTTCAATGCTTTCTTTACCATATTCACTGTGTTGATATACATAGTGCAAGCCAGGAGATATCACTGTTCCTGGGTTAAAAGCTGACACACTTATTGGTGTTACAACAGTTGACGCAGAGGATGTAACTAATATCGTTGTTGCTACCACTGTTGTTGTGTGAGTAGATTCTAATATTGTTGTTGTGGTTGATGTTATTGTGATCGAAGGTACTATGAAAGATACCGCTATTATGAATGCCTTTCAGGAAGCAACTACAGACGTTGCCAGATGTTTCAAGATGACACGACAAGGGGTCAGCGATAACTCCACTGCTTGTTTCCCAGCGAGACCCTCCCTAATTGATCGAGTACTTGAGTCCCCTATTTGTAGCCTCCCCCTTGATGCATTGGTTTTCCATATGGATCAACTCGTTGTAGGAGCTCAAACAGTTTCAGCTTGTTTCGAATTTGAACAACCCTCATGTAGGCCGCAAACAAGTGTCACTCATGAGATGCTATAGTCGACGTCATGGATCTCTACTCTCTAGTTTCTCTTCTTGCAAGCGCTCCACAAAATCTCTCAAGGACTCGTCAACTCCCTGTCTGATGTTGAAGAGGGCTTGACGATCATTCTTCCACTTTTTCAAAGTAGCGAACCTCAACAACAATACAGGTCGGAAATCACTGAAATTGCTGATAGAATCTTGCGGAAATCGCTAGAACCAGTCTACCCCTTCCCTTCGAACATCATATTGAATAACCAACATCTCAACGCTTTACTTAAATTACGACGTGTGATTGCCGATTCAAATCGTAGCATATGGTGGATGAGATCGCCTCTCCCTGAGAAATGGGAGAGACGTGGCTCCCTTAACCCATCTTAAATGGGCTCTGCCATGATCTCATTATTGAACGAGGTCATTTCACCCTCTTGGCAACATGGTTTGCGATTATCATCGACAAATTTTCGTTGTCGTGTTTGTATCATCTAACTATCTAAGTGTCCTAGTGAACTTGCTCGTGTTGTTCTCGCCCGGTTGTTTCCTTCTATCCGCATTGGAGGGGCGGATGGGAGTCATCGTCTGGCTGGACTGCGTCAGAGTGGGTGCTATGGCTTGTTTCAGTATCACCATTGGTCTGCAAGATGTTAACGATGGTCTCTTTTAACAACAAAAAATCTTGCCCGCTTGCGAATTCTGAAGATTTTGAGACAATAAGAGGTCCCATCAAATTAGCGCTTTTGTCTTGTCTGCTCATTGCTCCATTTCTATCTCTTAGCCAATATCTAAAGGTCACATGTTCGCTCTGTTGAAGAAAATATTGTCTACTCGTTTCTATCACTGGAAAACTAGGTCGACCTATAGATTACTCGATTGTAAACCAGCACAAAAGGAAAGATGTGAAAGAAAAATAGTGAAGGCTATATTAGGAGGTCTTGCCACTAACTCAGGAGTCTTAAAAAATCCTCCTATGAGAACCAAAATAACATTTTTGAGTGAGGAAAGTGGGCCCGAAGAGAATTCCTAAAAAGTCCATTTCCTCTATGCTGACGACCATATATATAGGCTCGAGAAGTTAGACTACTGGGAAGCAATGGGCAGCCCGAAAAAGATATGGGCAGACCAAATGACCTATGCGCTCATTGACGCTTTGTCACTTACAAAATAACTCATGTTTATGAGTTCCAGCACTTAGACGAGAACCTTTAAAGTTCTTGTATGACGCTCTATGTTAGCTACTGTGTCAATCTTTTGGGGGAAACACCAGGCTAAGTAGAAATTGTCGATCTGGATGTGTGGTGGAAATCGCCCATCCACTCTGGCGATTTCCCAAACCGGCATGCTAAGTGTCCCTTTCTAAATGGGCCATTGTGGCATTGTGCTGACCCAGGATATTTCCAGGCATACAGAAGTGTTGGGTTTTCTTTAACTGATTATCTCCTTAAAAATTATTTACATTCTTAATGCTTTTGGCTATAACTGAAGTATGCATCTTATACTACTGTTGAATATATGAAAGAAGCTGGGTTGCTTACCATACCACCTCGAATAATTAAAACTCTGTTCTCGCAAACTTAATTTGCATATTATTTGTGTTGAAATTATCCTAGTGTGGTAATGTGTCATGTTGATTAAGAACCTTTGTTGACCGCATTTGTTGGTTTGTTAGTCCCAGTGTGGTTGACTTTGAAGTCCACATCAGACATCTAATCCACTCTTCATCAATTGATTTTGAGTTGAATGTCTCGGTTCTAATATGATATCAAAATTAGGTTGGAACCCACAATCTTTAATATGAGGAGACCTGTTGGAATTATCCAGGCATGGCCATGTGTAGTGTAAATTAAGACCCACTGTGACTAGAGCTGTCGCGGTTCCGGTTCGGTTCCGGTTCTACTAAAACCGTGAACCGGACCGCTAAGGTAACAGTTCTTCAAATTAGAACCAAAATCGTATTTGGTTTGACCGGTTCCGATTCTGGTTCCGGTTCCAGCATAATTTTTGAAACTGCCGTGTTAACGGTTCCGGTTACGGTTCAACAAGAACCAAAACCAAACCGGCCACTAACGGTTCGGTCCGGTTCTATGCGGTCCGGTCTGGTTCCAATCGGTTCCAACTAGAACCAAAACCAAACTTTGATGGAATGAATGGTGGAGGTCAAAAATAAAAAACCGGAGGGAAAATTATACCCATTCAGTTTTTTTTACAAGACGGACTTCGAAGTCTGAGGCTCGAGCGCAGGAATTTCGCGTTACACCAAGAGAAAATACTTTTTGTATAATATATAGTAAGTCGGACTAAAAGTTAAAAATTGAAACAGCAAAACCACAAAATTGTACTAGACAACGCCGATTTTAAAAATTCAAAGATCACGATCGTGTAATGCTGATGCAATATTCATGTTGCTGAAGATCACGACTCAACATAGTGTAAAAAACTTTGAATTGTTGTTCTTGAAATTTTATTTTACAATTAAAATTTTGTTTGAAGAATATATTAGTTTATTCAATTTAACTAATTTATCAGTTACAATTATACTTGTCTTTCATTATTACTATTAAATAGTAGTTGTATAATCTCTATATTTTTAAAACAAAATATTTCAGAAAAATATATGAGTAAAATTGAAAATACATTATATGACTGTATAAAAACTGAAAGTACACCGCAAAAATCGACTCCAAATCGCACCAATGTCACATCACGGTTTTGGTGCGGTGCGATTTTGTTCAGTCCAAAACCGACCCTATTTGTTGCGATTGCGGTTTGAGTTCAAACCGTACCACTTTCACCAATAATAGTAAGTATATATTATAGATATATTATAAAAAAATAACAATATAATAATAATAATAATAATAAACAGGTTGCGGTTCGATTTTGCTTCGGTTCGGTTCAGATTGGTTCTAAAAATCTTGAAACCTCTTGAGACTTGTATATTGCGGTTTCGGTCCGGATAATAAAATGAAAGAACTACACCCGGACCAATGTTGTTCATGGTTCCAAAATTCAAACCGGAACCCAAATAATTCACGAACGGTTCGGTCCGGTTCTTTGCGGTTTCGTTTCGGTTCCGGTTCGATTTACAGTTTTCGGTTTTAAGTGACACCTTTAACTGTGACTCACGTCGGTTGATATGTTTGTCCCGGTGTAATTGCCTTAAATTAGTCTCATATCGGGTGTCCCAAATTGTCTTGTATTCTTTATAAGCATTTGGGCTTCACCACTCCTCGCCATTTAGTTTTATGCTGTTCTAATAATAGGTTAGCTTATGCCTCTTTTACTGGTTGAATTATGGAATGACTCTTTCTATTTCCTCCCTGCTTGTTAGATGACTTTTTTCTCTGACTTTTAATATCAATTTCCATAAATTTCCTTGAGTGCCTTCACCAAATTTGAATTGGCTGCTTGGGGCAGCTGCTTGACTTTAGTTTTTTATATAGCAAATTATCTTGACTTTTAGGTACAAGAGCACAACCATCCTCATATACTGCTACTTCAGATTGGAAATACTTTCTGTAAACTTCCTGGTGGACGCTTGAAGCCTGGAGAGAATGGTAGATCTTTACTTCCCTGATAAATTTTATCTAGCTAGATATTTGTTTCATCAAGCTTAACCCATTTGATCGAACATAATAGAGATTGAGGGCTTAAAGAGAAAATTATCTAGCAAACTTGCAGCAAATTCACTAGGCCACCAGCCAAACTGGCAGGTATTATTTCTTATTCATATATTATTTTAAAATGACCTTTCACTGTTTGTTTCAATTAAGTTTGAAGGGGAAAGCATTTAATATCTTTGGAGCTTTTGCATTTGACATATAAAGCATTTTACAAAGCACAAGGACCTGTGTTCGTATCATATATAAAGCTGTCACTTAAAACTGAAAATCGTAAACTGAATCGGAACCGAGCCGGAACCGCAAAGAACCAGACCGAACCGTTCGCGAATTATTTGGGTTCCGGTTTGAATTTTGGAACCGTGAACAACATTGGCCCGGGTGTGGTTCTTTCATTTTATTATCCGAACCGAAACCGAAACCGCAATATACAAGTCATTCTTATCATGGCGTCAAGGCGTACCAAGGCGAGCCCCGACCGCCTTGACGCTTTGGCGACAAGGCGGACGCCTAGGCGACAATAAGGCGAGCAAATGCAAGGCGACATTTTTTTTAAAACAAATGAAGAATATAGACAGCGGTCTATAGACATTTTTTTTAAAATAACCGCTGTCTATAGTCACTGCCAGTGGACTATAGACCACTGTCTATAGTCCCCTGGCAGTGACTATAGACAACGGTTATTTTAATAACCGTTGTCTATAGTCCCCCAACAGTCTTTATATACAGTGGTTATTTTAACAACCGCTGTTTATAGTCTCAGTTTTTTTAAAAGTCTGAAAGAGAATTTGCAACACTCCCAGAAGTCATTCAGCATTCAGATACACAGTTTTTTTCATTCAGCATTCAGGTATACAGTATCATTCCACACATTGAGGAATAGTGACATGAACAATCAGTCAATCACACATTCAGAATCAAATAGAAATAACATATTCAGAATCAATATATATAATGACAATCACAAGTTCACAACCATTTCACTCAATACCAAAATGTTATCAACTTATCATCATACACTGATATACAGTAGCATTAATAATTTTTTAGATCAAATAGAATCATCATCTAGTAAATCGTCATTGGCATTGCATGAGCTTAGTTGGTTTGAGGTACTCGTCATTTGCCCATAATTATCAACAATATCTTCATCATCATTTGCAACGCTAATATGTTCTAGATCTTCATCCCCTTCAGCTATTAGTTTAAGATTTGCTTGAGCTCCACTTCGTAAATTTCGAGCCCCAGTCCCAATAGCTCTCTCTACAGCTTCCCATGTGAGATCATCATCTTCATAAACTAAAGCTTCCTCCGGTTGGTTCATCATCCACTCACTACTCCAATCTAGCTCATCAAGCACTAAAGAGTTGCAATTTCTTCCTTTTTCACGTCTTTCTTGGAATCGTGCTTGTAGACGACGATTGTATTGGATGTCTACAAGATCATTTAGCCTTTGATGCTCCAATCTATTTCTTTTCTTTGTGTGAATCTGAATCAAGATAGTTGCAATTTGCAAACTTGTTATTTGTTACTTGTTATTTGATAATCATTACTCACCCAATACATGATAATATGGTGTTAACTCCAATTTTTTCCATATTAAGAAAATCAAACAACTCTGAAACTTCAAAGTATGTATATGTTAATTCTTTAGTTCCAAATACATTTGGATGTAATACCCGAGTTATTATTTTGTCATGTGTCTCCATCGTAGTAATGAAATTGGGTAACATGACAATGACATCATTGACATTCTGTGGAATTAAAAATAATTAGTATTTAGTATTTCAGGCAAAAAAATTAATTACATACAACAACAACTACAGAACCCATATAGTCCCCATGTGACGTTTCAGGCTGATGTGACGTTTCAGGTTGATGTGATGTTTCAGGCCCTTGTGAGGCTAATACAAGTGTCTGCTGATAAACCAAAAATAACAAGTTAACTATAAATAAAAGTATAAAGATAACATGATATTCATGAAAGTATAAATAATTAAACATAAATACATAATAATACCTGAGACATGTTTTGAGATGTTTCAGTTCGAGCACCAAACATGCACATAAGTTCATCGATTTGATTTTTCATGCTAGCCATCTCTGCTTGATGCGCTTGTTGTTGTTGGTAGAGTTGGCTCTGAAAGGCCTGCTCATGTTGTTATTGTTGTTGGTAGAGTTGACTCACATAGGCTTGATGCTCTTGTTGTTGTTCTTGCTTCCATAACTCTTATTGCTGGCTCAATTTTTCTTGAACAATAGATTCCACATCTTCAATATGAGTTATTGTTCTCTCCTTCCGCTTATCATTCTTGAAAAAACTTGTAATGGTGGAAAACTTGCCACCAGCTCTGCCCGGATGTTCCTTGCCTAAAACAGATGCAAGGATGTCATCTTTTACCTGTGACACTGTTGCAGCAGACTGGGACTCTTGGCTCGAGACCTCATCCTAAATAAAATCAATAAATATTAATGCAAACGATGAAATGAAAATTTATAAATGATCAAATGATAATTTAAACATACAATTTTAGCTGCCAAATCAGCTGCATCCTGACTAATATATTCACCAGTCTTTCTTTTGTGACCGGATTTCCATAGCTCCGCACGTGAAATTGGTGCATTTGCACCTTGTTCAATCTTGACAATAAAATGCAAATAAATTATCATTTAAATTATTGAGAAAACAAATTTTTAAAACAAAATATACAAGAGAGAAGTAGAGAACTAAATACTAATACCATCCTTTTTTCTAATCCAGAATAACCCATTCTGGAAGTAGTATGAAACGACTTCTGTGCTTTTGCTCTCTCTGTATTAAGTTTACTTTTCTCCTACACAAATAAATATTTGTTAATACTTAGAGTATAATGCTTACAAAGTTAGTAGATACTATAAAACATTGAGTTTTTTAAGAACACATAACCATAGATTCCGGAGTGGTGCGATTGTCGACAAAAATTTTCCAATCTTCAGGAACTATAAAATTATACTTGACTGGAACATTGTAACGATGCTCCAAATCAACATCATTTATGTAATGGACATAAAGTTTGGATTTCCACGACCTCCAACCTATGTTGTTAAAGGCGCGCCTCAGGCGCGCCTAAGGCTCAAGGCTCACCAGGCTCAGAGGTTTGCGCCTTCATGCGCCTTATTTGCGCCTTTGGAACATAAAATGCACGCCTGAGTGAGTTTTTTTTTTGTAATTTTTTTTTCAAAAATAAAGAAAGAAATAATATAAGAATTCAATAATTTTTGATTGATTTAGTGTTTATGAAAGATAATTGTGCGTTGGGACTTAGATATGATGCAAGTTACCACATTGATTCTATTTTTTAAGAAATATAAACGATAGTAATGAATGATTAATTAGTAAAATAGATGAAGAATCTGATCGAGAAGATGAAATGATGTTTGATGTTGATTATTTAAAATGGATGTGGTTGCGCCTTGCCTTCGTCAGGCGCGCGCCTGCGCCTTGAGCCTTGCGCCTAGGCTCCAAGACCCCTTTGCGCCTTGGTGCGCCTTGCGCCTTTAATAACTAAGCCTCCAACTTTCACCCATGCTTTTCATTAATTCATGACGAACACCATCAACATTATCAAAATAATTCTGAAAATAATAGACAATTTTATTAATAAATAACTAAAAAAACACAGTTATCTAATCACTAATAACAAAATTACGTACATTTACTTCTTCCCATATTCGATCTTTAATTTCTTTATCAACTTCCTTTCATCTAGCACATGTAATTGGAACATAAATCCTCACAAGAGAACCAACTAGACTCATCAATTTATTACACTCATGCCCGGGAATAATGTGTTCATCATTAACAGAAATAAAAAACTTCTTCCCCTCTGCTATAAGCTTATTCAATCTCATCATTTTAGTGAAGCCTCTTGTTGACTTTGATGAGGATCCTTTATCAGTCATTTTCCTGTAATAAGAAAGCCCTAAAAAAACCTAAACCATCTAAAAAACCTAAACAAATTTCATACAAAACCGCAATGATATTGAGGTAATACTAGTCTACCACACATTAAGTCAATCACACATATAAATACAGAACTATAGAAGCAGTAGGAACTAAGAAGTAGGAAAATATGAAATGATCATTCAACTTAGAAATTATACCATTCAACTTAGAAATTATACCATTCAACTTAGAAATTATACCACTAAACTTAGAAATTAGAAGAGCAAGAAAAAAAAACGTAAAAACGAACCAGAGGAAGATG
Organism: Dactylorhiza incarnata; assembly: GCA_033032865.1. Classification (NCBI taxonomy): domain Eukaryota; kingdom Viridiplantae; phylum Streptophyta; class Magnoliopsida; order Asparagales; family Orchidaceae; genus Dactylorhiza; species Dactylorhiza incarnata. The sequence goes on from JAWHQI010000085.1 coordinate 5,540,428, forward strand.
TCGACTTGTCGAGGAGAAATCGCCTTTAGGGTTTTCGCACAGAGCAGCAACGATCCAGCAACGGTAAAAAGTAAAAAAGTCGGGGTAAATTCTATCGCTTATATCCATATTCGACAGCGGTTTATATATAAACCGATGTCTATAGACAGTGGTTTATATATAAACCGTTGTCTATTGTACACAGAATGTTACAATAGACAATGGTCTATTGTACACAGAATGTTACAATAGACAATGGTTTATATATAAACCGTTGTCTATTGTACACGGAATGTTACAATAGACAACGGTTTATATATAAAACGTTGTCTATGAGAGTATAGACATCAGTTTATATATAAACCGCTGTCTATACCCCTAATTTAAAAAAAAAAGGCGGCCTTCGCCTTGTTTTCAATCGGCCGACTGGCGACGCCATGATAAGAATGATACAAGTCTCAAGCGGTTTCATGAATTTTAGAACCGATCTGAACCGGACCAAACCAGATGTAACGGCCCGAAGCCCGCGACAATTTAAATCTTTTTCTTTATCTTCTGAGCAGGTTTTACACAAATAAATAATGCAGCTAAGCGACTCCCAGGAGTAGTACCAATAAAAGACAAAAAGTACTTTTATTTATTTTCATAATTTACATCATATCCATGCTTACATGGAGAGCCAAAATACAAAAGTACATATCAAACTGAGATGTACACTACTAAAATACATTCTAACCTGAGGTCGAGACGCATTTTCTCTTTGCTTCTTTTCTGCCTCCGCAGGTCTCCTCCTAGCGGGGCCTAGCACACTGGCGGTCTGATCCTAAAAAGAAAATTAACATCCAATTAGTTTTTAGAAAACTAAGTGAGTTCCTTACCTCTTCGACCGCCCTACAGGCAAACACGAAGAGTCAGCTATAATAAGCAGTTATGTAAATCTGAAAAACTGTATGAACATGAAAGTAGACAGGTAAAGTAAACTGAGACACAGAAATAATCAATTTCTGTTAGTTCAGTTTTTACATCTTCTTATAGTTCATTTTCATGTTCAATTATCTTTCTTTTCGTTCTCTCGAAATATTGAGGATCATTCTCAATCAAATATCCGGGCCCATCAAAATCAATGTCCATTCTAGGGCGTTCAACCACGCAACAGACTCTCATGCCTCCTAATTTGGACATTTTAGTATCAATTTCCGTCGGAGATCTACCCCTCCACTGGGTGTAGGAGTCTGAAGCTTACCCCCCTACTAGGTTGACCCTTAGTGTTTCGATGCGTCGACGCACTCTCTTTTTCTTATTCATTTCATTTCATATTCAAATCATAAATATAGGAAATAATTGTTTTTATTCCCCTCAGAAATTCTATCGCTTGCTAATCCATATTTAGCTTTTTAGCGATTTCATACATTTCAGTGATTTCAAATCTTCCACATTCTATATCATAGCAATTCATATTCAGCAAAATATTCGAATGTATACGAAATCAAAGCCGTAAGGACTCACCGCAACTTTTCCTTTGTCCTTGTCCTTCGCAGGATTCTCGTCGCATCTATTTCCGGACGCCATCCTCTGCAGTATCAATTAAATCATTTACTATAGGGTTGCATCTTTAAATAGCTACGAATAGAGTCCTTAAGATGGCCATAACTACGACCCCTAGGAGTTACCTAGGAAGGAACAAGCTTGGGTGACTCGAAAGAGATGCGAAAATCAGATTTTTAACTCGTACAAAGATCAGATTTCAGCCCACAATAAGTATAAAGAGGGTAGCTAAGAGGAGTCCTCAAGAACCAACAATAAAAGCCTGCCAACACAAGCAGTAACAACAGAACTTGATAGCAATTAACAGCCCTAATAGCAGTCAAATGACAGCCCACAACTAGAAGCAATAGTAGCCAACTAACAGCCACCACAAACAGATTTCATGAGTCCATATATCAGCCGGCCTGCACCATCAAAAGCAGCCAGCAATCATACTCAAAACAGCCCTCTCACGGCTTCCAAATCCAAGGAAAATCAAGGCAAAATACTATCAAAACAGCATGCCAACAGTAGGGAACCAACACAGCTGCCGGCTATGAGGAAACAAGAGGAATAACAGCCAAAAACAGAGTTCATAAGCCTCCATCATAGGCACAATAGCAGCTGAGGGAGAGCCATCAAAACAGCCAACAATAACTCAAAACAGCCCTTCAATTCCAAGGCAATTTAAGGCAAAACTCAGCCAATAGCAATAGCACAAAGAAATCAGCTCAAAAATGGAGGGAGAGGGAGAGGTAATAAATCAAAACCCTAGCAATCCAAAGGAATTAAATCCCCCAACTACTAAAACCCTAACTCCTCCCCTACCAATTTCAGCAGCATAACATCCATCTCTAAAAACAAAGAGAAGAGGGTAAAGACAAAGAAGAAGAGCTCACAATTAGGAGAGCAGCAAAAGCCTTAATCAGAGCTCCAGCACAGCCACGGGAAGAAGCTCCTAGCACCGCCACTGGACAAAGCAGAGGGCAGAAGATCGGCAAGGCTCCAGAAAATGAAATATCGGGAGTAGAGAAGTAAGGAAACCAAGCCACCGCTTAAGGAATATACCAATATTATATCTATATAATATAATATAATAATAATCAGCACACAGCAAAGGCTCAGCAATTCAACCATCCGACCAGGCCAACATTCCAAGTCAACCATGCACCAAGCCAATCCAATCCACTTCCAATTACATAAATATCAAAATTTCGATTTCAACATCGGAATATAAATTAAATACGAAACGAACGCCGCAAAACATCAAAATCTCGAACTTCAAAATAAATTGTGCGGCGTCGAATCGGCATTAAATCTTGTTCTTCATCATCAGGGAAAAATTATTTCTCTATTTGTACAACCCTGAATTCGCCGAGCGAACCCCCGGTGTACAACCCCGTATTCGCCGAGTGTTTTTCCGAGACTCAGGAGTCCTTTAGAACATTGTGTGGTAACATAGTCCCAGGCAGGAAGAGTAGGGGCAGAGGGGGGGGGGGCGAGCAGGGAGGGGGGCCAGCCCCCTGGCTCACCCCAGAACCCTTAGGGGGCGAGCAGGGAGGGGGGCCAGTCCCCTGGCTCGCCCCAGAGCCCTTAGGGGTCGAGCAGGGAGGGGGGCCAGCCCCCTGGCTCGCCCCAGAGCCCTTAGGGGGTGAGCAGGGAGTGGGGCCAGCCCCCTGGCTCGCCCCAGAGCCCTTAGGGGGCGAGCAGGGAGGGGGGCCAGGCTGGCTCGCCCCAGAGCCCTTAGGGGGCGAGCAGGGAGGGGGCCAGCCCCCTGGCTCGCCCCAGAGCCCTTAGGGGGCGAGCAGGGAGGGGGGCCAGCCCCCTGGCTCGCCCCAGAACCCTTAGGGGGCGAGCAGGGAGGGGGGCCAGCACCCTGGCTCGCCCCAGAGCCCTTAGGGTGCGAGCAGGGAGGGGGGCCAGCCCCTGGCTCGCCCCAGAGCCCTTAGGGGGCGAGCAGGGAGGGGGCCAGCCACCTGGCTCGCCCCAGAGCCCTTAGGGGGCGAGCAGGGAGGGGGGCCAGCCCCCTGGCTCGCCCCAGAGCCCTTAGGGGGCGAGCAGGGAGGGGGGACAGCCCCCTGGCTCGCCCCAGAGCCCTTAGGGGGCGAGCAGGGAGGGGGGCCAGCCCCCTGGCTCGCCCCAGAGCCCTTAGGGGGCGAGCAGGGGGGCAGCCCCTGGCTCCAGCCCAACTTCGGAAATCCTATAAATAGGACCAAGGGGGGCACCATGGAAGGGGATTCTAGGCTAGCTCTCTCTCTCTCTCTCCCTCCCCAAGTCTCTCTAGGGGGTGAGGAGAGCCTCCAGTGGTGCCCAAGCTTAGTAGTGGCTTGGGAGGGGAAGTTCCTAAGGGGCTTCCGGGTATGTGGCGGGACCTCTCCACTAAGCCCTTGGTCCAGTCCATAGTTCCTCAACCTTCAACCTAGAGCTCTCCCTTGGGGGGAGTAAGGGTTGGTCGCCCCTCAGCTTGCTGAAGGCCCCGAACTCCACAGAGACCGAGAAATCGGTTTCAACATTATGGTGCGGTAAGCGTGGAGTATGACCGATTCAAGAAACTCTCAAGATGAGCTCCATGGACGGAGGTGGAGGAAGATCCAACCCAGGTTACTCGCAACCTCCGGTGGCTGGGGTGACGTTGGAGATGTTCGAAGATTTCAGGCAAGAGGTCTTACAGACCTTCCAGGTTGCTTTCGCCATGATAGTCGGAGGCAGAAGAAGAGATGGTCCAGAGGTCCCGCCCCAGCAGGTGGACGAGGTAACTCTCGGCCAACAGTCCAGAAAAGAGGTACCGGTGGAGGTGGAGTGGGGAGGTGCCATACCCCCACTCACCCATCCCCAAGGGGGCGGGCTCAGGAGGGAGGCGCCCTCCCAGCTCGCCCCTCCCCTTCAAGGGGGCAAGCTCAGGAGGGAGGCGCCCTCCCAGCTCGCCCCGCCCCTTCAAGGAGGCGAGCTCAGGAAGGAGGCGCCCTCCCAGCTCGCCCCGCCCCTTCAAGGAGGCGAGCTCAGGAGGGAGGCGCCCTCCCAGCTCGCCCCGCCCCTTCTAGTCCAGCCCCAAAGGGTGGCGAACGGGGAGGCATCCGGCCCCCGCTCGCCCCACTCCAAAAGGTGTCGAGTGAATGTTGGTGGGCGAGACCACCCCGGGTGGCGGCTACCCAATAGCCCGGCGAGCGCAGAGGTCAGCAATTCAACTCCGCGAGAGCCAGGAAGGAAGGACTTCCAAAGGAAAAGAGCCAACCGCTCGGGGCGAAGGCAAGGATCGAACGCACCCTCTCCACCACCTCAGCAAACCATGACATTCGGTTGGGGGAGAAGGAGGATAGCCAGGAAAGCAGAGAGAAGGGGAAAAAGAAAGGATGTGGTCGAATTACCTTACTGCGACTTCCACGACGAGGAGGGTCACGCAGCGTCCGCCTGCCCCGAGTTGTTGGAAATGAAAGATGCGAGGAGTCCAAGGCAACAACAGCAACTACCAGAAGAAGTCGAGGAAGACCGGGCCTGGGAGTGGGAGACTCAGTTCGGTTTCCATGCTTAGTTTTCTTTTCAATCCCTAAGTTCATGTAATGCGATGTTTTGTTTCCATGCCTAATTTCCTCACATGTATCGGGATAGTTAATATAATGAAAGTTTTTCAAAAATACTTAACCCCGATGCTGGCCCGCTGACCAGGCTCCCACCTAGCTAGCAGGGTCGGGAACCGCTAGGGGCAGGAAGGAAACATGCTCCACCTCCAGTTGAGCTCGCTCGTTTAGCGAATGGCCTGGAGGGTGTCGACTCTTATCCACCTCTAGTTGAGCTCGACTCCTAGAGTGTGTCGACCTTGTACTCCCCCCCTGATGCTGGCCCGCTGACCAGGCTCCCACTTAGCTGGCAGGGCCGGGAACCGCTCAGGGCAGGAAGGAAACATGCTCCATCTCCAGTTGAGCTAGCTCGTCTAGCGAATGACCTGGAGGGTGTCGACTCTTATCCACCTCTAGTTGAGCTCGGCTCCTAGAGTGTGTCGACCTTGTACTCCCCACCCGATGCTGGCCCGCTGACCAGGCTCCCACCTAGCTGGCAGGGCCGGGAACCGCTCGGGGCAGGAAGGAAACATGCTCCACCTCTAGTTGAGCTCGGCTCCTAGAGTGTGTCGACCTTGTACTCCCCCCCCCCCGATGCTGGCCCGCTGACCAGGCTCCCACTTAGCTGGCAGGGCCGGGAACCGCTCGGGGCAGGAAGGAAACATGCTCCACCTCCAGTTGAGCTCGCTCGTCTAGCGAATGGCCTGGAGGGTGTCGACTCTTATCCACCTCTAGTTGAGCTCGGCTCCTAGAGTGTGCCGACCTTGTACTCCCCCCCGATGCTGGCCCGCTGACCAGGCTCCCACCTAGCTGGCAGGGCCGGGAACCGCTCGGGGCAAGAAGGAAACATGCTCCACCTCCAGTTGAGCTCACTCGTCTAGCGAATGGCCTGGAGGGTGTCGACTCTTATCCACCTCTAGTTGAGCTCGGCTCCTAGAGTGTGTCGACCTTGTACTCCCCCCCCCCCCCCCCCCCCCCGATGCTGGCCCGCTAACCAGGCTCCCACCTAGCTGGCAGGGCCGGGAACCGCTCGGGGAAGGAAGGAAACACGCTCCACCTCCAGTTGAGCTCGCTCGTCTAGCAAATGGCCTGGAGGGTGTCGACTCTTATCCACCTCTAGTTGAGCTCGGCTCCTAGAGTGTGTCGACCTTGTACTCCCCCCCACCCCCCCCCCCCCCCCCTCGATGCTGGCCCGCTGACCACGCTCCCACTTAGCCGGTTGGGCCGGGAACCGCTCGGGGCAGGAAGGAAACATGCTCCACCTCCAGTTGAGCTCGCTCGTCTAGCGAATGGCCTGGAGGGTGTCGACTCTTATCCACCTCTAGTTGAGCTCGGCTCCTAGAGTGTGTCGACCTTGTACTCCCCCCCCCCCCCCCCCAATGCTGGCCCGCTGACCAGGCTCCCACCTAGCTGGCAGGGCCGGGAACCGCTCGGGGCAGGAAGGAAACATGCTCCACCTCCAGTTGAGCTCGCTCGTCTAGCGAATGGCCTGGAGGGTGTCGACTCTTATCCACCTCTAGTTGAGCTCGGCTCCTAGAGTGTGTCGACCTTGTACTCCCCCTCGATGATGGCCCGCTGACCAGGCTCCCACTTAGCTGGCAGGGTCGGGAACCGCTCGGGGCAGGAAGGAAACATGCTCCACCTCCAATCGAGCTCGCTCGTCTAGCGAATGGCCTAGAGGGTGTCGACTCTTATCCACCTCTAGTTGAGCTCGACTCCTAGAGTGTGTCGACCTTGTACTCCCCCCCCCCTCCCCCGATGCTGGCCCGCTGACCAGGCTCCCACTTAGCTGGCAGGACCGGGAACAGCTCGGGGCAGGAAGGAAACATGTTCCACCTCTAGTTGAGCTCGCTCGTCTAGCGAATGGCCTGGAGGGTGTCGACTCTTATCCACCTCTAGTTGAGCTCGGCTCCTAGAGTGTGCCGACCTTGTACTCCCCCCCGATGCTGGCCCGCTGACCAGGCTCCCACCTAGCTGGCAGGGCCGGGAACCGCTCGGGGCAGGAAGGAAACATGCTCCACCTCCAGTTGAGCTCGCTCGTCTAGCGAATGGCCTGGAGGGTGTCGACTCTTATCCACCTCTAGTTGAGCTCGGCTCCTAGAGTGTGTCGACCTTGTACTCCCCCCCCCCCCCCCCCCCCCCCCCCCCCGATGCTGGCCCGCTGACCAGGCTCCCACTTAGCTGGCAGGGCCGGGAACTGCTCGGGGCAGGAAGGAAACATGCTCCACCTCCAGTTGAGCTCGCTCGTCTAGCGAATGACCTGGAGGGTGTCGACTCTTATCCACTTCTAGTTGAGCTCGGCTCCTAGAGTGTGTCGACTTTGGCCTCGAGCAGAGACCGCTGACCGGGCTTGTTGATGCCGGCAGGGCTGGAAAAACACTCGGCGAGGCAGGTGATTCAGGTTGGATAAGGTCCCGGGAAGGCTCCGCTAGCCGGGCTCTCACTAGCCGGCAGGGATGGAGAACCTCTCGAGGAGGCTTTATGTTTTCTCTCAAAGTAGCTCCGTTAGCCGGATTCCCAGCAACACTCGTCGAATATGCAGGGTTGGACGTTTCTTTCCGAGCGCGTACCTCGCTCGAAAAGAGCGGGGATTGTGTACAACCCTGAATTCACCGAGCGAACCCCCAGTGTACAATCTCGTATTCGCCGAGTGTTTTTCCGAGACCCAGGAGTCCTTTAGAACATTGTGTGGTAACATAGTCCCAGGCATGAAGAGTAGGGGCAGAGGGGGGGGGGGGCGAGCAGGGAGGGGGGCCAGCCCCCTGGCTCGCCCCAGAGCCCTTAGGGGGCGAGCAAGGAGGGGGGCCAGCCCCCTGGCTCGCCCCAGAACCCTTAGGGGGAGAGCAGGGAGGGGGGCCAGCCCCCTTGCTCGCCCCAGAGCCCTTAGGGGGCGAGCAGGGAGGGGGCCAGCCCCCTGGCTCGCCCCAGAGCCCTTAGGGGGCGAGCAGGGAGGGGGGCCAGCCCCCTGACTCGCCCCAGAGCCCTTAGGGTGCGAGCAGGGAGGGGGCCAGCCCCCTGGCTCGCCCCAGAGCCCTTAGGGGGCGAGCAGGGAGGGGGGCCAGTGTAACGCCCCTGATTTTTCGGTATTTGTTTAATTCAGTGATGGCGTGTTAATGACGTCGGGCCGTTACTTTTAACGTCGAATTAGCGGCGCGTTGCCGTTTGCGCGTTTTCGCGTCCGTTTGGGTCAAGTCGACCAAAATTTGCGACGACCCGGAATTGAAAAATTTTACGTTAGGAAATTAGATTATTTAATTTTAGACTTGCCTATCAAGTTTCGTCGCGATCCGAGCCATTTTGGAGCCTCGGCGCATTTTAGAAGTTTTGTATATATTTAAAGCTCGCCGTAACTTCCGTCATTCGTATCTCGAAAACGGCACGTCGGATTTTGATTCCAACTTCGCCGTTGGATTCGTAGCGCCGCCGTTCACTTTAGGCGAAATTTTCGTCGGATTCGGCGTTCGTTTATTTTTAGTGATAAAATAATAATAATAATATTGTTATTATTATTATTATTATTATATTAATTCAGAACATATATATATATATGCACATTTCATTCAAAGCATGCGTTGATTCCTCCCTTCTATGCGTCGATTCCTCCTCCCATTTGCATGCTTGCGTCGATCTCCATATATATATATATATATGTATATATTTGCATGCTTGCGTCGACGTCACCTCCAGCATGCGTCGATTTCTCGAGCATGCGTGGACTTCCCTATTCAGCCTTGCGTCGATTTCTCCAGCATGCGTCGACTTCTTTTTTCAGCATGCGTCGACCTTCCTTCCGCGAATAAGTCAGATATATACATATATATTAATATATATATGTATATATATATAATGCTACGTTCACCATTCGTCTTCCTCATTCTGTCTGAACGCCGCGACGGGAGCGGCGATTTCTTAAATCTTTCGGGCGCCGCCGACGGAGCTCCGGTGGTCGAAATCGCGAGCCGAGCATAGATTCGGAAAGCTCTCGACGAGAACTTCATCCTCGTGGTAATTTCCTTCCGCTCCGTGAAACTTTTTCGTTAGGTCTTTTGTACCCTAACCTTTTCTAGCCCGATCTCTGGTAGATCTTGACTCTTCTCGCCTTCTCGTAACCCGATCTACAACGGGGAGCGATTCGGAGAGTTTTTCCAGCAAAACCTAAGGCAAGTGGTGTTCTTGCCCTTTCTCTTTCTCTTTGCCATATAACCGCTCCAAGCCGGTGCTCTTGATCTAACTGCGCCATATCTCTATTTTTTCTCTATTATTGCTGCTAATAATTTGACATTATGCCAGTTAATAAAAGAAACAAAAAAAAAAGATTTTTGTTAGCTTCATATCTCCTTGATTTTTCTCTTTTGCTACTTGCCTTATGGTATGATATGTTCTGTTGGGCCTCGCCCCTTTTCCTTTGAAATTGCATGAAAATATGAATTCTGTTGGAGGTCGTACACGATGTTGGCGGTGCCACCGGTGCGATGCTCTTTAATTTAATAAATTCTGTTGGAGGTCGTACGCGGTGTGGTTTTTGCCCCCGGTGCGGTGCTCTTTTAAGCTTTTGATTAGGAGGCTGTACGCGGTGTGGTTTTTGCCCCCGGTGCGGTGTCCTCTTAAGCATTTTGATTGGGAGGCCATACGCGGTGTGGTTTTTGCCCCCGGTGCGGTGCTCTTCTTTTGGATGAGCTGATCAGTCTCTATAATTCTGAACAAGAGTAACATGATTAATAATTTGAAAACGGATGGCTTTTCTTTTGCTTATGGCGAGTTTTGTCATCGCCTGTGTTCTCACCTTTGTTTGGTGAGCATATTCTGCTGATTTTTAGTTGTTCTGTTGCTTCCTTTTCTGCTGATGATTAGATACTTCTGCTGTTTCTTTTCCTGTCGATTACTTGCTGCTAGCTTTGTCATGACTGACCCTTGCAGCTTCTGTTTCCCTTCGGTCTCGCGGAGGTTTGCTTACTTTCTTATTTTCTGCACCACTTGTACTTGTTTCTGAGGTGTTCTTTCTTTGAATGCCTCAGGTTCTGGACAGTAGCAGGTGTTAGTGCGGAGCTTCTTTAGCTGCCGTCTTCTGACTCTCTTGAGGTAGAGTATTCTGTGGACTTGTCGGCTCATGGGTTCGTGTCAGGTGTTGACGCCCGTGGTGCCGTTTAGTTAGATTTTTGTTTCACTGCTGCTGTTACTTGTGGTTCACTTTTGAACACTGGTTCTGGAATGGTTAGATATTGGTTGGCTTTCTGGCCCCTTGTTAGATATGTTAAGGTAATTGTTGTTGAAATTATTGAAGTGGAAGTGGAGGAGGCTTTTTGGACCTGGGCGGTCTGGGAGGAGACCGGGCGGTCTGGTGTGACCACACGGTCTGGCGGTCTGACAATGGCGATCTGTTCTATTGGTCAGCTGCAGCTTCCGGGGTTGACCGCTGGTCTGGTCCAAGGGCTGCTGGAGGGGGAGGTCGTGCGGTCTGGCTGTGACCGCATGACGGGTGATCTTCCTCAGGGTCGAGCGGTCTGTCTCTGACCGCGTGACAAGTTGTTCTCTTCAAGGACGTGCCGGTCTGGCGTGACCGCACGGGTTGGCTCTTGAATCCGGTCTGGTGGCTTTCCAGAGGGTTCTGAAGGAGTTCGCGGACTAAGTCATTCTTAGTCGCGCGGTCTCAGTTCGCGGTCTCAGGAGGAGACCAGGAGGGCGAGCTGTCTGTGTTTGCGGTCTCAGGCGAACACAGGTGGTGGGTGACTTCTAGGCGGTCTGGCGATCTCCGTGTGGAGTCGTGTTCAGACCAAGGGAGTAGCGATCTCCCGCGGTCTGGAGTGAAGTCGGCGCTCACCAAAATGAAGCAGGAGGGTTGCAGTGATCGCGCGGGTTGACCGGTAAGGTCGCGCGATCTGATGGGTGGTGACTCTATCTCATAGGGTGGTGACTGGATCAGGTCTCACGCCTATAAATAGGGAGCCACTGTTGCAGCAAAAGAAGAACACACCAAGTGTAAGCCGAGTTCGCCTAGTTCCTGCGGTCTTGTTTATCTGACCGAGCGGTCTCTGATTGAATTCTTCTTTGTGCAGCTTCTGCGGATAGTGCAGGCAGCAGCGATCACCTCTTCCTCTGAAAGTGTTCGAGCGGTTTGCGGCTTGGAGTTGTGGTGTTGGAGTTCGGGAATCAGGAGGTCGGCAAAGGAGCGGTCTGGTGCAGCGGTCTGGTGGTGTTTCGAGATCGGGAGCGGTTGCGGTCTGGCAGCAGCGGTCTGGCGAGCTGCTGAGTTCGGCAAGAGACCGTGCGGTCTCAGTTATCTTCAGTTTCTGTTCTTTCTCCTTGAAGTTTTTTTGTGCTGACGAAATCATGTCTCGTCGAGCATGTCTTGCCCTGTAATTGAAGTGTTGCTATCAATAAAGATCGTTTTGTTTGCCTAAGATTGTCTCTGGTTGTTTGGCTTGCATCTCTAGTTGTTATTCCTGCTTGCTCTCACAAGGTCCGGAAAAATTTCACATGGTATCAGAGCAAGGTTGGAGTGGTTAGAGCAGTGAATAACTTAGAGTAGCCATCGCCTTTGTGAAGAAGGAACCAGAGGGAAAACAATGGAAGGCGGATTTGCAAGAGGTCTTGGGATTGATATGCTTACTTCGACCAACTTTAAGAAGTGGAGGTCATGTATGCAGAGCTATCTTCTAGGGGAGGACCTCTGGGAGGTTGTTGGAGGAGATGCAACTGAAGAGGTGAAGGCAACGGAAGCAGGTGATAATGGTCCGGCTGTGAGGGCGTGGAGAAAGACCAATGCTAAAGCCGAGTTCACCTTGAAGCGTGTCATTTCACCGGAACTATTTGATCACATCTTAGGGTGTGGATCAGCTGCCGAAATCTGGAGAGCCCTGGATGAGCTGTTTAACAAGAAGAATGTGGCGAGGCTGCAGTTCTTGGAGAATGAGCTGGCAAGGTCGGCTCAGGGTGATCTTTCTATCTCAAACTTCTTTCTGAAGATGAAGAACCTCTGCGCTGAGATATCAGCACTGGATCCTGATGAGCCTATCTCTGAGGCGAAGCTGAAGAGGCACATCATCCGCGGCCTGCGGAAGGAATATGTTGCCTTTGTGACGTCAGTGCAGGGATGGGCAAATCAGCCGTCTCTGCTAGAGCTGGAGAATCTGCTAGCTTCGCAGGAAAGTCTGGCAAGGCAGATGGCGGGAGTGTCAGTGACTGGGGGAGACGGCGAGGTGCTCTTCTCAGGGAAGAAGAAGAAGTGGGAGAAGAAGAAAAAGATCGCGGGAGGCTATGGGCCTTCAACTTCTGGGCAGCAGGAAAGGGGGTATGCTCCCAAGGCTGACGGGAAGAAGAAGGGGGAAGGTCCGAGATGCTTCAAGTGCGGGAAGGTTGGGCACTTCAAGAAGGAATGCCCAGTTGTTACTCAATCGGGGCATGTTGCTGGAAAGGTGGAAGTGGAGGCCAGGCACATTGATGGAGGATGGGGAGGAGCTTTCTCGGCTTCGGTTGAAGCCTCGGCTACTATCAACTATCAAGAGGACTGGATCGTGGACTCGGGGTGTGGTCATCACCTCACCGGAGATGAGTCGAAGCTTTCATCAGCACAACCCTATACAGGTAACAATGCTATCATCACCGCTGATAATACTGTGCATCCAGTCGAGAAGGTGGGGGTTGTTTCTTTGGGCAGTGATAGAGGGCCACTTACCTTGAAGAGTGTCTATCATGTGCCCGGGATGAAGAAAAACCTCTTCTCAGTAACCAACGCTGTTGACGCTGGGTATCACGTTCTGTTCGGCCCAACAGAAGTGAAATTTCTACGAAATGTAGAGGCCGTGAAGGCGGAGGTTGTTCATGTTGGGAGACGGGCAAAGGACTTGTTCGTTTTGTCGACAAGTTCCTACGTCGACAAGATGAAGACGAATGATGGTGCCGTGATATGGCATGAGAGATTGGGGCATGTAGGGATGGACAAGCTGAAAGCTATGGCGGTGAGAGGTCTTGTCAAGGGCCTGCCAAGTCTATCTTCCTACGGAGAAGGTCACGTTTGCGCGGGATGTCAGTTCGGCAAGTCTCATCGACTACCGTTTGACAAGTCACAGACAAGGTGTAGTGTGCCGTTGGAGTGCATCCACGGTGACTTGATGGGACCTACTGCTACCCCAAGCCTCGGAGGCAGCAGGTATATGCTGGTGTTGATCGATGATTACACCAGATATGTCTGGGTATATTTCCTGAAGGAGAAGGCGGAAGCGTTTGCCAAGTTTGTGGAGTTCAAGGAGCTCGTGGAAGGTCGGCTGAATCTGCGGATCAAGAAGCTGAGGACGGACAACGGAGGAGAGTTCACCTCTGCTGAGTTCTCCAGTTTTTGCAGGAAGGCAGGCATCCGGAGGGAGCTCACTTGTGCTCATACTCCACAACAGAACGGAGTTGCAGAGCGGAAGATCCGTCATCTGACGGAGACCTGCAAGTGTTGGCTGCATGCCAAGAGTATCCCAAAGTCCTTCTGGGCGGAGGGAATGTCTTGTGCTGCTTACGTCATCAACAGGATGCCTCTGAGCCCCATCAACATGTTGACCCCGCATGAGATGATGTTCAAGGAGAAGCCAAGCGTGGCACACCTTCGGGTGTTCGGTTCCACCTGTTACGTGCACATCCCTGATGCTCTTCGGGCAAAGCTAGAAGCGAAGGCTAGGAAGCTAGTCTTTGTGGGATACGATGAGAGGAAGAAAGGGTGGAAGTGCATGGACCCGGAGACGCGGAGATTTGTTGTATCTCGCGACGTCGTGTTCGATGAGGTGACATCTTACAGGGGGTCCTCTGGAGTGGAGTTACCAGAGAGCAGGGTGGAGGAGCCGGAGCAAGCTGTGGAAAATCTTCAGGTGGAGCTACCTGTGTCACCAGGTGGTCCATCGCCTTCTAGTTCTGAGACGGGAGCTTCTGGTTCAGGGAGCAGGGGGAGCAATGCTCCTAGCACGTCTGGAAGAGGAGCTAGGGAAGAAGCAGCTGAAGATGATGCGGTTCAGGGGAAGGAGCTGAGGAGATCGAAGCGAGCGATCATCGCCCCTGATCGCTATACAGGAGGAAACACAGTGAGCTTTGTCTCATGTTTCTTCGCTGGTCCCTTAGATGAGAGGGAACCGTCGAGCTTTGAGAAGGCCAGAGGCGTGAAGGAGTGGGATGTTGCAATGCAAGAAGAGATGTCAGCTCTTGAGAAGAATGAGACCTGGTCTCTTGTGCCCAAGCCTAAGGGCACCACTCCTGTTACATGCAAGTGGGTCTACAAGCTGAAGAAGAAGGCTGACGGTAGTATCGAGCGGTACAAGGCTCGCCTTGTAGCTCGGGGGTTCTCGCAGCAATACGGTGAAGATTACGAGGAGACATTCAGTCCGGTGGCAAAAATGACTTCAGTTCGGTTCATCATTGCCTTGGCGGCGTTCTGTGGATGGGAGATTTGGCAGCTCGACGTCAAGAACGCCTTCTTGTACGGTGAGATTGACAAGGATATCTTCATGGTCCAGCCTCCAGGCTTTGTGTCTGAAGATTTTCCGGAGCATGTCTGCAAGTTGAAGAAGGCCCTGTATGGGTTGAAGCAAGCGCCGAGGGCGTGGTATGGGAAGATCGCAGAATATCTCTTATTCTGTGGATTTGGGGCTTCAGACTCAGACTCAAGCTTGTTCGTCAAGAAGAGCGGGGAGCTTCAAGTCATCGTGCTGTTATACGTCGACGATATGATCGTGACGGGGAACTCGAAGGAGGAGGTAGCGCAGCTTCGGGTCGAGCTGTCTATCAGGTTCGAGATGAAGGACTTAGGTGAACTTCACCATTTCCTTGGACTCGAGGTGCAGAGGAAGGAAGGTGGAGTGCTGGTGACCCAGGCCGGCTATGCGGAGCGAATCGTGGAGCGATTCGGCATGAAGGAAGGGAAGTGCACTTCCACACCTCTGGATAAAGCTATGAAGCTTCGGAAGGATGAGGGGAGGATCATGCAAGATCCGTTGGTGTTCCGAGCTCTAGTTGGGAGCTTGATTTATCTGACGATCACGAGGCCGGATATTGCATATGCAGTTGGCAGAGTGAGTCGATATATGGCGGAGCCACGGGTACCTCATCTGCTAGCGGCCAAGAACATTCTGAAGTATGTCAAGGCGACCTCGGACATGGGTCTCCTGTACCGGAGGGATGCGGACTTCAAGGTGCACGGGTTCATGGATGCTGACTACGGGGGAGATTCGGATGATCGAAAGTCGACGTCTGGATTCGTCTTCATGGCGGGCCCCACAGCTATTTCATGGTGCAGCAAGAAACAAGATTCCGTGTCAGTCTCTACCACGGAAGCGGAATACAAGGCTTCGGCTTTGGCAGCTCAAGAAGCCATCTGGCTTAGGAGGTTGGTGGGAGACGTCCATAAGGAGGTTCGGGAGCCGACTCTGCTACGCGGTGACAACGAGAGTGCTCTCAAACTGGTAACCAATCCAGTTTGTCACGCGAGGACCAAGCATATCGAGATCGAGCATCACTTCATACGAGAGAAGGTGCTGGAGGGATCTCTTTCGGTCGGGCATGTGCGGAGTGCGGACAATGTCGCAGACATCTTCACAAAGGCGCTGGCAAAGGGGCCGTTCACACGGCTAAGGGAGCTACTTGGGCTAGTTTCCACTTCCCACTTCAAGGGGGAGTGTTGAAATTATTGAAGTGGAAGTGGAGGAGGCTTTTTGGACCTGGGCGGTCTGGGAGGAGACCGGGCGGTCTGGTGTGACCACACGGTCTGGCGGTCTGACAATGGCGATCTGTTCTATTGGTCAGCTGCAGCTTCCGGGGTTGACCGCTGGTCTGGTCCAAGGGCTGCTGGAGGGGGAGGTCGTGCGGTCTGGCTGTGACCGCATGACGGGTGATCTTCCTCAGGGTCGAGCGGTTTGTCTCTGACCGCGTGACAAGTTGTTCTCTTCAAGGACGTGCCGGTCTGGCGTGACCGCACGGGTTGGCTCTTGAATCCGGTCTGGTGGCTTTCCAGAGGGTTCTGAAGGAGTTCGCGGACTAAGTCATTCTTAGTCGCGCGGTCTCAGTTCGCGGTCTCAGGAGGAGACCAGGAGGGCGAGCTGTCCGTGTTTGCGGTCTCAGGCGAACACAGGTGGTGGGTGACTTCTAGGCGGTCTGGCGATCTCCGTGTGGAGTCGTGTTCAGACCAAGGGAGTAGCGATCTCCCGCGGTCTGGAGTGAAGTCGGCGCTCACCAAAATGAAGCAGGAGGGTTGCAGTGATCGCGCGGGTTGACCGGTAAGGTCGCGCGATCTGATGGGTGGTGACTCTATCTCATAGGGTGGTGACTGGATCAGGTCTCACGCCTATAAATAGGGAGCCACTGTTGCAGCAAAAGAAGAACACACCAAGTGTAAGCCGAGTTCGCCTAGTTCCTGCGGTCTTGTTTATCTGACCGAGCGGTCTCTGATTGAATTCTTCTTTGTGCAGCTTCTGCGGATAGTGCAGGCAGCAGCGATCACCTCTTCCTCTGAAAGTGTTCGAGCGGTTTGCGGCTTGGAGTTGTGGTGTTGGAGTTCGGGAATCAGGAGGTCGGCAAAGGAGCGGTCTGGTGCAGCGGTCTGGTGGTGTTTCGAGATCGGGAGCGGTTGCGGTCTGGCAGCAGCGGTCTGGCGAGCTGCTGAGTTCGGCAAGAGACCGTGCGGTCTCAGTTATCTTCAGTTTCTGTTCTTTCTCCTTGAAGTTTTTTTGTGCTGACGAAATCATGTCTCGTCGAGCATGTCTTGCCCTGTAATTGAAGTGTTGCTATCAATAAAGATCGTTTTGTTTGCCTAAGATTGTCTCTGGTTGTTTGGCTTGCATCTCTAGTTGTTATTCCTGCTTGCTCTCACAAGGTCCGGAAAAATTTCACAATTGTTGCATTGCATATCATGTTTTTGAAATGTTAATCTCACTACTTTTTTGCGCGTGACGAATCTACTTTTATATATAGTATATCCACACATTCGATCTTGCATGGTGCACCTCGCTAGGTCTTCATGTTCACTTAGGCCACTACGTAATTAAATCAAGTATTTTATTTCTGCTGCGTAAAACTATATTTTTAAAAGCGCGGACTAGTTGATCCACCTAGCCGAGGGACGCGGCTTGTTAATTTTCTGCATAAACAATTTTTGAATCACTTTGATTTGATAACAATAATTGCTTGAACTGCGATGAAGGATAAGTTGCCTTAACGTCAGTAGGCGTCCCCTACGTGACGTGGCATCACAACGCGTAGCTTTTCCTACTCTGATAGCATTTTTAATGTTGGGAAAATGCGGGTTGTGACAGCCAGCCCCCTCGCTCGCCCCAGAGCCCTTAGGGGGCGAGCAGGGAGGGGGCCAGCCCCCTGGCTCGCCCCAGAGCCCTTAGGGGGCGAGCAGGGAGGGGGGCCAGCCCCCTGGCTCGCCCCAGAACCCTTAGGGGGCGAGCAGGGAGGGGGGTCAGCCCCCTGGCTCGCCCCAGAGCCCTTAGTGGGCGAGCAGGGAGGGGGGCCAGCCCCCTGGCTCGCCCCAGAGCCCTTAGGGGGCGAGCAGGTAGGGGGGCCAGCCCCCTGGCTCGCCGGGCGAGCAGGTAGGGGGGCCATCCCCCTGGCTCGCCGGGCGAGCAGGTAGGGGGGCCAGCCCCCTGGATCGCCCCAGAACCCTTAGGGGGCGAGCAGGGAGGGGGCCAGCCCCCTGGCTCCCCCCAGAGCCCTTAGGGGGCGAGCAGGGAGGGGGGCCAGCCCCCTGGCACGCCCCAGAGCCCTTAGGGGGCGAGCAGGGAGGGGGGCCAGCCCCCTGGCTCGCCCCAGAGCCCTTAGGGGTCGAGCAGGGAGGGGGGCCAGCCCCCTGGCTCGCCCCAGAGCCCTTAGGGGGCGAGCAGGGAGGGGGCCAGCCCCCTGGCTCGCCCCAGAGCCCTTAGGGGGCGAGCAGGGAGGGGGGCCAGCCCCCTGGCTCGCTCCAGAGCCCTTAGGCGGCGAGCAGGGAGGGGGGTCAGCCCCCTGGCTCGCCCCAGAGCCCTTAGGGGGCGAGCAGGGAGGGGGGCCAACCCATGGCTCGCCCCAGAGCCCTTAGGGGGCGAGCAGGGAGGTGGGCCAGCCCCTGGCTCGCCCCAGAGCCCTTAGGGGGCGAGCAGGGAGGGGATCCAGCCCCCTGGCTCGCCCCAGAGCCCTTAGGGGGCGAGCAAGGAGGGGGGCCAGCCCCCTGGCTCGCCCCAGAGCCCTTAGGGGTCGAGCAGAGGGGGGGGGGGGGGGGCAGCCCCCTGGCTCGCCCCAGCTCCGAAGTGGGAGGCGGTCTGCGTTTAGCGTCTCAGAACATCAGGACTTGGCTATCCGCAGCCACTTCCGGGGGTATGTTGGTATTTTCAGGGACCGGTTTTTGGTTATTTGCAGCCCAACTTCGAAAATCCTATAAATAGGACCAAGTGGGGCACCATGGAAGGGGATTCTAGGCTAGCTCTCTCTCTCTCTTTCTCCCTCCCCAAGTCTCTTTAGGGAGTGAGGAGAGTCTCCAGTGGTGCCCAAGCTTAGTAGTGGCTTGGGAGGGGAAGTTCCTAAGGGGCTTCCGGGTATGTGGCGGGACCTCTCCACTAAGCCCTTGGTCCAGTCCATAGTTCCTCAACCTTCAACCTAGAGCTCTCCCTTGGGGGGAGTAAGGGTTGGTCGCCCCTCAGCTTGCTGAGGGCCCCGAACTCTACAGAGACCGAGAAATCGGTTTCAACACTATTATTTCTCTATTATATATTACATCATTTATACATATCATCAGGTTCGGTTCTTACACCAGAACCAAACCGCAACCCGTTTATTATTATTATTATTATATTTTTTTATAATATATCTATAATATACCTATAACATCTATACTTACTATTATGGGTGAAACTGATGCGGTTTGAGTCAACAGCTCGCATATGTGCTTACTAAGAGCTTGAGTCAGTGCTCCTTTGACAAGATATTAGGCAAGTTGGGCATGACAGGCATTACACGCCCAACTTGAGGGGGAGTGTTGGAGAAACTACTCTATTTTATGTATTTTATAATATGCATGCGTTTAGTCTCACACCACTTGTCTAGTGTTGAGTGTTTATGTATTCTCCTATATTATGCCTTATGAGGATGAATGAAACAATTCCTTCTTTTCTCTCCCAATTAGTTTCTAACAAACTATTTATATCAGTTTCCATATGAACGCTTGGAATTCCATCGTAGTCCATCCAACAGCCTCGCGGAAGGAAGAAGATCGTCGGTCTCTTATACAAAGTATTGATTTCGTTTTCATGATCTCTGGATCTCTGTATTCACCTCTCTTGTCTCTCTACCTCTCTCAGAGAAGCCCACGTGAAGAGTAACAAACAATTTTGAGCACTGCAATGTGTTTATATGTGGAGAGTGTTTTGAAAACACTGAATGAAGAATAATCGACATACGGAATTTACTTATTCAGTTTCAAAATTAAATGGCCCATGAGCCTATCTTCGGTTCAAAAACTGAATTAATAATTCCAACATTAATTAATCCTAAATTAACTATTAGCCATTAATACATTTCGGGTCTTTGGTTAAATTGAAATCCGACTTATATTATACCCTGCCCGATCATTCTTCCTTTTTAGCAAGTTCTTAATATGCCACTCTGTAAGTTTATGTTACATTGGTAGCAACATTAATCACTTGATTGCTCATAGGTTACCGACTCCAACATCTTGGCACATGATAATAATGTTAGAAAAATTCTACTTGAGAAGGAGTGATGGTCGATGTGAAGAGTTCTCAGGTAAGGTCCACGAAGATTGTTAAGGCCCTCAAGTGTATTAGTTTAGTCCCAAATAGGTGGAGAATGTGTTGGTGTAGAAAGACAATATTTGACCCTCGCCCATAGACTTAAACTTTTGGGTTGAAAGCATGTTTAAATATCGTTGTATCTGGTGCAACTTCAATCCCCCTTTAGTTTACACTCCTTAACATAAGGCTTTTATGACATCAAGGGGGCATTCTGCCTTTCAGGAGGGCTCGTGTTTTTATACATGTTGTATGGGTATCCTGTTGTTCGGTGGCCAAAAGGTGCTTGGAGTTGATGGCGCATTATGATATTAAATACATATATATAATATATGTTTATTAAATTAAATGCATACATATTAATATAGATTAATTACTGGGACCTCCTTTAGGACTTTGCATAATTACAAGGACCTCCTCCCTTCTTTTTGAAATTACAATAATATTTCCTCTGAATTTGCAACGTTACAACATACCCTAACTCAGTTAACATACATTAAGAATGCACCCCTCCAGAGGGATGATTTATTGTACTAAAAATTTATAATGTAAATTCAGAGATGAGGTTTTGATAATTTCAAAAAGTAGAGGGAAGGTTCTTGTAATTATGCGAAGTCCTATCAGAAGTCTTGGCAATTAACCTTATATGTTTATACAATATTTTGCCAACTAAGTTTTCATTGTTTTGGTCAATTTCTATCACTGTTAGGCTGGAATACTCTTTACCCTCCTCTGACAGTTTGTACTAGGAATGATTTTTACCATTTCAGTTTGTTATACCACCTAAAATTTAAAAGTTTCGATTGTGTCTTCAGATTGGAGAATGTGCTGCAGTCTGGTGGAGGCCAAATTTTGAGACTATAATGTACCCGTATTGCCCTCCCCATATCACGAAACCAAAGGTACATATTTCTATACATCTTCATCATATATTTAACCAAGAGGCTTTACCATAGGACTACCCTTCAAAGTAATGGTTAGAATGTTAGCAAGTGTTCTTTCTCATTTAAGGTGTTTCTGTCTCTCCAGGAGTGCAAGAAACTTTTCATTGTTCACTTGTCGGAAAGGGAGTACTTTGCTGTGCCCAAAAACTTGAAGTTACTTGCTGTTCCCCTGTTTGAACTTTATGACAATATCCAGGTAATGAATTCTTATATCCTTTGTTAGCAGTCTTGCTATTTTGATTAGGCTTAGTTTGTATAGATCTGCTGAAGTGATCATGTTGTGCTTTTAATATTGCCACTCTTCTCATAGAAAGTTGTAAGTAGTTGCATCACAAGTCGGTTCATATGCACGCCATGTTGGGCTGCAAAAGAATCTGAGTCGAGCTGATTACTATCATTTGCAAGCTCGTCATTTAGGCTCTGGGAGAGTGGCAGCTGTTGTGAATTTAGTTATGAAAAACGTAGGCAATGTTTGGGTAGATGCAGTCACAAATTTTATTTTTCCCAAAATAATATATATTAGGCCAAAACGCCTCCACAACCATGCAAGGGTGTGATTGTTATGCAGGACAGGCGTCACACCTGTCTGCCACCCTGACATCAGCACCAGGGGGCCCATCTTGGAGTCCACCAAGACGACTTTCATCAGGTCTGCGGACCGTACACCCCAACCAGCTCTCCTCCATGGGGCCATCACCATGCGGCTGGTTGTTGAGGCCCGGGATCGAACACCCGACCTCCTAGATAAGAGTCTTTCAGCAGAGCTGCTGAAAGAATCTTATCTAGGTGGTCGGGTGTTCGATCCCGGACCTCAACAACCTGCTACATGGTGATGAATCCATGGCGGAGAGCTGGTTGGGGTGTACGGTCCGCGGACTTGATGGAAGCCGTCTTGGTGGACTCCAAGGTGGGCCCCCTGGTGCTGATGCCAGGGTGGCAGGCAGGTGTGACGCCTGTCCTGCATCAGATTGTGGTCAAGCGTTAGCGGTCATGAACTCTCAAACTCTAGAAAGTGGAATTTGGGTCTGAAACATTGTCATGAATTCTACAACGACACAACACAGGTAAACCGTCAGCCACCATTGTGTATACTTACTAATACAGTTTCACACCGCCATCACTCAAACGCTACTGTCGTCACAAACAAAACCTTACTTTTTTCATCGAGTTAGATCCGAGCTTGAACATGACACGTTTTTAAAATCCTACATGCTAATATAAATATCGAGGACATGATAGTTTTTCATAACTTTTCATCACTATCAACGCCTATACTTAATACTATTTCTAATATTTTCTGAAGTGCTAATAGAAACTTTCACCATGCTTATATCTGTAATGGTGTTCATAATATTTCTTGTAATAAAAAAAAATCTAACCTTGTAAAATTCCTGCTTGCAGAGATATGGTCCAGTTATCTCCACCATCCCACAGCAGATGTCTAGATTCCAGTTCAAGATGGTCAGTTCTTGAAGCTCATCAACCCCAAGGCTCCCCCTCCTTCCTCAGCTCATTTCTAGCTTCACTCTTGATCATATTTTTATTGATATTGCCATTAAATTTCACCCTTCCTCTCTCTCTCTCTCTCTCTATATATATATATATATATAGGAATAATTACCCGAACCTCCCCTGTAAGTTAGCATAATTACTGAGAGCACCCCTCTTGTTTTCAAAATTACAAAAAACTCCCCTTAAGTTTTCAATTCATTACAAAAACCTCTCTGGACTTTTCATTTCGTAACATCCATGAAGAAAAATACCCCCTGTACACTGTACACCGAGGGGGGTATTTTTGTGCATGGATGTTATGAAATTGAAACTTCAGGGGAGGTTTTTGTAATGAAATGAAAACTTTAGGGGAAGTTTTTGTAATTTCGAAAATAAGAGAAGCGTTGTCAGTAGTTTAGCAAAGTCAGAGGGGAGGTCCCAGTAAATGGCCCTATATATATAAGAACTGCCCCCCCCCCCCCCCCCCCCCCCCCCCCCCCCCTAGAGATTCAGACCTTTTTAAATGATTACAGTGGCATATTGTTCGAAAAGATAATAGTCGACTTGTGGATCCGGGCGCACACAAAAAAAATCTCTTTGTAGACTCTCTTTGTTTGACTAGCAATGTGTGCTCGCCTGGATTCATGACTTGCGTTTATTGTATGGACTCGCGTTGAGAAATCAGCAGATGAATGAAATCGAAAGGTTTTGTAGCTTCCGCCCTTGTATGATCAATGAATACGATGGTTCAGCTGAGCTGATTTCGGACCGGTTCAGACCCAGTTTGGACTTTGATTCAGCCGGTTCAGCCCCAATGCCACAATTGAAAAGTAATTTTAATGATAGTGTGATGATTTAAGGGTTGTAAGACTGGATCTTGGAAATATTGAAAATCAAGAGTTTATGCAAAAGAAATATTGCAGCTATGACAGTAATTGATAAGGAAATTTAGTAGTAGCTTTTGATCAAGTGGTTGATTTAGATAAATGTTTTGTTGTAATTCCTCCTTGTTTTAGAAACTGAAGTTACACGGCCTTTGAACTTTGACGGGTCTGTCGATGCCGCAGATTTTATAAGGAGATAAATATGACAAGTGTTTTGGGTAATGTCTCCATGTCGAGACATGAACCCGAAGCTGAGAACGGTATAAATTAATTTTCGCACTTCAGTAAATTTACCGTTTGCTCAAGGTCTATTTCATTTGCATTTATATTCCAATAGAGATTGATAGATTTTGAATAAGATGACTTGTACCGTCACCACCTTCAGTGTATTGTCATCTTTTTTTTTTCTTAGATGACACAATTTAGAGGTGACGCTCCTTAATTTTTCTAACAAAGAGAATCCTAATTAGGCAGTTAGAAGGTATAAATTGTTTCAAAATTAATAAGAGAACTTATGCTGCCATTTGACCACACACGTGAAGCTCATAAGGAAATTTATTATTTGCAAAAGATTCTACAATAGCAAAGATTCTTAAGAATCTAATGTAGTGCAGCGCCGCCCGCCCTCCCTGCGCCCTCAGTCCGCAACTGAATCACAGCCATCTCTCCAGATCCTGGATCTGTACATCAACGACACAATCCCTACCGTCCCTCGCGCCCTTAGTCCTCTCTGCAAGGGTCGTTCCTCCACTACACCCGTGGCGGTGATCGTCTGCAGCCTTGGCGAGGCCAAGTTCCTCAACCGGACCTTTGTGAAGGACCTCAGCGTTTGCCTTGCCGGAAGCTATACTTCCACGGGCAAGGACGAAGGAGATAAGGATTTCAGATTCTACTTCAAGCATCTCAAAGAATCTGCTCCGGTGGTGTAGATGCTCCGAACATCGAAGAGCCATGCACGAAAGAGAAGAAGATGAATAAGAAGACGGCGGCGGCTTTGGGGGGTGAGAGCCTCTTTAGTTCTAGGGACAGTGGTTTGCTAGTATAAAAAAAACATGAAAATGAAAAAAAAAAATCATTTAAAAAAAAGGTAATTTTTTTATTTGCTAGCAGCCAAATGAAACATTTTGTTAACGACACCCAATCTTTATTAGGCTTTAGAGTTTAGACCATATGAGTTTGATTTATTCTCGTAATATCAAAAGTATTTGGGGTGCAATGTGCAAATATTTATGAAGGCCAAATTTTTTTTTTTTAATAGTTATCTTTATTCCTCGATTTTTTAATATTCAAAGCTTCTAGAGATAGGGGTGAAATTCGTGCATGGGGCAATGCCCCAAAAATCCAAAATCACAGTTAGATATAAGAGCGAAGCCGGGTGACTATCTTGTGAAGTCTGCGCACCCAAAAATAGACGAGCACGAGCCAGGTACCGTCATGATCGGAATACTGTCACCTTTCGCGCGAGAGCCCAACACTCAATTTTGTGAAACATTTGTCCCCGCTGCTGGTTCTAGTTAACTTTCCTCTGGAACCGGATCCTTTGGATGGAGTTCCCGCGATCTCGCCCGTTGTATTTCAATCCAACGGGCGAGAGCCCCCCAGTTTTTATATATATTTTAGTTATTTTAGTTTTTATTTTTTTGTCTTGTAGCGGATAAATTTAGGAAGCCGTTGGATCGATAAAATTAAGAGGTCTTGCACCGTTGGATTGAAATTTAGAGGATCCGGATCCCTTTCCTCTAGGGTGTGTAAATCCGAAAATTCTTGGGACCGGGTCCGCGATGATCTTCTGACGATCTGTTTTTGATCTTCTAAAATCACCGCAGTTGTCCCCTCTTCGTTCGTCCCCCGGAAATTTGAAAACCCTCTGGCGGTTGCTTTAACGGCGTCGGTCGACATCGCCGGCAGCCCCACCAAAAACGATATATTCCGGGAGTTTATCAAGCTGCTAGGCGCGAGTGAGCGAGCGAGACGGCGAAAGCGAAAATGAGAGGCAGATATTTTTTTTACTGTGTTGCTCCCGCGAATTTCAGCCACCGGGATATCGAGTCCGCGGTCTGCCGGACGTTTTCCTGTGGTGGATCTCCACTGACCCAGCTGATAGAAGACGACACAGCCGACAAGTTCCTGCAAGGAGCATCGTTTTCGTTCTTTGATTTCCCCTCTCGACTTTCTTCCCGACGACAGATTTTTACTGTCATGGTCAAAATGTAATTATAAAATGGGGGGAGAAGAGCAGGGAAAATGTTTGTACTCTTCCTCCGGAGATAAACCTTTAATTCGGGTTGGAGGTATCGGGGCTTACCCTGCGAATTATTGAATTATGGGCATTTGGATTTTACTGGATTTCAAGAAAGCTCCATTTTTGTTTTTCACAAATCGGGTGGCGATTGCTGGACTCCTCACCGCTTTTCATCCCGCATCGAAGTTTTACCTTTACTCGGCCAGCCCCCTTTCTCCCCCTGTCACATCTCCTGTTCCAATCACTCTTCTCGTGAACACACTCAGATCCAATCTTCAGCAGCTTATCTGGCGGGATTTGTTCTTTCGGTGGGGCGGTAAGAAGTTTGCTTCGCGGGCTACCGGAAGCGGCTGATTGATGGTCGCGGAAGTTTGGAGTTGGGAGGAGGAGAAGGCGTTCGAGGACGCCCTAGCCGTTCATTATGAGACTTGCAGCGATTGGTGGGAGAAGATTGCGGCGGCTGTCCCGGGGAAGAACTTGGGGGAGATCAAGAGACACTATGAGATTCTAGTTGAAGATGTTCAGAGCATCGAATCAGGCCGGGTGCCTTTGCCTGATTATGCATCGTCTTCTTCCTCAACGGCCGAGGCTTCTGTTGATGGTGGGGGAAATGGTAAGAAAGGCGGGCATTCTCATGGTGATTCGGGTCATGGAGGGAAAGGTTCAAGGTTGGATAATGAAAGGAGAAAGGGGATTGCTTGGACTGAGGAGGAACACAGGTGAAATACTGAATCCTCCAGCTCCTTTACTCTTGAGTTTTATATTGAAAATATATATTAATGCTGTTTTCCTTAGTGCTGTTGTTGATTAGAGGGGGCTTCAGTTCAATTTTTTTATAATTAATGCCCCCAAAACTAACTGGAAACTGATTGATTATCTCAAGACTTTCAGTTCTAGTTATTCTGCAGTTGCCACTGCTAATGGGTTTTTAAAATTGGTCTCCCTTTGTGATTTGCTTCATTAAATAACAAAAATTTGAGTTAGGCTTCATTGGATAATGCTATTTAGTTTTTTTTTCATGCTATATGGTACACGATAATCTATAGTATTCTCACAAAGGACAAGTTTTTTGTTTGTTTGTTTGTTGTGATGAAGCTATGAAGAAGGTGCATCTGCAGTATGGAGCTTTCTGTCACTTTTTTTACTGAAGATTGAGGATTTTGTAAAGGCGGTCAGTGTTTTGGTAAGTACAATACTGAATATCATTGCCTCCAGCAGGACAAAGTCTTTGATCAACATAAGTAGGTAGGGAGATATGTCCGCGGAGCATGCCTGCCTTCACCAAAAGTTGAAGATTTTGAGTTAGATTCAAGTCGAAAACGATCGATTATGACTCTAGATTTTAGAGCTTATTCGAGTCAAGTATTTTAATTTTATAAAGTTGTTAACTACTAGTCAATAATATTATCCATATATTAGATAAATAATCGTCGACATGTTAGATTGTTAAATAACGTAAATTTATTGCATGTATATCATAGGCTAATTTATTTTTTTAATATATTTCATCTTCATTTTCATCATCTATATGATTCCTAGCTCATCATCTCTTCCTTTGTCTCATACACATCCTCTTCTTTCTCGCGAGCCATTACTCTAGAACAAGTTCTCCAATGTGTGTTCATACTGTTTTAACCATTGATTTCTTTCCACACTACCTCATGCCAATTGTTTATCATTTAGAATTATGCCATCTCCCACATTCAAAAGATTAATACTTGTCTCTCCAATTAAGTGAATGCGCTCACTTCACTGCTCTACGCCTTAAGGTTGATGCTTGTCTAGGTATTGTGTTGGGGTTTATGTCTCAAGATTAAATAATTGTAAGATTTTCTTTTTTTAGTAGATGTTACATCAATTATGAAAACGTATCTGGTTTATTGAGACTAACAAATGTGCACGTGTCCTCCATCTAATCGGTGTTGAGTTGGTTTGTAGATTTCAAAACCACGTGATTCACTTATCATGCCTACCAAATGCTTAGAAGTCTTCTCTGATGACTTTGTGGCATCCTCCTCTTTGGTTGTATATATCTGTGTGAGGACAAATTATAAAACCATCCATGATGGAGAATGAGAGGACCCAGCGCAACCAACTACACCAAAAGCCCGGACTGTTGGTGAAGGCGCAACTTGATCTTTATATCAATGGAAGGGCGCTACGGGTCAAGTGAGGAGACGCTGGACCCAACAATCCCCCCCCCCCCCCCCCCCCCCCCCGGTCTCGAACCCGCAACCTGCTTTGATACCAATTGAGAGGACCCAGCGCAACCAACTACACCAAAAGCCCGGACTGTTGGTGAAGGCGCAACTTGATCTTTATATCAATGGAAGGGCGCTACGGGTCAAGTGAGGAGACGCTGGACCCAACAGAGAACGCCAACACCCCCTTGATTCTCCCTCCTCTTCCTCTTCGATTTGACTGCAGGCAACACAATGGACGATGACGATGTACGCAGACGATGTGCGAGTTGCTGCGTAAGGCATTACGAAGACGGGCGGTGGCAACGCGTGTGCAACAACAACGAGCACCAGATGCTTCCTGCGAGTAGTACGATAACATGTCTTGCAGGCTGTGCGCAATGGGTACAGATGACGTGATGCATGTGTGGCAAGGCCGATTCACATTGGAGCTCTCTTCTTCGATGGTCATTGGTCATCGTTCCATGATGAAGGTTCATTTTGGCAGAGATCTTGTGCATACAATTTTAGTCTGTGACAAACTTGCATTAATGATATGCTTTCAACAAGTGTCGATGTGAGTGCTGCGGGGGCGAGATAAATTTCCTGCTCCGGTTAAAGGCGTTGAGTGGATGGATTTGGTTAAGCATGCCACTAGCTCCATCTGGATCTCTATTGACCGCAATATGCTCGTCAACATTAGTGTCGAAGAGACTGCACTTTTGGGTGAAGTTGGACAGATTATATTTGTCCAAGTCGTTGACCGCGAGTCTGTTATTGAAGCAACGACTGTATGGATTGAAGATGCAGAAGGTTGAAAACCCGCAGGAGCACTTCAATGTGTTTAACGACCTTCTCAACCAATTGCACGCTATTGGTATAAAGGTGGAGGGAGAAGACAAGCCCATCTTGTTTCTTACCTCACTCTTGACATTCTTTAAACACATGGTGACCACATTCTTGTATGAGAAAGATACAATGGGGGTTGGGGCTAGAGGAGACCACATCGACGTTACTATTCAGCTAGAGCTGAAGGATCCCGCACTTAGGGGTGAGTATGCTTTGGCGGTAATAGGATGAAAGAGAACGTTTGACAAGGGGTTGAGAGATGCACGACTTCAATAAACGTCGATGAAGGGTGTGACATGTTACCACTATAGATGAAAGGGTCATATTAGAAGGAACTGTCTGTAGTGTGTGCCAAATTCTGGAAACGTCCAGAGTGCGAGCATAATTACGTTAAGTATGAGAGTGGAGAGTGATGATGCCCTTACCATCACTGAGATTCGTCATGTATCTAATTACAACTGGATATTGGATTCTGGTTGTAGCACATCAGCTCAGATGCTTCGATGTTCAGCTCTATGCAGGTGATGACTGAGTCGTTCTATTTGGGTGACGACTTATGGTGTGAGGTCAAAGGCACATGAACAATTGACATTTAGATACATGATGGAGTGATGCGCATGCTTGAGCGGGTATATCTGACACCCAAATTGCACAGTAATCTGATATCATTGGGCAGATTGGACTCAAGTAGTTGCAACTTTACGATGCAAGGTGGAGTCCTAACGGTGACACGCGGATGTGTCATGCTCATGAGAGCTAATAGTTTGGTAGTCTTTATGACTGATGAGGGTCACAATGTGAGGTGGTGCTCCCATGATTTCTGTAGGTGACATGCAGATAATCGAAGGAGTGCAGTGGATCAACCTTTATGGACTCGAGTTCGATGAGTCAGCTCCTGCAATCCTGGTGCATCGACATATCAAAGGTGAGCTAAAGTAGAGATAGAGTCGAATTGTGGCAAGTCGGCTGACACCTCAGACTTGGGATGGTCCTACGTGCAGATGATGCTTCGTGTAGGTGGTGGTTTCGGATCATGAACCAAGGTGGTGGTTTGTCGAGGTTTGGTATTTTGGTTTGGATCTGGATCCGAACCAAATCCATTTTGGATTTATTAACTCGTGCTTTTATGACTCTTGTGTGACCGAGCATTTACTCTGTTTTCTAATCCACGATCAGAAAGGAACAAACCTTGGGCGTGTGAGTGCAGCAGAGGCGGCGCTAGACGGGTACAACAACGAAGATGCTAGGCCAATACGACGGTGGGAGTGCAAGGTCGTGCAGGTCACGTGTGCAGGTATCTGCGAGGGTCGGTGTATTGGTGGTACTTGGTGTACGCCTGGGATGCGGGGAGCAAGTCGTGGAGACGGTGTGGGCTAAGGAAGCATGCAAAGAAGGCGGGTTGCGCATCCGCGGCAAGATCGAGTCCCGACTTGGATCTTTTCTCTGATGGTGGTGGTGGTTGGTCGTCCGATGATGAGAATGTTTGTTTTATGCGACCTTGTGCGTCCAATTACGAAATCAGATTGCAGTAAGTTTTTCTATTCCAAATCGGATTGGAGGTGACTAATCACATCCACGGTGATTTTCATCTGATTTGTATTTTCTCTTGATTATATTGTAATAGATAATTATGAAAGAATACTTATTGTTATTATTCTGTTGGAGAATATTTGGGAGGATATTTAGGAGCTTGTTGTCCAAATTTGAGAAGCTATTTCTACCTCTTATGGAGGATATAAACAGACAACAAATTAGACACATTGAAGCAACAATGGTAGGATAATTGAGGGGCGGTAACTTTACAGAGACAAGCATATGCGCACATGAAATATTAGCGATTGGTTATATGTGCATGCAGATGGGAAACAAGACAATGGATATGCAACATAACAACTAGGCAGTGATGGTTATGTGCTCTTGGATAGACGCAACAAAAAAACACATGCAGGAAGCAAAGAGCGCTTGTTATAGCTTGATGAGCATGTGAACAAAGCATCTTCATCTACGAAGATGATTATTTGTATTTGGCGGACAACATGTTGATCTTGTTTGCGCAATTGATGTGGATCTTTATAAGCGTCGAAGAAGAAGATACTGGCTTGGGAGGTAGTTTTGTTCCCGTGTTTGATGATTGTCATCACTTATATCAAACCTCATATATATGGCATGTATTAGTTTTAGGTTTTCATCTTTTAACATATATGTGTGAACTTAGAATTTCTGGTGAGTGTCCTTTTATTTTACATAACTTATGTATTTTTTATTTTTAATGAATATAATTCTTTCTCCTCTTGTATAGATTGTTTGGAGACCAAACAAAACAATCTTTGTGGTCTTTGTGATGCTCAATCTCATCTATCTTTACTTTCATGTTCTCGTATTTAGTCCATATCATTTGTTGCGTCATTGAGAAGTATATGTCTTCTCAGAGTTTATCAAATAACTCAGCTGTCATGATGGGGAAATTGACATGGGAATGTGATTGAAACCGGGTGACAAGTGCGCAATGTTGGTTGGTCCAGGGAGACATTTGTCGAGGATATTATTAAGTTGTGAGTGAGTAGTGCTGCTTGGATTAATTGGAGGCGGCTGATGTGGAATTTTTTAGGCAATCACTTGTTATTGGTGGAGAACACAATGGGCGCACTTTGAGTAGTGGGACACTTCTGTTTAGATGTTGCATGGTAGAAGAAAACTGTTTGGATCTTAAGATTCAACGGAAGGATTTAGTTTCATTGAATTGCGGAAGTCTAGGTGAATTGTCAGAGTTTGGGCGATCACTGTAGTATCGGCTTCGGTAGGGTGCATGTTGGTGTTCAGAGGGCGTGGTCAGGGTAGGATTGAGGTACAATTAATCAATTTCGCCTTCTATAGAAATAATTGTTGTAGCGACATAAGAGTGTGTGCAAGAGATCTGGGCGATCTATGAGGCTTGGAAGATTGTGAGACAATTGATCATTTTTTGAGTAAGAGATTAATTACTGAAACAAACAGGTGGATGGGACAAAGATGAACAAAGTAACTGTTGGGTTTTGTTTGAGCATCTTATGAGCAGCGGAATTAACAACTCATTTATTTTACTTTGCAAAAACTAATAGATCAAGAACTGAGAATATACCTGCGTCGAAATCAAATTTCGAGAAGAATAACTATCTTATGAGAATCAAAACGTAGAACGAGATCCATGTCTCTACGGGTATCCACACGAACGCCGAAAACACCTCGCAGTCTGTCCAACGGGCTCAGGGTTGGGAGATGATCGTCCTTCTCTTCCACGAAATGCTAGTTCCGTTTCTAGAGAGAAACTTCTCTCTCGCCTTTCTCTCTTCTCCCGGATCTCTTCAGAAGAGAAATAGAAAGCAATTGCAGGTTCTCTTAGAGTCACACTCCTCGAAAACCTAAAACACAGTACTTATGACAATTTCACAGAACGCCCATAAAAGCGTCGAGAGAGAGACTGAAGGTAGATATAAGATTAGAGTAATCGTTTCCAATTCGACGTACATTGATTTCTCAAATCGACGTGCGTCAAATACTGTTTCTATTAATTGACGTACGTCGATTTCCCAAAATGATGTGCGTTAAATACTATCTGATAGTATAGAAACTCTATTAAACGCACACCAAATCGATGTGCGTCGATTTCGTAAATTAACGTGCGTTGAATACTGTCCGGCTACTTATCAACTCGACGTGTGTCGAATAGTATCCGAAAATGTATGCCTTTATGTTAAACGCACATCAAATCGACGTGCGTTGATTTCACAAATCAACTTGCATCGAATAGTTAGTTTAACATCCTTTTCGAATCCAATTCGACATATAATTACTCATAATTATTATTTAATTAATTCTCAACTAATTAAAACACTATTATGGACTTGGTTCTTCACTTGTATCCAATACAAGTAAGACCAATGCGATCATTTATCCAATTTTCGTGCGTCCTTAATGTGAGACCTCATAGGTTCATATTACGTTGATAGTA
Organism: Dactylorhiza incarnata; assembly: GCA_033032865.1. Classification (NCBI taxonomy): domain Eukaryota; kingdom Viridiplantae; phylum Streptophyta; class Magnoliopsida; order Asparagales; family Orchidaceae; genus Dactylorhiza; species Dactylorhiza incarnata. The sequence goes on from JAWHQI010000085.1 coordinate 5,572,807, forward strand.
AGACTAATCCATTGATTACTTCTAGCTCACAAATTCCAACAGAAACTTGTGGTAATTCTTCCCTGCCTTATGACAAGTGTTCATGTTTATTTACTTTATGACAAATTTAAAATGAACGCAAAGTTGATTTTGAGTCTGGAGTAAAACATGTACTTGAGTCAGTTTTGGGTGGAGTTGAAATTAAGTGGTCCTGAAAATCATATTTCGCTGTTAGTCCACTGGCAAACTGATGCGGAGCATAGGCGAGGACGAGCTTTGGGCCCATTCGGGGCTGATTTGGCGACTTACCATATATGGCGTGACCGGATCGCCAATCCGCCACCGCGGTTGCGTCCGGCTCGTCGTTCTGATGAATTTTCATATATAGCATGTTGTATTTTGAATATTATTTAGTGTTGTTTTGGCGCCGAGATCGACGGCCAATCATAGTCGTCCATCTTGGTTGCCCTAATCTTCATTTCTTATAAATAATAGATATTAGGGTTGCTGTATTGGATTGCTGAATGTGTGGAGAACTTCTTCCTTCATTCCGGTGATCCCCTCCGCGGTGCCGACTCCGTGGAACCCCTTGGTGACGACTCCTTGGGTAAGTTACTTGTATCTTTGTGTTTTCCCCGCCTTCTCCTCCTCTCCATCCCGCTGTCCAGCCAGCCACCTCCTCCTTTTCCACTGTTTTCAGCCAGTCGAAGCCCTCCCTGCAGCCAGTCAGCCAGCCGCAGCCCTTCCTGCAGCCAGCCGCAGCCCTTCCTGCAGCCAGCCGCCGCCCTCCTTGCAGCCAGCCATCCAGCCGCCGCCCTCCTCCCCTACTCCCAGCACAGCAGCCCCTCCTCTTCCCTGCTACCCTGCCGCCAGCCCTCCCTCTCCCTGCTGCCCGCCGCCAGCCTGAATCCAGCAGCCATCTCCCTCTCAGCAGGCCGCCGACCTTCTTCCCCCACCCTGTCTGGCTGCCCTAGCCCCTCCCCACGTGGATCCACCTCCTAAACAGTCCACCCTTTCCAGATCTGCCTAGATCCAGCCCCGTACCACCCCGATCCAGTACCATAATCCCTTCAGGTTTGCTGCCAGCACCCCTCCTTCCGTGGAACCACCTCCCAACAGCCGGCCATCACCAAATCTGTCCAAATCTGGGCATTCCAGCCCAGATCCAGCCACTTCCCTCCCCGATCCAGCCCTCCTAATACCCAATCAACCTTCCCCTTACCCGATCCAGCCCACCCACCACCGGAAACCCTCTTTGAGCCCTCAAACGTTCAGATCTATTTTATTTACAGCAGCCCTATCGTTTGTGTTGTGTTTTGTATTGGTAATCGGTTGTAAAACATTGCTATCGTTTGAATTATAACATGTTTGTGTGGATGTTCATTTTATTATAGTTATTTGTGCCCGGATTAATCTCTAATTGCAGGAAGGAATTATTCGCCGCGCGCTCTTGCTTTGGCCCTCCACGCGGAGGAAAGCCTAAGCTTGTTTCGCCCTAATTAATTATTGTATCTTGCTGTGAATTTATTTTGCGTGGGATATTAATGTTTATTATCTAATTTGTGATTGATCCGTCGGGCTTTGCATAACATGTAGGGTTAGGTCGTGGTTTGTCCGCCGCCTATAGACTCGTCCTGCGTCAATTGGTATCAGAGCTAGGTTACGCGCTCTTTTTGATACGCCGTCGTAGAGTCTATAGATTTTCATTATGTCTAGGTGTCACGATTATTCCTCCCCTCACTTTGGAGGTCTCGAGTCCACTAGCACCCGCTCTCACAGAGCCCCGTCAGGGAGATCTTCACGTTACTACGCCGATTATTCTCGATCGCAACACACCACTTTTAGAGATCGTGTTGACCCACCGACACGAGACCACTACACTAGAGACGATCACTATGATGGTTGTCGTCGTTCTTATCCGTACACGCGAGCGGAACGTGTCGATCCTTCGACACGACTCGGTTACCTTAGGAATGATTATTATGAGGATCGTCGTTCCGAGAGAGATCTTGAGAGTCAGTTTCGTACTGCTGCCCCTTTCTTTGACGGCTCATCGAGTCCTGAGTCTTTCAGTTATTGGCTCGTGGATATGGAGTATTATCTTGACCATTTTGGGGTATTCGGTGAGCGTCGCGTCAAGTTTGCGAAACTTAGACTTTTAGATCAGGCGAGGGCATATTGGGCTAGCATTGAGAAGACACGCTAGCGAGACCGTCTACATCGCGTCACTAGTTGGGTGGACATGAAGCGTACATTGTGTCAGAGGTATCTGCCTTCGTCGTATCGGAGTCGCTTGCTCGACCAATTATTTTCCCTTCCGCAAGGATCTATGTCCGTCGCTGAGTACAGGGATCGCTTTGATGAGTTAGTTGTGAGGAGCGATATCCGAGGGGACCCAGCCATGACCTCTTGCAGATTTCGGTCTGGCCTTCGATCAGCCATTCGTACTGAGGTGATTTATCATAGCTCGAAGTCCCTCGAGCAGACGTATCAGCTTGCCCTTCGTTACGAACAGTATTTGAGATCCGCAAGAGCTGGTCGGTTGGATCCTCACTTTGACCTCTGCAGTACGAGCTCCTCCCACACCGAGGACACCACTTTGCCTACCATTGTTCTGTCAGACATGGCAGAAGTGATACCTGATGCAGATTGCTCTTACCCCAGTGAGTAACATCACGATCGAGAGACCAGAGCTGGTGTTGATCTCGTAGTGGCTACTTCATCCATTCACGGGGACACTACCCCTTACGTTGGTACTCATCTGGGGGACCTTGAACCTAGTGACGAGCTCCATGATGAGCCCCCAGTTAAGCCTCCTGATGATCCACCACATCCGGGTGAACATGAGATTCAAGTGAGGTCCTTGTTTACGAGTTTCGAGTTATTGACGTCTCCTCCCCTATCATCTCTGGCCTTGCCCCGGAGGATGGGTCGCGAGTGGAGTAAGACGCATGTAGGGCCTACCTTGAGCACACTAGAACCTACTCTTATTTTGAGGACCTACTTTATGACACATCACACTCGTGATGAGTTTTGGGACACACCACCCGCGGACCCACCCGATGAGTTCTTTGTTGTCGGGGACACTCACTACACTATAGCGCCACGTTTTCTAGTCGGTGCACACGATGTTCACTTCGACGGTCGTCGCATTCGCGATGACTTTTCTTACACACCTCCTGGTGAGCCCCCTGATGTTTCACGTCCTCTGAGAGACGTTTGGATCTTTACGAGCTCACATTTGAGTATAGGTGTCTCACGCGATCATCTGAACACTCGTCGTAGACGGGATGAGTTTTTCTACACTCCCTCGAGAGAGCCTCCTGATAGGCCACCTCCTGCGATATATTTTCATGTCATTATTCGATTTTCCCATAGAGAGCATGTTGTGTTAATCATGTTTCATTTATATCATTTGCATGAGTATGTTGAGTCGTTTCGTCGTCATTTGCATGAGTCTGTTGTGTTGTATGTTCATCATTTGCATGTGTGTCATGAGTCGGTCCGACGAATAATCCATATTGGTAATAAATCTTGTAAATCACATGCGGATGTTCATTGGCAAGTGCATGTACTTCATGAAGGCGAGCAGGTGATGCTGAGAATCTGCGTTGTGAGGCTCCGTGCGAGACTTGCTAAAAGTTTGGGAGTTCGGCGAATGGGTCCCGACTCGGTCCTGAGACGCATCTGGACAAATACTTATGAGCTGGACATCCCCGCGAGCATGGGTACCCATACTGTGTTCAATGTCGAGGACCTGACACCCTACTTTACACCTCACGAGTATTCGGCCCCACATCTTCGCGGCCCTCCCGAGCCTCTACCACCGTTTTTACCACCCACCAGTAGGCGTGCAAATAAGGCCTGCCGGGCCCAGGCCCTAGGGGCCCGGGCTTTTTTGCTACCAGGCCCAGGCCAGGCCCAACTCAAATCGGGCCCAGACCAGGCCCAGGCCCTTACAAAATCAGGGGGCCTGCTGAGCCCACAAAATCGGGCCCAAGCAGGCCCCAAATGGCAGCTAGCTGCCAATTAAAATGGCAGCAGGAGCTGCCATTTAAAATGGCAGCTCTTGCTGCCAATTAAAATGGCAGCAGGAGCTGCCATTTAAAATGGCAGCTCTTGCTGCCAATATGTTGGGGCCTTGCCCCAACATTAAATGTTGGGGCATGGTCCCAACAAATTATAACCGGGCCTTGGGCCTGGCAGGGCCTAGGCCTGGCCCGGGCCGGGCACCAGGCCGGGCTCTGGCCAAATAAGGGGGCCCGGTGAGCCCCCTTAGGCCTGGCCCGGGCCTAACCGGGCTCAGACCCGGGCAGACCCGGGCCGGGCAACCGGGCTCAGGCTTTTTTTGCACGCCAACCCCGAGTCATTGACACCGCATTCATTGCCCCGCTCTTAGCCCACCTCTGACCTTTACTTACCCGGGATTTTGTCCCCAACGGCTTCACCATTGGCACCTCAGACCCCACCGGATCCTTCTACTAGTGTGTTGAGAGATGAGCTTGATCGATTCGCCCCCGGACTTCGACTTCAGTACGTCCGTCTCCACTCATCGGGGATGAAAATTTTTCAGTCCGGAGGTGTTAATTGGCGATGCCACTTTTCAGCGACGACACTTGGACGACCTCTAGCGGGCTTCTTCGAGTTTTACCTGGCATGCGGCGAGAGAATTCTGACCCCTATTCATCGGGAGATGAATTCTTTCAAGCCGGGGAGATTGATGCGGAGCATATGCGAGGACGAGCTTTGGGCCCATTCGGGGCTGATTTGGCGACTTACCATATATGGCGTGACCGGATCGCCGATCCGCCACCGCGGTTGCGTCCGGCTCGTCGTTCTGATGAATTTTCATATATAGCATGTTGTATTTTGAATATTATTTAGTGTTGTTTTGGCGCCGAGATCGACGGCCAATCATAGCCGTCCATCTTGGTTGCCCTAATCTTCATTTCTTATAAATAATAGATATTAGGGCTGCTGTATTGGATTGCTGAATGTGTGGAGAGCTTCTTCCTTCATTCCGGTGATCCCCTCCGCGGTGCCGACTCCGTGGAATCCCTTGGTGACGACTCCTTGGGTAAGTTACTTGTATCTTTGTGTTTTCCCCGCCTTCTCCTCCTCTCCATCCCGCTGTCCAGCCAGCCACCTCCTCTCCATCCCGCTGTCCAGCCAGCCACCTCCTCCTTTTCCACTGTTTTCCGCCAGCCGAAGCCCTCCCTGCAGCCAGTCAGCCAGCCGCAGCCCTTCCTGCAGCCAGCCGCAGCCCTTCCTGCAGCCAGCCGCCGCCCTCCCTGCAGCCAGCCAGCCAGCCGCCGCCCTCCTCCCCTACTCCCAGCACAGCAGCCCCTCCTCTTCCCTGTTACCCTGCCACCAGCCCTCCCTCTCCCTGCTGCCCGCCGCCGGCCTGAATCCAGCAGCCATCTCCCTCTCAGCAGGCCGCAAGCCTTCTTCCCCCACCCTGTTCGGCTGCCCTAGCCCCTCCCCACGTGGATCCACCTCCTAAACAGTCCACCCTTTCCAGATCTGCCCAGATCCAGCACCCTAATCCCTTCAGGTTTGCTGCCAGCACCCCTCCTTCCGTGGAACCACCTCCCAACAGCCGGCCATCACCAAATCTGTCCAGATCTGGGCATTCCAGCCTAGATCCAGCCACTTCCCTCCCCGATCCAGCCCTCCTAATACCCAATCAACCTTCCCCTTACCCGATCCAGCCCACCCACCACCGGAAACCCTCTTTGAGCCCTCAAACGTTCAGATCTATTTTATTTACAGCAGCCCTATCATTTGTGTTGTGTTTTGTATTGGTAATCGGTTGTAAAACATTGCTATCGTTTGGATTATAACATGCTTGTGTGGATGTTCATTTTATTATAGTTATTTGTGTCCGGATTAATCTCTAACTGCAGGAAGAAATTATTCGCCGCGCGCTCTTGCTTTGGCCCTCCACGCGGAGGAAAGCCTAAGCTTGTTTCGCCCCAATTAATTATTGTATCTTGCTGTGAATTTATTTTGCGTAGGATATTAATGTTTATTATCTAATTTGTGATTGATCCGTCGGGCTTTGCATAGCATGTAGGGTTAGGTCGCGGTTTGTCCGCCGCCTATAGACTCGTCCTGCGTCACAAACATTGGCTAAAACTTACAGTTTTTAATGTATTTTATGATTTTATGTAAGTGAATGTTTTGTCTAATGTTAGAGAGAGCTAAGTTTGTGAAGTAAAGCATATTAGCATAATACGTCATTAAATGAGATAGCATAGATATGCACTGATATATTTATTAATATCATTTTTATGATGAAAATAGATTTATGTGGTTTAAGCTGTGCAATAAAGGTTAGAAAATGCTCGAATTAGACTAGTAGAGTTAGTGCTAAAGGATTATGTAGCAGTTGAGGTAGATTTACTGCGATGCATATCAAATTGAAGGAACTATATCCCTCAACTCCCTTTCCTTCCTGTCGAAAAAGACTCAAAAAACTTTTGGAAGCTTTATTTGCTTCCCCCCAGGTCAGAACCTCCTCCCTATGGCTCCCAGGCACTCGACAGCGCTGACAACAAGAACAAATTTGTGTGGGTCTCCTGTCATTGTTCTCTGATTGACCATGAGTTGTTACTGAATTGGTTTGGTCAAAGCTGAATTTATGTGTATTTCTCCTTTGTAACTTAAGTATGCGGGCCCACCTTTTTAAAAATGACTTTCGCTTGTTATAAAGCATGTCGACCCTTGTGGTGATGAAGACATTATGCATAATGTAGGCTTCAGCTTGTCCTCACATTGAGATCTCTCTAGGGAACCCCCACTTTTATCACTTATTCATCTCCTTCAGTGTGGTGAGTTTCCCATTTTTTACGGCTTTATCCTTCAAACTTGGGGTGTCAACATGCTATTACCCAGAGTGGCTTCCATGACCTTATCTCCACCGGAGGTGAACCTAGTATCTTCTCCTTCATTCTCATTTGCATTTAATGTTCTTGTGAGTATCTTAACAAGTTAACATAGATATGTGTGTTGGATGCTTTGATGTTCTTTTGAATCAATGCTGATGGATGTGTGGAAGAGTTCTTGTGAAACCCTTGTTGTTTGAAACCAATTTTGCAGGTTTGTTAATCCGTGGAATGAAATGGTTTGTTACATAATAATTTATAATTTGCGTGTTTGACCTAATTCGCGGTTTGTTGTTTGGTGAAGAATGTTTATTTGAAGCATTTATTGTTGGACTATTATGGACTGTCCCTTGGTTGTCCATTCTCTTGATCTAACCCCAAATGGTATGCATTGTTGGTGATTCGAGATGCATTACAAGGTAAGATAACTAATGACCGTTAAAGATGATTTGTGTAGAAGATGATTTGTGTAGATTGGGTTTAACACCTCGTGCAACACTCTACATGAATGAATGAAAAATGAGAATTTATAAAGCGAATTTATAATCATAATTTCTCTATGTATTGAAATATAAGTTTTACCGGGTTGGGCGTATGACCCATCTCGTGAAAGGTAAAATGCAAAACTATTTACCCATCGATGACCACTTTTATGATGGTGATCCCTAATAGGTGTATGCCTATGACTTCACTCTCCTCATCCTTCTATTAGTAAGAGTTCATGTTGGATGTGGAAGGAGAAGTTTTCTCCTTTTGTTTCTCTACATTCCATTCAACTGTTGGGGAAATTATTTTCTTTTGCATCTTTATTGAAGAAAGATTGATAATAAGAAATAGAAGATAAAATAATTGTAATATGATGAATCTGATGGTAGATGTAATAAAAAAACAAGAGGTGTCATGTTTTTTGGGGGGATCATTTATCTTTCAAAATTTCTCATTTATATTGCAAAAATGCAGGGGAAGGTTTGCCTACATTTCACCCATTGTGGCGGGACCCTTCCCCGGACCCTCGCTGTGCGGGGATGCTTTGTGCCCCCCCCCCCCTCCTGAGATAACTTTTGCCCCTAAACCATAATCGACTCGGTGCTTACTGAAGAGCACATCTTGGTCTTGCCAAAATCTCATTATTCTTTATGTTGCACTAATGTTTTCCCATTGTAATTGAATAACAAATCTTAACATTTGGACAAAGTTCTTCTTGGAATGTGGCTCCCTGTTAAACTGTGGTGGTATGAGTGATTCATTTAGTGGAAAGAGCTCTCGTTGGGCACCTTGGGAAAAATTGTAGGACTGAGTTCTTCATGCATTTTTTTTATGATTTATATTTTAATTTCGCCACACTAACATTTGATCATAATTATAATATAGAAATTTGCTAAAGTGCAATAACGCAAGACTACTTGCATACAAAAAAACACAAGATTTACGCGATTCACTCAAAGTGGCCTATATCCCCGCGAGGCAGGCAGGGGGGATTCACTATTGACAGAGAAGGAAAGTAGAAATCCATCACAAATCGCAAAAAGCAACAAATTAGGGTGAAAGATGAATTGGAGACCCCTTTATATATCTAGGACTTCTACTAAGAACAGATTAGGGACTGCCGCAACAGCCGAGAAACTTTTCACCCTAGTTATAAGGATTCTAATCACGACTCCACCTGAAATACAAGACACATTCAACAATATTTTGACTTATTGTATGTAATGAGTTTGAGTGTTCATGTGGTTAATATAGATTTTTTGTATTTCCTTTCAATTTGATCTCTTGACTTTCAGTTTTGTTCAGATATCTTCTCTGCAGTCTTATTATGTTTAGAATGTCATAATAACTCACTCTAACTGCACCCTTTGAGATTTTTACCTTCATGTTGAAGCTTTATATTTTAATGACCGTTATCATAGTTACATCATTAACTTTTAGGATCACAAACTTTGAGACTGTTGTCAACTTGTTTAAAATCATAAAAATCTAACATTTGATTGAACAGGCTGTTCCTTCTTGGGCTGGATAAATACGGGAAAGGGGATTGGCGGAGCATATCCCGAAACTTCGTCATCTCAAGAACACCCACGCAGGTGGCAAGCCACGCGCAGAAGTACTTCATACGCCTGAACTCGATGAACAGAGATCGACGGCGCTCGAGCATTCACGACATCACCAGCATCAACAACGGCAATGTGTCGGCGTCTCAGAGGCCGATCACCGGCCAAGGAAACAGCTTGTCGCCCGGCACCAGCAAGCCCGGCAACAAAGCCTCTCACGCGGCGCCTCCGGCTCACGGGATTGCCATGTACGGGTCCGCCATCGGTCATCCGCTCGCCGGATCTCTCGTGCCCGCGGTCGGAACTCCGGTCTCCGTCCCCCCCATGGCTTACGGACTCCGGCCTCCCCCTGTCGCCGGAGTCATTGTTGCCGGCTCTCCGATGTGCCTGGCGCCGCCCGTGGCGTACCCGATGCGCAGTGCGTCGTCCCGGAGGTGAAGAAGATGGAGCTGTTATGTTCGCGGTACATAAGTTTTGTCAGCTTTCTTCATTGTGCCTAAACAATGGCAGACTCCACCCTGTACTATTGTTTTCTTCCCCTGAGCCTGTCATTGCTGATTGTGAAGGCAGGAAGATCTGGATCAAAAAATAAGCTGTCAGAACATAAGTATTTAATTCAAACCAATATATGTGGGAGGGTTAGTAGTTTCTTAATGTGTGATCATATTCTTAAAATGTTGGCTTCTAATACCTGATTTTTTAATTGGATGACATGAGAGTGAACTGTTTGGCACAACTTGTCTGCTATTGATGTGCAATCAGGTGAAGCAGGGCGCGATTTTATAGCACCCGTACCTTTCTCGTACGCGAGAAACTTCGTTAAGGATTCATTTGATTGCTTGCAAACAAAACCATGTTTTGAAAAATGATGATTTGATGCCTGTTTCGGTGGGTGGCGGCGGTTGGAGATGGAACGGTTAGAGATGAAGCTCAAAACGGTATTCTTGAATGGAGCTTCCTCTCTGCAGTTGGAATTATGCATAAAACGACATTTTGAGGGATTGGTGGTTCCAAACGGAGGTCATTCAAACGGTCAATTTGAACGTTGTTCTCCATTCGGTGCGTTCGAGCCAACACGTTTTCCTTTTCGCTCTTTGTTAGAGCCAAAATTAGTGTTCTCGTGGCAGTGGAGAAGTAGGAGCCGCTCCGAGTTCCACGCTCTGCTGCGAAAGCGCCAAACCCTAAACCCTAAATTATACGGAGGGATAACCTTTGGTCCCTTGAGCAAACTACTATTTTACCATGGACTCCATAAAATAAACATTATTTACCCTTCTTTCATGCATATTCGAACTAAAGAGCTTTTCTCTAAATCACAAGAGAGGTTGAAGCTATTCCACACCTTGGCTCCAAAATTGGGACTCATTTGGTTGCTTGAAATTAAATAACATGTTTTATTAAATCACGTAATTTTTAAAACCGCTATTTGGTTGGGATACCGCAAATCTTTTAGAATTGTCACCAAAATAAATTGATTTTGGCTTTGTTTGGCGCAACGGTGGTGTTCATGAACGCGGTGGTTATGAACTATCGTTCGTGAACGCCCGACCTCACCTAAGGAATTTCATCCACTTTTATGTTCAAAACTAGTTTTATTTTCTTGGTGGCGGTCATAATTGTTTGTCATGCCAAACAGACGCTCTATAACGGACACGTTGCTTGGACAATTTTGGCTCTGTTTGGGGCTTCGGTGCTTCTCCGTTCCGGCACCAAATGGAGCCCGATCGAAAGTTTTTTCCTTTTCAAGAGGATGCAGAACGCCATCAGAGTCTCCACACTAATGGGGGTGCGTCCATCTTCTACCGCTCCAATGACAAATGGAGCCAGAACAACACCCAAAGGCGCACGGCGGGGGAAGCGCAGTGGGAGACCTCGCAAAACGTTGCTACACCGCACCTCCGTTTGGGTCGCCTCCTTTCGCCCTAAAGCAATATATCATATTTCCGAACTTTGTTTGGGAATATTTCAGAATCGATTATACAGTTCGGTTCTCAGGTTTTATGATCGGGAACTGAAGAACCAATCCGAAAATCTACTGTTTTTTCGGTTCACCTTGTTTGACCTTCCCTCTCACCACTCCTCGATTTACATCAACTCGCCTCTATAAATCCTGTTTTTATCTATCTTCTTTCTTTATCTCGTAGTTTTCTTGATGCATTAATCTTTTTCTTAGCATGGGTAGAACCGAGAATCGAATCGAGAATCAAATTGAAAGTGAATTAGGCATTTTGATTCAGATCTGGTTCTATACCTTGAGTAAACGGGTTGAATTATGATCGGTAAAATCAGAACTGAACTTATACTCATCAGTCCTTGGTTTTGAATGAGAACCAACCCGAACTACCCGGGGTTGCACTCCATATTCAACATCACTCAAGATGGGTTAATGCTTAATTATAATAATAATTATATATATATATACTAGTGACATACACGGGGCTCCGCCCATACGGCCAATCGCGACAGTACCTCGATCCCGACATATACAGGGTTCCGTCTCTATCGATTAATTAATACACCTTAAAATAAACACACTATCAATTATTTTACCTTAATGCATATATTATCATGATGTTAAGTCAACTTTAATAAAGTTGATGAGTTTAATTGTAGCTCCTCGATAATACTGCTGACATGCCTAATGACAGACTTTCTTGAAAAGTTCGCTGATATGCGTAATGATAGCTTGCTATTATAGGTCTAGGAGCTCTACTAAAAACTTCTTCTATTTTATGAATTTACATCATTATTTTTAATTTGAGATATGGTGTAATCAAATTTGATCTCCGTGGAGATCAATTGATCTTCAGAGACTAAATGACAGCAAGAAGGAATTTTTTTATCTCTCTAACTTCTCTCTTAATTTCGGCATCGTTGTCATTTTCGTTTCCGATGATTATTGCTTCCGCGTCGTAGCCGCATTCATGGTGTACATTAAAGTTTGCTATTGGAAGAAAAAAGAGACTTTCTCTTTCTAATTTTTCTCTTGATTTCGGCCCTGTTGTCATCTACGTTTCCGACGATTGTTTCTTCCACGATGTAGTTGCATCCAAGGAGCACATCGTTTGGTGATTTTCGTTTCCAATCTTCGCTCTCACGAGGCCGTAGAAAGCGTCAAAGTTTGCTACATGTTGAAGGTGTTGTTTTCTCGTGTTAGTTTTGACTTGTCTTGTTCTGGATCATTTTCTCCGGAGTTTTTATCCATGAAGGGTAAGGTGTAATGAACCAGGCTTCAACCAAAGTGAATTCTGGTTCATCTTTCTTGTATATTCTCCACTGCAGTGTTTGATTTTTTTTTCTTTAATTTTCGGTCATCTTGAGGTTGACTTTTTGTTACAGTTTATTTGATGTGTACTCTTATTTATCACTCTAATTGTTTATTTCTTAAATAACAATGATAAATTTCAATTTCTATGATAACTGATTTTGATCTCCCCGAGGACCAATTTCAATCGTCATGAAAATTGAATTATCTCTCTATAGAAAAACAAGAAATGAAATATTTTTTCGCCTAATCTTCATACGACACGTGTCAGAATTTATTATACCCGGACCGAAATCAATCTTCCGGGACACGGATATAAAAATTTCGGCTGGTGCAGAAGCGGTGCCTGGGTAGCCCTAATATCGGTTGCTCTGCTTCGTTTACTCGACCGACTCTAGTTCTCTGGTTCTACCTCAAAAATGGCGAAGCTGGAGAATGCCGAGCGAGACGACTCCCACTCTAGCATTAACGTCGCCCTCACCGACGACATCCTCCGTGTGGTGCTCTCGAAGCTGGACAGAGAGGATGAGAAGGACGTGTTCGGCCTCGTCTGCAAGCGCTGGCTCCGAATCCAGAGCACGGAGCGTCGATGTCTCCGGGCGAGAGCTGGGCCGGCGATGCTCAGGCGGTTGGCCGACCGATTCTCCGGTCTCGTTGAGCTCGATCTCTCCCAGTCAACATCCCGCTCTTTTTTTCCCGGGGTCACCGATTCTGATCTCTCTGTTATTTCTTCCGGCTTCCCTCTTCTACGCATCCTCAATCTGAGATTCTGTAAAGGTTGGTCTTCCTAATTTGAGAAACAAATGGCTTCTCCACTTTCTTATACTGAAATTTGCACGAAGAAATGTAGGTTTGATCGGAGAGGTTAGTTGCTTCATTTGTTGTTGATTTGACTAATCTTGCTGATGAAGATATTCACAGGAGATAAAGGCAATCTTTTGAAAAAGCCTCTTTTTCCTTAAAAAAAAATATTTTCTCTTACAGTGGCTACTTCTATTTCAGGGAGTAATAGTTTAGGGATGTATATTTAATGTTTTGCCTTTCTAAATCATGTGCAAGCCTTTTGTAATTCCACTGGCATAGAAAATATTAAGCACGTTGATTCATGCAATTGTTCTGATACCCTTTGAAGGATTAAGACAACAATGTTTAGCTGGAGTTGGTGATCTGTTAGGAGCAGCATGTAGTTTATAAATGCAAAATTCTTCCTACAGCTTGTAATTTTAAATTTTTGATCAAGTGGTTACTTTCCTTTGTATTGTCATTTTTTACTTCATTTCTTAGTCAAATTGATTGCACCTATTAGATGTATTTATCTATTGAATAAAGTACTTTTGTTTTGTTCAATATGGTATTAGAGCAGGGACTCTAAATTCTAGCCACTTTTTCTCCCCCGCAGTTGTAGACCTCATCAGTTCAAACCTCACCCCTACCTACCACAGCCTTCACTGTATGTAGTACCACCTATTAGAGAGCTCCTCCCCTCACGGTTACCACTACCTCTATCGCTCCAACCCCCACCTCCCACCTCAGTATCTCATCTACTGCAATGGCAGTAATCATGATCAATGCTTTCATTTTCCTCCCATGAACCCACCACTTAAACGACTCCATCTTCACCATTCACTCCGCCGCTACACTTTTGAATTTGCTTAATAGTCATCCGCCTTTGGCCTAAAATGTTCAACTGTATTGTCCTTCTTGTATGAAATTTCTACAGCCTCTAATTGCATGTTATTGGCCACATGATCTGCTTTCCTATGAACCACACTTCGACTTAGCCACCTTTGCTACTTGCAATAATTTGACATCTGCAGACTCTAACGACTAATCAATGCTTCATGATTCGGCAAGAACAACCCTTCCCTTCCTCCTTTAGGCATGTAATAGTCTTCAATCATCCATTTTTTTCTATGTGATGTTTTTGGACACCGCCAAAATATTATGACACTTCCTTATGTGGACACACTTTCAGGAAGATAATTGTTAAGTTAGCCCAGTTTAGTTCAAGGGTGTAGTTGTGTAGATCAATCCAATATATATTATCGTAAGTGTGAATAGTGATCCAAAGGAGATCAAGAGAAAGATGCAAAGTGACCACACGTGCTCAACAACATTGAACTCTTTTTGGCCTATCAAGCTTTCACATGCATCCTTTGAACTTAGTGCAAAGTGACCACACGTGCTCAACAACATCGAACTCTTCGGACTATCGGTTGCACTCTTTGCAAGTTTTCTTTGTTCATTTCGCTCTTTCAAATAAGGCAAGTCCATTGGTTTTTTCTAGTGGCACTCTTTGCTGCATATTATTTCAATGTTGAACACTACAAGGACATCAATTATTAGAACGGATCCTATGAGTTTCCCTCGGAACTCTTGATAGTACAAACCACCTTGCATGGTCCCGCTCCATTCACTTGGTCCTTCACCAACTCCAATGGATCGGCCATATTGATGATACTATTGTGGAACCGTAGTCTAAGAACACTTATCAATTTGGATGAATTTGGAGTCAAATGAATTGTTGAGGACGCATGCTTCTAAATCTTCCTTACAAGTCAATTTATCAAAATAGTGTCTTGTTATATCAAGGTATGTTTGGGCTCAATCTAAAACCACATACTCTTGTCAAATGAGCGATGCCCAAGTCTACTAGCCTTAGATTGCTTAATTTTTCTAAGGTGAATTGAGTGTCTCTCGGTATTATTTAGAATGTATTCAGTCAAACAGAGATGATGACTACGTTGATTTCATGTTTATATAATGCGCTGAAAATATGAAAGAGTTTGGAGATTGGTTTGAATAATACCCGAGTTTTCTTGACTTCAGGGGTTGAATCGAGGGTTAGATCTTATTAGAGTGCAGATATTGGGGCATCAACCTATTTATGCCATGAATGGGACTTTCAATTTGGATAAACACGAATCAAAGCGTTAACACTCATTCAAACTACTCTACATAGTCGCTTATTCTTAACAACCATTGATTCCCTTTATCACTTCAGCTCCACCTCGACATCATGATCCTGCTTCATTTTTTGCGACTATTTTTACCAGACATGGTATTGTAAAGCTACTTGTTACATGCTTAATGGTATTCCTATATAGTATAAGAAGCAATCATCTAGCTTGGGGTCGTGGTCTATACGGTGTGTAATGGAGCACGCTTTGCCAATGCTTCCATAGAAGTGATGTCTTTCGATTCTCCGCCTAGTAGTCTTTATGCCCAAATCCAAACTATGAGGAGGTTTATGCAGTGTAAGACAATTGAGATAACCTCTCTTCCATTCTAGCGCTTATGCTCGCACTAGACCACCAAGCGTTTTTTCCTTCTAATACTCTCCTATTTAGTGAATTATTGACCTCGGGGATACCAATCACATGACATGTTCTTCAAAAAAGCTCACTCTTTATGATATTCTTTATGAGAAGGATAAAACATACTTGATTGATGGTTCTCAAGATTCCATCTCTAAGAAAGGGTTAGCATCTTATACCCCTAACTTACATTATACTATGTTCCTCATGTTTCGCGATTTCCTATTTACTCTCAATTAGTTATATTATGAAATCTTGAATTGCGCTATCACTTTTTACCCACCCCCACCCCTCCTTGTCTTTCCTAAGATTTGAGTTAAAGTTGATCATCGGCTGTAGTAAAGTTATAGATTGATTTTATACTCTAGATCAGTTTCCCTATATGATATGGTTTCCTTGATAGCCCCAAGTCTTATATTTTGGCATCAATGTCTAATACATCCTTCTATCGTGCCCATGTGACTGCCTATTTTGTCGAATAGTTCAAAATTTTCGTTGTGATGGTTGTGGAATGGAGAAGCGAAAAATATTTTCCTTTTACTCATGTATCTTTACCTATATCAAGTCATTTGAATTAATTCATAATCATACGTGGTTGTCATGCTAGTTCCTTTCTTGTGTGCCCATCATTAGTTGGCTACATTAATATGGTGTTATTCCCGTGCTTGTTAAGTTTGTCTTATGCATAACAAAAGTGAAGTTTTTATTAATATTTTCAAAATATGGTTGTCAGGCAATTCGGTGGCAAAAGTAAAATTCTTCGTTGTGACAATATCATGGAGTGCATTTAAGGTGACACTAATAAGTATTCAGCCAATTATGATATTATTCATCAAACCAATTGTATTTTGAGCTTCCTAGGGAAATTTATGTAGACCTTTTTGAAGTGGCCTTGGCCTTACTTTTTATCATGACACTCCCAAATCATTGTTAGAGGGAAGCAATTCTCAGTTCTACTTGCCTAATTAACCGCATTCCTTCGAGCGTCCTTAGTTTCTCTTCTCATGTTACGACTTTCAACTTTAGGACTTATGTTGAGCAATTTATGAATCTGAGTTTATTTTTTATCATTTGTTCACATTAACAAATCTTACCAGAGACTTGTATGGAAATATTAATCTAGTGTTATTGTCATTAGACGTCACATATCTTTTGATGGAGTTTTGAGTTGGCGTATGTAAACTCATAAATTGGAACACTGGGGAGAAATTTTGCTCATTCTCAAGTACATTTAGAAGTTCATTAGAACATAGATGACTATATATGAGGATTGAGCTTTCGAATTATGGAAGCTTTCTTTGTTGCATATTAGGCATGCTTAATTGATGATAAAAAATCCACTTCAGGATATTGCATCCTTGTTGGGCAGTATGATCATCTCATAAAGAAGCAAATTTTTAGTGCTTAACAGTACTGTAGTTGAATATAAGTGTTTGATTTCCGCATTACTTTTATGTTATTACTATACTTCAATAACCGAACATATACATTGTCCAATTAACTAACTGACGCAGGGTAGGCTGTGTGGCCTGGTTATGCTGATGCTAATGCAAGCCTCTCTCAGTGAGGTGGAATGGACTCAAACACACCTAAACTATATGTTGCATGAATACTTTAATTTCAATCCAAAATTGAATATATAGCAAATAAAGTTTTATAACCTTAGCAAGACAGCACAATGTGAGCGATAATTTTTCGGCGCACAAACAAGTCACGCTCGTTTTCACACAAAATACTTTCTACTAAAATGTCCACGATCAAGTTTTATAGGATAAAAGAAAATGACGAAACAATTACACTAACGAATGCTAAGTGCAAAAGAGGGGTTGGGCGTTGGTGGGGGCAACTGTGGGAATGAAGGGGTGGGCTGTCGGCAGTTGTTAAGGGTTCTGCGTAAGGAAGGGAGGGGAAAGCTGGCGGTGAGGGTTCACAAGAGACAGGTTCTACGATGAGATCGAGAGGAGGGTGGTAGAGAAGGAGATGAGCAGTTTGGGAGGGGCAGCCTTGCGATAGTGGTGAGGGATCTTGCGACCTGAGAAGGAAATCTTGGAAACAACGGTGAAAATGATGACGCAGATGGAAGAAGAAGAGCAGAAAGGGAATCATGTGGCTTGCAGTTTCTCGTGTGGTTACAGGAATCTTGCGACTCTTGAGGGGGAAGTTGTGATGATGTGGAGTAGGGGCCCGTTGGGATTGAAGGGGTCGTGGGGCTGAATAGGGACTTCTGGAATCTCCCACAAAATCAACAATGACTGAAAATGAAAGCCTCCACCCCTATTTATAACGAGAGGGGCGGTTGGGCACCCGACGTGAACGGCTATGATCGGCCGTTACGCTAGGTGTTTAAATAATGCTAAATAATGTCCAAAAAATAAAATAAAATACATAGAAGTAATAAAACGATGCTCTGGATGCGCCCGCGGTCTTGGATCGCCGATCCGATCAACATATCCTATGCAAGTACGCAAATGTGAGTCCTGCCGAGTGGTGCCCCGATCTCCTCTGTCGATCATGATCATGCGGCTGATCCCCATCACTAACCCTATATTCTTTGGAAGGATCAAACAATTTGAGATTGATACCTATTTTATTCGTGATGTTATCTTTGAGAAGATTGCTACTCTTTGTATCCCCAACACACATTAGGTTGCAGACATATTTATTAAAGTTTTTAGGGAAACTACCTTTTTTTTAATATATGACAAGCAAGGACTAATTATTTCTATATTATATATAAGGGAAAAATATCCGTTGAAATATTCATATTTTCAATTTTACCCATTCTTATTACAACTTATACAACTTTTTATAATTGGGTTTAATTTGTGCTTTTTATAAGTTATCTCTATCCCTTCAAATTTTGTTAAGTTTTGTATTTGACGAAACAATTTTACGGGGATGACGACCGACATGCGTACTGTCACGCTAGGCCGTGGGGGAATCCGTGCACGACTGCTTGTATATATATAGGATTAATCACCAAAATTTCCTCTGGAAGTTAGTATAATTACAGGTTGCACCCCTTTTACTTTTGAAATTACAAAAATCTCCCTTGAAGTTTACATTTCATAACATCCATGCACAAAAATATCCCCCTCAGAGTAAATTTTCAAGGGGGTCTTTTTGTGCATGCATGTTATGAAATGTACTCTTACAACAGAGGTTTTTTATAATTTCAAAAGTAAGAGTGGGGAGGTTTTTGTAACTTTTAAAAGTAAGAGGGTTGCAACCTGTAATTTCGCAATTTAGAGGGGAGGTCTGGGTAAATGGCCCTATATACATACATACATACAAGCGCGCTCCAAGTTTTGACATGTTTTAGAATAAAGGAAGTCTTATAGTAACCGTTAAATTGCTTCTTCATGGATTATAATCTCAATCCTTCATTTCTTCATCACTAGAATTATACCATTATTATATAGAGAGAATTTCTGCACTTGAGGATTTTAAGGAATTGTTTTTTTTAGCAGATGGGCTTTGGATTACTCTTATTAAGTGTTCCTTTAGAGGTCCATATTTATTCTATCGATCTGATTTCATACGAACTTATGGCTAAACATAAGGAGTGAAGATAAAAAACTTGATGAAAATTGGCTCGATAAATTAACTGTTCAATCCAGCTTCAACCTTACAGGTTAACTTGATAGGCGAGGTCTAACTGGTAGGGAAGTATTACACTCACATATTTTTCAAGTCTTGGGTGTGATGTTCAGCCTAACACGCATACATTTTTTTTAAATAAAGTCTCCCCTCTACATTGGTTATACGGTCATTTGTGAGGATTCACATGAATAATTCAACCGTGAAAAGTGTGCCGTAAATCATGGCACCACAACTTCCACCTATCACTCAAGGCCCGTTTGACATGGCGGTGGTGGTCGTGAATATGGTGGCTATGAGCCGATGTTCGTGAACGCCCGACCTCACATAAAGAACTCCGTCCACCTTTATGTTCAATTTTTTTTTTCTGGGTGACGGTCATAACCATTGACATGTCAAACTGTTACCGACTTACAGGAAGCGGACCCACCATGGCGGGTGTACGCACGGCGAGCTCGCGGGACGGGAGACACAGGGGCAACACGAGACCCAGTACCGCCCGGCGACAGTGGGCGCGACAGCGGCAGCTCGGGGCTACCGCCCAGCGACATCAGGCGCGACAGCGGCAGCGCGGGGCTACCGCCCGGCGACATCGGGCGCGACAGCGGCAGCGGTTCGGGCGTGGGCGAGGAGCAGCTGTAGGCTTTTATTATTATTATGCATGGGGGTATTTTGGGGTTTGTATTTTGGGAGGCCTCATAGTATAAGAGGCCATCCTTTAGACCTAATGTATTATCTTGGATCAATTATCTTAAGTGGGGGCTGATCCCTCTTCTTCTTCCTCTCATCCCTACCTTCTTCTCTCAATCTCCTCCCCTCTCTTCCTCTCTTGCTCTTTGGATTTCCGTAGTGGTACCATTTGGTCCGCCCTGCCGCTCCGCCCGCCCCTCGTGCCGCCGGACTCTATCATGCCGGTCTCTACCCGCTTGAATGCCGCCTCCGACGACGTCGCGTCCCTTGCGGCCCGCATCGCCGGCCACGACTCCCACCTCTCGAGCATCCAGTCCACACTCGACGACATCGCCGCTGCCGTACCCACAATCCTCACCCAGCTCGCAGCCCTCGCCCCGCTCGCGTCCCTCCAGCCGCAGCCGCAGCCCTCGCCAATCTCGCCCGCAGTACCGCCCGCGGCGACAGTGCCGGCCGACACCGCCTCCGTGCTGGGCACGCCGCCCAGCCCGCTGCCGCCGGCCTACCGCGCGTCGGCCCACTTTCCGTTGGGGCCGACTCAACCACCACCCGCCCCGTTTCGTCCCCCCCTCGCCCTCGACGTGCCTTCCTTCTCCGGGACAGATCCCATGGGTTGGATCGCTCGAGCGGAACAATACTTCGATCTCCATGGCACACCGCCGGGGGATCGAGTGGGTACGGCCATGGTTGGCATGGATGGTTCGGCCCTTCACTGGGCTAGGTGGCTCCGCCAAGTCCAACCACTCATACCCTGGCACGAGTTCAAGCAAGAAATGATTAGCCGCTACGACTCCCCCTATGCCTGCTCCGCTATTGAGCGGCTCTGCTCCGCTCGCCAGACGACTTCGGTGGAGGCATATATTGATGAATTTGTGGCACTCGTCACACAGGTTCCGGGCCTCCCGCCCGATCATTACTTGGGGTTTTTTCTGCAAGGCCTTCTCCCCAATATCCGCTCCCGCATCCGCACCCACCATCCCCGGACCGTCTCGGAAGCGCTAGAACTCGCTCGGGCCGTGGAGGCCGACATCGGGCCCCGCACCGCCGGCCCCACATTCCGGCCAACCCCACACCGTGAGGCCGCTCCTCGGCAACCACCCCCGGCTGGCGGCCGGCCTCCTCGTCCAGACAATCCTCATCGCGTCTCCAACACGGAGTATAACGAACTTCGCCGCCGTGGTTTATGCTTCCGGTGCCGCCAACCATACTCACCGCAACATGTCTGCCCCATCAAGGAGTTTCATGCAATTTTTGGTGACACTGAGGGCGACAACCCCGCTGATGAGTCGGCCTTTGCGCTGCCGGAACCACCTACACCGGACACCGAGGAGGCCCCCCTTAATGTGCTCGAGTTACCCTTCTATTCGGTGGGGGGTTTGACCGGACCTCGCACAATGAAGTTGGCGGCTCTGATCAACAACCGGCCGGCCATCGTGATGATAGATAGCGGCGCTAGCCACAACTTTATGTCGGCTCAACTGGCTCGCGACCTGGAGCTTCCCCACTCCCCCTCCCCGGAGTTCTCCGTCTGCCTCGGAGATGGCCGCCGCCGCCCCACTTTGGGCCAGTGTATGGCGGTTACCCTCTCGTTAGGACCGGTCACGGTCACGGCGGACTTCTACTTGTTCGAACTGGGCGGCCTCGACGCCATTTTGGGTGTGGCATGGCTACAAACGTTGGGGGATGTTCACGTGAATTGGGCCTCCATGACGATGTCCTTCCAGCATCAAGGACAGCCGTGTCGCCTAGTGGGCGATTCCACACTTCTCCGCTCTCCGATCTCCTTCCGGGCGATGACACGTGTCACGGACGTCGACTTCTCTGCATGGTTATGGCCTCTCGAGTCCGGTTCCCCGAGCACCTCCGATCCTCTTCCGGCCGACCTCGCGGCGGTGCTCAAGGAATTTTCCGACATTTTCGTCGCCCGGCCGAGCCTTCCCCCGACCCGGCCAACCGACCATGCTATCATCCTCAAACCAGAGGCTGCAGCGGTTTCCGTTCGGCCTTACCGGTATGGCCATGCACAGAAAGACGAGATAGAGCGGCTCGTCCGGGAGATGTTGTTGGGGGGACTCATTCGCCCAAGTGCCAGTCCGTTCTCCAGTCCGGTTCTCTTGGTTCGCAAGAAAGACGGGAGCTGGCGGTTTTGTGTGGACTACCGCGAGCTCAACAAAGCGACCGTGCCCGACAAATACCCGATCCCGGTGATACAGGAACTCTTGGATGAACTTCATGGGGCGGCCTTCTTCACCAAGTTAGATATGCGCGCCGGATATCACCAGATTCGGGTCCGTCCTGAAGATGTGCCGAAGACGGCCTTCCGCACGCACGACGGCCACTTTGAGTTCTTGGTCATGCCTTTTGGCCTCACCAACGCCCCTGCCACATTTCAAGCAACAATGAATGATATCTTCCGACCGGTCCTTCGCAAACAGGTTCTTGTTTTTTTGATGACATACTCGTATTTAGTCACACTTGGCAGGACCACGTGCGCCACGTCCGGGAGACCTTCACAACCCTGCGGCGCCACCACCTCACCGTCAACCGGAAGAAGTGCACGTTCGGAGCTACCACGGTGAGTTACTTGGGCCATACCATTTCCGCCCACGGTGTCGCCATGGACGAGGAGAAAATCCAGGCGGTTATTCGGTGGCCAACTCCATCCTCTATCCGGGACGTGCAGGCGTTCCTCGGCCTCACGGGGTATTACAGGCGCTTCATCAAGAACTATGGCGGGTTGGCCCGCCCTCTCACCCAGTTACTAAAAGCTTCGGAGGACGGGCCCTTCGTGTGGCCGCCGGCTGCCATGGCGGCGTTCGCAGCTCTACAGGCGGCATTGGTGCACGGCCCGGTACTGGCCATGCCGGATTTTCAGCAACCATTCATCGTGGAATGTGATGCCTCGGGTGTGGGCGTGGGGGCGGTCTTGATGCAGGCGGGCCGGCCCATAGCTTACTACAGTAGGGCGTTCTCTTCGGCCGTGCGCAGTCGTTCAGCCTATGAAAACGAGCTCATGGCCCTCGTCTTGGCGGTGCAGCATTGGCGGCCATATCTCTTAGGCCGTCCCTTCATCATCCGCACGGACCACCATAGTCTCCGCTACCTGCTCCAACAGAAAATTGCCACACCAACGCAGCAGATTTGGGTGGCCAAGCTTCTCGGTTATGACTTCACGATCGAGTTCCGTCCGGGCAAGACCAATAGAGCGGCCGATGCTCTATCTCGCCACCCGCATGCGCCGGAGTTGACCGCTATATCAAGGCCCTTTTGGGAGGACGCAGCCATCCTTCAGCAGGAAGCGGATCACGACCCTCAGTTACGGGACATACGGGCGGCCTTATTAGCCGACCCGACGGCACGCCCCCCCTATTCTCTCGTGGGGGGCCGGTTGTTTCATCGGCACCGTTTGGTTCTTTCGGCCTCGTCCTCCCGCATTCCACAGCTGCTCGCCGAATTCCACTCCACTCCATCCGGGGGACACGCGGGAGCATTCCGCACCTATCGGCGCTTAGCCGCCTCCCTATATTGGCCCCACATGCTCCGCCAGGTGAAGGCCTACGTGGCGGCCTACCTAGCCTGCCAGAAGGCGAAGTATGAGACGATGTTCCCGAGCGGGTTGCTGCAACCACTACCGATCCCTGAGCGCGTCTGGGAGGACGTCGCAATGGATTTCATCACTCGCTTACCTCGTTCCAATGGCTTTGATTGCATCCTCGTGGTCGTCGACCGCCTCACGAAGTACGCCCACTTCATCGCCATCCGACACCCGTACACCGCCGCATCTGTGGCGGACAGCTTCATCACAGAGATCGTGCGACTGCATGGGTTTCCCCGCTCCATCGTGAGCGACCGTGATCCGCTCTTCCTCAGCAGCTTCTGGACGTCGCTCTTTCGCCTCCAAGGCACACGTCTCCGGATGAGTACGGACTATCATCCACAATCCGATGGACAGTCGGAGGTACTTAATCGCTGTTTAGAAACGTACCTGCGATGTTTCATTGGCGAGCGCCCCGGCACCTGGGCAAAATGGTTATGTTGGGCGGAGTACTCCTATAATACAGCATATCATCACTCCGCACATACCTCACCGTTTGAGACGGTCTACGGACGGCCACCGCCGACCGTGCTCCGCTACCTTCCGGGGGAGTGCCCCGTTCCGAGCTTGGCCGATCATCTGCAGGACAGGGATGTTATTTTGGACAGCTTGAAGCACCACCTCCGGAGGGCACAGGCCAAGATGATCTCGTTTGCTAACCGTAAGCGTCGGGACCTCTCATTTCAAGTTGGTGAGCGGGTCTTCATCAAATTACATCCCTACCGACAGCTCACGGTTGCGCGCCGCACCTGCCCCAAATTGGCCCCCCGGTTCTATGGGCCTTTCGAAATCATCAGCCGGATTGGCGCGGTGGCCTACCGTCTCCGCCTTCCGGACGGCAGTCGCATTCACCCGGTTTTTCATGTCTCCCAACTCCGCCGGGTCATCGGCGACCACCCTGTCACCAACCACATATCCGCCGCCCTCGACTACTCCGAGGCCGAGCCCCTCTACCCGGAAGCTATCCTAGATCGACGGCCGCACACACCGGGCGACAACACCATTGAGGAGATCCGGGTCGCTTGGCGCGACCGACCTCTCAGCTCCGCAACATGGCTTCTGCGAGATGACTTCCGGCGCCAGTTTCCGGATTATTGCCTTGAGGACAAGGCAAATTTTCCAGACGGGGGTATTGTTACCGACTTACAGGAAGCGGACCCACCATGGCGGGTGTACGCACGGCGAGCTCGCGGGACGGGAGACACAGGGGCAACACGAGACCCAGTACCGCCCGACGACAGTGGGCGCGACAGCGGCAGCGCGGGGATACCGCCCAGCGACATCAGGCGCGACAGCGGCAGCGCGGGGCTACCGCCCGGCGACATCGGGCGCGACAGCGGCAGCGGTTCGGGCGTGGGCGAGGAGCAGCTGTAGGCTTTTATTATTATTATGCATGGGGGTATTTTGGGGTTTGTATTTTGGGAGGCCTCATAGTATAAGAGGCCATCCTTTAGACCTAGTGTATTATCTTGGATCAATTATCTTAAGTGGGGGCTGATCCCTCTTCTTCTTCCTCTCATCCCTACCTTCTTCTCCTAATCTCCTCCCCTCTCTTCCTCTCTTGCTCTTTGGATTTCCGTAGTGGTACCACAAACACATTTCATGACGGTGGCGTTTTTGCCCAAACTCACCGGAGCAAAAACAGTGCGTCAAATGGACCCTCAAGTTTAGCTAATGCCTGGAGCCCTGGATCCAATACCGCTCAACTGGGTGTGCGTACAAAGTAAAAAACCAAATTTGTAAGGATGCACGCTCAGTTGCACCCAAGTTTAACCGAGAAAAATGAGCTGGCAGGTAAGAATCTGCTTACAGTATAGCTTTTACCGCCAAACAAAATCTACTATTGTCTTTGCTGCTGTTAATCTAGTAAGAAAGATGAATCGCAGATTTACACGCAATACAAAATTACGTGTTCCAAACATTGGACCCCCAATGTTGTCTGTGTAGGGAACATAAAATGAAGGACTGTCAATTGAACGTTCTTCGAACATTTTAGGATTCAAGATATCTCTACTCTTTTTATACGCAAAATTTGCAAGTTTGTGGGATCTAACCTCTAAGTAAAGCAATGCTCTTCCCCTTCAAGAAATTTAAGAGTGAGGAATGAACAATACCACATGCTACTTTTACAGTTTTCCTTCTTTTCTTGCAGCCTCCCCTCCCTAATGGTAATATTATTGTGCCGCAGGCATTACTGATACTGGAATGGTTGCACTTGGCATTGCTCTTCCATACCTTCAATCCTTGGATGTTTCTGGCTGCAGAAATTTGACTGACAAGGGGCTGGTTGCCCTGGCAAAGGGATGCCGCAATCTACGAAGCCTGCAACTTTCGGGCTGCAGATTCATCACCGATGAACTGCTTCTGGCTATATCTCAAAACTCCCCTCATCTCAAAGAGCTCGGACTAGCCGGCTGTTTCAAGATAACGGACTCGGGGATAATTTGTCTGCTCGATGGCTGTCGCGAGATTAAGCATCTCGATGTCAGCAAGTGCGGCAAGATCGGAGATCCCGGAGTCTCCAGGATCGCCGAGACCTGCTCCACTTCTCTGAAGCTCTTGAAGCTCCAGGACTGCTGCAACGTAGGAGGAAAATCCATTTTCTCGTTGGCGGAATCCTGTTGTAATTTGGAAACACTCGTGATCGGCGGATGCCGATATATACCCGATGAGTCGGTGAAGTCGTTGGCGCAGTCCTGCTGCGGAAGCCTGAGGATTCTGCGCATGAGCTGGTGTTCCAACATCACGGATTCAACGCTAAAATGTATCTTTTCGAACTGCAGATATCTCAGGGCTCTGGATATCGAATCCTGTGAGAAGATAACGGATTCGGCGTTCGAGGGATTAGCTGGCGGATGTTCTGCCACGAATTTGAAAGCTTTGAAGGTAACAAACTTGCCGGGGATCACCGTGGTCGCGGTAGGCATCATATTGGAGTTTTGCAGGTCGTTAGAGCACTTGGATCTTCGGTCGTGCGCACATATCACAAAGCTCGATTGCGAGCAAGCTGGCTTAGTGTTTCACGATTCCTGTAGAGTAAACTTTGTTGGCAGCCTGGGGGAGAGTGATGCTATTGTTGATTTATTCTTCTGAAGTCGGTTCAGATGATGAGCAGTACTGTTATTCTCGGGCACTTAAATGGGAGAATCTGTATCATTGAGGTAATTTCATTATTCTTTTGAAGTCATTTAAGAGAGAGAGTGTTCTTCTTTTGTGGGTTTTTTTTTTGGTTTACTAACATCTTTGATATGATATATTTAATAAAAGATGTTCTTGCTATCTTGCATTTGGGGTTAGTTTGATTTCGAAGGTTTATCTGTACCCATATCTGAATAAAACATAATTGACTGAGTACATTTATTTTATTTCCTGATTTATTTTTAAGTTTTTTATCTGATTTATTTCCTCGTGTATGAATGCAGCTTAGGGCCTCTTCAGAAATTAACAGAAATTAACAGAAATTGCATGGTTACAAATCACTGTAGAGTTGGATTTTAAGGGCGCTGTCGTCTGCCCTTAGCAGCGGCACGATAGTTATTGTTTGATCGTTAGCATGCTGCTTTAGGTGTTATGGAGCTTCTTCTGTGATGCAACATGGTGGTTCTTTCTTCGTAAGCCATTGTTATTTCACTTTCTAAACAACAATGACTTCTTCCGGGTTTAAGATTTGAGGTTTAGGGTTTAGGTTTTCAAGTTTAACAAGAATACCTTTTCTTCATGTCACCATTTCCCATCAAATTGTCACAACTAATTATCTCGAGTCTCGACATCATCAATTTTCATCGTACATCGTGACATGAGGCTGTAATGTCACCTACTCTGAACACGACATTCTTGGTGGTAGAGTCGATCTCAAGTCATCAAATTGAAACTCTTAAAGTTGACATATTATTAGGGCCATTTACTGGGACTTCCCCTCTATTTTTTCTCCAACCATACACATCCCACGATTGTGGGTTTTTCTTCCCCATATAAGTATATTAGGAGGATACACCAAAAATTGGCCCCCAAGCAACTCTGTAAGGTCATTTATTGGGATCACCTCTCTAACTTTGCATGATTGCAGAAATCTCCCATCTATCTTTCAAAATCATCAAAACTTCACATCTATCTTTACATTACTAATATGCATGTACAAAAAAAAACCTTCGGACCTTCCTCATCCAATGCAACTCTATTCCTCGTCGACCGCAACTTCCTTCCCCGTCAAGCGAAACCCTACTTCCATCGAGTGCGGCTTCTTTGCTCCCCTTACCTTGCTATTCGTTGAATCGACATCTCAAGGCCTAATTGAGTCCCTGTGCTCGTCAACAACAAACTTCTTTGATCATTCCCTTGCCCATATCAATCCTTTATTGATATTTAGCTTGCGTCGACAACTTTTTTCTCATTGATCGCATCGATTGAGCCTTCATTCCTTCGTTTCCTCGTCGACAATGAGTCTCTTCTTCCTCCACAACTCCATTCTTTTCTCTCGAAGTCTTGGTCGACTGCAGCAATTGACCCCTCGTACTTCGGCCACTCTCCTTCGTCGACAATAAGCTTCTTCAGTCAGTTTGCATTAGTCCTTCAAGTGCAAACAACGAGCCTGCTCTCTCAAGCATCGTCTCTTCAACCTTCGTCGACAACAAGCTTCTTCTTCTGCTTCCTCTCACAATAAAGCTATAGAAAAAACCAATGAACCCAACCTTTTGTTAGAATATTACACTAAAAAACCCAATAACAAATGTTCTAATCATGCTAATATATTGGCGTAAAAATAGAAAATTCACATAATTAAACACTGCAAAGATTTTATAAAACCAGGACCTAACTTTAACAATCCACATCACTCATTGGGGAAATTATTTGGCACATGGTGTTAGCTCTCTCGCCAATAAGCACGATCCACATCAGCGAGTAACCGGTGCTGGTGAGCTTCTGGCCGTGCGGGCGCATCACCTACAAGCGACTGCCCTCGTCTGTCTTTCGTTTCCTACTCTCCGGGAGATCGTGCATAGCTATTAGTATATAAAATTATTTTATTTTACTTTGGCGTGCATTACTAATTATACTAGGTTTACATTTAATTTTTAATCTAATTATTGTTATATACATCATTAATTAACATTATATTCTTGTTTAAAGATGAGTCATGCGATTGTCATATTCAACAAATAAGATGTACATGCTGACATATTCAACAAATAGATGAGTCATGTGATTGTCATTACCGCTGTCTTGCCAACCGAGTGTACAACAACCGCTTCGAAAGCTCTTTGCATTTCTCCATTGTTGGTGCTTCGAAAGCGCTTTGCATTTCTGCACTGTCGGTGCTTCGAAAGCTCTTTGCATTTCTCCACTGTCGGTGCTTCGAAAGCTCTTTGCATTTCTCCACTGTCGGTGCTTCGAAAGCTCTTTGCATTTCTCCACTGTCCGTGCTTCGAAAGCTCTTTGCATTTCTCCACTGTCGGTGCTTCGAAAGCTCTTTGCATTTCTCCGCTGTCGGTGCTTCGAAAGCTCTTTGCATTTCTCCGCTGTCGGTGCTTCGAAATCTCTTTGCATTTCTCCAGTGTCGGTGCTTCGAAATCTCTTTGCATTTCTCCACCGCCGGTGCTTCGAAAGCTCTTTGCATTTCTCCACCGTCGGTGTCCGGAAGATATACTCCTTGTTCTACTGTGCCAACTACCAACTGATTATAATATGAAGATCCATGCTTGGACACAAATTGTGAGGCTTGTAAGGCTTTCACATGCAGCTGGTGCAGCTTTAAGTAAACAGCTTTCAAAATTTAGACAGTAAACAGTTTAAGTATTACCTATTTAGATTAAAACCAGAAGCAGGGGCATGGAATGATGACATCTTACTCATAGTGATCAATATGGTAAGAAGAAGAACATGGTCATACCACGAAACGAGGTTTACCTCTTCTCTGCACTCGCAGAAACAACAGAACGGAGCGATCAGATTCTTCAACGAGAAAAGCCGATCAGGGGCAAGTGGTCGGACGCCACCTCCTTCCTCGTTTTTTATGATTCTTTGGCTTGAGTGGTGTTTCACTTAGCAATTTGGTGTTGTTTTACTGCAGTGAGCTGAGCATTTCATTGGAGTTCTCCACAGTAGATGATTCACCGTTCAAATTTTACTGCAATGTGTTTATTGTAGTAGAAACACTCATCAGCACATTTCCTATTAGCATAGTTATTGTAGTAGGAATATTGTAGCATAATTCTTTCTTTTGTTGGGGAGGCTTCGACACTTCTACTAAATATAAAATTTGCATTGTCATAAATTGCAAATAATATTGTACCATCAAATCAGCATAGCAATTCCCTACAGATTTTTTTTATTTATGTTGGGTTCCCCCAAAAATATTAAGGTGGTCGGATTGGACTAACGAGACCGCGACTATTACCATCTCGCCAAGACGATTCCAATGGGTCCAACTTCGTGGGATTCCTAGTCGGAGACAACTATGACCGTCTCGCCAAGACGGTCCCAATGGGTCCAACTTCGTGGGATTCCTAGTCGGTTTGACCTCTCAAACGGCTTCTGGAGTGATTCTTTGGGAGGAAACCGCCCCAAACTGGCCAGCCCGGCCCGGTCTCCCCTTTCATCACGCTGGGGTTGAAGCCTTAGCGTAAGGCGCGGTTGGGGACGCCAACTACTAATCGGCGGCCGAAAAGCACTGAGGGGTTGCCCAGGACCCCCACTTGCCCAGGACCCCATCACGACTACCTCTTCTTCCCCCCAAAACGCCTATTTATTTGGAGAAAGATCAAAAACTTTGCAAGTCTATATCTTTCTAATCGCTCAACGAAATTTCAATCCGAAAGCAATACTGAATTCCTCTAGATAAACACTACAAGAAAGGCTATTCAATTGAATATTTTGGTGGAGTTTTTACATGTCGGACATTTCACTCAAACACTCCTTTCGCATGTGAGCGTGGTTCCGGAGAGCGCGCTCATGGTGTAGTTCCCTATAATGTGACCTTCCACGTAGAAGACTCGCTCAACAATTGTAAAATGAGCGATGATCTGTCGCCCTCGCAAACAACCGTGTGCTCAAATATTAACTAGTGTATCTTTTGAATTGGGGTCAGACCCCGTGGTTTTTTCTCTTTCGAGTTTTTCCTTGTAAAAATCTTTTGTTCAGCACTTCTTGTCTGTTTGCACGTTCAGCTCAATCTCGAGCTAAGACGACCCCTCTCGAGCAGTCCACGAGAACGGTGAGCGATCTGCAATAATTTTGAACGCCATCAACCTATGATCATTTACTGAGATTTGGGTGTTTCTATAATGCCCCTGTGAATGTGGAACGGGGATAAATTTGCTTAAAGAGGCAAACCGGACAGTGACTTTAATTTGTAGGATACCCCTAGGGGTAAAATGGGTATAGAACCTATGATTTGGAAGCTCTAGTGATTTATGTCTCCGGGGATGCAAAATTTTTTTAGAATGTTTTTCCACTCAACCAGGAAAAGCCGTGTGACTTTGGCTCTGTTTGGGGAAAAATACTTAGGTACGCATAACATACCTAAAGGATGGTGCGCTTATTGTATTTTTAAGCTAAAATACAGTGTTTTTTAAAACATAAATTACAGAATATTAATTTAATTATTTTTATGATCATTTTAAGATCTCATATGTATATGTTACGGTCTGAAAATACATGTGTTAAAAAGTGATTTTTTTTAATACAGTACAGTTGTAAATTACATATGTTTTTGCGACTGTAAATATAACTATGAATACAGTTACAGCCGCAATTTCAACTAAAAATATTGTCATGTACCATCCTTTAGAAACGTTACACATACAGAAAATTCTCTCCTGTTTGGGAGGGCGGCGGCAGCTGGAAAGGGTGCAAACGATGACAAGAGGGGGGGGGGGGGGGGGGGGGGGTCCCACTCGAAACGGCGAGAGCAAACGCCGCCGCCCGCGCGCTACGCGCGTTTGTTTTTCTGCCCATCCAAACATGAGCTTTCTGATAATATATCACCTATGCATAGTTCTCTGATACTTGCAGCTTCATCAATGTTCTACATGAGAGTTGTGACTTTATTCATTCCAATTAGTCCTGAACAAAAAAATCGGGCCTGACGGGCCGGCCCGAGCCCGGCCCGGTCAAGGCCCAGTCAAGCCCGGCCCGGTTCAGTTCCGAACCGGGCCGAGCACTTACCCGGGGCCCTTACAGGGCCCCGGTTTGGAGCCGTTACCCGGCCCGGTCTGGGCCGGGTAAAGCCCGATAATCGGGCTAGCCCGAGACCGGGCCGGGCAAAGCCTGATCCAGTCTCGGGCTAGGCCCGATTGAGCCTAACGGCTCTTATTAGAGCCGTTAGGCTCATCATGGCAGCATGGCTGCCATGTGACAGCCATGCTGCCATGAGAGGCAGCCAACGGCTCTTATTAGAGTCGTTGGCTGCCTTTTATATATAATAATATATATTATTATTATTATTTTATTATTATTTTTTTAATTAAAAAAAAAGCAAAAAAATCCTATAAATACCCCCCCTCCCCTCTCTCTTTTCTCACACCTCACCCCTCTCTCTCTCTCTCTCTCTCTTAGCTCTCCCAATGGCGTCGTCCTCCACAACTCCAGCGTCGTTTTCTCAAAGTACGGCTTCGGTGGTGGAGCACAACCGTAGAGCGGGTATTTGAGAGCATTTTGACATGGTCCTAGTCGGCACCGAAAGAAAAGCGCGCTGCAAGATGTGCTCGAAGTTGCTATCCATCAGCGGCAACTCGACGCTCGTTAGACACCAAAAATCTCCGCAATCTACGAAGCCTGCAACAAGCTCAAATTTCTGGAGCAGGACAGATTTGGACGTACGATCAAATGCGACAGCGAGAGATGCAGGCGAAGTTCGTCATCAAACGTGGGCTGCCATTCAGCGTCTTCGACAATGACGACGGCACAGAGTACATACATGGGGGGCTTCAGCCCAAATACCAAAAGATTAGTAGAATTACTTTAAGGCGCGACACGATTAGGTTATATTTAGATGCAAAACAAGAATTAATTACGTATTTTGAAAATTTCGAAGGACGCGTGAGTCTAACGAGTGACGTTTGGAAGAGTAATTTGAATTTAGGATTAGCTTATCTTTGCATCACTTGTCATTGGATTGATCCCATTTCGTGGGAGCTAAGTAAACGCATAATATGTTTTACGGGTTTTGAATTCCCGCACACGGCTATAGCTTTATATAAGGTTATTATGAAATGTGCGCGGGAATTTAAAATTAACGATAAAATATTTAGTTTTTCTCTTGATAACGCCTCCAATAATGGCGCCGCAATTGAATTGTTAAAACGAGATTTAAAATCATTTCTCAACGGCGCGTTTTTTTCATACTAGGTGTGTTTGTCACGTCCTAAATTTAGTGGTACAGGATAGTTTAAAGGCAATGTCACAATATATTAATAAAATTCGCGACATGTTAAAAGCTATTTATTGTACTAAACAACGAGCTCAAGATTTAAAAAATTTTGTAAAGCACAAAATAAGAAATATTTGAAACCACAATTAGATATGCCTATTAGATGGAACTCAACCTATAAAATGTTAAAAAGAGCCATTCTACAAAAAGATCTTCTAATGGAATATTATAGTTTACTTAATATTGAACACGGTTTAGGTGAAACTGATTGGACCATAATAGAATATTATGTAGATTTACTAAAATGTTTTTATAGGGCCACCGTTGCTTTATCTGGAGTGTATTATCCAACGAGTGCATTAGTAATTGAACATTTCGTACATATCACAGAAAGATTTAGTTATTATAGAAAACACCAAGGTTGGGCTCCTTTAATTAAAGTAATGGAAGAAAAAATTTTAAAATATTATAGAGAAATACCGCCTATGTTTATGTGCGCCGCCGCTTTAAAATTATGATGAGGATGACCCCGTTAGTAGTACAAGTTTTACTAATTTTTTTACGCAAAGTTATAATTATTACAATAACTTATACGGGTCACGACCCCGCGAAGAAATAACGCAACCCAAAATGAAGGATAGTCTTAAAAATAAAATTTTAGATTTAGTTTCTAGGAAAAAAGCGCGCACATCTCGTAGTTTAGATGAATTAGGATTATACACAAAAACTCAATTTAGCGATTTTATGAGTTCGGACGAGATCGAAAACTTCGATCTCTTAAATTGGTGGAAAGGTAAAGCTAATACCTATCCTGTTTTGGCATGTATGGCCCGTGATTTATTAACTGTCCAAGCTAGTACAGTAGCTTCGGAGTCCGCTTTTTCTCTTAGTGGTAGGGTTTTGAACGAGCGGAGGAGCCGGCTTAACGAAGATTCGCTGGAGGTTTGCATATGCTACAAGGACTACTTGGACAGCTTAAAGAGGAAGCAACACATAACAGCATTGGAGGATAGCTCGGAGGAGATAGAAGACGAAATGGACGCGTTGAATTTGAATCTACAGGATGATTAAGTCCGCAGTCCAATCTAAATGTACTTTTTTTAAAATATGTAAATTTTTTAATTAAATTTTATAAGAATCATAGTTTTTATAGGTTTGTATTTTTTGATTTTGTATTTTGTACAAATGTACGACTTAAATTTTGTAATATTTTAAATTTTTTGTTCCAAATTTTCAATATTAATAAAATTTTTTGTTCCAAATTTTTCGTTCAAATTGTTCAATATTATTTGTTCAAAATTTCGTTATTTATTATTTATAAAAATAAAAAAATAAAAAAAAATTTAATTAAAAAAAAAACGGGCCGGCTCGGATTGGGCCCGAGACCGGCCCGGTCTTGCCCGGCCCGGCCTGAAGGGCCGGAGCAGGCAACACATTAGTGCTGCCTGCCCGGGCCGGGCCGGCCCGATTCCAAGGGAGGACCGGGCCGGCCCGGCCCGATGCAGGAAAAAGCCCGATCGGGCCCGGTCCAGGCCGGCCCGATCGGGCTTTATGTTCACGGCTGATTCCAATGCACGGTGCCCACACTATGTCGGTGTACTAAACTTTGTAGATGTTTTGATCATTACTAAGTAGTGATTCGATGACACTCTACTTTTGAAATATTTTTTCGACGGGGAGGCGCTGAACAACTTGAACCGTGTTTATCCTAGAACGAAGTGGACTAAATGATCGCAAACCGGCCTTGTCGCATATGGATCAACACGTAAAACTTGATTTAGATTGTTATACTATCACACTACGAAATATAAGTCAGGCCTTGTACATTCTAAGTCAAATTCATTCAATAGTTTGGCATTGGTTTCTCGTTAGATGCCATCGTACGAGCATAAATGCCCAAAATTTCGCCCGGGGCCCATGCCTTCGCCTTCTTCCCGGAAGGAAATCCCATTTTTTTTTCGCTTCGCGCTTTCCGACCAGGAAACCACTCCAAGCTTCCTCTTTGCGCACTGTAAGATTCCTCCAAACTTCCTTTCCGCTCGAGCCGGTGCCCTGTCGTAGTTTCGGCTCAGCTTCCTTCTGTGTGGTGCAATGCCCTAGCCGAAACTACGACAGTGCACCGGCTCGAGCAGAAAGGAAGTTTGGGGGACTCTTACAGTGCGCAAAGAGGAACCTTAGACCGCGCAAAGAGGAAGCTTGGAGTGGTTTCCTTGTCGGAAAGCGCGAAGCGAAAAAAATGGGCTTTCCTTCCGGCAAGAAGGCGAAAGCGTGGGCTCCGGGCAAAATTTTGGGCATCTATGCTCGTACGCTCATACGATGGCATCGTATGAGACGCGCACCGAAATTTTTTCCTTGCTTTAAGAGGCTTTCGATATTGGTCTGGCACCTGGCTAGGCTTTTGCCCAACCCGGCTTTTTTCAGGCACTTTCCAATTTTTCATGTGTTCAAAATTATTATTATTTTATGTATATTTAAAGGACGAAACTACAGGCACTCAAGAGATCGTAAATAAATTGTAAACTGTGAGAAGAGGGTTTTTGATAGCAAACACGTAACCCTAGGTAGAAAAAAATGTCCTTCTCACATACAACTTTATGGGGCCCATTTATTTAAAATTTGTTTGCGATCTCTTGAGTGTGCATGTAGTTTTATCCATATTTAAAAGCATATTAAATATAGTAAATATTAAACTGATTTGTTTGTATATCCATTTGATGTTTTGTAATGCCCGGGCAAATGTATATAGCATCGTAATTATAATTTGAATTCTTCGCCTTATTTGGGCGGCGTAACCCTTACCCATCCGACGGCACAAATTTCCCCCGTGGTTTAATTTCGAACCGCCCGACCTCATTGGCGCTGGAATGCATTCCTTCGATGACGTGGCCACCACTGTAACTCCTGTCGGTATATAAATGAACGTGGACGCAGGAAGACTTCCGTTGCGTCGGCACCGGAGATCGGAGTGGTGGTTAGTTAGGGTTTCGTCGTCCGGTATAGTATAACCCTAGATGATGGCGCCCGGCGAACGGTCGAGTGGGACCGTCAAGTGGTTTGATTCATGCAGGGGCTTCGGCTAACGCCGGACGACGGCGGGGAGGACTTGTTCGTTCATAAATCCTCCATCAAGGCCGATGGCTTCCGGTGGCTTCACGACGGCGTGGCGGTCGAGTTCGTCATCGCCGAGGGTGAAGACGGGCGGACCAGAGCAGTAGACGTCACCGGGCCCGGAGGAAAATCGGTCCAAGGAGCTAATGCCGCCGGCGGCGGCGGAGACGGAGATGGCCGTGGATACCGAGGCCAAGGCGTTCGGTTGAAAGGGACCGTCAAGTGGTTTGATGTGTGCAAGGGCTTCGGATTCATAACGCCGGCTGACGGCGGGGATGACTTGTTCGTTCATCATTCCTCCATCAATGCCCATGGCTTCCGGTCGCTGGACGAGGGCGAGGCAGTCAAGTTCGTCATCGCCGAGGGTGAAGACGGGCGGATCAAAGCAGTGGACGTCACCGGGCCTGGAGGTAGGAGTTATGGCGGGGGAGGTTGGGGCTCGTGCTATAGCTGCAGCGAGCCGGGGCATATTTCAAGGGACTGCAAGAAGAAAGGCGGCGGTGGCGCTGATGGTGCAGGTGGGAGTTATGGAGTGGGAGGTGGTGGCTCGTGCTATAATTGCGGTGGGCCTGGGCATATTGCAAGGGACTGCTGCAAGAGCAGCGTTGCTGATGGTGGCGGGAGGTATGATGCAAAATGTCAATATTAAAGTCTTTCAGAAGTGCAAAGTGCCAAAATTAAATATTTAGAATGCAATGTGCAAAAACCTCCTAATTGATAGTGTGCTTAGTGCCAAAATCTTAATTTATAATCCGATTGAAGGAAGGGCTTTATATTTGTTATTGTACTTTTTTCAATATCACTCTATGTGTATACAATAAAAATATTGAGTTTGTTAGGAAATTTAGGACACTTGAAAATAGCAAACGCAAGCCTCTTACAAAAACAATAGGCACTGACAAATTAAATATGAAAAAGCCAAAAAATGTATACAAATCATGTGACAAGTGAAGTATATCCCTACAAAATGTTATTAAAATTAGAAATGTACACACTTTTTACAAAAAAATTCACATGTTTACAGTACACCAAGAGTACCTCGCTCGTGCGTGCCCTACTTAGATTAGTTTACGTAGCGAAGATACATCACACCTTGTACCGACAGATGTGATTAACTGTTCTCTTGAGCTCAATTTTGTTGTCTGCCCCGCAAATTACGCATTTTGGTCTTGTGGTCTTGTTGTTGTCTCAGTTCATATCACCGCGACGAAGACCTTCGCGGCAATCTTTGCCTCTGATCAACTACACACCACTGAATCCCCAACACCACTATCGTGGCTTGTTGAAAATCTCAGCATCTGTTCATGCGACCATGAAGACCATTGTCTTCTTGACAAATTTCGCCTGAAACTCCACTACGCTAACCACAACACCACAACCTACTCTGACAAATTTATCCTAGCATCACTACCCCCAATGACACTCATCCCCATCATATTCGTGTTGTTATTAGTTCACCTATAGTTATCAAAGGCGCAAGGCGCACCGAGGCGCAAAGAAGTCCTGGAGCCTAGGCGCAGGCGCCCACCTGACACATGTGAGACGCAAAAAATATAAAAATCATCCATAAGATTAACAAAAATCATCAAACAAACATATAGTTACTTTCTAAGTAAAATAGAGATACTTGGTCATTTTGAAAACAAAAGACCTAATTATGACTTGCACTAAACATTAGAAACACGGCTTTATTTTCTTTAAATCAAACTCTACATGAGCCACCAAATGATCATATCATTCAATATTTAAATGAAATCACAAACTAGTGAAGAAAGAGTATAGAAGCATACCTCATTCACAATTCCATTATGCATGGGATTTGCACATTCTTGTATCAGTAAGAGTTTAAACATATATCACATTCTATCTATGCCCACTTGCCATAGAACATCTTCATCAACCCTGCAGAAATGGACAGGGAAGATTCACCAGAAATAAATTAAATAGGTTACCCCTCATAGAGACATATAAGATGCATTCATAAATCTGTGAATCCTAAGTCCTATTATAAATAGAATGGTATAAATAATATTCAATATATTTGACAAAACTAGAAAATCTTCATAAAAAATCATTCATAGCAAGCCCTGTGAGTTGTGACATTATTCAGTATTTCAAGTGTGTATGAGTAGGAACCTGCAAGCCCTGTGACATTATTGAAACAATATTCAATATAGTATGATGATGATAAGCATTTATATAACAGCAGTTACATAACAATATAGTAGACAATGGCAAGACAATATTCTATATCAAAATGTGATATATTAAAATTAAAAAGCAACATAAAACTGTGAAGTGTGAACCCTCGGCCTCGCCATATTTCTATATCAATTACTCTTCCTTTGAATAAATTATGTCTTCATCTTCTTCACTATTATTTTCTTCTTCTTCATTGTAGTCAGCTTCGTCTTCTTCGACATCATCCGTAAGGATTACTGGAGTAGGAGCCCTCGTCCTAGATGTGCTCCCCTTTTCAACTATCTTTGCACTTGCTTGGATCGCATTCTTTTCTTTGGATAAGCGTGTCTGATAGATGTCTTCTTCTACTCCAGTGGTCCTAGCAACTGCACCACGAATCAATAAATCATCATCATAAACTAATTCTTCATCCTGCTCAGACTCATCATCTTCCTCCATTCTTCTCATCAACTATTCGTTGTTGTCGTCAATATCTTTCAACGAGATTGGATCAATACGATCACGTGAATCATATCGCCGACGCAACGCTCTATTGTATTTCACAAATATCAAATCATTTAGACGTTGTTGAGCTAGCATATTTCTTTTCTTGCTATGAACCTGCAACATAAACAAATAAACAATAAAACAATTAATCATATAATGATATTGATAATATGATATTAATTAATCAATACGACGGTCAACACAATTACAATTTACATCTACTAATTGTGCAAACTGCAAGCTCACTGAAAAGTGGAGGGTGCATGCATCTTATTGAAGCAACAATTAAGTATTGACAAACAATTAATTTAACAATTGTGCAAACTCATTTGTAACTCCCTTCATTCTGTCAAACAATTAAGTTACATAATTGTTTACAAAAGTATTTACTGAATGTCTAGATCATCATTCATGAAAAAGATATGCAAGCTAAGCATAACTGACTTTCATGCTCAGTTTGAAGGGGGTGCTGAGAGATGTTAGCATAAGGGATATAGTAGTCTTAATGTAAGCCTACAATAAGTCATGCTGCATGCATGATGAACCCTCCATTTTGTGCACTCAAATAGACGTTTAATTATCAAAGATTGCAGCCATAGATGGTAAGTGGTAATAGGTTGCGAATGCTGTGAGAGGCCGGCTAAGGATGAATAAAGAAGTATAAGCCATGATGAAAAGTAAAGTGAAAGCCATAAAGTATTCATGCAAACATCAAGAGAGGGATAAAACTCCAAAATTTGTATTGAAGCAAGATGTATTAGTTACCGGCGGTGAATAAATAAGTTACCGGCGGCAAGAGAAGTTAAACGACTGCAAGAGGAGAGTTATCCGGCTGTAAAAGGAGTTATCCGGCGGCAAGATGAGTTATCTGGCGGCAAGAGGAGTTATTCGGCGGCTAGAGGAGGAGAAAACGGCGAAAAAGAAGCGGAAATGGCGAGAGAGAGACGCAAAAATGGCGGACTGCGTGAGAGGCCGGTTTCTGGTTCCGGAAAATATAAAAATCGAAACCCTAAATACTAGTTAAACCGAGTCGGGAGTCCATTTAGACTGGGAGTGGGTGAGGCGCACCTAGGCTGCGCCTTGGACGCGCGCTAGGTGCGCCTGAAGTGCGCCTGACCCAGCTCGCCCGCCTTTGGGTTCCAGAGGCGTCTATGAATGTGCTTGGTGCGCTCGGCGCCTCAGGCGCGCGCCTTGATAACTATGAGTTCACCGACTTTCGATTTGTTCATACATGAACCATATCATTCTTTCCACTCTCACCCATAATATCATTTGTAATGACATAACCCATAATATCTGAGTTATAATTTGCTTTGATTTGTAAGAGGTTGTTCATCTTGAAACCACTCTCACCAGAGCACACTTAACGGTGTAGGCCTAATCGAATTTTAACTCTTGCTCTGAAAAGATCTTTATGATAACTTCTTACAATTATGCTGTGAATTTCATTCATTCTTATATTATTATTATTATTGTTTTATTGAAATCTTTTAAGAGTAACACCTTATCCAAGCTAGTGGCACTTTACTGTTACGGATCCACCGTCAATTATATTATTACGATTGTATCGAGTCTTTATTATGTTCTATTGTGCTTTTATTATTATGAGTCGAGTTAGAGTATTTTAGGTATTTTAATATTTATGAACATCTTGATGTATTTACAGGTATGCTCTTGGGTCTTGTTATATATATAGACCCTTGATCTTGTATGAAGGATCAATTAAGAAATGAAATGAAAGTTCTTCCAACTCTGCCTTCTTGGGTCTCCTCTCTTCCTCTTCAAGGTTCTTCTCTCCTCACCCCTCCCTTTTAAGGTTTCATCTTTCTCTCATATCCTCGTGACATTTGTAGGGCTTAATACCCTTGTATCCTCCACCCCGCTGCTCTGCAACAATCCATGAAAGGAGACCCATAACAACTTGGTATCAGAGTCATCCTTCCTCGACTCGACACTTTCGTCGCTCGACACTTCCGCTGTCATACGAAGCCAGCAGCCACTGCTTCTCCCTCCTCAATTCCCGGGCGGATTCCGCGTCTGCCTCATCCTCACGACGATCCCCTCACCACTCTGTTCGACGACAACTACCTCCACTCACGCCTCTCTGCTTCTTCGACAACCATCTCCCAAGCCGCACTCGTTGTCTCCGAGCGATTCTCTCCTGGCGATCACCTCCCGTCGTTCCCTGCTGCTCTCCCTGCGCCCAAGTCCATCTCCATCATCGTCGACGGCGTCCCCTGCTTCCTCGACGTCGAGCCCTCTTCCCAGCTGCTGTTCGCTCTCCCCACGCGACCGCGGCGCACGTCCTCTCTACGTCCATCCCACCGTGCAGTCCATCAAATCCCTCGAGCAGTCCATCGAGCCGTTCGAGCCACCCGCTATTTTGGCCGCCATGCGTGGTCTCCTCACGTCAGTTGACTGAGGAATTTTATATTAATTTAAGTCATTCCCTACTTTTCATTCTTATCCCCCCTCCCTCTCCTGAGCCTCAAGCCGTGCCCCTCCCTTTCTCTTTCTTCACATCCTTGTTAATTTAAAATGCGTGATGTTCTATTTGTTTTGATTCACCTCAATCTGTTTTGGCTTTTTTTGTATTTCCGTTGGGAGAAAAATGGCATCGCTCAACCAATGGATGGGCCTGTCCCCAAAAATTCTCTCAACCTGGACCTTTCCTTTTTAAGATCTGTTTTTCTTTTAAATCAGTGTCCAATGAGTAATATTCCGAAGGCAAGGCCGATTACTGATCCTCCGTTCTTCCCAGTAGCCTCCTATGGAATGAGATTCCTGCTGTCGACGGCGACCTGCTTACAGGGATCTCATTCCCCCATTGCTAAATGATTGATTGCGCCGCCGCCGGTCCACAGGCCAACTGTCGTCGCACCATTTGATTCGCGGATGGCAGGATAGTTCTTCATTTCTACGGGTTTTGATAGATAAATAAATGGTGAGCTATTTTTCCTTTTTTTGAAGTTAGTTTTGTTTATGTTTGAGAGAGCGGCGATGAGTGTGAACTCTGCACGGATCATATTTTGGATTGCTGTGGTCACCGACGTCTGATCATACATTAACATCAGCGAACACCCCGACTTTAAAAAAATATAAATTGATTTAAAAAGTTGTGTCATGGATGTTTCAAATGCAGGTCTCCCCCGCAGCGCACGGTGGATGGCGGCACTAATGGAGGTGGCACGCATAGTAATGGTGATCGGGCTTCTCCGGGTGGTGGCACCGTCTTGGCAATGGCGGATTACCCCCTTTCGGGTAATGGTGTCGCTGATTCTACTGTGGTAAGGAGTCAGTCGATGGTGAGGGCCTTGGTCTCCAACTTTGAAGGTAATGGTAGTGCGACCCAGATCGGGGCTGGACTCTTCCAGCTTGTCAAAGATGGTGGGGGCAAATCCCAGCGGCAGGGTGGCCTTCCTCCTCTTGCGACAGTGCGGACGGGGCAGCAATCTTCGGGCAAAGGGACGGTGGGCTGCAGTGATGAAGTGACAAGTGATGACGATGCGGGATCTTCGTCGTCAGCAGAAAGCAGCTCAGGATCTGAAATTCAGGTGGACTCCAATGATGAAGTGACGAGTGATGAGGCTATGGGATCTTCGTCGTCAGCAGGAAGCAGCTCGGGATCGGAAATCCATGCGGATGGCGACGCGGAATTATATCTGGATATGGAAGCAACATCGACAGGTAATCCTGACCCGTCTGATGGTCTGAATGATGTGGATATGACACTGAATGATGTGGATATGACGGTGCCGCTGTTGGTGTTTGATGGAGTTGGCGTCAATGATCTAATTGGCAATGGTAAAACTGGCGGTGATGAGGCTGCGGAATCTTCGTCGTCAGCAGGAAGCAGCTCGGGATCTGAAATCCGGGCGGATGGCGATGCGCAATTAGATCTGGATAGGGCAGCAATATCGACAGGTAATCTCGACCCGCCTGATGGTCTGAATGATGTGGATACGACGGTGCCGCTGTTGGCATTTGATGGGGTTGGCGTCAATGATCTAATTGGCAATGGTAAAACCGGCGGTGATGAGGCTGCGGAATCTTCGTCGTCAGCAGGAAGCAGCTCGGGATCTGAAATCCGGGCGGATGGCGATGCGCAATTAGATCTGGATAGGGCAGCAATATCGACAGGTAATCTCGACCCGCCTGATGGTCTGAATGATGTGGATACGACGGTGCCGCTGTTGGCATTTGATGGGGTTGGCGTCAATGATCTAATTGGCAATGGTAAAACCGGCGGTGATGAGGCTGCGGAATCTTCGTCGTCAGCAGGAAGCAGCTCGGGATCTGAAATCCGGGCGGATGGCGATGCGCAATTAGATCTGGATAGGGCAGCAATATCGACAGGTAATCTCGACCCGCCTGATGGTCTGAATGATGTGGATACGACGGTGCCGCTGTTGGCATTTGATGGGGTTGGCGTCAATGATCTAATTGGCAATGGTAAAACCGGCGGTGATGAGGCTGCGGAATCTTCGTCGTCAGCAGGAAGCAGCTCGGGATCTGAAATCCGGGCGGATGGCGATGCGCAATTAGATCTGGATAGGGCAGCAATATCGACAGGTAATCTCGACCCGCCTGATGGTCTGAATGATGTGGATACGACGGTGCCGCTGTTGGCATTTGATGGGGTTGGCGTCAATGATCTAATTGGCAATGGTAAAACCGGCGGTGATGAGGCTGCGGAATCTTCGTCGTCAGCAGGAAGCAGCTCGGGATCTGAAATCCGGGCGGATGGCGATGCGCAATTAGATCTGGATAGGGCAGCAATATCGACAGGTATTCTCGACCCGCCTGATGGTCTGAATAATGTGGATACGACGGTGCCGCTGTTGGCATTTGATGGGGTTGGCATCAATGATCTAATTGGCAATGGTAAAACCGGCAGTGATGACGCTGCGGGATATTCGTCGTCAGCAGGAAGCAGCTCGGGATCTGAAATCCAGGCGGATGGCGACGTGGAATTAGATCTGGATAGGGCAGCAACATCGACAGGTAATCCCGACCCACCTGATGGTCTGAATGACGTGGATATGACGGTGCCGCCGTTGGCGTTTGATGGGGTTGTCGTCAATGATCTAATTGGCAATGGTAAAACCGGCGGTGATGAGGCTGCGGGGTCTTTGTCATCAGCAGGAAGCAGCTCTGGATCTGAAATCCAGGCGGATGGCGACGCTGAATTAGATCTGGATAGCGCAACAGGTAATCCCGACCCGCCTGATGGTCTGAATGATGTGGATACGACGGTGCCACCGTTGGCGTTAGATGGGGTTGTCGTCAATGATCTATTTGGCAATGGTAAAACCGGCAGTGCTGAGGCTGCGGGATCCACGTTGTCAGCAGGAAACAGCTCGGGATCTGAAATCCAGGCGGATGGCTCCACGGAATTAGATCTGGATAGCGCAAAAACATCAGCAGGTAATCCTGACCCGCCTGATGGTCTGAATGATGTGGATACTACGGTGCCGCCGTTGGCGTTAGATGGGGTTGGCATCAGTGATCTAGTTGGCAATGGTAAAACCGGTCCTTGGAGCTGCCCCTCACCTGTTTGTGCAAATGCCCCACCCAATTCGGGTGAGATTGCTGGTGTGCCGGCCTGGCGACGGGATTCTTATGTTGCGTTTCCGAAAACTGGCAACATAAATGACTATTCTCCGGATGGAAAATCTGTGACGATGGATGATGATATTGTGGATCAGAACATTGGCAAGTTTGACAACGCATTGGTGGGGAAATTGCGTGGCCGCAGCCTTACGTTTAGTTATCTCAATGCGGTGCTGCGCCGGAAATGGCTACCATTTGGAGAATTCCGGCTGATTCTTATGCGCGACGACTGCTTTATCTGTATTTTTAATTCGTTAGCCGCCCGCGACAGCGTGCTCCATGGCGGTCCTTGGTTCATCAATGAGTATGTTATTGGATTGGACGCTTGGTCTCCGGATTTCAACCCCTCCTCTATGAAAGGTTTTTCCACCCCCATCTGGGTTCGTCTTCCGAGCCTCACGCCCATCTTTTGGGACACAGACAAATCTTGGCCGTATCGCCTCCATGGTTGGGGAGCCTCTTTGGATGGACTCTGCTACTAGTTCTTGGGGCCGGGCCGCGTACGTCCGTGTCTGCGTTAAGGCGGATCTTTCGAAGCCTCTTCCGCCCGGTGTGTGGGTTCATAGCAAATATCAATCGTTCTTTCAACCAGCGGAGTATGAGGGTCTTTCTTCCTTATGTTATCACTGTGTCTGTGTGGGCCATTCAGTGAAAACTTGCCCTGTAAGGACGGCAGAGAGTGAGGCGCCTTCAACCCATCCTGTTAACGCGCCTCCAGTGACTTCTGCGAATCCTTCTCTTCCCGGTGTGGCAGTTCGACCGCCTGATAGCACCCC
This sequence comes from Dactylorhiza incarnata, assembly GCA_033032865.1. NCBI lineage: Eukaryota > Viridiplantae > Streptophyta > Magnoliopsida > Asparagales > Orchidaceae > Dactylorhiza > Dactylorhiza incarnata. Next base: position 5,617,740 of record JAWHQI010000085.1, read on the forward strand.
GGCGTCTGCCCAGCGGCCAGGCGTGCCTGAGTTCGCACCTCCTGTCCAGTCTTCTTCACTCGTGGCCGCTGAACGCGGGCAAGGGCCCTGGACTACGGTACAGCGGCGCAAGAAGGGTCCTGCAAAGGGATTTGCTGCTGAGACCCCGTCGACGGAGCCTGATAAGGAAGTTCATGAGCGGATTGTTTTCGATAACAGGGAAGGCGAGCAGAAGGTGATTGCTACGCCCGCAGCATCAGTGGAGGAGGTCCCAAATGCTGATGTTCATCCAGTAACAAATGTCCACCTTGAAGTTGGCGGCACCTTGACTGGACTTTCGTCTGATATTCCTGCTGACGAGCTTCCTGAAATTCCGAAGCAGATGCAGCCCGAGCGGTGCGTTCCAAAAAATGGGAGAAGACGGTGCGCAAGTCCGCGGTGCAGTTCACTTCCAGCGCAAAGCGGCGAGGACCCGTCCTCTTGGTTGCAGTAAAGCCTGCTCTCCTCGTGCGGAATAGTAGGGGCGCGCGGAAGAAGGCATCTCGGCTCTTTGAAACTAAGGTGGAGTCTCTCACCCGAAGGGATGATGATCGGCTTGCAGGCCGACAGCGGGACTACTTTCATTTTCCTGCCACTGCTAAGTAAGCCACTGCTCAGTGTGTGATTGGTGATGTTTCCTCCCTGATCACCGCCAGTGGAATGTCGCATTTGTTTATGCGAACAACAACGGTGTGTATGTTCGAGGACCGTTGTGGGAGACTCTTTCGGCGCATCTCCAGCCTGATTGCCCGTCGATTGGGGGGGGGGGGGGGGGGGGGGGGGGGGGGGGTGATTTTAACTGTAACTGTATTTTGTGTAAGGAGGGCAAAAAGGTGGTCTCCCCTTGACAGTACCCGGCCACGACAGTTCCCCCCTCACATGCTCGTCTGCTCTCAGGCGCACGAATTGAGAAAGAAAGTACAAGAAATATGATATAATTTAGGTAGAAAATACCTTAGTTGAAGTAAACAAGAAAGTACAAGAAACGTAGCAAGAATGATCTAATACTCAATATATAATGCAACATGAGATACAATCAAATAGGAGTATAACCCAATTAAGTGTCCTAAGTTCAATTCACACCTAAGATTATTGATTATATAATAAAGATGTTATTTTCTCCTAAATCGAGGAGCCGATAAACCCTAAAATTTAAAATGAAAAAGCATTCAAGAAATCGCTCGCCTCGCCAATGCTAGAAGAAGCGCATATGATGATAACCATCTTCCCTTCGACATTCCTTGGAAAAAACTTTGCGAAGATGAAAACTCTTAAGTCTAGAAAATCAAAAAGATCGGGAGGAAGAAGAGGAGCAACCCCGCAATCAAAACATGGATCCGATTAAATTAAACATGGGCATTCACATAGAACTATCTCTTGGGCAATCAATCAAACGCACTGCGAGCATGTAAAATAACAAATGTAAACACGTGGCTTCAAAATTTTTAGTATACAAAGTTTTTTTATGCATGCCCTCTGAATCTGTTCTCTAGGCCTACTAAATTGATGGAAAGAATATATAGCACGGGGAAGGGAAGAAAGAAGAATTCGCCATTTTAGAAGCGTTGGTGAGGAAAGGAAGCGCGCATCTTGCTCGAGAATTCAGATATCCTCCTTGCACGTGCGTGAGAAAAGAGATAAGAGGTTGTCACTCCTCTTGATGGAGAAGTTGAGTGTTGTTTTTAAAATTCATAAATATTCTCTTTTATCTTTACAATATTAAAAGGCAATTGTTAACCGCACCACTAAAACGGCTATTTGCACCCAATTTTAAGTGTTTTTTAAGGTTCCCTAAAACTTCTAACCGCACTCGCCATTTTTTGCGATTCCTTCTCACCCAATTTTAATGGTGTTTTGTGAAGTTTATTTATATCAATGTATTAGTATTGATATTGTTTACAATTCCTGAATTTTGAATTTTTTATAAAAATTGGTTTGCTGATCACAATTTTGTTTGCGGATAGCCAAAACTCAAAATCAAAAAAATTAAAAGTTCTCTTTAATTTAATGTTCATTTAAATTATTACGCATTATCTCAAAATTAGAAGTAATAAAGAAAATTAAAAAAATTCAAAAAAAAAGTAGAGTTCATGCACCTAAAATGGTAGGCTATCATCAGGTATATCAATGTTCTTTTCAATGAAAGCTGTCGTTAGGCATGTCATTGATATTTTTAAGGAGCTATCATTAAACTAGTCGATTTTATTAAAGTTGATTTGACATGCATGAAGATAAATGTATCGGGATTAAATTATTTTAAAACAAAAATCGGTGTCCAACTCTTTTTCGTATTAATTAATTGATGTTATGTTTATTTAAGCTGCATTAAATAATTGATATGGGCGAAGCCGGAGCCTATCGTGATCTAGATATTGTCGCGGTTGTCTTTAGGGGCGAAGCCCATGTATGTGTATTTAAATGTGAGTAATAAATAATAATTAGAATAAATTTTTGTATATATAATAAACATTAATTAATTAATAGAGAGATTCTCTCCCCTAAAATTGAAGTTATCCTCTATATATATATAGCCTGTGTATATCAATTATGACTCCCTTTTGCCGTCCTGTGCTACGCAAGGTCCACCACTTCCGCCGGAAGTAATTTTCATGGCTAGATCGCAATCTCTCCCACTCCTCTCCTCCCTCTTCACTCTTATCTCCTTCCCTTCCGGTCAGGTTCCGACTGAATTCCCCATTTCGGAGTTCAATTTTCTGCTTTCTCATCTGATTCCTGTTCAAATGCAGGTTTGATCGGCACTACCTTCACAATCTCCAACAACTGCGGCAACACGGTGTGGCCGGGCGTCCTCTCCAGCGCCGGAACGGAACCCCTCGACACTTCCGGCTTCTCCCTCAGCTCCGGCGAGTCTCGTACCCTCCTAATCCCCGACTCTTGGTCCGGCCGTCTCTGGGCACGCACCCACTGCTCCACCGACCCCTCCACCTCCCAATTCTCCTGCGCAACCGGCGACTGCGGCTCCGGGAAGACGGAATGCTCCGGTAATGGTGCCTCCCCGCCCGCTACACTCGCCGAGTTCACCCTGGACGGAAGCGGCGGTTTGGATTTCTTCGATGTCAGCCTCGTCGACGGCTATAACCTCCCGATGCTCGTTGCCCCTGTCGACGGCAGGATTACCGGCGGCAACTGTACGTCTACCGGCTGCGCGGTGAATCTCAACGACCGCTGCCCCTCAGATCTCCGAGTCATACTCTCTGACTCGGACGGGCGGAGTGTGGCTTGCCGGAGCGCCTGCGAGGCCTTCAACACGCCGGAGTTCTGCTGCAGCGGCGCTTATGGAAATCCGAAGACCTGCAAGCCCTCTTCCTATTCCAAGTTCTTCAAGGACGCGTGCCCGCGGGCTTACAGCTACGCCTATGACGACGCTACTTCTACCTTTACTTGCCCCGCCGGCGGCAACTACCTCATCACGTTCTGTCCCAGCACCACCAGGTATTGACATCAGCCTCTTCTAAAACTATGATCTTCTTCGCCGTCGTCTTCCTTCTCAAACTTTATTAGTTTCTCCCTTTTCTAGCATTCTCTATTGCTTCCCATCTCATCATGATTGCTTGAATCCGAAGCTAGAATTATAGAAAGGGAGATACGATTTCATATCACCGCAGATTTTGTAAGCTTTTTGCTCTGTTTGGCGCGCCGGTGGAGCTCCGGCAAGGCAGCAAACGCCGCCGTAAGGCGGCGTTTGCTCCCGCGATCAACCGCAAAAGCCGGCGAAAATCTCCATCTCCAACCCGGACCCCTTCTCTCCAGTCGCAACCGGCGGCCGTCTGCTGCCGCACCGGTGGCCAGCCGCCCTCCCTAACAGAGCCAATTTATCTTTTAGAAAGAAGATTTCTTTTCTCTGAATGAAATGAATTTACTGCAGCCAGAAGGCGGGGACGACAAACTCTCTGGCGAGGGGGATACCCCTGATCAACGACACGATGGTGTTTTTGGGCCCAGTCTTGAGCCGAGCGGCAGCTCCGGCGAATCCATTTTCGGCGGCGGTGGTGTCTACAGTCGCCGGCCTGATCATCTTTTGGCCGGCGACTTGGTGGTGGTTGCTTTTCTAGATCAAGAAGTAGAGGAACTGGATTCATCCTACCACTTGTATAGCGTTCTGACCCACTAGTATGATTGTTTTTTTTTTTGCTTTGACAGAATTAAGCTTCCAAATTAGAATTGGAGGCAAATTTCAATGAAAATCGACCTCCATTTCTAATTCCAAAACATCGATTTTGTCCACACGAACAGGCCCTTACTGAAATTCGAAGAACAACCGAAGGAAGAAGGGAGAAAGAGAGGAGGTGAGCAGAGAGAATTATGAGAGGAAATTAGATTATTCATTTATGCTCTATCTATACACGCTTGTGTAAGCTATTATTACTGAACGCTGGCTGGGCCAATATATTGATTAGACATGTAAATTTATAAATGCTGTTCTCCAAACCCGGTTTGTTTGTTCTTCGTTTGGCTTCTCGATGATTATTGTTAGCTTCATAAATTGCTCCTGGATGGTCGTGTTCTTGGATTTCTCGTTTGTGTTCTTGTCGTGCATCCCGCTCTCTTTTCAAATCTTCACTTTGATCAGCTTTAATGGTGTTAAGCGTGTTGCTTTCATCCATGGTTTTCAAAGAGCTATCTTTTGGATTATCCCTTTGAACACAGGAGGATTTGCTTCCTAGGAACTCTACTGAGCTGGATGACTTCTATATTGTGCCTCCTTTGTAGGTCTCAGGGTTTTTTCGAGAAGTTGGGGGTGATCGTAGTTCATAGGACGTCTTCACAATCGTGTGGATGTTTTCAAAAGCTCCACATGTGTGAAGTATAACTATCATGGTTTGTGAGCCTTCAGATAATTTTCTATGGCTTTGATCATGCTTGTTCATGCAAATTATGCTAAAATGAAGGAAATTTCTAAAATGAGGTATTGTTCTTCATGCTTGTTGATTGTTTGGTCTTGAGCTATGTTTTGGTTTGGTTTTATGCTGGTTTCATTCACATAAACCATGATTAGTGAGTTTATATTTATGATGACATACTTGTATTTTTCATATAATTCTATACATCCTCGAAATTTGAAGAGTTGACCTCCCATAAGGGTGTCGTGGGCTTCCCGGGTTCGACGGTAATCATTTTTGTTCTTCTTCTACTTCTATTCCTCAACTTCAAGCATTTCTTATCTTCTTCGTCTTCTTTCGTTCCTTACTCTTCTTCTTTGTTCTTCATTTTTTTCTTCTTTCTCTTGATTTCTCGGCTTCTCCTCAATTGCTTCCACTGCAGTCTACAATCATCAGAGATATCATCGTGCTGAGATTATTATTCCAACTTACATCTGTGTTTTTGCATTTCTTTCTTTCCTCACTCTTCTTCTTTGTTCTTCGTTTTCTTCTCCTTTCTCTTGATTTCTCTGTTTCTCCTCAATTGCTTCCACTGCAGTCTACAATCATCAGAGATATCATCGTGCTGAGATTATTATTCCAACTTACATTTGTGTTTTTGCATTTCTTTCTTTCCTTACTCTTCTTCTTTGTTTCTTAGTTTTCTTCTCCTTTCTCTCGATTTCTCGGCTTCTCTTCAATTGCATCCAGTGCAGTCTACAATCATCAGAGATATTATCGTGCTGAGATTATTATTCCTGTGAAATATTTTGAAGTCGGAAGAACACGTCAACCAACAGGAGAATAAGGACACCAAAGATGAACACAAGCTTTCACAATACTAATTTTGGTAGCTAGTTACAACTGAACACGGCTGAATACAAGTTGCATCCAACTTGAATCACAACAGCCAATAGAAAGTAAGACTTGATCACGGACAAGGTCCGCTTCTCCTCCGGAGCACACCGCGCAGGTGATACTCGCTCCAATACTCGCTCCTCGCTATAGAAGCTCGCTCCTCGCTACCGCCGGCGGTATCGCTAGCGCCGGGCGTTAGCTCTGCTACTCACAAGCTCGCTGCTCGCACTCCAAGCTTCTCGCGTACTCGCCACGCGTCGCTTCCTCCAATACTCGCTAGCGCGAGCGCTATCACTAGCGTCGGGCGCTATCTCCCGAGTAGGTACTCGTACTCCCAGCTACTCGCAAGCTCGCTGCTCGCCGCTTCTTGTCGCTACCGCGCGCGCTAGCACTAGCGCCGGCGGTATCTCGACTACTCGTTACTCGCTCAAGGGAGCTGGCCGAACTTACTCCAAGTCCGATGCTCGCCTGCCGAACTTACTCCAAGTCCGATGCTCTCCTGGTGGCGCTCTGGTATCTCTAACTCGCTCAAAGTTGATGATACTCGCCAGATCCAGATCGATACCCTTTAGAGGGGGGTACCCCTCTATTTATAGGCAAAACAAGGGGGGTGGCGAGTATGAGCTAGCGCTGGCGCTAGCTCACTTCAATTCTAACACTCCCTCTTGAAGTGAGCTCCAGGAACAACTCCAAATCAATGTACGAAGCCTCCGGAACGGCCCCGCAGATAGGGGCTTCGTGAATATATCCGCAAGGTTCTCTTCACTCCGCACATGCTCCACAGCGATCAAGCCACCCAGCACCTTCTCTCTGATGAAGTGATGCTCGATCTCTATGTGTTTGGTCCTTGCATGACAAACTGGATTGGTTACCAGTTTCAATGCACTATCGTTGTCCCCACAAAGCACAGTAGGTCCGCTGACCTCCTCGTCCACATCCTCCACTAGTCTCCTTAGCCAGACACACTCCTGAGCTGCTAAGGACGACGTCTTGTACTCGGCCTCCGTGGTAGAAAGGGAAATAGAGTCCTGCTTCTTGCTACACCACGAGATAGCAGCTGCTCCACACAAGAACACGTAACCTGATGTCGACTTGCGATCATCAGCGTCACCTCCGTAATCTGCATCCGTGTACCCGTGCAGCTTGAAGTCGGACTTCTCTTCATAGGACAACCCCATCTCAAGGGTGCTCTTCACGTACTTCAGTATCCCTTTGGCTGCCTCCAGATGAGGCTTCCGCGGCTCCTGCATATACCGACTAACTCGGCCGACAGCAAAGGCGATGTCCGGCCTTGTGATAGTCAGGTAGATTAGACTCCCCATCAGTGCCCGAAAGATCTTCGGATTGGGAAGAATCCTCTCTTCTTCCTTTCGAATCTTCAGCCCAGCCTCCAGAGGAACGGAGCTGCTCTTCCCCTCCTTCATTCCGAATCTTTCGACGATCCTCTCGGCATATGCCCTCTGGGAAACATATAGTCCGCCTCTTCTCTTCTCTACTTGGAGGCCAAGGAAATGGTGCAGTTCACCAAGATCCTTCATCTCGAAGCGTATGGAAAGCTGCTGCCTCAGCGCCGCGACCTCCTCAGGGTTGTTCCCTGTCACGATCATGTCGTCGACGTATAGCAGCACCAGCACGTGAAGACCTCCACTCTTCTTCACGAACATGCTGGAGTCTGAGTCTGAGGCATCGTAGCCGCAGAACTGCAAGTACTCCGCAATCTTCCCATACCAGGCTCTCGGCGCCTGTTTCAACCCGTAGAGGGCCTTCTTCAGCTTGCAGACATGATGTGGCTGAGACTTGGACACGTATCCAGGCGGTTGCACCATGAATATGTCCTTGTCAATCTCTCCATACAGGAACGCATTCTTCACATCAAGCTGTCACAGCTTCCAACCTCGGCACGCCGCCAGAGCGATGATCGTCATCACCGACGTCATCTTTGCGACTGGACTAAAGGTCTCCTCGTAGTCCTCTCCGTAGGTTTGAGAGAAGCCTCGAGCGACAAGCCTCGCCTTGTACCGCTCCATTTCTCCATCAGCTCTCTTCTTAACCTTGTACACCCATTTGCAGGTGATAGGTTTGATGCCCTCCACCATGTGAACCAGGTCTCATGTCTCATTCTTCTCTAGGGCCTCCATCTCCTCGATCATAGCCGCGTCCCACTCCTTGATGCCAGCTGCATCCTCAAAGCAGGCAGGTTCCCTCTCATCGAGTGGTCCTGCGAAGAAGCAGGAAACCAAACTCACGAAGTTCCCCTCCTTATAGCGAGCAGGCGGGACGATCGTCCTCTTCGACCTCCTCAAGGCTTGGCCACTATCTACCACTCCGGTAGACTCCTCTGCTTGAGCTCCTCTCCGAGCTCCTCTCTGAACTCCTCCTGGAGCGGTGCTCTCCCTGCTTCTTGAGTTCGTAGCTCCCCCTGAGCCAGATGCTCCTCTTGAGCCAGATGGCGATGGAGCACTTGGAGATAACTCCAACTCCACAGTAGGGTCCTCAGTGACCCACTCCTCTTCCCTGCTAGCTTCTCCACTCTCCGGCAGCTCCACTGAAGAGATTCCCTGGTATGAGACCAGTTCGTCAAACACAACGTCGCGCGAGACGACGAACTTGTGGGTCTGCGGATCCATGCACTTCCACCCCTTCTTCCGCTCATCGTAGCCGATGAAGATACACTTCCTCGCTTTCGGCTCCAACTTTGTTCTCTGAGCGTCCGGGACGTGCACGAAGCAGGTAGAACCGAACACCTTCATGTGACCCACATTAGGCTTCTCCCCGAACATGAGCTGGTGTGGAGACACCATCCTGTTAGGACTCAGAGGTAGCCTGTTGATCACATGAGTAGCGCACGCCATTCCCTCCGCCCATAAGGCCTTGGGAATGCTCTTGGCATGTAGCCAACTCCTGGTAGTCTCCACCAGATGGCGGATCTTCCTCTCTGCCACCCCATTCTGCTGCGGGGTGTGAGCGCAGGAGTGCTCCCGCCGAATGCCGAACCTCCTGCAGAAAGAAGCAAACTCATTGGAGGTAAACTCTCATCCATTGTCGCTTCTCAGCTTCTTCACTCTGCGGTTCAGCCTCCCCTCCACAAGCTCCTTCCACTCGAGGAACTTGCTGAAAACTTCTGATTTCTCTCTCAGAAAGTATACCCACGTATAGCGGGTGTAGTCATCCACCAGAACCAGCGCATACTTATTGCCTCCATAAGTAAGGGTGGCGCACAGCCCCATAACATCAGCATGTACGCACTCAAGAGGTGCCTTACACCTGGTCTCCGACTTGTCAAATGGAAGTCGATGTGACTTTCCATATTGGCATCCGTCGCACACATGGCCGTCGCCGTAGGAAGAGAGATGTGGCAGGCCACTCACTAGGCCCTTTGCCGCCATCATCTTCAGCTTGTCCATCCCCACATGACCTAGCCTCTCATGCCAGATCACAGCGCTGTCGTTTGTCTTCAGCTTGTCCACATAGGAATTTGCAGACAAAACATACAAATCCTTCACCTTTCTCCCGGTGAGCGTGACGTCAGCATCGACGGACGAAAGGTTCTTCAAGAACTTCACCTCCTTTGGTCCAAACAGCACGTGGTATCCAGCATCCACGGCGTTCTCCACTGAGAAGAGGTTCTTCTTCATGCCAGGCACGTGATACACACTCTTCAGTGTCACTGGCTTCTCTCTACTCCCAAGGGACACCTTCCCTTCTCGCTCCACAGGATGTACCGTATCATCCGCAGTGATGATAGCATCCGTTCCTTCATACGCTTCCAAGGAGTCGAACTTGGACATATCTCCTGTGAGATGATGCCCGCAACCGGAATCCATTATCCAGTCGTTCTCGAGGTTGATGGAGGCTAAGACATCGACCGACGTTGCCGTCATTTCTGCCGGGAAACAATTGTCCCCCCTCTCACCGCCCTGGTGACCTCCATCTCTTCCTCCACCTCTCTGGTGATCTCCCTCCTTGTTAGCAGCATGACCGGCCTTTAGATTAGACCGGCAGTCCTTTGTCATATGCCCATACTTCTTACAGGCAAAGCAAAGGGTTCTCCTCTTCTCATCGCGCGCAGGGAGGAACTTCCCCCCATCTCCCTGAGAGGACGTTGAAGGTCCATCTCTGGAGTTCTTCTTTCTCTTGTCCCAGGATCTCCTCTTTCCTGAGAACAAGGCCTCGCCATCTCCTCCTGAGATGGATACTCCCGTCATCTGCTTCGCCAGGCTCTCCTGTGACGATAGCAGGTTCTCTAGCTCCAGAAGGGAGGGCTGAGTAGCCCATCCTTGCACGGAAGTAACGAAGGGGACATACTCCCTCCTCAAGCCTCGGAGTATGTGCCGCTTCAACTTCGCCTCTGAGATTGGCTCTTCAGGATCCAAGGCCGAGATCTCCCCACATAGGTTCTTCACCTTCAGGAAGAAGGTGGATATCGCCATCTCGCCTTGAGTCGACTTCGCCAACTCATTCTCCAGGAATTGTAGCCGCGCCACATTCTTCTTGTTGAATAACCCATCGAGGGCTATCCAGATCGCAAACGCTGACTTGCAACCTATGATGTGGTCGAACAAGTCAGGTGATATGGCTCTCTTCAAGGTGAACTCCGCCTTGGCGTTGGTCTTCCTCCAAGCTCTCACAGCTGGACCATTATCACCGGCAGCTACTACTTCCTCTTGCTCCCCACCACCAACAACCTCTCAGAGATCCTCTCCAAGAAGGTAACTCTCCATACAAGACATCCACTTCTTGTAGTTGGTTTGAGTAAGCAGCTCAATGCCAAGTCCCCTAGCATACCCTCCTCCGTCGTCCATCTTGGTTGCTTCGTCCTTGTTCCCACTACCCCTCTGATACCATGTGAAATATTTTGAAGTCGGAAGAACACGTCAACCAACAGGAGAATAAGGACACCAAAGATGAACACAAGCTTTCACAATACTAATTTTGGTAGCTAGTTACAACTGAACACGGCTGAATACAAGTTGCATCCAACTTGAATCACAACAGCCAATAGAAAGTAAGACTTGATCACGGACAAGGTCCGCTTCTCCTCCGGAGCACACCGCGCAGGTGATACTCGCTCCAATACTCGCTCCTCGCTATAGAAGCTCCCTCCTCGCTACCGCCGGCGGTGTCGCTAGCGCCGGGCGTTAGCTCTGCTACTCGCAAGCTCGTTGCTCGCGCTCCAAGCTTCTCGCGTACTCGTCACGCGTCGCTTCCTCCAATACTCGCTAGCGCGAGCGCTATCACTAGCGTCGGGCGCTATCTCCTGAGTAGATACTCGTAAGCTCGCTGCTCGCCTCTTCGCCTCTAGTCGCTACCGTGCGCGCTAGCACTAGCGCCGGCGGTTTCTCCACTACTCGCTACTCGCTCAAGGGAGCTGGCCGAACTTACTCCAAGTCCGATGCTCGCCTGCCGAACTTACTCTAAGTCCGATGCTCGCCTGGTGGCGCTCTGGTATCTCTAACTCGCTCAAAGTTGATTATACTCGTCAGATCCAGAATCGATTACTCTTTAGAGGGGGGTACCCCTCTATTTATAGGCAAAACAAGGGGGGTGGCGAGTATGAGATAGCGCTGGCGCTAGCGCAAGCGCTAGCTCACTTCAAATCTAACATTTCTTATCTTCTTCATCTTCTTTCGTTCCTTACTCTTCTTCTTTGTTCTTCGTTTTCTTCTTCTTTCTCTTGATTTCTCTACTTCTCCTCAATTGCTTCCACTGCAGTCTACAATCATCAGAGAAATCATCGTGCTGAGATTATTATTCCAACTTACATTTGTGTTTTTGCATTTCTTTCTTTCCTTACTCTTCTTCTTTGTTCTTCGTTTTCTTCTCCTTTCTCTCGATTTCTCGGCTTCTGCTCAATTCCTTCCACTGCAGTCTACAATCATCAGTGATATCATCGTGCTGAGATAATTATTCCAACTCACATTTGTGTTTTTTGCATTTCAATCTTCACATCTTTGGTAGAGAAATATTTAGGTACGGGTAACGCACCATGCATGATAGAATACAGTCACGTGATCCGCCATCGAACGGTCAAGATTGTTTGCGAAAAAAATAGTGGAATACAGTCGTATTGAAAAGCGTCAGTATTTTCGATCAATCACGGGTAAAAAATCGTGCTTGCAGAATGCAACGGTGTGATATGGGGTCGCGCACTGTAATCTCTTATGTTACCATCATTCATTAACGGTTGAGAACGATGGATAGGCATAAAATCGTGGCAAAATCGATGTGGGTCTCTTTTTGTTGAGATATTTTTGTTCTCATTGTTGCTGCCAATGTCCCTAATCTTCTTTTAATCACCCATCACTCTCTATCATTTTCTTGATAATTATTTCCATTATTATTTTTGTGCATTATTAACATTAAATTTCTCACTAACTTATACATCTGTAAAGTTTTAATTTTATTTTTTATTTATATATTTGAAAACTTTGACATGCAATATAGTCTATAATTTAAGCGTGGGATATAATTTGTCTCACAACCAACACAAAATTTATTGTGATAACAACGTTGTCATTTATATTTTCAAAAATAAAATATTGAAAACAGGAGTAAAAATTTGGTATTTTGCCCGAGTTGAGTATGCCAGATATTTACGCTCCAATTATCGGTGAGAAATAGCGCGACTTTATTTGTTGCATGTAAGACATATTAAAGTTGATCGACAATTTAGACGAGAAAATATAGAAGACAGGAGCAAAATGATATTCTTCGGTTCCAAGTTGAGTATGCGAGATGTTTACGCTCCAATAATCGGTTAAAGATGACCAACACTTTAGACAAGAACTTATTGAACACAGAGAGGAGTAAAAGTCGGTCTTTCATTCCAAGTTGAGTATGCGGGATATTTACGCTCCAATTATCGGTTAGAATTAACGCGACTTTATTTGTCGCATCTTTCACCCTAACAACCCTTGTCCATAAAAAAAATATAGAGATACAAAATCAGACTTGTCATAAACTGATAGCATCATTTTTTTTTTGGCAATTGTTAACCGCACCCCAGTTTTGGCTATCTGCAACCCTTTTATATGAAGTATTACACGTTTTTTTAGAAATACGCCTTGTACAAGCATTTTTAGGAAGTGTTCAACACAAAAGTTGTAGATATCGTCGAGATCTACAACTTTCGTGTTGAACATTTTTCCTAAAAATACATGCACAATGCGTATTTCCAAAAATTCGTTATAGTTACGCCCATGTTTCAATTCGAGCGGCAATACGTCTTGTGCGTGCATTTTTAGCAAAAGTGTTCAACACCAAAAGTTGTAGATATCGATGATATCTACAACTTTTGTGTTGAACACTTTTCCTAAAAAATGCTTGTACAAGGCGTATTTCCAAAAAAATGTGTAATAATTCATATAAAAGGGTTGCGGATAGCCAAAATTGGGGTGCGGTTAACAATTGCCTTTTTTTTTGTAAAGGAAATTCTGATAAAATTGGGGCTTGAATTAGAATTGCAGTTCAATTCCAATTAAAAATGGGTCTCCAATTCCAAATCCGAAACTCCAAATTCGTCCGAACTACGTCGCCCGACGGCAGAAAATATTAGTAAGTTAATGACATAATTGGAATATGAATGAAGATCCATCCATCCATCACAACAGCTGTATGTTCAAATGCTTAGTCTCATCCCCTCTACACAACGACATCGTCATCTCCGCGGAGTTGTTTCCGAAGCTCACGCCGATCTTATACTCTCCCAAGAACCCGTCGAAGCTGTACGTGCCATGGTCGTCGGTCTCCCCTCCGGCCACCCGCGTCTGCCACTCCTCGAGAAGACGGTCAACGACGTCGCCGGCGGGGAGGTTTTGAAAGTCGTCGTCGGTGAGGCACATCTGGTAGCAGGTCGTGTTGGGGTGAAGCGCCGCCCACAGAATGATGCCGTTGACCGATGGATGGGAGAACCCTTCTCTTAGAACTTCTTCCAAATATTTGGCCTGCGGTTAACAAAATCAATATAAATAGAAAAAGTGCAATGCAACGAGCACGAGGTTTTTTCTTTTACATAGAATCGTAAGATTATTAGGGGACTTTGGCACTAAACACCCCAGATAAAAGATTTTTGTGCATTGCATCATAAATATTTAATTTTGGCATTTAGTACTTCTAAAGACTTTGATATTGATATTTTGACCCCAAAAAATATTCAATTAGGAGTGTGTAAAATGATAATAGCCCATGTCCCCTTTAACTCTGGGCGTTGTTATGGGCAGACAAACTTCAGCTATGGGCAGAACATTGTTACTCGTGCGGGCAATGGGGGAAGATCGGTGGGATGCGGGAGCCAGAGCTTCTCCTGTGATTTTCTCGAGCGGATCTCTAATGGATTCGCTCCAATGTGTAGAATCCCGCCGGAGGCCAAGTTGAAGGCAAATCAAGGAGCGAGTCAAGTGCGGGGGGGGTTTCGCCTGACGAGTAATTTTTGGAAGCGGGCACAGTTTCCAAATCTAGAACCGGGTGAAATAACAACGCGACACACATCATAATCTTGATTGCGCAGTAAATTTCAGCGATTTCCTTGTCTAAAGCGCGTGAAAATGCGATTTTCTTATTTAATTTTCAACGAAATGATCTCCCGGAGACCCAAAATGATCTCCTAGAAGATCAGCAATAAAACCTGCGATAGAATAACATAACATTAGTGACCTTCCGAGATGACACCACGTGTCAAAGCGCCACGCATCGCGTTGTTGTTTCACCCAGTTCTAGATTTGAAAACGTAGACCGGTTCCAAAAATTTCGCCAGTCTGATGATGTTTACGAGTTCGTGCGAGGGGTGGGGGTGCGGTTAGAAAAGGGTAGGATTTTCTAAATTTAATTTTAAATATTAATTAATGATGTGTGAATAGCAGCTTGGTGTGTGCGTATATAAATTGCCTAAATTTTCAAATAAATTTAAATTTTCGAACAACTATTTAAGATCGGCCGATTAGCGCAAAGCAATAATTAGTTGAAACCTGCATCCGCCGGTCAAACCTCCCGGCGATATCGATCTCCGTCAGCCAAATCGGAAGATCCAGCGTCGCCAGCTTATCAAGCACCGCCCTCATCAGAGCAACGTCAGGCTTGCCGAAGTGCCCTTCGAGCCCAATTCCTTCCAGTGCCGCCCCTCCCCGAACCAGCTCCCTCATCCGCTTCACGTACGAATCCGTCTCCGATCTCGCATCCTCGCATCCCTCCACCACGTTGAAATCGTTCATGAAGAGCGTGGCCAGCGGATCTGCTTTCTGCGCCGCCGCGAAGAACTCGTCGGAGGCTTTGGGGCCGAGGCGGCGCTCGTAGAAGTCGAAGTGCAGCATCTCGTTGCTCACGTCCCAGTGGACGAATTCGCCCTTGTATCTGGAGAGGAGGCTTTCGATGCGGGAGCTGACGGCGGATCGGAGTTCGTCGCCGGCGAGGTTGCGGACCCATGCCGGCGTGTACTTGGGGTCTTCCCAGAAGATATTGTGGCCGCGGGCGAGGATCTGGTGGGCGTGAACGAACCGTAGCATCTCATCTGCGAGGGTGTAGTTCAGGTGCCCTTGCTGTTGTTCCGTAGCGTACCATTTCAGCTCGTTCTCGAACACGGCGGCATTGAATCGCTCCACGAACCATTGCTGTGGAAAATTTGTCATCTTTAAAAGTTTTCCTGAATGGATCAAAACAATGCTGATAGTTCAACTACCTGATACTTTGGGTTTCCCAGTATTGTTTTGGCAATCGCGGAACCGAAGGGGAAGTCTCTAGAGATCTGTTGAACAGAGACTGAAGCTCCGGCGATGCTGTTGCCCTCTGAATCTGAAGCATGGATTGCCACGGCGCGCATCCTTTTCTGTAAGGATTGATTAATAAAGCTTCATCATCAACATTTGGGGGTTAATTAACGTTGTTTTTTGTTGATTGCAGAAATAATACTGTTCTTATGCTGTTGTTCTGCTGCATCTCCCATTGCTCGACTGAGAAGGGCTGTAGTGATGCGCTTACCACCGAGATATCAATGATCTTGCTGCCATCTGTGTTCTATATGTTGAAGAAGATATGGATTAACCACTTTAAACTTGAGAATTCAGGTGAATTTAGTGACAGGAAGCAGAGATTGGTGCATACTTCCAGTTTGGAGTGAAATATTTCCCATCAGGTTCAAAATTCAAAGATTTAATTCTATCACTCTATTCTGCTCGATTTCCCCTTCACATTTGAATTTTATGCTTTCGATTCTCTCATCCTTTTTTTTTAATTCTTTTATTATTGTTGATTTTGAGCAACAATGATCTGAAAAATAGATTAAAATTTACAAAGACAAGTTTCACCAGAACCTCTGCCACGAAACTGCCGTCATTTGCTACTACAAATTCACGCAGTCGCCTCTCAAACACCACAACCATTCTCAAACGGAGGGGCAACGGTTGGACCTTCTCTTCATCGACATCAATACCTTCCAAACTCACCATGAAACCCAAGAATAACAACTTTTCTGTCATGAAGCTACATTTCTTGCGATTAACATATAGTTGATTCGTCTGTAGGGTGGTGAGGACTTCTTGCAGATGCTCAAAGTGTTCTTTCAATTTGCTATACAACAGGATATCGTCAAAATAAACAGCAACAAATTTATCAATATAAGATTTAAGAACTCGATTCATTAGCCGCACAAAAGTGCTAGGCGCATTTGAGGGTCTGAAGGGCATGACGAGCCACTTATAGAGGCCATCCTTTGATTTGAAAGTCGTATTTCATTTTTTCCTGGGTCGTATCTCTAATTGATGATAACCACTACGCAAATCAATTTTGGAGAACACCCTTGAATCTTATAGCATGTCCAGCGTATCGTCGAGACGCGGGATAGGAAATCGGTACTTGATTTTGATCTTGTTGATGGATCGGCTATCGATGCACATTCGCCGAGTCTTATCTTTTTTTGGTACAAGTAGTGCAGGGACGGCACGCAGGCTCTTACTCTCTTAGATAACCTCTTTTCGAAGAAGTTCTTCGACCATGCCTTACAAGACGGCATGCTCTTTGGGATTCATACGTTAGTGAGGCAAGTTAGGGAGAGTGGCCCCTGCAATGAAGTTGACTTGGTGCTGAATTTCTCTCATGGGGGGGAGCCCACCAGTCATCTCTTCTGGCATGAGTCCTGCGAACGTGGTCAATAGATCCTGCGAGCAAGGTTGAAGTGTTGTCGTTTGTAACTCCGACTCCTTCATAACCACAGCAAAAACGATTGTGGCCTGCAGCACTTCGGCCATGAACTCCTCATGTGAACATAACATGATCGGTTTAGTAGTACCCTGCGGGATCAGTTTTGGGCTCCATTCCGCGAACGGATGCAAGACAGTTTATTCCCTGTTTCGAGAAGGTATAGATGTTGTCCTTACAGTTATGCATGTTAGATTTGAAGTGAGCTAGCGCCAGCGCTAGCGCCGGCGTTAGCTCCTTCTCGCCACCCCCTGGTTTTCGTCTATAAATAGAGGGGTACCCCCCCCCCCAAAAAAAGAAGTATTCTGAAAGTGGCGAGTATCCTCAACTTTGAGCGAGTTAGAGATACCAGAGTGCTATCTGGCGAGCATCGAACTTGGAGTAAGTTCGGCAAGCGACATAGGAAGAGTTACCTACTCGCGAGATAGCGCCGACGATAGTGGATAGCGCCTGCGTTAGCGAGAAGAGAATGAAGGAGCGAGTGCGAGCAGCGAGCTTGCGAGTAGCGAGCTTGAGAGCTAGCGTCAGCGCTAGTAGCTAGCGCGCGCGGTAGCGAGGAGCGAGTATCACCTGCGCGGTGTGCTCCGGAGGAGAAGCGGACATTGTCCGTGACCAGTTCCTTTACTTCATTGGCTGTCGTGAATCAAGAGTAAAGCATCCCGAGGTTGGCGCATCTCGTTGGGCGTGGAGAAGCATTGGATGCAACTTGTATTCAGCCTTGTCCATTTGTAACTAGCTGCCAAGAGTTATTTTTTGTGAAAGCTTGTGTTCATTTCTTGGTGTCCTTATTCTCCTGTTGGTTGACGTGTTCTTCCGACTGCAAAATATTTTCACAATGCACGACTTCCTGATCATATTGCCAAGGGAGACCTAGTAAAACATGACAAACATCCATGTCCACGATATCGCAAAGGATGATATCCTTATATTTCTCCATGGAGAGAGGTACCTTGCATTGTTCAGCGACGCGCACCTCGCCGGCATCTTTGATCCACCCAATTTTGTATGGCATGGGGTGTTTTCTTCGGGTCAATTGTAGCCGCCTAACGATATCCCGTGAAATTATGTTTTCGCTACTGCCATCTATGATCGCATCGAAGACATCTTGATTGATTTTGCAACGAGTTCGGAAGATGTTGCGTCTCTGGGAGTCCTTGTCTCGTTTGGGAGTAGCTAGCACCTTCTCTGAACCACGTAAGAACATGCCTCGTCTTCTTCGTGTTCGTCATCCTCATCCAACACTTTATCCGAACCACATACGCATGTCGTATCCTCCTGAGCATCATCCTGTTCACATGAGAGTTCTTCACCTCTCTTTGCCATGTTGACCGATCTTTGTACCCTGCATTAGCTCGAGATGTGACCGGGTTACTGACAACGATAACACTCGAGGTCGTGATTGCGGGCGTGGGGGTTGTTGGAGGGCCTTTTAGGTATATCTGCAGAGTTGCTCGATGGGGGTACCTCCAGTCTTACTTCTGGTGTGGTCTGCACAATGGGGGTACCTCCAGTCTTACTTCTGGTGTGGTCTGCACAATGGGGGTAGCACTAGTGGTGGCCTCATTGAAGGGCTTGCTCTTCTGAATTGGATTTTGACTTGAATCTGCATTATTCCTGTAGGAGTTCCTTCTACTTTGCTTTGTAATGGTTGATTCAGCATTCAATGCTAGTCTCACTGCTTCGTTTAGGGTCCAAGTGGTTTGAAGGGAGACCATATCCTGGATGTCAGGGCGGAGGCCGTTGTTGAATCTAGCCACCTGTTGGGCGTTGGACTCATGTAGTTGATTTCTCGAAGCAAGCCTCATGATTTTTTCCGTGTACTCGGTTATGGAACGAGAGTGTTGACTACAATTTTGATATGATGAGTATAAAGTTTCCTCATAATCAATAGGTAAGAATCGTGCAAGCATCAGCTGCCTCATTTTGGGCCAACTGCGCATCAGTTGTTAATGCTGGTGGCTTTGAGTGGCCCGCAGGTTATCCCACTAGGATAATGTGACCCCTTTGAATTGGTAAGCACATGTAGTTAATTTGGGACAACCATCAACTCGAAGTATTTCTCTATTTAGGACATCCAATCCAGGAAATCTTCAATGTGTAAGGATTCAGAAAAGGGGGAATGTCTGCCTGTATGCGAGGATATGGGTTACGTTGCTGAATTGTGGGTGCTTGTGCGGCGCCTAAAGCTTTGCCATCATCGTGTGGGTCGGCTTCTCGATGAGAACGAATGTGAACGAAGGGGTCGCCTTGCCTCCGGTGGGTGAGGATCTCTTTGCGCCGCCGGGTTAGCAGTTAGATTTGCGAGGGCTTCCAAGATGCGAGCATTTTGTTCTCCTCGCAGTTGCATCTGCTGTTGCATCGCCTGCAACAACTGGAGGATGGCTGCATTAGTATCAGTCATTGGTCACCACGCAGGGTATAGCTGTTGAATGTTGAAGTGAGAAGAGGGGGAGGCAAGTAGAGAGGGGGGCGAGTGGAGCATGTTACCTGGGCGAGTGGAGGCTTGGATGGAGTGTGCTGGGCGAGTGGGAGATGTGCAAGTGGCGAGTGGAGGAAGGTGCTTGGGCGAGTGGAGCATTGCCAGGCGAGTGGAGGAAGGTGTTTGGGCGAGTGCATGTATGGAGCTTGGCGAGTGCATGTTGTGGGCTGCCGAGCGGAGGTGCCAAGTAGTCCAGGGGCGAGTGGAGGTTGATAGAGGGGCGAGTGCACCTAGTGTGAGGGGGAAAAGTGTTTGCCGAGTGGAGCAAGAGGGGGGGCTGCCTAGTGTGGGTTGCCGAGTGGAGCATAGGGGAAGGGGCGAGTGGGAGCTTGCCAAGTGGTGTGTTGGCGTGTGCATGCAAGGTGGTGTGCGAGTGCATGCATGAGCCTCTCCCCCCCCCCCCCCCATCTCTCCTATTTTATGTGTTTCCTATAAATACCCCCCCCCCCCCCCCCCCCCAAGACTACTAGAGGTTAATGCGAAGAGAGAGAAGAGGAGAGAACTAGTAGAGAGCTAGTGAGCGGTTGAGAGAGAGTGGGAGTGTGCCTACACCCCAATAGAGTCCAACCCCAACCCGTACCTCAGCGAGAGGTGGAGAGTGCACTGTGAGGTGGAGAGTGCAGGGTTGAGTGTGTTGTGAAGTGGAGAGTGCAGGGTTGAGTGTGTTGTGAAGTGGAGAGTGCTTTGACAAGCTCAACTGCACTGAGTGGAGAAGCGGACCATGTCCGCGACCAAGTTTTTTATATATATCTCAGATGTTGTGAATCAAGGTGTATGCACCTTGTATTCAGCTTGTCTATTTGTAATCAACTGTTTGCCTAGTATAAAGAATTTATTTCATCTCTGTTCATCGTTGGTTCCTTGTACATGGTAGCATACGAAAATTTAACATGGTATCAGAGGGAGGTTGGTGAAGCGTAGTGCGCTATCGAGGTTCAAGGTTGTCAACCAAGATGGACGGCGGAGGAGGTTATGCGAGAGGACTAGGCATTGAGATGCTCACCCAGACCAACTACAAGAAGTGGAAGTCATGCATGGAGAGTTACCTGCTTGGAGAGGACCTATGGGAGGTCGTTGGAGGAGAAGAGCGGGCAGAAATTTTTCCAATCGATGACAATGGTCCAGCTGTGAGAGCTTGGAGGAAGACCAACGCCAAGGCGGAGTTCACCTTGAAAAGAGCTATCTCTCCTGACTTGTTCGATCACATCATGGGGTGCAAGTCAGCGTCAGAGATCTGGAGTGCCCTTGATGTGCTATTCAACAAGAAGAATGTAGCTCGGCTACAGTTCCTGGAGAATGAGTTGGCGCGGTCCACTCAGGGAGAGTTGTCGATATCCACCTTCTTCTTGAAGGTGAAGAACCTGTGTGCAGAGATCTCGGCCTTGGATCCTGACGAGCCGATCTCAGAGGCGAAGCTGAAGAGACACATACTGATGCGGAGCAGAGAAGATGACGAGTTTTGGGCCCATTCGGGGCTGATTTGGCGACTTACCATATATGGCGTGCCCGGATCGACGATCGGACTCCGCAGATGTGTTCGGATTCGCGTTGCGAATCAATTTGATATATTGGTTTATGTATTTGGACTTATTATTGTTTTATTTTAGGCGTTTTCCATCCGGCCAATCATAGTCGTTGATTGGGATGCCCTAGTTTTGGTTTTAATTATAAATAGGCTCTTAGGGGGGCTGATTTGAGGCATTGCAGAATTTGGAGACAGAATTTTCGGATCTCTGCGATCATCCACCGGTGCCGACGCCGTGGAACCCTAGGTGACGACTCCTAGGTGGTTTTCTTCCCCCCCAAGGTACCCCCTATCCATCCCCTTCTTCTTCCACCTCCGAAGCCCTCATCCGCAGAAACACTGTTCACGTGTGAACTGTTCACAGCCACACTGTTCACGCGCGCACTGTTCACAGCCGCACTGTTCACCCGCGCACTGTTCACCCGCAACATTGTTCACCCGCAACATTGTTCATCCGCCAGCCCCTCTACCAACCCCCATAGCCACCTC
Organism: Dactylorhiza incarnata; assembly: GCA_033032865.1. NCBI lineage: Eukaryota > Viridiplantae > Streptophyta > Magnoliopsida > Asparagales > Orchidaceae > Dactylorhiza > Dactylorhiza incarnata. The sequence continues at coordinate 5,639,173 of JAWHQI010000085.1, forward strand.
CTCCGAATCCGCCACCCCAAGCCGACGCCTCCCTCCTCTTCGTGGATCCACTTCTAAATAGCCTAAAAACGCTAGATTAGTCCAGATCTAGAGTTTCGCCTCCCGATCCGTCATTTCCACCATCATACGCCCTCCCGCACCCCGGATCCGCTATCACACATCGGATCCATCCATTCCCCACCCGGATCGATCTCCTAGTGGCCGGATCTTTCCATTTCCTGACCGATCTCCTTATTTTCCGCCAAGGACAGCCACCGTCATCATTTCCACGCCTTCGGTTACACCTCGGATCGTCGCTCACGCATCTCCGGCTTCGAATTCTTCAGTGCCTTGGTCAGCTCACTACTTTGGTGAGTCACTTATTGTATTTGGACGATTATTTTCAGCAGTTATTTATTGGGTTGGACATTTTATATTTGTTTGGAGAAACATCATCGTAGAATATTGCTCTAGATTATTATTGTGATTTACAGGGTTTATTCGCCGCGCGTTCTTGCTTTGGCCCTCCACGCGGAGGAAAGCCTAAGCTTGTTTGCCCTAATAAATTATTCTGCCTTACTGTGAATTAACTGCGTGGGATGTTTAAATTTATTATCTAATTTGTGACTAATCCGTCGGGCTTTGCATAACATGTAGGGTTAAGTAATGGTTTATCCGTCGCCTATAGATTCGTCCTGCGTCAATTGGTATCAGAGCGAGGTTACGCGCACTTTTCGATACGCAGTCGTAGAGTCTATAGGTTTTTCATTATGTCTAGGTGTCACAATTATTCCTCTCCTCACTTTGGAGGTCTCGAGTCCACTTGCACCAGCCCTCATAGATCCCCTTCAGGGAGACCCTCACGACACCACGATGATTATTCGCGATCGCAATACACCACTTTTAGAAATCGTGTTGACCCACCGACACGACCCCACTATGCTAGAGACGATCAATATGATGATTGTCGTCGTTCTTATCCGTACACGCGAGCTGATCGTGTTGATCCTTCGACACGACTCGGTTACCTTAGGAATGATTATTATGAGGATCGTCGTTTCGAGAGAGATCTTGAGAGTTAGTTTCGTACTGTTGCCCCTTCCTTTGACGGCTCATCGAGTCCCGAGTCTTTCAGTTATTGGCTCGTGGATATGGAGTATTATCTTGATCATTTTGAGTTATTCGGTGAGCGTCGCGTCAAGTTTGCGAAACTTAAACTTTTAAATCAGGCGAGGGCAGATTGGTCTAGCGTTGAGAAGACACGCGAGCGAGACCGTCTACATCGCGTCACTAGTTGGGTGGACATGAAGCGTACATTGTGTCAGAGGTATCTGCCTTCGTCGTATCGGAGTCGCTTGCTCGACCAATTATTTTCCCTTCAGCAAGGATCCATGTCGTCGCTGAGTACAGGGATCGCTTTGATGAGTTGGTTGTGAGGAGCGATATCCGAGAGGACCCAGCCATGAGCTCTTGCAGATTTCGGTCTGGCCTTCGACCAGACATTCGTGCTGAGGTAGTTTATCATAGCTCGAAGTCCCTCGAGCAGACGTATCAGCTTGCCCTTCGTTACGAACAGTCTTTAAGATCCGCAAGAGCTGGTCGGTTGGATCCTCACTTTGACCTTTGCAGTACGAGCTCCTCCCACACCGAGGACACCACTTTGCCTATCATTGTTCCATCAGACATGACTGAAGTAATACCTGATGCGGATTGTTCTCACACCAGCGAGGTGCTTAGCCCAGTGCGTGACTTATCTCTAGTTTCTGACCCGTCTCTTGTGACCCCGACTGAGAGCGAACCTGAGCGGCCTATTGAATCTGTAGTGTTGTGTCCTTCACCCACACCTCTTTCTCTGCCATCCACCGGGTTAGTTAGCACCCCGACCACAGACCCACTTCCTGACACCGCACATACGGATCCATTCTTGAGTGTAGGTCTATGTCACTCTCCCCTTGTCATTACCCTGAGTCACATCACGATCGAGAGACCAGAGTCTGGTGTTGATCTCGTAGTGTCTGTTTCATCCATTCACGGGGACACTGTCCCTTACGATGGTACTCATCTGGAGGACCATGATCCAAGTGACGAGTTCTACGACGAGCCCCCAGTTGAGCCTCCGGATGATCCGCCACATCCTGATGAGCATGGGATTCAGGTGAGCCCCGCATGTATGAGTATCGATTTATGGAAGCCTCTTCCATTATCGTCCTTGACCCCGCCCCAGGGGATGGATATTATGAGGAGCATCCAATATTTAAGGCACCACCTGCTGACACATCGCACTCTTGCTGAGTTTTGGGATGCACCACATGCTGACCCACCAGACGAGCTCTTTCTTTTCGGGGACACTCGCTACACTATAGAGCCACGTCTTCTGGTCGGTGCACATGATTTTCACTTAGGCGGTCGTCGCATTCGCGATGACTTTTCTTACACACCTCCTGGTGAGCCCCCTGATGCGTCATGTTCCCTGAGAGACACTTGGATCTTTATGAGCTCGTATTTGAGTATAGTTGTCTCTCATGATCATCTGAGCACTCGTCACACACGAGATGAGTTTTTCTATATTCCTCCGAGAGAGCCTCCTGGTAGGCCACCTCCTTTGGTAGATTTGCAAGTGGTTATTAGTCTTTCCCGTAGCGAGTATGTTGTGTCCGTCGTGTATCATTTACATCATTTGCATGAGTCTGTTGTGTTGTCTGTTTCTCGTTTGCATGTGTGTCATGAGTTGGTCCGACAAATAATCCATATTGGTAATAAATCATGTAAATCACATGCGGATGTTCACTGGCAAGTGCAGGTATTTCATGAAGGCGAGCAGGTGATGGTGAGAATCTGCGTTGTGAGGCTCCGTGCGAGGCTTGCTAAAAGCTTGAGCGTTAGGCGAATGGATCCCTATATCATGAGACGGATCGAAGCAAACATCTACGATCTTGATATCCCTGCAAGTATGGGTATCCACCTAGTATTTAGTGTTGAAGATATGACGTCGTACAACGAGCCTCGCGAGTATGTGGACGCAAGCAGTGGGGACTTCCAGCCGCCCACACCTCCACTCTCGTTGCCTTACCACCCGCATAGCCCACCCACGTCTGATGGCCACCACTACTCGCCCACTTCTGACACCCACCCACCTGGGGACTCGTCTTCTTTGGTTCTACCTACGGCGCCACCGATCGCACCGGGATCCACCACTCGTGAGTTGAGCGTTGAGAGCTTCATGGAGACCAGATTCCACCAGTGCATTCCTACTACATACGTTGGTGACACCTGGGTACTTGCAGCAGAGCGTGATCGATTCACCCCTGGACTTCGACTTCAGTACGGTTGTCTCCATTTACCGGAGATGACAACTTTTCAGTCGGGGAGAGTCGATCGACGAGGCCACTTTTCAGCGACGACACTTGGACGACCTCTGGCGGACATCTTCGAGTTGTACCTGGCATTCATCGAGAGAATTCCGATCCCAATTCATCGGGAGATGAATTCTTTCAAGCCGGGGAGATTGATGCGGAGCAGAGAAGATGACGAGTTTTGGGCCCATTCGGGGCTAATTTGGCGACTTACCATATATGGCGTGCCCGGATCGACGATCGGACTCCGCAGATGTGTTCGGATTCGCGTTGCGAATCAATTTGATATATTGGTTTATGTATTTGGACTTATTATTGTTTTATTTTAGGCGTTTTCCATCCGGCCAATCATGGTCGTTGATTGGGATGCCCTAGTTTTGGTTTTAATTATAAATAGGCTCTTAGGGGGGCTGATTTGAGGCATTGCAGAATTTGGAGACAGAATTTTCGGATCTCTGCGATCATCCACCGGTGCCGACGCCGTGGAACCCTAGGTGACGACTCCTAGGTGGTTTTCTTCCTCCCCAAGGTACCCCCTATCCATCCCCTTCTTCTTCCACCTCTGAAGCCCTCATTCGCAGAAACACTGTTCACGTTTGAACTGTTCACAGCCGCACTGTTTACGCGCGCATTGTTCACAGCCGCACTGTTCACCAGCAACACTGTTCACCCGCAACACTGTTCATCCGCCAGCCCCTCTACCAACCCCCATAGCCACCTCCTCCGAATCCGCCACCCCAAGCCGCCGCCTCCCTCCTCTCCGTGGATCCACTTCTAAATAGCCTAAAAACGCTAGATCAGTCCAGATCTAGAGTTTCGCCTCCCGATCCGTCATTTTCACCATCATACGCCCTCCCGCACCCCGGATCCGCTATCACACATCGGATCCATCCATTCCCCACCCGGATCGATCTCCTAGTGGCCGGATCTTTCCATTTCCGGACCGATCTCCTTATTTTCCGCCAAGGACAGCCACCGTCATCATTTCCACGCCTTCGGTTACACCTCGGATCGTCGCTCACGCATCTCCGGCTTCGAATTCTTCAGTGCCTTGGTCAGCTCACTACTTTGGTGAGTCACTTATTGTATTTGGACGATTATTTTCAGCAGTTATTTATTGGGTTGGACATTTTATATTTGTTTGGAGAAACATCATCGTAGAATATTGCTCTAGATTATTATTGTGATTTACAGGGTTTATTCGCCGCGCGCTCTTGCTTTGGCCCTCCACGTGGAGGAAAGCCTAAGCTTGTTTGCCCTAATAAATTATTCTGCCTTACTGTGAATTAACTGCGTGGGATGTTTAAATTTATTATCTAATTTGTGACTAATCCGTCGGGCTTTGCATAACATGTAGGGTTAGATAATGGTTTATCCGTCGCCTATAGATTCGTCCTGTGTCACATACTCCAAGGTCTGCGGAAGGAGTATGTTCCGTTTATCACGTCTGTGCAAGGATGGGCTACTCAGCCCACCTTACTGGAGCTAGAGAACCTGACGTCGTCACAGGAGAGCTTGGCAAAGCAGATGGCAGGAGTGTCTATCTCAGGGGGAGATAGCGAGGCGTTGTTCTCAGGCAAGAAGAAGCCTTGGGACAAGAAGAAGAAGAACTCCGGAGATGGACCTTCAACGTCCTCTTAGGGAGTTAAGGAGAACTTCCTCCCCCCATATGACCAGAGGGGGAGACCCCTCTGCTTTGCCTGCAAGAAGTACGGGCACATGGCAAAGGAGTGTCGGTCTAATCTCAAGGCCGGTCATGTTGCTGAGAGAGGTGGAGACCATCAGAGAGGTGGAAGAAGAGGTGGAGGAAGAGGTGAAGGTCACCAAGGTGGTGAAGGCGGAGACAACTGCTTTTTGGCTGAGATGACGACAACGTCGGTCGATGCCTTAGCCTCCGTCAGCTTTGAGAACGACTGGATAGTGGACTTCGGTTGCGGGCACCATCTCACTGGAGATGTGTCTAAGTTTGCCTCCTTGAAGGCATATGGTGGAACTGATGCTATCATCACGGCGGATGATACGGTGCATCCAGTTGAGAAGGAAGGGATGGTATCCCTGAGAAGTGAAGAGAAGCCCGTGACACTGAAGAGTGTGTATCACGTGCCGGGCATGAAGAAGAGCCTCTTCTCGGTTGCGAATGCAGTGGATGCAGGATACCACGTGCTGTTCGGACCGAAGGAGGTGAAGTTCCTGAAGAACCTGTCTTCAGTTGATGTTGATGTCACGCTCACAGGGAGAAGGGTGAAGGACTTGTACGTTCTTTCTGCAAGTGCCTATGTGGACAAGCTGAAGACAAATGACAGCGCATCGATCTGGCATGAGAGGCTAGGTCACGTAGGGATGGATAAGTTGAAGATGATAGCGACGAAGGGTCTGGTGTCTGGCCTGCCCAATCTCTCCTCTTGCGGCGACGGCCATGTGTGTGAGGGCTGTCAGTTTGGAAAGTCACGTCGACTTCCATTTGACAAGTCGGAGACCAGGTGTAAGACACCTCTTGAGTGCGTACATGCTGATGTGATGGGGTCGTACGCCACCCTGACCTATGGAGGAAACAAGTATGTGCTTGTCTTGGTGGATGACTACACCCGCTACACGTGGGTTTACTTCATGAGGGAGAAGGCGGAGGTGTTTGAGAAGTTCCAGGAGTGGAAGGAACTAGTGGAGGGGAGGTTGAACCTAAGGGTGAAGAAGTTTAGAAGTGATAATGGGGGGGGAGTTTACCTCTAATGCTTTTAACTCTTTCTGCATGAAGTTCGGCATCCAGCGAGAGCTCTCCTGCGCCCACACCCCTCAACAAAATGGGGTCGCAGAGAGGAAGATCCGTCATCTGGTGAAGACAACCAGGAGTTGGCTACATGCCAAGGGGATTCCCAAAGCCTTATGGGCGGAGGGAATGGCATGTGCTACCCATGTGATCAACCGGCTACCTCTGAGTCCCAACAGGATGGTGTCTCCACACCAACTCATGTTCGGGGAGAAGCCAGATGTGAGTCACATGAGGGTGTTTGCCTTTACCTGCTTCGTGCACGTTCCAGAGGCTGAGAGAACTAAGTTGGAGCTGAAAGCGAGGAAGTGTGTCTTCATCGGCTACGACGAGAGGAAGAAGGGATGGAAGTGCATGAACCCGCAGACCCACAAGTTCGTCGTCTCGCGCGACGTTGTGTTTGACGAACTGATCTCGTATCAGGGAGTCTCTTCTGTGGTGCTGCCAGAGAGTGGAAAATCAAGCAGGGAAGAAGAGAGAGTCACTGAGGACTCTATGGTGGAGTTGGAGGTATCTCCAAGTGCCCCATCGCCATCTGGCTCAGGTGGAGCTTCAAGCTCTAGAAGCAGGGGGAGCGCTGCTTCAAGAGAAGTTGAAGGAGGAGCTGGAGAGGGGGAATCTACCGGAGCGGTAGAAAGTGGCCAAGCCTTGAGGAGGTCGAAGCGGACCATCGTCCCGCCTGCTCGCTATAAGGAGGGGAACTTCGTGAGTTTGGTCTCTTGCTTCTTCGCAGGACCACTCGACGAGAGGGAACCTGCCCGCTTTGAAGATGTTGTTGGCACCAAGGAGTGAGACGTGGCCATGGATGAGGAGATAGAGGCCCTGAAGAAGGATGAGACATGGGACCTTGTTCCCATGGTGGAGGGCATCAAGCCTGTCACCTGCAAGTGGGTGTATAAGGTGAAGAAGAGAGCTGATGGAGAAGTGGAGCGGTACAAGGCTAGGCTTGTCACTCGAGGTTTCTCACAAACCTATGGAGAGGACTATGAGGAGACCTTCAGTCCTGTGGCGAAGATGACGTCGGTGAGGACGGTCATTGCCCTAGCAGCGTGCAGAGGGTGGAAGTTGTGGCAGTTTGATGTGAAGAATGCATTCCTATATGGAGAGATTGACAAGGATATATTCATGGTGCAACCACCTGGATACGTGTCCAAGTCTCAACCGCGTCATGTCTGCAAGCTGAAGAAGGCCCTCTATGGGTTGAAACAGGCGCCGAGAGCCTGGTATGGAAAGATTGCAGAGTATCTGCAGTTCTGTGGTTACGATGTCTCAAACTCAGACTCTAGCATGTTTGTGAAGAAGAGTGGAGATCTTCACGTGTTGGTGTTGTTGTACGTCGACGACATGATCGTGACTGGGAACAACGGTGAAGAGGTCGCGACGCTGAGACAGCAGTTAGCCATCCGGTTGGAGATGAAGGATCTTGGAGAACTGCACCATTTCCTTGGACTTCAAGTGGAGAAGAGAAGTGGCGGGCTGCTCGTGACCCAGAAGGCTTATGCCGAGAAGATCGTCGAGAGATTCGGCATGAAGGAAGGGAAGAGCAACTCCGTTCCACTGGAGGTTGGGCTGAAGCTTCGGAAGGAATAAGGGAGGATTCTTCCTGATCCGAAGATCTTCCGGGCACTGGTGGGGAGCCTTATCTATCTGACCATCACAAGGCCGGACATCGCCTTTGCTGTCGGCCGAGTGAGTCGGTACATGCAGGAGCCGTGGAAGCCTCATCTGGAGGCAGCCAAGGGGATACTGAAGTATGTGAAGGGGACCCTTGAGATGGGGTTGTTCTATGGAGGGATGACCAACTTCAAGCTGCATGGCTACACAGATGCAGATTACGCAGGTGACGCTGATGACCGCAAGTCGACATCAGGTTACGTGTTCATGTGTGGAATCACTGTCATCTCATGGTGCAGCAAGAAGCAGGACTCCATTTCCCTTTCCACCACTGAGGCTGAGTACAAGGCGTCGTCCTTAGCAGCTCAGGAGTGTGTCTGGCTGAGGAGGCTGGTGGAAGATGTGGAGACAACAAGAGTGCTCTGAAGCTGGCAACCAACCCAGTTTGTCACGCAAGGACGAAGCACATAGAGATCGAGCACCACTTCATCCGAGAGAAGGTGTTGGGTGGCTCGCTTGCGGTGGAGCACGTGCGAAGTGAAGAGAACCTGGCGGACATCTTCACAAAACCCCTATCTGCGGGGCCGTTCAAGAAGCTTCGCGCTTGCCTTGGAGTTGTCCCTGAAGCTCACTTCAAGGGGGAATGTTGAATGTTGAAGTGAGAAGAGGGGGAGGCAAGTAGAGAGGGGGGCGAGTGGAGCATGTTGCCTGGGCGAGTGGAGGCTTGGATGGAGTGTGCTGGGCGAGTGGGAGATGTGCAAGTGGCGAGTGGAAGAAGGTGCTTGGGCGAGTGGAGCATTGCCAGGCGAGTGGAGGAAGGTGTTTGGGCGAGTGCATGTATGGAGCTTGGCGAGTGCATGTTGTGGGCTGCCGAGCGGAGGTGCCAAGTAGTCCAGGGGCGAGTGGAGGTTGATAGAGGGGCGAGTGCACCTAGTGTGAGGGGGAAAAGTGTTTGCTGAGTGGAGCAAGAGGGGGGGCTGCCTAGTGTGGGTTGCCGAGTGGAGCATAGGGGGAAGGGGCGAGTGGGAGCTTGCCAAGTGGTGTGTTGGCGTGTGCATGCAAGGTGGTGCCGAGCGGAGGTGCCAAGTAGTCTGGCCTCGTCCCTCACCGACTCTCTTTTTAGCATTCTCAAGCCCAAGTAACCGACACTCCACAGTCTCCCCCCATCTCTATGTAATGTGGTTTTTGGAGGTACAATTTTTGTGCCAACACTTTTTTTTATTTTTATTTTAGGATCCGCATTTGTGGAGAATAGTTCCATATCTGAAAACTAGCCGTGCACACTTTATATAGATCCCATGTCTCTCCACCTTCAACCAATTGGTTTTAGATTGGATGTTTGGATTCTAACATTTTATTAGAATAGGCTAAACCTAAAGATCCATTTCATGTCACTCAATTAAAAAAATAATCCACATGGCCAAAGACCCTACATGTGGAGGGTGTGTATTAAGAATAGTCCGACATCGGGAAACCAACATAGTTTCGCGCACTTAATATAGATCTGGGAACTCTCCATCTCCACCCAGTTAATTTTGTGTTCGGTACTTGAATTCTAACAATAATAATTATTTTTATCTATCTACAAACATAATGTTATTGCTACTCATCTTCGAAATCGAACTTTAAACTTTATAAATCTTCGGATGTCTGAATGAAGGTTGGGAGGAACCTGGAAGAAGATGATTGAGGATTCAGAAGGCGAATCGAGGACAAAGCCGCCTTTGAGAAAAGACCAGCAGTCTCGCTTGATAATTGATGTGCCGATGCACTTCATCCCACCGTCACCAGTGCTTATTCTTGCTTTCAGAAGAGCAGAGTCTGTTGCTCCTCTTCTGATTTTTACCCAGCCTGTTGATAACCAATAAAAGGTCAGTGCAAGTCTTTCTTTACAATTTTCAGCTTTTGATGCTTAAATCAATCAATATTTAAGTTATTTTTTCTATGCATTGGATTATTATTATTAGACTATAATGAAAATTATAAGAAAAAAGTTAGGGTGCATTTGCCCCTTTTTAAACCTACAAACTAACTTTAGATTAAGCTATTATGCTAGTAATTAATTACGTTACATGCTAAAAGTTATATTTCAGATTCTCATAGAAACTAAGTCTACGATGTCAATTTAATTGCAATGGTAACAAAATTATGAGAAATGTTCAAGGGTAGCATATTAACGCTTAAAGCTTAACCTATTTACAATTTAATTGACTAGTTGATGCCTACGAAAGAAATTAGGGGTGAATTAGAATCTCCCATAAGGAAGTTGGTTCTTAACTGGACCATTGTTCAACCATTGGCCCGACAGTTACCTTGTTAGCTAAAATAGTGTTAAATACTACTTTAGAGATAAGAATTTATTAGTTAAAACTAATAATAAATTATGTTGGATAATAATTTTTGATATAGATATTTGACTCTGGGTCAGAGTAAATAGTCGAGTCCAAAAAAATAGTGTTTAAATGCTACATAGAAACATCTCAGATGGGTTTAGAAAACTAAATTGTGTTTAATTAATACTTAGAGACACCTCATGTTGAGTTTAAACGAAATCCGAGCGAGTGTAAATATAGCTTATTGCTTCTCAAGTTAGGGTTGACAACAGAACTTAGTGATCTTAGTTAACACTCACATCCACGTATATATAGTTGTCATTAGGATTGAAGATGAAATGTAAGTGGTTTTGGTTGATACTCAAGGTAGAGTGCATGTTGAAAAATGATCCGGTGACTCATAGGCAGTGGCTTGGTTAAGGGAATCCTCCATAGCCATAGCGAAAGCAAGTCTTCATGAGGGCAATTGTCATTTCTTATGGACCCGAACTTGGGTGATCTATCCATGACCATGATGAAACTTGGGTAAAACTAAGTAGAGGTCCAAACCGGCTGATGTTGAAGAATCGGCATATGAGTATTGGTTAGTGGTGAAATGCATCTTTAAAAGGAACCTCTTTATGATTACCTATAAGTGCAAGGGGTCGAGTTATTGATGTGAGATGGATCCATAGATAAGGGGGGTCCAATTATAATTTAGAAAGGATTCATGTGTGTATTTCACATAAACGTGAAATCAAAGTAGGTGATAAAGTAGTCGGGTCATATTATGTAGTTACAAATCTAGATATCTCTTTTTTATTCCGTCGAAAGTCAATTTTACGTTATATACGCTTATAAGCTCTCCCTCTATACCCTGCGGTAATGATATCTCTGACAGTACGACATTTACCATAACGATGCGTTTAAATAATGCTTAGAAACATCTCAGTTGAGTTAAAAATAAATTCGGGTGAGTTTAAGTATGACTTATTGCTTCTCAAATTAGGGTTGACGACAGAACATAGTGGTTTTGGTTGATACTCAAGGCCGTGTGCATGTCGAAGAATGATCCGGTGACTCGTAGATAGTGGCTTGGTTAAGGGAATCCTCCATAGCCATAGCGAAAACAACTCTTCATAAGGTCGATTGTCATTTCTTATGAACTCGAACCTGGGTGATCTATTAATGACCATGATGAAGCTTGGGTGAAACTAAGTGGAGGTCCAAACCGTCTGTTGTTGAAGAATCAGCTGATGAGTAGTGGTTAGTGGTGAAATGCATCTTTTAAAAAGAACTTTATGACTACCTATAAGTGCAAGGGGTCGAGTTATTGATGTGAGATGGATCCATAGATAAGGGGGTTCCAATTATAATTTAGAAAGGATTCATGTATATATTTCATAGAAACTTGAAATCAAAGTCGGTAATAAAGTAGCAGAGTAGTAGAAACATGAACTCGAACCCTAAAAAGAGAAGCCTCGTGCACAAAGCATCCCCGGGCAGCGAGGGCCCACGAAAGGGTCCCACTCCCACCACAAGGGTGAAATGTAGGCAAACAATACTTAGATACAACGGAATGCTATTTTGGAACGGCGAAATTTTTGGGAATGGAGCCATCCAGATTGCGGCGTATCGCAGTTTTGCTCTCAAAGAGCAAAATGCTCTGCATATCTTGCTTGAACCACACTACTCCTAGCTTAAAAGAATGGAAAAAAAAAAACAATGTACTCACATGAGAAGCTGTATCTGGTCACCGCGGTGAGGTTAACCAGCACAAAAGACGGAGACCAGCTCCCTGATTCCGTCTCGGGAAAGCCAGGTTTCTCGTCCTTTATAACTCCACCGTTGTATAATGGAGCCTCCGGGTGTTGCTTGCACTGTAATTTTAGTTAAATTTGTAATTACTAAAAAAAACAATAGATTGAAGGGCGACAAATAAGAAATTAATGGGTTTATAAATATCTAATTTATAATTAGATATTAGTTGGATTTGTAATTACTAAGAAACAATCGATTTTAAAGGCAGGCCAAGTATGGCTATGTGCACACATAAAATTAGCTAAAAATCATATTATTTTCATACTTTTTTTAATGTCAAAAAGCCTTATGCACAGTCAGCGGTTCTCGGCGTTTGTTCTCTGGCCGACAAGCATCCTGCCGGCCCTCCCAATCCGCAGGAAGAGGAAGCTTACGGCCTCATTTACTCACGCCGACGAACCCTCTCATGCTCCAGAGTTCCTCTCGCCGACGAGCCCGTGCATCTCCTTCCTAACGCCGGTGACTCCTCCCCTTTGTGCTCACGCCGACGACCCCTCTCCTCCAGAGCTATATGATTCTTGACCGGCTGCATTTTTTAGGATTTAAGGGTAATTGGCCGGCTGTTTGCTGGAAAAAATTTCATCTCTTATATTAAGTCAACTATGGATTTCATCTTCATCCTGGAGGCTGTTTGCTTGATAGGAAACAGAGCAAAAATTGACCGGCTATTTGCTTGATACAAAACAGAGGAAAAATTTGGAGAAGATGATGATTTGTTGCGGCAGATTCCGTTTTGCGGGGAATGGACTCAGAAGTCAAAAAGGTTTGCGAGCTCTACATGTAAGTTTAAGAACAAGCAAGAAAAATATGTCGGAATTGGAAGTTAAAATTGCGAGTGATTAATGTCTCAGAGAAGATTTCTGGTGGGAGGGAAGTAGAAGGCAAAAAAGAAAGTTTTTATTTTGTGTGCACAAATAGATTTTGGTTGCAAATAAAATTTAGTCGTGTGCACATGACATTTAGGTGCACATAGCCAAACTTAATATACTATATTATAAGTGAAAAACACTTTTGAGAGAGAGAGAGAGGGAGAGAGATTTCCTAGAAACAAAATTGGAGAAAAATAAATTTAATTTACTTTATAATTGTGGTAAATGTTTGACATTAATTTGCATTCCCTCTGACTCTCTGAGCCTTAAAACAAAATTGGAGAAAAATAAATTTAATTTACTTTATAATTGTACGGTAAATGTTTGATTGAATCAACATTAAAAAAAAAAGGAATCATCAATAAAGTGAATTGGTAATTTAGTATTTCAATTTAATTCTTTTATTTTATTAAAAAAATTAAATTAACCCCAATAAATGAATAATAAACAAAAATTGTATATTTTTGTGTATTAGAGAATTTATTTCTCAATTCTACTTAGAAATCGCAAGCATTTATTTAGGTGGAATTGGCAGAAAAAGTAACAGTGGCTAGGCATCTTACCTCAGTGTATGCAGAATAATCATACCGAGTTCCCTCTGAGTTAGACAACACAAAACAAGCCATCATTCCTTCGGTAACTTTTCAAAAATATTAGTTAGTTAAAGCTCTCTTATTTGCTACGGTGAGTTTGATCAAAACTGTCATTATCATAAAATGTTTGTTTGGCAAGACAGATTATGAAAATAAACTAGCTTTGAGCATAAAATGCATGAATTTTTTTAGGTGAGATCAGGCGTTCATGAAAGACTTACGGTTCATGACCTCAATGTTCACCACCGCCCCAAATGAAGCCTAACAAAGCCTAAGGCTCAGGCTCAGTTTGGGGGTACTTATTTTCACCGGTCGAGCGATCATGACCGCATGAACCGGATCTTAATTAAGGTCTGGTTTATGCGGTCGTGACCGCTTGACCGGTGAAAATAAGTCCCCCCAAACGAAGCCTTAGTTTGGTGCGGCCGTGAACGCGGTGGTTATGAGCGGTCGTTCCAAACATACATTCTTTGGCGTTGGCGTTCTCAGAAACGCCGCACCAAACAGAGCATAAAAGTTCTAGAGAGAAGATGAGAGAGGAAAGAGAGAGAGAACTCACCATAGTCGGCGGGAGGAGCTACTGCAAGGTTTGAAGCAGTGAAAGCACACTGCAAAATCGTAGAAAAGAGGAGAGAGAACCTCATGGGCAAAAAACCTCTCATTCTCCTCTTCCAGAATATAGAGGAATGTCGATTGATCTTATAGTGAGAGAGAGAGTGAGAGAGAGAGAGAGAGAGAGAGAGATGAGGAGGAGCCTGAATGTCGGAGGAGCCTGAGAATGTCGTCGGAGGAAGAAAGCGGTGACGGAAAAAACAGAGGGAAGAAGTCACAAGTATCCCATTTCATTATATAAAATACAGACGCGCCATATCTTGACAGAGAGTCACATGCGAGCTCTTCATGGATATAATACGGCTTTTTCCCGAGAGCTTTCATGCGGGTAGCGGTGGGGTTAACCACTGACGGTCTGTTACTTTGGGTGGCCGGTGAGCGGCGACTCCGGCGGGACCTCCGGGGTCCTGCCGGAACGGCACGGCGGCACGGAGATACATTCACGCGAAGCAGCAGCACCGGCTCACGCTTCAGCTGCGGGCCCCATCTACAATAATAATAATAATAATAATATTTTGTTCTAGGCAAATCACATATGTACAAAAGAGCGCTGTTTAACACATTAAACAAAAGAGCGTTGTTTAAAAGCAGAACCGATTTGGCTATTTGCACACTAAAAAAAATAAACATAAATCTTGTTAGTTTCTTTTCATAGGATTAATACGTTTAGGCGCATGCCGTTCATCGCTCGTTTTTCTTCGTCCCGACCTTTCTACGACGCGAAGTTGAGGACCGTCCATCTCGTTGAGCGACCTCTATTGCAGCCTGCGACGATGGGGAGGACCTTGGAGAAGGAGATGTATGCGCCTAGGTGGCGATGTGGCCGACGGCGTGCCTGATTTCAATTGCTTACGCATCACCTTTGTCAATGCCCAGTTCAACCACCACCGACTACTTCGCGCACGGCGCTGTTGCACGCGCCCTTCTTGGAGCTGTTAGAAAAGGTCAACTCCGGCCCTCGTGTGACTCAAATCATCTCTGCTGGCCTGATGAGCTTCTATGTCGACGCCGGCAAGAAAGTCAGCATCCCCGTCGCCAGCTTTTGGGCAGCGAGAGCCTGCGGCTTGATGGGCTATCTCCATTTCAAAACGCTGGTCGAAATGGCCGTAGACGACAGCCAATTTCGTCGTCTTCCTCCTCTTTTTATTGTGTGCACTAAAAAATGAGTTGCAAATAAAATTGTGATGTGCCTAAAGCCAAGTTTGATGTGCCCCTAACAATGCTCTTAAAAATAGGCATAATTATTATTTCAGCCCCAAAAATTTGCACTTTTGGAAATCAGTCACAATACTTATTTTTTTAGAAGATTTCTGTGCATCTGCTTTGCTAAAAAGCTGAAATTAGTCCCTTACAACATTAAAATTTAAGAAAATTTTAAGAAATTTAAGAAGCATTAAAATTTAAGAAAATCTGCTCTGCGGAGGACTACACTCCCGCTAGAAATAATTTAGAGTTACAACAACAACAACACTCAAGCCTTTATCCCGTCATAATGGGGTTGGCTATATGGATCCTCTGTCGCCATTGTGTCCTCTTTAATCATAGGCTTCGTTTGAGGGGACTTATTTACACCGGTCAAGCGGTTACGACCGCATGAACCGGACCTTAATTTTGTAACAGTACTGGCTAGCCTGACCCGGGCCCCTAGCCCAGTACTGCCGGCACTGACGGCCCAGGCCCATTCTGGGACGGCCTGACCAAGCCCATCCGGGTCACTGGCCTCGCCCTAGGACACTGTACCGCCGGTTCAGCCTGACCACAACTGGTCAACAACAAACCTGCAAAAGAAGTTCATTCAAACAGACCTCCTTTTGCAATAGAAGTTTTCGAAAAGCACATTTTTCTATCATTCTTTTGTCATCACTCCTCTTTTCTGTAAAGCCCTCTCAAACAGACCCTAAGTGTACCTACTTCTCAAAGTACAGGAATTGAAATCTTCTGAAAATAAGTATTATGAATTTATTATTTATGCCTAAAAAATATCTATTGGACTACCCGATCGTAAAAAACCTATTCCTGGGCTTGCATCGCTGGATCTGCTCTAAAGTTGGAGTAGCTGCTTTTTATTTGTTTGCGCTTTTTTGCTTCATTTTGGTGGTAGAAAAAAATTTCTGGATGTACACTTGTGTTTGTAACCCTCCAATTTAAAATTTTGGTGCCGTGGCGCACATTCTCACCGCTCTCATTCTCACCGCTTAATCAAACATAACATTTATGTACTATACGAACGGCCGGAGTCTTACATGCTAGAGATTTTAATAAATTAAATGAGCAAATAATGTTTTTAGTCTCACATCACCAATGCGGAGAGTTCGTCTTTGGTTTTATAAGGTTATTTGTCTTTGTTTTTGTCGTCGGGACGTTATAGTGATTGATTGTGAAGTTCCTAACGGAACACTATCATATTTTAAGTTTTCAATATTTATTTAAGTTGAGTTACTTTTTTTTTTAATGTGAAATTAAGTTCATTCACGCGCCTCCTTTCATCTAGAAGTTTATCGTCTTAGAAATTATTTAGGAATTGTTTTTATACGGGATTTGCTTTCTCAAGGATACCTCACGGCCTGTGCTTCGCTTATGCTCAACTATGCTAAGTTAAATCTCACGATTTTCTTGTTTTTTAAGGTGGCCTACAAATACGTTGCATAAGACCCAGGGGCGGATTCAGAGGGGGGCCCGAGGGACACGTGCACCCCCATTATTTTTCAAAATTGTTACTAGATTTGGATTCCTCTCGTCGAGACAATGAATTTTGACTACTTATATGTCAAAAACGGTGGCCAAATGAGGAAGAAACGGCTCCGATAAGATGGAAGCGTTCTCACGTCACGTAACTAGTTTGTTTTGGGACAAATATTGGCTATTCGTGGACCAAAGCTGGCTATTTGCAGACCAAAGTTGGCTATTCGCAGACCAAAGTTGGCTATTCGCAAACCAAGTTCAGCTATGTGCACCCCCAAAATTAATTTCACCATGTGACTCACGACTCTCCTACTCACCCCGCTAGCATTTGTGTTTTAAAATTTTTTATGCACCCCCATTTATAATCTTCTGGATCCGCCAATGATAAGACCATCCATTTTAGAACTACTCCAATCCAGTCCTACTTTAAATTGTAGAGTTCATTGCTCAAACTACACTTACCTTCGTCGAACCACTGTCATCAAATTCGAGATATTACAAGCCGATTAACAAATATTCAAGTGTGCATAAAAAAATCCCAATTTGGGTAAAAATCACAGAACTAACAGTGATTTACAGTTCTCCCTTGACCAATAGAAGGAGAAATGTGAATCAATGTGCTTAGTCTTTTAGTTCGTAGTTATTCTTCTTCTCTTTGAAGAATCTGCGCTGACTTTCCCACAAAAGTGCGAATAGCTAATCTCCATGTAGTAGAGAGCATGCCTATGCGCTCGTCAACAAAAGTGCGAATAGCTAAAACTGCGGTGCTGACAACAACGCCCTTAATATACTTTTGAGTAAAATTCTGACCGACCACTTGGCCTGAAACCAGTGATGCTGCACAATTTGTCTCTCCTGACCGAATAACCTCGCGTATTTGTATTGGCCGGGGACGCCAACGGCGCAGCGCGCACCCAAAAATAAAGCGCAAAAGTTACGACCGTTTGTGCTTGCGGTAGCTTTTTGGGCACGGGAGTCTCATGCGGCCGTTAATTTTTTTTCTATATTAATTAATTCGCGTTTAATTAATACTCTCCCACATTCCCCCCACTTCTCTCTCTACTCTCTTACTTACTCTCGTACACACTTCCCGAGTTCGATCCCAGCTGGCTTCCTTCCCATCGAAGCCAACCCCATGGATCTCATCGCACGTCAGCATCTCCAACATCCACCGTCCATCTCAATCTCCATCCCTGGACGTGCGTACGGTGTCGCCAGCCTGTAACGCCGTACAAGATCGCTGCATAAAACGCAGCAGCTTCGCCACCCCACCATCTCCATTCCCTGATACTTCCCCATGTCGAGGAGATTCCTAATTCCGCCGCCGTCGCCGCCGCCGCCGCAGCTTCCCGCAACCCGGTTTTATTCGAGCATGAGCTTTCCCATCGTCTCCATCGCCGTTTTAGGAATTCTAACCACCGCCATCTTCCTCCTCGCCTACTACATCTTCGTCATCAAGTGCTGCCTCAACCGGCGCCGCTCCGACCTCCTCGTCCGCCACCTCTCTCCTTCCCTCCCGCCGGCCGAATCCGGTGGTCTCGACGCCTCCGCAATCCGCGCCATCCCCACCTTCCGCTACTCCCGCTCCCCTCCCGCCGCGGCCTCCGTCGAATGCGCCGTCTGCTTGTCGGAGTTCAGCGGCGGTGAGCCGCTCCGCCTCCTCCCCGGATGCGCCCACGCCTTCCACATCGACTGCATTGACGCGTGGCTCCAGTCTAACGCCAGCTGCCCCCTGTGCCGGACCCACATCACCTACTCGTTTCCGCCTCCGCCGGATCGCCGCCGCGTGCCTAGTCAAAGCCCCGCTGCAGAAATGGGACAAGTGGCGCCGACGGATCGGAGGAGGAAGCTGGGGTACGTGGTGAGCATGGGAGATGAGTGGATCGAGTTTAGTAGAGAGAAGGACGAGGTGTTCGACGCGCAGCCGTTGAGGCGGTCGGTGTCGATGGATTCCTCCTTCCATCGCCGGCTGTACGTTTCCGTTCAGGACATTCTTCGTCGGAATCCGAACTCATTCTGTGAGGAGGGAAGCAGCGACGGCGGGGGAGGAGGAGGAGGCGGGGGAGGGGATAGAGTATGCGGAAGGGCGCGGCGGCGGCCTTTCTTCCCTTTCGGGTATGGCCGGAGCTGCCGGAGGGCGGTTCAGCCGGCGGAGGACATGCATGTTTAGACACATTACCATATATTAGGAAAACCGAGGGGAGAAGCAAATTGATAAATGATGGTTGATTTATTGAGGAATGTTATAAGCAGTACGATTTTTACTATTCGCAATTTGGAGAAGAACTCATACAGATTTTTTAGTTCTCTAATTTTTGGACTACGATTATAATGTATATTTTTAAAGAAATTTTGGGGTGCGAATAGCCATTTTATGACTGCTTATAACATCACTTTTTATTATTTATTAGTTTACAATACGAGCAAGTTTTGTTAAACAGGGGAGGGGTAGATCAAAAAAAACTTGGAATGAAACTATAAAGGAAATACGTGATATACTTGGGCATTAGTGAGATTATGACTAAAGATAGGGCGTAATGACGACAAAGGATTCATATGGCCGACCCCATTATGGTGAGATGAAGGTTTCAGTGTTGTTGTTGTGTAATGGGAGCAAGTTTTGATGAGATTTTTTGGTACCCAAAAAATAAATTTTATTTTTGTTCGTCGTAATTTTTCTTTTGTAAACACTTCACTCGTCTTTGTGTAACTTTTCCGAGGTCTAATGACCTCTTTTGTCTAAAATTAAGAGCGATGTTAAACGCAGGCCAGTTTTGGCTATATGCAGGCTATACTTTTTTTAAAAAGAGCGATGTTAAATGCAGGCCAATTTTAGCTATACGCAGGCCACAGTTTTTAAAAAAAAAAAATCATTTTTCCTTTTAAAACTTCAGTAAAAATGAATTGAGTAGTTTAATTTTATGTGTTTTTTTTTTCCATGTAACCGTGTCCCCAAAGAGTTTACTCGTTTGTCCGAGTCCGATGTGTTTAAATTACAACTGGCCTAAAGCTATTCATGGGTATTTGCTACGGCGATGGCGACAATCGCGACTTCGTCGGCGATGTCGGCGATGGCGGCGATGACGGCGATGGCGATGATCGCGACGTCGTCAGCGATGGCGGCGTCCTCGACGCCGTCGGCAATGTTGGCGATGGCGGCGTCCGCGATGTCGTCCGCGATGGCGGCGTCCGCGATGTCGTCGGCGATGGCGGCGATGGCGACGATCGCGACGTCGTCGGCGATGTCGTCGATGGCGGCGACGTCGGCGACGGCGGCGATCTCTCTCCTCGCACGCATGATATTTTACTTACTTATTTTATGAAGGTTATTTTGCTTGGTGATTTATTTAGGAAAATATTAATTTAATTTTTGAATATAGTATGTAAATATGAAATTTGGCCTGCATGAATAATTTTTTGACCTGCATATAGCCAAAATCGGTCTGCATTTAACATTGCTCAAAATTAATACTCCCTACTTTTGAGCATTTTAAAAAAAAAAATCATTTTTAACCACCGAGCTCCTATGTTACGTTTGGTTTTTCAAGAGCAAAATGTTAAAATCACATCAAGTTTTGCTATTGAGAATCCAATTATATTAACACGTCAAAATATTTTATTTTCACATCGTCATGCTATGTCCACACCAAATATAAAAATAGTCATTCACACACAAAATTGTGTTCTTTTAACATTGTTCTTTTTCAATCACTAGGAGAGATTTCATTCAAAAGCATTGTTTTATCTTCATTTGCACCGGCCCAAATACGCTCTTAGGTGGATGCACAACTCGATGCAATATCAGAGCAAGAGACTAGAAGTTGAGAACTCGCGGTTTGAAAAAAGTTAACGGTACGAGATGCTCGAGAAAGACAGTATTCATGCAATCACGCGTCATTGCAGAAAGTCGATTGCGTCCATTATTTAGGCTCAATTTGAGAGAGTTGTTGCTGATAAAAAAATTGATGATCGAATAGAGTTGATGAAAAACAGTTGTTTTTGGAAAACAGAGTTTTGTTATAAAACTGTTTGGATGAAATGGAGTTTGCAGTGTTGTTTGTTAAGTTGTTTTGAAAAAAATTGTTTGAAAAAAATAGAATTTTGTTATGTATTTTTTTAATTAATTTAACATTTTTGTTCAATACCTGAAATAGGTTTAAAAATTGAAAATCAACCTTACATGACATACATAATAGAAGTTCAATGTTTTTCATATATTAAGTTACAATTCTTTTTATAAAACTTTTGGCGAACGGATCTATCGGCTGCATGCAAAGCGTTCGGTGTATCACCTACGTGATTGAAGATGTTATTAAGAGCAATGAATATTACCTTCTTGTCTCAAATTTTACAGCTTGATTGTTCCAACCTTCTTTATTGAAATATGTAGTCGGTCGATTCCCGAGTTCAATTTTGGTAATACATAGGTCGCAAAAGCATCATATCTCATATTGTTGATATCCCTCCATCATTTGGTTTTCTCATCTACACATTTTTTAAAAAATCTTAAACCAAAAAAAAAACATAACCCACAAGCACACAAACATCCACATACAACTACATACTCAAACAACTACGCGCACATAAACATTCTCGTACACACATAAACACACTCATACAAACACACATAAATACACTACATACTTATACAAAAACAAGTGCAAACGCAAATACAAATACATACACAAGTGTATACACAATCATATATACATGCAACAATTCCAACAATTTCATGAAAAAGAGATTCAAAAATGCCCCCATCAATTCCATTTTAATATAAGCAATTCCAAATCAGGAAGCTTTGCTAAGTCGAATGGGAGATCTGTAAATGTGAGATCGTGGAATATCAGTACCTGAGGTTGCATGAGTGTTGTTGCTACAGATCCGAAAATGTATGAGGAGGTCGCCGGCGGAATAGGGCGTCAAAAACGGAGAGAAGCGACGACAGAAGCTTGGTCGTCGTAGATCGTGTGCGGAGAAGAAACACAGGCGGAGGGGTGACTGTCGGAGATCGGGAGCAGAGAAGAAACCCCGGCGAAAGTCGTAGCCGCCAGAGATCGAGAGCGGAGAAGAGGGAGGAATCGGGATCGCGAGTTAGGGCGGAAGGCTTGCGTGAAGAGCGCAGCGCAGTCGAACTGGAGAAAAAATCCACGATTAAGGCTTTATTTGGCGCGGCGGTGGCGGGCGGAGAAGGCGGGAGCAAACGCTCCATTGGAACCGGAGGCCGGGAGCGGGGGTTCCAGCCGGCGATTTTTGCGCCGTTTCTCACGCACGGCGGGTGGAGACGCGGCAAACGCCGCCCGCGCTTCATTTGGTTACGCGCCTTGCGGCGGCGTTTGCCGCAAACGCCGCCCGCAAACGCGGAACCAAATGAAGCCTAAGTGAATACCTATAAGCAGCTGCTATTTCAAAACGTCGTTTCCAGTTTATGGTACCCAAACACAACTTATTATCGAAACAACATTTTAGAGCTGCCGCACCGGAGCCGATAAGCTGCCCCAAACAATACATTAGTTAATTTAGGGTTTAGGTTTTCTAATTGGAGCGGGGGAGGAGGAATTTCTCATGCACAATGAGCCGTGCATAGAGAGAGTTTTATTAAAAGGCTAAAAACGGTACAAGCATGTGAATGTGTTGGGGGGAAATCTATTTATTAATCTTCTTCGATGGAGGATTGATTCCGATGCCATCAACAATTAGAATATTAGTGCGTGCTAAATATTAATTAACTAAATAAACAGGCTACAGTCAACATTCGAGTCTCACAACCCTAAAATTATATTTAAAAAAGGGAATTGTTGTTCGCAGACCATAAATGCCTATTCGCAGACCAAACATTTCTAGTTCACAAATTATTATCCGCAGACCAATTGGTAATGAATACTCAAGTCTAAAATTGGTCTGCGGATAACAATTTGTAAGCTAGAAAAAATTGCTCTTCGAATAGACATTTATGGTCTGCGAATAACAATTCCCTTAAAAAATGGATTATTTACGATTAGACACACGAATGATAGGGCACGGGCCCTTCGTGCGGGCGGCGACATTCTGCAGGGGCGGCGACATTCGGCGGGGGCGGTGTATATTTATATACGTATATATAAAACATAATTCAATGTTGTTCAACAAAAGTCATATGGTGTGATGATTGTCACCTTTGCTTACTTGGGTTCAATTCTCATCATTGATAATTTTTGTGAGATTAAAAAACGTGTCATATGATCCTCATATTTCAATAAATTTAGGGGTAAAATCATAATTTCATGTTGTAGGGTACCCTATATCTTCATAGTTTTAGGTCACCCCTAGTAGGTTTAGGAGACCTACGAAAAAGTGGAGAGAGAGAGCGGTTTGATCCGACGGCTGATAAAATATCATGCCAAATTCGACGGCCGTAATCAGTTCAATGAGTTTAAAATTCATGGGTTTGATATTTCTTTATATACGGTAAACACACAACTTTTTTTTGGAAATTTTGGTTGTAAGAGGTAGGTAGGAAGATATATTTCGCCTGTCTTTTTTTTTTTGGAAATTTTGGTTATAGGAGGTAGGTTGGAAGAGTGGGATTGTTTCAGATTAGATTCAAGCTCACCCGAGAGCACGATTTAAAGTTGGCTCAAAGTCGCCTAGAACTTATATGGGTTTGACTCAATTTCGAGCCACCTTGAAATGATTTTGAGCTGGCTGGAGATTCACAATCGAAAAAATTTAGGTAGGAACAAAGATATAGCGTTAAGGCGAAGATGATCGTGACTATCGAGCGGGCTCTTCTAATTTTAACAGGAACAGAAAATTAGAATTTTATGATGATTGTAAGCGAAGAAAATCGTTTGGGGAGGTGTATTTGGGTTATGTGATTCTGCCTTAGCGTCATTATGAGTAATGTACCGAAATCATGCGAATTCAATTATGGGGGTAGAAGAAAATTATAAGCTATTATCATTATGCGGGTCACAAATGTCCATATCTAGACTACATACACACAAAGATTACGAATACGCTGGGTAGATTTTGGTCATTCATCGCGAATAATGTCGGTTATGAGTAGATGATCAAGGACATTTCAGGGTCCAACAATTACCACAATAAGTATTATTCAATTGCTCAAATTAAGGCTCTTGATTGTTGGGCAGTTCAAGCTCCCACTTGATAAGTGGGTGGTTATGTTTGACATGAGGTTGTTGGTAACATCATGCTATAACATTCAGTTGGCTCACTTTTCAAGTCATTAATCCTTCACATTTCTGTCATTGCATTCAGCTCCACTGAATCTTTGAATGATTGTTTACATGGGACTCATAAATGATAATCATTCATTCAGTTGTGGATGAAAGAAGATTGCTCACTATCGCTGGTATTTTCTGTTTGGACGAGGTACTATGAACAATAAGCGGAATAATGAGATGTATCATATACCATGCGATGTTTTAATCGTATGGTATGTATCTTTACAATAATATGTGTATTTCCTAATCATTAAATACTTTTCAAATACAAAAAAATTGCAAATTATACAATTTTGAGCATTTTGATAAATTTGAAGATGAATTATATATTTAAGTGTAATCTACTCTTACAATAATACGAAAGTGTAGGGTAATATGCTTCTTTATGCTGATATAATTTCTTATTGCAATTCAAATTTAGAGTTGATGAGGATTCATCATGGGCTCTCATTTATGAGAGAACCGGATGGCGGTTATTCCCATAAACCACTCTCCCCATTACTTTAGTGGGAGAGAGTGGGAGATCAAAGCCGGAACCGTCATTCCTGCCGCCAACCGCCAATCCGAAAATACGCGCTAAGCACGCCAACCGCAACAGACATGGCGACGCCTGTACAACCCTCATATTTCCCAAGTCGGTGTGACCCGACCCGGATGAGACCAAGACAATGAAGGTGGTCGAGACGATCAAACGACCACGCATAAGCGGCCGGGACCAGTCAAGGCAAAGAGAGGCCACATGGGACGCCGGGGGAGCACCCGCTCCCCCGACTCCCCTTCGGGCGAGTGGGAGGAGCCCCCCACTCGCCGTTCACCCGGGCGAGTGGGAGGATCCCTCCCACTCGCCGGGCGAGTGGGAGGAGGCCCTCCCACTCACCACCCCCTTTGGGCGAGTGGGAGGAATTCTCCCACTCGCCCGGTACATTGGGGGGAGGCCAGTATGGCCTCCCGTGAGGGGGAAAGTGGGCACCTCGGGTCCCACTCGCCTCCCCTCACGCGTTGATTGTTCATGGTCATGGTCGGACTGCGGATAGCAGAATTTTGGTTATTCGCAGTCCAATTTTGGCTATCCGCAGTCCATTTTTGGGAAAGTCTATAAATAGACCCCCATGGGCACCTTGGGAAGGGTTGGTCACTACCCCCCCCCCCCCCCCCTCGCGTGTGTCTTGTGAGCAAGCACCCCCCCCCCCCTCCCTTATCATCCTTCAGCTGACAGTGAGGTGGTTCTTAGTGCCCTCCAAGGTGCCCAGGCTCAGCATTGGCTTGGGAGGGGAAGTTCCGAGTGGGCTTCCGGGTGTGCGGTGGGACCTCCACGCTGAAGCTTAAGGGGTCTGTCCCTAGACTCTAGTTGTCATCAAGTCCGAGTCCCTTAGTTACTAGCAACCCGTCACGGGTCAAGGCTTAGGTCAAGTAAGGGTTAGTCGCAACCCCCTTTCGAACGCTGAAACCGGGAAACTGGTTTCAACATTCTGGTGCGGTGAGCGTGGAAGCGGCTAATTCGGAAAGCTCCGAGCCGAGTCTCATGGCGGGAAGCAAAGAACCGGGGAAGTCGCCTCCCCCCAGCATGTTGCGGCCATTGACAGGGGAGGAGGAGGCAGATCATGTGTTGGGTGATCTGACCAAGTTAGAGGTGACAGAGGAAGTGACTGAGAAAGAGGTCATTAGCGACAGTGGAAGGCCGGAGAAGGTGCGAATTAGCGGGAGGCTGAGCGGGCCAGATCAAGAGAAGATCCGAAGATGTGTCCAGCAGAACATAGACATCTTCGCATGGAGGGCTGCGGAGATGCCAGGTATTGACGCGGATGTGGCATGTCATCGCCTCAACCTCGACCCGAACGTCCGCCCCATTCGCCAAAAGAAGAGGAAAGTGTCGCCCACCCTCGCTGGGCCGATCAGAGAGGAGGTGGGGAAGCTGCTCGAGGCCGGGTTCGTGGAAGAAATCTAATACCCAGGGTGGGTTTCAAACGTAGTAATGGTAAAGAAGGGAGATGAGAGGTGGAGAATGTGTGTGGACTTCACTCTGTTGAACAAAGCATGCCCTAAAGACTGCTACCCGTTGCCCCGGATCGATGCGTTGGTAGATTCAGCAGTCGGATTCTCTGTGATGAGTTTCTTGGACGCGTTCTCCGGCTACCATCAAATTCGAATGCATTCGCCCGACGTCAAGGACGTCTCGTTCATCACGGACGATGGATGTTATTGTTACAAGATGATGTCGTTTGGGTTGAGGAATGCGGGGGCAACCTATCAAAGGATGATGGATCGGGTCTTCAGAGAGCAGAAGGGGCGCAACTTAGAGGTCTACGTGGATAACTTGATGGTTAAAAGCAGGGATGTGGAGTCCCACCTGCAAGACCTAGTGGAGACCTTCGCTACCCTTCGGAGGTTCAAGATGAGTCTGAACCCTTCCAAATGTGTTTTTGGAGCAAGTCGAGGAAAGTTCTTGGGTCATCTACTCACCCTGGAGGGGGTCGAACCCAATCCAGACAAGGTAAAGGCCATCTTAGAGCTGGAATCGCCGAAGAACGCGAAAGAAATTCAGAGGCTGACTGGGAAGTTAGCAGGGCTGAGTCGGTTCCTCTCCAGGGCGGGAGAGAAGTGCTCTCCTTTCTTCAAGGCCCTGCGCCAGGGTCAGAAATTCGAATGGACACCAGAGTGTGAGAAAGCCTTTCAGGCCTTGAAGGAACAACTAACGCGAGCCCCCTTGCTCCAGGGGCCGAGGGAAGGAGAAGACCTCTTTCTCTACCTAGGGGTAGGGGTTGAGGCAGTGAGTTCGGTCCTGGTCCGGGAGGAGGGGAAGAAGCAGCTGCCGATCTACTACGTTAGCAGAGTCCTGAAGAAGGCGGAGCTGAGGTACCCTGTCCTGGAAAAGCTAGCATTTGCTTTGATCATCTCGGCCCGGAAACTCCGCCCATATTTTCAGGCTCACTCGATCAGGGTGGTGACCGACCACCCCCTTCGCAACATTATGGAGGGAGTAGAGCATTCGGGCAGGTTGGCAAAGTGGTCGGTGGAGCTCAGTGAGTTTGATGTCAGCTTCATCCCCCGGTTGTCGATGAAAGCACAAGCGGTAGCAGACTTCCTGGCAGAATACGTCAAAGAGGTGGACGGGCCAGAGCCCGCCGAGTTGGTGGCATGGGATCTGTTCGCGGATGGAGCATCAGGAAAAAGTTCCCTCGGCGGAGGGGTGATCCTGGTCAGCCCACATGGGACCAGGATCGAGCAAGCGATCCACATTCGGTTCCCTGTGACCAACAACCAGGCCGAGTATGAGGCAGTGGTGGCAGGGCTCCGTCTGGCAAAGGAGCTGGAGATCCGGGACGTGAAGGTTTTCACAAATTCAATGGTGGTGGCCTCCCAGGTTCGAGGGGAGTTCGAAGCAAAGGAGCCAACCCTCCAGAGGTATCTGGCGAAGGTTAGGGACCTCGTCGGATGGTTCCACACCTTCTCCATTCAACACATTCCAAGAGAGGAGAACGCCCGAGCGGACCAGTTGGCGAAGCACGGTCCTCGCGCGGGAGGAACGGTGATCGAGCTGTTCCGCCCATCCATCGAGGAAGGCGAGTTGATGGAGATTGATCGAAGAGCCTCGTGGATAGACCCGATCCTCACCTTCCTGACCACGGGCAAGTTCCCGGAAGGAGACCTAGATAAGAGGCGGTTCAGGTACAAGTCAGCATACTACATGATGCGCGAAGGAAGCCTGTACAGGAAGACCATGGCCGGGCTCCTAGCAAGGTGCGTGGCGGAAGATGAAGTTCCGAGGGTCTTGGAGAAAATCCACTCCGGAGAATGCGGGAGCCATTCGGGAAGTCAGACCCTAGAAAAGAGGGTGCTAAGGCAAGGGTACTTCTGGCCGACTCTGCGGAAGGATGTCATAGAGTTTGCAAAAAAGTGTCAGAAGTGTCAACTCTTCGCGCCGCTCCAACTTCAACCCGCGCAGAGGCTCAGGACGATCAATGCGCCCTGGCCCTTCGCCATCTGGGGGATGGACTTGGTCGGCCCGTTCCCTCAGGCTAGCGGTCAGAGGAGATTCTTGCTGGTTATGATTGACTATTTCTCCAAGTGGGTGGAGGTTAAGGCCTTGGCAAAGACGACCTCGCAGGTGATAAAGAATGTCATCTGGGGAGAGATAATTTGCAGACACGGACTCCCCCTTGCCATAGTAACAGACAACGGACCACAATTCGCTAGCGATGAACTCATCACCTTCTGCGATCAAGTGGGCATCGACCTCCGCTTTGCCTCTGTCCACCATCCTCGAAGCAATGGGCAGGTGGAGGCCGCCAACAAAGTCATTGTCAACTTGCTGAAGAAGAAGGTGGAGAACCTGAAAGGGAACTGGGTGGAGCAACTTCCCTCGGTCTTATGGGCCTTGAGAACAACCCCAAACACGGCAACGGGCGAAACGCCATTCAAACTCTCCCACGGGTCAGAAGCCGTGCTCCCAGTGGAGTTCGAGGTCAGATCCCTCCGGGTCGTAGCTGCCGAGGAAGGGGACGAGGACTGGAGAATAGGCAACGAAGAGGAGCAACGACTCTCGCTGGATATGGTTGAGGAGCTCCGGGACCTCGCCACGGTTTGACAAGATGAAGTGAAGCGTCGGATGGCCAGGTACTTCGATAAGAACATTAGAATCAAACAATTCATCCCAGGAGATCTAGTCCTCAAAAAGGTCGACGCCGCAGGAAGGTCGGCGAATGTAGGAAAGCTCCAGCCCAATTGGGAGGGGCCCTATGTGATCTTGGAGGCCCTGAGGTCAGGGGGGTATCGCCTTCAGAATGCTGAGGGAATCCCCCTTGGTAATACTTGGAGTGGCGACGATCTTAAACGTTTTTATCCTTAATGAATATGTTGATTGTCTCTTTGGTCATGCCTCTTACTCCAGCTTAAGATAGTTACCCTGGACGATGGGAGCACAGGTTGGTAAGGTTCCACGAAGCGGAATTGTATCGCAAAAGCATCGAGTACTTCCACCTCCAGTCAGACTGGGAAGGCGTTGAGTCCCTCCACCCCCAGTTGAGCTAAGACTCCCAGGACGTGGATGGGTACTTCCACCTCTAGTCGGATTGGGAAGGTGTTGAGTTCCTCCACCCCCGGTTGAGCTAAGACTCCCAGGACGTGGATGGGTACTTCCACCTCTAGTCGGATTGGGAAGGCGTTGAGTTCCTCCACCCCCGGTTGAGCTAAGACTCCCAGGACATGGATGGGTACTTCCGCCTCTGGTCGGATTGGGAAGGCGTTGAGTTCCTCCACCCCCGGTTTAGCTAAGACTCCCAGGACATGGATGGGTACTTCCGCCTCTAGTCGGATTGGGAAGGCGTTGAGTTCCTCCACCCCCGGTTGAGCTAAGACTCCCAGGACATGGATAGGTACTTCGGCCTCTAGTCAGATTGGGAAGGCGTTGAGTCCCTCCACCCCCGGTTGAGCTAAGACTCCCAGGACATGGATGGATACTTCCGCCTCTAGTCGGATTGGGAAGGCGTTGAGTTCCTCCACCCCCGGTTGAGCTAAGACTCCCAGGACATGGATGGGTACTTTCGCCTCTAGTCGGATTGGGAAGGCGTTGAGTTCCTCCACCCCCGGTTGAGCTAAGACTCCCAGGACATGGATGGGTACTTCCGCCTCTAGTCGGATTGGGAAGGCGTTGAGTTCCTCCACTCCCGGTTGAGCTAAGACTCCCAGGACATGGATGGGTACTTCCACCTCCAGTCGGATTAGGAAGGCGTTGAGTTCCTCCACCCCCGGTTGAGCTAAGACTCCCAGGACGTGGATGGGTACTTCCACCTCCAATCGGTAGGATCCCTGATTAAAAGAGACCATTCTCCAGGCTCAGTCATGCCGACAGATGGGAGGTTCGTCCGGTTGACTCGCGGCAGGAAAGACCTCAGGAGGGACAATATGTTTGGTAAGACGGTTGAATCCCTCCGTCCCTCGGTGAAGGTAAGCACCTGGGACATGAATTGGTTCTCCGCCCCCGGATAGTTCGGGTAGGTGTGGAGTTCCCTCCCCCTCCAGGTGAGCTCGTCTCCCTGGTAGGTGTGGAGTTTCCTCCCCCTCCAGGTGAGCTCGGCCCCCTGGTAGATGTGGAGTTCCCATTTTACACCACAGGCCGAGTTCAGCTCGACTAGAGGTATCAGGTTTCCCTCCACCCTCGGTTGGGCTTAGTCCGACCTCGGGTGTTGAGCTTTCTCCACCTCCTGTCGAGCTCGACTCGCCGGAGGGGTGTTTAGTGGAGAAAGGTTCGTTCCCCACCTCGGGTCGAGTTCAGCTCGACTAGAGGTATCGGGTTTCCCTCCACCCTCGGTTGGGCTTAGTCCAACCTCGGGTGTTGAGCTTTCTCCACCTCTTGTCGAGCTCGGCTCGCCGGAGGGGTGTTTAGTGGAGAAAGGTTCGTTCCCCACCTCGGGTCGAGTTCAGCTCGACTAGAGGTATCGGGTTTCCCTCCACCCTCGGTTGGGCATAGTCCGACCTCGGGTGTTGAGCTTTCTCCACCTCCTGTCGAGCTCGGCTCGTCGGAGGGGTGTTTAGTGGAGAAAGGTTTGTTCCCCACCTCGGGTCGAGTTCAGCTCAACTAGAGGTATCGAGTTTCCATCCACCTTCGGTTGGGCTTAGTCCGACCTCAGGTGTTGAGCTTTCTCCGCCTCCTGTCAAACTCGGCTCGCCGGATAGGTGTCTAGTGGGGAAGGGTTCACCCTTCGTCTAAAGATGGTTTCAGCCGAAGGGCTTGGCAGAGGTTCCCCGATGGCAGATCCCTTCGCGGATTCCCCCAGGTCCCACCTACTCGTCAAATAGGTGGGTTGGACTTTCTTTCCCAAGCTCGCAAAGAGCGGGGATTGTGTACAACCCTCATATTTCCCGAGTCCGTGTGACCCGACCCGGATGAGACCAAGACAATGAAGGTGGTCGAGACGATCAAACGACCACGCATAAGCGGTCGGGACCAGTCAAGGCAAAGAGAGGCCACATGGGACGCCGGGGGAGCACCCGCTCCCCCGACTCCCCTTCGGGCGAGTGGGAGGAGCCCCTCACTCGCCGTTCACCCGGGCGAGTGGGAGGATCCATCCCACTCGCCGGGCGAGTGGGAGGAGGCCCTCCCACTCACCACCCCCTTTGGGCGAGTGGGAGGAATTCTCCCACTCGCCCGGTACATTGGGGGGAGGCCAGTATGGCCTCCCGTGAGGGGGAAAGTGGGCACCTCGGGTCCCACTCGCCTCCCCTCACGCGTTGATTGTTCATGGTCATGGTCGGACTGCGGATAGCAGAATTTTGGTTATTCGCAGTCCAATTTTGGCTATCTGCAGTCCATTTTTGGGAAAGTCTATAAATAGACCCCCGTGAGCACCTTGGGAAGGGTTGGTCACTACCCCCCCCCCCCCCCCCCCCTCGCGTGTGTCTTGTGAGCAAGCACCCCCCCCCTCCCTTGTCATCCTTCAGCTGACAGTGAGGTGGTTCTTAGTGCCCTCCAAGGTGCCCAGGCTCAGCATTGGCTTGGGAGGGGAAGTTCTGAGTGGGCTTCCGGGTGTGCGGTGGGACCTCCACGCTGAAGCTTAAGGGGTCTGTCCCTAGACTCTAGTTGTCATCAAGTCCGAGTCCCTTAGTTCCTAGCATCCGGTCACGGGTCAAGGCTTAGGTCAAGTAAGGGTTAGTCGCAACCCCCTTTCGAACGCTGAAACCGGGAAACTGGTTTCAACAACGTCGTCCCCTCCCGCCGGTGAGCGGGCCGCGCTAAACCGCACCCCACATGGGGTGCGGCCAAGCCGCACCCACGGGGTGCGGCCGCATCGCAAGGGGTGCGGCCGGGCCGCACCCCCCCCCCCTTTTTTTCGGGGTGCGGCCAAGCCGCACCCCCCTTTACGGGATGCGCCCAAGCCGCACCCCTCCCCGAGACGGGGTACGGCCGAGCCTCCTCCTCCTTCCGCTTTCCTCACTAGGGGGCTTGCAAGGGCCCCTCCCATATTCGCCCCTCGTCAGAACGCTCCTGAGCGCGCTTAGAACGCCTCCGCGCTCACGCACGCTCAGAAAGCCTCTAAGCGCGTTCAAAACGCTTCCATGTTCGTCGCGCGCTCAGAACGCTTCTGAGCACGCTCGGAGCATTCTCACATTTCCAACTCGCTCACTTTTTGTCTTTCTAGCACGCTCACATTTCTGACTCGCTCACTTTTCCGACTCGGCTCGTTCACTTTTTGTCTTTTCAGTTTCTCACTTTTCAGGAACAGCTTGTCGTCTTTCCTCGAATGGTAGGCCGGTGATTTACGAAAAATGGTGATCCGTGGGCTCTGAACCGGAAAATATGATTCGTCCTCCCAGGTGGTTATGGTGGTTACAACGGCAAAATTACCGGGCTACCCCCAGCCAAAGCTATAAAAGGACCCCCTAGGCTTCATTTGAAGGGACCATGACTTCTGCACCCGGGAGAGCTCC
Source organism: Dactylorhiza incarnata (assembly GCA_033032865.1). Lineage (NCBI taxonomy): Eukaryota > Viridiplantae > Streptophyta > Magnoliopsida > Asparagales > Orchidaceae > Dactylorhiza > Dactylorhiza incarnata. The sequence continues at coordinate 5,671,422 of JAWHQI010000085.1, forward strand.
TTGAAGATTTCCACGGATTTCTCCTTCGGCGCTTGAAGATCTCCTTCGTGAACTTGAAGTTTTCCTTCATCCTGAAAGGAGACTCGGCAGTATCACTTTCGTTCTCACGAAAGCGGACACGGCGCTCTCACTTTCGTCTTCACGAAAGCGGACAAGGCAGTTTCACTTTCGTTCTCTACCATTCTCAGAAGGAAAAGACTTAGTTTTTTCCGAGAGGTGGCCTGTCACCCTCAGAGCGTTCTCTCTCTCTCTCTCTCTAATATTGTAACGAGCGGTGGTCTGTCGCGCTCGAATTCTAAACACCGGATTGTAACCTCTCAGAAGATAGTGAAGTTTGGTCGGCACAGCCCCGGCCGCGTGGTTTTTTTACCCTTTCCGGGTTTTTCCACGTTAAAACGTCCCGGTGTACTCAACGAATTTCTCTGTGACTGTTTGCGCGCTTAGATCGCTTCCGAGCTAAGGTGGTTCAATTCGACCGGTCTACCAAGAGCCCTAAGCGACCCGCAACAGTTTGGCGTCGTCTGTGGGAATGGATTCCCAATTACCGAGCAAAGGATTTCTGAATGCGGTGCCGGCTTCACCTGAGTTCACGGAACCAGCAAGAGTGGACACCTCCCCCGAACTATCTGACGCATGCAGTTCCTCAATCCCTGAAGGCCCGGTGAAAAGAGCGCTCATCGCTGCGCCCATCCAGCCCCAGTGGATTGGATCAACTAGCAAGCCGGCCCCTCTCATAGCGGAGCAGGATCCGAAAGATATCACGCACCAGCAAAGGTGATCCCCCCTGTCAAAGTCAATTTTGGCATACCCAGTTCCATCATGGCTAAAGCTCCCGCACTGCAAGGAGTTCCACGGGGCAGAGGATCTGTACGAGCACGTTAATCACTTCTTGATAACGATGCGAACGTTCGGACTTCCCGACCAAATCAGCAGCAAAATCTTCACCGAGACACTGCGCGGAGACGCCCTCCGCTGGTATCAATCTCTGCAAAATGGAGCGATTCACAACTTCACCGAGTTATCCCAACTGTTCGTTGAATGATACGAAGCGCGTGCACCGAGGATCCAAGAAGAAGAGCGAGAAGAGCCCGAGACGAACGAGTTGCCCCACCTAGGGGAAGCGGGACGAATCAAGCAACAAGAAAAGATCTACACAAGCTTTCACCAAAAGCGTCCCCGTGGATGGATGGACTTTGCCTTAGACGCAAGCATAGGCAATCCAGCCTGCGAACTAAGGAGAGCATTGATAACCCATCGCATCTCGTTCAATCTCATGTTCGTGGCATCCGTGGTGCGGCTTAAACTCCTAAGCGGGAACCTCAAGCTCAGGGCCAGCGACGCAGAGCTCCCAGACGGAACTATGGTGCCCACCATAGGAGTCGTCACCCTCCCCGTCCAAGTAGGGATGCACTCGGAACCCGTCCTATACGATGTTCAGTTCGTCATCGCAGAGGCAGACTACCCCTACGACGCAATATTTGGGAGTCTCCTACTCGACGCCCTGGACCACGACGTTTCCATGTCTGGATGCATGACCAACAAAGGGAGAATCCTTAAGGATGCAATTCGTGGTTTCGACACAGCCGCAGTCGAGCTCCCTTGGATCAACAACGACCCGTCACCAAAACAAAATTCTGAAAAGCAAGGCTTGCGGGAGGGCCGCGCAACCCCCGCGTTAGCAGAAAAAGCTAATCTTCCGGCACCGGCAAACCCACTACGATTTGGGGATACGTGTCGCAAGAGAAAGGGGCAACAACAACAGTTCGAGAAGGCCGAACTGCCCATTCAGAACCAAGCAGACCGCTCCCGAGGGCTAGCAAATCAAAGCTCACGGATCTACACCCCGTTAAATGCCCCCCGCGAGCATATACTGTCTGTAATCTACAACAACAAAATCATCAACTGGCCCAGAGCACTCTCCCAGCACAGGGGAGATCAATCCAAGTTTTGCAATTTCCACAAAGGCCGAGGACACCGTACGGAGCACTGTGCCAGGTTGAAAGAAGAAATTGAACGTCTTGTCCAGTCAGGACACCTTGGGGCTTTCTGCGAAGAAGCACAAAAGGATGCCACCGAAGGTCGGTCGCCGGGTCACCGCCGCCCACCATGCTGAACGACCGAAAGAGCTCGAGCAAGCGCAGCGCAAAAGAAGCGAAATATTATCTTTTCTCTCTCGCCAAACTTGTATCAAGAAACTTATTAGCTCAAGAGCCACAAGATTACACTTGCACATGTACCGGTGTCCATTTTCTAATTATATTCTATCTGTCCTAAACTGTTCTGCTGCAGGAACCACTTCGGGGCCCTGCCCCGGGGACTTTGCACTGCCGTCGATTGAAGGTTCGCCCTTCTCCTCCGCCGTTGAGTCCCGGTGTCGTAGGGGTCTGCCCCCCTTACGTTCACCCGCGGTTTGAATACACCAGCTATTCACCGGCCACTTTGGGGCCCTGCCCCGGGGACTTTGCACCGTCGTCGATTGAAGGTCCGCCCTTCTCCTCCGCCGTCGAGTCCCGGCGTCGTAGGGGTCTGCCCCCCTTACGTTCGCCCTCGGTTTGAATACACCAGCTATTCACCGGCCACTTTGGGGCCCTGCCCCGGGGACTTTGCACCGCCGTCGATTGAAGGTTCGCCCTTCTCCTCCGCCGTCGAGTCCCGGTGTCGTAGGGGCCTGCCCCCCTTACGTTCTCCCTCGGTTTGAATACACCAGCTATTCACTGGCCACTTCGGGGCCCTGCCCCAGGGACTTTGTACCGTCGTCGATTGAAGGTTTGCCTTTCTCCTCCGTCGCCGAGTCCCGGTGACGTAGGAGCCTGCCCCCTTTACGTTCACCCTCGGTTTGAATACACCCGCTATTCACCGGCCAAGCCGCGAGCCAGACTCGTGCGAAAGCCACAAGCACAGACTTGCGCGAACTAATTTTTTATGTAAAAGCCGTGAGCGCAGACTCGTGCAAACTAATTTTATATATAATACAAAAGCCTCGGGCTCAGACCCGCGCAAACTCATCTGTAATTTTGAAAACAATCAAACTATGCAGGTGCTAACAACCAGATCGACAAGATCATGCAGGGGAAACAAGTACGACTCATGCAATAAAGGAGATACAACCACATCCGACAAACACACAAACAAACAACAAAGTTGAAAGCAAGAAAATGAAAGATAAACAACATCAGTCCTCGGCCACGTCCGAGTAGTCATCCCCGGAAAGATCTCCGGCTCCGAGGCCAGCGGTGTCGCACCCGAACTTCCTCCCCATCATACGGAGAGTCTTCTGAATGCCTCTCTGAAAAGAGACTTCACACTCGTCCGCTATCAGGGGCTCTACCTCCTTCGTCATCACCTCGGCGTGAATCTCCTCCACCATCTAGAAACGCTCTTCCGCAAAAGTGAGGGAATCCTTGTACTCGGCTACCCCAGTCGCCTTGGCCTCCTCAAGACTCTGCTCGATCGACGACAGCCAGTCCACCTCGCTCCGTAGAGAGCCCAGCTCCCCCTCCAGGCGAAACATCTCCCCCTACGCGTCCGATAGTTGACGAAGGGCATCCTGGGCGAGCGCCTTATCACCGCCATACTCTGCTCGCAGCTTCTCGACTTCACCCTCTAACTGCTTGATATGAGCTGCGTCGCGGTCCCTCTTCCTATGCAAAATGGACATGTCACACCTCGCCACGCGTAACTCCTCCTGAAGTGCGAAGTAGTTGTCCTTGAGGCTCACATAAAGATCGTTCCATGTGAGCGCAACGCTAGTCAAAACCTCTGTCTGCGAACAAAAGTCAAACGGTTAGCAAGCATAAATAATGACGGAGAGTAAAGGCTAAGATCAAGAAAGAAGAGCTTCACTTACCGCACAAGCCATCGCCTGAAGTGAGGAAGAAACTCGCTTCGCCGGCATGAGGGGAGGTGGTGGCGGCAAATCCTCCGGCGGGACCCGGTCTGCAATAGGAGACGCCAAAATCTCCACCTCCGGATCGGGCGAAACCAGCTCTCTCCTAGGACGGCTCGGTCCGGCCTCGCAATCTTGACTCATAGGCGCCAGTGGAATAGGGCACGGATCGGAAGGGTCGTTCTTAATAATGATCTTCCTCTTTTTCCCACGATCTAAGGGAACAGCAGCCTCCCGCTGGGGATCCCAGGAAAGCCCCACCGAGTGCAGTCGACGTTCATCCACGCGACCAGAAATGGAAAGCAAGGCCTTCGACAGCCCCTCTCGGCCAGGAAAACCAGGGATAGGAAGGAACTCATCTTCCCGACCAGTCTGCCGGCGACAGCGTCCAGGAAGCGATCTCCATAACTCTGGTAGCTCCCATCGATTCCGGACATACCCATAAAGAGTATTCCCGTGGCGGTAATCAACCTTCGCTCCAAAGTCGAACCAGCTTTTGTTGCTCCGAACTTCAATACGACCGCCCGGGTCGGTAGAAACCTCGCACTAATCTTTGAAAATCTCAAGCGAGAACCGCGTGCTATGTTCCCGAAAAAATACCACCATCCCCATAATGTTCGTCGTCCCAGCCGGTGTGAACTGGGTAATCGGGACACCGCAGAACCGGAATATCTCAACGACCTCCTCGGGCGGAGGAATGCGAAACCCGGACTTCAAACAGCTCTCCGAAAGGGCCATGAAATCGGTCGGCGGATTTTGGGCGCGCTCTTCCGCCCCTGGGATCTTCACTTCAACATCAGGGGGCAACCCGAACCGCTTACGCCATGAGTCAACCCGCGCCCCATCAAGAGTACAGCGCATGCGCATCGGCCTCGACTGGCCACTTCGTTTCGAAGTCTGCAAGGAAAAATTCGCGCACATAAGCGCATATATCCAACGAAATAAATGCATGTGAATAAAGATCTCGAAAGACGCGCGTCAAGTGAATTCAACCAACCAGCGCGCAATTATGCCAACCAACCGCATGAAAGCAACGAGCCATGCGCACTCCGCAATTCGCACGCAACTAATCGCATGCGCGCAACAAGTCACGCACAAAGCAAAACATTCACGCAACGGCTTCCGTGCGCAACAAACCGCACGAGCGGCGAGACGCGCACACCCGGCACCCCGCGTGCTCGGTTAACCGCCGCACGCAGAGGACGCGCGCGGCAAACCGCCGTGTAGAAGCACACGGAAAAGCACCGCGCACGCACGAGCGGGGGGACGCGCGTGGCCAACCGCCGCGCTCGCGCACGGCCAACCGCCGCGCGCGCGCGTGGGGGCGCGCGCGTGGCCAACCGCCGCGCGCGTGGGGTAGCGTACGCCCCCCCCCCCCCCCCCCCCCCCGCTGACCGGCGGCGCGTACGGGCCGCGGAGGCCGACGGCGCCCGATCCCGCTGCCGGCAGCGCCGCGCGCGCGGGCCGCGAAGTGCGCCGGTGGACCGCTCCCGCGGGTTGCGTGCGCCCGCCGGACGCCGGCGGCTCGATCCCACGGCCGGCAGCGCCCGCGCGCGGGCTCGCTCCCACGTTCGGCGCCGCCCACGCGCGGGCGCACACCCTCCCGACGCCTCGCCCCCTCGGTCGAAACCACCCTCGCAGGCGCGCTCCTCCATCTCCTCCTTTCTTTGCAAAACAAAAATAATGGGAGAGCTTACCTCCACCATGATTCAACGCGCCGCACGCCGACAACAATGATGACCAGAGTCAATTCAAGAGGAATGAAACCTTCACACTCCTTCACACGGAGGATCGGACTCCGAAGATTTGGGGGGCTTGTGATGAGGATTCATCATGGGCTCTCATTTATGAGAGAACCGGATGGCGGTTACTCCCATAAACCACTCTCCCCATTACTTTAGTGGGAGAGAGTGGGAGATCAAAGCCGGAACCGCCGTTGCTGCCGCCAACCCGCACCCCCTTGGGGTGCGGCCAAGCCCCCCCCCCCCCCTTTTTTGCGGGGTGCGGCCAAGCCGCACCCCCCTTTACGGGATGCGCCCAAACCGCACCCCTCCCCGAGACGGGGTCCGGCCGAGCCTCCTCCTCCTTCCGCTTTCCTCACTGGGGCGCTTGCAAGGGCCCCTCCCATATTCGCGCCCTCGTCAGAACGCTCCTGAGCGCGCTTAGAACGCCTCCGCGCTCACGCGCGCTTAGAAAGCCTCTAAGCGCGTTCAAAGCGCTTCCATGTTCGTCGCGCGCTCAGAACGCTTCTGAGCGCGCTCGGAGCATTCTCACATTTCCGACTCGCTCACTTTTTGTCTTTCTAGCACGCTCACATTTCCGACTCGCTCACTTTTCCGACTCGGCTCGTTCACTTTTTGTCTTTTCAGTTTCTCACTTTTCAGGAACAGCTTGTCGTCTTTCCTCGAAGGGTAGGCCGGTGATTTACGAAAAATGGTGATCCGTGGGCTCTGAACCGGAAAATATGATTCGTCCTCCCAGGTGGTTATGGTGGTTACAACGGCAAAATTACCGGGCTACCCCCGACCAAAGCTATAAAAGGACCCCCTAGGCTTCATTTGAAGGGACATTGACTTCTGCACCCGGGAGAGCTCCTTGAAGATTTCCACGGATTTCTCCTTCGGCGCTTGAAGATCTCCTTCGTGGACTTGAAGTTTTCCTTCATCCCGAAAGGCGACTCGGCAGTCTCACTTTCGTTCTCACGAAAGAGGACACAGCGCTCTCACTTTCGTCTTCACGAAAGCGGACAAGGCAGTCTCACTTTCGTTCTCTACCATTCTCAGAAGGAAAAGACTTAGTTTTTTCCGAGAGGTGGTCTGTCACCCTCGGAACGTTCTCTCTCTCTCTCTCTAATATTGTAACGAGCGGCGGCCTATCGCGCTCGAATTCTAAACACCGGATTGTAACCTCTCAGAAGATAGTGAAGTTTGGTCGGCACAGCCCCGGCCGCGTGGTTTTTTTACCCTTTCTGGGTTTTTCCACGTTAAAACGTCCCGGTGTACTCAACGAATTTCTTTGTGACTGTTTGTGCGCTTAGTTCGCTCCCGAGCTAAGGTGGTTCAATTCGACCGGTCTACCAAGTGCCCTAAGCGACCCGCAACAAGAGTTTTTGTTTGCATGATAACTAATATTTGAAGACGATCATAGAAGAATTTTGTCTTGTTTAACGGGTAATAATCATTTTGCTAATATTTTCTTATTTCATCAACATTTAATCCCCTGAAACATTTTTTTTATTTTCATTTTGGGTTCGTCGTCTTATGGTGCACGTATAATTTCAAGATCTATGAATATCAAGGAGCTACAAATAGCTAAAAAATATCCCTTTTTGGAACAATATTATAGGCAAGCCAAATTTAACTATGCACACAATAAAATAAAACAATTTTCTCATTTCCTCTAAAAAAACATCGCTTACTCGCAGGCAAAAAAATGTCCGCCGTTATACCAAGGTGGCGAGTGCTCTCTGCAAGCAGGGGCGGATCCAGAGGGGGGCCCGAGGAATACTGGCACCCCCATTATTTTTCAAAATTGTTAGTGAATTTGGATTCCTCTCATCGAGGTAATGAATTTTGACTACTTATATGTTCAATGGTGGCCAGATGAGTGAGAAACAGCTCCGATAAGATGGAAGCGTTCTCACGTCACATAACTAGTTTGTTTTGTGTCAAATATTGGTTATTCGTGGACCAAAGTTGGTTATTCGCAGACCAAATTTGGCTATTCGCATACCAAGTTCAGTTATGTGCACCCCCAAAATATAACATGTGACCCACGATCCTCCTACTCACCCCGCTAGCATTTGTGTTTAGAATATTTTTGTGCACCCACATTTATAATTTTCTGGATCCGCCACTGTCTGCAAGGGAATCAGCCTCTGCTATATGGAGCATGGAGACGACCATATCTGCCTCATTGCCGAAGTTAAGTGACTACGTAAGGGGGCGAATCTTGGCAGGAAGGAGGTTGATAGAGGCACCGAGCGCAGCAATTCGGACGTCCGGAACATAAAAGGAAGTAGCTCCGGCCACTCATTCTCATAGACAACGCTGCATAGCTTTTTGGACAGTAACTTAGACAAACAATCACCCCGCTCGTCACCGTCGGAGGAAGAAAGATGCCTACAAAGTAGGACGGCGGCTATGCTGCAGAGATCAGGGAGGGACAAATGGAGTTGTGTGCCTGAGCGTGCTACAATGTCGAGGTGGTGGGAACGACGGAGGTTGAAGATGGATCAAGAAAACAACATTAATGGCGTGCGTGCATACATATATTTCGATTGCAAATAAAATGTAACGATATGCACTTAACATTTGCGTGCACATAGCCAAAATTAGACCTGCTATAACATTGCCCCCATTTTTTTTTACCAACGGACGTCTCGCAGTACCAAATTTGATCCTATGAGATTGCTATGACAGTAACTTTAGACCAAAATCTGGACCCAAATATTCCTCCCATCTCGACAACGTGTCAGCCTGTCAGGTGTGTCATTTTTTTTTAATTAGATTTTATTTTATTATGTTTATTATTTTAAACGTGCAATAGCATGGCATGCATTTATTAATTGAGAAAAAAAACTAAATCATTTATTAATTGAGAAAAAGAAAAGAAATCATTTATCAGATTCATACAATACAATTTAAAATTTAAAAGAAAGCACCGAACAAACACTTGCGAGGAGTAACGACGGAGCAGTCACCGCCGGCGATAGCCGGAAAAATCTCTCACTCGGCCTCGGCAAGCTCGGCCACAAACGCATGGACAAAATTTTCCATTTCGTGTGCCGGCAGCGCAATCCCGACCTCAATTCCGCCGTCCGCCTCCCTACTCTCCGCCAGCGACATCGCCCCTGTCTTCTCCACCGAGAGCAGCTCCACCTTCCTCGGTCTCCCCCACCCGAAATCCACCCCGTATATTCCCAGCTTCGGCGATCCCGCCACCGTCAACGACCTCGCCGCCGAGTACTCACTCACCGCCCTCACCCACCCCTCCGCCCCATCAAACGCCCCTTTCTCCAACCTCGTAATCACTTTCCATATCGCCTCCGCCCCCGCCGCCGCTCCTCTCCCCTTCACCAATTCCTCCCTCGCAATCTCCACGCAGCAAATTCCCAAACAGTTTCCAAAGTACGATGCAGGCAACGCCGGCCGGAGTCGCGGCCTGCACCCCGTCACAAACCCAAACCTCTCCTTCTTCAAACTGGCCGCCACCCGCGCCCGCGCTAGAGACGCCCACACCAGACCGCATGCCAGCGCGTATGGAGAGCAGCGCGCCGTCGTGCGCCGGCCCAGCCGCCGAATTTCCTCCGGCGAGATACAGAACGTCGCAAGCATCAAATTTGGCCGGCCCGATAGATCCCACGTAGCTAAGCTCCCGTTGTTCTTGAGATCTTCCAAATCTTTTAGGAAGACGTTTTCCAGCCCCTTGATGTCACGCAACGTTTCGCGATCGAAGATCGGCGCCGGAAGAACAGAGAGCGCCGCCGTCTCTCCCAGCTTGGCGATTAAAGCCCAGGTCTTCATAAAATGTGTGTAGGCCGAGCCGTCGGCGGCGGCATGGTGGACGGTGGTGCCGATGGCGACGCCACCGTTGAGAAACAGTGTCACCTGCACCAGTGATCGATGGAGCATGATTAAAATGAGAGAAATGGAAGAGAAAATTTGTTCCGAGTGATTTCAATGAAAAGCTTACTAACCTGCACGGAGAGAACTGCTGCGCCCGGCAGCGGCGGCACGAGATGGCGAAAGCGGGCGGCGGCCCGGGCGTGGTTGCCGGAGAGTTCGTGGAAGTCCTCGCTGCTTATGCCGACGGTGAGACAGACAGAGTCGGAATCCGAGCAGAGGATCACGGGGGGCTGACCAGCTTCGGGGAATGTGAGGGAGCCGGCGAGAGGGTAGAATCGGCGGAGTGCGACGGAGAGCGATAGCTTTAGGTTGGGGAGCTCGGCGTCGAAGACATGGGATTTGGTTGCCGGGAGATCGTAGAAGAAGATGCGCTGTACCGGAGGGAAGTGAAGGAAGAGGAGGTCGAAGTAGGTCAAGGGGAGGCAACGCCGGCGAGTTGAGCTTCCAGTAGCCGCCGGGGTGATCCGGCATTGCTCCACCTCCTTGGGCTTTTCAAACGGAGACATCCTGCCGGAGAACAGCTGATGAAGCTAGGGAACTAATTTGATTATATATATATTTATATTATATATAAGTGAATATAATATTTTTCATGCTGTTATTGTGCTTTTATTTCTAATCCAAAATCTTTAATATAAAAAAAATAAAAATAAACTTCACCGAAGAGAGATAGTGGGAGAGAAAGAGGGAAAGAGAGAAAAAAAAATAATCTTTTTAAGCGTACACGTATTTTTTTTTTACAAAATAAATATTATAATATTTATGTATATTTTTTTACGGTCATTTTGAGTACTCATATGTATATGCTGCGGGCGCAGCCCGCGGACGCGTCGAGCACGGGCAAAGCCTGTGCTGAGGCGGGCGAAGCCCGCCTGGATGCGGTCGAAGGTTGCCCGACCGGGTACTGTTACGCTTGGCCGTAGGGGCGGAGCCCCTTGTCAGGCACTCGTATTATATAAACCGATATGTATATCTCATGCACACAATAAATCAGATCTGAATCGTCGCGTCTGACCAAGCAGTCTTTAAAACTGGCCGTCGGATTCAAGAAATTGGGCATGCAGATAGCCAAATCTCTAAGAAGACCCCTCCCTCAACTCCACAAAATCCAGATCCCCCTTCAACACAAAATTCGCCCCAGGAGGGCTGCCCCTCCGCCCTCTGCTGCTGGCGGCGGCGGCGGAGGGAGGAGGGGCAACCCTGTTTGGCGGAAACGGAAATGGGGGATTTGGACTTTTTATTATTTATTCTTATTTTTTATTTTCTGTTTTAATAAAATAATTCATTAAATAAATTAAATTTATTAATAAAATGAAAATTTAGAAAACTTTAAATTTTTATGATTTTAAATAACTGATGGGGGGCTGGTGAAGCCCGCCTTAAATGCCAAGCGGGCGAAGCCCGCAGCGACACATCGAGAACGCGCAAGTTCGAAGAAGCTAATATATATATATATATATATATATATGTATGTGAATGTCATGATGATGCATTGTTTATATATTTATAACATTGACTGCAGGAATAATCTGTGATTTTTTTATTTTAACTATAATAATAATAAATTAATTAATTTAATGTATTTTAGGTATAATATAATGAACAAATGGGCATTAAAAAATCAACCTCAACCTACCTCTTCAAAGTTCAACATTTGTTGTACTCTCCAATTATATTTGAAGCAGTAGTTGTTTGATGGGATTCTTTGTTGTATTGGATGGCTCAAAGGTTAAATGCAGGGCAAATTAATTAAAAAAAATCATGTTTTTATATTAAATTTTTAGTTTTAGTCTTTATGAAATCGTTAAAGGCAAACTAATTATGGCTATTCTCACTCCAAAAAATGTACCACCCGTAATTTGTCGAGATCAGAAAGGCCTAAGGAGACGCATATTCGCAGACCTCGCTGGGCGAGCAAGGGGCGAGTATGGCGAGCAAGAGGCGAGCAAGGGGCGAGCTTGGCGAGCAAGGGGCGACCTTGGCGAGCAAGAGGCGAGCAAGGGGCGAGCTTGGCGAGCAAGGGGCGAGTATGGCGAGCAAGGGGCGACCTTGGCGAGCAAGGGGCGAGTATGGCGAGCAAGGGGCGACCTTGGCGAGCCAGGGGCGAGCTTAGGCGAGTATAAGGGGCGAGTTTGGCGAGCAAGGGGCGAGTATGGCGAGCAAGGGGCGAGCTTGGGTGAGCAGGGGCGAGTATGGCCGAATAGCCCTTGTAACTCGCGAGCTTAGGCAGTATATTCGCATGTACCCCCCCCCCCCCCCTCGCCTAGGATTTCTCTATAAATAGACCCCCAGGGGTACTAGAAATGACACTTTTGGAAGTGGTCGAGGTCCCCCCAAGCTGGATACTCGCCAAGTCCATGCACGTCCAGTACCTCGCCCAACTTTTGGTTGCGGAGGGGAAGTTTCTCCCAAACTTCTGGGTATGTGGTGTGACCTCCCTGCTGGAGCACCTGGGGCGTGCTTATAGTCATTTTCTCTCTCCTACTTTAGCTATCCGAGCCGTGGAGTTGGACCGCAAGATCAGTAACCTCGGGCTACATTGATCCGAATTTTGGAGCCGGGATTTTCCAAGCTTCAACAAAAAAGCATTTTTTCTTCCTAACCCTCACCCCCTCCTAAAAGTATTATACGCAACCCTAACTCGCATAACACTCGTCTCCTCCTCGCGCCGCATCCTATGTAACATCTAAGAATTCTAAAATATTATTTTCTACATTAAGCTGTATGAATTAACCAGAAGCGTATGGAATCGATAAGCAGCAGTAACGTAGTGTTGTCAATCATCATGAACATTGTTGCGGGTCGCTCGATGCTCTGGTAGATCGGTCGGATTGAACCACCTTAGCTCGGGAGAGAACCGAGCGTGCAAACAGTCAATGAAAGAATTTAGTAAGTGACGCAAGGACTTTTAACGTGGAAAACCCGAAAAAGGTGAAAAACCGCGCGGTTGGAGCTGTGGCGACTAAATTCCACTATCTTCTAGTTCGTTACAATTGAAAGATAAGAACTCGAGCGCGATAGGCCGCTGCTATTTGCAATGGTACAGAAAGTAAACCTCGAGAGTGACAAGCCATCTCTCGAGAGACTAAGTATTTCTCTAGAAACGAAAGTGAGATTCTTGAGTCGTCTTTCGTAACTTGAAGGATTCTCAATCCGCTTAGAAGACTGACTTCTGAAGCGAAGGGTGATCTTCAAAGGCACGAAGGAGATCTTCGAAGACTCGAAGGAGATCTTCGAAGATTCGAAAGAGATCTTCAAGCGCTGAAGAAGAAATTCCAGGAAATCTTCAAAGGAGCTCTCTCTGACGTAGAAGGCAAGGTGTCCTGAAATGAACTCTCTGAGCTCATTTTATAGCCTTGGGCAGGGGTAGTCTGATAATTTCATCGTTGTTGCCACTGTAACCACCTGACGGGCGAATCATGTTGGTTGATTTGGAGCACACGGATCGCCATTTTTCATAAATGACCATTTCACCCTTTGGACAGTTCATGCAAGTTGGGCGGTTCGGGTAGCTTCGAAGACGGCGATGAAGGCGACAAACAAGACCTGTAATCTGAGAAAAAAAGAAAGGTTAACTGTCGCGTGCGCAATGAGCACGTGAGCGCTCTGAGCGCGCAACAAGCACGGGAGCGCTCTTAGCGCGCAGCAAGCACGGGAGAGCTCTGAGCGCGCAACGTGCACGGGAGTGCTCTGAGCGCGCAATGACCACGAAAGCGTTCTGGGCGAACGGAGATTGAGTGAGTGCGATCGGAAAGCAGTTGCCATGAAAGTGAGGACGTGCCCTCCGAAATTTACGCCATTCGAGAAACAGGGAAACACACCCCCTAGGGAAAAGGGGGCTCTGGTCGCATCCCGCAAAAGGGGGCATGGTTTGGCCGCACCCCCGTGGGGGGTGGGGGTGCAATTTGGTCGCATACCCAGGGGGCTTGGTCGCACCCCATACGAGGGTGCGGTTTGGCCGTACCCCATGGGGGTGGGGTTCGGCCGCACCCCTACATGAGGGTGCAGGCTATTTGCATCCCACTGATGGAGTGCGAGCTACGTGTAGGCGGATTCCTCCACTCCCATGATTATGGCTTGGACTTTGATCCCACTAACTCCACTACTTCTTAGTGGTGTCTCCTCTAAATGCACCCCGAGAACGCTTATAAAAATGCACGGGTGCATATCAAACATACAAAGAGTCATCTAACATGAGGCATCAATAAATATCCATCATGCCAATGAGGCTTGACCCGGTTGGGTAAGTTGAGGCCCCATGACAGGGAGGTTAGGGGTTCGATTTTCACCTTGTGTGAGCTCGTTCTACTTATTTTATAGTTTGTTGTTTGATTCATTGTTGTTTAATGATGTAGTCATTGATACTTAATATGTAGCGCCCCCAGTCTAGTGTGGGTACACTACAAGTCTGCAGACCAGTGGCCCTAATCCATCTCCACGGATTTGATTGGACGCAACCGTTAATTTCAATGGCGGGTTATTGAGATTATGAATTGAACCACAGTCCTCATAGAATAGGGAGATGGGTTAATGATGATGACCAGTTTAGAGCTCTCTTATCTATGAGGTCTGAGGTTCAAGCTCTAGCCTCAACAACACGCCATTGGAATTAGCGGTTGCGGACAATCAGATCCGTGGAGAAGGGTTGGAGTCACTGGTCTGTAGACTTGTAGTGCACTCACACTAGATCGGGGCATTACATAATGTTTCTAATGTAATGATATCTGTGTTGGAGTTTCTAAAGTGATCCGGAAGTAATCAAGCAGTTAGTCTCATTGCCAACGCGATATGATCCTATATGGTCGCACATAAGAGCGTTTGCAGAAATTGGAGGAAGGATTGTGTTAGTCTTGCCCATATTGGATATGAGTGAAATGACCAATCCTATGACTATTTGGAGTTGAATTGATTCGAAAAAATGCTCCTTATTGTGAATATTGTATGGAGCATATCGTAAAGACTTCAAGACGGCGTTGTGAATGTCGTCATGACCGGTGGTTGTCGTCGGGATCATAAGTCGATAGTATGAATATCGACTAGATGATTAATGTCGTTGAGACTGTCTCGACGATTTGGATATTCACGACGATATCGTCGATATTGTCTCAACGATATTTCAGTCACCACGACGATATGGATCGTCGAGATGTGGCGTGATATCGTCGAGACTGTCTCTACGATATGGATCATCTCGACGACATAAACTATCATGTCGATATCGTCGAGAATGTCTCGACGATATTTCAGTCATCACGACGATATGGATCGTCGAGATGCTGCGTGATATCCTCGAGATTGTCTTGACGATATAGGTAATCCCGACGATATTTATTATACACTCAATCAATGTCTGGGTATGCGGATGGCAGAAGCCATCGTCTGCTTTTATATCACTGGGTATAAATAGCCAGACAATTAGGTTATTTCGTGAACCCCTTTTTGAGATTAAGACGGAAGTGTTCCTGAGATCTCGCTGCTAGTTCCCGAAGACCCGTACGACCATCGTCGCCATCGCCGCCTCTCCTTAGAAGAATCTAGTAATTCGTGGAGACGCAAAGGGCATTCCTTCTCTGACCCAGATCTTATTCAACAAGATCTTAGAATTCTTCGACGCTTGTGTGGACTTTTGTAGATGCACAAATCTACTTCTGCGCTAGCTCCATCAGACCTAGTTGCTAATCTCGACAGAGGCGCAGAACTTGGAAGAAGACTCGGATTGAGAATCCAATTCCTGGAAGCTTATTACAGGAGCAGTCCGATCGGGTCTCTACTTGATTCAGCACAGGTATTCTGATTTATTGTTTCGATCAGGAACATCACGCCCTTATTTTCTCCTTAAGGGTGCGGCTTGCCGTTCCACTATTCACACGGAACACCTCGAGGCGTAACCAGAACGCCCTCGCATTTCGTCGCGCACTTGAAACACTTCAGCGCTAACACGTGCTCGGAGCGTTTCTGAGCGCGATCGGGAAACCTTCTCACATTCTGTCTTTCCGGCTTCTCGCTCTCTGGGTTTCCGGCTTCTCACGTTTTGTCTTTCCGGCTTCTCCCTCTCTGGGTTTCCGGCTTCTCACGTTTTGTCTTTCCGGCTTCTCCCTCTCTGGGTTTCCGGCTTCTCACTTTTTGTCTTTCCGGCTTCTCACTCTCTGGGTTTCCGGCTTCTCACTTTTTGTCTTTCAGGCTTCTCACTTTTCAGGAACGGTCAGTCGCCTTTTTCACCTCCAGCGGAACTGCCCGAACTGCCCAAGCTGCCCAAGCTGCCCGAGGGGCAAGGTGGTCATTTGCGAAAAATGGCAATCCGAGGGCCCCGAACCGGAGAATATGATTCGTCCACCGAGCATTTATGGAAACGGCAAACGGCGAGATTACCGGACTACCCCCGGCCAAAGCTATAAAAAGGGGCCTGGGGCTTCATTTGAAGGGACCTGGACTTCTGGACCCGGGAGAGCTCCTTGCAGACTTTTGCGGAATTCTCCTTCGGCGCTTGAAGATCTCCTTCGTGGACTTGATGATCTTCATCATCCCGAAAGGCGACTAGCCTTCTCACTTCCGAAAGACGACAAGCATTCTCAGAAGGAAAAGGCGACTAGCCTTCTCACTTCCGAAAGGCGACAAGCGTTCTCAGAGGGAAAAGACGACTAGCCTTCTCACTTCCGAAAGGCGACAAGCGTTCTCAGAAGGAAAAGACGACTAACCTTCTCACTTCCGAAAGGCGACTAGCATCCTCAGAAGAGAAAAAGACTTAGTTTTTCCGAGAGGTGGCCTGTCACCCTCGGAGCTCGTTCTCTCTCTCTCTCCAAATATTGTAACGAGCAGCCTGTCGCGCTCAAGTTCTAGTTTCCAAGTTGTAACCCCCAGAAGATAGTGAAGTTTGGTCGGCACAGCTCCGGCCGCGTGGTTTTTTACCCTTTCCGGGTTTTCCACGTTAAAAAGTCCCTGTGTACTCAGCAAATCTCTAATTGACTGTTTGCGCGCTTAGTTCGCTCACGAGCTAAGGTGGTTCAAGTGAACCGGTCTACCACGAGCCCTAAGCGTTCCGCAACAGTTTGGCGCCGTCTGTGGGAATGGATTCCCAAATTCGAAGCAAAGAATTCCCGAGCGCAATACCCACTTCGCCGGAATTCTCGGAGCCAGCAAGAGTGGACACCTCCCCTGAACTGTCCGACGCGTACAGCTCCTCGATTCCAGAAAGCCAGGCGAAAGGAGCGCTCACTGCTGCTCCCATCCGGCCCCCTTGGCCGGAATCGGCTGGCAAACCGGCCCCTCCGGCGGGAGGGCAGGATCCGAGCAATGACAAACACCAACAAAGGCGATCCCCCCTCTCCAAGTCAGTTTTGGAATACCCAGTTCCGTCATGGCTAAATCTCCCGTACAACAAGGAATTCCACGGAGCAGAAGATCCATATGAGCACGTTAATCATTTTCTGATAACGACACGGAGGCTCGGACTTCCCGACCCAGCTAGCTGCAAAATCTTCACCAAAATGCTGCGTGGAGACGCCCTCCGCTGGTATCAATCCCTGCCTAACGGAGCGATCCATAGCTTCACCGAGTTGTCCCGACTGTTCATCGAGCAATACGAGTCCTACTCGGCGAAGATCCAGGAAGGAGAAAAGCCCGGTGCAAGCAAACAACCCCTCCTAGGAGAGGGGGAGCGGGGCGTGCAATCAGAGAAAGTCGGCCCAACTTTTCACCGAGAACGCCCCTGCGCATGGATGGATTTCATCTTGGATGCAAGCATAGGGAGTCCGCCCTGTGAGCTGAGGAAGGCGCTGATAACCCACCGCATCTCCTTCAACGTCCTATTCCTGGCAACAATAGTTCGGCTCAAGCTCCTAAGCGGGAACCTCAAGCTTAGGGCTAGCGAAGCAGAGCTCCGGGATGGAACTACGGTACCCACTATAGGCGTCATCACCCTCCCCGTCCAAGTAGGAGCACACGCTGAACCGATCCAGTACGATATACAATTCGTCATCGCCGAAGCAGACTCCCCCTACGACGCAATATTCGGGAGCCTCCTACTGGACGCCATGGACCACGACGTTTTCATGTCAGGACGCATGGCCAGCAAAGGAAGTATCCTCAAGAGAGCGATGCATAGTCTCGGCACGTCCGCCCCATGGCTCCCCTGGATCAGCAGCAACCCGTCGCCAAAATCAAAGACCGAGATGCAGGGTTCACGAGAAGGCCAAGCAGCTCCTGCGATAGTTGGAAAAGAAAAACTTCAGACACTGACAAACCCGCCGCCCCTTGATACAAGCCGCAAGAGAAAGGGACAGCAGCAGCAACCCGAGGAAGCCGAACGGCCCACTCAGAACCAAGCAGACCGCCCCCAAGATCTAGCAAGTCTAGGCCCCCGGAACTTCACCCCGCTAAACACACCACGCGAGCATATATTGTCCGTAATCTGTCATAGCAAGCTCATCCACTGGCCCAAGAAGCTCTCCTTGCACAGGGGAGATCAGTCTCAGTTTTGCCACTTCCACAAAGGCCGAGGACACCAACCGGAGCAATGTGCCCGACTGAAAGAAGAAATCGAACGTCTTGTCCAACTAGGATACCTGGAGACCTTCCGCAAGAAGACACAGAAGAAGGCCAGCGAAGGCCAATCGCCGGGCCGCCGTTGCCCACCAAGCTGAACGACCGAAAAGATTCGGGCAAACGCGACGCAAGCAAGGCTCGACGCTATCTTCTCTGAAGCCTGTATCAGAAACTTATCGCAAGACTGCACTTGCGAATGTATCAGTATTTATTTTCTAATGAAATTCTACTTGCTCCAATCCATTCTACTGCAGGTACCGCTTCGGGGCCCTGCCCCGGGGACTCTGCACCGCCGTCGATTGAAGGTTCGCCCTTCTCCTCCGCCGTCGAGTCCCGGTGTCGTAGGGGCCTGCCCCCCCTGCGTTCACCCCCGGTTTGAATACCCCCGCTATTCACCGGCCAAAGCCGCGAGCACAGACTCGTGCAAAAAGCCGCGGGCTCAGAACCGTGCAAAAAGTCGCGAGCAAAGGCTCGTGCACCAAAGCCGCGAGCGCAGACTCGTGCACCAAAGTCGCGGGCAAAGGCTCGTGCAACGAAGCCGCGAGCACAGACTCGTGCACCAAAGCCGCGAGCACAGACTCGTGCGAGAAAGCCGCAAGCACAGACTTGCGCAAGCTAACTATTTATATATGTATATATTTGAAAGTCGCGGGCTCCGACTCGTGCAAAACTTATTTTGAAAACAACCAAACCATGCAGGCGCTAACAACCAGATAAACAGATCGAACAAAGAAGTAAATACGATAAACTCGATAAGAGGGTACAAACGCGTCAGCTCAACGCTGCGCACCAAGCGGACAACAGTACGAAAAGCGGAAAAGCAAAATACCAACAAGCCGACTCAGAGCGACACACAAGCAAACAATAACAGGGAAGTCAAGAAAACAGAGGGCAATCGGCATCAATCCTCGGCTACGTCCGAGCACTCATCCTCCGAAAGATCTCCCGCTCCAAGACCGGCGGTGTCACACCCGAACCTCTTCCCCACTAAGCGGAGAGTCTTCTGAACACCGCGCTGGAAGGCGACCTCGCGCTCATCCTCCAACAGGGGCTCGACCTCCTTCGTCATGACCTCAGCACAGATCTCCTCCGCCATCTGGAACCGCTCCTCGACAAAAGCAAGAGAATCTCGGAACTCAGCCACTCCGGCCGCCTTGGCATCCTCAAGGCTGCGCTCGACCGACGACAGCCGCTCCACCTCGCTCCGCAGAAATCCCAGCTCCCCCTCCATACGAAACATCTCCCCCTGGGCCCCAGATAGCTGATGAAGCGCGTCCTGGGCAAGCGCCTTATCTCCACCGTACGCCTCCTGCAGCTTCTCAACCTCGGATTGGGAAGAAGAAAGGTCCGCCTCCAGCTGCTTGATGCGGGACAGTTCGCGATCCCTCCTCTTCTGTAAAGCAGACATGTCCCTCTTCATCACGCTCAGCTCCTCCTGGAGGGAGATGTAACTGTCCTTGAAGCCCACGTAACAGTCGTTCCACGTGAGAGCAATGTTGGTCAGAGCGTTCGCCTGCAAACACGAAGGAAACAATCAGGAAACACGAACAATAAGAGCAAAGACAAGTCAAGACCCAAGAAAGGAGAGATTGACTTACCGCAGAAGTCATCGCCTGGAGGGACGAGGAAACTCGCCTCGACGGTGGATGAGGAGGAGGTGGCGGCAAGTCTCCCTGCGCAACCTGCTCAGCAGTAGGGGAGGCCAGAATCTCGACCTCCGGGTCGGAAGCAATCGACTCCCCCCGACGGCGGCTCGGACCGGCTTCATGATCATGGCTCCTAGGCTCCGGCGGAGCAGAACACGAACCAGGAGTTCCATTCCTGAAAACAATCTTTCTCTTTTTCCCACGCTCCAGGGGAACCGCAGCCTCCCGCTCAGGGTCCCAAGAAAGCCCCACCGCGAGCAGCCGACTCTCCTCCACATAGTTGTACACGCTAAACAGAGCCTTCGACAGCCCCTCTCGGCCAGGAAAGCCGGGGAGGGGAAGGAACTCGTCCTCCCGACCGGTCAGTCGGCGGCAGCGTCCAGGAAGTGACCTCCAGAGCTCGGGCAGCTCCCAACGATTCCGAACGTATACATAAAGGGTATTCCCGTGGCGATAATCCGTCTTCTCGCCAAAATGAAACCAACTTTTATTGCTCCGCACCTCAATCCGTCCGCCCAAGTCAGTGGTAGCCTCGCACCAATCCTTGAAGAGTTCGAGTGAAAAGCGCGTATTGTGCTCCCGGAAGAGCACCACCAGCCCCATGATATTCGACATCCCAGCGGGCGTAAACTGAGTGATCGGGACGCCGCAGAACCGGAATATTTCAATAGCCTCCTCCGGTGGAGGAATACGGAATCCAGACTTCAGGAAACTCTCAGAGAGTGTCATGTAACCCGTGGGCAGATTCTGAACGTGCTCCTCCGCCTCTGGAATCTTAACCTCGACATTCGGAGGCAATCCGAACCGCTTGCGCCACACTTCGATTCGCGCACCGTCTAGAGAAGAGCGTAGACGCATCGGCCTCGATTGGCCGCCCCGCTTCGAAGCCTGCAAGGAAAAGCAAATGCGCATAAGAACGAGCGCTAAAAGGCGACCGTATCAAAAAATCTGAAATATTGCAAGCTACCTCCCCGCGCACCAAGCGCACGAGCGTGAAACAGTTCCGCGCAAAGGCGCAGTACGCGCGCAGGAGCCCGCGCGCACCGTTCGCGCACAGGCGCCCACGCGCAGGAACGCGCGGCGCGACATCCGCGCACGGGAGCACGCAGCGCGGCACCCGCGCACGGGAGCGCGCAGCACGGAACCCGCGCGCGCTGACGCGCGGGAACAGCGCCCGCGCGCCCCGCTTGCAGCACGGCACCCGCGCGCGCGGGCGCGCGGGCGCGCGGGCGCGCGGGCGCGCGGGCGCGCGGGAACAGCACCCGCGCGTCCCGCGCGCAGAGGCCTCCCGCGCGCAGAGGCCTCCCGCGCACACAGGCGCGCGCAGCGCGCCGCCCGCCTGCACAGGCGCGCGCAGCGCGCCGCCCGCGCGCGCAGAGGCCGCCCGCGCGCACAAGCGCGCGCAGCACGCCGCCCGCGCGCGCAGGAGAGCGCAGCGCGCCACCCGCGCGCACAGGGGCCGCGCCCGCCCGCGGGGGCGCGTTCGCCGGGCGCCCCGCTGCCGGCTCCGGCCGGACGCAAGCGGGCCCGGGCACCGCCCTTTCGACCGCTCCGCCCGCGCGCCCTCCCGTCCGCCGCTGGCCGTTTGTTCCCTCCGCTCCTATTACAAAAAAGCAGAAAGCAAAATCAACTTACCCCAACCATCGTTCGGCGCGTCCTGCCGAGGTAACGACCGGATCCGCCACACAAACGTTCAAAAAACCCTCGCACTCCTTCACAAGTTCTGGACTCCGACGGTTTTGGGGGGCTTATGATGGGTACTCATGATAAGAGTCTCATATTTATAAAGGTGTCTGACGGAAATGTTCATAAAAGGCAACAAATATTTCCAAAGACGGGTCGTTTCCAAATACGGATCGTTTCCAAGGGCGGATTATTTCCAAAAAACTCTCCCCCTCCGAAATTGGCAGGAAAAGCAAGGCGCGCAAAACCGCCGCGGACACGACGGAGTTTCTCCCTCCCGTCGCGGGAGGGATCCTCGCCCCCACGCCACGCCCCCTGGGGGTGCGGCCAAGCCGCACCCCGCGCGGGGTGCGGCCTTGGTCGCGCCCCCTTTGGGGTGCGGCCTTGGCGCGCCCTATGCGGGGTGCGGCCAAGCCGCACCCCCTCGGGGTGCGGTCAAAGTCGCCCCCTCTTGGGTGCGCCCATGCCGCACCCCCTCGGGATGCGGGCGCGTCGCACTCCCTTGGAGTTCGACCGCGTCGCCCTCCTCTCCCCGCGCGAGGTACGGCCGCCCGCCTCTCCTTCTTTCCCGGCGGAGGGGACTTGCGGGAAGCCCTCACGGGCGTACTTTTCATCAGGAACATCACGCCCTTATTTTCTCCTTAAGGGTGCGGCTTGCCGTTCCACTATTCACACGGAACACCTCGAGGCGTAACCAGAACGCCCTTGCATTTCGTCGCTCACTTGAAACACTTCAGCGCTAACACGTGCTCGGAGCGTTTCTGAGCGCGATCGGGAAACCTTCTCACATTCTGTCTTTCCGGCTTCTCGCTCTCTGGGTTTCCGGCTTCTCACGTTTTGTCTTTCCGGCTTCTCCCTCTCTAGGTTTCCGGCTTCTCACGTTTTGTCTTTCCGGCTTCTCCCTCTCTGGGTTTCCGGCTTCTCACTTTTTGTCTTTCCGGCTTCTCACTTTTTGGGTTTCCGGCTTCTCACTTTTTGTCTTTCAGGCTTCTCACTTTTCAGGAACGGTCAGTCGCCTTTTTCACCTCCAGCGGAACTGCCCGAACTGCCCAAGCTGCCCGAGGGGCAAGGTGGTCATTTGCGAAAAATGGCAATCCGAGGGCCCCGAACCGGAGAATATGATTCGTCCACCGAGCATTTATGGAAACGGCAAACGGCGAGATTACCGGACTACCCCCGGCCAAAGCTATAAAAAGGGGCCTGGGGCTTCATTTGAAGGGACCTGGACTTCTGGACCCGGGAGAGCTCCTTGCAGACTTTTGCGGAATTCTCCTTCGGCGCTTGAAGATCTCCTTCGTGGACTTGATGATCTTCATCATCCCGAAAGGCGACTAGCCTTCTCACTTCCGAAAGACGACAAGCATTCTCAGAAGGAAA
The DNA here is from genome assembly GCA_033032865.1 of Dactylorhiza incarnata. Classification (NCBI taxonomy): domain Eukaryota; kingdom Viridiplantae; phylum Streptophyta; class Magnoliopsida; order Asparagales; family Orchidaceae; genus Dactylorhiza; species Dactylorhiza incarnata. The sequence continues at coordinate 5,694,182 of JAWHQI010000085.1, forward strand.
AGGCGACTAGCCTTCTCACTTCCGAAAGGCGACAAGCGTTCTCAGAGGGAAAAGACGACTAGCCTTCTCACTTCCGAAAGGCGACAAGCGTTCTCAGAAGGAAAAGACGACTAACCTTCTCACTTCCGAAAGGCGACTAGCATCCTCAGAAGAGAAAAAGACTTAGTTTTTCCGAGAGGTGGCCTGTCACCCTCGGAGCTCGTTCTCTCTCTCTCTCCAAATATTGTAACGAGCAGCGGCCTGTCGCGCTCAAGTTCTAGTTTCCAAGTTGTAACCCCCAGAAGATAGTGAAGTTTGGTCGGCACAGCTCCGGCCGCGTGGTTTTTTACCCTTTCCGGGTTTTTCACGTTAAAAAGTCCCCGTGTACTCAGCAAATCTCTAATTGACTGTTTGCGCGCTTAGTTCGCTCACGAGCTAAGGTGGTTCAAGTGAACCGGTCTACCACGAGCCCTAAGCGTTCCGCAACAATTCCGTTGTGCACATCATATTTATTACTAAAAAAAAAATATCATTCATCATCAAATTTTGGTTCTTACATCAATTGCATAGAATAATAAAACATAAGACAAAATTTGGCTCGTAGGCTACAAAATTCTGAATGTGAAAATAAAATGAGTTAGCCAATAAGAAAGCGGTAATAGTAGTCATCATCATGCTCAGTCATGATTCTTCTGTTAATTCCTGCAAATCAAGAAGCTCTAAAATATCTTTTAAATTCTGCAACTAAAAATGTTAAAATAAAAGGTGGAAAAAATAATCAATGAATGCTCCTCTTCCTCTAAAATTTCAGAATGCTTTATAACCTCGCTATTATTGATCTTGTGCTTTCATATATTTTAATTTATCATTTTCTCATTCTCTTACTGTGCTCTTAAATATTAGTGCCTTGATTTGAAGAAATCATTCTTGAAACTCTCACTTTAATTCGTTCTATGTGAATTCACATAGAAGTAAAATCCAAAACTAATCATTGCGGTTAGTTGAGATTTTTTTTAATTTGTGCATGATCTATAACTATAGTAAGGTAATCTTACTCACATATCGGAAAACTATTATGAGGATAACCTCGCCTCCTTAGAAAAACAATTATGTGATGCATAAAGACTCGCTGTTCGAGGATTTAGCCCCTCCTGAATATGCAAATCTTGACAGACTATAGTGAGGCTCCACCTAACCATGACAAGATAATTAATCATGCCCTCAAGGGTTTACTTCTTAGTAAAATTCATTGGTAAGCTTATATTTAATGTTATTTCCTTTTTCATCAATCATGCTCTTGCAATTCTTTTTATCACTCAAGCAATCTGTTTTAGATGAGGATTTGCTCGTTCAAAACTTGGACTCACTTCAATATGTTTATTTGAGTATTTTGGAACTCCACGAGGATTAAAATAAATACCAAATAACATGTATATTGTTGGTTGTCTTTTAATTTATGTATTTGACTCCAACTTTAAGTTTAATAGCCTCATGGGGCTTAAGAAATCTTCAAACATTAATAAGGGTTGCTGGTTGGTCTTCTAATTTATGTATTTGCCTTCAAATATTAAGTTTAATAGCTCCACAGGCCTAAAAAATCTTCAAACAACAGTAAGGGTTGCTGGTTGCTCTCCTAAATTAATGCGTTCTATCAAATATTGAATTTAATATGCCCTCAGTACTTAAATAATTCTCCAACAACAGTAGAGGTTGCTAGTTGGTCTTCTAAATAACATTTTGTGTAAAACAGTTTTAATGTGCGACTAAATCTTTTAAAATTTTCAAACCACAATATAGAATTGTTGTTTAGTCGATTATTTCATATGAATTGAATGAAAATGATGAGTTTTTAGCTCTAATTATCTCGCATTAGGAACTAAATTAATTAGGATTCATATTGCTTAGTATATATCTCTCTCTCTCTATATATATATATATTTGACTAAGAAAATTACGCACAAGATGAAAAAGAGGCACGCAATTTATTTTAGCACTATAAGACTATAAATCTTGCATGTATTATCATTCCATGATTTTAATAGAAATATCTTCTATGAAATATTCATGGAATTTAGAAAAGTTTAGCTCTCACTTTCCACCTTAATTTGGTGTGGATTGTTAAGAGAAAGGGGTATGAGTACCAATACAATTTCATAATTTTTTTACATAATTGCATTACTCATGCATACTTGAACATATGAGTGAGAAATATTTATGGGTATGTTCTCTAAAGTCCATAATATACATTTATAACTTCATAAGGATAATAAATAAAGACACATATGGCTTGCATGATGCTCTTCGTAATAAAAAGATTAGCATGAAAAATCTATTCGAATTTTGAAATGGTAGTATACTAACATATTATGTGAGTTAATCATAGCATGTGACCATTTTATTATCATTGTATGGTTCCTATTTCATGAGTAAAGAGATTTATTACACCATTTAACATTTTTAGATAAAGGCACTTTACTTAAACTTAAGAAAATCTTGCATGTGATTGAAATGCTTAATCAACATATGTTGCGCGTGTATTTAATAAATCAATCATACTAATTTCTTTTCACACTCTATGAATCATAAAACATTAATCTTCACGGTACATATAAATTTAGGACCATGGGTTTTAATTAGGGTCAATTCGTTTGGATGGAATTGGGGGGAGGGGGGTGAGAATTAGAATTGACCCAATTCCAATTCTCATGGAAATCGGAATTGAGATAATTCTCATGGGAATCGAAATTGAGACAATTGACAATTCCAATTCTATCGTTCGACTGCAATTAAGAAGGAATTGGAATTAACAATTCTTTTGTTCAAAAATTCAATCTATTTTAACATGTGAAGAAATAAAACCATAGTGCAACATACAATGTGTGATGAATATATATGACATGTTCACAACATATGGTTAGAAAGAAATACGTACAACAACAACACTCAAGCCTTTATCCCACCATAGTGGGGTCGGCTATATGGATCATCTGTCCCCATTGCGCCCTATCTTTAATCATAGTCTCACTAATGCCTAACTTGAGCTCTCTACAACAATTTTAAGTAGATAACCAAAGGAATAAAAAAAGTAATATGGAAAAGCAGAAAATGGAAAAACTCAAGGGTGAGCAAGAGGACGTTAGAGAGAATGAGAATACTTACAAAGAAAAAAATAAGATGCTTTAGGCGGACCAATAGACGGTGCCCTAGCTTTCGGATCCGTGAGATGGATGTGTGGTGGTCGATACCCAAGCCCTTGATGGTTACATAAGTCATTGGAGTAACTCTTCGGCTCGGTTGGAGGATGCCCTTGATGTCAAGCTTCTCTTTGTCGGACCGTTGATGTCGGAGACCCCGAAGGATTGAAGCGTGCGGTGGGTAGAAGAGGAGCTTATCATATTTCGTGAAGCCCTAAAAAGGAAGGAATAGAAGCTAGAAGAAGAGGGAGGTGTTACCGTAGGAGATGCGACGACCGTGCAGGAGGGCTGAGAGAGCGTCGTGAGAGGTTTCGTGATGAGCGACTAAAGAGAACTTCGGGATGGAGCTGTCGGTAAGAGGAGCTTTTTTTCTGAATACTTCTTGTGCTTGACACTGTCGCGGCTGAACGGGAGGCTAGTACGCTATCTATTCTTGTTTATAAATAGTATAGATACATACTAATACTAATACTAATATACTATACATGCAATCAGAGTGGGGCTACACATAAAATACTGCTTTTAAATCTAAAATAAATAAATAAATAAATAAATAAATAAATAAATAAATAAATAAATAAATATATGGGGGTGAGGCTGGGCGGCAAGGTGTCGGAGGAAGCATAGGAGAAGTCGCCGCCATGGAAGGTTACAAGCTCTGGGTGCGGAAGAACAGGGAATTCGTGCACTCCCTGGAATCTCTCGCTAATGTAATAACTAAATCCCCACTCGCCCACTCCTTCTTCGCTACGATTTTTTACTCTCTGTTTTCTCTTTCGCCGATTGATGTTTACATACTATTTTCTGTTTCTCCGTGCCCTATTTACCCTAGTCTGGATTTCATTTACCAGGGCTTGACATGGCTTCTCCCGGAGCGCTTCTCCAACAGCGAGATAGGCCCCGAAGCAGGTTTTGTGCAATTTTGGTAACTTTTATCGATCTTCTTCTTGCGATTCTGATGCAGTTCATATTTCTTTTCATGACCTGATTCATCCCTTTCACTCCCTATTGCGGAGGAAACAACAAACTTGGTGTAAAAATGTCAGTTTAAAATATTTTTTTCTAGATATTGAAATTTGAAATGTTTGAATTACTTTCAGTATATGCTTTCCTGGGCATAGTCAGTGCTGTGAACCAGCATATAATTGATAGAACCCCCGGAAAATACCAGACTTCTTGTTCAGAAGAACAGATTCCATGGTCTCTATGCATCTCCATGCTCAAAGATTTGGAGACTGTCGTCGAAGTTGCTGCCGAGCACTTCTATGGCAAGGAGGGGAAGTGGAACTTCCTCATAATCATGGAGTCCCTGAAGTAAGGAAGTTATTGATAGATTGTTCTTACTGAATTTTACTTTATCTGCGTTAAATCCTTCGAGGGTGACATCTTTAGTTACAATTCAGGGCATTGGCTAGATTAGGTTCTTTTCGGGACAGTGGGTACAAGATGCTTATTCAAGGTGGCGAAGTTCTTAATCTAAAGAAGTTTCCTGAGGTTCCTGAAGCTCAAATCGGTGGATTAAGGAACCCAGGAATGAGTGCGGGGCAATTACACTATTTGAATGGTCAAATACCTCCAAGTCTTGAAGGAAGAGCCATGGCAGCGTTGAACAGATTTGGGGACAAGGCCAGGATGGTATCTGATTATAAGTTCTTCAACAATTATAATCCTGGTATAACTTGCTTCTATAGATTGTTATCCTAATTGTTTTCATCTAGGAGTTTAATTTCTCTTTGATGATAGTTTTTTGATGTTTTGATTGCAGCCGTGGTTTTGAAGAAGCCATCACTTGGATCAGTTTTGTCCCAAAAAGGAGTTTTCGGCATGTCGTTTGTGGCCGGCGAAGTTATTTCTATATTGAGACCACTTATTTATGTTCTTTTGATCCGAAAACACGGAACTCAGGCATGGAAGCCTTGGTTTCTTTCTTTTGCTACCGAGCTTACTGGATTTAGCCTTCTCCTGTATGGAACAAGCTATGGTGGTAGAACAGGAGACAAACTTTATTGTCTTTCTACTCCAGAGAAAGATGAGGCAAGTAAAGGGCCATTCTTTTGTAAATCGGGATAATCTTTATATATCTTCCAATAATTTTGTATTGTGTGATTAATTTTTTCCGAAAACAAGCGAGGAATCACTTTTTTTCCGCTTGCTGTATTGTGCGCTGTTATTGGTAATAATTCTTTTCGTTCATCTTGTTTAGATGAAAAGGCGAAAGCTGATATGGGCACTTTATGTCATGAGAGATCCATTCTTTACTAAACATACAAGGTGAGTGTACACTTCTCCACGAAGCTCTTAAAGATTGTTTTTCCGGTATTTTGTCTAACACCTTGTATTTTCTCAGGCATCGTCTCGAGAAAACTGATAAATATCTGAGCCAGTTCCCTATTATTGGGTTCCTCACAGGTTTTCATTCATTAAACTAACATTTGAATGTTTTTTTACTTAAATTGTTCAATCATCATTGATGGCATAAGAAATTGTGGGGTTATCCTTTGTCTTTTTGCTATGTTGCTATATGATGTTCACCAATGCAGTATTTTCCCTATTGTTGCAGGTAAAATTACTGAGCTGCTAGTTGGAGCTCAAACTCGGTACACGTACACTTCGGGTTCATAAGGTAGAATAACCGTTTGAATGTGTCCGTCTCTTATTCGATTTTGTTGGTGATTTGTTACTAAAATTTGATATCTTGAACTTGTAGATGCAATACTTGTAGCACTGCTTTAGCATCTCACAAGAGAAAGCTATGTAAATTAATAATTTTGGAACCATAAATTATGATATATGTTTTATAATAATTGCCAATTTGAATGGGAATTTGTTGCGCCTATGTGTTTTTACTCCCTGATTATTGGGTCATATACGAACAACACTAGGAAGCAGCCTCTTGCAAAAATGCATGGCAAGGTTTGCCTACATTTCACCCTTGTGGTGGGACCCTTTCCCGGACCCTCGCTGCGCGGGGATGCCTTTGTGCACCGGACTGCCCTTTTTTATATGAACAACACTAGGATAGTAATGGATGAAAAACAAGACCCTTAAATAATACTTAAATAGATATCTTCAACTGGCAGACTGAATGTCTGATTTTCTAAGAAAAGGGTGCTTATTCTTGAAACCTTTATTTTTGGTCTTGCATTTTTATATTTGACATTTGCAATGATTAAAGTTAGTTCTATTAATAAAAAATGGAACATCCCTTTACTTATGCAATACTTACATATTCTGTTCGGAATTGTCCTTATATCTAAGTTGATTCTCAGTTATGGTTTTGCGTGATACTTGTATACCTAAATTTGAAAACATTGTCGAGATTGATCCCATATTTTACAGTTTCAAACAAGTTAAAAAGACCCCTCTTTATAGGATTACCCCAACATGTAAAGATTAAAAAGAAGAACAATAATGGATTCATGGTTTCACATTCATAAGAATCATTGCAGTTAACCATAGTTAAATAAATTATATAGCATCTTAAAGCAGATATGGCATTTGCTGCACTATGATGTTATAAGATAATTATTGCAATAAGAACTTGTTTGAAGATTATTGCATCTTGCTTCTCGAAAAGAGAAAAACCTCTAGTTTTGTAGGGAGTCTGCTTAGTTAGGTATATTTTTACAGGAAGTGTACCTCGAATTTGCGAGATCTCTTGTCTCCCTTTGTTCTTTTATGTTTCTCTGAGTTAAAATTGATATTAATCCTTCACTTCGTGATTCCAACCTCAGATATTGTGAGAATTAGTTAAGAAATGTGGAGACAAGAATGAATGCTAGGATCATATAGCAGCCAGTAGGTGAGATCCTGATCCTAGGGAATGCAGCTAGTCAAAGAGGTGGGTGGTGCAATTGAAGATGAGAGGAGGGAGAATTTTCAAGATAATGAGAATTGCAATTGAATTTCAATCCATAACGAGTATAAGACGTCATCCTGTCACCCCAAATCATAATGAATATGAGACTTTATTTTATCCTTCATTTATAAAAAATAGGTTTAAAGAGATATTATTGAGAGAAAACTGGAATGATAATCCTAAAAGAAAGGACTATTCCCAACAATTGTCCTTCGTGAGATAAAACTACATACAAAGGAAATCAACTTCTAGAACAACAAATAATGCAATCAGTTATTGATGCATCCATCGCCGCATCCAAGGACGCGTGATATCATCACACGCCAGTTATATTTTTATTATTTTATTTCCTATCAATTTTCCTACGCACTAACGTTATTTTGAGTTCTGGTTCACCGGTTTGACCGTCCGGTGGGACCCTGAATAAATGGTCCAACAATTTGAGTAGTTAGGACGAAAAAGGCAAGTTTAATTCAATTATGAGAGTATAAAGTATAAAATCAAATTAAGAGATATAATGTACTCCCCGTTAGGAAGATTCCATGGGAGATTAGTTTTTAGGAAGATAAAATCTGGTGATAATATAAAAGTCAATTTATATTCTATATGAGATACCCCATACTAGGAAGCTGCGGGTAAGCATAGGAAATAAATATTTCAGAAAAACATTTTGGGAAATAACTAAGGAAAATAATTTTGGATTCTCTTGTTAAAAGGGGATCTCCACCGTGACAGAAAGGGGGAACCGGGGATTTAACAGAGAACGGCGAACTCGTCGCTCCTCTGTTACCCCGACAACCGATCTCTTCTCCTCTGCCGAAAGCAGATCCACCAAGTCTGGCACTCACTCAGCGGGTGTCCCTTCTCCGGCTTCCACGACGACGCCAGGGCGCAACTTCGTTATCGTTCGTTGACAACGCCCAGCCTGTCGAAGACATTCCTCCCCCTCCAGTTCACTTTCAACCTTGCCGATCTACTTCAGCAACGAGAGGGATTCCTGTTGACTCCTTCTGGTGGACTCCGATTGCATCCCCCTCATCTCCACCGGCAGCGTACACACAGCAGCCCGAGTCTACGACTGTTTTGAAGAGATATCCTCCGTCTTCCTTTCAGATTCCACCAGCAACGCAACTAATCTGAAGTGGTCCAACCTCGCCGTAGTCACTGCGTATGCCTGGGATAATTCCGTCATCTCCACTGCTTTACTTATCAACGTAAACTTTATGCAACTCAAATAATTAAATTAAGCTTGCCTCTGCGTACACACAGCAGCCCGAGTCTACGACTGTTTTGAAGAGATTTCCTCCGTCTTCCTTTCAGATTCCACCAGCAACGCAACTAATCTGAAGTGGTCCAACCTCGCCGTAGTCACTGCGTATGCCTGGGGTAATTCCGCCATCTCCACTTCTTTACTTATCGGCATAAACTTTATGCAACTCAAATAATTAAATTAAGCTTGCCTCAGACGTTCACGCTGTTCAAATTTGTCGATATCCATAAATTATTGCTCGTGATTATTTTTCTTGTGGATGTACGGATCTTGTTTGGTTCAACTCGGTATTCGCTCGAGAAATATCTTCGAATAACGATTAACGGATTTTAGCAAAGTTCAATCTCAAAAATGATTTGTGCGCGAAAAACTCGGTTTGTCCCGCTCGGCTTATTTTCAAAATGAAAATTGGTCTCCTAAAAACATTGTATTTCAAAACCCTAATCTCGGTTTACATCAGTTATGGAGCTGGGTCATGTATTTGGGCTTTGCTTGTAGAGAGGTAATTGCACTGCATCAACTCCAGCAATGCAAAAGATTCATATTGAAAGAGTTGGTACTTTTGCAGTCTCTAATGGGAATCACATTTTAGTAGCAGCCTGGCTATTTTTGGAACCCGCCCAATCATACATACACGGGAGGCGGAGTTAGGATCATCGTATGGATGATCCGAGCTCGTAATCGTGTTCAGAGCGACGATAGAATGTCTATTTATTTTATTTACACATATTGTTATAAATAGGATTGTAGGGGCGGATTTATGGGCATTGCAGAATTTGGGCATAATTTATAGCCCCCCCTCCCGTTCTATCCACGGTGTTGAAGCCGTGGAATCTTCGTACCGAAGCCTAGACCCGCTCCACTCTTGCGTTGCCCTACCTGTCCCATACTTCCCTCTCCTTCGAGCCACCAGAAAACACCCCAAAGGGATTGGCCAGCCGCCATACCATTTTTCCCCATCACACACCCAAGTAACTACCCATAATTCCTTGCAACTACCAAATAACTCCACTGAAAACCACCCTTAACTGCTATAACTGCCAAATACTGAGGCGGTTATTGGCAGTTTTCCTCCTTCCTTACCCCAACACAACACCCTTCCTTCCCAAGCCGTGGATGACACTTCCAGGGCCTGATTCCTTCATCAACTCTATAGGACCACCCCTCCCTGCGCTGTATGACTGCTGCCAGCCCACATTCCAGTGAGATTCAGCCCTGTTCTGGGGTTCCTGAACTTGCCGGCCAACCTCTACATTCCATTTCAGCCACCATACCATTCATCCGATCACCCCAGCGCATTCCCAACAGCCCATTGCTTCTCCACGGGAACCTAAACCATGCAGAATGCCACTCCAGGACACCGAAAACAGTGCAGAATTATTGTAACACCTGCTGTCCAGCCATTCAAATAAGTTCTTTACCGCCTATTCGGACTCTAATTACTAGTGTAAATTCAAATTTGAAGTCTAAATTACTGTGTTAATTATTTGATGAAAATACATATGGTTTGAAATCTTAATTTGTAGAAATTGCCTGGTTTTATTCTGCTTGAAAGATTCATTTACTGGGTAATTAATTTAAGCACTCTCTTTAATTTAAATTGGATATTTCTTGTGTTTCTAAAATTTAATCTCTATTGTGCGTGTTTGGGAGTTCCTCCAATAAAAAGAATTTATTGCACTATATCGCTGCACTTGCATTCATTTATTCGTTAGGGCAATTGCACAACATCCTTACAATCGTCATGCGTCAGTCTCCCATAAGAAAAGGTTCTAACTGGATTAACTCTTCATATATAATTTAGGAATCATCAACAGGAGGCATACTCCTCTAACTAGCTGAATTTATATGCATGCTTGTTACACCTGTAGAGTCTGGAGAGTTCATTAGATATGCTTAACTATAAATGCAATGTTGCAAATATGGATATTAAGGGTGTGGTTTATGTTGGGAATATACCCAGTAATCTTGAGAAGACAATAATTGATTGAAGAACAAGTGTTCTAAGAGTCGATATCTTAAATGGAGAATGCAAACCGTTTACGTAGGAATGCTAACATGCATAAGTTTTACGTATAAATATCATTCCCTGATGTACTGAATGAATTAATCTTCTATGCTTTCCTTTTCTTTAGGGTTTTAGGGTTTAAGTATAAATATCCTTTTCTTTTAGTTACTTCTCCACCTGAAGACACACTGTTACAAACTAGAGGGAGAAGAAGCTATTGGAGAGGGAGAGAACTAGGGTTTGAGAGAGCCTAAGGAAAATACCTGATTAATAACTTTCATCCCCCAACTAAGGAGGAGGGGTTGGGTATTTATGCCCACCCAACCCCTAGGGCCGGCCGGCCCCCATAGGGGCTGAACCGGTGCGGTTCAGCCCCGATGCTCCTTATATTAATATTGGCGGGCTGAACCAGATGGTTCAGCCCGGTCTTCCTCCGCCTTCTCCTTTGGTCGACGCGCCCAATAGCCGAATAACCTGGTAATGACGCCGGGCGTAACATTCCCTCCCCCATCAAGGACCAGCTTGTCCTCAAGCTGGAGGCGGGGATTGTGAGGCTCCTGGAACAAGCCGGCTCTAGCGTGCTGAGACGATTGGAGGCCTTCCAAGCAGTACCCCTTCCCGTGCTGGCTGAACTCCATAGTCATCTGGACCCAATCGAGGGTCGCCCGCTTAAGTTGCTGCAGCCACGGTGCGCCCAACACCATGTCAGAACCCCGGATTGGCAATAAGTAAACATCAATATGCTCGGTGTATCCCTGTATCTGGAGCTCCACCCCTTTCATCACCCCCTCGCATTGCAGTGTACGTCCATCCGCCACCCTGACGTGGAACGTTGCGCTGCGATCTATGACACCCCCCGTCTTCCGGGCCACACCGGGTTGGATGAAGTTGTGAGTGCTCCCGCTGTCCATCAAGATCGTCACCGTCTCCCTGCCTACCCTCCCAGTCAAGTGTAGGGTCGGAGATGGGGTACCCCCCTTCAGGGCCTGGAGGGATACGACAAAGTCGTCAAAAACCAACTCTCCCTCCGCTGCAGTGTGAGTAACATCTTCCGCTTCCTCCTGTAGCATGAATACCTGGACCTTCTGGCAAGCGTGCCCGCGGGTATACTTCTCATCGCAGTTAAAGCATAACCCTTTGTCCTTTCTGGCCTGAAGCTCCTGCCACGTCAACCTCGTCACCGTAGGGCGGCCCCCGGTAGGTGGTTCTTGCTTGGGTACATCTGCACCCGTAGGTGCCCGACCTGTCGTCTGAGTCCTCTGCCGATTGTATCGCTCCTCCTGTATCCTGGCCAGGCTGATGGCATGACTCAAACTGCGTGGCATGTAGGCGTGGACCTCGTCTCTCAGGTTATCCTTCAATCCTGATACAAAGCAGCTCAGCATCATTTTTTCCTCCCAATTGACCCGATTGGCCAATCGTTCAAACTCTGTCCGGTACTCCGTGACGGTCCCGTTTTGCCGCAATTTCTGCAACATGGCTTCAACATCTTCGTACTCCAAAGGACCGAAGCGAGCAGAGAAGGACTCCACAAACTCCTCCCAGGGTGCATAGTCGCGTCCCTTCAGAAACCATTTTGTCCACTGATAGGCGTCCTCTTCCAGGTGGAAAGATGCCAACTGAACCCACTGCCCCGCCGGAATCTTTTGGTATTTGAAAAACAGTTCAGCTTTCTGGATCCACTCAAGGGCGTCACCTCCTTTGAACTTAGGGAAGTTCATTCGTGTCAATTTGGGCTGCATATATGGGCGGTGTTCTGCCGGTGCTGGATGGTATGGTGGTGCTGGAGCCACTGCGGGCCCGGGCCGTCCCCGGTCCAGACCGTAGCCTTCTTGTTGCCCTCCACCCCATGGGTTGCCATTTCCATAGTCCGCCGGTCCTCCATATGGCGGTGGCATCGGTAGGATGCCTGCCACACCCCCGAGTGGGATCGCATTCGCTCCAGTAGGTCGAAAAGGGGCTGCGCCCTGCCCTGAACCCCGCCACGAGGAACCCGGCTGCATTCCCGGTCCGTTCCAAGCGTACTGAGCGCCGAACGGCCCATTCGGTGCCGCCGATCCCGATACGTGGATGCCGCCTCCCGTAGACCCGGATCCGGCACCTTGTTGCGTTCCACTTCCGATTCCTGTGCCGTTTTGCGCCGGGGGATGGTAGGATACCTCGGTTTCGGTTCCCTCCGCCGCGTGGGATTTTCCTTTCAGATTTTGCACGAGTAAGTTCTTGATCTCCTCCATGCGCGCGTCCAGACGATCCTCTAGATTTTTTTGGGAGGATTTCACTTGTTCGTCGAGTGCCGCCACCGTGTCCGACAACACTACGTAGTTCTCTTCGATGGTGGCTAAGCGTGCATTCTCGGCTTCGGTGCGTGTCACCATGGCAGCGGAACCAGACGCCGGAAGCGCTGGAGCAACAGAAGCCTGAGGAGCAGGCAGGAGGCAGGCGGCGGCGGCGGTGGCCCCGGAGCAGCAGGCTGCAGCCGCTGGAGTCGTCGGATCGGGATGTCGAGCGGCGCTGGATCTGGACGTCGAGCGGAAGGCTGCGCTTGACGTCGATGTCGCTGGATCTGGACGCCGATGTCGCTGGAGCGCTGGACGAGAGCTGGATCTGGACGTCGATGTAGGCGGCGCTGGATCTGGACGTCGAGGTCGCTGGATCTGGACGTCGATGGCGCTGGAGCGCTGGACGGGATCTGGATCTGGACGTCGATGAAGGCGGCGCTGGATCTGGACGTCGATGTCGCTGGAGCGCCGGACGGGATCGTCGATCGTCGAGGTCGCTGGAGCTCGGAACGGGAGCGCTGGACGGGACGCTTGCGGGATCGTCGATGTCGATGTCGCTGGAGCGCTGGACGGGACGCGAGGGCTGAAGCGATTGTCGTTGTCGATGTCGTTTGAATGGATCGTCGATGGAGCGCTGGACGCGAAGGATCCGAAAAAAATTGGGGAGGACGAATCCTCTGATACCAAATGTTACAAACTAGAGGGAGAAGAAGCTATTGGAGAGGGAGAGAACTAGGGTTTGAGAAAGCCTAAGGAAAATACCTGATTAATAACTTTCATCCCCCAACTAAGGAGGAGGGGTTGGGTATTTATGCCCACCCAACCCCTAGGGCCGGCCGGCCCCCATAGGGGCTGAACCGGTGCGGTTCAGCCCCGGTGCTCCTTATATTAATATTGGCGGGCTGAACCATCTGGTTCAGCCCGGTCTTCCTCCGCCTTCTCCTTTGGTCGACGTGCCCAATAGCCGAATAACCTGGTAATGACGCCGGGCGTAACACACACACACACACAACCGAACATGGTATCAGAGCATGGTTCTTGTATGGTGCCCTCTGCCATCAGGATGCTGAACGGAGCATGCTCAGTTCTGTTTCCCTTTCCCGGCCATTAAAATCCTTGGCTCTAATTGCAGTTCATCACATGGCGTCATCGGGCATATCGCACACCTTCACCAACTCTCCTGATGGATTACCAATATTTGACGAAGATTTTGATTATTGGAGCATCCAAATGCACACACTATTTCTCTCTCAGGACCTCTGGGATCTTGTTGAGAATGGTTTTGCTCAGTCTTCTGCTGCCACCAACTGGGACGCTGCAACTACAAAGGCGTATCAGGAGCATAAGAAGAAGGATCCAAAGGCTCTGCTATACATCCAACAAGGAGTAAGCAAGAGTATCTTCCACCGAATCATGGCAGCATCAACTTCAAAAGAAACATGGGATTCACTGACCATTGATTTCATGGATCAAGAAAGGTAATTCAAATAAACTCCAAACTGTATGGAAGGAGTTTGATATGCTCATAATTAAAGAAAATAAGAATATACAAACTTTCTTCTCACGGGTCAACAACTTCATAAACCACATCAGAAGCCTGGATGATGCCTATAGAAAAACGAAAAGTTGTACTGAAAATCCTGAGAAGCCTACCCTCTAAAAGGGACCGAATAGTCATGTGGCCATTGAGGAATCAAAGGATCTCAGCACCTTCAGTCTAACTGAGCTCATGGGATCACTCTTAGCCCACAAGGAACGACTTAAAAGAGCAGATCACACCACTGACAAACTGTCTCATCCAAAGTGATGAATGGCTCAGGGAATTTTTTTTTGAACACACAAGTAAAAAATCCCGTCGTGCTCCGACACGAGGAAGAGGCAGGAGTCAAGGTAATGAAAGACCCATCTCAAATTTATTCTGCCCTCTATGTAAGAAGACCAACCATGATTTAAAAGACAGTTTTTATAAATGCAAAACCTGCAAGAGGACCAATCATCTTAATCGTGACTGTTGGTACAAAAAGGAGGAACCAAAAGCCACGACAAATCAAGCAACGACAAACCTATCCGGAAAAGAAGCAAATTTTGTCTTTCTTACCTGTATGAAGTCATCAATTCAAAAGACAAGTACATGGCACATAGATAGCAGATGTTCAAACCATATGAATCATGACAAGGATAGCTTTATTCATCTCAATGAGAATGTCCAGCCAAAAGTCATCATGGGAGATGGAAAATCCAATAAAATTGAGGGAAAAAGGAACCATTGCGGTAGTAACCCTAACTGGACAAACTAAAACATCTTAAAAGTGTTGTATGTGCCCGGTCTATCACAAAACCTACTAAGTGTAGGCTAGTCAACACAAAAAGGCTATTGTGTAACCTTTAAAAACAATTGTACAACCCGTATTCGACGAGGGGGGTCAGGACCGATTGTAGGCCCCCGAACCTTAAGAGTCTGACCGTTGACCAGAAGGAAGGGCTTCATTGAAGACCCGTGGGACTCAATAGAAGCTCGACAAGGCAGTGCAACAACTCGCCAGTGAGCTCCCTCTGTACTTGCCAGCGAGCTCACATCAAGATCAACATCAGAAGGCGAGCTCGTTCAGAGTAAGCTATCGAGCTTGCTCAACTGTCTTCAACGCACTGCAGACTCTCTCTTTAAAGTGGCCTCCTGACCAACGAGCTCGACTCAGACGACCTCTACTAAAGTGTTCTCAATCAGCTCGCCGTCTCCACGGACTCCTAAGAGTGGGGTCGTCCAGGAAGCAAATATTCAATATCCAACAAAGGCGGGGGATGGATATTCGCAGACCATGTGTCCGCTGGATTACCTATAAATGTGACCCTCATGCCACAAGTTGAAGGCACGTTGACCTCCCCCCCTAAGATTTGCATTTGCCAAGTCAGTGTCTTCCTAGTGCCAAACTCAGCTCTGGTTTAGGAGGGGAAACTCATTTAGACTTCCGGGTATGTGGCGGGACCTCCTTGCTGCAACACGCGAGTCTTGTTTGTAGGCAATCCAGTCTGTCTCTCTTGTTCTTATCATCAGATCAGTCGTGTTAGATCGCAGGATAAGTAACATCGGGCTACCCCTTAGGTCCAAACTCTTGTGAACCGGTTTCATGATTCCAACAATTTTGTTGCGGCGAGCGTGGACCATAGCCGAAGGAAAAAATTCTTGTGAAAAGACATCATGGCTCACGATGGCGAGCATGAGACGTTGCGGGCAACTCACGAGTTGATAGCAAGTTCATTATGTGGGCTGATTTTACGGATTTAAGTCGAAAGATGGAAGATACGTTGCGAGCTCTGCTCGCTCCTCGCGTTGAGGTCATGACGACCTCGCCTTATCATGTTACTTCTTCTGAAGAGGGCGAGCCATCTCAGTGACCTGGCAAGGAGATCACCCATAAAGAGCCTGAACGACTCCAACAGTCGTGAGGTACCCTAGCGAGCTCGCTTGGGATTCATTTCCGCGAGGTCGATCCCCCCGACGAGTTCCCAGGGAGCTTGGTTCTGCGAGCTGGAGCAAGATCGCTGCCCGCCAGCTCGCCAGTATAGGCCGTCAAGTCCGTTCTGCCACCAAATCTTGCCTGCCCCGGTTCCGGAAGGGCTCAGAGAGCCCGCTTTAAGTTAAAACACGGGGAACGATGACATCATTCAACACCTCCAATGATTCGATGATGTCGTCTCCATTCAAACCATGACCGACGCTTTCAAGTGCAGTTCTTCACAATTTCTTCAAAGGAAAGACAAGAGACTGATTTCACCAGTTGCCGGCAGGCTCCATCTACTGCTTTGAGGACTTGCGACGAGGGTTGATGTTGCGCTTCGCAACATCTAAGAAGAAGGGGCTGGTGACTCTCTTTCATCTCAAGCAAGTGGGTAGAGGAAGTTCATCTTAATGATCGACTATTTCTTCAAGTGGATCGAGGCTAAGACGCTAGCCAAAATCACATCACAGGTGATGAAGAACTTTATTTGGTGAGAGATCGCTTGTAGGTACGGGATACCCTTTCGATTATCACAAATAACAGTCCGCAATTCGCCAGCTTGGAGCTGACAGATTTCTGAAGTTAGCTAGGAACAGATCTCCGCTTCGCATTCGTCCATCACCCCCGGAGCAATGGCCAAGTCGAGGCCGCAAACAAGCTCATCCTAAACCTCTTGAAGAAGGTGGAAAATCTAAAAAGGAATTGGGCGGAACATTTCCCTTGGTTCATTGGGCCCTGAGAACTACTCCAAACTCTGTCACTGGGGAGATTCATTTCAAATTATCTCATGGTTCAGAAGCTCTCATCCTAGTAGAGTTCGAGGTCAGAAGCTCAAAGGTGGTGACATCACGGGATGGGGAGGAGGAATGACGCATCGAGAACGAAGAAGCGCAGATGCTCTCCCTCGACTTCATCGAAGAACTTCATGACCTTGTATTTGCTCGACAAGAGGAGATCAAGCGAAGGACGGCCATACACTTTGATAAGCACATTTGAATCAAGCAGTTCAAGGTGGGAGATCTCGTGTTGAAGAAAGTGGATGCAGCAGGTATATCTGCCACCATCGGCAAGCTCAACCCAAATTGGGAAGGGTCATTCATAGTCCAGGAAGCTCTTAAGATAGGAGGGTATCGCCTACAAAACTCAGATGGGGAACTCCTCAGGAATACTTGGAGCGGAGACATTTTGAAGCGGTTTTACCCATGAAAGCAGCAGAGGAGAAAACGCTCATGAGGTTTTACCCCTTGCGATTATCACAGACAAATTGGAGTTTTTCTTTAAAATAATTGAGGCTTGAGGCCATATCGAGGTGAAACCCGTCTTCGCAAGTGGTTTAGAGTTTGAACCTCCATCTTACTCCTTATAACCCTCAGGTTGGGTGATGGGACAGTGCCTCAGGATAATAGCGCATCCTCCTAATTCCAAGCCTCTACAGTGACGGCCGAGATCATCTCCCCCTTTGCATGTTGGCCGACGATCCCTCGAGTGCATTTTTCATGCATCTGCTGCGTTATTAGAAAGGAGTTCGGAGTCATAGTCTAATCTATTATAAGAGATGAATTCCCCCTCAGCTGCATGTCGTTTACGTCCTGTAGCTAGATCGACTTCAAGAGTCATCAGTTTGACAAACTTCTACGATAAAGTGAAGTAGAGAAAAAATTCACTTTTCATGTATCATAAGCTCTCTAAGAATTAATATGGCTAATCCTTTTGGACTCTTGAGTGACAAGATGAGAACTTTTCAAAAATAGGATTTCTGATTCTTCAACGGGCTACGAGAACATCTTAAAAACAACCTTGGTCGGATGATGGGACAATGCCTCTTGAGCTGCAAGTCCAGGCCTCTGCAAGGTAGGTCGAGATCAGCTCCCCACTGACATACCGGCCTTCAGACTCCTCGAGCGCCTCTCCTGTCCGAATACATATTTTTAATAGAGCTTGGGACAATGCCTCTGGAGCTGCAAGTCCACGTAAGTCCAAGCCTCTGCAAGGTTGGTCGAGATTAGTTCCGCACTTGCATGCTGGCCTTCGGTCTCCTCTAGCGCCTTTCTTGCCTGAATACATATTTTTAATAGGGCTTGGGATGCCTCGTGAGCTGCAAGTCCACATAAGTCCAGACCTCTGCAAGGTAGGTCGAGATCAGCTCCCTACTTGCATATTGGCCTTCGGACTGCTCGAGCGTCTCTCCTTCCCGAATACATATTTTTAATAGGGCTTAGAACAACACCTCGGGAGCTGCAAGTCCACATAAGTGCAAGCCTCTGCAAGGTAGGTTGAGATCAGCTCCCCACTTGCATGTTGGCCTTCGGACTCCTCGAGCGCATCTCCCTTTTGAATACATATTTTTAATAGGGCTTGGGACAACGCCTCAGGAGCTGCAAGTCCACGTAAGTGCAAGCCTCTGCAAGGTAGGTCTAGATCAGCTCCCCACTTGCATGCTGACCTTCGGACTCCTCGAGCGTGTTATGGGCCTACTTGGTGATTGCCGGAGGTGGAGATGACGGTGACAGAGATACTACGGAGCCATGACCGCGGCTGCCTAAGCGGGGCGTGCTCAAGTGGGAGCTTCCAAGATCTATTTTAGGGTTTGGGAAAATAGACTTTCTTTTCGCTCCTTTAAATAGACTTATAATCGACTCTAATGGAAATACAAACGACGGACTTGGAATGTAAATAAATAGGAAATCAATGACAGACTTGAAATGCGACTAAAAAGGACACTGTTACCGATATCAGAGCGGAGGATCCACCATGGCAGGTGTACACGCGAAGGGGACGTGACACGCGGGAGGCGGACGGGTCGGCGGAGAATGGAGGAACCGGACCAACGGTTTAAGCTAAAAGCGATGTGCGGTTATCAAGTTATGTATTATGTTTTAGGGTTTGTTTGGGCCCTCACTATATGAGGAGAACTCTTGTATGTTTTTCATTATCTTTGGATCAATCATCTTAGGAGGGGCTGCTCCCCTTGTCTTTCTCCTTCTTCCTACTTCTCTCTCTTTCTCTTTTCCGGTTCTTTCTTCCCCCCTACCGCCGCCGCTGTCGCCCGACGCCAGTCCAGGCGCTATCCCACCCGCTATCGCCGACTCCATCGGCGAGCCGATACCCTAACCGGTATCAATTTGGTCCGACCTCGCCGTCCCGCCCGCCCTCGCGCCGCCGGTCGCCGTGCCCTCTGTTGCCATGGCTCCCAACACCTGTTCGCAGGCCCAGGACAACCTCGACGACACCGACGCCACCCGCAGTCGCCTCGACCGCCAAGACGAGCGCCTCGACGCCTTCAAGTCCTCCCTCGACGCTCAGAAATCCTCCATCGACGCCATTGCCGCTGGCCAGGCCCTCCTGCTCAGTCGCATCGACGCCCTAGCAGCGCTGCCGCATCTCTCGGGCCCGTCGGGCTCGGCGACATCCCACGACGCCGCTTCCATCCTCGGGATGCCACCGCCGCTCTACACTCCTGCACCGACTCTCGCTGAGACCCACGCAGGCCGCCCACCCCTCGCCCTCAATATCCCCTCCTTCTCGGGGGTGGATCCGTTGGGCTGGGTTGCTAGGGCGGAGCAATTTTTCGACCTCAACAACACACCGTTGGTGGACAAGGTGAGTACCGCCATAGTCGGTCTGGACGGATCCGCACTTCATTGGGCGCGTTGGCTCCGCCAAGTTCAGCCCCTCATTTCCTGGAACGAGTTCAAGCAAGAAATGATCAGCCGCTATGACTTTCGTTACACCGGCTCCGCGGTGGAGCGCCTTTGCACAACCCGCCAAACGTCTTCTGTCGACAGCTACATTGATGAATTCTTCGCTCTCGCCACACAGGTCCTGGGCCTGCCGCCCGACCACTACCTGGGGTTCTTTCTTCAAGGCCTCCTGCCCAACATTCGCTCCCGGATTCGGACACATCACCCTCGGACGGTCTCCGATGCCTTAGAATTGGCTCGTGCGGTCGAAGCCGACCTGGGCACCCGTCCGTGGCCGGGCGGAGGCCACCCTCCTACTCGGCCTCCTGCTCATCGGGACGTGCATCCTCGGCCACCGCCGGCGGGCGGCCACCGTCCGCCCCGACCGGACAACCCCCACCCGCCTCTCCAACAATGACTACAATGAACTCCGTCGAAAAGGCCTGTGTTTCCGCTGTCGCCAGCCGTACTCTCCTCAACACGTATGCACCGTCAAGGAATTCCACGCGATTATTGGGGATGGCGACCTCGATAGCCCCGAGACGGGGAGCGATGATTTCGACATACAGGCGGATACGCCTCCGGGGGAGGCGGAGGGGGCACCCCTCAATGTTCTGGATCTTCCATTCTACTCCGTGGGTGGCCTCACCGGACCTCAGACGATGAAACTCGCGGGGGACATTTGGGGCCGCCCCGTCATCATCATGATTGATAGTGGAGCAAGCCATAACTTTATCTCGGCCACGGTGGCACGTGACCTCGACCTCCTCATCACGCCCTCGCCCACGTTTTCGGTGTGTTTGGGGGATGGCCGCCGCCGACCTACGCTGGGTCAATGTTCGAACGTCTCTCTTTCGGTAGGTTCGGGTACTTTCACGGCGGACTTCTATATGTTCGACCTTGGCGGCATTGACGCGATCTTGGGCGTCGCGTGGCTTCAGACGCTGGGGGATGTCCGTGTGAATTGGGCCAGCCGCACGATGGTATTTCAACATCAGGGCCGCCCCTGTCGCTTAGTGGGCAACTCGACTCTCCTCCGTTCACCGATTTCATGCCGAGCTCTCAACCGCGTCACGGACGTGGACTTCTCCGCGTGCTTATGGGTTGTGGAGGCAACCCAACCGGACAGCTCTCCCGTGGAACCCGCGGTTCAGCTTCTCCTGGACGAATTTGCGGACATCTTCGCACCACCCCAGGGTCTTCCACCGGCGCGACCGACCGACCATGCGATCGTGCTCCAACCGGGAGCGGCCGCGGTCTCGGTGCGTCCCTACCGTTACGGCCACGCGCAGAAAGATGAGATGGAGCGCTTGGTACGGGAGATGTTGTTAGGCGGCCTCATCCGCCCAAGTGCCAGCCCTTTTTCCAGCCCGGTCCTCCTAGTTCGCAAGAAGGACGGGAGTTGGCGGTTCTGCGTGGATTACCGGGACCTCAACAAAGTCACCATTCCGGATAAATATCCCATTCCCGTAATCCAAGAACTCCTCGATGAGCTCCACGACACCGTGTACTTCACCAAACTGGATCTCAGGGCCGGCTACCACCAAATCCGGGTCCGTCCCGAGGACGTTCCGAAGACGGCGTTTCGAACACACGACGGGCACTTCGAGTTCCTTGTCATGCCGTTCGGCCTCACCAATGCGCCGGCCACATTTCAGGCCACCATGAATGATATTTTCCGACCGGCCCTCCGTAAGCATGTTCTCGTTTTTTTTGATGATATTTTGGTATTCAGTCGCTCTTGGCAGGATCATATACAGCACCTCCGCGAGGCGTTCCTGACCCTCCGTCGGCATAGCTTCGTGGTCAACCGCAAAAAATGCTCTTTCGGCGCCACCAAAGTCAGCTACCTCGGCCACACAATCTCGGCCGACGGCGTAGCCATGGAGGAAGATAAAGTCCAGGCGGTCCTCAAATGGCCCACGCCCTCCTCCCTACGAGACGTCCGGGCATTTTTGGGGCTGACCGGCTACTACCGGAGGTTCATCCAGAACTATGGGGGCTTGGCGCGTCCTCTCACCCAATTGCTGAAGCTCTCGGAGGAGGGCCCGTTCTCGTGGCCGCCGGCGGCCATGGCCGCTTTCGCCGCTCTCCAGGCGGCCCTCGTGCAAGGGCCGGTATTGGCGATGCCGGATTTCCAGAAACCGTTTGTGGTGGAATGCGACGCCTCGGGGACGGGCGTGGGGGCAGTTCTGATGCAGATGGGACGGCCGGTGGCCTACTACAAGCCGCGCCTTCTCGACCTCCGTGCGGAGCCGCTCGGCCTACGAGAACGAACTTATGGCACTGGTCCTCGCTGTCCAACACTGGCGGCCGTACCTTTTGGGGCGGCACTTTGTGGTTCGAACGGACCATCACAGCCTTCGCTATTTACTGCAGCAAAAAATAGCGACTCCGACGCAACAGCTCTGGGTGGCCAAATTGCTGGGGTATGACTTCACTATCGAATTCCGTCCCGGCAAGACGAACCGCGCGGCAGACGCTCTATCCCGCCACCCCCAGGCGACCGAACTCACGGCCCTGTCACGACCCGTGTGGGATGACGCCGCCACCCTTCAGCGGGAGGTGGAACAGGACCCGCACTTGGCAGCCATACGGACGACCCTCCTCGCCAACCCGACCGCCCAACCACCGTACTCCATTGTCGGCGGTCGTCTGTTCCATCGGGGACGCTTGGTGATTTCTGCTACCTCCACGTGCATACCGCGCCTCTTGGACGAGTTCCATTCTACCCCCTCCGGAGGCCATGCGGGTGCGTTTCGCACGTACAGGCGCCTGGCGGCCTCTCTCTACTGGCCGCATATGCTCCAGCAGGTGAAAGCTTACGTGGCGGCCTGTTTGCCCTGCCAAAAGGCCAAATACGAGGCTATGTTTCTGAGCGGCCTGTTGCAGCCCCTGCCGATTCCGGAGCGGATCTGGGAGGACATTGCCATGGATTTCGTCACGCGGCTTCCCCGTTCGAATGGGTTTGACTGTGTATTGGTGGTCGTGGACCGCCTCATGAAATACGCACACTTCGTTCCTCTCCGCCACCCGTATACGGCGGCGACCGTCGCCGACAGTTTCATCTCCGACATCGTCCGTTTGCATGGTTTTCCCCGTTCCATTGTCAGTGACCGCGACCCCCTCTTCCTCAGCAGCTTTTGGACCTCTCTATTTCGGTTGCAAGGGATGCGCCTCCGTATGAGTACGACTTATCATCCCCAGTCGGACGGACAATCGGAAGTACTGAACCGATGTCTCGAGACGTACTTACGTTGTTTCATCGGCGAACGGCCGGGCACTTGGGCCAAATGGCTCTGTTGGGCAGAATACTCCTACAACACGGCCTATCATCATGCGGCAAACACATCCCCGTTCGAAACGGTGTACGGCCGGCCTCCTCCATCCGTGCTCCGACATCTCCCAGGTGAGTGCCCCGTGGTGAGTTTGGCCGACCATCTCCACGACCGGGACATCATTCTCGACAGTTTGAAGCATCATCTCCGCCGCGCCCAGGCAAAAATGTTATCCTTTGCAAACCGGAAACGCCGGGACTTGTCGTTCCAAGTTGGCGAAAAGGTTTTCCTCAAACTCCACCCCTACCGCCAGCTGACCGTGGCACGCAGGCCATGTCCAAAGTTAGCGTCCCGTTTTTACGGGCCGTTCGAGATTATCAGCCGCATTGGGGCCGTGGCGTACCGGCTCCGTCTGCCTGTCAACAGCCGCATTCACTCGGTGTTTCACGTTTCACAGCTCCGACGGGTCGTTGGCGACCACCCCGTCGTGGACCACATTCCGGCCGACCTCGACTACTCCGGATCCGAGCCGCTATATCCAGAAGCTATTCTCGGCCGACGACACCACCGCCCGGGCGACACCACCCAAGAGGAGATTCAAGTAGCTTGGCGCAACCGGCCGGCCACCGCCGCCACGTGGCTCCTGCGGGATGACTTTCGTCGACAATTTCCCGATTATTGCCTTGAGGACAAGGCCAATTTTCCAGATGGCGGTATTGTTACCGATATCAGAGCGGAGGATCCACCATGGCAGGTGTACACGCGAAGGGGACGCGACACGCGGGAGGCGGACGGGTCGGCGGAGAATGGAGGAACCGGACCAACGGTTTAAGCTAAAAGCGATGTGCGGTTATCAAGTTATGTTTTATGTTTTAGGGTTTGTTTGGGCCCTCACTATATGAGGAGAACTCTTGTATGCTTTTCATTATCTTTGGATCAATCATCTTAGGAGGGGCTGCTCCCCTTGTCTTTCTCCTACTCCCTACTTCTCTCTCTTTCTCTTTTTCGGTTCGTTCTCCCCCCCCCCCCCCCCCCCCCCCCCCCTACCGCCGCCGCTGTCGCCCGGCGCCAGTCCAGGCGCTATCCCACCCGCTATCGCCGACTCCATCGGCGAGCCGATACCCTAACCGGTATCAGACACCATATAAAGACACTACATAAATGATGACGTCATATAAGGACACGACTTTTAAGACAGAATAAATGCATATTAAGAAATAAATAATGTCATAATAAGACCCATAACATCTCTCCTGCCTTCAAATCGAGCTTGTCCTTAAGCTTGAACTTTGCGTGGTTGGCCGAGTCTTCTGGCATCTTGATTTCCTGCCAGAACAATGCTCGATGGCGCGTAGAGGTGGCGGGGATGTCAGTGAGTAGTGCAGCGCCGTCGGAAAAATGGCCGGCAAAAGGAAGGTCTTCAGCGGGTCTGGTGGAGCGGTGTTCAGCAGCAACGACAAGACAGTGGAAGGAGCGACGATTGGCAGAAGGAATGGATCTGGCGGCGAGGTGTCCAACGGTACTGACGGGGCAGGGGCTGGCAAAAGAAGTTGTGGGACGGCGGCCGCAGTGACTGAGGAAGGTGGCCCAAGGTTGGGTGGCACCACCACATGATGTGATGGCGGAGGGGCAATTATCGCGGAGAGCAATGGTACGTCGTCGGCAGGCGAAGAAGGTGACTGCACGAGGAGAGGCAGCGGAGGCGACGGAGGAGGAAGCTTCGACAGAAGGTCGGCTATCCAATCATCAAACTTGCATAGGAGTGCGGTCAAGTCATCCTCTATCGAACGAAGGGCGGCGATCTCTGTGGCATTAAGCTTGATGTGCTCCCTAATTAATTGTTTAATTAATTAATTTAATTAAGAATTAATAAGCAATAAAAATTAATTGATTTATGTTATGAGCTGATCATCCTCTTGTGAAGCTGTCCGTTTGAGTCCGGAGGAACGAGTGGCGCGGACGGACGTGAATTTGGTGTGTCACGTGACTCACGGTGTTTCCCTATGTTGAGAAGACGGAAATTCCCACGGTGGAGGAGTCCGAAAAAAAAATCAATAATTTCTTCCTGAATCAAGTACCTCTAATTCAGACTTAGCTTGATTGCTGCTCGAAGAATAAAGGAAAGCGGGTCATATTTGGTATTTTTTCCCTGGCAGAAATCATGCGAGTCTTGCGCGGCTAGCGGAAACAACCCGATAATTCCAATCGGCGTGCACGGCTAGGGGAACGGCCCGCGAACGCGTGTGGCATCTTCGAGGTGCAATGGAGACGGGCTTCCAGTACGCTGCTGTCGACGGACCGTTGGTTGGCTTCCAGTTTGAAGGCTTCGAGAGGGATCCGCTGCTGGATGCGCTAGAGAGATGCGATAGAAAGCCGTCGAGGGAGGGCTTCGTGTCGGTGGGTTGTCTGGGAGAGGGAACTGCGTCGTCGAGGGATCCGTTGCTGGAGCCGCGGAATAGATGCGAATGACACCGATGCTGGGATGCATCCGACAGGAAGTAGACGACAGCTTCGCTGTAGATGGAGACGTGGTCGGTGGTTTGTCGTTGAAGAAACGACTGGTGTTGCCGGTGACGACAGAGGAACGACGTGCAGAAAAAGGACCAAGATGCTCTGATATCAAGTTGTTAGGTGATTGTCGGAGGAGTGGCCGGAGGTGAGATGATGGCGGCGGAGATACTACGTAGCCATGACCGCGACTGCCTAAGCGGGGCGTGCTCAAGAGAGCGAGCTTCCAAGATCTCTTTTAGGGTTTGGGAAAATAGACTTTCTTGATTGATACCAATATAAGACCCAAAAGGTCCTTTAAATAGACTTACAACCAACTCTAATGGAAATACAAACAACGGACTTGGAATGTAAATAAATAGGAAATCAATGTTAGACTTAGAATGCGACTAAGAAGGACACCAGATAAAGACATGACATAAATGATGACATCATGTAAGGACGTGACTTTTAAGACAGAATAAATGCATATTAAAAAATAAATAATGTCATAATAAGACCCATAGCAGAGCGCCTCTCCCCCTCGAATACTTATTTTTAATAGGGCTTGGGACAACGCCTCGGGAGCTGCAAATCCACGTAAGTTTAGGCTTCTGCAAGGTAGGTCGAGATCAGCTTCCCACTTGCATGTTGGCCTTCAGACTCCTCGAACGCCTCTCCCTCTCGAATACATATTTTAATAGGACTTAGGACAACGCCTTGGGAGCTACAAGTCCACGTAAGTCCAGGCCTCTGTAAGGTAGGTCGAGATCAACTCCCCACTTGCATGCTGGCCTTTGAACTCCTCGAGCGCCTCTCTCGCCCGAATACCTATTTTTAATAGGGCTTGAGACAACGCCTCAGGTGTTGCAAGTCCACGTAAGTCCAGGCCTCTGCAAGGTAGATCGAGATCAGCTCCCCACTTGCATGCTGGCCTTCGGACTCCTCGAGCGCCTCTCCCGCCCGAATACATATTTTCAATAGGGCTTGGGACAACGCCTCAAGAGCTGCAAGTCCACTTAAGTTCAGGCCTCTGCATAGTAGGTCGAGATCAGCTCCCCACTTGCACGTTGACCTTTGGACTCCTTGAGCGCCTCTCCTGCCCGAATACATATTTTTAGTAGGGCTTGGAACAGCGCCTTGGGAGCTGCAAGTCCACGTAGGTCCATGTCTCTCTAAGGTAGGTCGAGATCAGCTCATCACTTGCATGCTGACCTTCAGACTCCTCGAGCGTCTCTCCTGCCCGAATACATATTTTTAATAGGGCTTGGGACAGCGCCTCGGGAGCTGCAAGTTCACGTAAGTCTAGGTCTCTGCAGGGTAGGTCGAGATTAGCTCCTCACTTGCATGTTGGTATTCGGATCCTCGAGCGCCTCTCCCTCCCCCCAATACATATATTTTTAATAGGGCTTGGGACAAGTTGCAAGTCTACGTAAGTCTAGGTCTCTACATGATAGGTCGAGATCAGCTCCCCACTTGCATGCTGGCCTTCAGACTCCTCAAGCGCCTCCCTCCCGGATAAATATTTTTAATAGGGCTTGGGACAATGCCTCGGGAGCTGCAAGTCCACTTAAGTCCAGGCCTCTGCAAGGTAGGTCGAGATCAGCTCCCCACCTATATGCTGGCCTTCGAATTCCTCGAGTGCCTTGCCCTCCAAAAGACTCAATGTTGAGGTTCGACTCACAATCATTAATCATGTTTTTAAGCTCGTTTTCATTTTGCTTAGGTAGGAACTCATCTGAGCCACGAAGGAGCAATTCCTCTACTTTCTGATCAAATATCCCAAGAGCTTAGCGAGGTCTCGACTCGCTCATTTCTAAGAGCCTAACAAGGTCTCGGCTCGCTCGTCCTATGAGCTTAAGTGCACTCTCACTCTCTTCTTTCTATGAGCATAAATGCGCTCTCACTCTCTTCACCTTATGAGCCTAAGCATACTCTAATTTTTGAGAACATGCTAAGAAAATTCAAAATGAACATGGAAAAAATCATGCAAAAATTTCTATCTTTCTTTTTCACATGTAAATAATTTGTGTTCATCTTGTGAGAAAGAACAAAAGGAATCAAATAAAAAACGACCTCGTCAAGCCGCCCGGCCTTGCCTCGCCGGATCACCTCGCCTCGCCGAGCCCGTCAGTCAATGTTTACAAGTGAGTTGACCTCAGTGCGCCGGGAGTTAGAGGAGGAGCTGCCAGATCCAGAGGCCGAATCAGCATGACAAGGGGGCTCGCCCCTTGACCCGCCAATCGAGCCACCACAGCGAGAAGATGAGCTTGAACCCGAGCTGTCTTCGCCGGACGAGGTCTCACCTAACTCAACCATAAGCATTTCCGGGAGGAGGGGCTCGACAATCACGGGCTCGTCGTTGGAGGCACTTCCTGATTCAATGTGAGTTTGTGTTGAATACAGACTACGAGGCATTGAAATATTTGAACTCTCAGAGAGAGATTAGACGACCTGTCAAGTGGTTTGCATATCTTCAAGAGTTTACCTTTTACTTAACTCACAAACCCGACGTCACAGATTGAGTAGCTGACGCCCTTAGCCTCCGCTTACATTTACTAGTCACCCTTTAGCCCCGTATTACTGACTTAGATTCCTAGCGTGACTTGTACACCACTTATCCTTTCTTTAGAGACATATGAACCTCTTGTCGTTATAGTGGGAGTGATCCTACTACCCAATACGTGGTGAGTGATGGATATTTATTTAAGGGAACCCGTCTTTACAGCTGCGAAGGTCCCCTTCGAAAGACTCCACTTAGGGAGCTTCACTCATTCGGGTTAGGAGAACGCTTGAGACAATCGAAGTTGTTAGATCTTGTCAGTGCTAGATATTATTGGACAAAAATGAAACAAGATGTTATCAAGCTTATTAGGCATTGCACGACATGTCAGAAGGGTCATGCCCAAAATATTGGATTATATATCTCCTTACCGATTCCTAAAAGACCGTGATCGCAATGGATTTATTAGCGGGGCTTCCTCGCACTCAGGGAAAGTAAATTCTATTTTCTTCGTAATAGATCGCTTTTCAAAAATGGCGCACTTCATCCCGTGTAGGAAAACCTTTAGTATTGTGCACGGCGTAGAACTTTTCTTTCAAAAGGTTGTTAGGTTGCATGACATTCCTAAGTCAATCACATCTGATAGAGATACACGTTTTATGAGATATTTTTGAAAAATACTTTGGGGGCGTCTGAGAATCAAACTTGAGTTTAGTAGCGTTTATCACCCTTAGACCGATGAACAGACTGAGGTAGTTGTTCAAAGTCCCCGAAACTTATGTATATATTTCTTGTAAGTAAATACAAAGGAGGAATACATATATATAGGTGAGAGAGAGAAACAGAAAAACCTATACAAGGTGTGAGACTAAGGAGAAGGAGACCTAAAAGGGCCTTTACATGGGCCTATTATATTGATTTCGCTAACACTCCCCCGCAAGCTGGAGCGTACAAATCGTAGGCACCCAGCTTGGATAAGAACTGGAGATATAGTGGCCGAGGAAGAGCTTTTGTTAGAATGTCAGCAATTTGTCTCGCAGCAGGAACATGCTCTAATTCAACCTTCTTTGCTTGAACCTTTTCTCTAATGAAGTGACAGTCAACCTCGATATGCTTTGTTCGCTCATGGAAGACTGGATTATTGGCTATATGAATTGCAGC
Organism: Dactylorhiza incarnata; assembly: GCA_033032865.1. Classification (NCBI taxonomy): domain Eukaryota; kingdom Viridiplantae; phylum Streptophyta; class Magnoliopsida; order Asparagales; family Orchidaceae; genus Dactylorhiza; species Dactylorhiza incarnata. The sequence continues at coordinate 5,723,377 of JAWHQI010000085.1, forward strand.
CTGACTGTCGCACCGAAGTGTTGTTGGAGAAGAAAGTTTAACACCCAAGTCACCAAGAAGGCTTTCAAGCCATGTTAATTCTGACACAACAGCAACCATAGCCCTATATTCAGACTCAGCTGAGGAACGGGCGACCACAGTCTGTTTCTTGCTTCGCCATGTTATGAGGTGCCCACCAAAGTAAGTGCAAAAACCAGTCGTGGAACGCCTATCATCAGGGGACCCAGCATAGTCAGCATCCGAGTAAGCAAGAAGGGATGGTGAGTTGGATGGTTTGTAGACAAGGCCTTGTCCCGGAGCAGTCTTTAGATATCTGAGAATACGCTCAACAGCTTGAAGGTGAGAAGTGCGCGGAGTATGCATGAAGCGACTCACAACACCGACAACAAACGAGATATCTGGTCGAGTAACCGTTAGATAGATTAGTTTCCCAACCAATCGTCGGTAATATTCTGGATTCTCAAGAAGCTGGTCAGAGTCTGACCCAGCAGCACACAATTTCTGATTAGCGTCCATCGGAGTATCTGCAGGTTTGCACCCGGAGTATCCTGCTTCATGGAGTAAGTCGATGCAGTACTTCCGTTGGGACATAACCAACTCATCGGGTCGTCGGGCGACTTCAATGCCAAGGAAGTATCTAAGATTTCCAAGATCCTTGGTCTGGAAGGCCGAGTTCAGATGTTCCTTGAGCTGTTGTATCCCAGAGAGGTCATTGCCGGTAATCAGGATATCATCAACGTAGACAAGAAGGATCACAGTGCCCGTTGGTCCATGCTTGGTGAATAGAGAGAAGTCGGCGGAGCTTCGAGTAAACCCAAGTGCTAAGAGAACCTTGCAGAACTTATCATACCAAGCTCGTGGTGACTTTTTGAGACCATAAAGAGCTTTTAGAAGGCGGCAAACGCGAACTTCACGAGACTCCCCCGTGGTCTCAAACCCGGGAGGTTGGCACATAAAGACAGTTTCCTTTAGATCGCCGTTAAGGAAGGCATTCTTAATATCGAGCTGAAGAAGGGGCCAACGGCGGTGCACAACAACGGATAGAAGAACCCGAACAGTGTTGAGTTTTGCTACTGGAGAAAAGGTTTCCTCATAATCCAAGCCGTGTTGCTGAGTGAAACCCCGGGCCACAAGACGGGCTTTTAAGCGATCAACAGTCCCATCCGCATTTTGTTTGACCGCAAATACCCATTTGCAACTAACACAATGTTGACCCGGAGGAAGGGGAACCAGTTCCCAGGTTTGATTAGCCCAGAGGGCATTCATCTCCTCTTCCATAGCGGCCCGCCACCCTGGATGCTGAAGCGCCTCCTGCACAGAGTTAGGAATAGAGATGGAGGAAAGAGAAGTAGCAAACTGGTGTAGTGGTGGAGAAAGCCGGTGTAGAGACACATAGCTAGCCAGAGGGTGAGCCGTGGAAGAAGATGCTGGATCAACCGCTGTTGGTGTGTCATTTGTAGCAGACGGCTCCGGTATGGGAATATTCTTAGATTGACGTCGAGAATAGTCGTAGCGAATGGGCGGATGAATCAAAGGCGGGGATGGAGGAGATGGTGGAGAGGAAGGTGTGACGGGAACGATAGGACGAGTAGTAGTAGAGGGTAGGGATTGGGGAGAGGTGGAGCGGTGGAACGGTTGATCTTCACAGAAGGTGACATCGGCCGAGACAGTCACTTTTCCTGTTGTAGGGGAATAACACACGTAGCCCTTCTGAGTTCGAGAGTAACCAACAAACATCTGTTTGGTAGCACGAGCAGCAAGTTTGTCTGTCGGCAGACCGAGGTTGTGAACATAACACACACACCCAAACACTCGGGGTGTGAGGGGGAAAGGAGGAGTGGAAGGAAGAAGAAGGCTTAGTGGAGTGGCAAAGCTGAGAACGAATGAGGGCATGCGATTGATGAGGTGACAAGTAGTTGAAATAGCAAAGTGCCAAAATTCTGTTGGGACCTGCATTTGGAACATGAGGGACCGAGCGGTATCTAGAAGATGGCGATTTTTTCGTTCGGTCACACCATTTTGTTGAGGTGTGTAGGCACATGAGGTTTGGTGGATAACACCAAACTCAGAGCACAGAGCAGAGAAGGACCGACCTGTGTATTCGCGGGCATTATCGGTGCGAAGTATTTTAAGAGGCGTTGAGAACTGCGTACGAGTTTCAGATAAAAAGGCACGAAACACAGAAGTAATCTCAGTGCGATCATGAAGAAAATAAAGCCAGGTAACACGCGAGTAGTCATCAATAAAAGTGATAAAATAACGATGTCCAAATACACTGGGAATCCTATAGGGACCCCATACATCCGAATGAACTAAAGATAACGGAGTATCACTCCGGATACAAGAAGGATAAAAAGAAACTCGATGTTGCTTGCCATAGATACACGATTCACAAGTGAACTCTTGGAGTGAAACACCAGGAAGAGCTTTCTTGAGAACCGGAAGGGGAGCATGCCCAAGACGACGATGCCAGTCAGAAGTGGAGATAGAAGAAAGACTGAGAGGTGGGAGATCCAAGAGATATAGCCCATTCGTCAGCCGACCGCTACCAATGGTACTCCGTGTACGGCGATCCTGCAAAACAAAAGATGAAGGAGAGAAAGTTATGCAACAGTCAAGATCCCGCGTTAACTGACTAACAGAAAGCAAGTTAAACGGGGAGCCCGAAACATGAAGGACGGAGGAGAGAAGCAAGGTAGGAGTGAGGCGGAGATCAGCAGCACCAGAGACCGGAGTAGTGTCCCCATTAGCAACAATAATAGATGGCGGATGAGAAGTTGCCGAATACTGAGGCGGTTTCTGAGATGTTATATGATGAGTTGCTCCAGAGTCAATGATCCAGTGAGAGCTGTAAGAAAGACAGGTTATACCTTGAGTAGAAAAAGAGGCAACCGAGCCAGATGACCTATCAATATTTCCTTGGAGCTGCTGGAACTGTGTGCGAAGGTCTTCATATTTCTGGCGGGTAGGTGCACCAAGGATGGAAGTATCAGGGGCAGCAGAAGGAGCTGGAGCAGCGGAGGCGGCCAGATGCGGAGGCAGACCATGTTTTCGGTAGCATGTAGCTTCTAAATGACCCTCACGAGAGCAGTAGGTGCACTTCAAAGAAGAGCGGCCACCACGTCCTCGTCCCCGAGACGGGTGGCGTCCTCCCCTGGTGGAAGGCCCACGAGCAGGAGGAGGAGTGGGCAGGAGAGGTTGCTGAAGAAGAATTGGAGAGAAAACTGTGGGAGGCTCAGAGGGAGGAGTTACCCTGAGTATCATAGAGCAAACATCAGGAAGGGAGGGTGTGGTAGTGGCAGACAGTATCTGAGCGCGAACACTGTGCAGATGTGGAGGAACACGGGTCATCATCATAGCAATACAAACGGCTTCCTTCTGAGCCCGTTGAGTCGCAAGATCAGCGGTAGATGGCTGATGTTGGATCCATGCTTCAGTAAGACCCTTAGCACGAGCAACAAAGGAGGTCATGTCCGCAGCCCCGCCCGTATCCAAAGCCTGGAGATCAGTAATAATGTCATAGAGGTGCTGGAGGCTGTCCTTTCCCGAGTACAAGGAATGAAGCTCATCCCACATGCCCTTGGCCGTCTCGTGATACATGGCCATTTGGTACGGTTCCCCATCCATTGAGTTGAGAAGCCATGTCTGAACTCTACCGTCATTCCGCATCCAATCATCGGTAGAAGGGGAGGGAGGCGGCTGCGTGAGATGTAGCAAAAGTCCTTTGGCCTGAAGGACCCGGCGAACAGAGTGTACCCAAGACACAAAGTTTTTCTTGCCGGATAGGGAAATCGTGGTGATCCGCAACTCATCGCGGAGGTCGGGAGGAGGAGGTACACGAGCAGTAGGCACTTCAGTGGAGTCGACCGAGGAACCCATGAGACCGAACCGTGAACGGAGCGGCTGCGGTTTAGGAAGCAGCAGCAGCGGTCTAGAAAACAGCGGCAGCGGTCTGGAGGCAGATCAGCGGTCTGTGAGGAAGGAGCGGCAGCAGTCTGGAGAGGCTGCGGGCAGAGCGGTTGAAGGCAGAGCAGCGGTCTGGACTGATCGCTGGCGAGCAGGAGAGCAGAGCAGCGGTCTGGAACGATCGCAGACGAGCAGAGCAGCGACTGAAGGCAGAGCAGCGATCTGGAACGATCGTTGGCGAGCTGCGAGAAGAATGACGCTGCGGTCTGCGAGACGGGGGGGTTGCGGTCTGCGAGATCGGCGGAAGATGGCGCTGGCGAGCTGCGAGAAGGGGGGGGGGGGCTGCGGTCTGCGAGATCGGCAGAGGATGGCGCCGATTTGCTCGCGGCGAGCAGGAGGTCGGCGATCTGGCAGCGAGCAGGCAGCGGGCTGGCGCAATCAGCGGTCTCGCGGGAAGAAGACCCCGGAAGAGAATCGCGGGAGATCGTGGTTGAAAAACGCTGGATGTCGGCGAGCTCGCGGGAGGGAGATCGCAGGCAGAACAGCGGGAGGTCGCGGTTGAGAGCAGCGGGCTTGGAAGGTGGGTCCCACGTGTCAGGGAAGGAGGGGGCTATAAAACCAGCCAGAGTAGAGAGACAGCGGGAGGAGGCTGAGTACTCAGAGAGGCAGCAGGAGGAAGCGGTCTCAAAAAAAATGAGACCGCGAGAGCTAGTTACGGGGAAGGAGCGGTCAAAAAAATTGGAAGACCGCAATTTTTGAACCTAGCTCTGATACCATGTTCAAAGTCCCCGAAACTTATGTATATATTTCTTGTAAGTAAATACAAAGGAGGAATACATATATATAGGTGAGAGAGAGAAACAGAAAAACCTATACAAGGTGTGGGACTAAAGAGAAGGAGACCTAAAAGGGCCTTTACATGGGCCTATTATATTGATTTCGCTAACAGTAGTTAATAGGAGTTTGGTGGATTTTCTCATGTGTTTAACTGAGGAGAATCCAAAGCAATGAGATCTTGCAATAAATCTCCTTTCGAGATTCTCTATGGATTCTCCATACCACACTTGCTTGACCTCCATTTTCTATCATCTCATGAGCGTATTTCCTTCGATGCACGAGCTCATATTGAGTATTTAAAAGAATTGCATAAGAATATTGCTGATAAATTGCGAGTAAGTTCTGAAAGTGTTAAATCCATGGTCAATCTTCATCGTCGGGAGTTGTACTTTTCTGAAGGAGATTGATGTTTACTTATTTCATGATGCATATATTTCCTCCGAGGACATATCGTAAACTACAACAAAGGAAGTTCAGTTTATTTCAGATTCGAAATCGCATCAGTGAGAACGTCTACATTTTAGATCTGCATGTTGAATTTGGTACCTCGCTGATATTTAACATGGTTGATTTGCCGCCGTTCAATGGAGAGACACCTAGTTTCAGCCGTCCACCAGTTGCAACTCCAGATATACTACCCAACTTAGCGCTAGTGCCGACGTCTAGCGCTAGTGCCGACGTCTACCTCTGAGGAGATAGCTTAGGTTCTGTATGTACGAGAGTTTTGCACTCCCCTCGGGACGTACCAACGCTATTTGGTTTCTTGGCTGGGCCAATCATTACATACAACTCTTGGATTTAGCACCACCGAGTTGCAGCAACGATGCCCAGATCATTCTGTTGCTAGCTTTTGTGAATTCTCGTCGGGGTCCCGCTCTGTTAATCCCGGGGAATTGATGCACCCTTCGTCGCATCCAAGGACGCATGAGACGGACTGTTCCATACCATAGATTTGCGTATGCCGTGGAAAAACTGTCTCACTCCTGCTCCGCCTATTTAGCTTAGCCTCATGCGATCCAATTAATTATCTTAAAGCTTGCTTCAAACATTAGCGCTACTTTCAATTGCCATTTTACTCATAAATTATTATTTGCGATTAAGCTTGTCGATGTAAAAATACTGCCTCGATTCGATTCGATTCGAACCTTGATGAAGCTTGTTTATTATTTACTCATAAATTACTTTCAATTGCCATTTTACTCATAAACACTCGAGGGTTTCATTCTCAAATAACGATTAACGACTCATGAAATTTCAAACGTTGAATGTGGCTACGCGCTTGAAACTCGGATTTCTCTCTCGGTTTACATCAAAACCCGGACCCCAAACTCTTACTCACATGTATACTTCGAAACATAGAAATTTATCAAGCTGAAACTTGAGGATGAAATTTCCTACTTTTATTCTAAAAACCTACTTACTAATTTGTTCACAAAAGGATTGAGTGAATCATCTATCGTTGAAGAAGTATGAAAGTTAAGCATTTTTAATTGCTTAAATTCCCAGCTCAAATTGAGGGGAAGTGTTTAAGTTCATGAGTGGTAACTTAGTTTTCATCTGGATACAGTAAAGCCCCGTAGGAATTGATTTTTCTACACTTTTTCACTTGGAGGAGCTCTTGACATTGTTCATGAGTGGGAACTTAGTTTTCATCTGGATACTGCCCTTAGGATTTGATTTTTCTACACTTTTTTACTTGGAGGAGCTCTTGACATTGTTCATGAGTGGGAACTTAGTTTTCATCTGGATACATGTCTTTGATTTTTGTTGCATATTCAACTCATGTAAACTGTTTTCTTGGTCTACCCTTAGTGGTTATGGATTTTTTATGGCATGCCTTTAAGAACATATGATACTTCAATTTAATATTGTTTTGTTAGTTTGTGTGAATGTAGTAGTATGTGGATCATTAACAGTATGACGCAGTTGTGCGTGAGTTGTGCAGCGATGTGCCGTCTTGGAGTAGTGGTGTGTGTGGTTAATGTGATCATGTGTTGAATTTGCATGCAATTCTATTCAAAGGAAGAAAATAAGAACGATCATTTTTTTGGTATTTCCATAGTAAATTTTCCCCCGAGGAGATTTTCCATCTCAAAGTTGACTTACACCACCATATCAGTGATCTGTTATGTTAAGAGTTCGGTATGTGAGAGTGTGGGTGTTACCGACATCCAGGCGGACGAGCCGGAGTGGCAGGTATATTCGAGAAGGACGCGCACAGGAGGGAGCAACGGCGGCACAGGGTCGAGCGGTTCGGCGGGTGCGGCCTAGGAGGGCCGACCGGTCCACTATCTTCTTTTAAAATTTCAGCTTGTATTTTTATTTGTCGGAACTTTACTTTGCTTTCGGACTCTTGATGGTTCCTCCTATATATGGGGACATCTTCAGGGTTAATGTATCTTTTGGATCAATCAGATTTTGAGGGCTGCCCCCTTTTGCTTTCCCCTTCTAAATTCTTCTCTCTCTCTCTCTACCTCCTCTCCCTCCCTCCTAGCAGTCCGCCGGCCTCCCTCCAAGGGCTGAACTCCTCGTTGTTACCGGAGAGGTAGCATTGGTCCGACCTGCCGCTCCGCCCGCCGCACCGCCCGCCGCCGCCGGATCTCCGAAATGGGGCCGAAACCAGCATCCCGCCCCGACGACGATCTCCTCTTCGAACGCCTCGCCTCCCACGACAGCCACCTCTCGTCCCTTCAATCTTCCGTGGAGGCCCTCACAACCGGCCAAGCCACGATCCTCGCACGCCTTGACGCTGTCCTCTCCGCTGCGAGCCCCGCGATCGCTCCCGCACCGGAACCGCCGACCCAGTTTGGCTCGAGCGCGGGATCCGACACCGCCTCCGCGTCCCTGCTCGGGACCGTGCCTACCCCGCTGCCGCCGCCGCACGCTCGGTACCCTGTTGCCGCACCCCACTCGGCCTGCCTCCAGCAGCCGACAGTGCCTCCGATCGGCGATTTCCAGCAATGCCTGGCTCCCGGCCGACCGCCCCTTTCTTTGGATATTCCGGGCTTCTCCGGCGTGGATCCCTTGGGGGTGGATCGCCCGTGCGGAGCAGTTTTTCGACCTCAACGCCACGCCCGAAGCGGATAAAGTACCCACGACCATCGTCGGCCTGGAGGGCTCGGCGCTCCATTGGGCTCGGTGGCTCCGTCAAGTCCAACCCGACATTTCGTGGACGGAGTTCAAGCGTGAGATGGTGACCCGCTACGACTCCCGTTACTCCGGCTCCGCCGTCGAGCGCCTGCGCACCAATTGCCAATCCACCACCGTGGATGCCTATATAGATGAGTTTGTGTCACTCGTCACTCAACTTCCGGGCCTCCCACCCGAGCACTATTTGGGCTTCTTTCTACAAGGCTTGAGCCCAACATCCGCTCCCGCATACGTACTCACCAGCCCCGTACGGTGTCAGAAGCACTCGAACTCGCCCGGGCGGTAGAGGCGGACATTAGCCCTCGCCAGTTCAACACCGGCCCTTTCCGTCCACCGCCACCCCGACACACCGGCTACCGGCCGGCCGTCGTGCCGCCCGTCCGTCCAGCACGGCCAGAAGGGCCGCACCGCGTCTCCAACGGTGAGTACAACGACCTACGCCGCTGCGGCCTATGCTTCCGCTGCCGCCAGCCGTACTCCCCGCAACATGTTTGCTCAGTCAAGGAATTCCATGCCATTTTCAGCGATGGCGAGGGGGACTACATGGCCACGGAACCCCCCGCGTTGGACATCTCACCGGAGCACACCACAGAGGGGTTAGAGGATGCCCCCCTCAATGTTCTGGAGCTTCCTTTTTATTCGGTGGGGGGACTCAATGGACCCCACACGATGAAACTGGTCGGCATGATCCACGGCCGGCCCATCATTGTGATGGTCGATAGCGGGGCCGGTCACAACTTCCTGTCGGCCCAACTAGCCGGCGAGTTGGCCTTACCGGTTGATCCGTCGCCCGACTTCTCGGTGTGCCTCGGCGACGGCCGCCGCCGCCCGACTCTTGGACAGTGCCGAGACGTGACTGTGTCACTCGGCTCCTGCACGGTCACGGCAGATTTCTATATGTTCGAATTGGGTGGTCTGGATGTGATCTTGGGGGTGGCTTGGCTCGAGACATTGGGGGACGTCCGCGTCAATTGGGCGTCGATGACCATGGATTTCCAGCACCAGGGCCAACCATGCCGTTTGGCGGGCGATCCGACTCTTCTACGTTCCCCGATCTCGTTCTGCGCGATGACGCGCATTCCAGATGTTGACTTCTCGGCCTGGCTTTGGCCTCTGCAGACCGACCTTTCGGCACCGACCGCCCCCCTTGCCCCCGCGATGTCCTCGGTGCTTGCCGATTTCGAGGATGTGTTCACTACACCGGCAAGCCTTCCCCCACTTCGGCCGACTGATCACGCCATTGTCCTCCACCCAGGGTCGGCGGCAGTGTCCGTCCGGCCATATCGTTTTGGGCATGCACAAAAGGACGAGATGGAGCGGCTCGTTCGAGAGATGTTACTTGGGGGCCTCATTCGGCCCAGTGCTAGCCCTTTCTCCAGTCCCGTCTTGCTGGTACGCAAGAAGGATGGAAGTTGGCGTTTCTGCGTGGACTACAGGGAGCTGAACAAGGCGACCGTTCCCGACAAGTACCCCATCCCAGTGATCCAGGAGCTTCTGGACGAGCTGCATGGTGCGGCTTTCTTCACCAAGCTGGACCTCCGCGCCGGCTATCATCAGATCCGAGTTTGGCCGGCGGACGTGCCCAAGACAGCTTTCCGCACACACGACGGCCATTTCGAGTTTTTAGTGATGCCCTTCGGGCTCACTAACGCTCCGGCTACCTTCCAGGCCACCATGAACGACATTTTCCGACCAGTGCTCCGTAAGCATGTACTTGTCTTCTTTGATGATATACTTGTCTTTAGTCGTTCTTGGCAGGAGCATCTCGGACACGTGCGAGAAACCTTCACCACCCTTCGCCGACACCATCTTACGGTCAACCGTAAGAAATGCACTTTCGGCACCTCGATGGTCAGCTACTTGGGACATACTATTTCTGCCAACGGGGTGGCCATGGATGAGGACAAGATCCAGGCGGTGCTGCGTTGGCCGACCCCACACTCGGTTCGGGACGTGCGAGCTTTCCTCAGGCTGACCGGCTATTACCAGCGTTTTATCAGAGACTACGACGGGTTGGCCCGCCCACTCACCCAGCTGTTGAAGACAGCCGAGGACAGACCGTTCGAGTGGCCTCCTACCGCGATTGCGGCATTTGCCGCGTTACAGTCAGCCTTGGTTCAGGGCCCGGTATTAGCAATGTCGGATTTCAGTCAGCCGGTCGTAGTGGAGTGTGACGCTTCTGGGTCTGGCGTCGGCGCCGTGTTGATGCAGGCGGGCCGGCCTATCGCCTATTACAGCCGGGCATTCTCTACAGCCGTGCGTAGCAGATCCGCCTATGAAAACGAGCTCATGGCCCTCGTTTTGGCGGTCCAGCATTGGCGACCATACCTTCTCGGCCGCCCCTTTATCATCTGTACAGATCACTACAGTCTGCGTTACCTCCTACAACAGAAGATTGCCACGCCAACACAGCAGCTGTGGGTGGCGAAGCTCCTTGGCTACGATTTCACGATTGAGTTCCGGTCGATTAAGACGAACCGCGCGGCCGATGCACTATCCCGTCACCCCCACCCCCCAGAGTTGACCGCTATTTCGAGACCGGTGTGGGACGACGCCACCGGCCTCGAGCAGGAGGTGGACAGAGACCTGCAGTTGGTGGGCATTCTGGCGGCCTTACTGGCCGACCCCACGTCCCGACCTCCTTACACTCTCATAGGGGGCCGCCTCTTTCATCAGGATTGTTTAGTTCTGTCGGCCTCATCCTCGCGGATTCCTCAGCTGCTGGCAGAGTTTCACTCCACACCATCGGGTGGCCACGCGGGCGCGTTCCGCACCTACCGCCGCCTGGCCGCGTCTCTGTTCTGGCCTCACATGCTCCGCCAGGTGAAGGCGTATGTGGCGGCATGTTTTCCTTGTCAGAAGGCCAAATATGAGACCATGTTTCCTAGCGGCCTACTTCAGTCCTTGCCGATTCCGGAGCGAGTTTGGGAGGACATCGCGATGGACTTCATCACTCGTTTGCCGCGCTCCAACGGTTTTGATTGCATCCTTGTGGTAGTCAACCGATTGACGAAGTACGCCCACTTCGTGCCTCTTCGCCACCCATACACCGCGGCTACCGCTGCGGACAGTTTCATCGCAGAGATCGTGCGACTCCATGGGTTTCCTCGCTCGATCGTCAGCGATCGGGACCCACTCTTCCTCAATAGCTTTTGGACATCGCTCTTCCGCCTACAGGGTACACACTTACGGATGAGTACAGCTTACCACCCGCAGTCGGACGGCCAGTCCGAGGTCTTGAATAGGTGTCTGGAGACGTACTTGCGCTGCTTCATTGGAGAGCGATCGGGCTCGTGGGCCAAGTGGCTGTGTTGGGCTGAGTATTCTTACAACACCGCCTATCACCACGCCGCGCATACTTCGCCGTTTGAGACAGTCTACGACCGGCCACCACCATCCATCCTCCGCCACCTTCCGGGAGAATGCCCGGTCGCCTGTCTGGCCGACCACCTCCATGATCGGGACGTGATTTTGGATAGTTTGAAGCACCATCTGCGGCGTGCCCAGGCGAAGATGACCTCGTTTGCCAATAGGAAACGCCGAGACTTATCATTTCAGATCGGTGAACGGGTGTTCATCAAACTACATCCTTATCGGCAACTTACGGTAGCCCGCCGACCATGCCCCAAGCTAGCACCCCGTTTTTACGGGCCCTTCGAGATCATGAGCCGCATCGGAGCCGTGGCCTACCGGCTCCGCCTACCGGAGAACAGTCGCATCCATCCCGTGTTTCATGTCTCGCAACTTCGCCGGGTTGTCGGCGACCATCCGGTCACCGACCACATTCCCACGGATTTGGATTTTTCCGGCTCCGACCCCCTTTACCCAGAGGCCATTGTTGATCGGCGCCACCATACGCCGGGCGAGGCGAACCCCGAGGAGATACGTGTGGCTTGGCGTGGCCGGCCCGCATCCGCCGCGACATGGTTACTTCGTGAGGACTTCCGGCGCCAATCTCCAGATTATTGCCTTGAGGACAAGGCCAATTTTCCAGATGGGGGTATTGTTACCGACATCCAGGCGGACGAGCCGGAGTGGCAGGTATATTCGAGAAGGACGCGCACAGGAGGGAGCAACGACGGCACAGGGCCGAGCGGTTCGGCGGGTGCGGCCTAGGAGGGCCGACCGGTCCACTATCTTCTTTTAAAATTTCAGCTTGTATTTTTATTTGTCGGAACTTTACTTTGCTTTCGGACTCTTGATGGTTCCTCCTATATACGGGGACATCTTTAAGGTTAATGTATCTTTTGGATCAATCAGATTTTGAGGGCTGCACCCTTTTGCTTTCCCCTTCTAAATTCTTCTCTCTCTCTTTCTACCTCCTCTCCCTCCCTCCTAGCAGTCCGCCGGCCTCCCTCCAAGGGCTGAACTCCTCGTTGTAACAACAACCGGAGAGGTAGCAGTGGGGTTGTATACTTTGTTTCATTCTTTTGTTAAAGTGAATTGATTTCCTCTCCCCCGTGATCCAGATGTTAGAAGATATGAAGATTTCTAGACAAATCTATAGGGTTCGTCCACAAACCTAAATCCGTATGAATGCAGTCAAGCATGTAACAGATACAAATGATTTAATGGCATGCTTAGCAATAATGCAATGCATATGGATCAATCATGCAATCATCCCAACGCTCAATTAATCTAATAACAGAAGATTAAAATTAGCTCAAACAATCTATTACCGCCAAAAAAAAATAAGATTAAAAATTTGATTACAATTATTTTTAATCAGATCAACAAGTAACATTACACAATTGAAAGTATTACATATTGACTGCCAAAAAAAATAAGATTATACGTTTATAGAAAAGTAGCAAATAATCAGAGCTGAGTATCACTAGAAATATTGAGGACCAACCTTACAATGTAAATTGACATGAAAATAAATGCGGAGACTCTACCGCACAATCAAGTCGAAGGCAGGAGTGAGGTAATAGGTGGTTTGGGTGGGGTTAGGACTTACGAGCGTTACGTGATGGAAGGTAGGTGGTGGCATGAGAATGATGAAGAAAGTGCAGCATTTGTTTGGCTGTTGGGAGATGGTAGGCGAGCGATTGGGAGCAGCCATCGGGCTGGGAAAGGAGAGGGTGACAGAGAGCGAGGGAGTAGGTGAGCAGCTGTGAGGGTTTGTGTTACGGATCCGCATTGGGGAATCACGTACAAGCGTCGCGAACCAAGGACAGTGCGCGCTTGATCTATCTTTTATTTTTGCGCATGCTATTTTAGTATTTTCGTTTAGTACGTTTTAACCTCAATATTTGTTAAGCCTTATTGAGGGGGCAAGTTGGTCTTTTATATTATGTTTGGGACTTTATGTGGTGGTATGGGAAATGAAAGAGGAAGCAAGAAGTTTATTTGAAAACTCTCTCTCTCTTAATTTCTCTCGTTCACTCTCTCTCTATTCTCCCGATAGAAACAACGCCTTCCCCTTCCGCCAACCCTAGCCGCTGCCGCATCGCTCCTCGCGCTCGCCGCCGCCGCCGAAGGAACCTGCCCTCCTCCTCACCATAGCTCCCACGGGCTCAAGGAAGGGAGCCTCCTCTTCCCTTCAAGACTTCCCTCTCCAACGACCGTTCACCCGCTCGCAATCCCGGGATCGTAACAGTTTGATAGGTTGCAGAAGATAAGGGCACGCTCGCGGAGTCGATGAAGGAGGTGGTGGCGAGGTCTCCTGAGGGTGCAGGAGGCGACGACAGTTGGTAGGGCGGTTTGTGGAGTCGGTACCGGGGCGGGGTCTGCTGGGCTTCAACACCCCAACAAAACCGTCGGGCTTCTGTTTTGAAGCTAAAGCATCATCGATCACTATGGCTTAGGATGATCCGAGTAAATATGAAAGGTTTATTTTAAATGCATCTGCTCAAATCGTCCAGTACGGTCATTTGACCCAAGTCTTAAAATACAACTCCGAAAAATTCAAAATAATATAAATAAATAAATGAGTTGATCGCATTGACGGGCTCTAATCTCCAGATGATGATCCTAAAGTTGATGATAGGATAAATTGACCCCAGACAGACCCATAAACTTGTGCTCAGATAAGACAGGCTACTATCTACCTTAGGAGAATAAGAAGAACGAGGAATTTTGAGATAAGCATGTAGAAAGATGGTGCGGTTGAAACTTGAAAGCGGAGAGATTTTAATTGGGAAATGAGGAGCACAAATAACTTCAAATCGTTGAAACAAGGACTAAATACAAGAAATGATAGTTCTAAAACCCTACTATATTGAGCTTCAAACAGAACTCTAGAAAAGCTCCAGAGTTAAGTTTCATCGAATTTAGAGCTGTGGGATTATCTGAGTCTGGAAAAGATTGACATAAAGCTACACCAATATAATACCTAAATGATGGCGCGATAATGGTCAAGCTTAAGCAGAAAAAAATTGTCCCGTACAAACCCTTCATCGCTTGAATCTGCGCTTGCACTGTGCTCGAAAACTTAAGCTAATCACATGTTTTTGTGACACCAAAAATGTATTTTACCTATACGATGCGCTCTCACGTGTTTCGACAGTCTCCTGACATGGGACCCCTCTCTACACCGGCTATCACTCTTCTTCAAACACAAGCTTTTTAACTCCATTTTTCCTGATCCCCACAATATCCAGTCGCTAGATCGGGCTGTTACGGCTCCCGCATTTCTGTAGACCTCCAGATTCACCAAGCTTCGACGTCGCACATTAGATTTTTCTCTCGCATTGATTTGATATAGTTTTCTTTTGTTATTACTGCTTGTTCCTAATTTTTTTTTCCTTCAGGTGTTCCATGTTATTAGTATATCAACTGCTTAATTGATTTTGATTAAATGTTAATCAAAGTTATATGTTGTGTATAGAGTTATCCATCATAATCATCACACATCTCCTACCATTCATATATCTGACTGTTTCATTCTTCTCCTATGAGGCTATGACTCATCTCTTAATTCATTCAAATGAATATTCACACAATTATTTCATTTACAACTCCATTAAATGCCACCGCCATAAAATGTATGTTTGGCTTTACAACGGTCATGACCGCCATCAAGAAAAGAAAACTAGTTTTGAACATAAATGTGAACGTAGTTTCTTAGGTGAGGTCGGGCATTCACGAATGATGGTTCATAACCACCGCATTTACACTCCCGTTCCCAACGGAGCCTTAGGCTCCCTTTGGGGGGAATTATTTTCACCGGTCAAGCGGTTACGAGACCACAAATGGAGCCTTAATCTCATAAAGTTCATTAAATTCAAGTCTCTCAAGTACATCACACAATTCTCCTACCTCGCCTAATCATTATTCATTCACTTCTTCACTTCCTACTTTGAGCCTTGATCCTTTCTCCATTCACTTCGCCTTATCTCACAATTTTCACTCAACATTTTATTTACGCGCCCACCACCCCTCACCTACGTTCTTCCCCTCACTAATCGCTCCACATTCAGTTCATCGTTCACCCGACATACCTCATGCACGTATTTCATCGTAATGATTTGAGGACGAGGAGTTACTCGGAATTCTGCAAAGATATCAACATCTTTGATTCAGAAGTCAAGAGTTTAGCAAGCGAATTTGTAATCTTCAACACCGACTTTAAAACATTGTTGGCTTTAGATTGTTATTGACTCAAGTAAAATGGAATTTAGGAAAAAACTCGACGTTCACATTCTCTAAAAACAGAACGGAGAAAAAAATGTGCAAACAAACGGACCCTACGTTTAGGATAATATGTAGTTGAGGCAAGACGAGCTGCCATTATGCACGAGGCGTTCAATTTGGAGGAGATATGGTTGATGCCATCGCGAAGATGCTTTACTATCATAGTGTGATCCATCCCTATGATACTTTGGAAGGTGATAAGGCGAATTATTAATAGTAATACTTGCAACGAAAGAAGAAATTTTATTTTTTGAAACGAAACGGAATTGAATTTTATTGTAAAGTTAAGATTGATGGAAAATGATGAAGAATGAGGTTTAGAGAGCATTTGATTTTGCTCGAGATTTGTTTCGAGCCATGCGTATCGTGATCAGTGCGATTTGTGTTTATATGCTACATATGAAGAGTCCTTGCCTCACATGAATTTGTCAATTTGGGCTATATCCCATGCAAAGCTTTTTTTCTCCTTTGGAGCTATGTGGAGAATTATGTATTGATTTCAATTATGTAGAATATGATCTTTTTGTTTGGAACTACATAATATACGAGGCTTCTCACTTGGAGCTATGTTGCGCGTGTTTCTCGCTTCGAACTGTCGCATATGAGTTCCTTAATTTGTATTACATTGTGTATCAGATTTCTCTTTTGGAAATATATTGTAATCCCTCAAATGAGGTTTCTTTCTTGGGGTTTGATTCATACGAGTCTCTCTATGTGAGTTATATCAAATATATGTGGCTACTTGCATGGAGCTATGCAACATATGACTTTATTTATGTGTGCGCGCGCACGCACACGAGTGTGTATAGAGCTTTTTTTTGTTGAAGCTATGTTGTATATAAGTTTCTCGATTTGAGTTATATACTATTTTGTGTGTTTTTTTCTCCGAACTATGCCGAATAAGGATTACTTGAGTTGAGAAATACCTTCTATGGGACTTCCATGGAGTTATGACCGTCTGTTTTGTTCGGTCTGTAATATTATATAATCATTATAATATTAATGAAAATAAGCTAATACCTTCACGACGTGTTTTTCTAAACCCTAAAGCAACTGTCAATACAGTTAGGCCCGATGCAAAATCCTCTCATGAAGTATATCGGCAGTGTCATGTGCGGAGAAGGCTTCCTAGATCGTTTGGTTCCCTGGGAGTTCTCCTTTTTTCTACGGTCTTCCCCTCACACGCAATTTCTGCTAATAGAGAAGTTATTAAATAGGCTTGCAAAATTGTCGATCGTAATCGCGATGAAATTCATAGTAAATATGGAAGTTGTGGATTAATGAGCTAGATTTTATAGGTGGAGGCTTCTTTAAGTAAGTTGCTCTCTGCTCACATAAATGCCATTGACCAGTGAGGATATTCTCTATGGCCTCTTTGGTGATTTGATAGGCTTACGGTGAAAAGCGAAGCTTCCAATGAAATTTGGCTTTTCTCGATAGGAAGTGTAGCTCAAACATTTTCGTTCTCCAACGAGGTAATTCAAGAAGCATCGTCGTAGACAAAATGGAGTGCAGATTGGGGCTGCTGAAGTGATTGTGTTTTGGGTAAAATACATCCATCAAGAATGAGGTCGGGAACGAGTCGACATGTAGTTTGAGGGCGGGGAGCCCAGTTCAAAAACGAGTCGATGTGAAAATCAGTTTGGTTGAGCGAGTATTTTCTGGGTGATATCCCGTGTAAAAGCCAGACGGAAACAAGAGAAACAGAGAGCAGTGATTCAAACGTATCCATTTCCAAGACCACAAACAGCAAAGATTAACAGAGGGGGGGAAGAGAAGAAGCCAACCATGAGATACAAAAATAACGGTTTGGTAAATTCAAATCAGCAATGCCTCCACGCCTGCTCATATCCTTACAATCGAAGCAGGGGGAGTTTGCAATTCGCGGTGCAGATACAACTATAAGATATCTGTAAGCATGCCCAACCAAAAAAAAAAAAAAGAGGAAAAAAATCTATGATGTTGACCGATTTCCTTTTCTACCCGAAGCAGGCGCTAACTAGCACGGAGATCCGCCGCGGCAGAACAGGGCGCCGGCGCCGGAGGTGATGGATGCCACCATGGACGACGACTTGGCCCCCAGGCTGGAAGCCCTCGAATAGCTCGCAGATGCCCCGGCGCCGGAGGGAGTGAAGTAGGCTCCGTTGAGCAGAAGATCCCCCTCCGACCTCCAGTTCCACCCTTTCCAAACATATTGTTCTGTTTCCACCCTCTTCGTCACCTGAAAAACAAACAAACAAAAATCACTCTTTTGATCGGAGCGAGATATCGGCTGAGTTTAGGGTTTACCTCTTTCGCAAACGGATTGATCGGAGCAAGATATCTATTCCCCTGGCTGTTAATGGTGGGATTTGCGCTGCCGCCAATGGCGTACATCTCCCAGTGAGTGTAGTCGTTGTTCACCACATGGAAGTATCCGTGCCTGCACCTGAAATTTGGCAACGAGATGAATAAAGCCGCCTGTTTTATCCATCGTAAGCAATTGCAGATGAAGTCATGGCTACCTTGGCATTCGCTGAATCAGGCCCTCGCCGAAATGGTTAAAAGCGATTGTCACCTGCATCGCCTTGTCCCTCTCGTAAGAATCACTGTGGCCCAAGAGCATCACCTGCTCCGGCATGCGTCAGATTTTCTTCTGCTTACTTCTGTTTTTTTTTTAATTGAATCGGAGTTTTGAAAATGGTGGAAGCTTACCTCATTGTGGTGAGTGAAGTAATTGTTCGAGATGGTAATGGCGGTCGACCCCATAATGGCATCGACGAGCCCATCCGCGCAGTTGGACAGGGAGCAGTGATCCACCCAGACATGGCTCGAACCGAAGATAGACACGGCGTCGCCGTCAGCCATCGTCCTCCAACCATAATGCGACGGTGAGCTCCGCACCATGGCGTTTCCGGTGGGCTTACAGTCATGGATGTTAACCCCGTGGATGATTATATTGGTGACGAACTGGATGGTGACGCAGGCTCCGTTTGCGATGTGGACGCTGACGCCGCGTCCATCGATGGTCTTGAAACTGTTAATGATGAGCTCCTGCTTCAGATTGATCACCATGTCGCGCTTGAACACGATCCAGAGCGACTCGTCCTGGATCACGGCATGCCGGAGAGTCCCCGGCCGGGGATTCACCGGATCATCGTCGCTGGAGTCGGTGACGACGTAGTAGCGGCCGTCGCGGCCGCCGATGGCGTTCCGGCCGAAGCCGATGCCGCAGTCTGCCAGCCGCCTGCGGTTGCGCTGCCAGTTGGGATCGCAGCGCCAGCAATCGTCGATGGGGTTCCCGGTGCCGCAAGACAGAAATCCAAGCCCCCTCCTAGAAGTGCTTGCGTTGATCGCCCTGCGTCAAATCATCCACATTAGCTGTCGCCATGGAAAACAGAGCATGTGATTCATAAATTCGAAGCACGTGAGTAACGACAGAGGAAATAGGGGGGCATTTAACTTCGAATAACTGATGCAATAAATGGAAAGCGTGCTGGTTAATTCTTTCATGTGAACGGAAGGATTCTGAGAGTAAATGGCGGGGACAGGGAGAAGGTTATGAGGAAAAAAAAAAGATGAAAGTTGGGAGGACGGAGCAACCACCGTCGTTGGCGGGCCATTAAAATAATGAAGTTAACTGGACAGATTTGCTCATTGTGCAGAGTTAGAAAAAGGAATCCAAGAGCATGTGAAAACAGAGGCGGCTCTGCTTCCAAAGCCAACGCCAGCGTGCAGAGATACCGACCTTGGAGAACGGTAAAGGTACGCCGAAAGCAACCGCCGGAGACAGAGAGGAAGAAAGAGAGAGAGAGAGAAATTACATGTGAACCTCAGAGGCGACCATCTCAGGATCGTCGACCGCGCCGATCACAGGCACATGCTCGGGATCTCCATGCTCGGAGCTGCAAGATAATGAGAAATTGTTAAACAGAATCCACAAAAAGTAAAATTCAATCGAGGAAATCTTCAAAAAGCGGTCGCGGGACATCGTATGGTGCTAGGGGTTATAATGGAATTGAGTACTTGGATCGAGATGGTCGGTTTCCAGTAGAGAGAGAAAAGGAAAAAAAAAAAAGGTTGACTGATGGTACGGAGCAAGAGGTAAAGAGAACTTATTACAGAGGAAATTTGATAGCATTCAAACCTGTAATAACTTCCTGCTTCATAAAGCAAAAGTACAGAGAAACTAAAAAACATAAGAACGAACAAAACGGCAACGGACGGAGGAGATCTGAAGCGCCGGAACTCGCCGGAGACGAAAAATAGCGTCTGAATAATAGCATTTGCAGATCCATAACAGAGGTTTTGTAATAACTGGGCATACCTAGCAGAGGCAGAAGAATTAGCATTTGCCCCCTTCTTCTCGACTAAATTCCGCCTTCCCGCTCCAATGATCCTGAAAATATATATTATAATGTTCGTTATAGCTCGATTTGAAGATATCGTTTCCCCTTTTCTCGAGTATTTGTTTGGAATCAATCGAAAGAGGAGCATAAATATTTGGGAAGGTCAACAAATCATCCTTCTCCAAGTGATTCTTTCCCCCAACTTCAAATCCAACCTAAAACCCCCATTAATCCATCTATCAACCAATAATAAAAAGCTTGAAATCAAATTTGCAGGTAATGTACCTGTCGACAGGGATCTTCCCGCCGCCGCCTATCCACCCGAGGCCGCCTACGAGAAGCACGAGGAGACCCAAAGCGAACAGCGGCAGCCACGCCAAGCTCTTCGCCATTACAGCCACTTCCACTTCTGGTTTTCGGCCGACGGAGGTAAAGCGACGAGACGGAGAGTGAGAGAGAGAGGAGAGAGAGAGGCAAAAAGAGGCGCACTATGTGGAGTGTGTCTTATGAACAGGTAATTTATAGGGAGTTCCAGTGGGCCCCACCTTAACGAACCAAAAGTGATAAGAGTCCTGTTGTTAAAAATGTAGATATACAACAATTTTATGTATAAATCATAATTTTTAGACTTTGAATAAAAATTTGGAAAAAAAAAATCATAAAATATGAATGTTGGTATTTTTAAGATTTTAAGTGCCAAATTATATATATTCCAATGATTATTGAAAAAAATACGATCGTAAAATAATGCATTATGATCTTAAAAATTTTACGATCGTAATGCAATTTACGATTGTGGTGCAATTTACGATCGCAATGCAATTAGCGAGAGCAGAAAAAAAAACATGGCAGTGGCTCTTGAGTGACCGAAATGGCGATGCACGTGAGTGTCCCCTTCTCAAAAAATCTATTATTTACCATATTGTCCTCTGTAAGTAAAGAAAACGTTTATACGAGGAGCAACAAGATTCATTGGCGCACCAAAGACTATGGCTCCGTTTGGCAAGACGGTGGCGTTACAAGTGAATGAAGTTTTTTAGGTGGGCGTTCATGAATGAAGATTTTACCACAGCGTTCATGACCGCCACCACTGTACCAAACGGAGCCTATGTTTGAACCGATTTTGACGATCGTGAACGTCGTGGTCATGAACTGTGTCGTTCGTGAACGCCTGACCTTGTCTAAAAAAATTCATGCTCAAAACTAGTTTATTTTCTTTATAGCGGTCATAACTTTTGTCTTGTCAAACATACGTTCTATGATGATGACGTTTTTGACTAAATTCACCGGAGTGAAATAAGCCGCGCCAAACGAAGCCTATGTTTGAACCGATTTTGAATTTGAATTTTTGTTATTGACATGACCAATAGGTTTTGGTAGGAACCAGTTAGATCCAACCGAGTCAATTGGAGGCACACAAACCCCATTTGACTCGGGTGCACTTTAATTGGGGCTAGGTGCGCCAAAATTGGGGTACACCGTACACTAACCAGTGGTGCAACTCTAACCGAGCTCAATTTGGCTTGATCGATTCTAAATTTGGGTTTGATGTGCCAAACTGGCGTCATTAAATCTTAATTGGGCTCAACGCGGGCATATATGGCTCGGGCGGCCCAATTTCATGATCAAATTGGCATGATGCACCCCACGCTGTGGTGCACCATATCGAACATAAATTCGAGCTGGTGGCACCCGTCATTGCTTGTGACACATAACTTGAATTTTACTGTCACGGATGTGCTGATATGACTTATTGTGAAGTGGGCCCAATAAAAATAGTGCAAATATCTATCTTCTATTTTAAATTATGTATTTATGTTCTAATTTTTTAAACCACGTAAACAGAATCGAGAATAGTTCGGTTCCAGCAGTTTTAGGTTCCAGATTTCTGGAACCATGAAAGGGCGGTTCGGTTTGCGGTTTTGCTCAAAAACCAAACCAAATCAAACCAAACCGAACCGATACGCACCTAAATTCAGATACTTGGTTCAAAAGTGTGATTTTTTTTCTTTTTAGGGATCTTCGCCAACCTCAACAATCACCACCGTGCCAATAGATTAGATCTATGTCATCACTAAAACAATCTCGCGAATTATCTGTGAAAACACTAATCCTTGAGCCTAACCCTAACAATTTGGTGTGCGGATATATTATTATAGTTATGAAGCCACAAATATTTATGAGGTCTAATATCTTCACATCAAATTAAATATAATTTATTTGGATTTATTGTATTTTCAGGTCTTATAATCCTTTTCAACCCACAATAGCTAGTAAGGAACATTACTAAATATGGGGCTTTGGGGTTAGGCATCATTTTGAGAGAGGGCTTACTTCTAATAGATATATTATGACATTTTATTGGTTTTAATCACAATTTTGAATAAGTGTCGAACGGGCGGATCTCATTCGGAACCAAAAGCAGTCGAACGCGAGCGTAACCCCGCGCCCCACTGCTAGTTACTAAAATTAAAATTTGCATGCATGACAACATGAAATTAATAAAAAAAAAAAAAAAAAAAAATCTCTTGGAATTCAAAAAGATGCCTGTCATCCAATTGGATACTTGCATGTTAGTGGGGGCCACTACCATGTGATTAAAGCAACACATTAAAAGCTTATTATTATATATAATATAATAACAATTTATTGCCTTCAAAGTCCTTGAGTTTTTGGCTTTATGGTTGCTAATTTGAAATGGGATCAAATGGCCATTGGTTTAATAAATAAATTTATACATTTTTTTTATCAAATATAAAATATTTTGGAAAATGTTATTGTTGCAAAATATCTACAAAATATGTCTCAATATATACAACAACTTATTTAGTGCACACACAAAAGAGATGCATCTTAGATACCGAAGCAATACGAAGAACTTTAATCGTAAAGATTCGACGTCTAGAAAATCTAATCGATCGGCAAATTTATTGATGCCTAGTATTTCTCGTCAAATATGAATGTTATTGAGGTAGATGTAACCTTATGCGTATTTTTTAACATTTTTTTACTAGTTTACGTTGTACAACCCGTATTTGGCGAGTGGGTCCCTCGAGTCAGTTGATGGGACAGGGGTCAGCCAGACCATTCGCCCGTACCGAGACAGGAAAAAGGATCCCCAGATTAGTGGGGGTAGGCTGCAGGCGAGAGGGAGCCTGACGAGTGGTGCCTCCACGGACCATTCGCTCAGGGGCTTGAGCATTCGCCCAGTCAAGCGGGAACTCGGCGAGTGGTTCCCTCACGGACCACTCGCCCAGAAGGCAGTGAGGAGGAAATGACCATAATACCCCTTGTGGTCTGCATATAGCCCTTCAGAACAGCGGAGTTAGGCTATTCGTAGACCAATTTGGGGTGCATTTAGTAAAATTAAAAGGCGGATTCATGCTATTTGCAGACCAGCCTAAGAAAAACTATAAATAGACCCTTAAGGGCACCTTGGAGGAGATCCGATTTTAGAGAATCCTCTCCTCTAGGCTAGTTTTGGTTGGCAGCCAGTGCCCTCCAAGGTGCCCGGTTGAGCTTTGGTTTGGGAGGGGAAGCTCTCTAAGATCTTCCGGGTGTGTGGCGGGACCTCCTCGCTTCAGCCTTGGGTCTATTCCGTTTCCAGCATCCACCGTCAAGAGAGTCTAGTGAAGGAGAAATAAGCATCGGCTACACCCCCAGTGGGTCCGAACTCAAGAGACCAGTTGCTGGTTTCAACATTTTTGGTGCGGTGAGCGTGGACCGTAGCCGGTGAAAGAAAATCCCAAGCTGGTTTCGATGACAGGAGATGGAGGAAATGGTTCTGACTCAGGTCACTCGCAGCCACCCGCGGCAGGCGAGTGGCTGGAGATGTTTGAGAAGTTCAAGTGAGAGGTCCTGCAGACGGTTCTCGCAGCAAGGACCGAGTGCGAGACCCCGGTGGTCCCAGTGGTCCCGCCTTTGCAGATTGGCGAGAACGCACCGGGGCAGCGGCCGGGGAAGGAGGTGCCAGCAGAAGGAAGTGCGCGAGACCTCCCCGGACGGCAGCTGTTCAGCAGTCCGGCGAGTGCTGAGGTGTGTGAGTTGGTCCCGCGCGAGAGGACCACTCGCCGAGCAGGGGAAGGGAGCCCCTTTTGCGAGATGATCCTCTCGGCCCCAGTGCCAGAAGGGTTTCGTGGGCCGGAGATGTCCTACTACACCGGCAAGGAGGATCCAGTTGTGCACCTGCAATGGTTCGAGGACATGACTTCAATCCTCCCCATGTCGGATTCTTTCCAATGCCGACTCTTCGCGACCACCCTAAAGGAGAAAGCAAGGGACTGGTTCCACCAACTTCCCACAGGTTCCATCTATGCGTTCGATGATCTGCGCCGAAGCTTCCGATTGCGTTTCTCGACGTCAAAGAAGAGGAAGAAGGATGCGGAGGCTCTCTTCAAGATCAGACAGAGGGAGGGGGAATCCCTGGCTAAGTACGTGGACAGGTTCCAAGAGGAGATACACCTAGTACAGGAGGTGCCGGGATTCGCCCTCCAGATGGCATTCATCGTAGGGCTGCGAGAGGGGTTCTTCAAGATGGACCTGAAGAGAAGACCTCCTGTATCCTTCGAGGAGTTGATGGAGAGAGCCGCGGAGGAGATTGAAGGGGAGGCAGCCAATCCCGAATTCTATAAAAGGTTGGCAAAGATGAGCGAGCCCGAGGCGAGGCAGCCAGAAGGAAGAAGGCGAGAGGAGCCCAGGAGCCCAGGGGCCAGGGGTTCGAAAGACCACCTCGGGTTTGGAGGAACCAAGAACCCAACAACAGGTTGGGCTGGAGGAACCAGGAAGGACCCGCGCGAGGTCAGGATGAGAGGTACCAAGGAAGGGAGGCAGGAGGAGTGAATCAGGGGTGGAGGCAGGGTCCCAGACCCCCTCACCCCCCGAGGGAGCAAGCCATGGCGGTAGGCCGAGGGAGAAGAGGTAGAGGAGCAAGAGGAGGAAGAGGAAGAGCTGGAAGAGAGGACAGGGTGGCGTTGCCTTACTGTGATTTTCATCAGGAAGAAGGTCACGCGATCGCCACCTGCCCAGAGTTCTTGGAAATGAGGGAAAGAGGACAGCCGCGGCGGCCGCATGCCAGAATTGAGGAAGTGCTTCCAGAGGCAGAAGAGGACCGGTGTGAGGATAGGGCAGATACAGGAACCAGGGGGGGAATCGGGGTGATTCACGGTGGGGTTGGGATAGAGGCCTCTCGCAAGAGAAGCTTCCAGGCCATGTTCCGAAGGGACGTCGCGTCGACCTCCCAGACCCCACCACCCTCCGAGAAGCTCACCTTCTCCTCAGAAGATATGCCAGACTACGAAGACCCATTCTGCGACGCCCTGGTGATCCAGACGGCAATAGAAAACTTCACGGTCTCTCGGATCCTGGTGGACAACGGGAGCTCGGTGAATGTGATCTTCAAAAAAGCTTTCGACGCGATGGAGGTAGAGAAGAAGAGAGTGCAGGCCTCCGACGGACCACTGTTTGGTTTCTCGGGAGAGAGGAAGGAGGTCGAGGGAGGCGTAGGTCTCCAGGTGACGCTAGGAGGAGTCCCAAGAAACTGTCGGTTCGTCATCGTGGACGCTCCGAGCAGCTATAACGCCATCTTCGGAAGACCCCTCATCAGCGCCTTCCGGTGCGTGCCCTCATCGTACCATCAGTGCTTAAAGCTCCATAGTGGAGGAGTCCAGATCCGCGTCCGAGGAGATGCTAAGGTGGCGAGGCAGTGCTACGTGACTGCCGTCAACACCATTTCATGGATGGCGGATGCCGAAAAGATGGATGAAGAGCTGGTGAGGCCGGAGGGGCCAGGAGAGGAAGAGGAGAAGGGAGAAGAAGGGGGAGAGGGCGATGCCCGAGAGGAGTTGATGGAGGTTGCTCGTGAGGAGCAGGAGGTCGAGGTGTTGGAGGTTGCTCGTGAGGAGCAGGAGGTCGAGGTGTTGGAGGTTGCTCGTAAGGAGCAGGAGGTCGAGGTGTTGGAGGTTGCTCGTGAGGAGCAGGAGGTCGAGCCGATGGAGGCGGAAGGAGCTGCAGGGGAAAAGGCCCGGGAGGAGGGGCGAGAAGCAAAGGGCCGGTGGGAAGAGCCAGCCCGGCTCGAGCCGGCAGAAGAGGTAATAGAGATGGAGGTTACCACCCAGGCAGGAAGGGTGGAGAAGGTGCGGATCAGCGGGGGCCTCGGCCCGGAGGACCAGAGAAGGATGCTGGAGTGCATCCAGAAGAACATGGACATCTTCGCGTGGAGTGCAGCGGACATGTCAGGCATCGAGGCGGACGTGGCTTGCCATCGTCTCAACCTCGATCCAGAAGCCCGCCCCATCCGGCAGAAGAGAAGGGCTATAGCTGACAAGCTCGAAGGACCGATCCACGAGGAGGTGGCGAAACTCCTCGAAGCAGGTTTTGTAACGGAGATCCAATATCCAGGCTGGGTCTCCAATGTCGTAATGGTAAAAAAGGCCGATGGCCGCTGGCGTATGTGTGTGGACTTTTCATTGTTAAATAAGGCCTGTCCTAAGGATTGTTATCCCTTGCCTCGGATCGACGCGCTGGTTGACTCAGCCGTCGGTTTTTCTGTGATGAGTTTTTTGGATGCTTTTTCAGGTTATCACCAAATAAGAATGCACCCACCGGACGTCAAAGATGTCTCGTTCATCACCAGGGAGGGATGCTACTGCTATAAGATGATGCCCTTCGTGTTGACGCCAGGAAAATCCTGACCTCAAGATTCGGACCGATGCAGCCGGAGGCTACTCGCCTAGCGGCCCGACGAGATGGCTTGGCTGGCAACGACGAGGAAGCTAGAAGAGCAACAGACAGGACCCCAGGTGCTGCGGCAGGGAGGTCCCACCACGTACCCGGAAGCTCGAAGGAGTCTTCCCCTCCACAACCAAGAATGGCCGAGCAAGGTACGAGGAAGGCACCGACTTGGCTAGCAAGCAGGGGTGACGGGCTCAAGAATTCGGAAATGGGGTTCCAGAAGCTCAAGCACAGGTGCCAATCCAAGTACCCCTGGGGTCCTATTTATAGGCAACCAAGGGGTAGGGGGGGTTTTGTAGCCCAGCCCTGACCTGGCGACGTATGGGATACTCGGCGAGCATCTTCGACCATAGTCGCCCATCTGGCGAGTATCTGCTGCTGCTCGCACAAGCCGGGCTGATACTCGCTCAGGTCTTCTGTGGTTGCCGGACACTTTGGGGCGACATACGGGATACTCGATACGTATCTTCGACCATAGTCGCCCTTCTGGCGAGTATTTAGCCAATACTCGCCAACCTTCTTTTGCTCCTGCTGGCTGATTTGTCCTGCCTCTTTGACTTTGACCTGCCTACGTGGCCTTGAGTGGGTCCTACCCTCGGAGAATAAGGGTTGTACACAATCCCCGCTCTTTGCGAGTAACGGAGTTGCTCGGAAAGAAACATCCAACCATTATTCGACGAGCTTCTGCTTTGGCGAGTATAGGGAGATACTCGGATCTTGACTGTCCGACGCCTGGACTCTATATAAAGGAGGGGGGGGGGGGGGTCTCTGATGGAACCACCTTTCTGTACTCGCTCACAATGTCGCTAGCTTTTGCTGAGGCTGCCAAAAAGGCCAAGGCCGACCTTGCGAATCTGATCGGCGTGCCCCTTCCTCCTCCTCGCATGGACGCCGAGGTAGACGCCTTCCTCACGAACAAGAAGAGGAAGAGGGCGGCGAAGAAGAAGAAGAGAGAGAGAAAAAAGGAGGCGACTAAGGAGAACGTCGCCGATCCTCTGAGTGAGCAGCGTCAGCAGCTGCTGGAGGATTTGGGCCTCTCTCACGAAGGGCTCTCGCCTGCTCTCCCCCCTGCTCCTCTCTCGGCAGAGGTCGCCCCGGAGGCGAGTAGGGATGAAACCCAAACTCAAACCCAACCGGACCCTCCCCCTGCCCGAGGTGAGCTCCTTGCTCGCACTTTGAAGAGGCCGATGAGCGAGCATGGGGCTCCTATGGCGAACATCGCTCCTACTCCGCCTCCTCCTCCACCTAACTCGCGACCAGAGCCGGCGAGCAACACACAGCGGCCTGTGATCGCGCTGCCGCCTCCTCCTCCTGGACTCCCGCCGCCAGTGAATCCTCCAGGCGATCAACGTCCTTCTACCTCAACTGCTCCCTCTTCCCACCAGGGGGAGTCCTCGCGCAGGGGCGGGACTGGAGGGTCTTCGGCCTTCTTCGCTCCAAGGGGTGGAGGGCGACCAGGAGATGGTCGCGGTCGAGGGGACCTGCCCTCCAACCGGGATCATTCCGGCAACCACTCTACTCGCCGAGATGGCGTCCATCGCTCTTCCTCCCCACACCGAGGAAGGTCTTCTCCTCGCCGACGATCTCGCAGCCCTCCTCGCCGACGATCCCGTAGTCCTCGGCCAGGTATTTGATCGCTGCCTTCGGATAGTCGCCACTGTTTTCTGAATTCTGCTGAAGGTCTGGCCCTTTTTGCTTTTTTTCGCAGGTCGCGCGCATACTCCGGTGGGAGCTTTGATCGATGCCGTTGGGCTCCCTCCTCGCGAGTACCAGGAAAAGGCTACTCGCGCTATCTTGGACTTGGAATCCAGGATAGAGAGGCTATCGATCTGCGAACCTCATCGCCGCTTGACTGAGGTGGAGTCGCGGGTTGAGCGCTTGGCGGCTAGTGACCCTCATCGCCGCCTAACTGACTTGGAGGTGCGAGTATCCCGGCTGGAGGAGTTTGATACTCGCCTGTCGGGTACTGAAGCTCGCCTCCAGTCTGTCAGCGATTTGGAGCGCAGGGTGGCGAGGATCGAGCATCGGCAACAGCTGCATCATGACGAGCTGGTCGGGATGCGCGCGAGCATGGGCTCGGTGGGGAGGCTGGCGAGGATCGAAGACCAGCTGCGACAAGGCGAGGACGCGATGTCTGTGGCCTCCGAGCATTTCAAGCGTGCTCGCGGCTTGGGATGGGTCGGGCGACAACCTCAGATCCAGGATCCCCAGGCGAACATCCAGGCGCAACCCTAGCTGCTGCTCTTCTTCATCTTTATCTTTTATGTAGCTTTGTAGCTCCTCGCGAGCATTATTTGAATCTTTTGAACGATTTATTTGAAGCAGTGTTGATTTGCCGAGTAATCGAATACTCGCCCTTCAATCTTGTCTTTGTTTTACTCGATCTTCTTTTGTTTTGCTTTTTCTTCTATCTCCTTTTTGCCGAGTATCTGTTTGAATGTCGCCTATATTTTGGCGAGCTTCTTCGTGTTTCTGTGATGTAGGTATTCGCTAGATGAAGGTCGGCGGTTGGCGCGCTCTGAACTTTGGGCGACTTTTCTCAGATACTCGCCACCCCTAGTCGTGCTTGCGGCGTCGTGTTCGACAAGCCAGACTAACCGACTAGTATAAATAGGGGGGGTGGGTGAGTCTTAAATACGCCTTTAGCGATCTCTAGCTTCCTTGAGCGAGCATCTTCCAGGCTTCCAATCCTCGCCCTTCTACGATACTCGCTCTCTTCCCTTTCTTCCCAAGATGATCGACGAGGCGGCCATCAGGCGAGCTAACCATGCGAAGAACTTCGATGAGAGCTCGTTCAAGAAGCCGATCACGAATCAGAAAGACTTGGACGAGTTCAACTCCAAGTTCGAGACTCCAGGATATGTCGCCAGGCTTCCTCGCCCGTCTGAGCGACTAAACACCTCCTCGCAGATGGCGATGATCTTCCCAATCCGACACTTCGAGGTCGGCCTGCGACTTCCCATATGGCCCGAGTTTCGGAAGATACTCGTGTTCTATGGGATAGTGCCCGCCCAGATCAATCCCAACGGAGTGGCGATGATCATGGGGTTCCTGTGCTACCTTCGGGAGCAGAACATCGTCTTCGACCTTTCGGTCTTTAGGCGAATATTCACCATCATGGCGACCGGCGAGGGCGTCATCTTCTTGTGCAGTCACGTCTGTACACTGGCGGGGACTTCAAATAAGAACCATCGCTGGGTCGAGCGGATAGTCGCCATTGAGGGCGACTTCGCGGGCGTCTCCAGCTCGCCCATTCAACCTTCGGAGAACGTCTTCACGGTTCCCTGGCTCACCGAGGACCAGGTGAAGCTGCTCGCCTGCTTCAGGAATCGTCGCTTCGACGTGATACTTTGGAGGAGGCGAGTAGACGAGCTCACGGAAGTTCGCCCAGGGGAAGGTATCCTTCGTGCGAGCATCAGACATACTCGCCCTAGGGCTTCGTTCTGGAGACTAATCTTCGATCTTCTTCCAGGCGTGCAGGCTCTTCCGCGTGATGCTCTTCCTCTCGTGGCGAAGGCGACCGCTGTCGCCCAAGGGGGTGCGAGAACCTCGGCGCGCGAGGTTGGGGACTCCTCCCCAATCGACTTGTCGCCAGGAGGCGACGATCTGGATGTCGCCGGGACTTCGAAGAGGCGAATAGTAAAGGGCAAGGTTCCCGAGCCCAAGAGAAGGAAGAAGGAGACTGCCCATAAGGATTTGGGACAGAAGGCGGATCCCTCGGAGGCTGGCAAGCCGAGCAGCCATCCTTTCTTCAACGAGGGAACCCGTGGCGAGGACGACTTTGGTCGCCCATTGGTGACCTGGTCTGATCGCGCTCACGAGGTGACCCTGAGCTCGAACCTCCCCGTTTGGTCCGAGGACTGGGAGGACAAGGGGGAGGCCTTCGATGTGCTTCATGCGATCTATAGTCGTACTGACGCCGAGCTGCTGCAGGAGGCCTCTGCCGAGCATCTTGCTCATCAAACCTCGCGCTCAATCCTGCGAACTGCCGAGCTCGCACATTCAACGGTGAAGCGGCTGCTGATGTACGAGGAGGCGATCAAGGTGCAGGGGCCGAAAATGATCGCCATGGCGGAGAGGATCAATGGGTTCGAGGTACTTCGTCTTTGCGACTTTTCGCGCTTTCTGGAATACTCGCCTCTTTATACGATGTCAAGCTTACCTTCTTTCTTTTTGTCTTCTATAGGCTGCCGAGCTGGAATCGGCGAAGAGACTGTCCCAGGCCGAGAAGGAGCTGGAGGATACTCGCTCGGCCTTGGAAGCCGCCCAAATCCGCATCGCCGAGCTAGAAACTCGGCCTGCCGAGCAACAGCCGGCGGGGTCGGGCCCTCATCGGTTCGTCAAGCAGGTCAGGATGCATGGCGACGACATGCCCCATATTCGCCGGGAGATCGCGCGAGCAACAGGAGAGGTCATCCTAAATCAGCTGAAGGCAGATGATCTTTTGAAGCCGGAGGCTATGGGATTGACGGTGGGAGACCTTATCCCGGCCATACTCGCCGAGGAGTCCACCTCCCCCCTGCGAGCATCATCGCCGCGACTTAGCGATGCCGAGGACGACGATGATGAGGTTGATGATGATGATGATGACGATGATGATGGCGACGACGATGGCGACGAGTCAGACGCAGATATTTGATGGCGAGGATGTCGCCTAGTCGCCCGGGCTCCTTTTTTGCTCGCCCGGCGACCTTTTTGTACACCTGCAGCATGTACAGGTTTTTTTGTAAAAATGAAAAGGAATTTTGACAAGTTTCTTACTCGCCTATTCCTTCCTTCTGTGCTTTTACTTCCTTGCTTATATGTTGCTTTAGGCTCCCAGGTTCGAGGCGAGGTTGAGTGCTCGCTAGGCTCCTAGGATTTCGGCGAGTATGGATACTCGCACCATCATACTCGCACCTGCAGACTTCAGCTTGAGGCCTTGATCTGCACCTAGTGACGAGTGTTATTAGGTTTTTAAGCAAGAATCTAAGGAACTCTTCAAGGGAAGGAAGGAGTAAGGTTTGGCAGTCGGGGAGCCCTGGGGGAATATCATCCCGAGGCCTCCCTCCTACTCTAAAACCTGATGTCGACGGAGAATGACGCCAAGTAAGGAATGACAGCCGGGCAGGTCTCACGGGGACACAACTCCCAGGGCCTTCGTCCTATAACTTGGATGCTTGCTACCTTCAAAGGCCGACGTCAAGTAAGGAAAGGCCGCCGGGTCGATCCCACAGGGGCACAACACCCAGGAGCCTTCATCCTATCACTTGGATGCTTGGATGCCTTTGTCTTTTGGTCGGTCGAGTCGGTCTCCTCCTCGTCTCAAGTTGGAGTATCGGCTTCCAAACTTTACCCTAGTAATTTCTACAGCCGGACGAGAAATGCAGTCGGTGGGAACCGCGGCCAACATGCAAGGGGGGAGCTGATCTCGACTGTCATTGCAGAGGCTTGGTCTTAAGGGAACGCACATCCGAGGCACTGTCCCATCATCCGCTCTGAGTTTTTACAAGGGTCAAGTCGGAGGCTCGTCTTCCAACCTGCGGCGGCGAATGTCGATGTAGGACGACGTCAAGCAGGGAGTGGCAGTCGGGGAAATCTGAGGGGACACATCATCCCGAGGCCTCCATCCTACTTGGATGCCGGATGTGGATCGAACCTGCTTCCTGTTGCTTAATGAGTTTAGCAGGGAGTTAAGCACACTTTAGGCACAATAACTCATATGATCTAACACAATAATGAAATGCTTTGCGGAGAGCTTTTTATCTCTCGAGGGTACACGACGCTTGTTTTCAAGGGTTCCCTGAGCTAGTGAAATCGACCATCCCTTCGCCGAATCGGAAGGTCGGCGTCCAGACTTCTTCCTGGTAATCTCTACAGTCGGACGAGAAATGCAGTCGGTGGGAACCGCGGCCAACATGCAAGGGGGGAGCTGATCTCGGCCGTCATTGCAGAGGCTTGGTCTTAAGGGAACGCACACCCGAGGCACTGTCCCATCATCCGTTCTGAGTTTTTACGAGGGTTAAGTCGGAGGCTCATTTTCCAACCTAGCGTGGAGATTGACTTCACCTGACTTCTTTATTATGAAAACTTTGTTGATGTGAAAGAAGCTGCCTTCTCCCATGTTTCAGGGAGGTGTAGATTTTATTCAAAGAAATGAATGTACAAGGATGGGGTATACATGTTCTCTCTCAAGGATAAAACCTTTTCAGGTCATCGCCGCTCCAGGTGCTCCATAGCAGCTCGCCTTCCCGGTTCTGCAAGTGGTATCCTCCGGTTAGGAGTGCTTCCTGGATGATGAAAGGTCCTTCCCAGTTCGGGTTGAGCTTCCCGACGGCCGCAGACCTTCCTGCTGCGTCCACCTTTTTCAGGACCAGATCACCTGCTTGGAATTGTTTGAGGCGAACATTTTTGTCAAAATGTTTTGCCATCCGGCGTTTGATCTCCTCTTGCCTGGCTGAAGCTAAATCTCGGAGTTCCTCGATGTAGTCGAGAGATAACTTTTGAACCTCTTCATTCTCTAGTCGCCATTCTTCGCTTCCGTCCTCCGCAGCTATCACCCGTGGGCTTCTGACTTCGAACTCTACTGGAATGAGAGCTTCTGACCCGTGAGAGAGTTTGAACGGCGTTTCCCATGTGGCTGAGCTGGGAGTGGTCCTCAGAGCCCACAGGACCGAGGGGAGCTGGTCCGCCCAGTTACCTCTTAGGTTCTCCACCTTCTTCTTTAGTAGGTTGATGATCAATTTGTTGGCGGCCTCCACTTGGCCATTGCTCCTTGGGTGATGTACGGAGGCGAACCGAAGGTCGGTCCCTAGCTGCCTGCAAAAGTCTTCCAGTTCTAAGCTGGCGAACTGGGGACCATTGTCGGTGATGATGGCGAGAGGGATCCCGAATCTGCAGACGATCTCTCCCCAAATGAAGTTCTTCACGACTTGAGAGGTGGTCTTGGCCAGGGCTTTGGCCTCGATCCACTTGGAGAAGTAGTCGATCATGACGAGAACGAACTTTCGTTGTCCACTGGCTGGAGGGAAAGGGCCGATCAAGTCCATCCCCCAGATGGCGAACGGCCATGGGGAGATGATCGATCGGAGCTGCTGGGCCGGCTGCAACTGAAGGGGGGCGAAGAGCTGGCACTTCTGGCACTTCTTCGAGAAGATCTCAGCGTCCTTCCTGATAGTGGGCCAGAAGTAACCATGCCTCAAGACCCTCTGCTCCAAAGTGCGAGTCCCAGAATGACTTCCACACTCTCCCGAATGGATCTCCTCCAACACTCGGGGTACTTGGTCTTCGGAAACACACCTGGCCAGGGGGCCCGAGATGGTCTTGCGGTACAGCTCCCCATCTTGCAGGAGGTAGTATGCCGCCTTGTACCGAAATCTTCTCTGATCCCCTACGTCTGCTGGGAGCTGACCGCTGGCCAGGAATGCCACAAGAGGGTCCATCCATGAGGGGCGTCGCTCGATCTCCATCATCTCTCCCTCTTCAATGGACGGGCGGAACAGCTCGGTGATAGTTCCTCCGGCCTTTGGTCCGTACTTGGCGAGGCGATCTGCTGCCGAGTTCTCCTCCCTTGGCACATGCTTGACGAAGAAGGATTGGAAGCCTCCCATCAGCCCTTTCACTTTTACCAGGTACCTCTGCAAGATGGTGTCGCGCACCTCAAACTCGCCTCGAATCTGCGAGGCGACCACCATTGAGTCCGTGAAAGCCCGGACATCTCGGATCCCTAGCTCCTTGGCAAGGCGCAAGCCTGCCACTATGGCCTCGTACTCTGCCTGGTTGTTTGTGACGGGGAAAAGGATCTCGACGGCTTGCTCGATCCTTGTTCCCTGTGGGCTGACGAGCACGATGCCCACCCCCACAGAACTTTTGCCCGAAGCTCCATCAACAAACATCTTCCAAGGAATCGGATAGAACACCTCTTCTCCTGGCTCCGCTTCCACCGAGAAGTCAGCCAGGAAGTCTACTACTGCCTGGGCCTTGATCGCCACTCGGGGAGAGAAGGAAATGTCGAACTCGCTGAGTTCTACCGACCATTTCGCCAACCTCCCTGAATGTTCCACTCCCTCTAAGACACTGCGGAGAGGGTGATCAGTTACCACTCGGATGGAGTGAGCCTGAAAGTAAGGCCGGAGCTTCCGTGCCGACACCACCAAGGCGAAGGCAAGCTTTTCCAGAATTGGGTACTTCAGCTCCGCCTTCTTTAGCACTCGGCTGACGTAGTAAATAGGTAGCTGCCTCTTCCCTTCTTCACGGACCAAGATGGAGCTAACTGCTTCCGCTCCTACTCCGAGGTAGATGAGCAGGTCCTCGCCTTCCTTCGGGCTCTGAAGGAGAGGTGTCTGGGTCAACTGCTCCTTCAGCCTTCCGAATGCCATCTCACAGTCTTCGGTCCACTCAAAGCTTTCTGTTTTGCGGAGCGTTTTGAAGAATGGAGAGCACTTCTCTCCGGCCTTTGATAGGAAGCGGCTAAGACCCGCTAGCCTGCCTGTCAACCTTTGGACTACCTTTATCGTTTTTGGGGATGGCATCTCCAGGATCGCCCTAACCTTGTCGGGGTTTGGCTCTACTCCCCTCGGAGTAAGAAGATGTCCCAGGAACTTCCCCTTGCCCGCTCCGAAGACGCACTTCGTCGGATTGAGTCTCATCTTGAATCTTCTTAGCGTCGCGAAGGTCTCGACCAGATCGGCTATGTGTTCCCGGACACTCTTGCTTTTGATCAAGAGGTCGTCCACATATACTTCCAGGTTCCTCCCCTTTTGCTCCTTGAAAATGTGGTCCATCATCCACTGATAGGTGGCTCCCGCGTTCTTCAAACCGAAGGGCATCATCTTGTAGCTATAACAGCCATCGTCGGTGATGAAGGAGACATCGCGGCAATCGGGGGGATGCATCCGGATCTGGTGATATCCTGAAAACGCATCAAGGAAACTCATCACAGAAAAACCGACGGCCGAATCAACCAGCCCGTCGATTCGAGGCAAGAGATAACAATCCTTCGGGCAGCTTTTATTCATTAAGGAAAAATCCACACACATTCTCCACCTTCCCCCTGCCTTTGCTACCATTACAACATTGGAGACCCAGCCTGGATACTGGATCTCTGACACGAAACCTGCATTAAGCAGCTTTTTAACCTCCTCCCTAATTGGTTTGACGAGGATGGTGGCGGTCTTCCTTTTCTTCTGGCGGACGGGCTGGACAGTGGGATCCAGGTTGAGGTGATGGCACGCAACCTCAGGGTCGACTCCTGGCATCTCGGCTGCGCTCCAAGCAAAGATGTCGACGTTCTTCTGCAGACACGTCGCCATCTCGATCTTCTCCTCGGTCTTCAGCGACCCGCCGATCTTTAGCAGCCCCGGCACTCCTGCTGCGGAGAGTACCTCGATCTCCTCGACCTCTTCAGCCACTTCCAGCCTGGCCGGGCTCTCCAGCACTCTTCCGAACTCCTCCGCGTCAGCCATCCAGCTGATGGTGCTGACGGCGCTAAGATAGCACTCCCTCGCGGCTCTTGGATCGCTCCTGATCCTCACCTGGACGTCTCCCTTACAGTACTTCAAGCACTGATGGTAGGAGGATGGGACGGCTTTGAAGGCGTTGAGAAGCGGCCTCCCAAAGATGGCTCTGTAACAGCTCGGGGCGTCGACGATGATGAATCGACAGCTGATGGAGGTGTCACCGAGCGTTACAAGGAGGTCAGCTCCTCCCTCCACTTCCTTCTTCTCTCCGGAGAAGCCGAAGAGGGGACCATCAGGTGCCCGAACCCTGGCAGCTTCGACTCCCAGTCCGTCAAACGTCCCCTTGAAGATGACGTTTACAGAGCTACCGTTATCGATCAGAATACGATCAACGGTGAAGTCCTCCACTGCGGCTTTAATCACGAGGGCATCATGGAAGGGGTTATCATTCCCTAGCATGTCCTCCTCGGAAAAGGTAATCTCCTCCATCGGGGGCGGTGCTTGTGAGGTCGAGGCGACGCTCCTGCGGTAGATCTGATGGAGGCTTCCCTTGCGGGAAGCTTCCAGCCCTGCTCCCCCATGGATTACTCCGACTCGACCTCCCTGGCCCAGGTCTCCCCGACCTCCCTGGTCGACTCGATCCTCGTTCCTCCTTTGAATGACGGCAGCCTGCCCTGCCTGAGGCTCGGCAGGGGCCTCTATCCTCCGCTGCTCTCCTCCAGCCTCTCCTGCTGTCAGCCTCCTCCGGGCTTCCCAAAAGTCTGGGCAGGCAGCCATGACATGTCCCCCCACCTGGTGGAAGTCGCAGTAGAGAGGGACCTCTTCTGCTTGACGCCTCCTAGGCTTCGGCTTCTTCCTTCCTTGACGGCGGCCTCGCCCGGCTACCGCCATTGCTTCATCCCTCCTCCTCTCCTGACGCCTCTCTGGTTGGCGAAAGGGTCTTCTTTCTGGGGATCTCCCCCTTTGATCTTGACGCTGGTGCCGTCCAGCCGGCCTCCAAGGTGGCCGATTGACGGGGACCTGGTAGCGTCTTCCCTCCTCCTGACGCTCAGGGGACTCGATGGGTCTTCTCTCCGCGATTCTCCCGGTTTCCTTCCTCCTGAGCTCCTCCTTCCTCTTCTCTTCTTGCCGCTCCGGCCACTTCCTGTCCTCCCTTCGGGGCTCCTCCCTCTTCCTTTTCTCAGGGATCCCATCCCTCTCACCACGGTCGCCTCTGGTCACCTGCGCCAACCTTGCCAAGAAGTCAGGGTTGGAGGCCTCACCCCGGACAAACTTGTTGGCCCTCTGAATGAGGTTGTCGTAGGAGTAGGGAGGGTTCTCGCTGAGC
The DNA here is from genome assembly GCA_033032865.1 of Dactylorhiza incarnata. Classification (NCBI taxonomy): domain Eukaryota; kingdom Viridiplantae; phylum Streptophyta; class Magnoliopsida; order Asparagales; family Orchidaceae; genus Dactylorhiza; species Dactylorhiza incarnata. Next base: position 5,760,729 of record JAWHQI010000085.1, read on the forward strand.
TCCAACTTGAAGAGGCCTTGACTGATGCCGAATGTCAGGGCCAGCAACAGGATGTTGCTATCCACCTCCTGGATTTGCAGAACCTCCTCCTGGAAGCGCTCGATATAAGGTCCCAGTGCCTCATCTGGCTTTTGCACGAGGTAGAACAGGGTCGTTGCCTCCTTCTTCAACTTCCTCGCCGTGTCGAACCGGGTCGTCAGCCCACGACACAGGTCTTCAAAGCAGAAGATGGATCCTGCGGGCAACTGGTGGAACCAGTCCCAGGCCTTTGCGCGGAAGGTAATGGAAAACAACCTGCACTTGAAGGCGCCCGACATGGTTCGGATAGAGACAATATCCTCGAACCATTGGATGTGCCTAACGGGGTCCTCCTTTCCCGAATAGTAATTCAAGGCTGGGTCCCTGAATCCTTCTGGCACGGGCGCGGCGAGAATCTCCTCGCAGAAGGGGCTCCTCCCTCCTGCCCGGCGACGATCCTCCACTTGGCGAGTATCACCACCATACTCGCCATATGGGCGAGTATCTGGGTATCTCCCCTGCTCGCACGGCTCGCGGAAGCGAATACCTTGCGAGGTTGGCTGGTAGAATTGCGACCTCCTTGGTCGCTCGGCTTCGTCTTCCATGTGCTCCTTTCCTGCTCGCCGAGGGGGACTCCCTCCCTCGGATGGAACTGGGCGATGCGGCGAGGTCGCAGTGACCTCGGCGCGCGGCTGAAGCGCTGCTCGCATGGCTCCCTCCATGCGCTGCGCGAAGGCTTCGAAAACCTCCAGCGTCACGAACCTGCTAGTTCCCGTCGAGTTGCCGACCTCCTCCTCAGGGTCGCCACCTACGACCATCTCGCCTTCTTGCCAAACTTTCTTCCAACGACTACGATCCACGCTCACCGCACCAAAGTGTTGACGCCAGGAAAATCCTGACCTCAAGATTCGGACCGATGCAGCCGGAGGCTACTCGCCCAGCGGCCCGACGAGATGGCTTGGCTGGCAACGACGAGGAAGCTAGAAGAGCAACAGACAGGACCCCAGGTGCTGCGGCAGGGAGGTCCCACCACGTACCCGGAAGCTCGAAGGAGTCTTCCCCTCCACAACCAAGAATGGCCGAGCAAGGTACGAGGAAGGCACCGACTTGGCTAGCAAGCAGGGGTGACGGGCTCAAGAATTCGGAAATGGGGTTCCAGAAGCTCAAGCACAGGTGCCAATCCAAGTACCCCTGGGGTCCTATTTATAGGCAACCAAGGGGTAGGGGGGGTTTTGTAGCCCAGCCCTGACCTGGCGACGTATGGGATACTCGGCGAGCATCTTCGACCATAGTCGCCCATCTGGCGAGTATCTGCTGCTGCTCGCACAAGCCGGGCTGATACTCGCTCAGGTCTTCTGTGGTTGCCGGACACTTTGGGGCGACATACGGGATACTCGATACGTATCTTCGACCATAGTCGCCCTTCTGGCGAGTATTTAGCCAATACTCGCCAACCTTCTTTTGCTCCTGCTGGCTGATTTGTCCTGCCTCTTTGACTTTGACCTGCCTACGTGGCCTTGAGTGGGTCCTACCCTCGGAGAATAAGGGTTGTACACTTCGGGCTGAAAAATGCAGGAGCAACCTACCAGAAGATGATGGATCGGGTATTTAAGAAGCAAAGGGGAAGGAACCTGGAGGTCTACGTGGATGACCTTATGATAAAGAGCAAGTGTGTGAGCTCTCACATCCAGGACCTCGAGGAGACCTTCGCCACCCTACGCAAGTACAAGATGCGCCTGAACCCCCTGAAGTGTGTGTTCGGGGCCAGCAAAGGGAAGTTCCTCGGGCACCTTCTCACCCCCTGGGGGGTAGAACCTAACCCGGACAAGGTTAGGGCTATAATGGAGCTGGGGTCGCCACGGAACGCCAAGGAAGTTCAGCGCCTGACCGGAAGACTCGCCGGGCTGAACAGGTTTCTATCCCGGGCAGGGGAAAAATGCTCCCCCTTCTTTAAAGCGCTACGAGGCAATCGGAAGTTTGAGTGGACGAGAGAATGCGAGGAGGCCTTTCAGGCCTTGAAGAGCCAACTCACCAAGGCTCCGCTACTGCAAAGTCCCAAAGAGGGGGAGGATCTACATTTATATCTCGGGGTCGGGGCGGAGGCCGTAAGCTCCGTCCTGGTTCGAGAGGAAGGAAAGAAGCAGCTGCCAGTCTACTACGTAAGCAGGGTCCTGAGGGAAGCGGAGCTCAGGTATCCAATTTTAGAGAAGTTGGCCTTTGCCCTGGTCATCGCAGCAAGGAAGCTCAGGCCATACTTCCAGGCCCATTCGATCCAAGTAGTGACGGACCATCCACTCTGCCAGATCTTCGAAGGAGTGGAGCACTCGGGAAGACTCGCAAAATGGTCGATCGAGCTAAGTGAATTCAACATTACCTTTGTCCCTCGATTATCTATGAAGGCGCAGGTGGTGGCTGATTTCATAACAGACTTCGTGGCCGAGTTGAGAGAAGACGGAGCCCCTCGTCACGTTCCATGGAAGCTGCTGGTGGACGGGGCTTCGGGCAAGAACTCTCTCGGAGGAGGGGTGGTGCTGGAGAGTCCCCACGGAGTGAAGATAGAACAGACGCTAGTGATACACTTCCCAATCACCAACAACCAGGCGGAGTATGAGGCTGTGATCGCCGGCCTGCGGTTGGCCCGGGAGCTCGGGGTCCATGACGTGGAGGTACTCACGGATTCGATGATAATAGCTTCTCAGATAAGGGGAGAGTTCGAAACGAGGGAACCTGTGCTCATGAAGTATTTAGCAAAAGTCAAAGGTCTCGTGGGGACGTTCAAAACTTTCTCCATCCGGCATGTCCCTCGAGAGGAGAGCACCCCGGCAGATCGGTTGGCAAAATCTGGTCCTCGAGCCGGAGGGACCCTGACGGACCTATTCCGTCCTTCGATTGAAGAGGGAGAACTCATGGAAGTAGAACAGCGGCCCTCCTGGAAGGATCCCTTCGTCACTTTCCTTGCAACGGGAAAATTTCCGGAGGAAGTTCCGGACCAGAGGCGCTTCCGGTATAAGTCTGCCTACTACGTGCTCCATGAGGGTGACTTGTATCGGAAGACCCTCTCGGGTCTCCTGGCCCGATGCATCTCGGAGGAAGAGGTCCCAAGGATCTTGGAAGAAGTCCACTCCGGCGAGTGTGGCAGCCACTCGGGGAGCAGGATGTTGGAGGCAAGAATAGTGAGGCAGGGGTACTTCTGGCCAACCCTAAGCAAAGATGCGGCAGCCTTCGCCAAGAGATGCCAGAAGTGCCAAATGTTCGCCCCGTTTCAGCTCATGCCAGCTCAGAGGCTGAAGAGTATCACGGCGCCCTGGCCATTCGCCATATGGGGAATGGATCTGGTAGGACCCTTCCCCCAGGCTAGCGGGCAGAGGAGATTTCTCCTAGTCATGATTGACTACTTCACAAAGTGGCTGGAGGTCAAGGCGTTGGCTAAGGTCACCTCCCAGGTAATCCGCAACTTCGGATGGGGGGAGATCATTTGTCGACATGGGCTTCCGCAGGCCATAGTCACGGATAATGGACCGCAGTTCGCAAGCAAGGAATTCATCAGCTTCTGTGGCCAGCTGGGGATAGACCTTAGGTTTGCGTCCGTCCACCATCCCAGGAGCAACGGGCAGGTAGAGGCAGCGAACAAGGTCATCGTGAACTTGCTCAAGAAAAAGGTGGAAAATCTCAAAGGCAATTGGGTGGAACAGCTCCCCTCGGTCCTATGGGCTTTAAGAACCACCCCCAACACCGCCACGGGAGAGACCCCTTTCAGGCTCTCTCACGGCTGCGAGGCGATCATCCCCATAGAGTTCGAGATTACAACATCACGGGTCACGGTCGCCACAAATGGAGAGGAAGATTGGAGAGCCGAGAACGAGGAGGAGTTGCGGCTCTCCCTCGACCTCATCGAAGAAGCTCGGGATCGAGCAGCCATCCATCAAGAAGAGGTCAAGCGGCGGATGGCCAAGTATTTTGACAGGCACGTCAGGATCAAGCAGTTCGAGAAGGGAGATCTGGTACTCAAGAAGGTCGACGCGGCTGGGAGATCCGCCGCGGTGGGAAAGCTTAACCCCAACTGGGAAGGCCCCTATGTCGTGGAAGAAGCACTAAAGTCTGGGGGGTATCGCCTTCAGAATGTGGAGGGCCAGCTCCTCAGCCATACATGGAGTGGCGACGACCTTAAACGCTTTTATCCTTAGTACCATGTAATAATGATGTTTTTTGAATAAAAACATTTTGTTTAAACTATGTGAATGAAAATGATGCTGCAGCTCGCAGGAGAGACCCTGGATGTTCAAGAGGTTGGCCCCGAGCAGACCCGCTGTCCAGGCTCTCATCTAGCTGGCAGGTCCGAAGGCTCACTCGGTGGCAGGTTCTATGTTCCAGAGGTTGGCCCCGAGCAGACCCGCTGTCCAGGCTCTCATCTAGCTGGCAGGTCCGAAGGCTCACTCGGTGGCAGGTTCTATGTTCCAGAGGTTGGCCCCGAGCAGACCCGCTGTCCAAGCTCTCATCTAGCTGGCAGGTCCGAAGGCTCACTCGGTGGCAGGTTCTATGTTCCAGAGGTTGGCCCCGAGCAGACCCGCTGTCCAGGCTCTCATCTAGCTGGCAGGTCCGAAGGCTCACTCGGTGGCAGGTTCTATGTTCCAGAGGTAGTCCCCGAGCAGACCCGCTGTCCAGGCTCTCATCTAGCTGGCAGGTCCGAAGGCTCACTCGGTGGCAGGTTCTATGTTCCAGAGGTTGGCCCCGAGCAGACCCGCTGTCCAGGCTCTCATCTAGCTGGCAGGTCCGAAGGCTCACTCGGTGGCAGGTTCTATGTTCCAGAGGTTGGCCCCGAGCAGACCCGCTGTCCAGGCTCTCATCTAGCTGGCAGGTCCGAAGGCTCACTCGGTGGCAGGTTCTATGTTCCAGAGGTTGGCCCCGAGCAGACCCGCTGTCCAGGCTCTCATCTAGCTGGCAGGTCCGAAGGCTCACTCGGTGGCAGGTCCTATGTTCCAGAGGTTGGCCCCGAGCAGACCCGCTGTCAAGGCTCTCATCTAGCTGGCAGGTCTGAAGGCTCACTCGGTGGCAGGTTCCATGTTCAAGAGGTTGGCCCCGAGCAGACCCGCTGTCCAGGCTCTCATCTAGTTGGCAGGTCCGAAGGCTCACTCGGTGGCTTTTTCTCAGTTCTCAGGAGAGGATCTCAAGAGCATTCGCATAAGACCACGCGCCGGAGAGAGGATCACACCCCACTCTCTTAACTACTTAAGCGAAACCCCATGACACGCGAATGATAAGGTCCATTGGGAAGCGAGAAGTCGAAGAGGGGCAACACACCTAAGTCGTCTCCGAACACTCGCTGGGTAGCCGGGACGGTTACTCTACGACCTAACGTCCTGGTAAGCCTAGCGAGACGTTGCAGCGAATGATAATAAAGTTTGAGATAGCATAAAAACTGAGATTACGCAGAAATTGAGATAGCACAAAAATTGTAATCCATAGATATATCTTTCAGGGGCATTCGCCCAATTCGTGGTTACACCAGAAAAAGAAAAGGTAAATACAACAAAAAGAGGAAAATACAGAGGGCCCCCCTCAAGGGTCACCAGACTCCTCCGAAGAACCTTCGCTCTCATCCTGGACGGGGGCATCTTCTCGCGGCGCGACGCCGTCGTCCTCCGGGAAAGGGATCGGAATGTAAAGCTCCGGAACTACTTGGCGAGTGGTGAGGCATTCGGCCTCCGGCTTCAAATACCCAGCCCGCCGCAGCACCTGCAACGCGTGCTTGACGGCGCGTTGCGCATTCTCCTGAAGCAGTTGCTCCAGCTCGTGATGGGGGTAAAAGTGCCCCCCATCACCCGGGGCGAGTGATGTCATTCCGGCTTCTCGCAGCAGCTGGGTCTCGGCTTTGGCGAGACGGACTTCCTCCTCGAGGTCGACCACCCGCGCTCGGAGCATCCCAGCACGTGTTGCATCCTGGAAAAATAAAGTGATCATGATGAGAGGAATATGGGACAGTCAGTAATAACCATTCGCAGGAGTAAAAGTAAATGTACCTCTACAACCGGGCGGTTGGCGAGAAGAGCTTCCGCGGTTTTCAGTCTTTCCCTGAGATCGCTCGCCTCCTGGGAAAGAAGAGCCCTGGTCTCCTCGACCTTGGCCAGGTTCCGCGAGACCTCAAGGCTCCGGCGAGAAGACATATGCGAGAGCTCGAGAGCGCGCAGCATAGCCCGGGCGGCTTCGTGGGCGAGAACTTGAGTCTTCTCCAAATCGAAGACCTCGGCGTCCTCCCGGCCATAAAGGGCATAAGCCAGGGCATAGGCCTCGCCGCTAGCAATGTTGGTCTCCACCCAAGATGGATGGAGAGTGGATAGCGAAACCCTGTTCGCGTTCCTGTCCCACTTCAGCAAAGGAGCCCCGGAGGGGTCCACGTACCTCTCGCCGTTCGCGAAGTTGCGATGGTCCCGGGGCAACGGAGGCGGCGGCAGCGCCGATTTCTCCGGAGGAGCATTCGAACCAGGCGCGTCGGTCCCCAGGGTTGAGGGTGGAGCACTCGCCCCAGAGGATTCGCCCAAAACCCCCTTGCCCTTCGCCGCGGGTGGACAGGGCGATTTCGAGGGAGGAGGGGAAGAAGCCTTCGCCGACTTTCGCTTCCGGCCACTAGGCTTGGAAGAGGAAGGTTCCTCCCGGCAGGCATCCGCGGCGGCTTGCGCGAGAGGTGGGCAAAACCCAGGAGGACGCGGCGGATGAACGGGAAGATTACGCACACCTGCAGGATATTGCGAGTGGTTTAGGCGAATGGTGTAAGAATCGCGACCAAGATGAATTCGAAAGTCTTAGAATCTTACCCTCGCCCTGTGGAATGAATGGGAGCGTGTCGACGTTCCGCCGGAGATAGACAAGGTCCATCCCGTACTGCAGAATGTATTGATGGAGTTTCGCCTCATGCCCCCCTAGGGTCGGGGGGCGGAAGGTTGACTCCTCTTCCTGCACCGGGGCGAGAAGGGTGTTACCTAGGCTCCCGCTGACGAAGATGAAGCGGCGAACCCATTCGTGGTTCTTGTTCGGGAGCCCGTAGTGTTTGAGAGGGCTTAGACCCGAGAAGAAGGAGATGCCGCCGGTGCAGCGGAAGGTGTAGAGTTTGCGGAAGACGGGCAGCGAGAACTCGATCCCTTCTTCTCGCAAGTAGCTCGCGTACCCGACCAGCATGGCTATGGAGTTGGGGTTGAGCTGGGCAGGCACGACCCCGTAGTACCTGAAAGTCTGGCGCAACTCCGGCCAGATGGGGAGGCGAAAGCCCACCTCGAAGTGCTCTAGCGGGATCGCGAGAGCACAAGGCGAGATGGAGTTCAGGCGCTCTTCAGGCCTGGGCTTTCGCCCCTCGAACCCCCCAGGGACGTAGTCAGCAACTGCCGTCAAGTAGGCCTCTTCGGAGAGGTCGCAGGAATCAAATACATGATTGACGAATGCGCTGGCACACTTGCCCCTTCCTTCGGCATCGGCACCCATCTCGCGAATGAGGGGAAAGAAAGGAGCAGCAAAGAAGGGAGAGGTGCGAATGCTAGAAGCAAGGAAAGAGAGGGAGCGAATGGTGATGTATTTATTACGGTAGTTGAAGGGCCTATTTATAGAGGCATTAAACGGCGTTTGGGCTTTCGAGGCACCGGGGGGTGCGGATAGCAATCTGCGGCAGTCCGGCGCCTCGAAACCCGGTCCAAATCTCTCTCGCCCATTAATGGCGAGTGACCTATAACTATTCGCTCAATGGCTTTGCGAAAAGGGTTAGGAAAGCATTCGCAAAGCATATCATTCGGCAGTACCTAGGCAGGTTATGAAAGAAGCAAAAATGGTCAGGTAAGCATTCGCAAAGCATATCATTCGGCAGTACCTAGGCAGGTTATGAAAGAAGCAAAAATGGTCAGGTAAGCATTCGCAAAACATATCATTCGGCGATAATCAGATAGGCTGAGGAAAGTAAATAGCGATAAATAGAGCATTCTCAGAATCATAATATACAAAGTTATTACAGACAAATATTAATGTTCGACACTCGCGGCGAGGCGGGTAGGAAAAGAAAGAGATTATGGCATCTGGGTCAGTACTCCACCCAAACTCATCGACCTCGCTTTCGCGACCCGGCTTCTGGGGGCATTCGCTGACGATAGTATGTCATCATGTTGGTGATCTCGTGCGAAGCCAGTTGGAGCTGGTCCCGGGCTCTCGCCGCGTGCCTTTCAGGCGACAGCTCCCCACCTTCGCCCCCCCCCAGTTGCTCCACCGTCGCGAGAAGCCGCGAGTAGTCCCTCCGGAGTTCCTTCAGCTCGCGCTTGATCTCCAGCTTCTCCTCGTCCACCTGGCCGGCAGCATTTCGCTGGAGGTGGATAAGCTTCCCAAATATCTCCGTGATTCGCTCCTTCAGGGTCACGTGGTCAGATGAGTCACCCAAGAAGTCAGCGAGATCACCTGGGGAGGGAAGGGGCGAGAGCACCCCGTCTTCCCCCTCATAGTAGGACTCAGGGGGGGAGACCTCCCGATACCCTATGAGATTATAAAAGGATCAGTACGATGAAGTTAGCGAATGCGGCAAGGACAAGATAGAGGCCTGACCTGGGGCGGGTACCCTGTGGCCTGAGGGGCGAGAAGTATGGGGGTGTACTCCGGGCAACCCGGCGAAAGGGGGGAAAACCTTGCCTTTTCCGGGGCGGAAAGGCGGTGGAGGCGGAGCCTGATCATCCGCCGGGGGATTCGCGTTATCCTCAGCACGGAGGTGCTGACCCGGCTCCCGCTCGGGGTAGACCCTCTGTTCATTCGCTGTAACAGAGGGGTTCCGCTGGGTTGGGGAAGGTGGAAGAATAGTGTCCCGTAGCGAGACGTCAGGGTTGAGGGCTGCAAAAAGTTGAGGGTCAGAAACAAGCCGTCTCAAAGGTAAATCGGAAGGATTCCAAAACTTACTGGACTGAAGTACGGTCTCGCCCGGAGGAGGGGGAGGAGCCAGGTCCGGGTTAGGGGGAGGGGCCAGGTCCAGATCTGGAGGAGGCCCCTCAGACTCGGGGGGTGGCGCTGCGACACTATTCAAGACGACCACGTGGTCGTCCTCTGGCACCGAGGTCCCCTGCGAGTGGTCAAAGCAATTTTGGAATAAGGGTCCGAACTAAAAGGTGAGGCGGGAGGAATTCCCATACCTGGGTCCCGAGGTCAACAGGAGTGCGCACCGGAGATTCAACCACGGTCTCGCCTTTTTGACGATTCAGCCGAATCGTCTTGGCTCGCCGCGAGACGTAGGGGGCGCTCGGGTCTCGCTTAGATGTCAGCCAGGGAGCGAATCTGGCAGTTTTCGGGGCGGTTGCAACCTGGGCCGCGGCCAGGCGCTCGATCATCTCTTGCGAGAGGGGTTTCGCGGAAGGCTTATGAGAAGACATTGGAAGTGGCGAAAGGTCAAGAGAGAGAAGAAATCTTGAGCCGAAATGTGGAAGTGGTCCAGAAAAACCTGACACGGGATGTATATATATAGGATAACGGTGGGACCCACAGAATCTTGCGGGGTCCACTCAACAAGCACTCACCAAATAAGGGGTTGGACTGTTCTTTCCGAGTGGACGAGCCACTCGCAAAGAGCGGGGATTGTGTACAACCCGTATTTGGCGAGTGGGTCCCTCGAGTCAGTTGATGGGACAGGGGTCAGCCAGACCATTCGCCCGTACCGAGACAGGAAAAAGGATCCCCAGATTAGTGGGGGTAGGCTGCAGGCGAGAGGGAGCCTGACGAGTGGTGCCTCCACGGACCATTCGCTCAGGGGCTTGAGCATTCACCCAGTCAAGCGGGAACTCGGCGAGTGGTTCCCTCACGGACCACTCGCCCAGAAGGCAGTGAGGAGGAAATGACCATAATACCCCTTGTGGTCTGCATATAGCCCTTCAGAACAGCGGAGTTAGGCTATTCGTAGACCAATTTGGGGTGCATTTAGTAAAATTAAAAGGCGGATTCATGCTATTTGCAGACCAGCCTAAGAAAAACTATAAATAGACCCTTAAGGGCACCTTGGAGGAGATCCGATTTTAGAGAATCCTCTCCTCTAGGCTAGTTTTGGTTGGCAGCCAGTGCCCTCCAAGGTGCCCGGTTGAGCTTTGGTTTGGGAGGGGAAGCTCTCTAAGATCTTCCGGGTGTGTGGCGGGACCTCCTCGCTTCAGCCTTGGGTCTATTCCGTTTCCAGCATCCACCGTCAAGAGAGTCTAGTGAAGGAGAAATAAGCATCGGCTACACCCCCAGTGGGTCCGAACTCAAGAGACCAGTTGCTGGTTTCAACATACGTGTTATTTGATTATCTCGCGAGAGGGAGAACAATTGAATATTACTTGGCTTGGATGGTGAGAAGAAAAAAAATTAAAATTATAACACTAAAGTAGATTATTTGTACAAATATTAGATGAATGCTTCGATGAGAGATTAATGTTGGGATTAAGGCTTAGTTTGGCGCGGTGGCGGCGGTCGTGAACACGGTGGTCATAAACCGTCGTTCGTGAACGCCCGACTTCAACTAAAAAATTTCATGCATTTTATGCTCAAAACTAGTTTATTTTCTTGGCAGAGGTCATAACCTTTGTCATGTTACATACATTCTATGATAGTTGAGTTTTTTGTTTAAACTCACCGGAGCAAATAAGCCGCGCCAAACGAAGCATAAAGCTATTTAAAAAAGCACTTGAAAGAGAAGGTGTTGTGTTGCTTACCTATGAGAAGAAAACAAAAAACAGAAAAACCGCAAAAATAAACAAATTTTAGCTTTTTAAAGTCTAGAAAATATCTTTTTGTCACAAATATTTTTCGCACTGCCCAGAAATTAAACGCACCCAAAACAATAGTGAATATGAGAATACATTTTTCCCACCGCCAACATCATACCAAACCGAGCTAAACACATTCTTATCATGGCGGCAAGGCGAGCCCCGGGCGCCTGGACGCCAAGGCGACAAGGCGGACGCCTAGGCGACAATAAGGCGAGAAGTCGCAAGACGACAATAAATTTTTTTTTTTTAATAATAACACAAAAAGACAGCGGTTCTTCATTTAACCGCTGTCTATAGTGCTATAGACAACGGTTAAATGAAGAACCGCTGTCTATAGTATATAAGTTGTCATTATAGACAGCGGTTACATATAACCGTTGTCTATAGATATTAGAGACAGCGGTTTTGTAGGTTAACCGCTGTCTATAATACTATAGACAGCGGTTAAAAGTAACAACCGCTGTCTATAGTTTTTTTTTTAAACGCAACAACATTCAGCATTCAGCCAACACAGTATTTTTAAACTGCAAGTCTGCCACCCAACATGAATCACAACAAGCCCAAGTCAGTACTCACTAAGTATTCAGCAACATGTAAATCTAAAGTTTGACACATTGAAAAGCAAAAGAAAAGAATACATTTCATAAATATAATATAAACAAGCCCAAGTTTCAAACTTGACATATCAAATAACTTGAGATCAAGAATACATTTCATGAATGAACATTGTTTTTAGATCAATTAGAATCATCATCTAGTAAATCATTATTGGCATTGCAGGTGCTGGGTTTGAGGCACTTGTCATTTGCCCATAATTATCTACAAGATCTTCATCATCATTTGCAACTCTAAAGTGATCTAAATTTTCATCCCCTTCAGCTATTAGTTCAAGATTAGCTTCACTTCGTAAATTTCTAGCCCCGGTTCCAACAGCTCTCTCTACAGCTTCCCATGTGAGATCATCATCATCAAAAAATAGAGTATCATCTGGTTTGTTTATCATCCACTCATTACTCCAATCTAGCTCATCAAGCACTAAAGAGTTGTAATTTCTTCCATTTTCACATCTTTCTTGAAATCGTGCTTGTAGACGACGATTGTATTGGATGTATACAAGATCATTAAGCTTTTGATGCTCCAATCTATTCCTTTTCTTTGTGTGAATCTGAAACAACATAATTGCAAACTAGTTAGTAGTACTTACTACTTAGTACTTAGTAGATATTTATAAATAATTTTAATTTTATATGTATATTGATTATTGAATATTTGTATACTTACAAACTCAAAAGTACTCCAGTTGCGCTCACAACTAGAAGAGGAACAACATAAGCCAAGTATGCGCAATGCTATCTTTGTAAGTTCAACATTCGGTCCTCCATGTGCACCCCACCAATCCACTATTTATTTAAGACGAATATAAATTATTTAACAATTAACATACATATATTTTAAGAAAATATAAAAACGTAATCAATACTTACTTGGATTTAAGGTGGTTCGTTGCCTAATAGCCATAGACTTTTCAAAACTATTTCGAGATGCTTTATAGTTAGTGCCTTGTTCTGCGATCTTGGAAAGACAGCGGTTATATATAAAACCGATGTCTAATGTAGGCTAAATCGTACATTAGACAGCGGTTGTATATATAACCGTTGTCGAAGATAGAATAGACAGCGGTTATATATACGACCGCTGTCTAATGTACGGTTTAGCCTACATTAGACAGCGGTTGTATATATAACCGCTGTCTATACTTGGAAAGACAGCGGTTATATATAAAACCGCTGTCTAATATAGAATTTTTTTTAAAAAAATAAGGCGGTTGTCGCCTTGTTTTCACTTGGGCGCCTGGACGCCTAGGCGACGCCATGATAAGAATGGCTAAACAAGTCTATGTGCCTTGTTATCCTATAAATCTATAATAGTACGTATCTAATTCTTAAGTAATATAATCGATGTATATAATCATAGGGTGCTGATATCCGCACTGCAGTTTTGGCTATGCGCACTCTATTTGTATGAGTTATTGCACGTTTTGTTGGAAATACGTCGTGTAAATGCATTTTTAGGAAAAGTGTTCAACACGAAAGTTGTATATCCCGTCGAGATATACAACTTTCGTGTTGAACACTTTTCCTAAACATGAATGTACAATGCGTATTTCAAAAAATTTGTTATAGTTACACTCATGCTTCAATCAGGGCGACAATACGTCTTGTGCATGCATTTTCAAAAGACGCGTAATAACTCATACAAATAAAATGCGGATAGTAAAAACTGCAGTGCGTGCGGATATCAGCCGCCTAATCATATATTATAAATAATAAATTGATTGATTAATTTTCCAAGCAATGTGATTGAAAAGGGAGCTCATTTTATTATATATTTATAACCGTAACCAACAACAATTTTCCCTCCGAAAAAATCGGAGTAACCGACAGCACCGTCAGCTGGTGCGCGATTACGGTGTCGGCTGTGAAAAATGACACCCACCCTCACCCGCATAATCTGCAAAAGCCAGACAGCAGTGAAGCTGTTGGGGATATTTTTGAGTGTAATTACAGGAAAGCATTTACTGATCAGGATTTGCTCCGCATGCGCCGCAACCTCACATGCTATCATCGCCTGATCCTCCCATGCGGGGGAGAATCCTCCAAATTGAGATAATCCATTTTACAATTAATAAGATATGTGAAAAACTCCACGTCACAAAATACACGTTTTGAACGTAAAATTAGTTTTGAAAGTAAAACTAGTTTTGAACGTAAAAGTGAATGAAGTTCCGGGCGTTCACGAACCACAGTCATAATCATCATGTTGATCGCCACCGCCATGCCAAACGCAACCTTAATCTAATGGTTAAGAAATCACTTGTTGAGATTTGTGAAGTGAGCTAGCGCAGGCACTAGCACTAGCGCCAGCGCTAGCCCAACTTCCAGGTGGCTGCTCCGGAATCTATAAATATGGGGGACAATCTCCCTACAGAGCATATCAGAGAAAGATGTCGACTTGGGCGGTCTATATTGGCGGTCTAAGTCAGAGCGAACTTGGAGTAAGTTCGGCAGGAGAGCTCGGGCGGTCTGATCTGGCGGTCTCAAGTGGGAGTGAACTTGGAGTGAGTTCGGAGCGACCTAGAGCAAGGCGCGAGTTGTGTGAGTTCGATGAGATAGCGCAGGCGGTAGCGGGTAGCGCAGGCGCTAGCGGCTTGTGGTGATTTGGCGGTCTGCATCTGCTGGCTGATCTGGAGAGTGTGCAAGCAGCGAGCTCACGCGGTCTGAGATAGCGCAGGTGCTAGCGTTAGCGCCAGGCGCTAGCGAGTTGTGGAGAAGCAGACTCTGTCTACGACCAGTTGTTGTTCCTTTCGGCTGTTATGAATCAAATTATATGTAACTTGTATTCAGCTCATTCTCTTATAATTGTTGTAACTACTTGTCAACCAATAAAGAACTATTTTTTGTTCATTCTTGGTGTACTTGTCTCAGTGTTCCATAAATCTTGAAATCTCACATAACTTTATTCTTTACATTTGATATCAAATAATTTCATCTCGACGGTTAAATAGACTCGTCTGTTTGATCTCAAATGAAGAGGATCAAGCTTCATCTGGGGTCGTCAGGGTGCAGGGCCAATAATTCACCTTAATTACTAGCGGGATGCATGCTATGTTGAGAGGGTTGGCATCATGCGAGCGACTACATAAAGTTGGCATTCGTCTCAACTGTCAAAAGAAGCCGACTCAAGTGGAAGAATAGATATATCAGTTGCTATTCCTTACAATTTTTCACAAGAAAATTTAAAATCAACCCTTTTTATCTTCATTGGACATAAAGCTGTCACTTAAAATTGAAAACTGTAAACTGAATCGGAACCACAAAGGACCGAACCGAACCGTTTCCGAATTATTTGGGTTCCGGTTTGACCGTGAACAACATTGGTCAGAGTGTAGTTCTTTCATTTTATTATCCGGACCGAAACCGCAATATACAAGTCTCAGACGATTTCAAACTTTTTAGACCCGATCCGAACCGGACCGGACCAGAACGGACGTTTATTATTATTATTATATTGCTATTTTTTTATAATCTATCTATAGTATATATACTTACTATTATGGGTGAAGCAAGTGTCGTTTAAACGCAAACCACAATCGCACCAAAGAGGATCAGTTTTTCAAAAAGACATTTAATTTGTAGAAAATCGTGGGGTGCCGAGAAGAGAGATTCGAACGCAGAACAAAAGATAAAAAACACAAAGAACACACAGATTTAAGAGGTTCAACCAAAACCGGGCTACGTCCCCTATCCCGCCTCCGTTTCGCCTTCTTGTATTCACAAAAAAGATTACAAAACGCACAAGGTTACAAGGATCAAAATTGATCCTACCTCACACCCCTCTCTTTAGACAAGAAACGGAGGAACCACCGCCGGAAACGCCTCTCCACGAAACTCCTCGTAGACGCCTCCAAAACCCTCAGCCGAAAAACCGCTGAGACGAAAAACCCTTAACCCTAGAACCGGGTTACACGCCTTTAAATAGGCCACGGAACCAAAACCCGGATATCTGCACACCCGGATATAATAATCCAAAATTTTCCGTAGGGGGCTCGCCGCCCCCGAACCCCCGCGTTCGCTGGTACTTCAGTCATCAGAGAGAGTCACGCTCCGACGCCTCTAAGCTCACATGAGCTAACCCGATGTGAGAAACAAGAGAGCCGGAAGTGTTTCCCAACTCCAACATAATTAGCACCCATAAAAAGCGTCATTTCACTCGTCTGCAAATAATTGAAGTAGTTACCAATTAGAGGTTCGTTTATTCAATCACGAGGTGCTATAACTACTTCAATTATGTTGACGAGTGAAATGGCGCTTCTTATGGGTTTTATTTAATTGCTCTCCTTTAATATCTATCTTTATTACCCGATCAAGTTCGCTAAATTATCGGTTGCACCCCCTCTTACTTTTGAAATTACAAAAACTTTCTCTGTAAATTTACATTTTATAGCATCCGCGTCCGCATGCATAAAAAGAGGCCTCAGAAAATTTACTCCAAAAAGATACTATTTTTGTGCATGGTTGTTATGAAATGTAAACTTTAAGCTTAAGGTTTGATATTTTTGCTAATTATTATTTATTTGCAATACAAAAATATAAGTCATAGTTATCTCCGTGAAGCATATGATACTTTTTTTTCTTTCCCGCAAGATCTATTTTAGGCATTTTCGGGAAAAAAATATGTTGGATTTCTAATATATTTAACTAGTTATTTGAGATTAGAAAATGAATTAAGATATACGCATAATTAATTTTCTTTCTTAAATGTCTCGACATTATCTTGCACGCAATAAAAATAAAATGAATCGATTGCATTTGGGTTAAGGCACGGTTTAATTAATGTTAGCTCAGAAGGTATATTCCAAAAGAAAAAAATTTAGGTAGGTTTCTCTCACCTAAGATTACGGTGAGAGGAGCACATCGATCTAAGCCGTTGGTTCTTCATGATTGATTGAAAAATTGCCGTAATTCTGAATTAAAAATACTGTCAGTATTCTTAGATAGCAGATCCGCTGTAGAATCTATGATCATACGACTGTATTTATCTCCCACCTAAAACTAGGTGGGAGATCACACCTAAGTATTTCTCATTCCAAAAAATGAAAGAAAGTCAAACCCATCGTCTTGGAATCTTCATTCGCCCGGCCGGTTGACCGAAAGGTGGGACCACTTGGAGCAAATAGATTGTATTTGTGATAAAGCATAGTTTAATGTCTGATGTCCAAAACTTAGAGCCAAGCTATAAGACATCATCTTTACTCATCCTCACAAAACTTTGGAATCTTCTTACTCTAATTTATTATATATATATATATATATATATATATAGGGTCTCATTTTATAGTATACTTTTAATTGCATATAAATATTTCACATTTACTATATTTTTCAGCTTTAATGGTACACGCACACGATGTTTTATTGCTATGACCACAATATCAGCAAGAATTAAAATATATTGAGAGGAATAAAATCAATGAACATCAAAAAATGATCTTCATCTGCAGTGCTACTATTTCCACTTCCAATCAATTGGAAGATGTCTTCGCCAAGCCACTATGGTTTATATTTAGTGTATTTGTTGATTATGTTTGAACTCTCCAGTTTTATGGGGCCGAGTCGCACGTACCATTTTATCCTTACAAAACTCATTTATCCTTCACTCTAGATAGTGGTAACAATGATAATTCTATATTATTCGTTGCAAGGTATTCTCTTTTAACTTTAATGTTGTGTGACTTCAAGTGCTTATCATTACTACTTCAACATCGCTTTTAAGATGCACAATCTAACAATGATTGTATGTATGAATCAATTTTTTGCTTATATATACGATAAACTTTTATCATACATGTGATCATTTTTTGATCATATACAGTTGGACTCTGATTCACTCTATATGTAAATTTATATTAGTTGAGAACCAAGACCCGATGTCTTAGAGGAGTCGACTGCATGTGACGAGTGAGAAAAGGTCTGAGCACAAAAGCAATTTAAGCGTTGAAGAAAATGTGTATTAAGAAAGAAAACTTGGGTACATTGGTCAAAACTATGTTTTAAGAGGCTTTTCATTGGCCAAAATCATGTTTTCCAAAGTGCGCTTTCAGGAACTACCACAAAAGTCGGCAATAAGCACAGCTCTTGTGGGCTTACACACATTACATGTCATATATGTAAAGATAATGGGGGAAAGTCTGATGTCCTTGTTTAAAAGGCGCACATAAGTTATCAATAGAAAGATCACATATATAATAAAGACATGTACTCATTTCATGTGAGAGTTGGAGAGTTCACGAGTCCACTAGACTCTAGTAGGGTTCGAGAGTTCACGAGTCCACTAGACTCTAGTAGGGTTGGAGAGTTCACGAGTCCACTAGACTCTAGAAGGGTTGGAGAGTTCACGAGTCCACTAGACTCTAATAATGGTTGATGTTGAGGTGACTATTCTCAAACAAGTCAACTAAGGAGGGCCCTCCATAAATAAACATACTGGTCACATTTATATATCTCGCTCTCTCCTTATGCCCCCTCTTTGACACTTCGACTCGCAATTGACAAACAAAACTCGACATACAATCTCTAACGATATAGGTCCAACACATACATCCATCTTTTCACATATACGATAACCTAAGATAAACAAACTTTCTTAGACAGAGAGGCCAGACTAGAGTAAATAAAGTATACAAAACATCATAAAATTCTCAATGCCAGATTACATATCAAAACTAAATTCAATTTGTACTACTATATATATATAGTAGTATAGTACCCATAATAACATGAGATTCCATTTGACCCTAAAAGAAAAATAATTTGGTCCAATGTCTTAATTTCAATTAATACTAGAAATTGAATAATGTGTGAGAAGTAGATAATGATATTTATTGGTAAAAACTGAATTTAATATGATTTTTATATTTGTATAATAATAAATTAAAGTACTGCAAAATTGACCTCATATTCCATATTCCCATGGCATTTATGCAAAGTTAATGATTTGCGTTAGTTCCCAAGGGCATTCATGTAAAATGGCCTATGTTTAAAATTCTGAATTTTTTTTTAAATAAAATCGGGCAACGACGGAGCCCACCAGGCACATGGGCTGCAGCGAGCATTAATGCCTGCCGAGCGACCACGAGGAGCGCTCCCTACTTGACGGTGGGATACGGAGTTTGACAGTCAACGTCGCTTGCCTGTCCTTTTCCGTCGCAGTAGCGCCCCATGTGGTACGGTCGCCGTCAGGCTTTTGGGCGCCCACGTTCTCCACTGGCCACGTCTCTGCACCTGCTATATGGAATTCTGTTGGATCGTGGACGGCGGTGGTGACTGGATGACTCCTCCCGTTAGGAAATAATTGACCGTTTGATCAAAATATTATAGATTCCGTTAACGTTAATGTTAAACGGGAAATCATTAAAGCGCTGTTAATGAAATAAAGTTGGGCATGGAACCATTTTTGATCTGTTCTAGGAGAAGAGATTCTTGAGAACATATTGTTGCGTATGGGCTGCAAGAGTAGCTTTATTTTCTAAGCGGGCCGTTTTTCGTCCCCGACAATCGGAGCATAGTGTAACACTCAACTAATCTCTTTCCATTCGATTTATCGCGCGATGCTTCAGCGGGGGGCTGCAAGGCAATTGGCATGCCCATGCAGCAGTACGTTGTTGCCGCATTTTATGATGATTCACAATGCCCATGCGTCCGACAGTGTATTCTGTTTTGTGGAAGATCGAGCGTGTGCACGGTAATGATCATTTATTGTATAGCGTGCGCCCGAGGAAAGAGTACATAGACAAAGACACAATCGTGTAACTGCTTAGACAGCCGTGACGCGATGCAGCACACATGTCGTGCAACTCTTGTTGTGGGATGACTCAAGGACTACACTACACAACCTCGTGTGCTAATTACCCATCACACATTTTACGTCTTGTTTTGAGTCGCGGATCTTTGGCAAGCCTTTGATCAGACGACCGTGACTAGTCTCGTGGTTTTTGAGCGATATTAGAATCCCTCGGCTCAGTTTGTTTAAGCATTTCTCTCTCCGCTCCGGTTTTGAAAAAAAAAACACCAAGGCTCTATTTGTTTGAGCATTTTTGCTCGGTTATATTTTTAAAAAAAATACACAACGAAATATATTGCACTTTTTGCTTTAAGGCTCCGTTTGACACAATATTTTTTCTCGGATAAGTTTGGACAAAAAGGCAACCATTATAGAATGTATGCTCGACATGACAATGGTTATACCACCGCCACCACAAAAAAACAGTTTTGAACATAAAAGTGGATGAAGTTCCTTAAGTGAGGTCGGGCGGTCACAAAAGACGTCTCATAACCACTGCGTTCACGACCGCCATCCCATCGTATGGAGCGATCAAGTTCAGCTATGTGCACCCCCAAAATTAATTTTAAACATGTGACTCACGACCCTCCTACTCACCCCGCTAGCATTTGTGTTTGAAAGTTTTTGTGCACCCCCATTTATAATTTTCTGGATCCGTCACTGCATCCACAAAATGCTCCATCTCGACCACAACGACCCATCCAAACAGGCTCGAAATTCTGTCCTGATTGATCCTCAAAATTATAGCTAGCTTTATGCCAAATTCAAGCAATTATTGGAGAAGATATCACGTTCAAAAACTTCCTTCGATCTCCATCTCCAACATCGACCGCCCCGAAAAACAGAACCTAAGTTTATCCGCAAGCAGAAGCAAAGCGGCGGCGGCGTGGCCCCTGCAGAGAGCAGAGCACATGGCCGGAGGGCAAGCTTCCCTGTCAAAAGCCGGCACCGCGCGCTCGTGGTCTGCTTCCATTTATTACTCCAGCATGCTTTCCATCAAGCTCCACATACTCGGCCGCCATTATTGACTACCGCTCCGTGATTTAATGGGCGGATCGATGAACAGTAGCAGATCATGCGGAAATGGTGGACCGGCCCACTCATCTTCTGCATTTCATGCCGTAGACGGATATCTCTGGAACATGTACGTATATTTGCTATTTTGGATAAGCAACTTCAGCACTTTTTATTGTGCGCTGCTATTAGTACCGTAGTTTTGGCTAGTCGCACCGTATTTTCACCTAATTTTTCGCGTCTTTTAGAAATACATCTTGTATATGCATTTTTAGGAAAATTGTCCAACATGAAAGTTGTAGATTTCGAAGAGATCTACAAATTTCGTGTTGAACATTTTTCCTAAAAATGCATGTACAGGACGTTTTTCCAAAAGGTGCGAAATCTATGTGTATTTCCAAAGTACACATTCTACATGCATTTTTAGGAAAAGCGTTCAACACGAAAGTTGTAGATCTCGTCAAAATCTATAACTTTCATGTTGGACAATTTTCCTAAGAATGCACCTGCAAGAAGTATTTCTAAAATGCGTGAAAAATTAGGAGAGTGCGGTTCGACAAGCCAAAACTGCGGTGTTTAGGCCATTTTTGCTCAGTTGAAGTAAAATCATCGTAGCTTTTTTAAAATCGTTTGGTAAAACTGTTTAGTAAACCCTCATTCTCATTGCCATCTCTACCGTCCACCGCTTTCATCTCCCACCGCTCAAACAGGTACTGTATAGTAATTATTAGAACCCGCGAGACGGGTCAAATATTCCGCAACGCTGGTATTTGACGGTGCCACAATCACGCATTCTTTCGCACTGCCAAAATAAAGCCTAAAATAATTGAAAATTGGTTTAATTTTCTCATTTCTATGTATATGTATCAACAACAGGGTCTACGCCAGCGTTTAGACGCAGTCTCCTCCTCCGATTAGAATTAGACATAAAATAAAACTCTTGGAGCATTGTGTTTCTAAACAAAAAGTACTCAAATAGGATAAAAATAACATTTGTATTTTAAGAAGTAATTGTTAACCGCATTGGCTTGTCGCACCCCATTGTTGACTACAGTCTGAAATACTAAAAAGTTTTATCTGCAACTCAAAATGTTAAATAATAGTCGTATATTACAAAGCTAAATATATTGTAGAATACACGAGTTTGTTTGAACAAACTAATTCTTGGAAGAACTATTTTTTTTCCAAAAAAAAAAACATAATAATGGGAACGTGTTTGGAGGAGACAGGGCCACATGTACCTTCGAGCATGTCTGTAATGATTGGTCTGTTAATTAATTATTATTTATAAACAAAACAATATATCTACACCCACAGTATCTACTGTCTACGTGGCATCCACGTCATTGAGGAAAAATCCTTATTTAAGAAACATGCTATCTGCAGTCCCTGATATTATGTACCTTCGACATAATATTATTGACCATGTAGTGCTGCAAGCCTGTTGTAATATTTTCATGTGTGCTTGTGCCCCGCCGCAGTTTTTGCCTGTTTGGCAGGGCCACGGGTTGAACGGTAGGGCTCCGCCCTGCCATAGAAAACCGCAGGATTTTTGTGGAAATCTTCCGCGCCGCGGGAACTGCCGTTGCGGCCCCGCGACGCCAATGATTTCCGCGGGAATCCCATCGCCGCGTCAAGCGAGGCCTATATTGAAAAAGAGAGAAATTTGAGTTGTCACTATCCTCTAATAAGACTATCGAGTGAATCTAAGTCCTTCAATTTTTAATCATCTAACCTTACGAGACACGGGATTTTTCTACAACATAAAGCAATGATAAAACCAAACACATTGTTTGTAGATGTGTACTACCTAGCTAGCCGTGCATAGGATCCCCACATACGCAGTGTACGAGAATAGTTATACGTACTGATCAGCCGTTGCTCGAATGACGATCAAATATTATTTTTGTCGCACACTGTGCTCGGGATGCTCGCGCGCGATCGCGCAGTTATATCCTCTTTTAGAATTCATTTTTGGATGGCTGACGATGGACGAAATCTGGTCGCAGCAAATCCCGAACGAGAATGCATGCACGTGGATGCATGTGCGCGGGTGTCCACGTGGCAGGGGGCATGTGGAATGGGGTTCGGGCTTAACGTGGCCTAAAATTCTCTCTTATCCTTATTGTCGTCGGATATGTTTTTATTTTCCATTTTTATTTAAATTCGTCCAACAAACTTGGAATATGAATATCGGCGGGCCCCGCAGTTTCGAGGCTGCTGACTCTTTTTCAACAATTATATATTTATTTCATAAATAAATAAGAATTATTTTACGGGTAAGGAAATATAAGATATACGTGTCGCTGTATTTTACAAATATAATCTAAATATAGGGTTTCTATGATGTGACAGAATTATCATGATATCTTATTAAAAAACATATATTTTTTAATTTTATTTTGGGAACTAGGGCTGTCCCTCACAAGGCGAATATTGAGTGCTATACTTCGAAGGTGTTGACGGTACGTAGTGCTTTGTGTAGCGATTTTAATATTTGTTTAGATTAGAGCCGCCAGAAAAATCAGTGGTACCAGAAGAAGAGAGATGTCGACCCACGTGCCTGAAGAAAAACATAAAAAAAAACTCATTTTAATATTTATATAAATGAGGGTTCATTGCTTATTTGCTTTCCAAAAAGTCTCTAAAACATCTTTTTGACAAAAACACTTTTTTCAACACCGAAAAATCAAACACATCTAAAACAACCGTGATGGTGGAAATAAACTTTTTCTATTGCCACCACTGTCCCGAACAGAGCCTTAATTTCATGGAGAGAGCTGTTTGAGTACAAAATATATTCAACATTAAAGTGGGCGGCAATTTTATTGTTAAGGAAGATGTAACGACCCACTTTCTGACAACCAACACAATTTAAAGTTTTAATTTCATGTATCTTTACATGCACAAAATAAGAACATTTATCGTTCATCATAAAGATTCATTTCGTGACAAATCATTAAAAGAAAATAATAATGCAAAACATGATATTTCATGTCATTAAACATTTAATATGATACATGATTAATACAGCAAACCAAGGGAGTACAAAGATGCATCAAGTGCTATAACTAGCTAACCACCCAACAACTAGTATATACATCACACACAAACTATGATCGATCTACATAACATAAAAACTAAAAATTATCATGCTGACAGTCCGTGCCCCTACATCTCCGTCGGTGTGCGTCAAGTACTAATAATCCGATGTAGTCACATCTACCCATCGACGATACTTCTTCTCTATCTGAAGTCGTTTCTTCACCGTCATCTGTTTACTATTGGAGTCAGGAGACGATTCATCCCTTATCAATAATCACTTATTTTTCTATAGAATTACCCAACAGACTAAGCACATTCTTACCTTCATTAACCATCTATATTAGAAACAAAGATCCTTATTATTTTTGTCCTTAAAAGACATTATTTTCACTTTGAAATTGAATTTCTTTCTTTAAGTATCCTATGTTAGTCGTTCAATCAAATCATCTTTCTGCTTACATTTTATCTTATCATTCATTTCGTCTTACCATTCATTGTATCTCTAGATCTCTTCGTTGACCAATATTAAAGATAAATTTCATCTTTTATTCATTCATTATGCGTCTTTCTTTAACACGCTCACACCACACCTCTTTTTTGGTTAACACTTAAACTTTTCGTGCTCGTTGGTGCATCGCACGAACCACCTCGTCTTTTTTCATGAGCGTCGGCGAATACGTTGATCTTCACATGGAAAATAGTCATCTGATGTATACATATAATTCTCGACTTCCTCCTGGCGAAAAATCAAGTGAAGTTTGGGCCGGGTTGAACCATCGGATCTCATTCTGATGTCTAATAAATCGGATTTGGAGTTGGACCGAATCAGTATCTGTACAACCCGTATTCGCCGAGTGGGCCCCCTCAGCCAACTGGCGAGACCTGGGTCGTCCGGATCACTCGCCGGGTCACTCGCCCAGGCTAAGCGAGGTAAAAATGCCCTCAAGATAGTGGAGGTAAGCTATAGGAAAGAAGACGATAGGCGAGTGGTGCCCTCACGGACCACTCGCCCAGAAGTGAGAGCATTCGCCCAGCCAGGGGACCACTCGCCCAGAAGCGTGGGCATTCGCCCGGACAGGCGGGTGCCCAGCGAATGGTGCCCTCACGGACCATTCGCCCAAATGGGTGTGAGGGGAAAATGACTATAATACCCCTGGTGGGCTGCAAATAGCCCTTCGGAACAGCGGAGTTAGGCTGTTAGCAGACCAATTTGGGGTGCGGTCAGTAAAATTAAAAGGCGGATTCAGGCTATTTACAGACCAGCCTAGGAAAACTATAAATAGACCCTTAAGGGCACCTTGGAGGAGATCCGATTTTAGAGAATCCTCTCCTCTAGGCTAGTTTTGGTTGGCAGCCAGTGCCCTCCAAGGTGCCCGGTTGAGCTTTGGTTTGGGAGGGGAAGCTCTCTAAGATCTTCCGGGTGTGTGGCGGGACCTCCTCGCTTCAGCCTTGGGTCTATTCTGTTTCCAGCATCCACCGTCAAGAGAGTCTAGTGAGGGAAAAATAAGCATCGGCTACACCCCCAGTGGGTCCGAACTCAAGAGACCAGTTGCTGGTTTCAACATTTTTGGTGCGGTGAGCGTGGACCGTAGCCGGTGAAAGAAAATCCCAAGCTAGTTTCGATGACAGGAGATGGAGGAAATGGTTCTGACTCAGGTCACTCGCAGCCACCAGCGGCAGGCGAGTGGCTGGAGATGTTTGAGAAGTTCAAGCGAGAGGTCCTGCAGACGGTTCTCGCAGCAAGGACCGAGTGCGAGACCCCGGTGGTCCCAGTGGTCCCGCCTTTGCAGATTGGCGAGAACGCACCGGGGCAGCGGCCGGGGAAGGAGGTGCCAGCAGAAGGAAGTGCGCGAGACCTCCCCGGACGGCAGCTGTTCAGCAGTCCGGCGAGTGCTGATGTGTGTGAGTTGGTCCCGCGCGAGAGGACCACTCGCCGAGCAGGGGAAGGAAGCCCCTTTTGCGAGATGATCCTCTCGGCCCCAGTGCCAGAAGGGTTTCGTGGGCCGGAGATGTCCTACTACACCGGCAAGGAGGATCCAGTTGTGCACCTACAGTGGTTCGAGGACATGACTTCAATCCTTCCCATGTCGGATTCTTTCCAATGCCGACTCTTCGCGACCACCTTGAAGGAGAAAGCAAGGGACTGGTTCCACCAACTTCCCACAGGTTCCATCTATGCGTTCGATGATCTGCGCCGAAGCTTCCGACTGCGTTTCTCGACGTCAAAAAAGAGGAAGAAGGATGCGGAGGCTCTCTTCAAGATCAGACAGAGGGAGGGGGAATCCCTGGCTAAGTACGTGGACAGGTTCCAGGAGGAGATACACCTAGTGCAGGAGGTGCCGGGATTCGCCCTCCAGATGGCATTCATCGTTGGGCCGCGAGAGGGGTTCTTCAAGATGGACCTGAAGAGAAGACCTCCTGTATCCTTCGAGGAGTTGATGGAGAGAGCCGCGGAGGAGATTGAAGGGGAGGCAGCCAATCCCGAATTCTATAAAAGGTTGGCAAAGATGAGCGAGCCCGAGGTGAGGCAGCCAGAGGGAAGAAGGCGAGAGGAGCCCAGGGGCCAGGGGTTCGAAAGACCACCTCGGGTTTGGAGGAACCAAGAACCCAACAACAGGTTGGGCTGGAGGAACCAGGAAGGACCAGCGCGAGGTCAGGATGAAAGGTACCAAGGAAGGGAGGCAAGAGGAGTGAATCAGGGGTGGAGGCAGGGTCCCAGACCCCCTCACCCCCCGAGGGAGCAAGCCATGGCGGTAGGCCGAGGGAGAAGAGGTAGAGGAGCAAGAGGAGGAAGAGGAAGAGCTGGAAGAGAGGACAGGGTGGCGTTGCCTTACTGTGACTTTCATCAGGAAGAAGGTCACGCGATCGCCACCTGCCCAGAGTTCTTGGAAATGAGGGAAAGAGGACAGCCACGGCGGCAGCATGCCAGAATTGAGGAAGTGCTTCCAGAGGCAGAAGAGGACCGGTGCGAGGATAGGGCAGATACAGGAACCAGGGGGGAATCGGGGTGATTCACGGTGGGGTTGGGATAGAGGCCTCTCGTAAGAGAAGCTTCCAGGCCATGTTCCGAAGGGACGTCGCGTCGACTTCCCAGACCCCACCCCCCTCCGAGAAGCTCACCTTCTCCTCAGAAGATATGCCAGACTACGAAGACCCATTCTGCGACGCCCTGGTGATCCAGACGGCAATAGAAAACTTCACGGTCTCTCGGATCCTGGTGGACAACGGGAGCTCGGTGAATGTGATCTTCAAAAAAGCTTTCGACGCGATGGAGGTAGAGAAGAAGAGAGTGCAGGCCTCCGACGGACCACTGTTTGGTTTCTCGGGAGAGCTGAAGGAGGTCGAGGGAGGCGTAGGTGTAAGACCCCCTTTTTTTTTTTTTGCAAAAACCACCGGGTCTTAGGCCCAGAACCGCCGTTTTGCGGTGACACCTTCACTCGGGAAGATCGCCACCACAAAACGCCGATTCTGCCGGCCAACTCGATCACAAGAAAAGTTCAATAAAGAGTAAGACAAGTCCACAGAATCACATGAATTATAAATGTCCACATATATTAACTGAATAAAGAGACAAGGGTTACAAATAATAAAAGGGGCTCTTGCCCTGTACATCATTTCCTCACTACAAGATCTCTCGCGGAAGCTAACTCTTAAGCAAAACTAAAGCTAATCGTCACCGACACTGAAACCGGAGCACTCTGACCTGACTGACCCATCCCCGCAGACTCCGGGCTCCAATAGTGCTGCAACACTGGATGCTTCTTCTCTTTTGACCTGCGGTTGCTTCCTCGCAGTCCACGTTTACGTCTTCGCCATTGGCCTCCTGGTCGCTGTATTGGAGGGGTTCCACACATCAAGGGGCATCTGACTCGAGTATGTCCCGGCTGGTGACAATGGTAGCATGGCCATGGAGTCCACCATGTCGGATCCTGCTGTACCTGTTTCTTGAAGGGTGCTGCATCTCCTCGAACTCCTAAAATGATAAGGTCCACCGACCGTCAGTCAAAATGACTCAGCCAATTTCCCACCCCTCCCCCAATGGCTCCTAGGCACCGTGCGGGAGGATGAAGCGGAGGACAGCAAGGGGTAAAAACAAGAGCAGGTGACGGCGGAACTAGAGCTACACAGGTGTATACATATATATGAAGCATGGTAACAAGAATATAAAGAACAGTAAGCAGCAAGTAAAGTAATATAAAAGTAACCATTGATTTATAGGAATGCCCATACAAACCTATAGACCAAGGGGTCGTTTAGCAGGGCCTACCGTATAAGAAGTCCCATAACCGACTTATACGTTAGGGGTAGGTTGAATGCAATGTTTATGCTATGACATGCAAGTATGCTGTTATGCTATGATCATACAAGTGCAACTCACACACTACGACTCTATGCGCATAGACCTTTAGTTCCCCCTTTTTGGAGCGAGCTAGACTCCCAGGATACTCCCGTAGTGGCAAACGGAAGCGGTGGGTTGGGCCCCGCCCACCTCTAGGTTGGTATTCACACTACCCAACTTAGACCTATTGTACGCCTCCACTATACCCGCGGAGCGTCTGCGTACTCTTGCTGACTGGACCGCCAGACTATCAAGGCTAAGTGTAAGACCACACTTGCCGAGTCAACGTATTGACATCGGTGTGAACGACCGTCCAATATCGAAGACCCACCACCTTCAGTGCACATGCAACATGTTTTACTTTCTATCTCTGAGCCATGAGTTCCCCGGGCTAACCCGCCCGCCATCAATAACCTTCCGAGCCAAAAGCTCCCCGGGCTAACCTGCCCGTCATCAGTAACCTTCCGAGCCAAAAGCTCCCCGGACTAACCTGCCCGTCATCAATCACTTTCCGAGCCAAAAGCTCCCCAGACTAACTAGTCTGCTGCAACAGCTACCGAGCCCACCGCTCGGACAACCAATCCAACTAAACTTCCGAAACCACGGGGTGTGGATGAGTGTGTTATTAGTTAATCTTGTACAATGTCCTACTCCTATGAGTTAGGGTTAGTCTTGGGCTTCCCGAGGGTTACCCTGTGAGGGGCTCGCTACGGTACTAGGAACCGCTATGGGATGACACCCCAAAGTTCCCATTCCCAAGACACTTAATGTTATTAGTTACTACCCATAAGAAACCCTCTTAACATTTCACCTGGTCTAAACCTAAGTGCTTTTTAGGCCTTAATAGACAAACCTTAAATCATGAGTACCTAAATATCAGTAGGTATAAACTTGTAGGAAAAACCAGCAAGATTTACTATTTTTAAAAATTCCAAAACTCATTTATTTCCAATAAATTCCAAAGGAGGTACCCTCATATGGACTCCCAACCTTATGCAAATTCATACAGTGGTGAATCATACTAAAATATTCAGGTCTACCAAGTTTGACCACATAACACAGAGGTTACATTTGTAATTTCCTCAATGGATATATTTGTAAATAATTCCAAAATGAACTAGAGATACCAAAAATATTGATCCATAAATTATGAGAAAATTACAGTGGGTACATATTGGTATGAAAATACAACCAGCAAGGTTTCATGTCATTACAGAGATCTAACACCCTAAATTCAATCATCCCAAAAATTGCCAACAATGTGAAATATTACAATTTAGACCTCAAAAGGTTTTCTACTGGTCTAACCAAATCTTCCAGAGATTTATAACATTAAAACTAAGTCTGTGACAGAAGGTGGTAAACTATTAAGTAATATTTCTCCCTACAACCCAAAACCCTAATTATTTACAAATCTACCCAAGGGTTTATTACTTAGGATTAACAACTCCAAATCCCTCCAAATTCTCACAGTGGCATTCTCTGGTCACTAAAACCACCTCCCCAAAATTTCAAGTCAACCCATTAAGGTTTGACCCCTCTTCCTTCATTAGCCTCTAATTGCACCCCATTAGGGTTTAGCCTAGGGTTAGGGTCTAAACCTATCCAAATCCTCCCAAACCTCTTGTGAGGGTATTAAAACACTCTTAGAACTCAGAGAGGGCCATTGCACTTCTCTCCATGGACATTTACTCCTGCATCCTTTACAAACCCTAAAGGGCACCATACACCTCACCACTAGGGCTTAAGGGCACACTAGGCCCTAACTCATCCAAAGTTGCTCTTTGGGGTGTCTCCTACCTCCCAAGGCAGTGACCAAGGTCACCCCAACAATCAGTGGGAGGAAGCCCCCTCCACACTCCAAATCTAGCTTAGGTTTACTTTTGCCCTAAACCTAACCTTTAAACAAACTTTTCTCAAGAGGACTCCCTACCTTGCCCAAACCCATACTACTCACTATACTGACCATGGGCCAGTGAAAGACCACCCAAGATCCTACCAACATTTGGTGAGGAGTGAGATTCCAATGGGGTATCTATTTGGGGTGCAAATAGCAATTTAGCCCCTTTTTGATCTACTAGGGCAAACCTCCTCCAATGGCCACCAAATTTGGACCAGAGGTTGGAATGGGGTAGGGTGAGGTGCACCCCAAATATGAAGCCATTTGGCTTTGTGGTAGTGTGGGGGCACTCACCCAAAGTTTTGCCTAAACCTAGGGAGCCTAAGGTTGTTTTGGTGAATTACCCTACCAAAACAACTCCATAAATCATGATATTTTAACCAGGGCCTATACATACCCCCTAAGACCACCCATCCAAGTTTGGAAGGGTCTTGAGGTGTTTAGGGCACCTAATTAGGTTAAACTAGGATTATTGAACTTTCTCAAAATTATGGGGAAAACTTCTCCAATCCTTCTGATCTTT
Organism: Dactylorhiza incarnata; assembly: GCA_033032865.1. NCBI lineage: Eukaryota > Viridiplantae > Streptophyta > Magnoliopsida > Asparagales > Orchidaceae > Dactylorhiza > Dactylorhiza incarnata. The sequence goes on from JAWHQI010000085.1 coordinate 5,790,713, forward strand.
GGACATAACCTAGGTATTCCTAAGACTAGACTACACCCCAAAAATCAAGTCATTTGGAGTTATATAATGGAGTGGGCATCAAAATCAAGCTCTGAATAGCCTTAAGGACAGCCCCCACTAAAATGAGTGCTGTGCCCTAACCAGGACTCCAAATTGAGTGATTTCAATTTTGTATTACACTAGACATCAAGGGCTACATTTTCTATGTTGACCACTTTTTCTGAATCAGTCTCTAACTATTTTTACCAGAATTATTAAGAGACTGCATTTTTAATCACAGAAATAAAGAATAACACTAAGGAAGCGCACGAATCTCAAAGCAGATCTAACAGCGCCCAGTCGTCTTCTTCCTCTGGCCAACGGCCAGGATCGCCCGCGCCTGGGCCACCTTGATCCCCGTTTTCCCAGCCACCTAGGCGCCGCCCCGGCCGGCCAATGCCACCACCACCTTCACTGAGGTGGTGGCCGGCGAATCGAGGTGGTTGACCGACCGGAGGTGGCCGGAACAGGGCTTTAGGGTTGGAATTAAAAGCTCGGTTTCGAGCTTCTTGATCGGCCCGATTCAGAGCCGTTAGGGCTCGAACCTTGCCGCCGATGTAGGGGATCTACCCACTGAGGAAAGGAGGAAGAAATGGACCTGTCTTGGGGTCGGTTTGCTGCTCCGATCCTTGGTTCACCATGGGTGGCCGACAAGCTTGAGGTTCTCACTCAAATTCTGCACAGAGGGCTCGAAATGATCGGGGAGGAGAGGGGTTTCACTCCTCTCTCCTTTATGAAGCTGATGGGAGGACCAATTTAATGTGAGGAGAGCTCTAACTCCAAAAGCCATTAATGGGCTTTTGGTATTCCTATGGCCGGCCACAATGCATCCCCCCCTGCCATCAATCCCTCCTAGAAACTGTTGGAAACTCCTCCTCTCCCCTAGAGGAGATGAATGCAGACATTAATGGGGAGAATTGAGGGGGGTTTCACCTTCCTCCATTGATGGCCTCATCTTTCTCTCTCCTCCACATAGGATTTTCTCTCTCCTATTCATCAAGGCCGACTCATTTCTCTCTCCTGGGTTAATGCTAGCCTACAAGGCTGGTCAAATGGTTAATTTGGGCTTAGCCCAAATGGATTGGGCTAGGTTCAAGAGGTTTGACCTAATTTGGGCAAATTTGACTTTTGGTCCAATTGACCAATTGGGTGACCCTAGGATGGGGCTTTTGGGTCCATTGGACTCCAAATTAAGTTTAGAAACTATTGTTGGGGTCAATTTGGTCACATGAGTCTTGGTTGACCCAATTTAAGCTGATTTGACCAAAACAGGCTAAGTTGACTTTGGTCAAATTGAGCCCTAGGGTTGACCCAGTCATGGGGCTTTTTGGTCCACTGGGTACCCTATGACATGGTAACCCTAAGGGTAGGGTCAATTTAACATGGTGATGGTCAATTAGGGCACTTTGTGAAAAACTGCTACTTTGACCTAAATGGGCATTTTGGTCAATTTGCACTAATGGGGGTCCCATGATGGGGCTTTTAGGTCCACTAGGTCTCTCATGATATTCTAGACCTAGATGAGTGGTCAATTTGGCATGGTGAGGGTTAATTGACTCTAATTAGGCTACTTTGACCATTTTAGGGTTAGGGTTGACTTTGGTCAAATTGACCTCCTTGGTTGACCCCAATGTGCCCTTGGTGCCCTAAGGGGGCCCTTAAAGGGTTAGGGATACTATGGTGGGGTCAAATGGTCAAGTTGAGGCCCTAAAGTCCAACCCTAAGTTTGGTCACTGGAAATTGCTATTTGCAGACCAAGGTGGTTTTCTTCTTCTCACCTCAATTCACAAGGCCTTGGGTTCTTCCTATGGTTTTGTCATGACAAAACCATCTTAGGGGTCTAGCTGTCTGGGGGATGTTACAGTAGGTCTCCAGGTGACGCTAGGAGGAGTCCCAAGAAACTGCCGGTTCGTCATCGTGGACGCTCCAAGCAGCTATAACGCCATCTTCGGCCGACCCCTCATCAGCGCCTTCCGGTGCGTGCCCTCATCGTACCATCAGTGCTTAAAGCTCCATAGTGGAGGAGTTCAGATCCGCGTCCGAGGAGATGCTAAGGTGGCGAGGCAGTGCTACGTGACTGCCGTCAACACCATTTCATGGATGGCGGATGCCGAAAAGATGGATGAAGAGATGGTGAGGCCGGAGGGGCCAGGAGAGGAAGAGGAGAAGGGAGAAGAAGGGGGAGAGGGCGATGCCCGAGAGGAGTTGCTGGAGGTTGCTCGTGAGGAGCAGGAGGTCGAGCTGATGGAGGCGGAAGGAGCTGCAGGGGAAAAGGCCCGGGAGGAGGGGCGAGAAGCAAAGGGCCAGTGGGAAGAGCCAGCCCGGCTCGAGCCGGCAGAAGAGGTGATAGAGATGGAGGTTACCACCCAGGCAGGAAGGGTGGACAAGGTGCGGATCAGCGGGGGTCTCAGCCCGGAGGACCAGAAAAGGATGCTGGAGTGCATCCAGAAGAACATGGACATCTTCGCGTGGAGCGCAGCGGACATGCCAGGCATCGAGGCGGACGTGGCTTGCCATCGTCTCAACCTCGATCCGGAAGCCCGCCCCATCCGGCAGAAGAGAAGGACTATAGCTGACAAGCTCGAAGGACCGATCCGCGAGGAGGTGGCGAAACTCCTCGAGGCAGGTTTTGTAACGGAGATCCAGTATCCAGGCTGGGTCTCCAATGTCGTAATGGTAAAAAAGGCCGATGGCCGCTGGCGTATGTGTGTGGACTTTTCATTGTTAAATAAGGCCTGTCCTAAGGATTGTTATCCCTTGCCTCGGATCGACGCGCTGGTTGACTCAGCCGTCGGTTTTTCTGTGATGAGTTTTTTGGATGCTTTTTCAGGTTATCACCAAATAAGAATGCACCCCCCGGACGTCAAAGATGTCTCGTTCATCACCAGGGAGGGATGCTACTGCTATAAGATGATGCCCTTCGGGCTGAAAAATGCGGGAGCAACCTACCAGAAGATGATGGATCGGGTATTTAAGAAGCAAAGGGGAAGGAACCTGGAGGTCTACGTGGATGACCTTATGATAAAGAGCAAGTGTGTGAGCTCTCACATCCGGGACCTCGAGGAGACCTTCGCCACCCTACGCAAGTACAAGATGCGCCTGAACCCCCTGAAGTGTGTGTTCGGAGCCAGCAAAGGGAAGTTCCTCGGGCATCTTCTCACCCCCTGGGGGGTAGAACCTAACCCGGACAAGGTTATGGCTATAATGGAGCTGGGATCGCCACGGAACGCCAAGGAAGTTCAGCGCTTGACCGGAAGACTCGCCGGGCTGAACAGGTTTCTATCCCGGGCAGGGGAAAAATGCTCCCCCTTCTTCAAAGCGCTACGAGGCAATCGGAAGTTTGAGTGGACGAGAGAATGCGAGGAGGCCTTTCAGGCCTTGAAGAGCCAACTCACCAAGGCTCCGCTACTACAAAGTCGCAAAGAGGGGGAGGATCTACACCTATATCTCGGGGTCGGGGCGGAGGCCGTAAGCTCCGTCCTGGTTCGAGAGGAAGGAAAGAAGCAGCTGCCAGTCTACTACGTAAGCAGGGTCCTGAGGGAAGCGGAGCTCAGGTACCCAATTTTAGAGAAGTTGGCCATTGCCCTGGTCATCGCAGCAAGGAAGCTCAGGCCATACTTCCAGGCCCATTCGATCCAAGTAGTGACGGACCATCCACTCCGCCATATCTTCGAAGGAGTGGAGCACTCGGGAAGACTCGCAAAATGGTCGATCGAGCTAAGTGAATTCAACATTACCTTTGTCCCTCGATTATCTATGAAGGCGCAGGTGGTGGCTGATTTCATGACAGACTTCGTGGCCGAGTTTAGAGAAGACGGAGCCCCTCGTCACGTTCCATGGAAGCTGCTGGTGGACGGGGCTTCGGGCAAGAACTCTCTCGGAGGAGGGGTGGTGCTGGAGAGTCCCCACGGAGTAAAGATAGAGCAGACGCTAGTGATACACTTCCCAATCACCAACAACCAGGCAGAGTATGAGGCTGTAATCGCCGGCCTGCGGTTGGCCCGGGAGCTCGGGGTCCATGACGTGGAGGTCCTCACTGATTCCATGATAATAGCTTCTCAGATAAGGGGAGAGTTCGAAACAAGGGAACCTGTGCTCATGAAGTACTTAGCAAAAGTCAAAGGTCTCGTGGGGACGTTCAAAACTTTCTCCATCCGGCATGTCCCTCGAGAGGAAAGCACCCCGACAGATCGGTTGGCAAAATCTGGTCCTCGAGCCGGAGGGACCCTGACGGACCTATTCCGTCCTTCGATCGAAGAGGGAGAGCTCATGGAAGTAGAACAGCGGCCCTCCTGGAAGGATCCCTTCGTCACCTTCCTTGCAACGGGAAAATTCCCAGAAGAAGTTCCAGACCAGAGGCGCTTCCGGTATAAGTCTGCCTACTACGTGCTCCATGAGGGTGACTTATATCGGAAGACCCTCTCGGGCCTCCTGGCCCGATGCATCTCGGAGGAAGAGGTCCCAAGGATCTTGGAAGAAGTCCACTCCGGCGAGTGCGGCAGCCACTCGGGGAGCAGAATGTTGGAGGCAAGAATAGTGAGGCAGGGGTACTTCTGGCCAACCCTAAGCAAAGACGCGGCAGCCTTCGCCAAGAGATGCCAGAAGTGCCAAATGTTCGCCCCGCTTCAGCTCATGCCAGCTCAGAGGCTGAAGAGTATCACGGCGCCCTGGCCATTCGCCATATGGGGAATGGATCTGGTAGGACCCTTCCCCCAGGCTAGTGGGCAGAGGAGATTTCTCCTAGTCATGATTGACTACTTCACGAAGTGGCTGGAGGTCAAGGCGTTGGCTAAGGTCACCTCCCAGGTAATCCGCAACTTCGTATGAGGGGAGATCATTTGTCGACATGGGCTTCCGCAGGCCATAGTCACGGATAATGGACCGCAGTTCGCAAGCGAGGAATTCATCAGCTTCTGTGTCCAGCTGGGGATAGACCTTAGGTTTGCGTCCGTCCACCATCCCAGGAGCAACGGGCAGGTAGAGGCAGCGAACAAGGTCATCGTGAACTTGCTCAAGAAGAAGGTGGAAAATCTCAAAGGCAATTGGGTGGAACAGCTCCCCTCGGTCCTATGGGCTTTAAGAACCACCCCCAACACCGCCACGGGAGAGACCCCTTTCAGGCTCTCTCACGGCTGCGAGGCGGTCATCCCCATAGAGTTCGAGGTTACGACACCACAGGTATCGGTCGCCGCAAATGGAGAGGAAGATTGGAGAGCCGAGAACGAGGAGGAGTTGCGGCTCTCCCTCGACCTCATCGAAGAAGCTCGGGATCGAGCAGCCATCCATCAAGAAGAGGTCAAGCGGCGGATGGCCAAGTATTTTGACAGGCACGTCAGGATCAAGCAGTTCGAGAAGGGAGATCTGGTACTCAAGAAGGTCGACGCGGCTGGGAGATCCGCCGCGGTGGGAAAACTTAACCCCAACTGGGAAGGCCCCTATGTCGTGGAAGAAGCACTAAAGTCTGGGGGGTATCGCCTTCAGAATGTGCAGGGCCAACTCCTCAGCCACACATGGAGTGGCGACGACCTTAAACGCTTTTATCCTTAGTACCATGTAATAAATGACGTTTTTTGAATGAAAGCATTTTGTTTAAACTATGTGTATGAAAATGATGCTACAGCTCGCAGGAGAGACCCTAGATGTTCCAGAGGTTGGCCCCGAGCAGACCCGCTGTCCAGGCTCTCATCTAGCTGGCAGGTCCGAAGGCTCACTCGGTGGCAGGTTCTATGTTCCAGAGGTTGGCCCCGAGCAGACCCGCTGTCCAGGCTCTCATCTAGCTGGCAGGTCCGAAGGCTCACTCGGTGGCAGGTTCTATGTTCCAGAGGTTGGCCCCGAGCAGACCCGCTGTCCAGGCTCTCATCTAGCTGGCAGGTCCGAAGGCTCACTCGGTGGCAGGTTCTATGTTCCAGAGGTTGGCCCCGAGCATACCCGCTGTCCAGGCTCTCATCTAGCTGGCAGGTCCGAAGGCTCACTCGGTGGCAGGTTCTATGTTCCAGAGGTTGGCCCCGAGCAGACCCGCTGTCCAGGCTCTCATCTAGCTGGCAGGTCCGAAGGCTCACTCGGTGGCAGGTTCTATGTTCCAGAGGTTGGCCCCGAGCAGACCCGCTGTCCAGGCTCTCATCTAGCTGGCAGGTCCGAAGGCTCACTCGGTGGCAGGTTCTATGTTCCAGAGGTTGGCCCCGAGCAGACCCGCTGTCCAGGCTCTCATCTAGCTGGCAGGATCGAAGGCTCACTCGGTGGCAGGTTCTATGTTCCAGAGGTTGGCCCCGAGCAGACCCGCTGTCCAGGCTCTCATCTAGCTGGCAGGTCCGAAGGCTCACTCGGTGGCAGATTCTATGTTCCAGAGGTTGGCCCCGAGCAGACCCGCTGTCCAGGCTCTCATCTAGCTGGCAGGTCCGAAGGCTCACTCGGTGGCAGGTTCTATGTTCCAGAGGTTGGCCCCGAGCAGACCCGCTGTCCAGGCTCTCATCTAGCTGGCAGGTCCGAAGGCTCACTCGGTGACAGGTTCTATGTTCCAGAGGTTGGCCCCGAGCAGACCCGCTGTCCAGGCTCTCATCTAGCTGGCAGGTCCGAAGGCTCACTCGGTGACAGGTTCTATGTTCCAGAGGTTGGCCCCGAGCAGACCCGCTGTCCAGGCTCTCATCTAGCTGGCAGGTCCGAAGGCTCACTCGGTGGCAGGTTCTATGTTCCAGAGGATGGCCCCGAGCAGACCCGCTGTCCAGGCTCTCACCTAGCTGGCAGGTCCGAAGGCTCACTCGGTGGCTGTCTCTCAATTCTCAAGAGATGATCTCAAGAGCATTCGCATAGACCACGCGCCGGAGAGAGGATCATACCCCACTCTCTTGACTACTTAAGCGAAACCCCATGATACGCGAATGGTAAGGTTCACTTGGTAGCGAGAGATCGAAGGGGAGCGACCGACCTAAGTCATCTTCGAACATTCGCGGGGTAGCCAAGACGGTCACGTCACGACCCGGCGTCCTAATGAGCCTAGCGAGACGTGGCAGCGAATAAGAAGAATCGACGTCCTAATGAGCCTAGCGAGACGTGGCAGCGAATAAGAAGAATCGACGTCCTAATGAGCCTAGCGAGACGTGGCAGCGAATAAGAAGAATCGACGTCCTAATGAGCCTAGCGAGACGTGGCAGCGAATAAGAAGAATCGACGTCCTAATGAGCCTAGCGAGACGTGGCAGCGAATAAGAAGAATCGACGTCCTAATGAGCCTAACGTGGTATGGCAGCGATTGAGGAAAAAGTTGAGAATAATGCAGTGTAATCAATGAAGTACATCTTTTACAAGCACTCGCCGGTTCAAGATTACAATCAAAAGTATAACTGCAAAAAGAGGAAATACAAAAAGCCCTTCTCAAGGATCCACAGACTTCTCGCTTGAAGATCCGCCGCTCTCGTCAGAGTCTGGAACGAGGGCATCTTCTCGCGGCTCGACGTGGTCATCCTCGGGAAAGGGAATCGGGATGTACAGCTCGGGGACGACTTGACGAGCGGAAAGGCGTTCGGCCTCCGCCTTCAGGTATCCCGCTCGCCTAAGCACCTGTAGCGCATGCTTGACGGCATTCTGCGCATTCTCTTGCATCAGCTGCTCCAACTCGTGATGGGGGTAAAAATGGCCCCCGCTCCCCGGGTCGAGTGCTGACGCACCAGCCTCTCGCAATCGCTGGACCTCGGCTTTGGCCAGACGGATTTCATCCTCAAGGCCGGCCACCCGAGCACGGAGCATCTCGGCAACCGTGGTATCCTGAAATTAATAACAAGGGTTAGTAAGAATAAAGTCGTCAATCGGCAATAAGTCATTCGCGAGAAAGGCGGAAGCATACATACCTCTGCGACAGGACGGTTGGCGAGAAGGGTCTCCGCGGCCGTCAGCTTGGTCCTAAGCTCCATCGCCTCAGCAGAAGCAACGGACCGGGACTCCTCAACCGCCGCCAAGTCCCGCGCCAACTTGATGCTCCGGCGCGAAGACATGTGCGCGAGCTCGAGCGCCCGCAGCATGGCCCTGACACTCTCATGCGCAAGAATCTGGGTCGTCTCGGCATCATAAACTTCGGCGTCCTCTCAGCCATAGAGGGCATACGCGATGGCGTAAGCCTCCCCGCTGGCGAGATCGCTCTCTATCCACGACGGATGGAGGGTGGAGAGCGAGACCCGGTTAGCATTCCGGTCCCACTTGACCAAGGGAGCCCCCGAGGGGTCCATGTACTTCTCGCCGCTGGGGAAGTTCCGATGGTCCCTGGGAAGTGGGGGCGGCGGCAACGACGGTCCCGCGCGAGGGGTGGTCTCTCCTGGCGCACTCGTCCCCAGCGCTTGGATCTGAGCACTCGCCGCGAGGGTCTCGCCCAGGATCCCCTTCCCCTTGGCGGAAGGGGGTTTTTTGGATTTCTTGGAGGTGGAAGGGGTCGGCGCCGCTGACTTGCGCTTCTTCCCGCCGGGCTTGGAGGAAGAAGGTTCCTCCCGGCAGGCATCCGCGGCGGCCTGCGCGAGAGCGAGGGTAGATCCGGAAGGACGCGGCGGATGGAGAGGGAAATGGCGCACACCTGTACAATATAATGAACGGTTCTAGCGAATGATGTATAAATTGCAAAGCGAAAGCGAATGAAGTCTCGAACACTTACCCTCACCCTGCGGAATAGGTGGAAGCGAGTTGACATTCCGCCGGAGATGGACGAGATCCATCCCGTGCTCCAGGATGTATTGGTGGAGTTTGGCCTCGTGCCCCCCTAGGGTCGGGGGGCGGAAGGTTGACTCCTCCTCCTGCACCGGCGCGAGGAGGGTGTTCCCTAGGCTCCCGCTTACGAAAATAAAGCGGCGAACCCAGTCATGGTTCTTGTTCGGGAGCCCGTAGTGCTTTAGGGGGCTCTGTCCCGAGAAGAACGAGATACCATGGGTGCAGCGGAAGGTATAGAGCTTGCGGAAGACGGGCAGCGAGAACTCGATCCCCTCCTCTCGCAGGTAGCTCGCGTACCCGACCAGCATCGCAATGGAGTTGGGGTTGAGCTGGCCGGGCACGACCCCATAGTATCTGAACGTCTGGCGGAGTTCCGGCCAGATCGGGAGGCGAAACCCCACCTCGAAGTGCTCTAGCGGGATCGCGAGAGCACAAGGCGAGAGGGAATTCAGGCGCTCATCCGGTCTGGGCTTTCGCGCCTCGAAACCCGGCGGGACGTAGTCGGCGACGGCAGTCAGGTAGGCCTCCTCAGAGAGGTCGCAGGAATCAAAGACGTGGTTGGCGAATGCGCTGACACACTTGGCTCTGCCTTCCGCATCGCCACCCATTCTTGCGAGTGAAGAAAAAAAGAGGAGCAACAGATGAGGAAGAAGCGCGAGTGCTAGCGCAGGGAAGGAAAGCGGATGGTTAGGTATTTAATACGGTGGTTGAGAGACCTATTTATAGAGGGACTAAACGGCGTTTGGACTTTCGAGACCTCGGGTGTGCGGATAGCCATCGCGCCCTCCCGACGCCTCGAAGCCCGAGCCGGTCCCTCTCGCCCATTAATGGCAAATGCCCTATGCCTATTCATTCCGTGGCTACGCAACGAAATAGGGAAAGCTTCCGGCTAAAGGTTATCACTCGACAAAACCCGAGTAGAGTTATGAGATACAAAAAATAAATAAAGGAGCATTCGCAAAACATAGAAAAATTATTACAGATAAAAACAACGTTCGACATTCGCAGCATGATGTAAGAAAAGAAAACAACAAGAGGGATGGACGTTGGGAAGGTCAGATCTCCTCCCAGACACATCGACCTCGCTTTCGCGACCCAGCTTCCGTGGGCGCTCGCGGGCGGTAGAGCGCGAGCATACTGGTGATTTCCTGGGAAGCAAGGTGGAGTTGGTCCCGGGCTCGCGCGGCGTGCCTTGCGGGAGACAACTCCCCTCCTTCACCCCCCAGCCGCTCCACCGCCGCGAGAAGATGCGAGTGACTTCGTCGAAGGTCCTTCAGCTCCCGCGTGACTCCCAGCCGCACCTCATCCACCTGACCGGCGACGTTTCGCTGGATATGGATAAGCTTCCCCAGGACCTCCGAGATCCGATCCTTCAGGGTCGCGTGATCCGAGGAATCACCCAGGAAGTCAGCGAGATCCCCGGGGGAAGGGAGAGGCGAGAGCATTCCCTCTCCCCCCTCGTAGTAGGAGTCGAGGGGGGAGGCTTCTCGATACCCTGCGAAATCACAACTAGGATTAGCGGTAATAAAGTATGCGAGTGCCATAGAGGCGAGTGAGTGAACTGACCTGGGATGGGATCCGGGTGACCCGAAGGACGAGACGAATGCGAGTGCGTCCCAAACAGCCAGGCGGGAGGTAAGACCTTTCCCTTTCTTGGACGGTAAGGCTGTGAAGAAGGGGCCGGAGCCTCCGCACGGTCATCAGCACAGAGATGCTGATCCAGCTCTCGCTCAGGGGAGACCCTCCGTTCATTCGCGGTGGCAGAAAGGTTCATCTGAGCCGGGGAACTGGGAGGAATGGAGTCCCGCAACGGGACGCTAGTGCTGAGGGCTGCGAAAAGATAGTGGTTAGTAGCCGACAACATAAAAGGGAGTAGCGAGAAGGTTCACAACTCACGAGATTGGGGTACAGTCTCCCCAGGAGGAGGCGGAGGAGCAAGATCCGAATCGGGAGGAGGTATCTCGTCCGCGGGAGGTGGCACCACCACACTGCTCAGAACGGCCCCATGGCCGTCCTCGGGTACCAAAGCCCCCTGCGAATGGTCGGATTAAATGCAGGGTAAGGGACAGGAACTAAATGGAGACAAGAAGAATCCTCATACCAGCACCGCGGGGTCCGGAAGGGCATCCGCCAGCGTATCCGCCGGTGGAGTATCCGCCGGAGACTCCGAAGCAGTCTCGCCTCTCTGACGATTCAGCCGAATCGTCTTGGCTCGACGCGAGACATAGGGGGCGCTCGGATCCCGTTTAGACATTAGCCAGGGAGCAAATTTGGATGCTCTGGGGGCAGTCGCAGCTTGGGCCGCAGCTAGGCGGTCGATCATCTCCCGCGAGAGGGGTTTCACAGAAGGTTTGTGGAAAGATATTGGGAAGTGGAGGAACTCCGAGCCGAGATGAGAGAGTGGTCCAGAAAAACCTGACATGAGGATATATATATAAGGTGGCGGTGGGACCCACGGAATCTCATGGATCCGGTCAGCGGGCACTCATCGAATACAGGGTTGGACTGTTCTTTACGATCGTAGGAACCGCTCGTAAAGAGCGGGGATTGTGTACAACCCGTATTCGCCGAGTGGGCCCCCTCAGCCAACTGGCGAGACCTGGGTCGTCCGGATCACTCGCCGGGTCACTCACCCAGGCTAAGCGAGGTAAAAATGCCCTCAAGATAGTGGAGGTAAGCTATAGGAAAGAAGACGATAGGCGAGTGGTGCCCTCACGGACCACTCGCCCAGAAGTGAGAGCATTCGCCCAGCCAGGGGACCACTCGCCCAGAAGCGTGGGCATTCGCCCGGACAGGCGGGTGCCCAGCGAATGGTGCCCTCACGGACCATTCGCCCAAATGGGTGTGAGGGGAAAATGACTATAATACCCCTGGTGGGCTGCAAATAGCCCTTCGGAACAGCGGAGTTAGGCTGTTAGCAGACCAATTTGGGGTGTGGTCAGTAAAATTAAAAGGCGGATTCAGGCTATTTACAGACCAGCCTAGGAAAACTATAAATAGACCCTTAAGAGCACCTTGGAGGAGATCCGATTTTAGAGAATCCTCTCCTCTAGGCTAGTTTTGGTTGGCAGCCAGTGCCCTCCAAGGTGCCCGGTTGAGCTTTGGTTTGGGAGGGGAAGCTCTCTAAGATCTTCCGGGTGTGTGGCGGGACCTCCTCGCTTCAGCCTTGGGTCTATTCCGTTTCCAGCATCCACCGTCAAGAGAGTCTAGTGAGGGAGAAATAAGCATCGGCTACACCCCCAGTGGGTCCGAACTCAAGAGACCAGTTGCTGGTTTCAACAGTATCAGCCCTAGGCTAAGTTAAAAGTTGTAGACCATATTTGTGCAAGACGGCCTTCTCTTGCTACCATTCATGGTTACACGCTCCGTTCTCCCCTCCGAGTCTCTCGTAAGAACTTCTGCTTATCCTCAACGACGATGACGACGACCATCGGCGGTCTTCCCGGCAGTTTCCTCCTCGATCACAGTGCCAAAACCCTAAGTTCGTTGTCTATCTCAGGTAGATTCGGAGCTCGCCCCTCGCGTGCCGATGCTGCGAATGGGCATTTACGCTCGAATATCTCTTCCGGGTTTCGCTACGTGAAGAAGTTTCGAGCTTCAGTCTTATCTTCTTCTCCATCCGATGATCTCCGCACCGAGATCGATGATAACCCGGAGGGGATTCTATCTGGCGAGTGGACGGACAATTTCTCCCTACTCAGCTATGATGACCTCAAGGCCTATCTTGAGACGCAGATCACTAACGATCGGGTTGGTCTTCTCTCGCTACTCGAGTTTCTTTGTCGTCTATGGTTTGGTTCCTTTTTTATTCTTGAATTTAGGTTTTTGCCTGTCTGTGTTGTTGCAGATGAAACCCTCGGCGTTGCTGGGAGATGTGATGTCAACTGCGATCAGGACTGCTACCGCGGATCAGACGCTGGAGGAGATCGATCACCATTTCAAGGCCGTCTCAGGCCTTCCCGTAATTGATGAGAATCTAAGGTGCATTGGGGTCATATCAAAAGCAGACAAGGCTAAAGCATCTCAAGGGGTTAGTTCTCCGAGCTCACTTTACACTTTTTCTGAATTTTGTTCTTAACCACAGATTAGGTTTTAGGGTTCGGAGAGAAACTGCATTTAGTTCCTGTTGATTATGGATTGCTTGTTTCCGTTCTAAGTTGGATGAGCTGCCTGTAATATCTGTACTATATAGTATGTGAATATTGATTTGGAAACTTTTAATCCCACCGTCCTATAAAAACCCGCACCCTGTCGTTTTATCACATTTTCTTAGATATTGAAGCACCAACAAGGCTCATTTTTCCTTTCCCCCAAGGGAAAAGAAACTAAGATCACCGGACTCTAATGCCTCTTCACTCTACCAGCTCCTTCGCAGGCCGCCATATTTTAGCGGGCTTTCCTCCTCCTATCTCCCGCATGCCCTTTGCCGCTGAATGAGGTGCCATATTCTTCCTCCTATTCCATTTCCTCTTCCTTTTATTCCTTACTCTTCTTAATCAGAGTATTTATACCTAGATTGTAGCGACCCTTGGACATGTCGATAGAGCCTAACGAAATCTATTCCAGAGTTCCTGATGAGATCTACCTTGATGAAATCTACCTTAGAATATCGACGATTTACCCCCTACGCTGAAGACGCAAAGGCCAACATCAACAAATTCTTTAAATAAGACCTTTGATCTAGCGTAAGGGCGTAGGTGAAAATCCATATCATGTAGGCAAGCTATGAGCGTCACACAAGCGTTGCAGATGGACGACAATGGCGATGCTGCGGATCTTGGTTTCGACTGTGTGGCAAGGTAGTTGTAACACACACACACACACCTAGTTTAGCAATATTTCTAAAGCCCGAACGACACTCGTGACATGAAGTTAACTAAGCAAGAACAATAAAATTGGTACCATAATAAACATAACTAAAGCATACAAAAAAAAACAAAAAACTGGAGCCAACTAAAAAAGTAAGTACAAACAAATCTGAATACTGGGATCAAAATCATGAAGTTTGCAACCACTGAATTCATACCAAAGAAATAATCCATCCCCCAAAAAGGTGCAAAGCTCTAAGGAATGACATAATCTAAAACTGCATAAACCCTCATAAGTTCATCCTAAGCAAATCTCCTGACATGTGTCCCCTGAAAAGAGGAATCCGAAGATGGGGTCTGCCTACTGGTGAGTAAGAAAAACTCTTCCTCCGAGTGATACTAAAACAACATAGGTAAACATGTATGAAAATCTATGAATGCAACAAATGAATCTAGGGATCATGCATGCTTTTATATAAAATAAGACATATAACATAAATCATACCTTTTGTGGTTTATCGTATTCTGTCTTCTGATCAACAATTTTAATTTTATTTAAGCGTAGATATTTATGAGTTCTTACTTAGAATTTGAGGTAGCTGGTGTTCATATTCTTCTTAGTTATATGTTTCATAGCTTACTAGGCACATTATGTGATTTGAGTCTCTGGTGGCAACTGAGGTGCTGTGGTGTGTTCCTAGTGTTGAACACATACTCACATCTAAATGATTTCGTATCAGTATGATGGTGTCCGTCTATCAATCATGATAGAAAGCATCTCAGATGCCCCATGATGATTTACGCATCCAGTCGTCGATATGCTCAACTGATGGAGACACCCGCATAGACCCACTAGTCTAAGGACTTATCATTCAGTTCATGTTCACATTCTTGGTTATATCATAGTTGCATCTTTCGATACTTATTATTGTATATAATGATCTTTCACAGTTTCTAGCATACTCAACTTAATAAGTTTCCTCTATAAACAATCACTTAATGACTTCATGAGATTTATCATCGCATATGAATATTATATTTAAGTTGAAATGCAATGCAATATTGAGTACGAATTTGACATAATTCCAGATTTACGCATAGAGTCGCATGTATCTAAACTTAATACTATTAACATGTGATATGTCTAACCAAGAGAAAGAGAATTTCTTACATCGATGTTGCGACGTTCTTACCCGCAACATGACGACATAATTCTCTAGATTGCAATGAAATATATACAATGACCCTTCTCCGATCGAACACCAAAATCTTTCCCCCACTTCTAGTGTTTCTATGAAATACATGAGATAAAATTATTTCTAACATGATAATGTGGAATTAAAGATATAAGAAGGAAAAAAAAGAATAATCAGGGTTTACATTTTACCACAATAATCATTGAATTGTCTAAATCCGAGAGTTCCCGAGAGGAAAAAGACGTCGATCATGGGCATGCTACATATTAGAGATCAATTGTCGGTTACTTCTGCAAGCTATTTATTTGCTACTTCTATGGGTATATTCTCTCTGTTGTATTTTTTTATTCCAGGGCTTCCTATCATATGACCAGTGATGCATTCTTATTTTAGTAACCTTGTTCCTACTCTGTCATATGCATTTATCCGAACAACTGTTGGGATTAGACTACGCATTACTGCCCACGGTCATCTTATTGTCTTGCCTCTGTTTATTATTCCTGATGTCTATCATGTCCTCTCACCATGAACCTTTTTTCTGTGTCTTAGTTGATTGACATGTCCTATACTCTTTCATTTACCACTTCTTGCACCATATATGGACCTCAGTTCGGGGAAAACTATTGGAACTGATCATAAGCATGATGGTCTCTGCTATATGGATCATTTACTCTTCCTCTAACCTCTGTTGCTGTTATCACTACTTGCCTGGATCTCACTACTCTACCATTTACTTGTGAACGACTGTTGGGACCAGACTACACATTAATGGCCATGGTCATTTTATTGTCTAGCCTCTGTTTATTATTCCTGACGTCTATCATGTCCTCTCAACCTTTTGTCTGTGTCTTAGTTGATTGACATGTCCTATACTCTTTCATTTACCACTTCTTACACCATATATGGACCTCAGTTCAGGGAAAACTATTGGAACTGATCATAAGCATGATGGTCTATGCTATATGAATTTACTCTTCCTCTAACCTCTGTTGCTGTTATCACTACTTGCCTGGATCTCACTATTCTACCATTTACTTGTGATATCTAGCACAAGAGACTAACTCATATATCTCTTTATAGGCTTCAGTTGTGATTTTCGTTGGGTGCTTAGGGAACTTTTCTATAAAGTTTCTTACACCTTGCACTAGTTGTATTCATGATCATCACATTGCTAGCTCTTTTCCTATTAGTTAGCGTATTTTCATTTCTTTCTCTGATCTTGTTCACATTGATCTATACTCTATAATAAGAGAGTATCCTTAACTAGGCATACACGACAACTCCAATATACATTTAATCTATACTCTATAATAAGAGAGTTGTTTGAGCATTTTTCATGTTGTCAGTGCAATTTGAAAGACAATTTTGCCCCTCACATTGTTAAAGTTTTTCTCTGTTTTTTGCATTGATCTGCTCAACTTTGCAGTGTTAGCCTGTTAGGATTAGTAAGACTGAAAATTGAATTTGGTATCATCCAATTACACAAACAATTAACACAAAAAATTATAAAACTAATCAATTGTTGAGTAATTATACCAAACTTCAAAAGAAAGCAAATAAAGTGAACCAAAATAAATAGCTAAATGTATTTTGCAGTGTTAGCAACCAAAATAAATAGCTAAAAGTATTTTGCAGTGTTAGCCTGTTAGGATTAGTAAATTAAACTTAGAAGTATTATACTGGCTATCAAGATTGGTGAATCAAAGGTTGAGTATAAGATTGAAATTTTAGTGAAGAAAGAGAATAGCTTGTACGTGTATATATGGGTGTTGGATACTAAATAAGTAACCCATTAGGAGAATGTGAGAGTAAGAGTGATATATAAGTATGTGGAAAAATTGGGAAAGACATCCCAGAACTACCTGTATCGACAATGTTTACTATGGAAGACACTGATCTATGTAAAGGAGGAGAGCAGGAAAAATAATATCCAGATCCAAAAACAATATCCAGGAAACAGAACAGTGCATGGAGGAAAGGGTCGAACTAGGAATGAAGAAATCGAAGCCAAAATGGAGGAGAGCAGGAAAAATACCGATCAGAAAAGGATCGAACGATGAACTGGGTTGCGGAACGACGGAGAGAGCAAGATGACAGCAGGAAAGGGCTCTGTGGAGGTCGAAAATAGCAGGTGACAGGTGTGGAGTGGTCCGGGTGGAGCTTCGCCGGAGAGAGCACGAAATCAGTGGTTGTTCATCGTCGAAGCACGCAGAGAAGAAGAATAGGGTTTTCGCAAGGGTAGACGCGAGAGTGGGAAATAAACCGGGGTCTTGGGTTCCTTTTTTTATTTAGGCACGAACCGCTTGGATTGCGCATGGATCGCTATCCTAGCGATCCTACGACCCAACACGCGATCCATTGTGGGCTACGCAGGATTTCGATCCCAAACACGATCCAGATCGAATTTAAAATTCCGGATCGTAGGATCGTGCGATCCGGATCGCGATTCTGAAAACATTGGGTAGGAGAGGTGGCCTACCGCCTACAACTGCCTCTCAACAGCCGCATTCATCCGGTCTTTCATGTTTCCCAGCTCAAGAGGGCGTTGGGAGATCACCCTCTCCAAGCCTCCCTACTTGAGGGGTTGATGATCAAGTCCATTACTCTCTACGAGCCTGTTACTGTGCTATGATCTCGTATCGAGGATATTTAGGGTCAGCAGGTACGATAGACCCTTATCCAATGGAGGGGACTGTCTGTAGAGGAAGCTATGCGGATCCTGTAAGAGGAGATCAAGTCACAGTTCCCAGACTTTGGCCTTGAGGACATGCTCATTTTGAAACCCGAGGGTGTTGATACGAGCACGAGTGATCCCATCCCCTACCAACGATATGCACAGGTTTAGACACGTTGTGCACGCGCTTCAGTCACAGACATTGGGTCATGTTATCCTTTTAAGCTAATTATGTATTTTCTTTAGTAGTGGAGCCTTCTATATATAAAGGAGTCTAGACTTTAATGTTATGCAATTATTATCTTGTTTTTGTATTGAATTTGGAAGGAAGAATGACCCAGTATTCCCCTTTGCCCCAAGTTCCTACTAGTTCGTAACAAATAAAAAGAAGAATATAAAATACGAAAATAAAGAAATGTGCTGAGTTATCTGCTAGCTCTGATCGTACAAATTGCGACCTCATAGCTTTCTACGGCAAAAAATGATCTTGAACGACCTTTGATGTGTGCGCTATGGTCAATGCTCCCAATCTCCATCAATTCTTCTTAGCTTGGAAGCATTCATCTCCGACGAATGAAGATTGTTATATGCTAGGTGCCAGTCGGTCTAGCTACTTGGATGCCACCCAAGTATCATCAGTGAATGGGTGTCCTCTCCCATGTATCAATATTGTGCTGCAAATCCTTCTGATGTTACCATGCTCTTGTGATCTAAAACAACTATAATGTCTTCATGAAGTTGATGTGCTATTTAAGATGCTGAAGGCCCCGAAGGAGACAGGCATCACAACTGAGAGGGAGGCTGAGGGTAATGCTGATGTTGTTGTAGGATATTAGGTTGAGGATGCAAATAATTATGAAACTTATAATATAGAGTCAAATCCTCTACATTGAATGTGGTATAAATAATCATATCCTTCAAATATCAAACTCATAATTATTTGACTAAATTTTTCTCAGGATTGTGTAAGAGTCCATTTCCGTAATATTAAATTTCTTAGCAGTTCTCAATGAGAACATCTTAGGTCGAATGTGAACTATCACATGATCACCTTATGTGAATTATTGTTCTCTCTTACATCGAATAATATTATACAATACATGCATATGGTGACTAAATAACTCGGACTCACTAGGATGCAATTTTGTAGCATGTTGCATGTATCTCATGAGGGTAACTCACAGGAGAATTTGTTCAGTGTTTGATGAACAGCCACATGAATTACCGAGACATTAATGATGTCCTTAGACACAAGTGAGACAACCACTAATTCCACTCTCGACTTGCTCATTAGCTAACTTGTAGATATGATGTGAAAAGATTTCGAGATACATGTACTCGTGACGAGTCTTTCATCTGAATCTTATCCTTACTATGATCTTTCCGTTGGGTCCCAGATAGAGTAATTTTTCAATGCTTATCGTAATATGCTCGTGTTCGATCGCCCATAGCATGTGACAACATGATCGTATAACCAGAGCGTGCTTAAAATCACGTGGGCAACGCCCACGAGAAGAATGTTATACCAGACAATATCCCTATAGGCGACAAGATTGATGGTACAAGACATCTTTCATGTACCACCGTCTTGTTAACCCAAACGACCTGATATGGATTCAGGTGAGGCTCGAACTTCAATCTCATATGCTCAATACCCTTCATAGCTACCAAATTAACAAAATTTCCACTGTCAATGGTAAGCTTACAGGTATCACCCGCACTAGGTAAATAAGTGTATAATATTGTAGTGCGCTTCCAATCTTCATCTATTCTGGGTATACATAATAGACATCTCACTACACCGAACTCAAGGGATCTATCATCATCACCCTTCTAACCTTTCTCGATAGTCATATTAATCTCCTCCTCGCTCTACCTAATTATGGTCCGGCTCGGTCTCATCAAGGAGAAGCAGATTCCTCATTAGGTACTGAACCGTTATATGTCCTCTACCATGATATGTATAACATTATATCCCACCAGAATATGATGATTTTGTGACCCCAGGCATTGCTTTTCGTATCTGTAGGAACATGTCTAAGCGCAGTAGTGGCTCCAAATTAAGGAGGGTTCCTAATAATGGATTTGTCAGGCTATAAATCAACTTACCTTTGTTCCATAAATCTCAGATGATGCTCATACTCGCGGGCGAGCAGGGATATCTGTTCGACATGCTTTAGAATGGTGGAGGAATCAATTCCCGACATATTTCAGAACGGAGTCCAGCTCGAAATCTGGAAGTGAACATAATAGGCTTCCTCCGGATGTCGCCGGCTCACTACTAACTCGCCAAATCGAGTAATGTAATTGACAATGGACTCAAGTAATGTAATCTACAATGGACATAGTCCATTGCCGTAAGGTATGTTACTGAGGTGACTTGACCCAACCTTCTAGGTGCCTAAACTCATTGCCTCTGTGTTCAAAACTCCCAATTTGGTGCTCAGACTGTCTCAGTGCGTATCTATGAGACTGAATTTGTTTAATTTGAGTTTGTAAAAATCTGCATTCGTCATCTCAATTTTAGAACTAGTTACTTGGGCAACATGGTTACTAGGATCTGCCATGCATCTCCTATAGTTCTTACCGCTAAGTAGCATAAACATAGCCCAAACCTAGGCTATGTTGCCAAATCTGGCGCATGATAAAGCTATAGGAGGATAATGACTTAACTATATATGATGATGTAGACAGGCATGCAACAGAAGAAAATAGATGATAACTATCCTAGATATTAATGCAGTGCACCTATATGTGTCAATATGCAATAGTATTTGAAATGCAATTAATTAAATAAGTGTATTTTAAAGATTCACAAGAATCACACTTGATCGCAAAGCATTCATACAAAATTCACTGTTAATAGTTGCGCGCTACTTGAAGGTGTTGGGAAATGGATACTGCACGAATAAACTCTACAAATATTATGATATAGATGGGTCAAACAATGAACAAATAATTACTAAGAAACAAGTAGTCACATACTATGTAAAGAAATGCTAAATTAACTACGGAAATCATCAAGTAATTGGCCTTAGGGTGAAGGTGATGTAGTGCGCTGTTTTGGGTAGCAGTAGGTGGTGAAGCAGTGGAAAAAGGGTTGGCTAAGGTGGGGGAAGGTGGATGAGAGTTTGGTTTGGACGCTGTAGCTAGGGCTGGAGAAGGATGCGGCTACCACTGTTGTTGGAGGGTGATGATGCTAAGGCTGGAGAGGGATTTGATGATGTGGATAGGGCTCGAGCTTGGAGAGGGGGAGGGGTTGCGGAGACTGGACAAGCAGAAACTGACAGCTAGAGGCAAGGGGAACTCCTGTCTTCGACGCCAAGAAGCGGAAGGCAGCGCACGGTTTCGACAACAACACTGTATGAGCAACTGACAATAGTCGATCCCCTCAGATCTCACGTACAACCTATTTGAAACATCCTAAACCTAGGTCAAGTAGAATAGAGGGGTTAGATTGCCCAATACTTCACCTGACCAAAACTAATAAAATACAACTAAAAATATATATTAAAAATATAAAAAAATAGACCCTGAGCAACCCTTGATGCAGCCCTTGGTGCATGCACTCTTGATGCATGCGCTCCTCATGGAAATAGACCCCGAGCAGCCCTTGATGCCTGCGCTCCAATGGATGCTTCTTATCCCCATCAATAACCCTTAGGCTCCGTTCGTTTCGTTGGAATTGGGGCTTTAGAATTGACATTCAATTGCCAATTCCGATTGTGACTGTTCGGCGGCCATAGAATTATCATGGAATTGGAATTCATTTCAATTCCCGTGGCACGGGAATTGATTATAGAAGAAAAACGACCACTTCAATTCTTACCTCACGAGGTCTTCATTCGTGATTCCCACAGACAATTTTTTCGTTCGTGCGCGCATTTTTCGTTCGAACGCGAATTTTTTCGCCCGAACGTGAATTTTTCGCCCGAACGCGAATTTTCGCCCGAACGCAATTTTTTCGCCCGAACGCGAAATTTTCGCCCGAACACGATTTTTACGCCCGAACGCGAATTTTTTCGCCCGAACGCGAATTTTTCGCCCGAACGCGAATTTTCGCCCGAACGCGAAATTTTCGCCCGAACGCGATTTTTACGCCCGAACGCGAATTTTTCCACCGAACGCGAATTTTTCCCCCGAACGCGAATTTTTTCGCCCAAACGCGAATTTTTCGTCCGAACGCGAATTTTTCGCCCAAACGCGAATTTTTCGTCCGAACGCGAATTTTTCGTCCGAACGCGAATTTTTCGTCCGAACGCAAATTTTTCGACCGAACGCAAATTTTACGCCCGAACACGAATTTTACGCCCGAACGCGAATTTTACGCCCGAACGCGAATTTTTTCGCCCGAACGCGACTTTTTCGCCCGATCGTGAATTTTTCCGCCCGAACGCGAAATTTTCGCCCGAACGCGAAATTTTCGCCCGAACGCGAATTTTTCGCCCGAACTCGAATTTTTCGCCCGAACTCGAATTTTTCGCCCGAACGAGAATTTTTTCGCCCGAACGCGATTTTTTCGCCCGAACCCGATTTTTTCGCACGAAAAATTCGCGTTCGGGCGAAAAATTCGCGTTCGGGCGAAAATTTCGCGTTCGAGCGAAAAAATTCGTTATCGGGCGAAAAAGTCGCGTTCGGGCGAAAAATTCGCGTTCCGACGAAATATTCAAGTTCGGGCGAAAAATTCTCGTTCAGACGAATTTTTTTTAATATGAAGCCAAACAGTGGAATTACTAATTCCAATTCCCGTGTCATAATTCCTGAATTTAGGCGAACGACAGAATTGGAATTGACTTCAATTCCAATTCCTATGGGAATTTGAATTGAAGTCAATACCAATTCCTACATATCAATTCCTGCGAAACGAACGGAGCCTTATATATTTAGAGCTGTATTTTCTTTTAAGTCCATCATAAAAATAGATACAATAATACTATGTGAGATGTCATTAACCTGATTTTTTTAATAATAATTAGATCACTAAATTGAGTTAAGCTTTTGATAGCCAGTAACACACTATGAACAACATAATCGACCCACAAATCATTATTTTCTAACCGTACTGAATTTAAGTAGAGATACTCCAACATTTAAGCAAGACAAAGTACACCAATGGTCGAAGTCATATTCAACCCAAAAGTATAAGCACACTGATGAGGGCAGGACACATGATTTTTGTATACCAACATATATTTCGCCTACCCAATGTGGGACTAAGTCATGATCTTGCGCGCCTCTTGGAAATAGAGATAACCTATTTCATGTTAGCCTTTATGCTGATGTATTTATTTGCCCAGCCTAGTGGAAATAGAGATATTCATGCAGTCCAACCGAAGGGCCCTATATTTCTAAGGTTTCTTTATTATGTCATGCGACCTTCAATGGTTAAATTAGTAATCTCCACTCTTCTTCTTCGCTCCTAATTTGAAATAACATCTGCAATGCAGCTCAAGTCAAAAGTCGGTGAAGTAATGTCTTCCCCGGCCTTCACGTTAACACCCGAGAAGAAAGTCTTGGGTAATATTGTCTTTCTCAGAAATCTCGCCCTTTCGAACTCTGGACATGATACAAACTAGCTGCAGTTTTTATTTGTTATAAGAATGCGATTCTTGCTAATTGGCAGATGCCGCAGCCTTGATGCTAAAGAAGAAGGTCCACAGGGTACCCATTCTGAATGACAAAGAGGAAGTTGTAGGTAAAGTCTATAATCTTCAGGCGTAGGTTTTCTTCGCCTTTTCAAAACCAGCGTCGCCCGCACAATGCCCCTGAATCCATATAAACAACATCCGGTCCATGCTCTAAATAAACCATTATTACAAAACAAAATAATAGCACAAGGAGGATTGTCCCAAATCGAACTGCTCTCATTCATTCATATTTAGATGCATTATACAGTTACATGAAAATGTTCTTTTTATAACAAGTATAGATGGTAACACTTGCGTTATAACTGATTTTAACTGGCGTCATGTGTTAAACAGGCATAGTTACTCGCACGGATGTATTCCAGGCATTGGAGGCTGCCGAAGTTTAGTCTCTCTCTCTCTCTCTCTCTCTCCAATTTGCATGATAACCCCTTGTGTGTATGTATGTATTTATGTATGTATGTATGATGAATTATGAAATTGGGCATTCTCTATCTTTATTATTTCTTGTTCAGTAATCAGAATTCATTCAAGTCATGCAGATAAAAAAAAGGCTTTTTATTATCTG
Source organism: Dactylorhiza incarnata (assembly GCA_033032865.1). Taxonomy (NCBI): domain Eukaryota; kingdom Viridiplantae; phylum Streptophyta; class Magnoliopsida; order Asparagales; family Orchidaceae; genus Dactylorhiza; species Dactylorhiza incarnata. The sequence goes on from JAWHQI010000085.1 coordinate 5,814,327, forward strand.
GGCTCCGTCTGAGACGTCTTTTTTTCTCGGGCACGGGCGCACATCATTTTCCATCGGAATTTTAGGAGCTGTTTGGGAAATTTTTTTTCTCCGGTTTGATAAAGTTCCGGTAATCACCTGAGTTTTATCTCCCCTTTTTGCTATAGCTGGGTGCTCAATTCTCCATTCTAAATGGAGCTCGCCCTTCCCGCCTTGTAGGAGGAGCTTGAACGCCACGCGATTCTCAAACAGAGCCCTAGTACATTAGCAGTAGTACTCGCCCGGTTGTCCCTGTAAAATGCATTTTAGCATTTTTTATGACCCAATTTTTTTTTTTATTCTTTCCCATAAATAAAGTTAAAGTGGTTGAATTCACTTGTGAGCTCCTCCTAGTTGGACACAACTTATCATAATCCTAGTGGTCTTTTGTTGTTCTCACTAGTTTTTTTTTGTATATTTAAATTACATTTTCTTTGTGAATATTCTCTCTTTATGATTTAAAATACATTTTCTTTGTGAATTATCTCTCTTTAAAATACATTTTCTTTGGGAGTCTATATCCTAAACCCTAAAAAAATGTGAGTGCTTTGGATGAGAGATGGCATCATTCTTTATTTTTATAAAATGCATTTTTACCCATTTTACACCTCTCAAGTTTATGAGAAAGATATAGACTCCCTGCAGTTTTCAACAACGAGCAAGACTTTATTTTCTTAAATAATAAATAAATAAAGTTAAAATTTAATATAACTTTTTAAAATGTTAAATTATAATTCAAATCGAATTTAATTCAATCCTTTCATCATCTGGGATGCTTACCCATTTTTTCTTTGGTAACATTAAAAAATAGAATTATCATTCAAATTAAGAAATATAATAGTACTTTTTATATTATTGTTATATATATTAGCAAAAAAAAAAAAACTAAATTGTCTTTAAGAGTATTGATCGCATTAAGCAGTTTTCATCAAATGCGGAATTGCTTTAAACATAGAATGCTTCAAATTTTGGCTACAAAGAAACCAAAAAGTATGGATAAACATATTGGCTCTGTTTGGCTCAAAATGTCACCGTTATAAAATGTGTTTGAAATCACAATGGTATGGTCTTCGCCAAAAAAAAAAAAAAAAAAAAAAAATTCCCGCCAACAACAATTCATAACCGCCGCATTCATGATTGCCAACGCCGTGCCAAACGGGCCCTAAGCTTAACTCTTAAGAAAACATATAACACAACGAGTCCGCAAATGAAATCATCTCCGAGCACGCATTTTCTAGCAAAAAAGGCACTAAAAGAAAATCGATGAGCAGAGAGCACATTGATCCTCCAAAGACATTGGATGTGATTTCCATTTCTTCTCAAAAAATCATTAGCCACCGACATCATTCTGCAAATGATGAAATGATGATCCTCTATTATAACTAGGCAGATCTCATTTATTTGCAGGAAAAAAAGGGGGTTAAAATGATAGTGTTGCATAGTTCTTCAATTAAGCGGCGCACATTTACTAGTCTACCTTCTTAGTTTGGTATTTAATGCCATTTCTTTATAGGAATTGACCCTAACAGCTGCCCTCCGCAAAGGTCTTCCTCCTAGAGAATTTCTCCCCAAGCTCGAAGCGAATTGATCTTCCTGTTCCTCTTTTATCCGAATCGCTGGGGAAGCAGGCTCTTGCTGGCGGGAAATGGCTTCATACTTCAATTCTCTATTATCACGCGGGCATATTGGAAACTTCGCATCCTCTACCTCGAACAAGTCCCCGCTCGGCATGCATGGTTCAACTTTCAAATTAATCAATCTCCGCAGAGGTTTCCTGCTAAAATTTCACGCTCGAATGAACTTTCAAATTAATCGATCAATTTGATGTACAAGAATTACCGTCGATTTTCCCCCATCTCCTCCATGGCTGCTTGATTTGTTATGGAGACTCCTCCAGGTCCAAGTGCTGCGAGAAGATATAACATTATTTTCAACAATCAATGAGAGTTTTTTATTCAGGCCTTGTACGGCAGAGCGATGAGAGTGCGGTGCAAAAGGAGCGTTTGTGGGTGGTAAGACGTTTCATGCCAAAAATGCCGCTACAAAGTTTTAGCGGCAGTGAAGGACCCAAATCCCAGAAAGTGATTTTGGGCCCAAAAGCTAGCTTGAAAGTTTCAAACACAGATAAAATTTGTCATCCACTATGTTTGCTATTACGCCGCACCTCAAACACCACAACTATCCCCAAACAGAATCTTGATGTATAAAGATGAGGATGATGAAGCTAACATTGACTTCTCTTAGGCCGCTTCCTATTGGGCAGACAAGTCTTCTTATTGGAAGGTAATTGAGATACATCTACAATATTCTCAACTGTCTGCTCTGCGATTTCCTGCATTCAAACATTGGGACCAACACATTTCCTGTTAGTTCAGAAGGGGCCATGAGTAAAGAATTTTATGCATTAAACATGGTCAGTGTTCTTATACCAGAGCGGTAATACTCTCGATTCGCTTGTTTTTCTTGTTGAATTTCTTCAGCTTCTTTAAGAAAGAGTAAGGTTAGTAGCAGAAAAATTAATCGACGCAGCTGAACAGCTTTGATATGAATCAGGATTACCTCCAATTCTTGAGTTTTTACTTTCAGAGCAGCTGATGAGCACTTTGTTTCAAGCTGTGCTACTTTTAACTGCACAGAAACCAAATATATCATTGGAAGTGATAGAGATTTCACTAAATGAACAACTAAGATTTCAAAATCAAATAACAACAACAACACTCAAGCCTTTATCCCACCATAGTGGGGTCGGCTATATGGATCCTTTGTCGCCATTGCGCCCTATCTTTAGTCATAATCTCGCTAATGCCCAAGTACATCATGTCTTTCCTTATAGTTTCATTCCAAGTCTTTTTTGGTCCACCCCTCCCCTGTTTAACATGCCTAGTGTCTAAACTCCCATAACGCCTAACAGGTGCCCCAAAGATTTCAAAAACATGCTTTAAAAATTATGAATGTATTACATTCCATCATTTGATTGGATTTAGTTAAGAATCAACATCCTGAATATTTGGGGTTGACTTTAAGTTCGTCCCCATTAACCGCTCGGGCATCGACCCAGGAAGAATGAATTATAGGTTTCTTTATAATCTATGACCAACTTCCTTTCGTAGTCCACTACCCCCAGGGGAAGTCGAATCCCCGTTGCCTCCTTGAAAGAGAGATGTCCTGAACTACTAGACGATGAGGGCATACCCGCCCCGACTGTCATCATACTATGACAATAGTATGAGTAGTTTTTTGGAATTGTTAATATTCAATAGACATAATGAGAATAAAATGTATGACTAGATCCGAGGAGTCTTTCCTACTTTTATGTTATGATCCCCTATAATTTATAATTTTTTTTTATTTGATGGTTCGTTCATGAATGAGCTATCCCATACTCCCATAAATATTCTATCCTAGAATCTAGGATTTTTTCTATTTGTGGGACATTTGTGGCATGCGGGAAGGGCGCGTGCAGCTGCAGCGGGGTTTGAAAAAGGAATAGATCGTGATTTGGAACCTGTTCTTTCCATGACCCCTCTTAGCTGAGATTTTTTTAATTTGTATCCTGAGTCCTTGAACATTTCATTCTTTCTTGTAGAGTGTTCTAAGGTTTACCCTCCTCAATTCCATTATACCAACCTTTTCTATGCTTCGGTAAACATGTCCAAAGCACCAAAATATATTTCCAATTATCTCGTATTTTATCTTCAGTCGATGTCACTGCACGTCTAAAGGACAGTATAAGGGTTCGATGCTGAGCTAATTCTATACAAGGAATACCAGTAGATATGCACTCAATGAACTGAAATTAATGACCAACCTAGTATTAATGCAATGCAATAAAATAAGTCAACACGCAAAATTATCGATGGGCTATTATTAATATAATTAAATATGGAAATTTTAAACTTGCATAGCAAATCCCAAAAGCTTACTTAAATAATGCTAATAGGTTATAATTGCAACGTACTGAGAGTTGGAAATTGTCTACTGAAAGGAAAGATGCAAGCCTTGGGCTAGAATGCTACTTCAATATAGATATATTCCCAAACACTGTAAAAAAAACTGAGACTAAAATAAATGCACCGAATGATTTGGGGGAAGATGCAGAATGGCTGTAGTGGATGGGTTTGGGTGGGAATAGAAGCGATACAGGGGTTCAAATGTGCGGTCAATGAGGATAGGTAGCGAATTTTCGGGCTTTAGGGATTTGAGAATTTTGGTGAAGGGAGATTTCAGGTTTAGGGTGAATTTTGGTGAAGGGAGATTTCAGGTGAAGTTTCTGACAGATGAAAAAAGGTCTAGTGGTGCGGGAAAGGGGTGAGATCACTAGGGTTGTGGATGGATGGGGAGTGGTGGTTGCTTTAAGGTCAGTAGAAACTATCGTTGTTGCATGGATCAAAAGTGAGGTGGTCGGTGACTGTGAATTGGGGGAAAGGAGGAGAGATTGTTGGGGGAGGGCAGGGAGAAGGGCTTGCAGTGGTGAAGGAAAAGGAAACGGAAGCGGGGTAGGGTCAGGAAGGCAGGAGATGCAGCTGCCGAAGAAAATGTGGTTGGAAGTGTGGTTGGACGGCAGTGAAAGGAGGCGCCTGTGGGTGGCTGGGGAGAGTAGAGCGGAGGAGGCAAGTGGTGGCTTCAGCATCACCAATGGGAGAGACGCGGTTTCGACACCCAATACTTTCTCATGACAGAGCGATCTGTTGGCCTATGTTTCTCAATGACCAGACACAATAATCGGCAGGGTATAAACAAAGAGAGATTAGGTTAAATGTATATGATGAATCAGAACATCCGATCCAATCTTTTAACTTAATTCTAAAAATATCGCTAGAAAAAACAATAAAAGTACATCAAAAAATGAGCTCGCATCTTCGGTTTCATGGACATGACACTGAACAAACGCTCAAACCTCCATCCATGCAGCCTTAGGTGCAGCCATGACAAGCTCTTTGTTGACGGAGTTGACTCCGCCCAATCAGTCTATGCTTTGCGGCACCACTAACTCAGCAGTGCTAGGATTGTGCAGTGCCTTTGTTGTTGCCATATCAATCCTAAACATTCTATTGCATTGTACTCACCCTAGCGTCGAATCTGCTGCAGTCCTGGCGTGTCATACTAAGGCCTAGCCTTGTTTGGCCTATACACAGTTGTAAATATTAGATGTCAAGGGCATATTGAATTTTAAAATGTCTAATGTGGCGGATGTTGGATGTCAGAGGCATGTTCGAAATATTTTAAAATATCCAAAACAAGTTATCTGGAAGGTCTCACACTTTTCTATATTATTCTAAATTGTTCTATACACTAGAATAATCTGAACTCTTTACCATCTACTATCATCTTGAGTATTCTATATACTTCTAAAACACTCTAGAAATACAAGTATTATTTTCCTAATCCTCATTCTAGAGATCTCCACAACTCTAGAATGTTAAGCTAACAAAAGTTTGGAGAGTGAACTCTGTTCCAAGAGGTGTGCAATAAATAACCAAAGAACCGAAAACCGAACTGGAACCGATTCGAATCGAGTGGTTTATGTCGGTTCTCATGAGATTTCAATACGAATTTGGGTCCAAACGATTCGGTTCTTAGTTCTTACAGACGAGTACCCAGAAACCGAACCGAGAATTGGCTTGTTGAACCCTTACTTGTACCTGTTAAGTATTTTAGATTTAATTTTCGCACACCCCTAAATTTCACATTTGGAATTACTGCATTTTTACAATCCAATGTTTAAGGTGCAAACTGCAAAGCTATTGACTTATTCTTGCTTATTAAATTGTATTTTTGTTAGTTCCATTGGGTGTCGGCAGTGTACCGGTTGAAGTAATATTAAAACAGAGAGTCACCCCTGAGTATCGATCTCTCGAGGAACACGGATTGGTGGATTAATCGATTTGAGAATTTGAATATAAAGACGAGATGGAATCGTTGTTTGGAGAATTGGTTTACTAAACTAGGAGTGCAGGAAAAAGTAAAGCTACACTACGGGTGAGGGTCGTCGACACCTCTTGACAAGATGAGGGTCGCCTTCACCTCTTCGCCAAAACACTATTTCAAGACTAAGGTGAAAGTGCACATTGTGCTTCTGAGTATTATCTAGAGGGGGGGGGGGGGGGGGGGGGGGGGTGAATAAAGTTTTAAATATTTTCTACCCTAAATGTTCACACAAAATAAAACTACTAAGTAGTATGCAATCAACACTACCAAAACAGAATAAAGTAAATGCAAGAAATGTAAATACAGAAAACAGTAAAGAGGGACAACACTGAAAATTCAATCCAAACGACACAAGATTTTTATATTGGTTCCCCAAAATGTGGGTAGTTCACTCTTCTACCTCCCTGGTAGGATTGCACTAACTGTGCCTGGGTCTTTTGATAAGGAGACTTTCAGAACCACTAAGTCTTTTGATAAGGAGACTCTTAGAACCACTGAGTCTTTTGATAAGGAGACTCTTAGAACCACTGAATCCTTTGAAAGAGGGATTAATAAACCACTAAGTCTTTTGATAAGGAGACTCTTAGAACCACTGAGTTTTTTGATAAGGAGACTCTTAGAACCACTGAATCCTTTGAAAGAGGGATTAATAAAATTCTTTTACAGATGGTGAATAAAGAAGAAGAAAGAGAGAAAGAGGAGAATAGAATTCTGCTTTCAGAATTCTTCAGAAGCTATTTCTTTTAAACTGTTGCTTCTGTTTATCACTGGATCTGAAAATAATGAACCCTTGCTTATGATTGTGATGATTGCAAGAGTTATTGGCTTGATCCTTATTCTCTGAGCACTTCTTGTAAACTTGCTGCTGTGTGATGAAGAAGAAACAGCTATGATGTTTTCCTGTGCAGAGAGATAACTTCTTTTCTGTCTTAGGGTTGAAGGAGGAAGAAGAGAAAACTCTGTTCGACAGATAGAAAAATATTTGATCAATGCTTCTGTTTTTCTTCTCCTCTCAGCATACTTATTCTCCATGATTGTAATTTGAATTTCTTTCTTCTTTTGAGCTGTCCTGAAAAGGAATTTCTATTGGACAATTGATTTCCCTTTCTTCTTTTATTCCCGACCCGTCCATCAGATTTGAATACATTCCAAGATTGTTTTTGTGTCTCCTGGAATACTCCATTCTATTCTTGGCAATAAACGAGCTGTTGGAGAACTGTCTTCAACATTGTGGACCTTCCGAAAAGGTATTAAAAGGACATCTGAAAAAGCTTATATTTCAGACTGTATTCGACACTGCGTCGACTTCATCATTCTTCATATCGACGCACCTCTGAGTTCTTATAGGAGTAGCTTCGAATTCCTTCTTAGCTCTAGCTGAACTCAGATGTCGACGTTGTGTCGATTACTTATCGACGTATCCGTCGAGTTGAAGGCTTGGACTTGAACTTCATCTTCTACGTCGAATTGAAGTCGAAGTTGCGTCGACTTCTAAGATGACTTCGACAGACTCTTCCTTCCACGTCGAGTTCCTTTCGACGTTACGTCGACTTGACTTATACTTCGACAGGCTGATTGAGTTGCTTCGACTTTCAGTCAAAGTTACGTCGACATCTAGTCGAAGTTGCGTTGACTTCTATTCGACGCAAATTTTAACTCAACTGAATTTGTGCTTATCTTGACCTGGTCTTGACACTCTAAGGTGAGTGTGACATCCTAAGACATCTAATGACCAATTTACCCGTTCTATACAATGTGAGTAATATAACCTAACTGCTGAAATCACTTTAAGTAATTTGTTAGATAAATCACAAGGGTTTTTCCCAACATAAGGGTCGCGTACACCTCTTCACAAAATACTTTTACAACTTCACACGCATTTCAATCTCATCAACAAACACTTAAGTAAACACAAACCCAATCATGCTTATCATTAGAAATAAAGTACGAGGCATGATGAAACTTTAGTTCACAATAATCCATCATCATAAATGTAGAGAAAACTCAAAGTAAATGAAACCTAAAGAGGCGGAAAACTCAAAGTAAACAAAGACAGCCTATTCCGTGGATATGAGGGAGGTAGCAATGCTTCGTTCATATCAAGATCCACAAACTCCTTGCGATGCAACTTCAATCCTTGGAGAAATTCTTTTCTTGAAGCTTGAGATGATTGGAGATGACCTAGGGCACGAATACCACTGCAAAGGGCGAAACTAGGTGGAGTGGAACTGAAAATCCCGAAGGATTGAAAAGTCCTCGTCTGAAATTATAGTTATAGTTCGTCAGATTAAAGACTCGCGCACGGTTGTGCATTTGGTCGTGCGCAAAGGAATGGATTTTAGGCGCGAAATGGTGGAGCCCTAGTAGCCGTAAAAGGATCGTGCGCGCGACAAACAACAAAGTTTTGGTTTTGCCCTAACCCAAAATTACGCTGTCTTGATAGTATTCCAGCAGTTAGAGATTGACTATGTGATCGGAGACACCTACAAGGACCTGCTTCCACTATCTTCTGGCCCAACATCAATTCTCAGAATTTTTGGAGTAACCAAGGATGGTTAGATTTTATTTTAATTAGCAATCTTACTTATCATTTATCATAATCGTCCTTTTTAGCAGACACTTATAAAAATCATTATTACTCATCAATATTCACTTGACTGTTGAAGTATAAGAATTATCAGACATGCACATATCATGTGCTTGTAGATTTCTCGCATATTTACTTGTGCTGCCATATGATTATTTGCTCCTAAACAACCTTCATTCATCCCCTTTCACAAGGACACAAGAGAAGAGAAAATAACTCAATTTATTGATAACTTATTAATTGTTATATGGGTTGTGTATTACAAATAACAAGGGACACCTCCTTTATGTATCTCCCACATTTCTAGAGCAAATTTTCATGAGCAGTAAAATATTTGTCATAGATGCATGAACTTGCATTGCATATTTGAGGGTTCTGATCTTACTATAACAAGTCACTCAAAAATTTATTGAACTTCCATGAGTTACTTAAGGAGATAAATCTATAGAATCAGTTTATCCTTTCCAAGGTTTCATTGGCACAACTCAAATCCAAATTTCCCTCCCTCTCCTTATTCTAGCATAAATATTAATTTGATACATTTCAGCCGGGCAGAAAGATGTTGATCCAGGTGTTTAGGGTTGTCTTATGTTGTTGAAATAGAACTAAAATTTCAATTCTTGTCTCTGAATTTCATCCTGTAACCGAAAAGAAAAATTGACAGATTCAATTCCTGTGCATGAAAACCAACTTGCAAACGAACAAAAAAATTGATTTTGGTCCAATTCCAAAACCTCTGCGCCGTAAGTTTTCGGCCAAAACCAATTCCTTTCTATCAAAGCCTACCAAACGAATAGGGCCTAATAGATATTTGGACAAAAAAGAGGGATTCTTAGACCATAAGATGAAGTATGAGCTGGAAAGCAAAAAAATAAGTTAAAAAAATAGATTATGGTTAATTTCAAATATTAGCCACTAGAATTGATTGGCACTCATAAATAGGCTAGGTAGTCAATTGCAAGATGATATCATTCGGCATAAAAAAATCAATGGATTGGTTGATTTTAGGGTAAAATTTAGTTCAGTGGATAGTGAAATAGCGGATTGGAAATAAGATTTTTAAAAAAAATATTAAGTAGCATTTAGTAGTTTTAGATGGATTATTATAAGAATATAGTTAATATCATATATTAGTTGCTAGAATCAATTGGCACTGACAAAATTGGCTAGGAGGTTAATTGCAGGATAAATCAATCGACATAAAAAATTAAGGAGGTTGGTCGATTTCATGTAAAATTTGGTCAAGGGGATTAGGGTGAATTTGGATGCCAAAATGGATCAGCACAATGTAGTTTCATTAATAACGAATTATAAGTATATTGAGTGGCTTTTAATGATTTTAGAGGGATAGTAAATAAGAGCAGGAATGAAATTTAAGCATTTTTTATTATTATGTAAAATATGAAATATTCAAAGCACTTTTGCAGTCATACAAATTAGTTGGTCATATCTTATTTTTTTATATATAAAATACTCTTAATTTCAATTGCTCAAAGATTTTTTGCAATATTCATAGTACTTTGGCATGGTGAATTCTATTAAGCGTTGAACATACCTTGCTTCCTTCATAATAAATTGAGATGGCATATCCAAGCATTAAGCACCTCTTGCTTATTAATCTCCTTCGCAGAGGATTTACGGAATGGCGACCTTCAATTCTGGGGGTTTATGTATCCAAATTCTATGGAACTTCAAAGGATTTGAAGCAAGCTTAAGTATGTGGACTGAACGGTGTTCTTAAAAAACTGTCTTGGAAAAACTCAAATTCAAACTAATTTCTACTACAAATATCCCTGATTTAAGCATCCATACTTTCTAAATTAAATATCTAACAAAAGTTTTAAAATATTTAAATTTTTTTGTATCATTCATAGTAATTTATCATGTCATATCATATTAGATGATAACAACCCTTGCTTACTTAATCTTCTTGGCCTCTTAAGGGTTTAGTGAATCACTGGCTTGAATTTAGAGGAATATGTATTAAAAACCTTTGAAATTTCAAAAAGTACGTGTCTTACCGTGTGTACTTTTGTCTAATAAAAATTTACATCAAACTATTTTTTTTTTACTTTGATTATCCTCAATTTAAGCATCCATATTTTCTAAATTAAATATCTAACTGAAAATTTGAAGTATTCTAAGAAATGTTACTTCCTAGAAGTCTTCTCCTCATCCTCTTGGATCAACTCCGAACATATCCAATGATAATAAAATATTTTCCCAATCAATACTATAAATTTATGTTTTGTTCATTGCTCTCTCTTTTTCATTCTTAATTCTATGTTGATTCACAGCCCGGCTTTCTCCATGTGTCTACTTAGCGGTGCACCTCTAGAGATAATATGATTCAAATTCTTAATAAATTATTCAAGATCCTTGCAAAGTCAAACTTTTGGACAATCAATCTTATAATTAGAGTACAACGTCTTGATACTCCTTTTCTATCATAAACTTTATTAAAACTACAGGGAAATCAAACATCCACACTTCATATAATCTCCTGCGATAAGAATCCCACTAAAATTCATTTTAAAGTAAGTTGTACCACATTATATAGCTACAAAGCTTTTTAGTGGCCAAACTCTATTATGGCTTCATCTAAAAATGACTAATATGCTTAGGTAGAAACTAGCACCTAACTTCCACTAGAAAACTTTGGCATGAGATAAAACCACTCCTCTAATTGAGCCTCTCATTGATTCAAGTTAGAAGAACCATCCAACCACCAGATAAATATTAATTAAAATAACGGCTATTAACAAAGAGCTAGAAACTATCTATATTTAGAAGACATTAAAATAACACAGTGAAGGATGTAATGAAATAATTACATGGTTATATATAAAATACTCTTAATTTCAATTGCTCAAAGATTTTTTGCAATATTCATAGTACTTTGGCATGGTGGATTCTATTAAGCGTTGAACATACCTTGCTTCCTTCATAATAATTTGAGATGGCATATCCAAGCAGTAAGCACCTCTTACTTATTAATCTCCTTCGCAGAGGATTTACGGAATGACAACTGTTACGAAGAGAATGAGATGACTTTCAGTCCTTGAACCGGACCAAGTCATACATATATATATAAAAGGTAAATATAACCACAACATCTAACACTCCCCCTCAAGTTGGGTCGTGGGAACTTTCCAGACCTAACTTGTTACATATGAAATTCATTCTAACCCCAGTAACTCCTTTCGTGAGAATATCAGCAATTTGGTCTCCAGTCTTCACATGGCTCAAGGAAATAAGACCTTCTTCATACTTCTCTCGTACGAAGTGACAGTCAACCTCGATGTGCTTTGTGCGTTCATGAAACACAAGATTGGTTGCTATCTGTATTGCAGCTTGATTATCACACCATAACAGAGTTGGGTCATGAACAGGGTATCCGATTTCACAAAGAGTCTGTCTGATCCACATGATCTCAGCAACAGTGTGCACTGTGCGACATAGCCCGATACTCTGCCTCGGCACTAGATCTGGCGACAGTGGTCTGTTTCTTGCTCTTCCAGGAGACAAGGTTTCCTCCCATAAATATAGTAAATCCTGTGGTAGACTTCCGAGTGGCTAAACAACCTGCCCAGTCGGAGTCACAGTAAGCCTCTATATTGGAATGACCACGATTCTTGTATGATATTCCTAGACCAGGATCCTTCTTTATGTACCTAACAATGCGGAGAACAGAGTCCCATTGAGAGATAGTTGGGGTGGCCATGAACTGACTGACCTTACTCACAGCACAGACAATATCTGGGCGAGTCATAGTAAGGTAGTTAAGTTTTCCAACTACTCTACGATACTTCTCTGGCGAATCAAAAGATTTGCTCTCGGCATGAAGGCTCTTTTCTCCTGGTTCAAGGGGAGAATCCATAGGGCGGCAGTCAGACATTCCAAGATCAGATAACAGATCAAGGGCATATTTACGTTGAGAAACAAAGATAGAGTCGTTATGATCAGTAACTTCAATCCCAAGGAAGTATCGCAACAGCCCTAGATCTTTGGTTTGGAAGTTGGAGTGTAAGAACGCTTTGAGATCGGCTATCCCTTTAGGATCACTACCCGTGATGACAATATCATCAACATACACAATTAGGAGCACAGTACCAGCTGAGGAGTTCCGATAAAAGAGAGATGAGTCTTTGACACTTTTGGTAAGTTCGAATTTGGTGACAACAGACCGAAAGCGAGCAAACCACTGGCGCGGGGATTGTTTCAACCCATATAAGGAGGCAAGGAGACGACACACCTTGTTACGCTTCCCCTCAGCAACGAACCCAGGTGGTTGTTCCATATACACCTCTTCCTCCAAGGACCCATGAAGGAACGCATTCTTGATATCCAACTGATGGAGAGGCCACCGGTGAGTGGCTGCAAGAAAGATCACGATCCGAATAGAGGACATCTTGGCAACAGGTGCAAACGTTTCCTCATAATCCACGCCATAAGTTTGGGCATAACCTTTGGCAACAAGGCGGGCTTTCAAGCGAGCAAGAGAGCCATCAGCATTGGCTTTAACAGAATAGATCCATTTGCAACCAATAGCGCGCTTTCCAGGAGGCAAAGACACAAGTTCTCAAGTATTATTCAGTTGAAGTGCCGTCAATTCCTCTTGCATAGCAGCCATCCAGCCAGGATGAGTTTTGGCCTCCCCAACCGTTGAGGGAATGGTGTACTGATCCAACATCAAGTGAAGTGCGGTATGAGAAGCAGACAACCCCTGATAAGAGCTCACATAGAGAGGTCTATTCTGGCAAGTCCGACTTCCCTTTCGGAGAGCAATAGGAAGCTCGGTACTAGCCAGAGGTGGAGCGACAGGCACTTCAGTTTGGTTCAGGTCCTCACTTGCAGGTGCAATCTGAGGAACAGTAGTTGTGCCATCAATGGTTGAGGTAGGCTGAGATGGTGGTATTTCAGTTATGTCAGAAGTGCGACGAGAGTAGACTTGTCCCCAAAGGGGGCACAATATGTCAGTCGGAGAGACGAGAGCAGAATCAGGACGAGGAACTAGCATCTCATCGAGAGAGAGATCAGAAGATGAAGTGGGAAGGGGAGAGCCAGTGGTACGATAAGAGTCAGATTCGAGGAAGACAACATCTGAAGAAATGATATATTTGTGAAGTTCTGGAGAATAACAACGATATCCCTTGGTAGTCCGAGAGTATCCAAGGAAGATACACTTCAAAGAGCGAGGATCAAGTTTGGAAACGGAGGGACGAGCATCCCGGACATAGCAAACACACCCAAAGACCTTGAAGGGTAGAGGAGGCCCCGAGTGGTCGGGATAAAGGATGTGATAAGGTGTCTCCCCCTGAAGTATATGAGTAGGAAGATGATTAATGAGATGGGCAGCGGTAAGAACAGCATCTCTCCAAAAGTGTTTGGGAACATGCGTATGATGGAGGATAGCCCGGGTTACCTCAAGAAGGTGACGATTTTTTCGTTCGGCAACCCCGTTTTGTTGGGGGGTATCAGGGCAACTGGTTTGGTGTATGATACCCTTGTCGGAAAGAAAGCTAGACATGGACTGGGACATGTATTCCCTCCCATTATCAGTACGAAGACATTTCAGACGAACAGAAAATTGAGTGAAAATTTCATTCCACAAATGTTGAAAAATAGATAGTAATTCAGAGCGATTTTTCATTAAGTAAACCCAAGTCATGCGAGAAAAATCATCAATAAAGGTAACATAATATCTGTGTCCTAACAACGTAGGGACAGGACACGGTCCCCAGACATCAGAATGAAGTAAATCAAAAGGTGCAGAAGCATGAACATCTACACGAGGTACATAGCTAACTCTATGGAGTTTAGCAAACAAACACGACTCACAGCTGAGATGGGAAACGTTCCCAAACTAAGGATACAAACGACGCATGACCTGCATAGAAGGATGACCATGACGGTAGTGGAGGTCCAAGAGTTTGGCCGAAGCAGCAGAACAGGCAATGTGGGAAACTTCATCCAGAACATAAACACCACCACGCAGCTTTCCTCTACCAATAATACGGCTCGTCGACTGTTCCTGAAAAATGCAACCAGAAGATGTGAAGATAGCAGTACAGTTTAAATCACGAGTAAGCTTACTAATGGACAATAGGTTGTAAGCAGATTGAGGAACATGAGCAACCGAGGATAAAGGCATATCCGGTGTCACATTGCAGCTTCCAAAGCCAACAATAGGAACAGTGGATCCATCTGCAACAGTAATGGAAGACCCACAATGGGTATGATACGAATGCAAGATACCTGAAGAGCTAGTCAGGTGGTCAGAAGCTCCAGAATCTGCCAGCCACTGAACTGGGCGCTGGGTGGTCTGGGAAGTGCAGGCAGGCTGAATAGTCTGGGCCACAGCAGCACTATGAGGTGGAGAGGAAATTGGAAGTGCCTACAGGCGACGATAATCCTCCTCAGAGATCTGGACAAGAACCTTCCATTCGGCGAAGTACTCAGTGACAGGACGAGCTCCTTGTCGTAGCTCAGCCATCTTGGGAAAGAGTTCACCAAGACGAGAGAGGTTGTTAGCTAGAGAAAACATCATATGCAGGGTGTCCCACAGCTCCTTAGTGTTATCACAATTCTTGCACATTTGCTGAACTGATGGATCCATGGAACTCAGAAGGAGCGCAAAGATACGACAATCATCACTGTACCAATCGTCGTATTCGGCACTTCCCACGGCATGAGTAGGTAGTCTAGTAAGGTGGTGAGTACGTCGGATGCCTGCTAGAGATATAGTAACCCCCTTTTTCCACAACTGAAAGTTGGAGGAGGTAAGGATAGTGGTAGCCAACCTTGCATTGGAAGGAAAAGTGTTGGTAGAATCCCCTGAGGGAACAGGTGTCTGAGTGGTGCTTGTATCCGAGTCCCCCATGGCAATGGCAGAAACCTTCAATAGTCTGCAGGAGGCATCAAGGAACAGTACCCGGAGACGACATCACAGTAGCAGCGCTCGATGCCCGACATCAGTGCAGCAGAGTTAGAGATCGGCACGGCTTAAAGAAGCAGCAGCAGATCGGCATCAGGAGCAGCAGATCGGGGGCTTCAACAAATCAGGTAGCAGCAGATCAGGTAGCAGCAGATCGGCGTTGGCTTCAGGCAGCAGCAGCTTCGACGGGAGGCGTCGGCTTCAGGCAGCAGTAGATCGACATCGGCTTCAAGGAGTAGCGACGGCAGGCGGCATCTTCAGCGGCGCGCCTCCGTCTAGGGCACGGGAGAAACCAGACGACTAGCGGAGGAAGAGACGACGAGGACGAGGAGTTTGAACGAGCGAAGCGGCGAGGACGAGCGAAGGAGCGGAGAGAGTCGAGTGCGGCGGCAGCTGCGGAGAACCCTAGCGGAGCGGCTCTGATACCATGTTACGAAGAGAATGAGATGACTTTCAGTCCTTGAACCGGACCAAGTCATACATATATATATATATATATATATATATAAAAGGTAAATATAACCACAACATGTAACAACAACCTTCAATTTTGGGGGTTTATGTATCCAAATTCTATGGAATTTCAAAGGATTTGAAGCAAGCTTAAGTATGTGGATTGAACGGTGTACTTAAAAAACTATCTTGGAAAAACTCAAATTCAAACTAATTTCTACTACAAAAATCCCTGATTTAAGCATCCGTACTTTCTAAATTAAATATCTAACAAAAGTTTTAAAATATTAAATTTTTTTTTTGCATCATTCATAGTAACTATCTTGGAAAAACTCAAATTCAAACTAATTTCTACTACAAAAATCCCTGATTTAAGCATCCGTACTTTCTAAATTAAATATCTAACAAAAGTTTTAAAATATTAAAATTTTTTTGCATCATTCATAGTAATTTATCATGTCATATCATATTAGATGATAACAACCCTGTTATGAACTAGCTAGAGAAAGGGAAGAACTAGAGGGAACTAGAGAGGAACTAGAGATTAGGGTTAGGGTTTGAGGGGGAAGAGAGGGAATACCTTGATAATAGATTTCATAATGAACCAAGGAGGAGGGGTTGGGTATTTATGCTCCCACCCAACCCCTAGGGCCGGCCGGCCCCCATAGGGGCTGAACCGGCGCGGTTCAGCCCCATTGCTCTTTATTTAATATTGGCGGGCTGAACCGGATGGTTCAGCCTGGTCTTCCTCCGCCTTATCCTTTGCTCGACGTGCACAGTAATCTTCGGAGAATCTGGTAATGACGCCTGGCGTAACATTCCCTTCCCCATCAAGGACCAGCTTGTCCTCAAGCTGGAAGAGGAGAGCGTGCGGCTCCTGGAGCAAGTCGGCTCTGGCTTGCATCTGAGACGAGACCTCTGTTGGAGCCGTAGGCTCTGCTCTACTCGCCGTAACGATGGTCATCGTACTATCCGGTGCCCCTAGTCGTTCCACGCCGCGGAGTGAGATCTCCTTTACCTGGGACGACTTGAGGCCTTCCAAGCAATGCCCCTTCCCGTGCTGGCTGAACTCCATAGCCATCTGGTCCCAATCAAAAGTCACCCGCCGAAGTTGCCGCAGCCACGGTACGCCCAACACCATGTCAGAACCCCGGATTGGCAGTAAGTAAACATCAATATGTCCAGTGTAACCCTGTATCTGGAGCTCCACCCCCTTCATCACTCCCTCGCACTGCAGTGTACGTCCATCCGCTACCCTGACGTGGAAAGCTGCGCTGCGATCTATGTCACACCCTGTCTTCTGGGCCACACCGGGTTGGATGAAGTTGTGAGTGCTCCCGCTGTCCATCAAGATCGTCACCGTCTCCCTGCCGACCCTCCCGGCTAGGTGTAAGGTCGGAGATGGGGTACCCCCCTCCAGGGCCTGGATGGATACTCCAAACTCCAAAGTCTTCAATAGCCAACTCTCCCCCCTCTTCAGTGCGAGGAACATCTTCCGCTTCCTCCTGCAGCATGAATACCTGGACCTTCTGGCATGCGTGCCCTCGGGTGTACTTCTCATCACAGTTGAAGCATAACCCCTTCTCCTTCCTAGTCTGAAGTTCCTGCCACGTCAATTTTGTCACTGTCGGTCGGCCTCGGCCGGGGGAGCCCCCCGAGGAGGGTGTACAACCGTAGGAGCTCTCACTGCTGTACGGGTCCTCTGCCGGTTGAATCTCTCCTCCTGTATCCTTGCCAAACTGATTGCATGACTCAGACTGCGCGGCATATAGGCGTGGACCTCATCCCGCAAATCATCCCGCAACCCTGATATGAAGCAACTGAGGAGAGTCTTCTCCTCCCAACTGACACGGTTGGCCAGCTTCTCGAACTCAGTGCGATATTCCTTCATTGTGCCTTTCTGATGGAGCTTCCTGTAACGTTGCTTCCACGTCCTCATAGTCCAAGGGCCCGAAACGTGCGGAAAATGCCTCGACGAACTCCGCCCAAGAGGCGTAGGTACCCCTTAGGAACCACTTGGTCCACTGGTAGGCGTCGTCTTCCAGATGGAAGGCCGCCAATTGCACCCACTGATTCTCGGGGATCTCCTGATAGTTGAAAAACAACTCCACCTTTTGTACTCATTCCAAAGCATCACCTCCCTTGAACTTCGGAAAGTTCATGCGGGTTTGCTTGGGCTGCATGTATGGCCGCTGGTTGGCCACTCCATACCCTCCTGGATCATGGCCGGCTGGCCAACGTTGCTCTCCCATATGGTTGGGTGGCCCTGCTACGTACCCCGCTGCTTGCCCCATTGGATGAAGTCGTCTTCGTTCCGGTCCGTTGCCCAATTGCTGTCCGCCGCCCCATGGGTTGGCCATGGGAGGCCTTTCTTGCCACGGGTTGTCGTTCCCGCACCCTGTAGGCGGAGCCAAAGCTGGTGGGGGGTGGGAAAATTCCGGCCATGTCTCCAATCGGCGCGCCCTGCGCTCCCGTAGGTCGAAGAAGTCCCGTGCCTAGACCCATCGGCCTCCAACCGTGCCCCGGCTGCTGTCCGGCTCCATTCCAGGCCGATTGGTAGGGTGCGAGACCCGCTAGCCCGGTCGTCGTGTCTGCCGATCTCCAGACTCCCGGTCGGCTCCTGCCGCCCTCCATGCGGCCTCCTGGAAGAACCCCAGGCTCGGCGTGATATGCTGGAAGCCCCTCCATCGAACGGCCCTGAAGGTCGACGACTCTGGACGGGTCAGAATCGACTCTCGCGCCCGTCGACGGCCCCGATCCGATGTTTCCCTGCGCATGCGGAGTCCAGCCTTGCGTCTGTCGCAGAACATCGGCCATTCCGCCCCCGATGTGTAGTGCGGGCGGTTGATAGGATGCTTCGGCCTCCGATCCTTCAGCGACAGTGGCTTTTCCTTTCAGATTTTGCACGAGGATGGCTTTGATCTCCTCCATACGAGCATCCAAGCGTTCCTCCAGAATTTCTTGGGACGTTTTCAATTGTTCTTCGATAGCCGCTACGGTGTCCGTCAAGCACACATAGTTTTCCTCCAAGGTTTCCAAATGGGTGATCTCCTCTTGCGTGCGAGTGGTGACCATCGTCGGAGGATGACGCCTCTGATACCAAATATTATGAACTAGCTAGAGAAAGGGAAGAACTAGAGGGAACTAGAGAGGAACTAGAGATTAACGTTAGGGTTTGAGGGAAAAGAGAGGGAATACCTTGATAATAAATTTCATAATGAACCAAGGAGGAGGGGTTGGGTATTTATGCTCCCACCCAACCCCTAGGGCCGGCCGGCCCCCATAGGGGCTGAACCGGCGCGGTTCAGCCCCATTGCTCCTTATTTAATATTGGCGGGCTGAACCGGATGGTTCAGCCCGGTCTTCCTCCGCCTTCTCCTTTGGTCGACGTGCACAGTAATCTTCGGAGAATCTGGTAATGACGCCTGGCGTAACAAACCCTTGCTTACTTAATCTTCTTGGCCTCTTAAGGGTTTATGGAATCACTGGCTTGAATTTAGAGGAATATGTATTAAAAAGCTTTGAAATTTAAAAAAGTATGTGTCTTAAAGTGTGTACTTTTGTCTAATAAAAATTTACATCAAACTATTTTTTTTTTACTTTGATTATCCTCAATTTAAGCATCCATATTTTCTAAATTAAATATCTAACTGAAAATTTGAAGTATTCTAAGAAATGTTGCAAAATTAATAGTAATTTATCCAGTCATATCATCCTAGATGATATCAGTTACTTCCTAGAAGTCTTCTCCTCATCCTCTTGGATCAACTCCGAACATATCCAATGATAATAAAATATTTTCCCAATCAATACTATAAATTTATGTTCTGTTCATTGCTCTCTCTTTTTCATTCTTAATTCTATGTTGATTCACAGCCCGACTTTCTCCATGTGTCTACTTAGCGGTGCACCTCTAGAGATAATATGATTCAAATTCTTAATAAATTATTCAAGATCCTTGCAAAGTCAAACTTTTGGCCAATCAATCTTATAATTAGAGTACAACGTCTTGATACTCCTTTTCTATCATAAACTTTATTAAAACTACAGGGCAAACATCCACACTACATAAAATCTCCTGCGATAAGAATCCCACTAAAATTCATTTTAAAGTAAGTTGTACCACATTATATAGCTACAAAGCTTTTTAGTGGCCAAAATCTATTATGGCTTCATCTAAAAATGACTAATATGCTTAGGTAGAAACTAGCACCTAACTTCCACTAGAAAATTTTGGCATGAGATAAAACCACTCCTCTAATTGAGCCTCTCATTGATTCAAGTTAGAAGAACCATCCAACCAGATAAATATTAATTAAAATAATGGCTATTAACAAAGAGCTAGAAACTATCTATATTTAGAAGACATTAAAATAACACAGTGAAGGATGTAATGAAATAATTACATGGTTATACATAAAATACTCTTAATTTTAATTGCTCAAAGATTTTTTGCAATATTCATAGTACTTTGGCACGGTGGATTCTATTAAGCGTTGAACATACCTTGCTTCCTTCATAATAATTTGAGATGGCATATCCAAGCAGTAAGCACCTCTTACTTATTAATCTCCTTCGCAGAGGATTTACGGAATGACGACCTTCAATTTTGGGGGTTTATGTATCCAAATTATATGGAACTTCAAAGGATTTGGAGCAAGCTTAAGTATGTGGATTGAACGGTGTACTTAAAAAACTATCTTGGAAAAACTCAAATTCAAACTAATTTCTACTACAAATATCCCTGATTTAAGCATCCATACTTTCTAAATTAAATATCTAACAAAAGTTTTAAAATATTAAATTTTTTTTTTGCATCATTCATAGTAATTTATCATGTCATATCATATTAGATGATAACAACCCTTGCTTACTTAATCTTCTTGGCCTCTTAAGGGTTTATGGAATCACTGGCTTGAATATAGAGGAATATGTATTAAAAACCTTTGAAATTTCAAAAAGTATGTGTCTTAAAGTGTGTACTTTTGTCTACTAAAAATTTATATCAAACTATTTTTTTTACTTTGATTATCCTCAATTTAAGCATCCATATTTTCTAAATTAAATATCTAACTGAAAATTTGAAGTATACTAGAAATGTTGCAAAATTAATAGTAATTTATCCAGTCATATCATCCTAGATGATATCAGTTACTTCCTAGAAGTCTTCTCCTCATCCTCTTGGATCAACTCCGAACATATCCAATGATAATAAAATATTTTCCCAATCAATACTATAAATTTATGTTTTGTTCATTGCTCTCTCTTTTTCATTCTTAATTCTATGTTGATTCACAGCCCGACTTTCTCCATGTGTCTACTTAGCGGTGCACCTTTAGAGATAATATGATTCAAATTCTTAATAAATTATTCAAGATCCTTGCAAAGTCAAACTTTTGGCCAATCAATCTTATAATTAGAGTACAACATCTTGATACTCCTTTTCTATCATAAACTTTATTAAAACTACAGGGAAATCAAACATCCACACTTCATAAAATCTCCTGCGATAAGAATCCCACTAAAATTCATTTTAAAGTAAGTTGTACCACATTATATAGCTACAAAGTTTTTTAGTGGCCAAAATCTATTATGGCTTCATCTAAAAATGACTAATATGCTTAGGTAGAAACTAGCACCTAACTTCCACTAGAAAATTTTGGCATGAGATAAAACCACTCCTCTAATTGAGCCTCTCATTGATTCAAGTTAGAAGAAAACCAGATAAATATTAATTAAAATAAGGGCTATTAACAAAGAGCTAGAAACTATCTATATTTAGAAGACATTAAAATAACACAGTGAAGGATGTAATGAAATAATTACATGGTTATATATAAAATACTCTTAATTTTAATTGCTCAAAGATTTTTTGCAATATTCATAGTACTTTGGCATGGTGGATTATATTAAGCGTTGAACATACCTTGCTTCCTTCATAATAATTTTAGATGGCATATCCAAGCAGTAAGCACCTCTTGCTTATTAATCTCCTTCGGAGAGGATTTACGGAATGACGACCTTCAATTTTGGGGGTTTATGTATCCAAATTCTATGGAACTTCAAAGGATTTGAAGCAAGCTTAAGTATGTGGATAGAACGGTGTACTTAAAAAACTGTCTTGGAAAAACTCAAATTCAAACTAATTTCTACTACAAATATCCCTGATTTAAGCATCCATACTTTCTAAATTAAATATCTAACAAAAGTTTTAAAATATTAATTTTTTTTTGCATCATTCATGGTAATTTATCATGTCATATCATATTAGATGATAACAACCCTTGCTTACTTAATCTTCTTGGCCTCTTAAGGGTTTATGGAA
This sequence comes from Dactylorhiza incarnata, assembly GCA_033032865.1. NCBI lineage: Eukaryota > Viridiplantae > Streptophyta > Magnoliopsida > Asparagales > Orchidaceae > Dactylorhiza > Dactylorhiza incarnata. The sequence goes on from JAWHQI010000085.1 coordinate 5,836,575, forward strand.
TCACTGGCTTGAATTTAGAGGAATATGTATTAAAAACCTTTGAAATTTCAAAAAGTAGGTGTCTTAAAGTGTGTACTTTTGTCTAATAAAAATTTACATCTGTAGAATCTTGTATATTTCATGTATTGTATACAAAAGGAGAGTACATATTTATAGGAGAGAGATGAGAGAGAGAAATCCTATACACAATGTGGGACTAAAGAGATATAGAAGGGGAGTAAATGGGCCACCAAATGGGCCAAATACATGGGCTATTTCAACACTCCCCCGCAAGCTGGAGCGTACAAATCGTATGCGCCAAGCTTGGATAGGCATTGATAGAAGAGGGTACTGGACAGTGCCTTTGTGAGGACATCCACAACTTGTTCAGTACCAGGGACATGTTTTAGCTCGATTTTCTTCATTTGTACTTTCTCCCGGATAAAGTGGCAGTCGACCTCGATATGCTTGGTTCTTTCGTGGAAGACCGGGTTCTTGGCAATATGTATAGCCGCCTGACTGTCGCAAAGTAGGAGAGCAGGAGCAGGAAGTTTTACCCCAAGATCCATGAGAAGACTTTCAAGCCATGTAAGTTCAGAAACCACAGATGCCATTGCCCTGTATTCTGCTGAGGAGCGCGCAACCACTGCTTGTTTCTTGCTACGCCAGGTAATCAAATGTCCTCCGAAGTACGTACAGAAGCCACTGGTTGACCGACGATCATCCAGAGAGCCGGCATAGTCAGCATCAGAGTATGCCACTAGTGTTGGAGTTGAGGATGAGGTCTTGTATACCAAGCCTTGACCAGGAGCTGCTTTTAGATATCGGAGAATCCGTTCCACAGCTTGAAGATGAAATGAACGAGGGGCGTGCATGTAACGGCTGACAATACCGACAGCGAAGGAGATATCTGGTCTTGTAACAGTCAGATAGATCAATTTTCCAACCAGACGGCGATAGTATTCCGGGTTCTGAATCAAGAGATCAGAGTCAGAGGACTGAGCACAAATCTTGTGATTTGCGTCCATTGGAGTATTAATGGGTTTGCAGCCGGAGTAGCCTGCATCATGAAGAAGGTCGAGGCAATACTTTCTCTGAGATAGAACAAGGCCATCTGGTCGCCTGGCTACCTCCAGACCTAGGAAGTAGTGAAGGTTCCCCAGATCTTTTGTTTGGAACACGGAGCTGAGTTGTTGTTTGATCGCCTGAATTCTTTTTGAGTCGTTGCCTGTGATAATGATATCATCCACATAGACAAGAAGGAGAACGGTTCCTGTTGCCTGGTGGCGAGTAAACAGGGAGAAGTCAGCCGAGCTCCGAGTAAACCCTGCTTCACGAAGGACCTTGCTGAGCTTGTCGAACCATGCTCGAGGAGACTGTTTGAGACCATAGAGAGACCGCAAGAGATGACAGACTTTCGGGGTCCTAGACTCCCCCGTGGTCTCAAACCCAGGTGGCTGCTGCATGTACACCGTTTCAGTGAGATCACCGTTTAAGAAGGCGTTCTTAATATCCAGTTGATGTAAGGGCCATTGGCGATGCACAGCAACGGAGAGAAGAACCCGGACTGTGTTCAGTTTGGCGACGGGAGAGAAGGTTTCGTCGTAGTCCAAACCTTGTTGTTGAGTGTAGCCGCGAGCCACCAGTCGAGCTTTTAAGCGGTCAATGGTCCCATTCGCAGCATGCTTGATGACAAAGACCCATTTACAACCAACAGTTTTCTGGCCAGGGGGAAGATCCACCAGTTGCCAGGTCTCGTTTGCCCACAACGCGGCCATTTCTTCTTCCATGGCGGCACGCCAGCCAGGATGTTGAAGAGCCTCCTGCACAGAGTTAGGAACTGCAACCGACGATAAAGAAGTGGCCAGAGTATAAAGGTGGGGTGAGAGGCGATGTAAGGACATATAATTCGCCAAAGGATGGGCAGTCGATTCTGGTACCTGATCAGCAGAACACGGAGAACCGGAGGTCGAGTCGGACTGCGGAGTCGGATCGGAACGAGGACGTTGACGAGTGTAGACACGGGTAATCGGTGGTTTAGAGATAATGGAGGTTGGAGTGGGGGCAATAGCAGGAGCAGGAGATGGAGGAACGGGATCGGAAGTGTCGTTTACCGGGAGGACAGGTCGCGGAGCCGGTGGTGGTGCCAGGGTGGATACAAGATTAGAAAAGAACGGCTGATCCTCCCAGAAGGTAACATCGGCAGAGACCGTTATTTTACGGGTTGTAGGGAAGTAGCAGACGTAGCCTTTCTGAGTTCGAGAGTAGCCGAAGAAGATGGACTTGGTAGCACGAGGATCCAGCTTATCCGTGGAGGGTCCCAAGACGTGGACGTAGCAGGTGCACCCAAAGGTGCGGGGTGTGAGAGAGAAGGCTGGAGTAGAAGGAAAAAGAAGGCTGAACGAAGTATTATTATGGAGAACGGATGAAGGGAGACGGTTGATAAGAAAGCAGGCAGTGGAGACCGCGAAGTTCCAATATGTTTTGGGAACGTTCATGTGAAGCATAAGGGAGCGGGTAACTTCGAGAAGGTGACGGTTCTTCCGCTCGGCCACCCCGTTTTGTTGAGGGGTGTAAGCGCAGGATGTTTGATGGATGATTCCGAAGTCTGAGCATAGAGTAGCGATATCGTGGCTTGTGTATTCGCGAGCATTGTCGGAGCGTAAGGTTTTGATGGTAGTGGAGAATTGCGTACGGGTCTCGAGGATAAACGCTCTAAAGACACGAGGGAGCTCAGAGCGATCATGAAGCAGGTATAGTCACGTTAACCGAGAATAATCATCAACAAAAGTGAGAAAATACCGATATCCAGAAATACTAGTAGTTTTATATGGCCCCCAAATATCGGAGTGTACTAAATCAAAAGGAGTCGTGCTCCGAGTACAATGTGCGGGAAAAGAAGAACGCGGCTGTTTGCCGAAAATACAAGTTTCACATTTAAACTGAGAAAGAGGTACATCAGGGAGAGCTTTCTGGAGGACGGGTAGAGGAGGGTGCCCGAGGCGTCGGTGCCAGTCTATGGAGGAGACAGAGGAGAGGATGGTGGGAGAGTCGTCAAGGAGGTAGAGTCCGTTCCGCAATCGTCATTTACCAATGGTAGTCCGCGTCCGTCGATCCTGTATCAAAAAAGACGAGGGGTTAAATGTGACCGTACAATCCAGGTCATTAGTAAGACGACCAATGGAAAGTAAATTGAAGGAGGAGCCCGGAACATGAAGAACCGAGCGAAGAGAAAGAGAGGAGGTGAGCGAGATGTCAGCAGAACCGGAGACGGGAACAGTGTCCCCATTGGCCACAGTGATGCACTTTGGATGAGGACTATCCAAATATTGAGTTGGTTGCCGCGAGGTAATATGATGAGTAGCGTCGGAGTCCATTATCCAACCTGGGCTAGTGGAGAGACAAGTCATACCTTCATTGGAGACGGAGGCTACAGATGCAGAAGCAGGGCTGAGAAGTCCATGGAGTTGCTGGAGTTGGAGGCGGACTGCGTCAAGGTCCACCGGATTGCTGGAGGTGGATGGACTTTTCGTGGCAAGGGATGCTGTAGGACGAGGAGGATATCCGTTTTTACGAAAGCATGTGGCCTCATAATAACCATCACGACCGCAGGACGAGCATTTAGGTCTCCCTCGGCCACCCCGACCTCTTCCCCGAGCTCCAGACCGGCCTCCCCGGGTAGGTGAAGGAGGAAGAGAAGGAGAAGCAGGAGCGTGCTGGAGGAGAGCCGGTGAGGTGGGTGCCGTGATATCAAGAGGTGGTGTGACTCAGAGGAGCATGGAGCACACATTTGATAGGGACGGAGTGGTAGCTGAGGCCAAGATCTGAGCCCGAAGACCCAGAAGATGAGGTGGTACCCGGGCCATGAGCATAGCAATGCAAACTGCCTCCTTCTGAGCCCGCTGAGTAACATGATCATTTGTTGAGGGCTGATGTTGGATCCATGCTTCAGCCAAAGATTTCACACGGGCAACGATAGAGGTCATGTTAGACCCGGTGGTGTCCAGAGCCTGTAGGTCGGTGATGATATCGAACAGACGTTGGAGGCTATCTTTTTCGGAGTACAGGGACTGGAGCTCATCCCACATGGCTTTGGCCGTCTCAAGGTACATTGCCATTTCATAAGGTTCGCCATCCAGTGAGTTCAGAATCCAAGTCTGAACGCGGCCATCGTCCCGCAGCCATTCCTCAGTGACTGGAGTTGGGGGATCCTGGGTGAGATGAGAAGTAAGGCCCTTGGCTTGAAGGACGCGGCGGACAGAGTGCATCCAGGGCATGAAGTTTTTCTTCCCAGAGAGGGAGATGGTAGTGATGCGGAGCTCATCACGGAGCTCTTGGTGGAGGGCAGGTTGTGCGGCCTGCGTAGGAGCTTCCGATGATGCTACCGAGGAGCCCATATAGATCTGGTGGCGTGGGTAGAGAGTAACTTAGACCGCGCGATCTGGGAGAAGGCCGCTGGCAGAGCGCTGGAGGAAGCCGCATGGTCTGGAGGAAGAACGCAGGAGGCCGCACGATCTGTGTGCAGGAGCAGACCGCAAAGGGAGCGGCGAGACCGGCTGAAGGCGAGCAGGCGATAGCTCGGCAGAGAACGCACGAGGAGATCGCCGCTGGCAAGGAGAGAGTTGGGCAGAAGGCGCAGACCGCAGAGGGAGCTCGGGAGAGCGCGCTAGAGAGAGGCCGAAACTGCTGCAGCGAACAGGAGAGCTCGGGCGGTCTTGCGAGATCGGCAGCGAGTTCGACAGACCGCTACCGAAGAGGCCGCAACAGGAGATTCCAGCAGGAGGCCGCAGCGGGAGATCGCAACGGGCAGAGCTGGAGATCGCTTCGGCTAGAGGTCGCTAACAGGTCGGTGCTGGAGATCGCAACGAGCTGAGCGGGAGAGCGCTGAAGATCGCTTATCAGGTCGGCGGAGGAGATCGCTGCGGCTGGAAAACTGCGGACAGAGCAGAGCAGAGAAGCGGAAGAGGCGATGGGTCCCACGTGCTAAGGAAGAAGGCTATAAAAGCCAAGACTAGAGGGAAGCGAGGGAGGCTGGGAGCAAGCGGGAGGCAGCCGCAGGAGGGGCGGTCGCAAAAATAGAAGATCGCCAGAGGTGTGCAATCAGAAAAATCTGAGACCGGAAAATTTGGACCGTTGCTCTGATAGCATGTAGAATCTTGTATATTTCATGTATTGTATACAAAAGGAGAGTACATATTTATAGGAGAGAGATGAGAGAGAGAAATCCTATACACAATGTGGGACTAAAGAGATATAGAAGGGGAGTAAATGGGCCACCAAATGGGCCAAATACATGGGCTATTTCAACAACATCAAACTATTTTTTTTTACTTTGATTATCCTCAATTTAAGCATCCATATTTTCTAAATTAAATATCTAACTGAAAATTTGAAGTATTCTAAGAACTGTTGCAAAATTAATAGTAATGTATCCAGTCATATCATCCTAGATGATATCAGTTACTTCCTAGAAGTCTTCTCCTCATCCTCTTGGATCAACTCCGAACATATCCAATGATAATAAAATATTTTCACAATCAATACTATAATTTATGTTTTGTTCATTGCTCTCTCTTTTTCATTTTTAATTCTATGTTGATTCACAACCCGACTTTCTCCATGTGTCTACTTAGCGGTGCACCTCTAGAGATAATATGATTCAAATTCTTAATAAATTATTCAAGATCCTTGCAAAGTCAAACTTTTGGCCAATCAATCTTATAATTAGAGTTCATTGCTCTCTCTTTTTCATTTTTAATTCTATGTTGATTCACAACCCGACTTTCTCCATGTGTCTACTTAGCGGTGCACCTCTAGAGATAATATGATTCAAATTCTTAATAAATTATTCAAGATCCTTGCAAAGTCAAACTTTTGGCCAATCAATCTTATAATTAGAGTACGTCTTGATACTCCTTTTCTATCATAAACTTTATTAAAACTACAGGGAAATCAAACATCCACACTTCATAAAATCTCCTGCGATAAGAATCCCACTAAAATTCAATTTAAAGTAAGTTGTACCACATTATATAGCTACAAAGCTTTTTAGTGGCCAAAATCTATTATGGCTTCATCTAAAAATGACTAATATGCTTAGGTAGAAACTAGCACCTAACTTCCACTAGAAAATTTTGGCATGAGATAAAACCACTCCTCTAATTGAGCCTCTCATTGATTCAAGTTAGAAGAACCATCCAACCAGATAAATATTAATTAAAATAACGGCTATTAACAAAGAGCTAGAAACTATCTATATTTAGAAGACATTAAAATAAGACAGTGAAGGATGTAATGAAATAATTACATGGACTTCACACATGGTTACATAGAAGTAGCTAAACCACTAATTTTCTTATATTTTGTGTTTTTTCACTCTCAAATTATCTATTGTTCTCTCCACTCTCTCCTCTCGCTCACTATTAACAAAGAGCTCGTAACAATCTATATAGAAGACATCAAAATAATACAATGAAGGATGTAGCGAAATAATTGTAGTTCACTCATGATTAGATAGGAGCAAATATGCTATAAGTTTGCTGTGTTTATGTGTTTTTGCTCTCTCGATTTATAAATTGTTCTCACTCACACATCTCTCTCTCCCTCCCACTCGCTATTTTGAATTTATTGTAGACTACACTAAGATGTGAACGTGCTTCTTCAAAGAGATATTTATCAGTGAACTATTACTATCTCATGGTTTACCCTCAAAATTTGGTATGGACAACACAAGACAGCATAAACTTAAAACTAAGCACGGATATAGAAACAATGAACAAAACAAGGACCTACAATTTTTCGAGGTGCTTGCATCCTTTAAAATTGTCCGATAATATCTCAATAACATGAGAAGAAATAACAAACCAAAATACTCATTGAGATAATGACTATTAAAGGATAGTTTGGAACAATGTCATTGATTTCACAGTACATAGGAGACTTACTCTATCTTTAGCCAGATTGACTTCCTGCAACCAAAAGAATTTTTGTTGAGCAAACAAAAAACTTCAAGAATTTGCAAAGGAGAACAGTCAAGAGAATATAGCTAAACTAACCGCAAGCATTTGAGAATGGGCCTGAGCAAACTGCCAGTTCTGCTGATTTATCTTTGCCACCATTAATCGCAGATTCTGCACCTCCATACTGCTCATTTGAATAACATTAATTGCAAAGGAAAAAGAGATAACACATAACCTAAGTAAGAATTCAAGCAAATCATCTCTGTTTTGAAAAAAAAAGATTCACGCACTTTCTTTCTGCAAGAGCGCTCATCAGAACATTATTTTCCTGAAATGAGAAGGGCATTCAGATAAAATGATGTTTTTGTTTGACATCTGAATTGAGGGAGTGGTGAAGTATAAGTGAAGAGAGACGAGCCTTAAGGATCTTCGCGATGTATTCGTTGACCATAACGGGAGAACCGGTCTTTACATTTTTTTGGATGTCAGAGACGAGTCCATTCCCGATCTCATTGGCCGACAAATTGGTAATGTCAGAAAGCCTCTTCCTCGGCAAAATTGACGTCCTCTGCCTCCACTCACGCACTGAGATGCCTTAATCAATGCAATTAGGGTTCGTGGTGAGAAATAGACAAAGAAAACAAAACCCTAATCCGATTTTCTTCTGAAAAAACCCTAACCCTAGCTTATCTTCCATTTACTTGGACATTATCAGGAACGAAAGGGGACTAATGGGAAAAAGATGGAATGATACCTTTGGCATCACGGGAAGTGTTGCCCTCCATCGTTAGAGCGCCGCCGATTTCCTCCATTAACGAACTTGGAAGCAAGCACAAGAAGCCCCAAATCTTCTTCCCGAGCTTCGCCGAAGCGCAGTAGAGCTATGGGGATTCTGTGTAGAGGGAGAAAGAGGAGAGGGGGCGGGGGGATCCAGTTCTTTCAAACTTCACTGAATGAATAGATCTTCGCCGAGAGAGTAAAAATGAGAGAGAGAGAGAGAGAGAGGCTCGGGTAAATAACGGGTATCCGAACCTACCAATGGAAACAGATTTGTAAAGACGAGTCTTGAATATTTAAATTACATTTTCGTTGTGTGTAGCCTCTCGTGTAGCCAGAGCGCTGCTCGGCTCTACGTTCAAATGCTTACGTTGATCGTCAAATATTTTTAGAGTTTTGTTATACGCAGGCCAGTTTAGGCTAAATGCAGACCATGATTTTAGAAAAAAGTGCATTTATCATTTTCAACCCGCAGACCCTAAAATGACGGGATCGTTGCTCCGCTCGAAGCTCTCCCCAAGTCGCTGCTCCGTTTTCATTGTGACAGAGTTGAATTGTCTTGTGTTTTGTTTCTTTTGATGCTTTTATTAAGAATTTGTTAAGTTTAACCTGAACGACGTGCTTAATTGCTTATTATGAATGCTCTATTTGGCTTGGTGAATTATAGAAGATATGAAATTCGTTTTTGAAATTGGTCTGCATGAATAATTGTTTGGCCTGCATATATTCGTGACCTGCATAAAGCTAAAAGCGATCTGCATATAACATTGCTCTATTTTTATTTTGATGGATCTGGAATTGATCGTTGCAAATGATTGTCTCAATCCCCGTTTTATTTATTTATTCCGAAAACAGGAAAAATACTATTCAAAATGATACACACACACTCCTGTGCAGCCACAACGTTGTCGTAGCACAATACTCTCACACCTCGCAGCCTCATGCATGACACCCTCTCTCTCTCTCTCTCTCTCTCTCTCTCTCTCTTCTCTCCCTTCAAAATCACTTTTATAGGTTACATAGTTCAAAAATGAGGAAAAGCAATGCGCACATGTAAGAGGAGACCGGGGCGCCTAAAATATCTATTTCTAGACATTAGACTTATATTTTTTTCGCCATTGTGGTTGACGTATTTTAAGAAACATATGAAAGAGGTTTTTTGTGAAATTGGAGAGAGTTTAAAAACTTTAAATTACAAGGAAGACGGCATATCGCACAAGCTTAACGCAAAAGATTCAACGATGGTCGTGATTACAGACTCTCCCTTGAAGACGTACACGAAAACTAAAGTGAAGAAAGATGATGAGATAACTGATTTCAGGCCAGATAACTACCCCAACTTAGATCTCCTCAATGTTGAGAAGAAGACATTTGTGGCAAACAGGATGAATTCTATTCCCACCAAGTATAAAACACTTCTTTCAGAGGTTGGTTTTTGTTAAATCTACATAACAATTAGTTGGCTGATTGTTGATTTACTATTGTGAGTTGTATTTGCAGGCTCCACATAGCCTTTAAGCGGGAAATTATTATTGGAATGAGAGAGTTCATGGAAGTGCTCCTCTCCGGAGGGTACTTGGGTGACTGTCATGTGGATGCATTTGCCAAAATACTAGCAAGTCGGAGAAGAACTTACCCAAATCTTTGGGTAAGTTTAATAATTCAATTTTAGTTAGCAAAATAGTACCTGTTATCAGTTGTCATATCTATTTTTATATATGTTTTCAGTTGCATAATTTGAATATGGCAAACAAGGATCACGATTTCGGCGCTAAAACATTTGTTCCTCGTGTAAATGCTGCTGTTGTAAGGATAACTTATATATTTTTCCTTCCGATATGCGACAAGGAACACTGGACTCTACTGACCGGCTATCCACGCAGAAAATGCTGGGTATTGCATGACTCACTTCCAAACCCACAACGAAAGGAAATGGCTAAACAACCGGTAATCACGTCACTCCGACATAGCTACATGAATACCAGATATTGTTTTCCTTCCCGTTTGAGAACATTATTTTTTTGCAGATCTTATCTCCGAGGAAGGCGACAAAGGCGAAATGTTCAGAAGATTTCAATAATTGGAGTTAATTACAACAACATATATTCCACATCAAAGTAACTCAGTAGACTGCGAGAGTGCAGATTGGAAGGAATGCGGGGATTGGGCAGATAAAATGTTATAATTTAGAGCCGAGTTGGCTTATGAAATTTTCAAGCAGTTCAAAGCAGAAGAAAGTACATTGTAAAGTATTATATATCAAACGTAGTGCAGTTGTACACATCTTCCATCTCTGACTTTGAGCAGAATTCATTAAGATCAGGAATATTTTGCATTGGGAGCTGCTCCATCAAAACTCGTAAAAACTTGTAACAAACATTGGTTTATGTTTTTGGCATGGATGAAATATGTTATATAAAATAGTAGATGATCTTTTACCTCTATTATACTTGTTTGATTGTGTTGTTGTAGCTGTATTTGTCTTCCCTTTGTGTGATTGTGTTGATGTTGCTGTTTTTTTCTTTCTTGCCGTTTGAATCAAAGGATTACGAATAGAAAAGATGAAATGTTTACTGCTTTTTATTTTTTAAAAACAACACTCACCGGGTCGTTCCCAATGATCGTTTATCCTAGAATTTGGTATATACCCTTTGGTCGTAGACGCGAAGGATCTTTTATTACTGTTTTCTTTCGACCATCTTGAGTATAATTTTTTTCTAATAGCTGATCTGCATAGGAGAGATGTCTTTTAATGCATCCACAACATAAGTTCGTGCAATCTCACATTTCTGCACCCGTAAAGCCAAATCATATGCGAAATGGCTTATATGATCGGTAAATATTGGCCCCGAGAACAAATCGTCTGTTATTTGGTTAATATCGAGGTAGATGTCTTTTTTGGCTCTAAGCATCCATCTTTTCAATAAATATTTCTCTGAAATAGTTATCACAATTTTATTATTGTATACCTTTAAGACACGACAACATAAGATTCCGGTCATTTCAAATCCACTGCATGAACAATTTACATCATTGTTGATTGCATTCATCCTTACGACCAATGCTTGTTATTTTCTGCTCGGTCACACTATCTCAAAATTACCATACATATGTTGTCTTCAATTATCCTTTCCTCCTCTATGTATAATCCAAATGCACCTTGTTTGAAGAATTCATAAAACTTTTCATACATAGTACGTGTCTATACTTTTGAAGTTTGCCTTAAAAGAGGGCAATTTCTAACATCCACTGGTACTCTCCCTTGCCTGCATTTGTGATCTTCCTCAAGTTCCTTTTCATGACAATTCTTAATTAGTTTTTCCAACTATATAAAGCAGTCTACAAGTGAACATGTTGCCTTTATTACACCATGACATACACTATTCATTGCCTCACTCCTTTGGGTAGACAACATGTCATGGTTTGTGTACGTTTTGTTAAAAGTTGTAGACCATTTTTCTTTTAATTTATACAAATCAAAAAGCCATCTATTGTCTTCTAAATGACCTGTTTGAATCAACTAAGTTCAATCCATTTCAAATTCCTCAGAAGAATCACATTTGCTAAGACATATAAAATAAAGAATGGACATGAGTATTGACATTGAACGTGGGCACCTTAGATGGAGCTTTTTTCGCAATGTGCCACTGACATAAACGATGTATATTCTGATTCATGACATTCTGAATTGCAACGGCCATTGCTTGATCTTGGTCCGTAAAAATGGTTATTGGTTGTTTCTCACCAACAAATTTCAAAAATGTCTGAAACAACCAGTAGTATCAAATATTATCATATCCCCAAAACATTGATATTCTATTTTTCCCTGACCATCAAACCATATAAATTTAGTCAATCTGTTTACATCAACTTGAAAGTCAAATAAAAACATACTGTCATGACATTGTCATTCCTTCAGTATTTCTAACAATTTAGACGCATCAACACCGTCAATTTTTGATCTTCTGGCCTTATCAATAAAATTATATAGATCTGTTCTAGAAAAACCTACATTTTGAGAACCTCCAACTTCATCTGCAAGGTATCTGTACGCATCTACAGGTCGTATTCCTGCTTCTGCCATTGATTCTAGGACATTACCTCTATTTTCTGTGACACGTCCATGAGAGCGGAGTAAATATTATTCTGATGCATCGCACAAGGGATGATTGTGTTCTTCTACGATTTTTCAAGAAATTTCATGGCTAGGAAGAAAATGAAGGTGATCGATCTGACCGTTGGATCTCCATCAATCATTGGTCAAATGAAGAAGGGGCAGATTTATCCATCCTTTTTAATCTGATTTTTTTTGCGTCCGGGTCCCGGACCTAGGTCTGGGACCGACCAATAGAAAGCTAGCATGCAGTGGGCCCCACGAAAATTGTTATGCGCACACCAAACAGTGCACCGTGGGCCCCACTTCATGCTGATTTTTGAGTATTTCTATTGGAGTGGTGTTACGGGCACACCTAATATGGCTATGAACAACCAAAATTTATGTACAATCAAATTCAACTATGTACGCAACAAACGGCTATGGACACCAATTATTAAAAATAGTTTTTTTCACCAGAAAAATAAGAAATTTCAACAGGACCGCTGAAAATGGCAGGGAGGCAAAAGTTTTAGGCAAAATCAAGGCTACTGGCGAGTTAGAGGGAGGCGGCGATTTAGACCCTACAAGATTTAAACATCCTACCTCTCCTTCAGCCACCATGTTCATCTGGGCCCTCTTCCTCACCGCCCTCATGGCATCCTACTTCTCCTTCCAATCCTTCGTCTGCACCTCCTCACGTTTCCTCTCCTCCTCTGCGTGGGATCTCCAGATCCGGGCATCTGCCGCCCCTGTCCGCAGCCAAGGCCTCTCTGTCCTCGTTACCGGCGCCGCCGGCTTCGTCGGCTCCCACTGTTCCCTCACCCTTCGCAAGCGCGGCGGCGGCATGGTCGGCCTCGACAATTTCAACTCCTACCACGATCCTTCCTTAAAACGCGCGTGACAAGCTCTCCTGTCGTGCAACTCCATCTTCGTCGTGGATGGCGACCTCAACGACCGCCGCCTACTCTCCAAGCTCTTCTCCTTGATCCCCTTCTCCCACGTCCTTCACCTGGCTGCCCAAGTCGGCGTTCGCTACGCCATTGAAGACCCCTCCTCCTACGTCCACTCCAACATCGCGGGCCTCGTATCCCTACTCGAAGCGGCCAAATCCGTACAGGCGCGAATGGGGGAGACAAAACCCCAATCGGGGTTGGCTGTACATAGCCATGGGAAAAATTGGTCTTTTGAATGGTTCAATGTAGATTTATGAATCTCCGCAGAATTATTATAACAAAAAAAAAACAGCTGTCTTGAAAAACCATGTCAACGGCGGAAAGCAGAAATGATCAACCCTCGTTCTGTGCCCATCTGTTCACCAAACAGCAGAAACCAGAGTGGTGGGCAGACAAATGGAAGCGGCTTGATGCTTCTTGATTAGCCTAAACTCTTATCCAGAGTTAATTGCGTGTTAAGATATATATATATTATCAAATGCAAAATAAATATTAAACAAAAGTCATGCATGTTATTGTCGTTTAATGCACTGATTGAAGAAGTCTATGTAAATTATGTCTCGGATCCTAACCCAAAGACGACACTGGAGCTGATCTCGACCCGCGAGATCAGTTATTAGGGGTATTTTGTAAATGTAAGGAGTGCTATTATAAATTCTTCGTTCTAAATCCGCCCACTTCCCTGTAACAGAATTTGTTCTTGATCTAGTGACAGACGGATTGTTGCTGCCCGTGGACATAGCCCAACTTGAGGTGAACCGCGTAAATCTATGTCTTCTATGCTCTACTCTCGTTTCCCCAGCCGTCACTATACTCTCTGAAACTCCTATGCCATAATTTTATTTTTCTTCAGTTGATTTGGTCTCCAAACTCTCTCCAACTTGGGTTATAAAAGAAGACAATTGCCTTGATTAAAAACCAAGAAGCACCTACTTTGGTTTCTTCGTTCAAGTATATATATCTCCGTCAGCCGGCCACCGCCATGGCTCACGGCGGCCTCCACCATTTCCTCGCCATCTCATGCATGCTCGCGCTGCTCGCGCCGGCAACTCATGCTGCGGACATCTTTCTCAACTGGAACGTATCCTTCGATAACTCCATTAAGCCCGTCGACTCCGCTCAGCCGGTAAAACTGCTTCACTGATTCCTCTTCTTCTTCTTCTTCTTCTTAGTCTCTGTATATAGTTGTTGATCTCTCAACTGAGAACACCAGTAATTCTGTGAGTTCTATTAAATTTGAAAAAATCATTCAGGTAATAACCATCAATGGAATGTTCCCCGGACCTCTCATCAACTCGACCACCAACGACAACATCTATGTCAACATCTTCAACAACTTGGACGAACCTTTTCTAATGACATGGTAATATATATATATATACACAAATAATTACCAAAACTTTCCCTGGAAGATAGCATAATTACAGATTGCACCCCTCATATTATTGAAATTACAAAAACCTCCCCTGAATGTTATTAAACATAACATTTACCTCCACTGAAGCACATATTTCATAACATCCATGCACAAAACACTCCCCTGAAAATGTACTCCGAAGAAGGTATTTTTGTGCATGAATATTATGAAATGTGAACAGGTAAGTATTATGTTTTGTAACATTAAGGCGAGATTTTTGTAATTTTAATAATAAGAGGAGTGCAATTTGTAATTTGCAAACTTAGAGGGGAGGTCCCCCTAAATAAAAATTATGTTGAAAAATGCTAAATTTACTTAAAACAGTAAGCAAATCATGTAGGAATGGAATACAGCAGAGGCTGAACTCATGGCAAGATGGAGTTTCAGGAACAAACTGTCCCATAAATCCTGGAACAAACTGGACTTATGCCTTTCAGGTGAAAGATCAAATAGGGAGCTTCTTCTACTTCCCCTCCACAAAGTTTCAGAAGGCTGGAGGTGGATTTGGTCCGATCCGCGTTAACAACAGAAAAGTGATTTCAGTGCCGTTTGGCAAACCGTCTGGGGAATTTGATCTTCTCATTGGAGACTGGAATTCTCTGTCTTACCGGGTAACTGAATTCTTTTTTTATCCTTTCTGGAAACAAAGGGATATTAACTAGATCAGGATGCATTTTAATTGAAGTTGAATGATTTTGAATATATAGATGACTCGGCTGCTTGCCGCCAATGTTGGAGTCGACCCGGCTACTCGTAACAAGATGTTTATGCTTATCAATGGGAAGGCGCCTTACAAAAACTCTTGGGGTGGAGCACACGAAACAATTGAAATGGAACTAGGTATGTTGAATAATCATGAAAATATTATTATTTTTAGAGTCACAAATTCATTACACAAGCGCACGCGCATCATACACACATATTACACAAGTTTGTTCCTTAGTTTTTGGTACATATTTATCTTTGTGGATATATATGTTTGCATTTCATCTATGTATACAGTTCTACAAGCATGTATTTCTGAATTTCTTAATGGCCTAAGAAAGACAATTTCTAGCTATAAGGATGTATTTGGTAACTGCATGCTCTAGAATTATAACCTTATCTCTTTCATCACAATACAAAAAGAAATCAGCATTTTTAAATTTGTTGCATACAATACAAGATAAATTATTCCCAAACTGCTGAACATAAAAAATGCAAGTCAAAATGTAACAAAACTTAGAATCAAGGAGGAATAATATAGCATTTCTCAATTTGTTGCATCAACCAAAAACTAGTATTTCTTATAAACATTGAAATTACAGTGGACCATATAAAATGAAAGAAGTGGCATAATTCATTGTTAACCTTCATGCATGTGTACTTATCTGAGTTTGTATTCAGATCAAACTATACAAACTCTACAATGTGAAAAGCGCTCATTGATCAATCAAACTTCCGCATAGAGCTCGATATAAGCCTCGACCATCTTCGGGTCAATCCACCACCTCATAAAAGGCTATCCGCCCATTGTCACCACGCTCGATATAAGAATTATTTGGCAAGCATGGTTTAACAAGTTGATGATTGCCAAAATTCTTTATGCTAAGGTGATAAATATGATCCTTTGTGCTTTTCATGTAAGGTGATAAATATAACCGTAGTAGTTTTTTCGTAGTTTCCTAGAGAATTGAGTTCGGTTGCAGCATTTTTAGTAATGATTGGTGTCTACTAAACACAATGCTCAAAGATCTTTGCAGATAAAGTGTGCTTTGTTTTTTTTTCTTAGTTTATTACTCTTGATTTTGGATCCAATTACTTAAAATTCATGTGATTTATGCTCCTCTAACAAAGTCTCCTCCTAAATGACATCTTTTTGATCAGCATGATGCCTATGAGCTGCAAAATAATACTGTCCATAATTCTCAATCTTTCTTCAATGCAGGAAAAACATACAGGTTGAGAATATCAAACACCGGGGGTGCGTTGAGCTTCAATTTTAGAATTCAGAATCATCAGATGATCCTGGTTGAAACCGAAGGATCCTACACCAACCAAATAGCAATTGATTCACTGGATGTTCATGTTGGTCAATCATACTCGGTTCTTGTCCATGCATATCAACCAATATCAGATTACTACATAGTTGCTACTCCCACCCAAGTTGAAATAGGTGATATTAGTACGCTCACTGGAGTTGCGGTGCTTCACTACAAAACCTCAAGCACCCCACCAAATGGCCTTCTTCCAATGGGGCCAGAACCCTTAAATCAGGATTTTTCAGTCAATCAAGCCAAGTCCATCAGGTGAATTATGAGTATAGCTAAGTACTTTGTACTTTCACCAAAACATTACTCGAAAAATAATGTTTCTTAACATCGTAACGGTCATTTTTGCTACAAACAAAGGTGGAACATGACAACCGGAGCAGCAAGACCGAACCCACAAGGCAGCTTCAACATAGCAAACGTGACAATCTCTCAAACATTCATACTCCACAGCTCTGATGTATTGAATGGCAACTACCATCATTTTACAGTCAACAATGTGTGCTACGTGACTCCAAAGACGCCACTAAAGCTTGCAGATTACCTCAAGAATGGGACAGGCGTATACGAACTCGACGCTTTTCCGGTGAACTCCACCAACACAAAAATGGTTCGAGGAACCTTTGTGGCAAGCGGCATTCATAAGGGATGGGCCGAGATTATTTTCGTCAATGAACCTCATGTCATGAACTCCTGGCATTTAGATGGATATGGATTCTATGTGGTTGGGTAAGTATGTTCATACCATACAATTGTGTGAACTTCTTGATGATCATTTTCATGTTGGGTTTCTTATGACAATATAGGTTCGGTAATGGAAAGTGGAGCCCTACATCCAGAGAAACATATAACTTATTTGATCCAGTAGTTCGGTCAACAGTTCAGGTATTTATAAACTTCTTATAACCACAGCGATGCATGATCATCTCATAGTAGTTAAACTATATAAATTTTTAAACACTTATGCAGGTATATCCACAAGGATGGAGTGCAGTTTATGTATACCTGGATAACCCTGGCATGTGGAACTTGCGCTCGCAGATCCTGGAGAATTGGTACTTGGGGCAAGAACTCTACATAAGAGTGCATGACTCTGATCCTAATCCGGCGAAAGAACGACCTCCACCTGCCAATCTTCTTCAATGCGGTTAGTATTTTTCATCCTTGCCTCCTTGCCCTAAACCTCAAGTACTGTTCAGCTACCATTAATGGATCCTATTATACCCCTTACCAAGATTAATATTGCTTCATGCCCCCATGCAGGTATTTTTGATGCACTAGCACCGGCACCAGCACAAACACCAGAAGAAGTTCGTTAAGATGAATATTGATGTCTCTTGTTAGCCAGTTATCTTAAGCTCGATTAATTAAGTTGTTTTGTGTGTAAGAGAGTGAATTCATGTTTTGAAAAAAAAGCATGATCAGAGTGGAATAAATGTTGCTTCTTCCAAATAATTGTTTAAGTTAATAATATGATAATAGTCTTTCTTCCCTTTTGCTATTTTACTGAATTGATGCATTCAATCACACACACACACACATATATATATATATATATATAGAGAGAGAGATGTATGCATGGTTATGTACATATATGTATTGGAAGGTTAAAAGAGGAGGGAAAGGACAACAACCGTCGCCTCTCACTTTTAATCAATTTTATAAATATAATGAAAGCAAAAAATACAAGGAGTGTGAGAGATAGCTTGAACCACCACAACAAGAAAAAAGGGCAGCCCGGTGCACAAAGCATCCCCGCGCAGCGAGGGTCCGGGGAAGGGTCTCATCACAAGGGTGAAATGTAGGCAAATTTTACCCTGCATTTTTGCAAGAGGCTGCTTCCAGGAATCGAACCTGTGACCTCAAGGTCACACGGCAACACCTTAACCGGTGTGCCAAGGCTCCCCTTCAACAACAATAAAATAGAAAAAAAATCAACCATGATCTAGGGTCTCCCAGCTGTCCAAATAAGCATTATTAATGACAGTCCTGAGGTAAGGAGACCCACACATATCTTGGTGTAATAATGACCAAACATTTGTAGGAATGTAAGAAACATTAAAACTACAGCTCCTCTTACCCTCCATTGCACATACAGTCATCACATCTGCTACTTGATTTCCTTCCCTATATATATGGAGACAAAGTAACATCCATAGAGCTAATTAATTGCAGAATAGAAGCGTCACATTCCCATAACTTCCACTGCTTGAATTCCTTCTTTTTTCTGTAGTCAATGATGATGAGAGAGTCACAAGATACAAGAACTTTCAAAATATTGTGATATCTGCAGAGAATCAATACATCCATGAGAGCATAGCATTCCGCCTCAACCGCCTCCATGGAATCATAATAATACCAATTAACATATTACCAATCATCCTGCATTCATCTTATCCAAACTCGACGGGCGATTGGTACGTAAAAACCAATCATCCTTTCTACTGTCCTTCCAATTAATGGCATTATATTTATGCATGTTAGACCTAGGAGCGATCCCAAACCTATCCAGAATCTACTTCTCCTCATTACCAGTCACTGATATATTATTCATACCTTCGAAAATAACACAAACAGTGTAGTGAATGTTTTTCATAACTTTCTAAGCAGAAGTAGATTTCCCTTCAAATTCCTGTTACACCTTTCAGTTCAAATGTGTCAATTGCATACAGTGGGGATGATAATATAAACTTATAGAACCTTTTCGAGAAATACCTGCATTTCTCTTTCCATTTATATAGTCTGGAGGTGTAAGAAATTCCTCTATAATAACCTGTTGCGATCAAAATGGGCGGAATCGTATGGGAATGAGACTAATGTAGAAAAAGAGCTCAAGAGAGGGAGACTAAAACTAAGAAACTACTAATTCCATTCATAATACTCTAATACAACCATAGTGCATTTATATAGGCATTGAGTACTCTAATCTAAAGACTAATTAAGTCTTGATTACTGTTTATGCTAACCCTGTTATTAAACCAAACAGGTATAGACCCGTTACATAACCCCCAAAATTAACAGCTCATAATGCTTCCATATCTCCAACGCAAGCATTCCAAAGCTTAAAAAATGATCATTCCTGAAATGGATTCCTTGGACAACCTCTACATTTGGACACCATACGAATCCCTGCCTCCACAACACTCAAATTTAACGGCAGCTTAATGGAATCATAATGAATGAGTGTTAGTGTAGTGATGTAGGGAATCCTAAAATGATGCGATGCGCGTGCTATCACCCAATGTTTAATTGCAATAAATTCATAAATTAATATTAAGATCTGCATGTTAACCCAAATCCTGCTGGCTCTGCCAGCGTTCGCCCGACTGGTCTTAAAGGTTGCCGGTGGATTTTCTCCAGCGTGTCCGCGGCCACCCTCCGGAGTACCCGCCGACTCTCCAAGTACCAGCAGCGGCGCGGGCAGAGTTATTCGCCAAGGAGCCCACGTCCACCCAGTCAACAGCACCAGCCTCCCAAAGGAGTCGCGGCGGGCACTCTCCGGAGTCCGTCTGGGCCCCTCTTGGCGAGCGAGTCCGTGTGGTTACGGCCTGTCGTGTCCGCGCGCCCTCTTTCTTCTCTTCCGCAACCGACGCTTTAGTTCCCTCATGCGGCGGGGCATACAACATCAAATGCCCCCACCGGCCCTGCGGCCTACCCTCTTGTATAAATAGAGGGCCAGGGGCGTTTGGTGGGGGACACGAAACTCCGGCCAAAATCTACCCTGTTGTAGGTGCGGTCTCTGAGTTCTGACCTCGCGGTTGCCTTCTACTTTCATCACTTGTAATAGAGTGTAACAAACTCTTGTGGAATATAAAAAGCCCGCAGCAAGAGAGGCATTCGCCTGCGGGCCAATCTGGTGTCCGCCGCTCACCGCGACATCTGCTTTTCTGTTTTCTGTTCGCCTTGTCCCGCGGGTTAGTAAGTGGTTGCTTGCAGTCTCCGATCCCGCTCTCTGTCCCATGGAGTGCTCGCTGAGTGTGGAGAGTTGGTGACAATTTTGTCTCCAACACTGCAAACATTAACAATAGAGATTAAGCGTTAGAAATACAAGCTAGATTGAATTGAATTTAAGTAGAGAGTGCTTTGATTAATTCCCCGCGAATAAATCTTTCAAATAGAATTAAAACTAAGCAAAATAATCAACACAAAATAATATATACTTCAAATTAGAACTTACACAAATAATTGGGGTCCATGAAGACATATGTTACTGATTCTGGGCTTGGAAAACAAAGTAGATGTAATTCTGGCGCTGAAAAACTGTTTCTTGCACTGATATGGACGCAATGGTGTTGGGTGGTATGGTGGTTGGAGTTGGATGTGGAGATTGGCCGGTAGGTTTAGGAGGGCTGGAAGCAGTGGAAAACGGCTGGCAAGTTTACTGTAACGTTCGAATGTCGTTACAGATTCGCCGGAGAGATCGCCGACGCTAGAAGTAAAGGTAAGATACGAGCCGGCGGAGTTCCGGCTGGGAATGACCTTGAGGCCGGTAGAAGAGAGAGGAGTTACATCAAGGAGAGAGATGAACTAAACTAGAAGAGAGAAGGCTAAGCTTTATTACATATCATTCAATGCCCTGTTACAAGCCTCATAGGCCCTATTTATAGCATTTACCCAACATCATGCTAAACCCATATTTAGAAGTATGCCCCTTAACCCACTTATACACGTTACATTTACAGAGGGGGTATGATCGGGCGGCTGATAGGAGGGGAGAAACTGAAAGAGGAAGTGTCGCCTCGGGCAGGGGAAGAATATGGCGGAAAATGTTAAGGCTGGGATGTGGGAAAATTTGGTTGGGAGGGTCGGATCCTGTTGGTGTGCATTTAGTAAATTAGGTGTATTGGTGTGTAGATAGTAAAGTGAGAGTGCTATTGTATAGAGGGGGTATAAATAGATGTATGTGATATTGAGATGATATTGAAAAACCCTATTTCTCAACTTGGTATCAAAGCAAGGTTATGGCGCCGTGCGCCGAAGCTGCGTCCGTTCGACAGCGGGGAACAGCAGCACCGATCGGAGGAGGGGAAGGCTCCGCATCCGACGTCTATCAGAGGAGGGGAAGGCTCTGCGTCCGGCATCGATCGAAGGAGCCTTCGTCGGAGGAACATTCGTCATCGATCAGAGGGGGGGGGGGGGGTCTCTCCTGCTGGAGGAGCATTCGTCGGTGATGTAAGTGACGGAACCTGCAGGAGTGTTCGTCGAACCTGCTGGAAGGAGGAGCGTTCAACGAAGGCATCAAAGGAGGAGCGTTCGACGAAGCAGGCGTCGATCGGAGGAGCGTTCGACGAAGGAGGAGCATTCGACGAAAGCATCGAAGGAGGAGCGTTCGACGAAGCAGGCGTCGATCGGAGGAGAATTCGACGAAAGTAGCGGAAGGAGAATTCGACGAACCTGCTGGGCATTCGACGAACCTGCTGGGCATTCGACGAACATGCTGGAAGGGCTTTGGACGGAAGGAGCACTCGTCGATTGCCTTCGCCGAATCAGCCGCTTCCTCGATCCAGCAAGGGTTGGAAGGAGCCTTGTGTTCTTCTTGATTGAAGTGGGCTACTGGGAGTGTCGTTGTCAGGCACGAAGATTCCCACCTTGTCAGAGGCCATCTCGGCCATGATTCCGAAAGAGACACGATTCAAACTCCAGGCGGGACCAGGGGATTCCGCTGTGACGAAGTCGGCATTGGCGGCAACGGGCTTGCCCTTCCACAAAACTCAAGAAGACACTCGCCAGTGCTACCACTGCGGGAAAATTGGACATATAGCGGTTGTGTGTTCTAGGACACCCAAGGAGAGGGGTCCCCGTGGTCGTGGACGTGGTTGTGGGCGTGGCCAGGGTCGCAGTGGCAGAAGCAGTCACCGTGCCAATCTGGGCATTGGTGGAGGTGATGACAATCGTAGCGGTATCTACACTAAGGAGGAGCAAACTCTACTCAGTATGATGAGTATGATGGAAGGTCTCAAAGGGAGACAGATTGGAGAGGGCAGCACGAGTGGAACAGGAGGGGCATCTGCCTTTGTCTCGTATGCTCACCCTTCCAAGATGTCGGATTGGATTGCTGACTCGGGCGCCTCCCAGCATGTGACAGGAGATGCTGGTGAGTTCTCTTCCTATACTCGCCTAGGTAAGACTGATAGCATACAAACAGCAGATGAGACTTTCCAATCCGTGATCGGTAAGGGCACTGTCGATTGCGCAGGTGACCTTCCGGGAGAAAGAGACGGGCCGGATTCTTGGGACTGGGACCTGACATGATGGGCTATGGTACTTGGACCGAGGGGAACTTGATGTTGCTCTCACCTCCGAGTCACGGGAGTCAGAAGAAGGAGGAGCGAAGATGAGTGCAGAGGATATTCTTCTCTTACATCACCAGCGGCTGGGACATTTATTTTTTGATACTCTAGCTAGAGTTTACCCTGTTTTGTATAAACATTCAAATCGAAGTAAACTTATGTGTGAGGCATGTGATTTGGGAAAACTCACTAGGAGTTCTTATGTTAGTACTGGACATCTAAGCTCTGCCAGTTTTGATATGGTGCATTCTGATGTACGGGGACCATGCGCGGTGAATTTTTTGAATGACCATAAATACTTTGTAACGTTTATTGATTGTGCATCGCGCGTTACCTGGCTGTATTTAATGAGAAATAAGAGTGAAGTCTTCTCTTGCTTTCGGGACTTCCACAAATATGTTCAAACGCAGTACGACAAGATGATAAAAGTGTTAAGGTCGGACAATGGGACAGAATACACTAACCGAGTGTTGGGAGAATACCTATCTGCCCAAGGGATCCTGCATCAGACAACGTGCGCGTACACCCCTGCACAGAATGGCGTTGCGGAAAGAAAAAACAGACATCTAATGGAGGTGGCTAGGAGCATGATGCTGCACATGAACGTTCCACAAAGTCTGTGGGGATACGCCATACTAACCGCAACCCAGCTGATAAATAGAATGCCATCACGTATTCTCGGATGGAAATCTCCATGTCAGAAGCTGCAAGAAAATAATGGCGGGATGCTTCCATTAAAGGTTTTTGGTTGTGCGTGCTATGTAAAGGATAACAGACCGGGTGTTGGAAAACTCGATGCAAAGGCGCTTAGGTGTATCTTCGTAGGCTACTCTGGGACCCAGAAAGGGTACGTATGCTGGAGTCCAGTCGAAAAGAGAAGTTTTGTGAGCATGGATGTCCACTTTCGTGAATTGGAACAGTAGTACCGTCATGAAGAAACTTCACGCACACCAGAACCGATGAACTCCGAATGGATTAGGAGAGAGAGAGAAAGTCTGGTGACCGAATTAGAGGTATGTGATGAGGAATCGGTGGAGACTGGGAGCGGTGGGATGCAGGAGGAGGAAGTGAGAAACGTGCGTCCTACGGCTCAAGGGGAACTGGATGGGATGCAGGAGGAGGAAGTGAGAAACGTGCGTCCTACGACTCAAGGGGAACTGGATGGGATGCAGGAGGAGGAAGTGAGAAACGTGCGTCCTACGGCTCAAGGGGAATTGCTTACCTACCATAGGAGGGAGAAACAAACTGCTGAACCAGTACCGATGCCCAGAATGCCAGTGCCCAATCCCTTGTCTACGCCAGTCTCTCCTTCTGGAGCACCTCCAGCTCCACAGCCGTGTTCCGGTGAGATCGTTTCTCTTCCACTCTCTTCCCCTACCATCACTATCCGGCGGAGTATACGCAGCAATGCGGGCAATCCTCCGGACAGATACGGCTGAGACCTTGCGTCATTTGTTTCTTATAATAATATTTCCCCTTCTCATGGAGCATTCATCGCCTCGTTAGATAGTGTTACTGTACCTAACAATTGGCAGGTTGCCAAGACTGATCCGAAATGAAAAGCAGCGATGGAGGAGATGAGAGCCCTTGAGAAGAACAAAACTTGGGAGCTCACATATCTACCTGACAACAAGAGGGCCATCGGATGCAGGTGGGTCTTCTCCTTAAAACAGAACCCGGATGGACTTATCGAGCGCTACAAGGCTCGACTAGTTGCAAAGGGATACTGTCAGACCTATGACATAAATTACGAGACATTTGCACCCGTGGCCAAGATGAGCACGATCAGAACTTTGATAAGCTTGGCAGCAAATGGTGGGTGGAGAATGCATCAACTGGATGTGAAGAATGCCTTCCTTCATGGAGAGCTAACCGAGGAAGTGTACATGGAAATACCACCGGGGTTCGAGACCGCGAGACCAAAGGTAAAGTATGTAGACTGAAGAAGTCACTCTATGGCTTGAAGCAATCACCCCGCTCGTGGTTTGATCGATTCAGGAAGACCATGATTGGGATGGGATACCGACAGACCAACGCTGGTCACAAGTTGTTCTTCAGGGAAAGTGAAGGTCATCACATTACCATCCTTGCGGTGTATGTGGATGACATGATCATCACAGGGGATGATGAACAGGAAGTCGTCCGGCTCAAGACAGCGTTGGGCAAGGAGTTCGAAGTAAAAGATTTGGGGATGCTACAGTACTTCCTTGGAATTGAGATCTCCTACGGAAGAAGGGCTATTGTCCTATCACAGAGGAGGTATGCCTTGGATCTCCTCACAGAGACAGGGATGTTGGGTTGCAGACCGGCCGCAACACCGATCGATCAGAAGTGTAAGCTGGGTACTGAGGCAGGTGACACAGTTGATCGAGAGAGGTACCAGAAATTAGTTGGGAAGTTGATTTACCTGAGTCACACACGCCCATACATCTCCTATACAGTTAGTGTAGTGAGTCGCTATATGCACGATCCTAGAAAGGGGCATATGGATGCTGTGTATCGGATCCTACGGTATTTGAAGGCTTCCCCTGGGAAGGGATTGCTCTTCCGAAGAAATGGGCACATGAAGATCGAAGGCTACTGTGATTCTGATTGGGCAAGCTGCATAGATGACAGGAGATCCACGTCAGGCTATTGCATATTTGTAGGAGGAAACTTGGTCTCTGGAGGAGCAAAAAGCAATCAGTGGTGGCACGATCGACGGCGGAAGCAGAATACAGAGCTATGGCGTCGGGAGTGGCTGAACTTTTGTGGCTGAAGAGGATGCTGACGGAGCTGAGTCTAGATCAAGGGGACAAGATGAAGTTGTTGTGTGACAGCCAGGCAGCGATCAGTATTGCTAATAATCCAGTTCAACATGAGAGAACTAAGCACATTGAAATTGACAAGTTCTTCATAAAGGAGAAACTAGACAGTGGGCTACTGGAGCTTAGTTATGTTGCAAGCAATGATCAGGCTGCGGATTGTTTGACAAAGGGGATGAGCTCGAAGGACATGAGTAGGAACTTGGACAAGCTGGGTTTAATAGATATATTTCACCCACCTTGAGGAGGAGTGTTGGTGTGCATTTAGTAAATTAGGTGTATTGGTGTGTAGATAGTAAAGTGGGAGTGCTATTGTATAGAGGGGGTATAAATAGATGTATGTGATATTGAGATGATATTGAAAAACCCTATTTCTCAACTGATCCAATCATTTTCTTTAATCTAAATTTTATGCAGAATATTAACAAAATACCCAATACAAGCTTTACCGTGATAGTCTGATAGATCTGCAAAGATAATCAAAGGAATCCGTGTTACGGACCCACACGATACGGACTCCTGCTGGGCATCACCTACCACCGTCGCCGTTGGACGATGGGCGCGGCCTAAGGCGCCGTCTCTTTACTGTTGCATTTTATTTCAATGTCGCATTTTTACTTCGTGTGTCGCATTTTATTTCCAATGTTGCATTTCACTTTAATGTCACACTTGTATTTGGTCCTTCCTACTTAGGAAGGAATGAGGGGAAATGAAACATTAAGCAATTAATATAAAAAATCCTCTCTCCTCCTAAGAAGGTTCTCCCACAACCTAAGAATCCTAACTGTGCATCTCTCGTACGCAGCATGCCGGCCTCCCCGTCGCTCCTCCTTCGCCGGATTCCTCCTCCTTCGCCGGATTCCTCCTCCGAGCTTCTACCATTGGTTCCCGCATATCTAAGAAGGGAAACTCCAATCTCCTCCTTGATTTCCACCTCTCACGACAAAGAACGAGGTCTTAATCCGGGGCTCCTATCAATCTGCTTATGAGGAATCTGAAGAATGCTAGATAACTGAGACGGGGTGGCTTCGTCCCCCTATTTTTTTCTTTACTAGCCTTTCTCTTACAATCTTTATCAGAGTGATCTTGTTTATGGCAATGCTTGCAGTAAGTTCAAAAAAATTCAAAGGAAACCTGAACTCCTTAACCACTATTTTTCCCCAACAAGCCCCGATATGAAAAGAGCTTCGGAAATCTTATGATACATGTTAGGTTCAACATATACACTAGCCTTATCCACCCTAAGACAGTTCGATGTGCAACGAAGCAATCTCTATTCCCAACGGTGGAAATTAAATCAGAATATAATCAACGTTCCACTAGGGCGCAATGGTGACAAAGGATCCATATAGCCGACCCCACTATGGTGGGATAAAGGCTTGAGTGTTGTTATATAATCAACGTTCTGATGTTGCAAAGGGTTATAATATCCATGAAGTTGAATAACGTTCCAGGATCAGGATGCTGCCAACTGTCGTATAATCTAGACAACTCAATTTTAAGCTTAGCTTAGACGAAAGAAACATGTAATAATAATTAGTTGTTTGCTTCTAAACGGTAATTTTTTTGTATTATAAATAAGACAAGCAGATGTAATAAGGATTTTATGAAATGAATGAAGTTTATTCTTTTCTTTTAATTCTTCTCCAGACACTCCTTGGCCATTTTTCCTATTTTTCTTCATTCTCTCTCCTTTGTTTCTCTCTATCCAGTCCCGACTTTCCTCCTACAAGCCATTCGTCTCATTAGTTCTAGGTAATGTGCCTTGATCGCAACAAGTGGTGCTCTCTTCGCCGATCTCACCCTTCTGCAATGATCGACGACATCTTAGCCGTGATTGATGCCAGCCAAAAACACATGGATGATCATTTTCAGCGCGTTCTTGATGACATGTGACGACGATCCAATCAACTCCAACAATCTTTCTTGATCGAGTTAAGTTTCAATCCGATTCAGATGATTTTCATGAAATCATTAAAGAAAGCTCCGCTAATTCTTTGCAGGAACCTCCACCGTCAATGTCAGCACCTCCAATGAGAAAACTTGAACAATAGCAGATTTGAATCAATGAAGCAATTACAAGGGCTGATATGACTGGTCCATTTTTGCCATCCGCCACCGACAAGATCAAGAACGACTTCAAAAATGTTCCCAAAGAGCACAATGTCAACGTTGACAAACTTTCCACCGTTCTTGACGTTCCCCTTCATTCTTTCATCGTTCTTGAACCAGATACGGTGTATCATTCAACTGGTGTTCTCATGGCCCTCACATGCACCGTTTTCTTGGAAGCCAACAAAAGCTTGGCAATGGCAGATTCTAAAATGATGTTTGTCTTTGATCCCGGTGGTGTTCTTGCAACCCCGCACAATTCAAGAATCCGAAATAGATACATCCAGCATTCTGAGACCACATGAAGACCAAAAAATGGTTTAAATGACGAAGACGTCATTTTAAAAGGCAAGGACAATGTAACAGGTCTATACCTATAATGGATCTATACCGGCTTGGTTTAATAATAGGCTCTCTTAAACAGTAACAAAGGCTTAATTAGTCTTTGTATTGGAGTACTCAATGCCTATATAAAGGCACAATGGTTGTAATAGAGGA
Source organism: Dactylorhiza incarnata (assembly GCA_033032865.1). Taxonomy (NCBI): domain Eukaryota; kingdom Viridiplantae; phylum Streptophyta; class Magnoliopsida; order Asparagales; family Orchidaceae; genus Dactylorhiza; species Dactylorhiza incarnata. The sequence goes on from JAWHQI010000085.1 coordinate 5,864,490, forward strand.
TTATGAATGGAATGGAATTAGTAGTGTCTTAGTTCTATTCTCTCCCTCTCCTTCATCTTCTTCAAAATTCTTCCTCTTATGTCCTCTCTTCCAATGCCCCCCCCCCCCCCCCCCCCCCCCCCCCCCTCTTGAGTCATTCTTCTCCATTAGTCTCATTACTTTAGAATTCTGTTGTAAGTTGGGCCAAGCCACTCTGCACGAGTACGGTAAGCCCACACATGCACCACTCATGTGCTAAGAGCCAAACAGGCGACCCAACAGCCGGACTGCAGTCCGTACACCTCAACCTTTTCTCCTCCCCAATATAGGGAGGTAGGTTGTTGAGGTCAAGGCTTGAACCGCCGACCTCCTTTATAAGAGGGGACTTATAGCTCAGTTGGGTGTAAAAGGTGTAAGAGGTGGATTTTACTAAGCAAACAACATTAATTATGAAAATAACTACTTGATGCAAATGACAAACAATATAGATGTTTGTTGCTTTGGAGAACTTTATTTATGATCACTTATTTTGTCATATTTAAGCTCTAAACTCAAACGTAGTATTCTTTTGTGAGGTATTCTTCTCTATAATTCCTTACTGTGTGTTTTCTTATTATTGCAGATGATCATATCTATGGCGACGTTGTTTTAAAATCATTACTTTTACCCTTTTAATAGTTTAGGGTGCTTCATATTGTAGTCTTCTTACGCACAAAAAGTTGCTAAATCAAATGTATCTTCTATTTTTAATGTATTTCAAATTCTAATGTTATTAGAAAATTTTAGGGTGCAAATATAATATTGGGCTACAAACATAATTCACGGACTGCGAATATCAATGGACTGTGAATAACCAATTTCGGACTGTGAATATCAACTCTCTTAAATTAACATGTATGTAAGTAGAGCCAGTGAAAAATAGGCAAAAGAATTACCCTGTGAAGTGTTGTAGACAAGCTTGCCCCCGGATGAACTATTATATTAGTTAAATAATTTAGGACATTCCTTCAGACGCCGCCTTTGGGTTGAGATTCAAGACATAAATTAACAGTGTCGAGTGCTTGAAAGTTGGAATTGGGTCTAAGAAGAACCGTTACATACTTATTCTTTGAAAGCACGTGGTCCTATGTTGTAAAATCCGATACAAACGCAGACACAACTATAAAATCCGCAGACAAAACAAGAACACAAAACATGTCAAATCTGCGCTCGGCAAAACTCGCCGGCGCATAATCACAAATATATATTAAATTAAACAATATATAAATGCAATTACAAGAAAATAACAGGAGAAGAAAAGACCGTCTGGTGAAACACCGCAGATGCGACGAACGCGCATGATCCGCGGAAAAGTAGAAGATCTGGACTGCAATCCGCTTAGCGGACGCACACGGTTCACCGGAACCTTCAACGTCAAAGTCCGACGTTCAACCACACCACCATCGGAGACCAAACGCCGTTAAGGTTAACTGCACTCACGCACGTCTCCAAAGTCTACGACGATCTCCACCATGCCCGACGACAACTCCCTCTTCAATGTCGGCGGCTCACCTCCAAGACCGACGACACCACTCTCTCCAACGGCAAAACACCAAGGCCGGCGGCCTCCCTGTCGCACTAGAGAGAGAGAGAGAGAGAGAGAGAGAGAGAGAGAGAAAGAAAGAAGGAACGGGAGAGAGAGAGTAAGATGGATGGCGGGTCTTCTTTCTCCCAGGCGGCACTACACCCAAGGCATGCGGCTACATCACTTTTTCTCACGGTGGTGAGGTTTTTTATATATCTAAAAACCTAAAAAACTTATATATATAATGTTGAGGTATGTCCGCACGTAACACCGACACGATAAGGACCTGCAGGTAGCGTGTGCACCTAGGGCCTTGCCCTACTGCTGGGAGCACTATTAATACCCCATTCCATACTTTGATGGGTGAGATAGAATGCTTTGAGCATCCAACTCTAACACTCTCAAAGCATCGTTAGGGTTAGATCTCCTCAAGGTTTGTCGCGTCGCCCGATCCGCTCCATCCTCGCGTGCGGCTGCTGCGACATCGAAGGATCCCGCTCGTCGCCTGGAGATTCCGCGCGTGCGCTGCTCCGGTTTTCGTTCGTCGCCTGGAGCTCCCAAGTGCAGCGCCCCTCCCGGTCGCTCTTAGTGCCGTCGCCGTTCCTGTGTGATATCGCGCCGCTCGACATCGCAGCTAGGGCATCGATCTCGTCCAAGCTTCCGATCCCGCCTGGAGTGGTTTTCGACTTCGCCGATCTTGTTCTTCGCTGATCTTGTTTTTCGTCGATCCCGGTGGAGTCGCCGCTCTCGTTCTTCAGTTCCGGCGATTTCGAAGTCTTGCTTCTCCAGATCCGACGACATCGCCAGATCAAGCTTCGTTCTCCCTGTTCCTGTGCGACATCGCAACCCCTCTTCTCGTCGGCTGCAGTGCTTCCTCGCCCAGTTCTGGCCCGTTGAAGTCGTCGTCGCCAAGATCCGGCCTATTGTTGTGCTTTCAGTTGGTGGTCTGTTGCTGCGCTTCCAGATCCACCTATTGTTGTGCTTCCAGTTAGTGCATCCAGTGGTGGACCTTTTGCTGTGCTTCCAGATCACACCTCAGTCGATCTTGTTGTTGGCCAGCCCTCTATTGCTGGAGTTATTGGATTGGATCTCTTGTTTGTCGATCAAGTCGCCGGAGACCTAGTTGCTGCACTTGGATTGGATTGGATCCGAAGACCTCGTGGTGTTTCCTTCTCCGATCAGGTGACCTCGTTCCGCATTTTACTACTTTTCAGAAAATGTCGAAGTATCAGTCTACCGACATCCGGAAGCTTCAGTCTTTCGACGTCACCGAGTTTCTCGGGTGGAAGATGCACGTGCAATTCGGCATGAAGGAGCGTGGAATCTTCTACACAGTGCTCAGTGATTACGAGACGACCGAAGAGGACGTGTCGGAGTCTCAGTGGGTGAAAGAAGAGGACTTCTGCAGGGATTATCTCCTCAATTCCCTGAATACCCGTCTAGCCATTGCGTATAGCAACATCAAGACCGCAAAGGGCATATGGGATCAGCTTCAAGCTCATTTCACCAAGGAGGAAGAGGTGTCGAAGTCGCTCCTCGCGGAGTCCTTCTTCAATTTCAAAATTGATCCGACTTCGCCCATCACTTCTCAGTTGGTGGATCTTGAGAATCTGCGCATCAAGTTGGCGAATGCTGAGTCTCATATCTCGGACAAGCTGTTCATTGGGTTTATACTGAGTAAGCTTCCACCTGAATGGATTCTCTTCAAAACTGAGCTGCATAGGCGAAAGGAAGGGATCTCCATTGATGAGTTCAAGTGCTTCATTCATATTGAGGATCAAAACTTTGCTCAGAGACGTGCAGAACAGGTTAGTCATCCCTCCAAGGTGGCTCATTTAGCTTTGCACTCTGGTAAATTTAAAAAGAAAATTCAGCCCCAAAAGGGTGCGTCCTCTTCCCAGTTGCCGGCCAACAAGCCTTCTTCCCGCAAGAAGAAGGGCAAGTGCCACAATTGTGGGAAGTGGGGCCACTGGGCAGCTGAATGTAGATCCAAGAAGAAGCCTCAGGAAGTCTTACCTCAGAGTCAGACTAACATGCTGGTGAATAGCTCTGGTCCTCAGTCATTTGTAGGGATGATGAGGCACCGTGCTGGCAGTTCTTCATCTGACTGGTGGCTAGACAGTGGAGCGACATGTCATGCTACTAATGACAAAGCTCAGCTCACTGAAGTCACAGTTGTTAAAGACTCAGTTGAAAATTGCAATGGTGGGACTACTGCTGTTACGCATGCTGGCACCGCTTCTTTGGAGTTATCTTCAGGTAAAACTCTCACTCTTTTACATGTTAGAGTAGTTCCGTTTCTAACCAAAAATTTGATTTCGATGAGCTTGCTTGATAAGTCCGGTATGTCTTTTACGACTCAAAACGGTAGAATGACGTTATCCGTCAATTCACATTATTTTGGGTGCGCGTATCTTATAGATGGCTTGTATCGACTTAGCCTTAACAATGATCACATCAACCAAATCAGCACTAATTTGATTGATCCAAAGTTATTACACAATAGACTTGGACACGTAAACTATAGGAAGATGTGCGATCTAGCTAAGAGTCATAACATCCCTCTTGATACCTCCATTCGATTTAATAGGTGCGAGGTGTGTGCACAAACAAAGATCACTAGAAAACCCTTTAAGTCGGTTTCTAGGAGCACTCAACTTCTTGAGCTCATACATTCTGACCTCTGCGACTTTCGGAGTCAACCTTCCAGAGGGGGAAAGAAGTATTTGCTTACGTTCATAGACGACTCTTCCAGGTTTTGTCATGTGTACCTACTGAGATCGAAGGATGAGACTTTCGAGACCTTCAAGGTTTTCAAAACTCGTGTAGAGAATCAACTTGGTTTGAAGATAAAGCGAGTTAGAAGTGATAGAGGTGGCGAATACACTGTAATTGGTTTTAAGGAATTTTGTGCCGCTGAGGGCATAATACTTGAGACCACCGCCCCCTATTCACCCCAATCGAATGGTGTAGCCGAGCGTAAAAATAGAACTTTAACTGAAATGCTGAATTCTATGCTTTTAACCGCTGGCCTGCCTTCCTCCTTCTGGGGCGAAGCAGCTCTGACTGCTAATCACCTTCTGAATAGGTTGCCGCACTCTAAGCTGTCGTCGACACCTTATGAGCTTTGGCATCAGCGTCCTTGTAGATACGACATTCTGAAGACTTGGGGCTGTATCGCTTATGTAAGGGTACAAGACCTTAAGAGATCCAAGGTGGGACCAAAAACCACAACCTGTGTTTACCTAGGGTGTGCTGAAGATAGTGCAGCTGATAGGTTTTTTGATCTATCCTCTCACTCGGTGATAGAATCTCGTGATGCTACGTTCTTTGAAAATAAATTTGTCAAGGATCTAGGCACTAACCTATTTGGGTCTACAGATCTGATTTCAGAATCTCCTGTGGAATCCGAAGCAGGCCCCTCACACACCGCTCCCCAACCGTTGGAGGATGTTCCTCATCCGCTCAGAACGTCTACAAGAGAGCGTTTTCCTAAGGATTTTGGTGAAAACTTTGTCACCTATCACTTAGAGGATGATCCATTCTCCTACCAGGAGGCAATGCGATCTAGAGATTCGTTTATGTGGGCAGAAGCCATTGACGATGAAATGGACTCGTTGCTACAGAACAATACCTGGCGTCTAGTTGACTTGCCCAAAGGCGCAAAAGTCATTGGATGTAAGTGGATACTCAAGAAGAAATTAAATAGTGATGGGTCAGTAGCTCGCTATAAGGCACGTTTGGTTGCTAAAGGCTTTAAGCAACAGGGGGGAGTGGACTACTTCGACGTCTATTCACCTGTGTGCCACCTATCGACTATTAGGATTCTTCTAGCTTTAGCCTCTATCGAGAACTTCATAGTTCATCAAATGGACGTAAAGACAGCCTTCTTGAATGGAGAGCTGAACGAAGAAATCTACATGACTCAACCTGAGGGTTATGTTGTTGAAGATTCTCAGCATAAGGTGTGCAAACTAAATAAATCAATCTATGGGCTTAAACAAGCGCCTAAGATGTGACACCTCAAGTTTGATCAAGTGGTAAAGAGCCATGGATTCCAGTCCAGTCTCTCCGATAAATGCCTTTATCATCGATCAATGTTGGATAAAACAGTCATCATCTGTCTCTACGTTGATGATATGTTAATACCAGGGTCAGATCTTTCGACAGTGAGTGATGTCAAATCCACTCTTGCGGAAGCATTCGACATGAAGGACCTCGGTCCAGTTGATACTCTTCTAGGTCTTAAAGTCTGTATCGACGAGCGTGGAGTCACACTCAGTCAGGCTCACTATGTGGAGCAGTTACTGACAACCTGGGGATATGCTGATTGCAAATCAGTTGAGACACCAGTTGATCACACTATCAAGTTGAGTCCGAATGAAGGGACCACCGTTGGTCAGGTGAATTATGCTAAGATCATTGGTAGCCTCATGTATGCATCATGCTGCACAAGGCCAGACATTGCTTACACCGTAAGTATGCTGAGTCGTTTCACGAGTAATCCAGGAAAGGAGCACTGGGATGCCCTAGATAGGCTGATGAGATACATCAAAGGATCTAAGGATCTAGCTCTGTGCTACACTGGATATCCGCCTACCGTTGAAGGTTATTCAGATGCCTCGTGGTGTTCTGAAATTGGCAATAGTAAGTCTACGAGTGGATACATATTCACATTGGGTGGAGCTGCTATAACATGGAAATCAAAAAGGCAGACTTGTATAGCCTTGTCGTCTATGGAGTCTGAACTATTTGCCTTGGCTTCAGCTGGTGAAGAGGCAGATTGGATTCGGAATTTGATTCTTGATATTCCGCTATCTAAGTTACGAGTCAATTCGTTGAGCTTGTATTGCGATAATCAAGCTGCTGTTCAGATCGTTCAAAATGCTCTCTATAATTCGAAACGGATACATATACGACTGAGACATGCTCTGCTGAATGATCTTAAGGAGCAAGGCGTTATCACCTTGGTCGATGTGCGATCGAAGGATAACTTAGCCGATCCTCTGACAAAAGGAATGCCCAAAGTCAGGCTTATCAAAACCGTGGGGGAAATGGGACTAAAGGCGATTTAGATCAGCCTTAGATTTTCGTTTTGATCAAATCTGATTTCCTTTGTCCAAAGTAAGCTTTGTTGTGTTTCATTGATGTTCTACGTTGCTGATTGTGGATCTGGTAAGTTTGCGTTCATTCCAAATTTGATGAATGCGATCTCGCTAGATTCCTTCTTCTTGTGTTGAGATGGTATCATTCCAAACTTGATGGTATTCATTTTGACATAAGGGGACAGTGACAATGACATTCCAAATTGGTACACAGATTTAGCTACGTGAGCCTACTATAAGAAGTTCATATGTCGTTTCGTTTCTTGAAACCGACAATGATTTCTCGATTAGAACACGCTATTCTCGATAGTTCGAGCACTCCACACACTCAGAACTCTGGTCTTTCTACGTTCTTTGTCGAACTAGATATATGTAAATTCAATTGTATGGATTCATTCTAATATGAAATTCATTTTCTGGATTTACAGGCACCGAAGGAGTAGGAGGAGTACCTGCTGATTGGGACATGGATGAGGATGACCTGTTGGACGTCTAGTACCGATGCCTTCTCTGCGTCCATCTTATCTTTTTCTATTTCATAACTAGTAGTTCTTTTGGCTGGTGACTTGTTTGCACCACTGTTCTCATTTCCTATATGCATATGTTTATGTTTTTGGACACTATGTTTTTTGGTAGATTGCTAGACTAGAGCTCGTACGAGACTCTGTGTTGGATCCTACTTGCTTTATTAGCTTCTGTGATGGTGATTTCATTTTGGTTGATTTACCTTGCATAGAACTATTGTGTAGCCTGTCCATTACTGTTTTATTCATATGCTTTGACACGTTTTGTGGATGATTCCTGTTGCTTGGACATTACACTTTTTACCTCTTTATTGTAGTCGTGTTGGTGACGGACATAGGAGGAGATTGTTGAGGTATGTCCGCACGTAACACCGACACGATAAGGACCTGCAGGTAGCGTGTGCACCTAGGGCCTTGCCCTACTGCTGGGAGCACTATTAATACCCCATTCCATACTTTGATGGGTGAGATAGAATGCTTTGAGCATCCAACTCTAACATATAATCCATATGTATATATTTATATATCTTTCCATATATATATATATCCATAAATAGTGGATCCAAATCACAGGATCCGAACCAAATAATATAACAATCCACCACCTTGGTTCGGGATCCGGAGCCATCACCTGCACGAAGCACTCTCTGCACAAGGCACTGACTGCGCGAAGCAAAAACTGCACTAGACAACACTGCACAAAGCGCCACCTTAAAGACCTGAGGCGTCAGCCGACCTGCTCCAGTCGACTCATCCCTGCTCTGGCTCAACCCCTGAATATTGACGCAACCGGATCGCTGAATCTGATTCTCCTAGTCAGACTACCAGAAGGGTGATCCCCTGCACCACCTCGACCATCCACTCTGTCGGCCGCAGAAATCATGGGCACACCACCTCGCATCGTGGTCCCCATCAGCCGGTACAGACTACCGCGCTGCATAGCTCGCATGAGTACGGTGCGCCCTCGCGTCACTGTAAGAACTCCACCTCTCGCCGCAAAACTGCATCCTCTGGAGTCCAATCTGCCCAACGATATCAACTTCCTGCGCAGCTTGGGTACCAGGTGTACCCGCTCAAGCCTACGCACTGCTCCGTCATGCATCCGGATGTCTACCGTCCCTGTCCCCGTGACCTCGCATGCTGAGCCGTCACCCAAAAAGACTGACCCAGTCGTCACCTCCAGTGAACTGAACATCCCTGCATCTGAGCAAATGTGTTGTGAAGCACTAGAATCCAATATCCAGCCATCCGAGTCACATGGACTCTCAGTGATGAGGAAAGACACATTACTATCATCTGCCGTAGCTACCGCCACCTTGCACGCATCCTGGACGTCCCCAAAAATCTGCGCACGCTGCGGACAATGTCTCATGATATGGCCACTCTGCCTGCAATGGTAGCACGTCACTGCCTTCGTCGATGCGGATCTGGACCGTGCACTCCCAGACCCCTTCTCGAACTGCCTCCCTCGTCGTCTTCCTACTGCTAAAGCATGCTCACCCTCAAGAGCGGGGTCCGACAACATCTGACTGGACAGTAACGCAAATGTGATATGCTCCACGTCTACTGTATCCTTCCCATACAGCAGAGTGGTCTGCATGTGCTTATACGACGTCGGGAGCGAAGCAAGAAGCAATAAGGTCTAGTCTTCTTCCTCCACCTTCACACCAACTACATGCAGTTGGCTAAGAAGTCCATTGAACACGTTGAAGTGTTCATGCAGATTACCACCCTCCTGCATCTTCAGGTCGTACAGTCGTCGCTTCAGCAAAAGCCTCGTGGTTAACGACTTGCTCATGTAGAGTCCCTCAAGCTTCTCCCACAATGTGACAACAGACTCTTCAATACGGATGTTAAACAACAACTTATCGTCGACGCACATCCTAATAGCGCTGGTGGCGCGCTCATCCATCTCAGTCCACTCAGAATCCTTTACCGGAGCAGGCAAAGAATCACGCCCCCGCAGCACTTGGACAACCAGCATATCTTTGACCCGAATCTGCCATAGGCGAAAGTTCCTGCTACCGTCAAATTTCTCCACAGAATACCTAGCCAAAATAGAGTTCTTCGTTGTCATAGATGCCTGCAGTACCTCTAGGTAATCTGATTAATTCACGGATCAGATCTGGGAAGATAGGGAGCAGACCGATATCGTCACCTACCGTTGACCAAAACCTAAAACCGGAGCGTCCAATCAGTAACCTACTCGAAACCAAGCTCTGATACCACTTGTTGTAAAATCCGGTACAAACGCAGGCACATCTATAAAATCCGCAGACAAAACAAGAACACAAAACAGGCCAAATCTGCGCCCGACAAAACCCGTCGGCGCTCAATCACAAATATATATTATATTTAATAATATATAAGTGCAATTACAAGAAAATAATAGGAAAAGAAAAGACCGTTCGGTGAAACACCGCAGATGCGCCGGACGCGCACGATCCGCGGAAAAGTAGAAGATCTGGACTGCAATCCGCCTAGCGGACGCACAAGGTTCACCGGAACATTCAACGTCGAAGTCCGATGTTCAACCACACCACCACCGGAGACCAACGCCACCACCGGAGACCAAACTCCGTTAAGGCTAACTGCACTCACACACGTCTCCAAAGTCTATGGCGATCTCCATCAAGCCTGACAACAACTCCCTCTTCAACGCCGACTGTACAACCCTCATATTTTCCGAGTCGGTGTGATCCGACCCGGATGAGGCCGAGACAGTGAAGGTGGCCGAAACGAGCAAAACGACCGCGCGGAAACGGTCGAAACCGATCAAGGCAAAAAGAGGCAGCGGGAGAAGCGGGGGGAGCATCCGCTCCCCCGACTCCCTTCGGGCGAGTGGGAGGAACCCTCCCACTCGCCCAACACTCTTTGGGCGAGTGGGAGGAGCCTCCCACTCGCCAACCACCTTTGGGCGAGTGGGAGGGGCCCTCCCACTCGCCGGCCCTTTGTGGGGGGAGTGGGAGTAGCTCTCCCACTCACCCGGGTGAGTGGGAGGGGCCCTCCCACTCGCCGGGCGAGTGGGAGAGGCAGTCCCACTCGCCGGCCCCCCTTGGGGGCGAGTGGGAGAGGCTCTCCCACTCGCCGCCCCCTTTGGGCGAGTGGGAGGGACCCTCCCACTCGCCCGACATCCTTGGGGAGGAAGGTAGGACCTCCCGTGAGGGGGGAGTGGGCGCCTCGAGCCCCACTCGCCCCCCCCCCCCCCCTGCGTTGATCATTCAGGGTCATGATCGAGCTGCGGATAGAGAAATTTCGACTATCCGCAGCCCAATTTTGGGAAATCTATAAATAGACCCCCATGGGCACCTTGGGAAGGGTTGGTCACTACCCCGCCCCCCCTGCGTGTGTCTTGTGAGCGAGCACCCCCCCTTGTCATCCTTCAGCTGACAGTGAGGTGGTTCTTAGTGCCCTCCAAGGTGCCCAGACTCAGCATTGGCTTGGGAGGGGAAGTTCCGAGTGGGCTTCCGGGTGTGCGGTGGGACCTCCACACTGAAGCTTAAGGGGTCTGTATCTAGACTCCGGTTGTCATCAAGGTCAAGTCTCCTAGTTCCTAGTAACCGGTCAAGGGTCTAGGCTTAGGTCAAGTAAGGGTTAGTCGCAACCCCCTTTCAAACGCTGAAACCGGGTTACTGGTTTCAACATTCTGGTGCGGTGAGCGTGGAAGCGACTAGTTCGGAAAACCCTGAGCCAAGTCTCATGGCTGGAAGCGACGAGTTGGGAGACCCGCCTCCGCCTTGCGAGTATGTGAAGAAGAGCGACTTCGACGAATTCAGCAAGAGGATCCTGGAGTTCATGCAGGCCGCACCCTCCGCTCGCGGGGAGTGCTCAACACCACCTGCACCTAGGTTCCCCTCACTGCCCCTGATGGAAGTACGAAGAAGTAGTCAGCAAGGGAAGGAGCCAACCTCGGAGGAGGGTTTGAGCCTCCAGGTGCGAATGCTCTTCAACAGCTCGCCCCGGACCAGCTGCCCCGGCGGGGAGGTGATGGGAATGCCTCCCCCCAACCAAGAAGAATGGAGAAGCCCTTTCTGTGAGCTGGTCATGTCAGCCCCCGTTCCGGATGGGTTTCGCGACCCTACCATGTCCTACTACAAGGGGGATAGCGATCCTCTCCAGCATCTTCAGTGGTTCGAGGACATGTCCTCGATCAGGCAGATGTCGGATGCGTTCAAGTGTAGGCTCTTCGTCGTCACATTCCAGAGAAAGGCGAGAGATTGGTTCCACCAGCTCTCGGTAGGGACCATCTACCGTTTCGAAGATTTGCGGCGAAGTTTCTTGCTAAGGTTCTCTACCTCGAAGAAGAGGAGGAAGGGGGTAGAGGCCCTGTTTGCAATCAGGCAGAACCCAGGGGAGACGTTGGCCGACTACATGGATAGGTTCCAGGGGGAGGTCCTCCTCGTTGTCGAGGTGCCTGGGCACACCCTGCAGTAGCCTTCACCCTCGGGCTGCAGCAGGGGCTGTTCGGGATGAGTCTGACTCGGGACCCTCCCTTGTCTTTCGAAGAGCTGATGAAGCGCGCTGATCGGGAGATCGAGTGTGAGGCTACCAATCAGGAGTTCGTGGCTAGGTTAGCCGAGGTAGCGGAGGAGGAGAGGAGAGAGCGTGGAGGAAGAAAGAAGGAGGAAGTGAGGAGTCAGGGACAACAGGACCCCCCGTTGGGCAGGAGCAAGGCTGGAGGTCGCAACCGACAGCCGCCCGACCAGCTTGGAGGTCACAGGTTGGTCCCCCTCAGGGCCAAGGAAGGGGCCACTTCCAGGGAGGAGGAGGTTATCAGGGGAGGCACAGGCGGTTCCACCCGGCAGGGTGGCAACAGATCCCGGGGCCGCTGCAAGTCCAGCCCCTGCAAGCCATGGCCATCGACCGGAAGAGAGGAGGGAAGAAGAGGGAGCGTTGGGAGAAGCGGGGAGGCGAGCTGGCCCAGCAGGAAGGTCACGCGACCGCGGCTTGCCCAGAATTCCTCGAGATGAGAGAAGGAGGATGAGCCCCAGCAGGGGGGAAGCAGTTGTGCCTGGAAGGACCGCGGGCAGGGGAGAAGGGGAAGAACAAGGAGGAGGACGATCCATGTGAAGAGAGGGTCGATGTAGGGGCCCTGGGAGGGATCGGGGTCATCCACGAGGGAGCGGGCAAAGAGGCCACCCGGAAGGGGAGCCTCCACGCCATATACCGTCGGAGCATCGCTTCGACCTCCCGATCCCCACCTTCGAGCGAGAAGATCACCTTCTCAACCCAAGACCTGCCGGCCCATGAGGACCCCTTCTGCGACGCGCTGGTCATCAAGGCGGCGATCGAGAACTTCACCGTCTCCCGGATCCTAGTCGACAACGGGAGCTCGGTGAACGTGGCCTTCAAGAAGGCCTTTGAAGGGATGAAGGTTGAAGCAAGGAGAGTGCTGGCGTCGGACGGGCCGCTTTTCGGATTCTCCGGGGAGAGGAAGGAGGTGGAGGGAGGAGTCGAACTCCTCGTCACCCTGGGGGGAACTTCAAAGAACTGTCGGTTCGTCATCGTGGATGCGCCGAACAGTTACAACGCCATCTTCGGGCGTCCCCTCATCAGCGCGTACAAGTGCGTGCCGTCCTACTACCATCAGTGCCTAAAATACAACTCCGGAGAGGTCCAGGTGAGAGTCAGGGGAGATCACCGGGAGGCGCGTCAGTGTTATGTTACGGCGGTCAACACGATCGGATGGATGCGAGAAGCTGAAGAAGTGGAGGAAGCGATGGCGGAGATGGCCAAGGAGCATGCGACCGAGTGAGCCCGGGATGGGCGAGATGTAATGAGGTGCCCGGGGAGGGGCGAGGTGTAACAAAGTTCCCAGATAGGGGCGAGGTGTAACGAGATGCCCAGAGGGGCGTAGCGTAGGTAAGTTGTAATAGATAAAGCTATGAATGGGAAATGGGTTCTGAAAAAAAATATCCAGGTTCAAGATCCCTGGTTGGAGACCCTCCGCCGGGCTAAGTCATGCCGGTAGATGGGGGGCTCGTCGGGTCGACTCGCTGCTCGGTAATTGGGTTGGGAAGGCGTTGAGTTCCTCTGCCTCCAGGTGAAGGTAAACACCTAGGACGCGGATGGGTACTTCCGCCTCCAATCGGTAAGGGGATTGGGAAGGCGTTGAGTTCCTCTGCCTCCAGGTGAGGTAAACACCTAGGACGTGGATGAGTACTTCCACCTCCAGTCAGATTGGGAAGGCGTTGAGTTCCTCTGCCTCCAGGTGAAGGTAAACACCTAGGACGCGGATGGGTACTTCCGCCTCCAATCGGTAAGGGGACTGGGAAGGCGTTGAGTTCCTCTGCCTCCAGGTGAGGTAAACACCTAGGACGTGGATGAGTACTTCCACCTCCAGTCAGATTGGGAAGACGTTGAGTTCCTCTGCCTCCAGGTGAAGGTAAACACCTAGGACGCGGATGGGTACTTCCGCCTCCAATCGGTAAGGGGACTGGGAAGACGTTGAGTTCCTCTGCCTCCCGGTGAGCTAAGCACCTAGGACGTGGATGAGTACTTCCACCTCCAGTCGGACTGGGAAGGCGTTGAGTTCCTCTGCCTCCAGGTGAGCTAAGCACCTAGGACGCGGATGGGTACTTCCACCTCCAGTCAGGTTGGGAAGGCGTTGAGTTCCCCTGCCTCCAGGTGAAGGTAAGCACCCAGGATGCAGGCGGGTACTTCCGCCTCCAATTGTTAAGATCCCTGACTAAAGAAACCACTCTCCAGGCTCAGTCACGTCGGCAGATGGGAGGCTCATCGGGTCAATTAACCACTCGGTGGTCGGCACAAGTAGGGTATCAAATCCTCAAGCAGTAAAGGGGGAGAGTAAGCAAAGAAATTCATTACAATGATAATTGATTCATTGATAACATATATTGCATGAGTTATTGCTTCACCCTTACTAGTACATGCAGGGTTAAAGGGAAAAGCAAACACAAAAAAGTACATAGCTCCTATGAAGAGCAGGAGAAAAGGAGAAGTCACTGGCCATCATTACGACCAGGGAGAGTAGCCGCCGCTGCTAGGGGGCGAGTCGGATCGCCCAGGTGAAGGAAAGAACTCAGGCAGGATGTCGCTGGCGGAGACCCCCCTCCAATTATCTCGGAGGGCATCCACATCATGAAGACGACTCACCATGGCTCGGGCCGTTGACGCCATGATCTTCCCCCGAGCGCGCTCGACTTCGGCAGGTCGGGGTGGGGTCGGCATCGCCGCCCTCGAAGGTACACTTCCTTCTCCTCCCCTCTCCTTTAGCTGCCTATGGGCTTCAGCAAGCTGAGCCTTCAGGTCATGCACCTCCCGGTCCGACTCCTCGCATCGTCTCCTGAGCGAGTCGGCGGCACCGGGTCCCTACAGGTCAACAAAGCAAATGAATTAAAACCTATGAATAACAAGGAATTGAGAAGAGAAAAGGAAAAATCATCAAGATAGGCACGAACCAAGCCTCCGGCTGATTCCTCCAGGAGTTTCTCAGCGGTGGCCAAGCGAGCCGTGAGGTCGACGACCTTCTCTTCTGCGTCCAGCTTCGACGCGTCTGCCCGCATACACCTGTTCGAGAGACTGAGACCTCGACGGGCGGCCATGTGGGAGAGCTCGGCCGCGCGAAGCTGGGCCTGGGAACTCGCGTACGCAAGGTCGCGCATGGACATCCCCTTGTAGGATGCAGCGTCCTGCCGACCGTAGATGCCGTAGGTAAAGCTATACGCCGCGTCGTCGATGACATCCCCCTCAACCCACGAAGCCGCTGGGAGGTGATGGAGACCCGGTTCATCGTTTCATCCCAATGGATGATGGGCTCGCCAAGAGGGTCCGTGGCCTTCCTCCCCATCTCAAAGTTGGGGTGGTTGGCCAACGCGTTGGGGTCACTCGGTTCCCCCCTCTCCCCAGTTGGCGCCCTGGAGTCCCTTCGGCAGATGAACTTTCCCCGCCGCATCCTCGGTCCCTTCGGGGGGGAGGAGGGCACACCCTCCTCTGGCACCTGTTCCTTGTCCTTCCTTTGCCTCGACCCGGACACCTCCGGAGCCGAGGCAGAGGCAGCTGCAGCCTCCTCGACGAGCCCACGGGCGAAGGAAGAACTTCCCCTCGCAAAGGGGAGGTATCGAGGAAGGGACCGCTCACCTGCACAAGTTAGGATGGAGTAAGCAGCCATAGGTAGAAGTGAACCAAAAAAGAAGCGGGTTAGTGAGGTCCCAGTACCTGTCCCCGACTCCACGTAAGCGAGCCAATTAATATTCCTCCGGAGGTGCTCGACCTCAAAGCTCGCACCCGCAAGGAAGCGGTGCAGCTCAGCAGCCTCCCCGCGTAGCGAGGGGGCTTTGCAGACCTTCTCAGGTCTCTGTGTGGGGGAGAAGGGGATGCCGCCCACCTCGCCCCCACCTCCACTGGTCATAGAGGTCGTGCCCCACCAGCACGACACGATTATGGTTATGATGATCAGTATGATGACTACCTAGATCCACCCAACAGAGCGACCCCGACCGAGGATGATATTACCCGACGCATCTGTATTGACGCACCATCCTTCGACGGTCACCTGGACCTAAAGGCATTTAGCGATTGGCTTATGGACATGGACCATTATCTTGATTGGTACGAGATGAGCGACGAGAGGCGGGTGCGGTTCGCCAATATGAAATTACTAGGGGAGGACAAGATTTACTGGATGAGTCTGGAGAGGTTGGGCCACACACAGATTGACACACCCTTGGCACAGGCCCGTGTGCCTTGAGCGTGTGCCCCAAACACCGAATCTTTTCATCAACAAACGTGTAACAACCGCCATGGAAACGTCAGAATGGCACATGCTGGTGTGCCTCGGGTCGTGTTCCTCGAAACATCGCATCTTCGCCTTATGGATGTGTCCATTGACTTCTGGAACGGTCTCAACCTACCCCTCGAGCATAGGTTCAATATCAAACGTCGCCTTTGGGTTAAGATTCGAGACAAACAATTAACATTGTTGGTGCTTGAAAGTTGGACTACAAACTTGTTCTTTGAAAGGACGTGCTCCTACACCCCGAGTGCATCTTCTTCTTCCTGAATGAGATCTTTATATCATTAAACTGATGATTGCTCCTTGGCATATGATTTACTCTCATTCATAATGTTTTTGTCGACTTGCCCGACCCTCACTGTACGTATCAGCAGGTGGATAGGGTGATTTTGTCTGAAATGCATTCATTCTGAAAAGTTAGGCCAAAATCCGAGTGAGACGCCGCGCTAATTGCATCTTCGAAGACTGATCTTCGAAGACTGATATGTTGTTGTGACGCAGGACGGGTTGTGAAGGGGGTGGTGTCGACACACTAATGCAAACCTACGTGAATGTGGAGAATGAATGCAATCAAACCCAACATAAATGATGCATGCATGTTTTCCATTATTCCGGAAATAAAATAACATCAATTATAATTATATAATTTTAGCAGTTCTACACAATGTGAATATATAATTTTCAAGCGTACGAACAATATCACAGGTTTTCCTCACGCGAAGGATCTTCAACCACAATTTGCATGAATAAGTGTTATAGACATAAAAGAAATTAAACAAAAACACTAGCAATCCCAATACTCAAGCAAACATATAATATCTTCCAATAATTAACATAGAAAAATTAAAATAGCACATTAATTAATACTCACGTAGCAACGGAGATATGTCGGCGATGATAGACGTGGCTCCACTAAACGAGTGCAACGACTGTACTGAAAGGGAAGGGGTGCTGAACAAACCCTGCTCTGGATTGTTGGCTTGTTGTTTGAATCTGAGAAGAGGATTTCCAACACTGTTTTGGTGGCAGGAAATTAGATATGGCTGCTGGAACAGGGTAAGTGTTACGATCTGGTGGGAATGCTAGCTGGCTTGAATAAATGGCGGGAAGACATTTGATTTGTACTTGGGTTTATGAAAGGGTAGAAACGTCTTTTACTTTCATATGTAATACTGCCTATAAATAAGCAGGTAAGGGGGTTGGGGTAAGCAGCTAATTTCTTGATTGTGATTTTAATCTTCTGATCGAAGATTATGGCAGTCTGTTCAGGAATGCGTATTCCTTAGGACTGAAGTTCTTTTCCCTGTTCTATGCAATTGTATCGTTGTTGTGATCTAATTTCTTCTATACTTTCTCTTAATCTGTGAACTGGTGTTTCTCTGTTAGAAGTTTTTTTCTGAATTTGTGGAACATTCGTATCATTGGTATCAGAGGCTCTATCCACCCAATTCTTAAACATGCCGGCATCTTCTAAAGATCTGCACGCAGATTTGGAAGCGCTACGCCAGCAACAGGATGTGTTAGCTCGCTCGATCCAGTCCATGGCAGATCAGCAGGCTAAGTCGTTAGACGAGGTGCTAAGACAGAATAATGCAGCAATGGCCCGATCACTTCTAACCTTGAATGAACAACATAACAAATCGATGGAGGAGTTACGTGTAATGCTTACTTCTTTAAAATCGGATCAACAACTGGAGGTGGGAGGTCCGTCTATTCAAGGTGAGGACAAAGGAGTTGCTCCGATGAGCAATCCGTAGTTCTTGAATAACTTCCGATTGCCTCGTTTGGATTTTCCTCGTTTTTGGGGGGAGGATTTGCGAGAATGGGTTTATAAGGCTGATCAATTTTTTGATATTGAGGGTACTCCCGGAGATCTGAAGGTCAAAACAACATCAATCCATTTAGAAGGAAGGGCATTATATTGGCACCAATCGTTTATGAAAGCAAGAATCTCTAGAGAATGGCCTTCGTGGGAAGACTATTGTCAGGCCTTGAATCTACGTTTTGGATCCTTAATGGGGTCTGATCCGATGGGAGAATTAAAGAACCTGCGGCAGCGGGGATCAGTACAGTCTTATTTGGATGAATTTGACTTACTACTGCACAGAGTGGAAATTCCTGAAGATCACGCAGTCAGTTTTTGCTTAGCTGGTCTGCGAGATGATATTGGATATACCGTCCGCATGTTTCAGCCAAAATCCCTTCTGGAGGTCTTTTCTTTGGCTCGTCTTCAAGAGCACCGGGAGGCTTTGGGGACTAAACGTGTGATTACAACCCCATTTTCAGCAAACATCCGTTCTGAACGTTCTTTAGTGTCCAACGTCTCTACTTCAAAACCGCTGCAGAAAACAGAGGCGGGTGGTTCACAATTAACGAAGACGTCTTCGTCTCACACGGGACGACGATTAACATCAGCTGAAATGGATGAGAAACGCAGTAAGGGAATATGTTTCTGGTGTGATAGTAAATATGTTCCAGGGCACAAATGTTTGGGTCGCAAGCAATCATACTCACTGGAGCTTATGTCGGACGAAGATGAACAAGGGCAAGAGGAGTTTATTTTGAGTGAGGAAGCAATGGAAGATATAGTTTCTCCCCAACTTTCAGCCCATGCGTTATCAGGAATTTCCAATTTTAACACAATGAGAGTGACGGCATCCTATCTGGGTAATCCAATTCAGGTTCTTATTGATTCAGGAAGTACCCATAATTTCCTTGATGTTCAGACAGCAGGCAAACTTGGTTGTTCTTTGTTGCAAATACCTAGTTTTAATGTCTCTATAGCTGATGGGAAAAGTATAACCAGCGCACAGAAGGTGCAGAATTTTAGCTGGAAGATGCAGGGAGTTTGCTTTGTTTCTGATATGTTGGTAATTCCTTTGGGGGGCTGCGATGTGGTGTTGGGTATTCAGTGGTTAATAACATTGGGTGTAGTTCATTGGGATTTCAAAGAACTGAGAATGGAGTTCACCTCTCAAGGGAGGAAGATATCCTTAAGAGGATCAAAAGCTGTGCAAGGGTCTTGGGTTAAACAAAGCAGGATGGACAAACTTCTGTCTCATTCAACACATTTGCAATTGATGGCTTTATGCCAAATACAAGAAATTCATTCTTGTTCAGAACACACTTATTCAGAAATGAAGTTACATGCCACCAATGAAGAATTACAACTACAAGCACTATTAAAAGATTTTGAGGATATTTTTGCAGAACCAAGTGGCCTTCCACCTAGAAGGGGTCATGAACATGGTATTCCTCTTAAGGAAGGGTCAATTGAGGTAAATTTACGTCCTTATCGCTATCCACCTCTGCAGAAAAATGAAATTGAAAGGCTAGTTAGGGAAATGCTGACGGCCAGAATAATTCAACACAGTAATAGCTCATTTGGGTCTCCAGTGGTTTTGGTGAAGAAATCCGATGGAACTTGGCGGCTATGTGTAGATTACAGAAAGTTGAATTCGTATACCATTAAAGACAAGTTTCCTATTCCCATTATCGAAGAACTAATTGATGAATTGCAGGGGGCTACATATTTTTCTAAGTTATATTTGAGAGCAGGGTATCACCAGGTATTGATGAAGCCGGAGGATGTTCACAAAACTGCTTTCCGAACCCATAATGGACACTATGATTTTTTAGAGCCATTTGGGCTCACTAATGCACCTTCTACTTTTCAAAGTTTAATGAATCAACTCTTCAGTGAGCAACTCAGAAAATACATCTTGGTATTTTTTGATGATACATTGGTGTTCAGCCAAACTTGGGAGGACCACCTTGCACACCTAGCCCACACCTTTCAGGTTTTCCGGCAGCATAAACTGTTTGCTAAGGAAAGCAAGTGTTCATTTGGGTTATTGCAGGTCCATTATTTGGGTCATTTAATATCAAAGGAGGGTGTATCTACTGATCCAGGAAAAGTTCAGGCGATGATAAGTTGGCCCGTTCCCACCACTGTTAAAAAACTTGGAGGATTCCTGGGTCTGACGGGATATTACAGAAGGTTCATCAGGAACTATGGAAGTATAGCTAGACCTCTAACGAACCTACTCAAACAGAATGCTTTTAGTTGGACAAAGGAAGCAAATGCAGCATTTGAAGATCTCAAACGGGCGGTAACGGAGCCTCCTGTCTTAGCATTACCAGATTTTTCCAAACCTTTCATTTTGGAAACTGACGCGTCAGATCATGGAGTGGGTGCAGTTCTTATGCAGGAAAACAAGCCCGTGGCATACTTCAGTAAAGCATTAGGACCTAGGAATGCAGCTCTCTCAGTTTACGACAAAGAATTGCTGGCATTGGTCCTGTCTGTGCAACACTGGCGTCACTATTAGCTGGGATCTTCATTCTTAATAAGAACTGATCATCAAAGCTTACGATTTCTGATGGAACAGAAAATTGCTACTCCTTTTCAGCAGAAAAACTTGGCAAAACTATTAGGATATGATTTTCAGATTCAATATAAAAAGGGAGTGGAGAATAAATGTGCTGATGCTCTGTCCAGGAATTGCCCTATGCCTGAAATAAACGTATTAGTCACAGTATCATCCAATTTACTTGAACAGATTAAAAAATCTTGGATTGCTGATGCTCACCTTCAAAAGATTATTGCTGAAAAGCAGCTAAATGAGGCTTCTCAACCAAAATATGAATGGTCAAGGGGCTTGCTGAAGCATAAGGGAAAGTTGGTTGTAGGGAAGGATCAGGAAGTAAAGCAGATGATATTCAAATTATTTCATGATGGGGCTGTGGGGGGGCATTCAGGCGTGACGGCTACCTATCAGAAATTGAAGAGGATGTTTTATTGGAGGAAAATGAAACCTGAGGTTTATGCTTATATTAAAAAATGTGATGTTTGCCAACGATGTAAATCTGATCATCAGAAGCCTATGGGGTTACTTCAGCCCTTGCCTATTCCTGATCGGATCTGGGAAGAGGTTTCCATGGATTTTATTGATGGACTTCCTCCTAGCTTTGGAAAGACCACTATCCTAGTGGTGATTGATAGGTTGAGCAAGCAAGCTCACTTTATAGCCCTTACTCATCCCTACACAGCTGAGAAAGTGGCCAAGGAGTACCTTAATTCTGTAGTTCGTCTTCACGGCCTACCCAAATCTATTGTTAGTGATAGAGATGCTGTTTTTTTGAGTTTGTTTTGGCAGGAGCTTCTTCGAGTGCTTCAAGTTCAAATCAACATGTCAACGGCGTATCATCCACAATCAGACGGACAAACAGAGGTTGTAAACCGGTGTGTGGAGGCTTATCTAAGATGCATGTGCTTTGAAAGACCAAAGGAATGGGTCTCTTGGTTAGCCTTGGCAGAATGGTGGTATAATACTTCATTTCATAGTGCCATCAGAATGACTCCATATTAGGTGGTATATGGACAAGACCCTCCCCTACAATTTCCATACATTGAAGGTTCTGTAGTATGTAATGAGGTGGATAGATCGTTGGTAGCACGTGAAAAGGTTATTTCTATTCTGAAGTTTAACTTGCAACAGGCCCAAAACAGAATGAAAGTATTGGCTGATAGGAAAAGGAGGGAGAGATTTCTGGAGGTGAGTTCATGGGCATTTGTACGGATCCAACCATATAAACAAGTAAGCATGAGGTATCATGGGTTCCATAAGCTTTCTCCTAAATTTTTTGGACCATTTCAAGTTGAGGAAAGGATTGGGACGGTGGCTTATAAATTGAAGCTGCCCAGTCATATCAAAATTCATCATACTTTTCATATATCCCAGCTCAGGGAGTTTAAGGGGGAGGCTCCTGCTGTAACTATACCTTTGCCTGATTCAGTCGCTCCGGATGGTAATGTGTTGATAGAGCCTATGCGGATATTGGATAGAAGAATTATACAAAAGAATGGTCAACCTGCAACACAATTTCTGGTCCAGTGGATCAATGGATCGGAAGCGGAAGCGACGTTGGAAGACTTAGCTTATCTCCGTCGACTTTGTCCTCATCTAGTTCCTTGAGGTTAAGGAATATTTTTTGAAGGAGGGAGAATTGTTATGATCTGGTGGGAATGCTAGCTGGCTTGAATAAATGGCGGGAAGACATTTGATTTGTACTTGGGTTTATGAAAGGGTAGAAACGTCTTTTACTTTCATATGTAATACTGCCTATAAATAAGCAGGTAAGGGGGTTGGGGTAAGCAGCTAATTTCTTGATTGTGATTTTAATCTTCTGATCGAAGATTGTGGCAGTCTGTTCAGGAATGCGTATTCCTTAGGACTGAAGTTCTTTTCCCTGTTCTATGCAATTGTATCGTTGTTGTGATCTAATTTCTTCTATACTTTCTCTTAATATGTGAACTGGTGTTTCTCTGTTAGAAGTTTTTTTCTGAATTTGTGGAACATTCGTATCAGTAAGGAGAAGGGGCAAAGAGCAGATGGGGTTTCTGTGGACGACGGGCAAGAATCTTCAGGCCGAGCGGTTGGGCGAAAGATGGTTGTAGGCTTCACAGTCGCTCGTGATGAGGTGGATGGTTGTAGACTGGGCGAAAGATGTGCAGAGGTGGGCGGTTCAGATCTAAGGAGCAGAACTGGGACTGTTGCAGTTGCGGTTTTGCTTGAGGTTCCACGACAGAGAAATGGGAGATACGGAAGAAGGACATTGTATCGACGAGGGATTTTCGGTCGATCCATGACAGATGGGGGTCTGTGGCTTTAGGACTCGGCTAGAAGCAAGGAGGGAAGGAAGAAGCTTGCGTATGGAGATGTGGGAGGCTGAATCGAACGGGTGGCTGCGGCTCCAGGTGAAGAAGAAGAACGGGGCAGTAGCGATTCTGAAATCGTGCGGCTCAGAAGAAGGAAGTTGCGAGGAAACTGAATACGGATGGTGGGGATTGAGTGAATCGTGGGACAAAATGGGGCTTACTGAAAATGAAGAAAACGGGAAAATAATGTAGAAATAAACCGTGACACCGCACCTAGGGGTCTTGCGGCTTCGCATCACGAATAATTGTTGGATCTGAATTCACTCCCAAATTGAACAATACCTTAAAAATGAGAACATTCACCCTTATTTAAAATGAGAGGGGCGGTTGGACACCCGGTGTGAACTGCTATGATTGTTTGTTACGTCCGGTGTCCTAAAACAATAATTATAAGTCCAAAAAAACATATAAATAGTAAAACGACGCTCCGGACGCGCTCGCGGTCTCCGAAAAATGCATCACATGCAAAATATGCAAAAGCGGGTTCCGCCGAGTGACCCGATCTCCTCCATCGATCGCGATCACGCGGCTGATCCCCATCATGTTGGAGAGGAAACAGACTTATGCTCAGCTCAGGTGGATGCTACTTCATGAAGCATGCATGCTGGAGGGAGAAACTCCAGTGCATGCTTTGGTCGCATTTGCTTCTCCTAATTACCGTTGTCGTCAATAAGAGTTGTCTCAATGTGAGTACTTAATACTGGTAATCTTCATGGAACATGTGTTTGTTGGTACCATGCAAATGAATCATAGATCAGATATAAATCTATATCATAATTTAAAGCCATGTATCACATATATATTCTCAGTGGCTCGTATGAGATTAGTCACACAACGCCTACCCATTAAGGTTGCGTGTTGAATGATTCGTCTCGATGTATGGGTGTTTTTTGTTGAGCAGATTTCAGCGAGACCATGACGAGAGGGACCAAAAAAAAGCGGAACATCCCTGATGACTTGTATGTGATTTGTCTCACTTCACTTACCCGACAATGTCCTTCTTCCACCTCCAACAAGATCTGAGGAAGAAGTCTTGATGCATATATCGACTTACGGGAGGGTGTTGAAAGGATAAGTCTCATCCCATAGGGCTGCCTGCTAAGTGTTGTCTTTTCAATGTATGGGTTGTAGGTATGAGCTTGAGTCAAGCCCATCCTTTGTCATGAATGTTTTGTCCTCTATATAAAAGCTCTTTTGCTCCTCTTCTAAATATATACAAATCAATCTTTTGAGATCAATCCTCTTATGAAACAATGTAGTTCATGTACTGTCCATCTCCTTTCCCTCCCTCTCTTCTCTTCTAAATAGATTTCTCTCTTATTATTGTGTATTCTCCAACATGGTATCAGAGCCAGGTTGGCGTTGGTCGATCTCGTTGTGGGGGCGTGTAGGAGAGCTGATTTCAGCAAGACTACGACGAGTGGGACCAAAAAATGCAGAATATTCCTGGTGGCTTGTATGAGCTCACAAGCGCGCCTCCTCGATTTCAGAACTTTTAGGTATTTTAGAACTCAAGATTACAGACTTAGAGTTTGGTTTTTCATTCGATCTCATTCCTGTGTTCAGCTTCAGCCTTTTAGAATTTCATTCTATTTCAATGGATTTCATGCTATTTTAAAACCCCTCTTAATTTTAAAATAGCATGAGGAAGACAAACTTGCACAGTTGCACCCTCTTAGGTTTAGAATTTTATTCTATTTTAGAACTCCAGTCTCCAGATTTCATTCTATTTTAGAACTGCTGTCTACTGCGATTGGCCATTTCAGTGGATCCTCCATTTGATTTCAGCTTCAGTCATTAATGTTCAGCAATTTTTCAAATTACTGTTGGTTAGCAAAGTTTTTCATTTTCTTATGCAATAGAACTGTTTTCTGGCATGAAGATTATCAAAACATCATTACGCAAACGAATGGGAGATGATTTGATGAATACTTGCCTAGTGACATACATTGAAAATGATGTATTTTCTATCATAGACAACAAAGATATCATGGATTGCTTCCAGAACATGAAGCATCGAAGAGGAGTACTGTAAGCAAGTAAGTAATTTTATTTAGTTATTTTGTTTGTTCAAAGTGTCCAAATTTTGACAATTTTTGGTAAAAAATTATCATGTTATTGAACGCCCACACAGAAAAATCCTTCTGGGTCCGCCACTGGGTGCGTGCAGCTATATTCATGATAAGTGTGCGTATAACACATAAATTGGTTATGGTGTGCGGGTAGCCACATAACCACCCTAACCACCCTAACCACCCATTTAATTACGAAAGTTCCACCCTCAAAAAATATAAATAGAACCTCAATGCTTCTCTTTTTTCCATCTTCTCCTCCTCCATCTCTCCCCTCTGGCCTCTTTTGAGACCCTCTCTCTCTCCGGCCGGGAAAATCCTCCTACAGATTTTCTCTCTCCTCCTTCTTCCTTGCGCGCTCACAAGCGCGCCTCCTCCTTACGCGCTCACAAGCGCGCCTCCTCCTTGCGCGCTCACAAGCGCTGCTCCTCCTTGCGCGCTCACAAGCACGCCTCCTCCTTGCGCGTTCACAACCGCGCGTCCTCCTTGCGCGCTCACAACCGCGCCTCCTCCTTGCGCGCTCACAAGCGCACCTCCTCCTTGCGCGCTCACAAGCGCGCCTCCGTGCCCTCCGCTCAAAGCGTGCCCCCGTGCGCTCCGCTCCAAGCGCGCCCCCGAGTACTCCGCTTCAAGCGTGCCTTCGTGCGCTCCGCTCCAAGCGCACCTTCGTGCGCTCCGCTTCAAGCACACCTCTGTGCGCTCAAGAACAAGCACGCCTCTGTGCGCTCAAGAACAAACGTGACAGCCACCGTCAAGATCAGCACTCCAAACTCCTCTCGCGCAGCAGGAGACAAGCCACAGAGACAAAAACACACAGAGCGCATCGATCCAACCTTCGAGCAGCATTCAAAGCCTCAAAAGCACTTAGAGCGCAGCATTCCACTATGCAACAGACGAAAGACTTAGCTCCGTGAGCGGTGGCCTGTCACCCTCCGAACACCTCTCTCTCTCTCTCTCAACAATTGTAACGAGAGGCGTCCTATCGCCCTCGAGTTCTTCAAAAAAGCTATGTACAACCAACAAATAGTGGAAGTTTTGGTCGGCACAGGCCCGACCGCGTGGTTTTTTACCCTGTTGACGGGGTTTCCACGTTAAAAAAATTATCTTGTCAGCTTTCCCTTTTCTGTGACTGTGTGCACGCTCGAACGCTCCTGGGCTAAGACGGTTCAATTTAGTCTGATCTACCGGAGCCTTGAGTGGACCGCAACAGTTTGGCGCCGTCTGTGGGAACGGAGTTCCCCCAAAGCTTGAAGAAGATTCTGAAGATAGTACCCACTGCACAACGGTACTCGTGACTAGAGATCATGGTAGGAAAAGCCGTCCGCACAAGTGAAGGATCAATCCCCGAGGGGGGGGGGCAGGCTGATCTAGCTCCCCTCCACTCGCTTATCAGCAAACCCGAAGGAGAACTCACTAGTACGAGTGTCCAAGACCGCGGGGCCCATCCTAACGGAGGACCTGAAGCTCAGTATCACCGGGACTGCCCTGAAGCAGCATACCGTGAGCCCGTAGACGTAAGGCTCACGCGTGAAGAGGTTCGTGAAATAATTTTCGAAGAGCACGAACGAGCAAGGCAGTGTGCCGCTTTGGCCCCTCGCCCTCTCCATCGTCGCTCACCGTTCGCACCAGAGGTTCTGGCACATCCAATTCCCATTGGCTTCAAGCTCCCAAAGATTGAGACGTACAACGGAGCGGGCGACCCGTCGGAGCACGTCAGGCACTTCGCAATCATGATGCAACTCTGTAATGCCCCAGATCCATTGTTGTGCCAGGCATTCCCGACGACTTTGAAAGGACAGGCTCGCACCTGGTTCCTATCCCTGAAGGAGGGAGAAATCAAGGATTTCGCAGAGCTGACTCAACAATTCACGGACCAGTTTATCCCTAGCCGCAGGATAGTCAAAAATCCTTCCCACCTGTCCGGGATCCGTCAAGGCGAAAGGGAAACCCTTAAAGATTTCTTCCGTCGTTTCACCACTAAGGCACGACAAATCCCTGGGATAAGACCGGAGCTCCTGCGAGGTTTTCTCCTCGGAGGGCTCCGCCCTGGTGGCTTCTACTCCGCACTGATGTGGGAAACCGTGCCCAGCTATCCCGATCTTGTTCGACGGATCGACGCCCAGATCGTCGTCGACGAAGCAATTGAAGCGCATCAACAACAGTTTGATAGAGGCGTGAAAAGGAAAAGGGAGCAAGAGGCTTCATCAGCCCTCAGGAGGAACAATGAATGTCATGACAATCCACGACCTCGGCAGCACCAAAGAAACACGCCCCTCAATACCTCAAGAACCAACATATTTTACGTAATCAAAGGCAACGAAGCGCTCCGCAAGCCCAGACCTCTCGCTAAAAATACGGGAGACCAGACAAAATATTGTGAGTTCCACCGTGGACAAGGACATAACACGGAAAACTGCTCCAAGCTTAAGGATGAAATCGAGCGACTCATCCAACAAGGCCTACTGAGGAAATTCTTACTAGGCTAGGCACCGATTCAGCCAACAGGAGATCAGCAAACGCCTCACCAAGAAGTACTGGGAGGCAACCCTTAAGTCAGTCATCCCGGGAGAATGCTTCACACCTATTAGCAGAGCTCTACCCGCGTCACTGAAATATTCTATCAACTTTGTTTCTATAAGAACTTTGTGTAAATTGCCACTATAACTAATGGCTTTCAAAGTTGATCATTTCAGACATGTCATCCCACACACTATCGAAATTACATATTCACTTTGCCCAAAGGAAAGGGCGTCTATTTGGATGAACAACACCTGTCTTCGGGTAGTTCGCTAATGAACAGCATTTGCCTTCAGGCAGTGCGCTAATGAACAACACCTGCCTCCGGGCAGTGTGCTAATGAACAGCACCTGCCTTCAGGCAGTGCGTTAATGAACAACAACTACCTCCGGGCAGTGCGCTAATGAACATCAATTGCCTCCGGGCAGCGCGCTCACATCAATCTCTCACTGACGTCGATTGAAGGTTCGCCCTTCTCCACCGCAGTAAGGTCCTGACGTCGTAAGTGTTTGCCCCTCCTACATTCGTACACAGTTTGAATACATACGCTCTTCACCGACCAAACTTATCTTCTATTAAGTAAAATTCCGCGAGCTCAGACTCGCACAAACTTTATCTTTTATTATGTAAAAAGCCGGGAGCTCAGACTCGCGCAAATCTATCTTCTACTATGTAAAAAGCCGCGAGCTCAGACTCGCGCAAATCTTTCTTCTACTATGTAAAAACCGCGAGCTCAGACTCGGACAAACTTATCTTCTATTATGTAAAAAGTCGCGAGCTCAGACTCGCGCAAATCTATCTTCTACTATGTAAAAAGCCTCCAGCTCAGACTCGCATAAACTTATCTTCTAATATGTAAAAAGCCGTGAGCTCAGACTCGCGCAAACCTATCTTCTATTATGTGAAAAACTGCACACTCATCCTTCAACAGCAATTCCTACCCAAGGCGCCACGAAGATAACAATGATCGAAGCCGTCGCAGAAAAATCAAAACCTCCGAACTCCTCCGCACAGTAATTCGGACTCCGAAGGTTTGGGGGGCTTATGATGTGCACCCGTAAAGATGATACGCGATGTGGTGTCACAAAACGTTTAGGCAGTGCATTCGGGCAGTGCGCTAATGAACATCACTCGCCTCATTTGGTGGAGGAAATGAGGTTGACCAAGATAAACCCCACTATCCCCGTAACCACCCATCATGAGGGGCAAATAGTAAAAATCCCCCATCATGGGGTGTAAATAGTAAAAATCCCTCATCATGCGGTGCAAATAGTAAAATCCCACATCATGGGGTGCAAATAGTAATAATCCCCCATCATGGGGTGCAAATAGTAAAAATCCCTCATCATGTGGTGCAAATAGTAAATTCTTACATCATGAGGTGCAAATAGTAAAATCCCCCATCATGGGGTGCAAATAGTAAAATCCTCCAACATGTGGGTGTTAATAGTAAAATCCTCCAACATGGGGGTGTAAATAGTAAAATTCCCCATCATGGGGTGCAAATAATAAAATCCTCCAACATGTGGGTGTAAATAGTAAAATCCTCCAACATCGGGGTGCAAATATTAAAATTCTTCAATACGGTCTGCGTATAACAAATAATATGGTTATGGTGTGCGCATAACCATTTTCGTCATATGAATACATATCACCGCAAAACTATACAAACTGGTGTGCGCGTAGCTATATTCATGATAAGTGTGCGTATAACACATAAATTAGTTATGGTGTGCGGCAGTGCGGGTAGCCGCATAACCACCCTAACCACCCATTTAATTACGAAAATGCCACACTCAAAAACTATAAATAGAATCAAAGACTTCTCTTTTTCCATCTTCTCCTCCTCCATCTCTCCCCTCTTTTGAGACTTTCTCTCTCTCCGACCGGGAAAATCCTCCTATGAATTTTCTCTCTCCTCCTTCTTCCTTGCGCGCTCACAAGCGCGCCTCCTCCTTGCGTGCTCACAAGCGCGCCTCCGTGCGCTCCGCTCAAAGCGCGCCCCGGTGTGCTCCGCTCCAAGCGCGCCCCCGCGAGCTCCGCTCCAAGCGCGCCTCCGTGCGCTCCGCTTCAAGCGCCCCTTCGTGTGCTCCGCTCCAAGCGCACCTTCGTGCGCTCCGCTCCAAGCGCACCTTCGTGCGCTCCGCTTCAAGCACGCCTCCGTGCGCTCAAGAACAAGCACGCCTCTGTGCGCTCAAGAACAAACGTGTCAGCCACCGTCAAGACCAGCACTTCAAACTCCTCTCGCGCAGCAGGAGACAAGCCACAGAGACAAAGACACACAGAGCGCATCGATCCAATCTTCGAGCAGCATTCAAATCCTCAAAAGCACTTAGAGCGCAACATTCCCCTCTGCAGCAGGCGAAAGACTTAGCTCCGTGAGCGGTGGCCTGTCACCCTCCAAACACCTCTCTCTCTCTCTCTCTCTCAACAATTGTAACGAGAGGCGGTCTGTCGCCCTCGAGTTCTTCAAAAAAGCTCTGTACAACCAACAAATAGTGGAAGTTTTGGTCGGCACATGCCCGACCGCGTGGTTTTTCACCCAGCTGATGGGTTTTTCACGTTAAAAAAATTGTCTTATCAGCTTTCCCTTTTCTGTGACTGTGTGCGTGCTCGAACGCTCCCGGGCTAAGACAGTTCAATTTAGTCCGATCTACCGGAGCCTTGAGTGGACCGCAACAATTCCCTTTCACACGATTTCAGGACTTTAGTTTTTCAATAGGCTAAACCTCTTTTCAGGCTCTGTTTTTATATTTTTGTCTCGACATTTCTATTTCGTCATTGGATGTGGATCCGTTCAACTCACTATGGATCATATTGATCTCCTGTAGTGATCAGCTTATAGTGGTTCGTATTGACTCTTTTGTCATCTCTAGTAGAATGTTTTGTATCCGAGATTCACACGATCTCTAATGCTCCAATTTTTTTTTGAAAAAAACATGTTTAACATTAACCGGCATGAATTTCATTAAAATTTAGTTGATGTTATGGACTTTTGAACTCCCTAAAAAAATATTTATGACTCTTATTTTTTCATCCTTGCTTGCTCTAGATGATGTTAAGGGCTTTTAAAATATTTTTGAACAAGATTTACTATTTTAAAATTAAAAAAAATTGTTTTGCGGATATCAAAACTTTACGAATAGCCAATTTAATATCCAGGAAACCTTAATTAAACCGGCAGACACATTAAAAGCCTATAATTAATACTCTGTTAAAATCATTTGCTGTCTTAAAACCATGTCAACGGCTAAAAATCACAGCCCTCGAATACACAAATGGAAGCAGCCTGAAGAGTAGAATTAATTGCATGTTAAGTTAAATTGTCAAACACTAAATAATTATATTTTAGAGTCCATACTATTTATTCATCTTTTTTTCTCTCTCTCGATTTATTTGATTTATTTAATGTCACAAACTGCATCAAGATCTCAGCACGAATCTTAATGCAGAGACTAATGGAGGCAGATCTGCCACGTAGCATAAAAAATTATGGGTGGAGGATGAGAGATATTTTGGTACTTCCGACGCACCATACTTCACGTGTGCGGCACAATTCAAGTCGGATTTTAGGCTAATAATCATGTAAAAAATAACTCATTTTGTCTGTAATTTACAACTGAAAATTCCAGTCAGATTTTTCATCTAACATGCGTGCTAGATATTGTGCAAGCGGGAATTCTACGGCGAAACTAATATCACGTATGAGAAGAATCGTACGTCGAGCATACCGACATTTTTTTTCCTGGAGGACACAAATATTACTATTCTTGATTAACAAGAACTCTTAATTACCAAGCCTCAGCTGATTGTTAAAATTAATTATCACGTGTTAAAAAAATTAATTTTTTTTTGTTTTGGTTAATCTACTGATTGAAGGAGTCTATATATTCTCTGAAATTTTCTCTGTGACATGAAGCTTTTTTTTTAAAACTTGTTCTCTTCACAACTCTTGAACTTTGGTTATAAAAGAAGAGAATTGTGTTAATTATAAGTCAAGAAGCACTTTGCCTTCATTTCTTCATTCTAATATATAACCCTTTTAGCGGGTCTTCGTGAGGTCTCCGGCCTGTGCCATGGCTAACAATGGCCTCCGCCATTTCCTCGCCTTCCCCTGCATGCTCGTGCTGCTCGTGCCGACAACTCATGCTGCGGACATCTTTCTCAACTGGAACGTGTCCTTCGATCTCTCCATTAGGCCTGTCAACTCCAATCAACATGTAAGAAATGCTAAACGGATTCTCCAACTTCTCCTTGTTCTTCATATATAGTAGTTCAAGTGCTGCATTTATATATCCTCTTAGAAATAAATATATGCATGAATGATATTGTAAGTTAGTTTTACTAAATTTTAAAAATCATTCAGGTAATAACAATCAACGGGATGTTCCCCGGGCCTCTCATCGACTCGACCACCGACGATAACATCTATGTCAACATCTTCAACAACTTGGACGAACCTTTTCTAATGACCTGGTATCATATTTATGTATAAATTGCATGCATATTATGAAATTTTTGTAAATTGAAACATGCTAAATTTAATTAAATGAGTAAAAAAAATCATGTAGGAATGGGATACAACAGAGGGAGAACTCATGGCAAGACGGAGTTTCGGGAACAAACTGTCCAATAAATCCTGGAACAAACTGGACATATGCTTTTCAGGTGAAAGATCAAATAGGCAGTTTCTTCTACTTCCCCTCCACGAAGTTTCAGAAGGCTGGAGGTGGATTTGGTCCCATCAGAGTCAACAACAAAGAAGGAGTTTCAGCGCCGTTTAGTAAACCGGATGGTGAATTTGATCTCCTCATTGGAGACTGGAACTACCTATCTTACAAGGTAATTAATTGTGTTTATTTTCTTGGTATAACTAATTATTTATTGATGAATTTTGATGGAAGTTGATTGGATTTGATGATATAGATCAATCGGGCGATTACCAAACTTCTTCAAACCCGCCGCGTTAATCCTAACGAGATGAACATGCTTATCAATGGGAAGGCGCCCTACAAAAACTCTTGGGGCAGACCCCATGAAACAATTGAAATGGAACAAGGTATACTAAATTAAAGAAAAAATTCCTTTGTACTAGCAGGAAAACAACTGTTTTCTTGAGAGTCAAATCATGTTGAAGCGATAAAAATAATTGTTCGCCGTAGTTATACCGAAGAGTTATCGTAATCGAAGTGCAGTATTTTCATTTTGCATAATTTAATATCCTGGATTATAAAACAAAATAACTATTAATTACACAAACCATCCTAGGAGTTAGCATAATAATTGCATGTTGCACTTGATCTCTATCTTTTGAAATTACAAAAGCTTCTCCAGTTAGTTTACATTTTTGAAATTACAAAAGCTTCTCGTGTATGATTACATTTTTGAAAATACAAGCTCCATGAGGTATTTTTGTACATGGATGTTATGAAATGTAAGCGTCTCAAAGCAGAGGTTTATGAAGTTTCAAAAGATAGAGGGGTGCAACATGTAATTTTATAAACTTACAAGGGATGTTCCAATAAACGGCCCAACAAAATAATAACAAAGTGTACAAAATTCAAGTTGACTTATATATGCTCATCGAATAGCCTCGATCTCCTCCTAAAGGACATCTTTAATTATGCCCATAATTCTCAATCTTTCTTTAATGCAGGAAAAACATACAGATTGAGAATCTCCAACACCGGGAGTTCCCTGAGTTTCAATTTCAGAATTCAAAATCATCAGATGATCCTAGTTGAAACAGAAGGATCCTACACCAACCAAATAGCTATTGATTCATTGGACGTTCATGTTGGTCAATCATACTCTGTTCTTGTCCACGCGTATCAGCCAATATCGGATTACTACATCGTCGCTACTCCAACCCAAGTTGATGCAAGCAATATCAGCAATCCCAATGGAGTCGCAGTACTCCACTACAAAAGCTCAAGCACCCAGCCGACTGGCCTTCTTCCAATGGGTCCAGAACCCTTAAATCAAGACTTCTCGGTCAATCAAGCCAAGTCCATTAGGTAAATTATGATCATATATAACTATTTCGTACGATCATGACCAAAAAAGTACATCAAAAATGATAAAAATTGTTTCTTAACATCTAATTAATGGTTGCTACAAAAACAAAGGTTGAACATGACAACAGGAGCAGCAATTTCAAACCCACAAGGCAGCTTCAATGTAACAAAAGTGGCAATCTCTCAAACATTCATACTCGATAGCTCTCATGTGTACATCGACTACAACCAGTTTACGGTCAACAATGTGTCCTACTTGACTCCGACGACACCGCTGAAGCTAGCCGATTACCTCACGAATGGGGTCGGCGTGTACCAGCTTAATGTTTTTCCGGTGAACTCTACCGAAACAACTATGGTCGGGGGAACGTTTGTGGGAAGCGGCATTTACAAGGGCTGGGTTGAGATTGTATTCCTCAATAAACACCTTGACATGAACTCCTGGCATTTGGATGGATATGGGTTCTATGTTGTCGGGTATGTATGTTGATCAAATCATAACATTGAGTGAAATTCTTGGTGATCATTTTCATGAATTTATACTTGTTGACCTTATATATAGGTTTGGTAATGGAGAGTGGAGCCCTACTTCCAGAGAAACATATAACCTGTTTGATCCTATAATTCGGTCAACTGTTCAGGTACTCATAATCTTCTAATAAACACATTCATGCATGATGATCTTGTAGTGGTTGGAGAAAACACTTAACAATATTTTGAAACTCTCATGCAGGTATATCCACAAGGGTGGAGTGCGGTTTATGTGTACCTGGATAATCAGGGAATGTGGAACCTGCGGTCGCAGATCCTGAAGAATTGGTACCTGGGGCAAGAACTCTACGTAAGGGTGCATGATTCTGATCCTAATCAGGCGACAAAAGAACAATCTCCTCCTGCCAACCTTCTTCAGTGTGGTTAGTGTTCTTCATCCCTCTCTCTGCCTAAACCTCGGGTAGTAATCAGTTGCATGCAATTAATTAATTAATGGATCCTCTTATACTCTTTACCAATAGAATAATATTGCTTCATGTCTCCATGCAGGTATTTTCAATGCAGCGGCACCAGCACCAGCGCCGGCGGCTCCAGTTTTCTTTTAAGATGAATATTGTTGTATCGGGTTAATCGAGTTATCTTAAGCTCGATCGATTGTTTCCGTGCATCTATGTGTGCACGCATTTATGTTATCTGTGTGTTAGTGTGCACATGCGTGTGTGTTTGTGAGTGTGACAGTGTGTGCAAGTGAATTTATGTTTTGATAAAAATATGATCAAAGTGAAATAATAATGTTTATCACGAGGATAGATTTAGCACCATTAAATTTGAATTATATATATATATGGGGTTAATACCGAGACCTCCCCGGGAGTTTGCATTATTACAGGTTGCACCCCTCTATCTTTCGAAATTACATTTACCTCCCCTCTAAGTTTCCCCAGTTTACAAAAATGCCCTTCCGTAAGAAATATGGATAGAAAATTATAAATCAGCCAAATTATTTTATGATATTAAATTTTATCCTTTGTAACGACTCTACATTCAAAAGGTATGACATTTTCCTTTAGAAATATAGATGAAAAGGGATCAAATATGCCAAATTATTTTATGATATTCTGATTTTACCCTTCAAAATAACTCTACATTGAAAAAGTTGCCTTACATGAAATAACGGAAGGCCGGAAGGGGCATTTTGGTAAACTGAGAAAACTTAGAGGGAAGGTAAATATAATTTTGAAAAATAGAGGGGTGCAACTTGTAATTATGCAAACTCCTAGGGGAGGTCCCGGTAATTAACCCTATATTAATATACACACACACACAAAAGATGTCATATATATTAGTAGCGCCTCTATTAATTAACTCATTAATGAAGTTAACATTTGACCTTAAATTTTTTTGCTCAGAACTGGGCTCGAGCAAGCCCGTTGAGTTTATATTGATAATACGAGTCCATCGCAATTGACTGATGTCAATTTCGAGTTCGTTTGAGAAGTGCCACATTTTTGAGTTGTCGTATCGATCGATTCAGCCCGATTTAATCAATTACTCAAATACTCGTCAGAATAAGCCACACTAGTTATGTTGTCTACGTAATAATCTCACAAGTAAAACACAATTGATCAGAGCTAATTCTAAGTTTGTTACTCAAATAGCATCTCAGGGCCGTCACATAGTTCAATACAACTCATTTTAGTCAGCTTCTCAAATACACACTGGAATAGGTGCAACCAATTCCGTTGAGTTCGTATTGATCCCAGGAGTGCAATGCCACATACCACGATCAATTCCGGATTCATTTGATCATAACGGGTCAGTTGACCCGATTAAGCGTACGTGTCGGTCAGTTTAGACACATGGGGAACCCGTGTCTCGATAGACAAAAGGGAGGCAAGGTGGGATGTTGCACTTGATTCCAAGAGCCTTTATCTTCTTCGTAGCAGTCTTCTCCATTGCTGAGAGTCGTAAGTGCCCCCGCGCTGCTCTCCTATCCAACCTTCAAGAACGGGTTTTGGTTCACATTACAGCCTAGAAGATTCAAATTTGGTTAGCTAGAAGCCCAAGTGGCTCAACCAAGACCAAGTTAGTCAGCCATCACCTAATTTGGTTTGCTAGGCTAGTAAAATTTTCTTGATCTGGCTAACATGTCTTTGGCTGAATGAAACATGTCCGGGTTAATTAGGAATAATTAAACCCCCAATTTAGAGTTAAACATCAATTGATACACAAAATATTACTGAGCATTGTATTTTGTCTAAAATAAGAAGAGATTTTAACAATAAAAATTTGATGATTTAGTTATAGGTGTTAGGTGTTGGGCATACTCTTGAATAGCAAGTGTCAAGTAGATCATTTCCAAATGGTGGAATTCTTGTCCTATGAGCGAAGTAGTTCAGCATTATCAAATGTCAAGTAGATCATTTCCCCTCAGAACCCAATTTTAGGTTTCTCTGTCTAAGAGCATTTACCATTCGAATCAGAGATTCAGAATAAATCGAAAGGGCCATTGAGATAACGAAATGTTTGAAGGACGGAGATTGTCTTGCCGGTCGCCCTCCGTAGAGGAGGAGAGGAAGCATCGGGGAGTTCAAGGGGCGTCTTCCAGGAAGAGAAGAAGTTGAGCACCGGAGAAGAAGAACTGGATGGCGCAGTTCTTCCTCTGGTTTTGGCAGGGAAGGAGACTCAATGGCGGAGGCTATTGCTGAGCTAATGGAGGAGGAAGAAGCAACGCGCAGTCGCCCACATCTGCTAGCGATCGGGAACTCCTCTCACGCGCGCTGTCGCGCTCGATTTTGGCGACCTAAAATGGCGGCATGACTCCAAATTTGGCGTTAATAATTTGGACTCTTTTTTATTAATTTATGAATTAATTTGTTGACATTATTATATATTAGGCAATTGTTATTAGCAGATAGGATTTGTTTATTCACAGTTTTTTTACTATTCGCAGCTCTAAAGAGATTCAGTTTTGTTATTCACAGATAATTTTGTTATTTACAGACCAGCACAAGAAAAAAAGAAGAAGGATCCAACTCTAAAGAGGTCAATCATCATGTTGTTGTCGGGCTCGGCTCAAAATGGAGTTGTTGGCTTGGGCTTAAAAGGTCGCCAGAGAAATTTCTTCATTGTTGGGCTCTGCTCAGGAGAACGAAGACATCGACTACTTAAGTTTAAAGTTGGTCTGCAAATAGGCGTTTATAAACATAAATAAAGCGATGAAAAGTTGGTTTGCAGATGGACGTTTATGCTCTGCGAATAACAATTGCCTAATATTAATGAGCTCCAATCATAATTCCTTTTTTTCGCAATCATAATTTGTAATAATGTGAAATTATATATATTTTTGAATATAACTTCCAATCATTTGCTTAGTTTACTTTTGTGTGACTTTCTTGCACTCTGTTTGGCGGGAAGTTTTTGTTCCATTGAACGAAGTTTTGAACATAAAAGTGAATGAAGTTCTTTAGGTGAGGTATGACGTTCAACAACGACGGTTCATAACCAACGCATTCACGACTGCTACCGCTATGCTAAACGGAGCCTTGGGCTTCGCTTTGTGCGGCGTTTTTGCTCCGGTCAGTTTGGACAAAAAACAACACCGTCATAGAACGCATGCTTGGCATGACGAGCTGTGACCGCAATTAAAAAAAAATAAAGATAGTTTTGAACATAAAAATGAATGAAGTTCATTGGATGAGGTCGGGCGTTCAGGAATGACGATTCATAACTATCATGTTCACGACTGACACTGTCGTGCCAAACTGAGCCTTAATCATATATATATATTTTAAGATTAGTGTAGAAAGTGAAAATAAAGGTTCGTTTTATTCACACTATATCATTGTTTTTCCTCTTACATTGATCCCCTATTTATACACACACAAGAACTAATCAAATTCCTGATTGGAGATGTGGGACTAATTACACAAAAGAGGGAATGTGATATCCGCACACCACTCAGCGCTAAATGCACACCAACACTCCCCCCCCAAGGTGGGCGAAAGATATCCACTAAGCTCATCTTGTCACCCAGCCTGGATAAATTAAATGAGCTGAGTCCTTTAGTTAGACAATCAGCCACCTGCTCCTTCGTATCAACATATCCCAGTTTGAGCACCCCACTATCCAGTTTCTCCTTGATAAAGAACCTGTCGATCTCTATATGCTTCGTTCGGTCATGGTGGACATGGTTATTTGCAATGCTGATGGCTGACTTGCTGTCACACCATAATGTCATCTGCCCTACTTGGTCTATCTTGAGTTCCATTAACAGTGATTTCAACCACAACAACTCTCTCACACCTAAGGTAATGGCTCTGTACTCTGCTTCAGTTGTAGACCTGGCAACTACTGTCTGCTTCTTGCTCCTCCAGGAGACTAGATTGTATCCTACAAACATGCAGTATCCAGACGTTGACCTTCTGTCATCAACGCAACTAGCCCAGTCAGAGTCACAATAGCCTTCGATGTTTGAATGTCCATTCCTTCTGAAGATCAGTCCCTTTCCTGGTGCACTCTTTAAGTACCTGAGAATCTGATATACAACATTCATGTGACCCTCCCTCGGATCATGCATATAGCGGGCCACCACACTTACATCAAACGATATGTCAGGGCGGGTGTGACCCAGATAGATCATGCGACCTACCAATTTATGGTACCTTTCTTTATCAATTGGCTCTCCTGCCTCAGCACCAAACTTGAACTGATCAATGAGAGCAACTGCAGGTCTGCACCCTAGCATACCCGTCTCTTTGAGCAGATCCAACACATATTTCCGTTGGGATAGAATAATCCCTTCTGCACCGTGGGCTACCTCAATTCCAAGAAAATACCTTAGTTGCCCCAAGTCTTTCACCTCAAATTCCTTTCTCAATTTCTTCTTCAGCTGGGTAATTTCACCTTCATCATCGCTTGTGATGATCATGTCGTCCACATACACAACAAATATTGTGATGTGAGCTCCACGTTGCCGAAAGAACAATGTATGGTCTGCATTGGTCTGCTGATATCCCAGAGCTACCATGGCCCTCCTGAACCTGTCAAACCAGGCTCGAGGAGACTGGTTCAGTCCATAACGTGACTTCTTGAGTCTACACACCTTCCCTGTTGTTTGACTCGTGCCAAAGCCCGATGGCACCTCCATGTAAACTTCTTCCAACAAGTCTCCATGAAGAAAGACATTCTTCACGTCTAGCTGGTGTAGTTTCCATCCCCCATTTGCCGCCAAAGATATCAGTGTCCGCATTGTGCTCATCTTTGCAACGGGTGCAAAGGTCTCATCGTAGTCGATGCTATAAGTCTGACTATACCCCTTTGCAACTAATCGGGCTTTGTAGCGCTCAACCTGACCTTGCGGGTTCTGTTTCACCGTAAAAACCCATTTGCACCCAACCGCTTTTTTTCCAGGTGGTAGCGATACAAGACTCCAGGTGTTATTCTTTTCCAATGCCCCGAGTTCTTCTAGCATTGCAGCTTTCCACTGTGGATCTTCCTTAGCAACCTGCCAACACTTAGGGATAGAGACATTGTCCAAAGATGCAATGAATGCTCCATGTATAGATGACATTTTAGAGTAAGAGACAAATTGAGCAATATCATAGGGAAAGCCATACCGATCAGGTGAGACTCCTGCATTCCTGCGGGAACTCCGCCTTACCGGTATGGGAGAGAAGGTAGGATGGGGAGGAATTATAACACCTGTGGATTCGGGCGCGACAGTGGATAGAGTAGGTGTCTCAGGAGTCAGAGTAGCAGAAGACACGAGACTCGACACAAGTGGCATTATAGGCATTGTAGCTTCATTCTGCTGGACTCTTCGTGTATACACTCTCAGCTCCCCCTGAACCTGATGCTCATCAGTGGCAGATTTATTTTCCTCATGTACTGGCACAACAACCAACTCCGCACCCCTCTGTACAGGAGGGCAAGGGATACTTACTACCCGTCTGTCACTATTACTACTATCTTCCCCTTCTCGCCTCATATCGTCCGTAACAAGCGGGTTCTCAAGAGGTGAGTCAACCGGAGAGGAGTAATATGACTCAAACTCCCTAAATGTGACATCCATACTAATCAGTAATTTTCTCTCTACGGGGCTCCAACACACATACCCTTTCTGAGTAGCCGAATACTCAACAAAGACACACTTCAGAGCCTTTGGATCCAACTTTCCCATATTTGGTCTCCGATCGTATACGAAGCACACACAACCGAAGGTCTTGAGGGGAAGAATATCTCCATTCTTCCCCCGTAGTATCTCAATTGGGGACTTCCATTCTAATACTCGTGAGGGCATTCGATTGATCAAATATGCTGCTGTAAGAACAGCTTGCCCCCACAAGTACTTTGGCACCTTCATAGATATCATCATGCTCCGAGTCACTTCCAAAAGGTGCCTATTTTTCCGTTCTGCTCTGGTGTGTATGGACAAGTCGTTTGATGTTGTATTCCCTGTGAGGACAAGTACTCTCCAAATGCTCTGTTGGTGTACTTTGTCCCATTGTCAAGCTTATGAGTATCGACAGGGTCCAGACCCTATGAGGAATCACCGTCCTCCCAATGAACCTCGCTCCCACCTCCATTGGTCATAGAGGTCGTGCCCCACCAGCACAACACGATTATGATTATGATGATCAGTATGATGACTACCTAGATCCACGCAACAGAGCGACCCCAACCGAGGATGATATTACCTGACGCATCTGTATTGGCGCACCATCATTCGACGGTCACCTGGACCTGAAGGCATTTAGTGATTGGCTCATGGACATGGACCATTATCTTGATTGGTACAAGATGAGCAACGAGAGGCGGGTGCAGTTCGCCAATATGAAATTACTAAGGGAGGCCAAGATTTACTGGACGATTTGGAGAGGTTGGGCCACACATAGATTGACACACCCTTGGCACACGCCCGTGTGCCCTGAGCGTGTGCCCCAAACAACGAATCTTTTCATCAACAGACGTGTAACAACTGTCATGGAAACGTCAGAACGGCACATGCTGGTGTGCCTCGGGTCGTATTCCCCGAAACGTCGCGTCTTCGCCTTATGGATGTGTCCATTGACTTCTGGAATGGTCTCAACCTACCCCTCGAGCGTAGGTTCAACATCAAACGTCGTCTTTGGGTTAAGATTAGATACATACAATTAACATTGTTGAGTGCCCGACCCTCACTGTATCAGCAGGTGGATAGGATGATTTTGTTTGAAATGCATTCACTCTGAAAAGTTAGGCCAAAATCCGAGGGAGACGCCGCGCTAATTGCATCTTCGAAGACTGATATGTTGTTGTGACGCAGGGCGGGCTGTGAAGAGGGCGGTGCCAACACGCTAATGCAAACCTACGTGAATGTGGAGAATGAATGCGATCAAGCACAACATAAATGATGCATGCATGTTTTCGATTATTCCGGAAA
Source organism: Dactylorhiza incarnata (assembly GCA_033032865.1). NCBI lineage: Eukaryota > Viridiplantae > Streptophyta > Magnoliopsida > Asparagales > Orchidaceae > Dactylorhiza > Dactylorhiza incarnata. Next base: position 5,905,659 of record JAWHQI010000085.1, read on the forward strand.
TAAAATAACATCAATTATAATTATATAATTTTAGCAGTTCTACACAATGTGAATCTATAATTTTCAAGCGTACAAACAATATCACAGGTTTTCCTCGCGCGAAGGATCTTCAACAACAATTTGCATGAATAAGTGTTATAGACTTAAAAGAAATTAAACAAAAACTCTAGCAATCCCAATACTCAAGCAAACATATAATATCTTCCAATATTTAACATAGAAAAATTAAAATAGCACATTAATTAATACTCACGTAGCAACGGAGATATGTCGGTGATGGTAGATATGACTCCACGAAACGAGTGCAACGACTGTACTGAAAGGGAAGGGGTGCTATGTAAAGAAAACAGGGTGTGCCGAGACGAGAGATTCGAAAGAAATCGAAACACGGCACACAGAAAAAATCAGATCAATCACAGAAGACACACAGATATACAGAGGTTCACCCAAGCCGGGCTACGTCCCCTCTCCCCCTTCCTCTTCCCTTTGTTCTAATCACCAAGACAGATTACAGCTTACAAGGTTACAAGGATCAAAACCGATCCTACCTCTCACAACCCTCTCAGACAAGAACAGAGGAACCGCCGCCAAGAACTACCGCGCAGACAATATTGCACTCTCTTGGACTTAACTGCCTTAACCCTAAACCAGGGTTACGCACCCTTTAAATAGGGCGCCAAAACCGGACTCAGAACCACAACCGCTGAGACGGTTCAATAACATCCGCTGAGACGGAACCTGCTGAGACAGCATGTACATCAGGCGTCGAGCGTCGAACGCAGGCGTCGAGCGTCGAACGCAGGCGTCGAGCGTCGAACGCAGGCGTCGAGCGTCGAACGCAGGCATCGAGCGTTGAACGCAGGCGTCGAGTGTTAAACGCAGGCGTCGAGCGTCGAACGCGGGCGTCGAGCGCAAGCGTCGAGCGCAGGCGTCGAGCGTCGAACGCAGGCGTCGAGCGTCGAACGCAGGCGTCGAGCACAGGCGTCGAGCGACGAACGCAGGCCTCTCCCGTTCGACGAGCCGCGGAGCCAAGGATCCGTTCGTCGACCGCAGGCTGTTCGACGAACCCTTCTCCGTTCTTCAAGCGCAGGCGGAGTTCGACGAACTCTTCTCCGTTCGTCGAACGTCATTCGACGAACCCCGATCAGAAGTGTTCCCCAACTCCAACATTCTCCCACTTGGTGAACATCTTCCTCCGATGAGAGCTGCTCCTCGAACCTTCTTCTTCAACCCTACGGCCGTTGCACACCACTGAAATTTGGCAACAAGAACCGCCTTGGTAAGAAAATCAGAGCTGTTCTCCATCGTGTACACCTTCTCCAGTTGAACTACATTCTTCTCCAGTTGAACTACCTTCTTCTCCACCCTCTCCCGGATGAAATGGTACTGGATGTCAATGTGCTTGGTACGTGCATGGAAGGCAGGATTCTTGGCTAGCTGAATAGCCCCTTGACTGTCACACCACAGCTTCACTGGCCCCTGCTCAAACCCGAGCTCCAAACATTGCCTCCGCAGCCATATGGCCTCCTTGCTCGCATGAGTAAGAGCCATGTACTCTGCCTCCGTCGACGAGAGTGCCACCACGCATTGCCTCCGACTCATCCAACTGATAGCTCCTCCAAACAGTGTAAACACGTATCCACTAGTGGATCTCCTGCTATCCTGATCACCTCCCCAATCTGAGTCCACGTGCCCAACCACGTCCAGGACTCCACCTTCACCAGCTCCTTCAAAACATAGGGAGCAATTTGAAGTGCCTCTGAGATACCTGAACATACGCTTCACAGCGCTCCAGTGTTCCTTTCCTGGTGTAGCCATATACCGGCTCAACACTCTCACTGCTTGAGCAATGTCAGGGCGAGTGCAAACCATGACATACATCAAGCTTCCCACAACACTAGCATAAGGGACCTTCGTCATGTCCTCGACCTCATCTTGTGTCTTTGGGCTCAACTCTGCAGATAACTTGCACCCGACTGCCATTGGTGCTCCCACTGGCTTGCAGTCCGTCATATTGAACTTCTTCAACATCTCCTCAACCTCCCTCTGATACCAAATGTAAAGAAAACAGGGTGTGTCGAGACGAGAGATTCGAAAGAAATCGAAACACAACACACAGAAAAAATCAGATCAATTACAGAAGACACACAGATATACAGAGGTTCACCCAAGTCGGGCTACGTCCCCTCTCCCCCTTTCTCTTCCCTTTGTTCTAATCACCAAGACGGATTACAGCTTACAAGGTAACAAGGATCAAAACCGATCCTACTTCTCACAACCCTCTCAGACAAGAACAGAGGAACCGCCGCCAAGAACTATTGCGCAGACAATATTGCACTCTCTTGGACTTAACTGCCTTAACCCTAAACCAGGGTTACGCACCCTTTAAATAGGGCGCCAAAACCGGACTCAGAACCACAACCGCTGAGACGGTTCAATAACATCCGCTGAGACGGAACCTGCTGAGACAGCATGTACATCAGGCGTCGAGCGTCGAACGCAGGCGTCGAGCGTTGAACGCAGGCGTCGAGTGTTGAACACAGGCGTCGAGTGCAGGCGTCGAGCGTCGAACGCGGGCGTCGAACGCGGGCGTCGAGCGCAAGCGTCGAGCGCAAAACGCAGGCGTCGAGCGCAAGCGTCGAGCGCAGGTGTCGAGCGCAGGTGTCGAGCGACGAACGCAGGCCTCTCCCGTTCATCGAGCCGCGGAGCCAAGGATCCGTTCGTCGACCGCAGGCTGTTCGACGAACCCTTCTCCGTTCTTCAAGCGCAGGCGGAGTTCGACAACCTTTTCTCCGTTCGTCGAACGCCGTTCGACGAACCCCGATCAGAGTGTTCCCCAACTCCAACATGCTGAACAAACCCTGCCCTGGATTGTTGGCTTGTTGTTTGAATCTGAGAAGAGGATTTCCAGCACTGTTTTGGTTGCAGGAAATTAGATGTGGCTGCTGGAACAGGGTAAGGAGAAGGGGCAGAGAGCAGATGGGGTTTCTGTGGACGACGGGCAAGAATCTTCAGGCCGAGCGGTTGGGTGATGAGGTGGATGGTTGTAGGCTGGGTGGAAGATGTGCAGAGGTGGGGGGTTCAGATCTAAGGAGCAGAACTGGGACTGTTGCAGTTGCGGTTTTGCTTGAGGTTCCACGACAGAGAAATGGGAGATAGGGAAGAAGAACATTGTATCGACGAGGGATTTTCGGTCGATCCACGACAGATGGGGGTCTGTGGCTTTAGGACTCGACTAGAAGCAAGGAGGGAAGGAAGAAGCTTGCGTATGGAGATGTGGGAGGCTGAATTGAACGGGTGGATGCGGCTCCAAGTGAAGAAGAAGAAGAAGAACGGGGGCAGTAGCGATTATGAAATCGTGCGGCTTAGAAGAAGGAAGTTGCGAGGAAACTGAATACAGAGGGTGGGGATTGAGGGAATCGTGGGACAAAATGGGGCTTACTGAAAATGAAGAAAACAGGAAAATAATGCAGAAATAAACCGGGACATCGCACCCCGGGGTCTCGCGGCGTCGCACCACGAATGATTGTTGGATCTGAATTCACTCACAAATTGAACAATACCTTGAAAATGAGAACATCGACCCTTATTTAAAACGAGAGGGGCGGTTGGGCACCCAATGTGAACTGCTATGATTGTTTGTTACGTCAGTGTCCTAAAACAATAAATATAAGTCCAAAAATATATATAAATAGTAAAACGACGCCCCAGACGCGCTCGCAGTTTCCGAACAATGCACCCATGCAAATATGCAAATGCGGGTTCCGCCGAGTGGTGGCCCGATCTCCTCCATTGATCACGATCACGCGGCTGATCCCCATCATGTTGAAGAGGAAACAGACTTATGCTCAGCTCAGGTGGATGCTACTTCATGAAGCGTGCATGCTGGAGGGAGAAACTCCATCGCATGATTTGGTCGCATTTTCTTCTCCTAATTACCGTTGTCGTCGATAAGAGTTGTCTCTGATAGGAATAAAGGATTTTCTGTATATTCACAACTTCAACAAGGTAATACATATACAAGAATAATAAAGGGTGATCCTAACACCCGAGGTGACTATAAGCTAACACTACTACTAAATGTACAACATATCTAACACCCCCCCCCCCCAAACTCACGGGGGATCATACACCGAGAGTTTGGACAGTAGATATGCATGCTGAGTCCTCGTCTGCGGCTTAGTCATCAAATCTGCAATCTGCTGCTCGGAAGGAATAAAGGAAGGGGCAAGAGTGCCCTGACTATAGTGCTCACGCAGGAAGAAGGCATACACCCCGATATGCTTGGAGAGAGAATGTTTCACCGGGTTTAGAGTAATCTGAATGGCACCGGTGTTGTCACAGTAGAGGGGAGTGGGATCTGGAGAAGAGACACCAGGGTCCTCAAGAAGCCAACGGAGCCAAATAATATCCTCAGCAGTGGTAGCCATGGCTCGAAGCTCGGCCTCAGTGCTGGAACGGGAAACACCAGTCTGTTTCTTGGACTTCCATGCAATAAGTGAAGAACCCAAGAACAGACAAAAACCAGTGACAGAACGACGGTCAACAGGATCACTAGCCCAGGTGGAATTGGAGTAAGCACGTAGCTGTAGAGAACTACTGCTGGAGAAGAATAAACCACGAGAGGTCGTCGTCCGGAGATAGCGCAGGAGTCGCAGCAGATGGCCATAATGCACAGAGGTGGGTGCACTAACAAACTGGCTCAACACATGAACTACATGGGCAATGTCAGGCCGAGTAATGGTGAGATAGACGAGACTCCCTATGAGGTGGCGGTATCGAGTAGGATCGGAGAGTGGAACCCCATCATCCGGACGTAGATGAAGATGAAGCTCCATAGGGGTGTCCACTGTGCGAGAGTCAGAGAGAGCAGCCCGAGCAAGGAGATCTGATGTGTAGCGCTGCTGAGAGAGCTGAAAACTGCGATCTGTAGAGCTGACCTCAAGACCCAAGAAGTAGCTTAGTTGTTCAAGGTCGGTCATCTGAAACTGCTGCTGAAGGTGATGTTTGACGAGGGCCACATGAGAGGGATCATCACCAGTAATAATCATATCATCCACGTATAGTAACAAAAGGGTCCGACCACGGGAGGAGGAGTGCACAAACAGAGCTGGATCATGTGGACATGGCTGGAATCCGGCGGATGTAATGGCTGAACTGAAACGTGCAAACCACGCACGGGGCGCCTGCTTGAGCCCATAAAGAGCTCGCCTCAAGCGACATACAAGGCTTGGAGGCGGGGATAAACCCGGAGGAGGAAGCATGTATACCTCCCGTTGAAGATCACCGTGAAGAAAAGCATTCTTCACGTCGAGCTGTGATAGGGACCAGTGGCGAACAGCGGCAACAACAATAAGAGTCCGTACTGTAGTCATGTGAGCAACTGGGGCGAAAGTCTCGTCATAGTCTCTCCCCTGCTCCTGTTGAAAACCACGAGCAACAAGTCGAGCCTTGTACCTCTCCACAGAACCATCAGAGCGAGTCTTGACCTTAAAGAGCCACTTGCAAGTAATAGGAACAACACCGGGTGGAAGATGAACAAGCTCCCATGTACGAGTGTGCTCAAGTGCCTCCAACTCAGCAGACATAACAACCTGCCACTCAGGTATCTGGGCAGCCTCACGATAGGAAGTCGGCTCTGGAGTACTGCAGGCAGTGGCGGGAAGGGCAGGTAGGTCCAGCAGTATGGTAGCAAGGCTAAGACGGTCGGGAGGACGCCTCTCACGAGGTGGGTTGCGACGCACAGGAGGATCATCCATAGGGCACTCGATGGAGGAGATAGGTACTGAGTCTGGGGGCACTGGAGGTGAGGAGATAGGAGGAGGACGACGAGTATAGTGATAAGGAAGAGGAGAGACACGATCCCAAGTGGACAACTCATCAGAGGGAGAGAAGTGAGGAGGTGACGGAGTAGACTGCAAGGAAAGAGGAGGAGACGAAGTAGAGTGCGTCAAAGGAGGAGGTGATAGAGTAGACTGTGGCATGGGCAGAGGAGCGGGACATACCGGAGGGGAGGATACATGAGGCGGAGAGATGGGAAGAGTGAGAAACTGCACGTCAGAGGGAGTAACGGATGAGTGTGAGGTCGAGGAGACAGGGGACACAAAGAAAGGGTTAGATTCATCAAAAGTGACATCACGTGAAATGCGAAGTCGACGAGCAACAAGGTCATAGCATCGATAGCCCTTGTGCTCAGCACTGTACCCAAGAAAGGCACAAGGAACAGACTGAGCAGAGAGCTTAGTACGCTCACGTGGAGAGAGAAGAACATAACATCGACAACCAAAAATGCGAAGATGAGTGTAACGTGGGGGTCGAGAGTACACACACTCACCGGGACACTGACCTTGAAGGAAAGTGGAAGGCTGCAAATTAATAAGATAAACAGCTGTGGAAACAGCCTCAGCCCAGAAGTGAGGAGGAACGTGAGAGGAGATAAGAAGTGTGCGAGCTGTCTCAATAATATGACGATGCTTCCTTTCAGCGGTGTCATTCTGAGCATGGGCACCGGGACATGCAAGCTGAGGGAGAGTGTCGTGAGTAGCTAGCAAATCTCGAAAAGCATGAGAGAGATACCCCCCCCCCCCCCCCGAGTCAGAACGGAAAATGCGTATGGAAGCAGAAAACTGTGTGCGCACCATAGCAGAAAAGGTAACATAGATCTGAAAAAATTCAGATCGAGAACGCATAAAATAGACCCAACAATAACGAGAGTAGTCATCAACGAAAAGAACGTAGTACCGGTGTCCACCCTTGGATACAAAAGGTGCGGGTCCCCAGACATCAGAATGAACGAGATCAAAGGGACGCTGAGATCTGGAGTCACTAGACTGATATGGGAGTTGTAATTGTTTACCAAGCCTACAACCTGAACATGAGTGAGACCGATCAATAGAAACACGACCAAGGAAACCATGACCAATGAGAGAAGCTAGGCGTGAACCACTGGGATGACCAAGACGGTGGTGCCACTGAGAGAAACCCACTGAAGGAAGACAAAGGGAGGAAGCTGCAGGTGACTATGAAGTGGATGGAAGGTGAAGACGATCAAGGACGTACACCCCGCAACGACGGCGACCAGCCCTACGGAGTGCCCCAGTCAGACAATCCTGCAGACGGCATGCGAACTCATCAAAGGTAACCAGACAACCATGGGATGTGAGCTGGCTGACAGATATAAGGTTCATGGATAACTCAGGTATGTGGGCAACATCGGGAATGTGAAAATGGGTGGTGTGAAGGAGGTCACGACTAGTGATGGGGTGGATGGTGTCATCTGCAACCATGATACTGAGGGCAGGAGTAATGGGCTGGCATGACAAAAGGTGTGTAGCATCATAGGTCATGTGAAAAGAGGCTCCAGAGTCAAGCAACCAGTCGGAGGTGGAGATACCTGCAGGGGCGGAGGCAGACAGCTGAGAGACAGAAGCAGAAGAGCAGGCCAGAGAAAGCTGTTGGACAATCAGCTGCACGAGCTCAAAGGCAGAGGGAGACTGCGCTGGAGCCGAGAAATGAGCGGAAGGAACACCAGGAGCACGCTGCTGACCAGGCTGCTGAGCCCTCTGAAGCTTGCGACACCCAGATTGAACGTGTCCAATGCACTGACAATAGTGACAGTGGACCGACCGGCGACGAGGAGCACTAACAAGAGAGGACTGCGGTGGAAGCTGGTGAGCAGCCATCGACCCAAAAAGAGGACGGAGGTGGCCGCCTAGGGCAAAAGTCCGCCCGACGGAGGAGACCGACGAAAAAAAAAGAACTGGCGGGCTGCAGGAGGCAGCAGAGAGCAGCGGGCTTCGGGCTGCAGAGGGCAGCGGAAATCAGCAGGCTTCGGGTTGCGGAAGACAGCAGGGATCGGCAGGCTTCGGGCTGCAGAGGGCAGCGGAAATCAGCGGGCTTCGGGCTGCAGAAGGCAGCGGAGATCGGCGGGCTGCGGATGGGGCGGAGGAGTATGGGCTGTGAAAACAGCCAGAAGAGGATAGATACGAGTAATCAGCGGTAGCAGCAGGGATCGATCGATCGGAAGCAGGAGATCGATCGATCGACGAGATCGGCGGTAGCAGCAGGGATCGGTGGAAGCAGCAGGGATCGGCGAAAGCAGCGATCGACGATAGGAGGAGGGATCGGCGAGATCGATCGATCGATCGGCGGAAACAACAGGGAACGATCGAAGATGGACGGGATCGGGGATGGACTGGATCAACAGGAGACGCTCGATCTCTGCAGGAGACGGGATCGGCTGGATCAGAGAACGATTGGAGAAGCTCGACGGGATCGGCTGGATCAGAGAACGATTGGAGAAGCTCGACGGGATCGGCAAGGCAACTTACCAGAAAACCCTAAGCTCTGATACCATGATAGGAATAAAGGATTTTCTGTATATTCACAACTTCAACAAGGTAATACATATACAAGAATAATAGAGGGTGATCCTAACACCCGATGTGACTATAAGCTAACACTACTACTCAATGTACAACATATCTAACAGTCTCAATGTGAGTACTTAATACCGGTAATCTTCATGGAACATGTGTTTGTCGATACCATGCAAAAAAATCATAGATCGGATATAAATCTATATCATAATTTCTAGCCATGTATCACATATATATTCCCAGTGACTCGTATGAGATTAGTCCCACAATGACTACCCAGTAAGGTTGTGTGTTGGATGGTTCATCTCATACGAGCCATGAGGGTATTCCGTATTTTTCTGTATAGCTCTGTGTAATACAGCTCCGTGATTTCATGTGAAAAAAGATATAAATATTAAGTTTTGTTTAAAAAAAGATATAACTAAGAAGATAATAATATCTAAATATGAAACACAATAAAAAAAAGCCAAGGAAACCTTAATTAAACCGGCGGGCAACACTCAACATGTATAATAAGACACATTAAAAGCCTATAATTAAAATACTCCGGTAAAATCATTTGCTGTCTTAAAACCATGTCAACGGCTAAAAATCACAGCCCTCGAATACACAAATGGAAGCAGCCTGAAGCTTCTTGCTTAACCTGAACTTTTATGTAGAATTAATTGCATGTTGAGTTAAATTGTCAAACACTAAATAATTATATTTTAGAGTCCATACTATTTATTCATCCTCTCTCTCTCTCTCTCTGATTTATTTACCGTCTCAAATTGCATCAAGATCTCAGCGCGAATCTTAATGCAGAGACTAATGAGAGATTTTGGTACGTCCGACGCACCATGCACCGTACTCCCCGTGCGCGGTACAATCCCAGCCGGATTTTAGGCTAATAATCATGTAAAAAATGACTCAATCTGTTTGTAATTTACGACTGAAAATTTCAGTCAAATTTTTCATCTAACACGCATGCTAAAAATTGTGCAAACGGGAATTCTACGGTGAGACTAATATCACATATGAGAAGAATCGTGCGTTGAGCGTGCCAACATTTTTTACTGGAGGAAGCAAATATTACTATTCTTGATTAACAACTTGAACTCTTACCAAGCCTTAGCTGAATGTTAAAATTAATTATCACGTGTTAAAAAAAGTTTACTTTTTTTTTGTTTTGGTTAATCTACTGATTGAAGGAGTCTATATATTCTCTGAAATTTTTTCTGTGCCATGAATCTTTTTTTTTAACTTGTTCTCTTCACAACTCTTGAACTTTGGTTATAAAAGAAGAGAATTGTGTTAATTATAAGTCAAGTTTGCCTTCATTTCTTCATTCAAATACATAACCCTTCCAGAGGGTCATCGTGAGGTCTCCGGCCGGCGCCATGGCTAACGACGGCCTCCGCCATTTGCTCGCCTTCTCCTGCATGCTCGTGCTGCTCGCGCAGGCAACTCATGGTGCGGATATCTTTCTCAACTGGAACGTGTCCTCCGATGTCTCCATTAGGCCTGTCAACTCCAATCAACATGTAAGAAATGCTAGAAGGATTTTCCATCTTCTCCTACTTCTTCATACATAGTAGTTCAAGAGTTGCATCTTAGAAATAAATTTATGCATGTTTTTGTATGTGGGTTTTACTAAATTTTAAAAATCATTCAGGTAATAACCATCAACGGGATGTTCCCCGGGCCTCTCATCGACTCGACCACCGATGATAACATCTATGTCAACATCTTCAACAACTTGGACGAACCTTTTCTAATGACCTGGTATCATATTTATGTATAAATTGCATGCATACTATGAAATGTAAACTCAGAGGGGAAATTTTTGTAAATTGAAAAAGGCTAAATTTACTTAAATGAGTAAAAAAAATCATGTAGGAATGGGATACAGCAGAGGGCAAACTCGTGGCAAGACGGAGTTTCGGGAACAAACTGTCCCATAAATCCCGGAACAAATTGGACTTATGCTTTTCAGGTGAAGGATCAAATAGGGAGCTTCTTCTACTTCCCCTCCACGATGTTTCAGAAGGCTGGAGGTGGATTTGGTCCCATCAGAGTTAACAACAAAGAAGGAGTTTCAGTGCCGTTTGGGAAACCGGATGGTGAATTTGATCTCCTCATTGGAGACTGGAACTACATATCTTACCAGGTGATTAATTACGTTTATTTTCTTGGTATACTAATTATTTAATAATGCATTTTGATTGAAGTTGAAGTGATTTGATTATATAGATCAATCGGGTGGTTACCAAACATCTTCAAACCCGCCCAGTTAATCCTAACGAGATGTACATGCTTATCAATGGGAAGGCGCCCTACAAAAACTCTTGGGGTAGACCCCATGAAACAATTGAAATGGAACAAGGTATACTAAATTAAGAATCATGAAAATGTCATCATTTTTACAGTCACAAGTTCATTATATGTGTACATATATATATCTTACATATCTATACTATTTATAAAGAAAAACTTCCTTATACCGAAGAGATGTACTAGCAGGAAAACAACTGTTTTCTCGAGAGTCAAATCATGTTGAAGCGATAAAAATAATTGTTCGTCGTAGTTATACCGAAGAGTTATTGTAATCGAAGTGCAGTATTTTAATTTTTCTTAGTTTAATATCCTGGATTATAAAACAAAATAACTATTAATTACACAAACCTCCCTAGGAGTTAGCATAATAATTGCATGTTGCACTTGATCTCTATTTTTGAAATTACCAAAGCTTCTCGTGTACGATTACATTTTTTGAAAATACAAGCTCCATGAGGTATTTTTGTACATGGATGTTATGAAATGCAAGCGTCTCAAAGCATAAGTGTACAAATTTCAAGTTGGCTTATATATGCTCATCGAATAGCCTCGATCACCTCCTAAAGGACATCTTTAATTATGCCCATAATTCTCAATCTTTCTTTAATGCAGGAAAAACATACAGATTGAGAATCTCTAACACAGGGAGTTCCATGAGCTTCAATTTCAGAATTCAAAATCATCAGATGATCCTAGTTGAAACAGAAGGATCCTACACGAACCAAATAGCTATTGATTCATTGGACGTTCATGTTGGTCAATCATACTCAGTTCTTGTCCACGCGTATCAACCAATATCAGATTACTACATCGTTGCTACTCCAACCCAAGTTGATGCAAGCAATATCAGCAATCCCAATGGAGTCGGAGTACTCCACTACAAAAACTCAAGCACTCAGCCGACTGGCCTTCTTCCAATGGGTCCAGAACCCTTAAATCAAGACTTTTCGGTCAATCAAGCCAAGTCCATTAGGTAAATTATGATCATATCTAAGTATTTCGTACGATCATGACCAAAAAAGTACATCAAAAATGATAAAAAAATGTTTCTTAACATCTAATTAATGGTTGTTGCTACAAAAAAGGTTGAACATGACAACAGGAGCAGCAAGTTCAAACCCACAAGGCAGCTTCAACGTAACAAAAGTGGCAATCTCTCAAACATTCATACTCGATAGCTCCCATGTGTACATCCACTACAACTATTTTATGGTCAACAACGTGTCCTACTTGACTCCGACGACACCGCTGAAGCTCGCCGATTACCACACGAATGGGGCCGGCGTGTACCAACTCAATGCTTTTCCGATAAACTCTACCGACACAACTATGGTCAGGGGAACCTTTGTGGCAAGCGGTATTTACAAAGGCTGGGTTGAGATTGTATTCCTCAATAAACACCTTGACATGAACTCCTGGCATTTGGATGGATATGGGTTCTATGTTGTCGGGTATGTATGTTGATCAAATCATAACCTTGAGTGAAATTCTTGGTGATCATTTTCATGAATTTATACTTGTTGACCTTCTTATATATAGGTTTGGTAATGGAGAGTGGAGTCCTACTTCCAGAGAAACATATAACCTGTTTGATCCTATAATTCGGTCAACTGTTCAGGTACTCGTAATCTTCTAATAAACACATCCATGCATGATGATCTTGTGGTGGTTGCAGAAAATACCTAACAATATTTTGAAACTCTCATGCAGGTATATCCACAAGGGTGGAGTGCGGTTTATGTGTACCTGGATAATCCAGGCATGTGGAACCTGCGGTCGCAGATTCTGAAGAATTGGTACCTGGGGCAAGAACTCTACCTAAGGGTGCATGATTCTGATCCTAATCAGGCGACAAAAGAACAATCTCCTCCTGCCAATCTTCTTCAGTGCGGTTAGTGTTCTTCATCCCTCTCTCAGCCTAAACCTTGAGTAGTAATAAGCTGCATGTCTCCAATAGATTAATATTGCTTCATCTCTCCATGCAGGTATTTTCGATGCAGCGGCACCAACACCAGCGCCGGTGGATCCAATTTTCTTTTAAGATGAATATTGTTGTATCGTGTTAATCTGTGTGTGCACGCATTTATGTATCTGTGTGTTTGAGTGTGCACATGCGCGTGTGTTTGTGAGTGTGACAATGTGTGCAAGTGAATTTATGTTTCGATAAAAATATGATCAAAGTGAAATAATAATGTTTCTTCCAAATAAAAGTTTAAATTAAAATAATATAATGACTGTATTTCTTGCATTTTGCTAATTTTCTGTTGCATTTTGCTAATTTTCTGAATTGAGAATTGGATGCGAATTTTTATTTATTTATCATGAGGATAGATTTAGCACCGTTAAATTTGCATTATATATATGGTTAATTGCCGGGACCTCCCATGGGAGTTTGCATAATTACAGGTTGCACCCCTGTATCTTTCGAAATTACATTTACCTACCCTCTAAGCTTAATAATGATAAACTTAGTTTCCTCAGCTTTACGAATAGGTTTTTGAATTGGGCAAAAACTGTAATATCCCAAAATTCTGATCCGACCGATTGCACTGCCTAGAGGACCTAGCCGGTTCAATCGACCCCTCTTGGTGAGCCTATTCAGGGCAAGTGAACCAATTACCATTGGTTTAATCCGAACTTCGAGCTATAATGACTCAAACCGACTTTTGAGCAAATGAATTCAGAATGGACTCCGGTCAGTGATGTTAGACTCATAAGACCAATATGAATTCAACGATATTTCTTTTGTCGCATTCCGATGCATACATACGAAGCTGGCCCAAAATGATCGCCTCGAGCTACGCGACGTCTCAAATATGACAACTGTGTAAATGACCTCATAATCGACCTTAGTTGGTTTTGTTAGACTCGTAATGTTGATACGAGTCCAACGGAGTCGACCACACTCAATTCCGATGAGTATCGAAGAATATGTCTGTACAACCCTCATATTTTCTGAGCCGGTGTGACCCGACGTGAGACAAGCAGGTCGGCCTCTCGGAAGCGACTAAAACCGGGCAAGGCTAAGGAATGACCCGAGGAAGGAAGTAGTGGAGCAAGTGGGGGAGGTTCCCCCCATTTTCCCCAAGCGGTTGGCGAGTGGGGGAGGCTCCCCCCACTCGCCCCCTTGTAGCTGACGGGTGGGGGAGGCTGCCCCCACCCGCCCCTTGAAGTTGGCGAGTGAGGAAGCTCCCCCCACTCGCCCCTTGAAGTTGGCGAGTGGGGGATGCTCCCCCCACTCTCCCCTTGTTGTTGGCGGGTGGGGGAGGCTGCCCCCACCCGCCCCTTGAAGTTGGCGAGTGGGGGAAGCTCCCCCCACCCGCCCCTTGAAGTTGGCGAGTGGGGGAAGCTCCCCCCACTCGCCCCTTGTTGTTGGCGAGTGGGGGAAGCTCCCCCCACTCGCCCCTTGTTGTTGGCGAGTGGGGGAAGCTCCCCCCACTCGCCCCTTGTTGCTGGCGAGTGGGGGAAGCTCCCCCCACTCGCCCCTTGAAGTTGGCGAGTGGGGGAAGCTCCCCCCACTCGCCCCGTGAAGTTGGCGAGTGGGGGAAGCCTCCCCCCACTCGCCCCTTGTTGTTGGCGAGTGGGGGAAGCTCCCCCCACTCGCCCCTTGTTGTTGGCGAGTGGGGGAAGCTCCCCCCACTCGCCTAAGGGGCGGGGGGGGGGGGGGGGGGGGGGGGGGGGGGGGGCGCCCCACTCGCCTGTCCCTTGGGCGAGTGGGGGGCCGCCCCACTCGCCCGTCCAAGGGGCGAGTGGGGGATCCCCCCACTCGCCCGCCCCTGGGGCGAGTGGGGGATCCCCCCTCACTCGCCTATCCCCTTGGGCGAGTGGAGTATCCTCCACTCGCGGCCAAGCTCGCGAGTGGATCGGCGTCCACTCGCGCAGGCGGGGTGGCCTTGGTTTAGGTCGAATCAGGTCGATTGGCGGGCTGCGGATAGTGGATTTTTGGCTATCCGCAGACCAGTTCTTGGGGAGTTTATAAATAGACCTCCATGGGCACCTTGGGAAGAGTTGGTTCCTACCCCCTCCCTCGCGTGTGTGTTTGTGAGCAAGAACTACCCCTCCCCTCCACCTGTCGCTGAAGGTGGACGGTGAGGCGATCCTTAGTGCCCTCCAAGGTGCCCAGGCTCAGCATTGGCTTGGGAGGGGAAGTTCCTTGAGAGCTTCCGGGTATGTGGTGGGACCTCCACGCTACAGCTTAAGGAGTCCGTTTGTGGACTTATGAGTTCTCTTTAAGGGTCAGGTTCTTCAATTCTTGGTGACTGGTCATGGGTCTAGCTTGGGTCAAGTAAGGGTTAGCTGCATCCCCCTTGCGAACGCCGAGACCAGTTCTCTGGTTTCAACATTATCGTGCGGTGAGCGTGGAAGCAGCTAGTTCGGAAAGCTCTGAGCAAGTCTCATGGCTGGAAGCGATGAGCTGGGGGACTCACCCCTTACCGGCGAGTGCGTGAAGAAAGGTGACGTCGAGAGTTCAGGAAGTCAATCCAGGAACTCTTAAGGGTCGCACTCCCCCCTCACAGCGAGTGCTCGACACCACCCGCACCCGTCTTTAGCTCGCCATCCCCAGCGGAGACAGAGCACGCATGTCGACAAGAGAAGGGGAGGAAGAGGGCGGGGTCCCTGTTCTCGATTCAACAGAAGCATGGAGAGACGCTGGGAAGCTACGCGGATCGGTTTCAGGAACAAGTCCTCCGCCTCCAGGTTGACCAGGGAAGCAGGAGGGACCAGGAGAAAGAGAAGGAATAAGAAGACAAAGAAGATGGAGGAAGTAATGAAGGAGATGGTCATGGTGCATGTGACCAAGTAGGCCCAGAGAGGCGCGTTGTAATAAAAATGTAACTCCTCGATGATGAATGAAAAAGGTTCCAGGTAACACCTATGATAAGATCCCCGACTAGAGACCATTCTCCGGGCTCAATCATGCCGGCAGATGGGAGACTCATCGGGTCGACTTGCTACTTGGTAGCTGATTTAGGAGGGCGCTGAGTTCTTCTGTCTCCAGGCAAGCCGAGCCCTAAGACGCGGGTGGACACTTCCGCCTCCCATTAGATTGGGAGGGCGTTGAGTTCCCCTGTCTCCAGGTAAGCAAAGCACCTAGGACGCTGATGGGTACTCCCGCCTCCAGCTGATTTGGAAGGGCGCTGAGTTCCTCTGTCTCCAGGCAAGCAAAGCACCTAGGACGCAGATGGGTACTCCCACCTCCAGCTGATTTGGAAGGGCGCTGAGTTCCTCTGTCTCCGGGCAAGTCGAGCCCCTAGGACGCGGGTGGATACTTCCGCCTCTCATTAGATTGGGAGAGCGCTGAGTTCCCCTGTCTCCAGGTAAGCAAAGCACCTAGGACGCGGATGGGTGCTCCCGCCTCCAGCTGATTTGGAAGGGCGTTGCGTTCCCCTGTCTCCAGGTAAGCAAAGCACCTAGGACGCGGATGGGTACTCCCGCCTCCAGCTGATTTGGAAGGACGCTGAGTTCCTCTGTCTCCAGGTAAGCAAAGCGCCTATGACGCGGATGGGTGCTCCGCCCCCAGCCGGTAAGATCCCCGACTAGAGACCACTCTCCGGGCTCAGTCATGCCGGCGGATGGAAGGCTCATCGGGTCGACTCGCTGCAGGTAAGACTTCAGAAAGGGCAATTGGTTTGGTACGTTGGTTAAGTTCCTCCGCCTCCAGGTGAGGTAAGCACCTAGGACGTGGACTAGTTCTCCGCCCCCAGTTGGTTTGGGAAGATGTGGAGTTCCCTCCATCTCAGGTCGAGTTCGACTCGCCGAGAGATGTTGAGGTCCCTCCATCTCAGGTCGAGTTCGGCTCGACTAGAGATGTTGAGGTCCCTCCATCTCAGGTTGAGTTCGACTCGACTGGGGATGTTGAGGTCCCTCCATTTCAGGTTGAGTTCGACTCGACTGGGGATGTTAAGTTCCCTCCATCTCAGGTTGAGTTCGACTCGACTGGGGATGTTGAGTTCCCTCCATCTCAGGTTGAGTTCGACTCGACTGGGGATGTTGAGTTTCCTCCATCTCAGGTCGAGTTCGACTCGCCGAGAGATGTTGAGGTCCCTCCATCTCAGGTTGAGTTCGACTCGACTGGGGATGTTGAGTTCCCTCCATCTCAGGTCGAGTTCGGCTCGACTAGAGATGTTGAGGTCCCTCCATCTCAGGTTGAGTTCGACTCAACTGGGGATGTTGAGTTCCCTCCATCTCAGGTCGAGTTCGGCTCAACTAGAGATGTTGAGTTCCCTCCATCCCAGGTCGAGTTCGGCTCAACTAGAGATGTTGAGTTCCCTCCATCCCAGGTCGAGTTCGGCTCGACTAGAGATGTTGAGGTCCCTACATCTCAGGTTGAGTTCGACTCGACTGGGGATGTTGAGTTCCCTCCATCTCAGGTCGATAATGAGTTTCCTCCATCTCAGGTCGACTTCGTCTCGACTAGAGATGTTGAGTTTCCTCCATCTCAGGTCGAGTTCGGCTCGACTAGAGATGTTGAGTTTCCTCCATCTCAGGTCGAGTTCGGCTCGACTAGAGATGTTGAGTTTCCTCCATCTCAGGTCGAGTTCGGCTCGACTAGAGGTGTTGGGTCTCCCTCCATCTTCGGTCGAGTTTAGTCCGGCCTAAGGTGTTGAGCTTTCTTCACCTCCAGTTGAGCTCGGCTCACAGGAGGGGTGTTTAGTGGAGAAGGGTTTGCCCTTCGCCTCAAGGTAGCTTCAGCGGAAAAGCTCGGCAGGGGTATCCCGTTGGCAGGTCCCTTCTTGGTCTCCCCTCGGGTCCCACCTTGTTGGGTCCAGCGTTCCTTCATTTGACCCGTAGCGCCTTTCCGTTGATATAAAGATTAGTTGCGCCTTCACCAAACAGACCGGTCTTTTGGTCGAGTTGGTGACGCTGGGTCCTCTCAATTGGTATCAGAGGAGGTTGCGGGTTCGAGACCGGGGGGGGCGCTGATAATTCCTGAAATTTCTCTACCCGGGGTCAGGCGGCCGCAGCCATGTGTCAAGCCACCTCTGAGCCATGTGGTGCGCCACCTCTGAGCCATGTGGAACACCTCTGAGCTTGCGGGTCGTGCTGGACGTTGGGGGGTGGGATTGTTGGGTCCAGCGTTCCTTCACTTGACCTGTAGCGCCTTTCCGTTGATATAAAGATCAGTTGCGTCTTCACCAAACAGACCGGTCTTTTGGTCGAGTTGGTGGCGCTGGGTCCTCTCACACCTGCTCGTCAAATAGGTGGGTTGGACATTCTTTCCGAGCTTGAGGCAAGCTCGAAAAGAGCGGGGATTGTGTACAACCCTCATATTTTCTGAGCCGGTGTGAGCCGACGTGAGTAGGTGACCGAGACAAGCAGGTCGGCCACTCAGAAGCGACTAAAACCGGGCAAGGCTAAGGAATGGCCCGAGGAAGGAAGTAGTGGAGCAAGTGGGGGAGGTTCCCCCCATTTTCCCTTGTGGTTGGCGAGTGGGGGAGGTTCCCCCCATTTTCCCTTGTGGTTGGCGAGTGGGGGAGGCTCCCCCCACTCGCCCCCTTGTAGCTGACGGATGGGGGAGGCTGCCCCAACCCGCCCCTTGAAGTTGGCGAGTGGGGGAAGCTCCCCCCACTCGCCCCTTGAAGTTGGCGAGTGGGGGAAGCTCCCCCCACTCGCCCCTTGTTGTTGGCAGGTGGGGGAGGCTGCCCCCACCCGCCCCTTGAAGTTGGAGAGTGAGGGAAGCTCCCCCACTCGCCCTTTGAAGTTGGCGAGTGGGGGAAGCTCCCCCCACTCGCCCCTTGAAATTGGCGAGTGGGGGAAGCTCCCCCCACTCGCCCCTTGTTGGTGGCAAGTGGGGGAAGCTCCCCCCACTCGCCCCTTGTTGCTGGCGAGTGGGGGAAGCTCCCCCCACTCGCCCCTTGTTGCTGGCGAGTGGGGGAAGCTGCCCCCACTCGCCCCTTGAAGTTGGCGAGTGGGGGAAGCCTCCCCCACTCGCCCCTTGTTGTTGGCGAGTGGGGGAAGCTCCCCCCACTCGCCTAAGGGGCGAGTGGGGGGGCCGCCCCACTCGCCTGTCCCTTGGGCGAGTGGGGGGCCGCCCCACTCGCCCATCCAAGGGCGAGTGGGGGATCCCCCCACTAGCCCGCCCCTGGGGCGAGTGGGGGATCCCCCCCACTCGCCTATCCCCTTGGGCGAGTGGAGTATCCTCCACTCGCGGCCAAGCTCGCGAGTGGATCGGCGTCCACTCGCGCAGGCGGGGTGGCCTTGGTTTAGGTCGAATCAGGTCGATTGGCGGGCTGCGGATAGTGGATTTTTGGCTATCCGCAGACCAGTTCTTGGGGAGTCTATAAATAGACCCCCATGGGCACCTTGGGAAGGGTTGGTTCCTACCCCCTCCCTCGCGTGTGTGGTGTGAGCAAGCACTACCCCTCCCCTCCACCTGTCGCTGAAGGTGGACGGTGAGGCGATCCTTAGTGCCCTCCAAGGTGCCCAGGCTCAGCATTGGCTTGGGAGGGGAAGTTCCTTGAGAGCTTCCGGGTATGTGGTGGGACCTCCACGCTGCAGCTTAAGGGGTCCGTTTGTGGACTTAGGAGTTCTCTTTAAGGGTCAGGTTCTTCAGTTCTTGGTGACTGGTCATGGGTCTAGCTTGGGTCAAGTAAGGGTTAGCTGCATCCCCCTTGCGAACGTCGAGACCAGTTCTCTGGTTTCAACATTATGGTGCGGTGAGCGTGGAAGCAGCTAGTTCGGAAAGCTCTGAGCAAGTCTCATGGCTGGAAGCGATGAGCTGGGGGACTCACCCCCTACCGGCGAGTGCGTGAAGAAAGGTGACGTCGAGAGTTCAGGAAGTCAATCCAGGAACTCTTACGGGTCGCACTCCCCCCTCACAGCGAGTGCTCGACACCACCCGCACCCGTCTTTAGCTCGCCATCCCCAGCGGAAACAGAGCACGCACGTCGACAAGATAAGGGGAGGAAGAGGGCGAGGTCCCTGTTCTCGATTCAACAGAAGCATGGAGAGACGCTGGGAAGCTACGCGGATCGGTTTCAGGAACAAGTCCTCCGCCTCCAGGTTGACCAGGGAAGCAGGAGGGACCAGGAGAAAGAGAAGGAATAAGAAGACAAAGAAGATGGAGGAAGTAATGAAGGAGATGGTCATGGTGCATGTGACCAAGTAGGCCCAGAGAGGCGCGTTGTAATAAAAATGTAACTCCTCGATGATGAATGAAAAAGGTTCCAGGTAACACCTATGATAAGATCCCCGACTAGAGACCATTCTCCGGGCTCAGTCATGCCGGCAGATGGGAGACTCATCGGGTCGACTTGCTACTTGGTAGCTGATTTAGGAGGGCGCTGAGTTCCTCTGTCTCCAGGCAAGCCGAGCCCTAGAACGCGGGTGGACACTTCCGCCTCCCATTAGATTGGGAGGGCGTTGAGTTCCCCTGTCTCCAGGTAAGCAAAGCACCTAGGACGCCGATGGGTACTCCCGCCTCCAGCTGATTTGGAAGCGCGCTGAGTTCCTCTGTCTCCAGGCAAGCAAAGCACCTAGGACGCGGATGGGTACTCCCGCCTCCAGCTGATTTGGAAGGGCGCTGATTTCCTCTGTTTCCGGGCAAGTCGAGCCCCTAGGACGCGGGTGGATACTTCCGCCTCTCATTAGATTGGGAGAGCGCTGAGTTCCCCTGTCTCCAGGTAAGCAAAGCACCTAGGACTCGGATGGGTCCTCCCACCTCCAGCTGATTTGGAAGGGCGTTGAGTTCCCCTGTCTCCAGGTAAGCAAAGCACCTAGGACGCGGATGGGTACTCCCGCCTCCAGCTGATTTGGAAGGGCGTTGAGTTCCTCTGTTTCCAGGTAAGCAAAGCGCCTAGGACGCGGATGGGTGCTCCGCCCCCAGCCGGTAAGATCCCCGACTAGAGACCACTCTCCGGGCTCAGTCATGCCGGCGGATGGAAGGCTCATCGGGTCGACTCGCTGCAGGTAAGACTTCAGAAAGGGCAATTGGTTTGGTACGTTGGTTAAGTTCCTCCGCCTCCAGGTGAGGTAAGCACCTAGGACGTGGACTAGTTCTCCGCCCCCAGTTGGTTTGGGAAGATGTGGAGTTCCCTCCATCTCAGGTCGAGTTCGACTCACCGAGAGATGTTGAGGTCCCTTCATCTCAGGTCGAGCTCGTCTCGACTAGAGATGTTGAGGTCCCTCCATCTCAGGTTGAGTTCGACTCGACTGGGGATGTTGAGGTCCCTCCATCTCAGGTTGAGTTCGACTCGACTGGGGATGTTGAGTTCCCTCCATCTCAGGTTGAGTTCGACTCGACTGGGGATGTTGAGTTCCTTCCATCTCAGGTTGAGTTCGACTCGACTGGGGATGTTGAGTTTCCTCCATCTCAGGTCGAGTTCGACTCGCCGAGAGATGTTGAGGTCCCTCCATCTCAGGTTGAGTTCGACTCGACTGAGGATGTTGAGTTCCCTCCATCTCAGGTCGAGTTCGGCTCGACTAGGGATGTTGAGGTCCCTCCATCTCAGGCTGAGTTCGGCTCGACTGGGGATGTTGAGTTCCCTCCATCTCAGGTCGAGTTCGGCTCGACTAGAGATGTTGAGTTCCCTCCATCCCAGGTCGAGTTCGGCTCGACTAGAGATGTTGAGGTCCCTACATCTCAGGTTGAGTTCGACTCGACTGGGGATGCTGAGTTCCCTCCATCTCAGGTCGAGTTCGGCTCGACTAGAGATGTTGAGTTTCCTCCATCTCAGGCCGAGTTCGACTCGAGTAGAGATGTTGAGTTTCCTCCATCTCAGGTCGAGTTCGTCTCGACTAGAGATGTTGAGTTTCCTCCATCTCAGGTCGAGTTCGGCTCGACTAGAGATGTTGAGTTTCCTCCATCTCAGGTCGAGTTCGGCTCGACTAGAGGTGTTGGGTCTCCCTCCATCTTCGGTCGAGTTTAGTCCGTCCTAAGGTGTTGAACTTTCTTCACCTCCAGTTGAGCTCGGCTCACAGGAGGGGTGTTTAGTGGAGAAGGGTTTGCCCTTCGCCTCAAGGTAGCTTCAGCGGAAAAGCTCGGCAGGGGTATCCCGTTGGCAGGTCCCTTCTTGGTCTCCCCTCGGGTCCCACCTTGTTGGGTCTAGCGTTCCTTCACTTGACCCGTAGCGCCTTTCCGTTGATATAAAGATCAGTTGCGCCTTCACCAAACAGACCGGTCTTTTGGTCGAGTTGGTGGCGCTGGGTCCTCTCAATTGGTATTAGAGGAGGTTGCGGGTTCGAGACCGGGGGGGGGGGGGGGGAGCGCTGATAATTCCTGAAATTTCTCTACCCGGGTTCAGGCGGCCGCAGCCATGTGTCAAGCCACCTCTGAGCCATTTGGAGCACCTCTGAGCTTGCGGGTCGTGTTGGACGCTGGGGGGGTGGGGGGGGGGGGGGGGGGGATTGTTGGGTCCAGCGTTCTTTCACTTGACCCGTAGCGCCTTTCCGCTGATATAAAGATCAGTTGCGCCTTCACCAAACAGACCGGTCTTTTGGTCGAGTTGGTGGCGCTGGGTCCTCTCACACCTGCTCGTCAAATAGGTGGGTTGGACTTTCTTTCCGAGCTTGAGGCAAGCTCGAAAAAACGGGGATTGTGTACAACTCTCATATTTTCTGAGCCGGTGTGACCCGACGTGAGTAGGTGACCGAGACAAGCAGGTCGACCTCTCGGAAGCGACTAAAACCGGGCAAGGCTAAGGAATGACCCGAGGAAGGAAGTAGTGAAGCAAGTGGGGGAGGTTCCCCCCATTTTCCCCTTGTGGTTGGCGAGTGTGGGAGGCTCCCCCCACTCGCCCCCTTGTAGCTGACGGGTGGGGGAGGCTGCCCCCACCCGCCCCTTGAAGTTGGCGAGTGGGGGAAGCTCCCCCCACTCGCCCCTTGAAGTTGGCGAGTGGGGGAAGCTCCCCCCACTCGCCCCTTGTTGTTGGCAGGTGGGGGAGGCTGCCCCTACCCGCCCCTTGAAGTTGGAGAGTGAGGGAAGCTCCCCCCACTCGCCCCTTGAAGTTGGCGAATGGGGGAAGCTCCCCCCACTCGCCCCTTGATGTTGGCGAGTGGGGGAAGCTCCCCCCACTCGCCCCTTGTTGCTGGCGAGTGGGGGAAGCTCCCCCCACTCGCCCCTTGAAGTTGGCGAGTGGGGGAAGCCTCCCCCACTCGCCCCTTGTTGTTGGCGAGTGGGGGAAGCTCCCCCCACTCGCCTAAGGGGCGAGTGGGGGGCCGCCCCACTCGCCTGTCCCTTGGGCGAGTGGGGGGCCGCCCCACTCGCCCGTCCAAGGGGCGAGTGGGGGATCCCCCCACTCGCCCGCCCCTGGGGCGAGTGGGGGATCCCCCCCACTCGCCTATCCCCTTGGGCGAGTGGAGTATCCTCCACTCGCGGCCAAGCTCGCGAGTGGATCGGCGTCCACTCGCGCAGGCGGGGTGGCCTTGGTTTAGGTCGAATCAGGTCGATTGGCGGGCTGCGGATAGTGGATTTTTGGCTATCCGCAGACCAGTTCTTGGGGAGTCTATAAATAGACCCCCATGGTCCGTTTGTGGACTTAGGAGTTCTCTTTAAGGGTCAGGTTCTTCAGTTCTTGGTGACTGGTCTTGGGTCTAGCTTGGGTCAAGTAAGGGTTAGCTGCATCCCCCTTGCGAACGTCGAGACCAGTTCTCTGGTTTCAACAATGTCGTGTCGCGTGAATTTAAGTAACGAAATTATCTAAAATGTGAAACCGAGCAAACGGTCTCAGAATTCACCTCAGCCAGTTTTGTTAAACTCGGGAAGCCAATACGAGTTCAAAAAATTGTCCGCGCTCGATTCCGATAAGTATCGGAGAATTTGTTGTTCGTGCGCGGTCTGCGGATAGCGTATTTATCCACGATTGTGAAATCGAGCAAACAGCCTCAGAATTCACCTCAGTCAATTTTGTTAGACTCGTGAAGCTCATACGAGGCCAACAAAACAGTCCACGCTCGATTCCGATGACAATCGGCGAAAATATGACATGAACGCGATATAAAATTAACGCAAGGAGTGGTCTTGAGAGCGGAGCGCTCGGAGGCGCACTTGGAGTGGTCTTGAGAGCGCAAGGAGGAGGCGCGCTTGTGAGCGCGCAAGGAGGAGGACGCGCGCTTGTGAGCGCGCAAGGAGGAGGCGCGCTTGTGAGCGCGCAAGGAGGAGACGCGCTTGTGAGCGCGCAAGGAGGACGCGGGCTTGTGAGCGCGCAAGGAGGACGCGGGCTTGTGAGCGCGCAAGGAGGACGCGCGCTTGTGAGCGCGCAAGGAGGACGCGCGCTTGTGAGCGCGCAAGGAGGACGCGCGCTTGTGAGCGCGCAAGGAGGACGCGCGCTTGCGAGCGCGCAAGGAGGACGCGCGCTTGCGAGCGCGCAAGGAGGACGCGCGCTTGTGAGCGCGCAAGGAGGACGCGCGCTTGTGAGCGCGCAAGGAAGAAGGAGGAGAGAGAAAATCCGTAGGAGGATTTTCCCGGCCAGAGAGAGAGAAAGTCTCAAAAGAGGGGAGAGATGGAGGAGGAGAAGAAGAAGATCCAAAAAAGAGAAGCCTTGGGGTTCTATTTATAGTTTTTGAGGGTGACACTTTCGTAATTAAATGGGTGGTTAGGTTAGTTATGGTGGCTATGCGGCTACCCGCACACCATAACCAATTTATGTGTTATATGCACACTTATTATGAATATAACTACGCGCACACCTGTTTGTATAGTTTTGCGGTGATATGTATTCATATGACGGATATGGTTATGCGCACACCATAACCATATTATTTGCTATACGCAGACCGTATTGAAGGATTTTACTACTTGCACCCCCATGTTGGAGGATTTTACTATTTGCACCTCATGATGTGGAATTTTACTATTTACACCCACATGTTGGAGGAGTTTACTATTTGCACCCCATAATGGGGGATTTTACTATTTGCACTCCATGATGAAGAAATTTACTATTTGCACCCCTATGTTGGAGGATTTTACTGTTTGCACCCCATGATGCGGGATTTTACTATTTGCACCCCCATGTTGAAGGATTTTACTATTTGCACCCACATGTTGGGTGGTTACGGGGCTAGTGGGGTTTCTTTGGATAACCGCACACCCATGAATGGGGTGCGGTTAGCGCCTTCAAGGAAACCCTATCATTTGCCCCCCAAGTCCCCGAAGTTCAGAGCCGGGGCGAGAGAGGTGCGGGGACTTTTTGTGCGAAATAGTTGTGGCGATTGTGGTGGAGTCGGCAACGTGGTATGGAGGAGGTGCTTGAAGAGTCTCGGAAAGGACTTCCTGTAGCGGAGCGGTGTGAGGAAGGTGCGCTCGCATGCTGTGCGGATGTAGGAGTGGCGCCCACATGTGGTGAGCGCGCGGGGAGCGCACCTGTGTGATGTGGCTCATACCTACGAGCCTTTGCTCGTGAAGACTCGGGCGACTCCTTGGCCTTTCAGGGAGCGAGGCATTGTCCTCAGGGGTAGTTTATGTAGTGGCGCTCCTCATTAGTTGTGGAGCATGGTGATGTTTGAAAGTGACGGTATGGGATACCTGCAAGTCCGGGAGTGAAGTTCCCCTGTACGGCGGTGTTGTCGCATTGCTGAGATATATCTGAGCTTGATGTCGGAGGTCTCTTCGAGGGTGAGAGGGAGACTGGTGTTGATGTGGATGAGGCATGGCTCCGTCTTTATCGTTTCTTTGCACATTTGCATTGTGCAGCAGCTTGGTACTTTGCTTATAGAGCTTTGGTAGCTCCTTGAGCTTTGCTTGAGTGTTTGTTTACTGTTCCAGCTTTGAGCACTTGCTTGTGATGATGGTTAAGCTTTTGTGGTGTTGTAACCATCTTGCGCGGTCAGCTGCATTTTTCTTCTTGGATGTTGGCGTTTGGAGGACGAGACACAGGTGGTGCTGGAACTTACTACGTGGGCGAATGAAGGGCGATTCGAGCCGAGTAGTGAGAGGTTCACGTTACCGACCTAGGGGATGTCGTTGATAGTCGCAGTGAAAGGTAGGCGCTTCGAACCGTTTGTGAGCGCGAGGGGGCAGGCCATGGCGACGCTGCAACCTACTGCGGGTAGAAGGGCAGACCCATTGTAACTTTGCTTGGCCGATCATCAAGGGGGGCAGGCCCCTGACGATGGCAGGCGGAGGTCTGGCGACCTTACCTATTGTAACTTGGCAGGGACCGAGCGTCAAGGGGGGCAGGCCCCTAACGATGGCAGGCGGAGGTTTGGCGACCTTACCTATTGTAACTTGGCGGGGACCGATCGTCAAGGGGGCAGGCCCCTGACGATGGCAGGCGGAGGTCTGGCGACCTTACCTATTGTAACTTGGCGGGGACTGGTCGTCAAGGGGGGAAGGCCCTTGAAGATGGCAGGCGGAGGTCTGGCGACCTTACCTATTGAAACTTGGCAGGGACCGATCGTCAAGGGGGGCAGGCCCCTGACGATGGCAGGCGGAGGTCTGGCGACCTTACCTATTGTAACTTGGCGGGGACCGATCGTCAAGGGGGGCAGGCCCCTGACGAGGGCAGGCGGAGGTCTGGCGACCTTACCTATTGAAACTTGGCAGGGACCGATCGTCAAGGGGGGCAGGCCCCTGACGATGGCAGGCGGAGGTCTGGCGACCTTACCTATTGTAACTTGGCGAGGACCGATCGTCAAGGGGGGCAGGCCCCTGACGATGGCAGGCGGAGGTCTGGCGACCTTACCTATTGAAACTTGGCAGGGACCGATCGTCAAGGGGGGCAGGCCCCTGACGATGGCAGGCGGAGGTCTGGCGACCTTACCTATTGTAACTTGGCGGGGACCAATCGTAAAGGGGGGCAGGCCCCTGACGATGGCAGGCGGAGGTCTGGCGACCTTACCTATTGAAACTATGTTATCTGAAACATATGAAGTTAATGAAATCAGAAAGTAATTCGCAGGAACCACGTGTAGAAGTTAAATCATACGTCTTTATTGAATGCTGATAAAGCCGGCATGAAGGAGAGGAGGTGCAAGTACAACTTGGTGAACAGGGAGGGAGCTTTCTGCTGGTGCGATTACTTGTAGAGGTTGCCCCCCAGTCTTTCCAGGCAAGCGGGCGACCGATCTCTCGCTTGCCCAGGTGTCGTCAACCGATTTAATGCTTTGCTTCACGAGAATCTTTTCAGAAGTCCTTGTCGAATAAGACGTTCGATTTCCTTCTTTAGTTTTGTGCAATCTTCCGTGTCATGCCCGTGTCCGCGGTGGAACTCACAGTATTGTGATTGGTCTCCTTTGTTTGGAGCAATCGACTTAGGCCTATGAAGCGCCACCTTATCTTGGATTGTGTAAAGTATGTTTGTTCTGGAGGTATTGAGGGGCGTGTTTCTCTGGCGCTGCCGAGGTTGTGGGTTGACGTGACGTTCATTGCTCCTCCCAAAGGCTGATGAAGCCTCTTGTTCCCTTTGCCTTTTCATGCCTCTGTCAAACTGCTGTTTATGTGCTTCGATTGCATCGTCGGCAGTGATCTGGGCGTCGATCCGTTGAACGAGATCGGGGTAGCTGGGTACAGTCTCCCGTATTAATGCAGAGTGGAAGCCACCAGGGCGGAGCCCTGCGAGTAAAAACCCTCGCAGGAGCTCTGGTTTTGCTCCAGGAATTTGTCGTGCCTCAGCGGTGAAACGACGGAAGAAATCTTTAAGGGTTTCCCCTTCGCTTTGACGGATCCCAGACAGGTGGGAGGGATCTTTAACTATTCGGCGGCTAGCGATGAACTGGTCTGTGAATTGTTGAGTCAGCTCTGCGAAATCCCTGATTTCTCCCTCCCCCAAGGATAGGAACCAGTGCGAGCCTGTCCTTTCAAAGTTGCCGGGAATGCCTGACACAGTAGTGAATCTGTGGCATTACAGAGTTGCATCATGATCGCGAAGTGTCTGACGTGCTCCGATGGGTCGCTCGCTCCGTCGTATGTCTCAATCTTTGAGAGCTTGAAGCCAAGGGGGATTGGATGTGCCAGAACCTCAGGTACAAATGGTGAGCGACAATGGAGAGGGCGAGGGGCCAAAGCGGCACACTGCGTTGCACGTTCGTGCTCTTTAAAAATTATGTGACAGACTTCTTCACGTGTGAGCCTCCCATCTGCAGGCTCATGGCCTGTCGCTTCAGGGCGGTTGCGGTGATACTGAGTTTCTGGACTTCTGTCAGGACGGGCCACACGGTCTTGGGCATTCGTACTGGAGAGCTCTCCTTCGGGTTTGCTGATAAGCGAGTGGAGGGGAGCCAAATCAGCATGCCCCCCGGGGATTGATTCTTCACTTGTGTGGATGGCTTTTCCTGCCATGATCTCTAATCACGAGTACCGTTGTGCAACGGATACTGTCTTCAGAGTTTTCTTCAAGCTTTGGGGGAACTCGATTCCCACAGACGGCGCCAAACTGTTGCGGTCCACTCAAGGCTCCGGTAGATCGGACTAGATTGGACCGTCTTAGCCCGGGAGCGTTTGAGCGCGCAAACAGTCACAGAAAAAAAGAAAGCTAACAAGACAATTTTTTTTAACGTGGAAAACCCGTCAACTGGGTGAAAAACCACGCGGCCGGGTCTGTGTCGGCCGAAACCTCCACTATTTGTTGGTTGTTGTACAAAGCTACTTTAGAAAACTCGAGAGCGACAGTCCGCCTCTCGTTACAATTGTTGAGAGAGAGATACTCGGAGGGTGACAAGCCACCGCTCCTGGAGATAAGACTTTTGTCTGATGCAGAGGGGGATGCTGCGCTCTAAGCGCTCTAGAGGTTTTGACTGCAGCTTGAAGGTTGGATCGATAAGCTCTGTGCGTCTTTGTCTCTGTCGGTTGTCTCCTGCCGCACGAGAGGAGTTTGGAGTGCTGTTCTTGCAGGAGGCTGGAGCGTTTGTTCTTGAGTGCGCGGAGTGCTTGTTGCTGAGTACACGGAGTTATGCTTGGACGGTCTTGAGAGCGGAGAGCGCAGAGGCGCTCTTGGAGCAGTCTTCAGAGCGGAGCGCACAGAGGCACGCTTGGAGCGGTCTTGAGAGCGGAGCGCGCGGAGGCGCGCTTGGAGCGGTCTTGAGAGCGGAGCGCTCGGAGGCGCGCTTGGAGTGGTCTTGAGAGCGGAGCGCACGGTGGCGCGCCTGGAGCGGTCTTGAGAGCGGAGCGCACGGTGGTGCGCTTGGAGCGGTCTTGAGAGCGGAGCGCACGGAGGCGCGCTTGGAGCGGTCTTGAGAGCAGAGCGCACGGAGGCGCGCTTGGAGCGGTCTTGAGAGCGGAGCGCACGGAGGCGCGCTTGGAGCGGTCTTGAGAGCGGAGCGCACGGAGGCGCGCGTGTGAGCGCGCAAGGAGGACGCGCGCTTGTGAGCGCGCAAGGAGGACGCGCGCTTGTGAGCGCGCAAGGAGGACGCGCGCTTGTGAGCGCGCAAGGAGGACGCGCGCTTGTGAGCGCGCAAGGAGGACGCGCGCTTGTGAGCGCGCAAGGAAGAAGGAGGAGAGAGAAAATCCGTAGGAGGATTTTCCCGGCCGGAGAGAGAGAAAGTGTTAAAAGAGGCGAGAGATGGAGGAGAAGAAGAAGATCCAAAAAAGAGAAGCCTTGGGGTTCTATTTATAGTTTTTGAGGGTGGCACTTTCGTAATTAAATGGGTGGTTAGGGTAGTTATGGTGGTTATGCGGCTACCCGCACACATAACCAATTTATGTGTTATACGCACACTTATCATGAATATAACTACGCGCACACCAGTTTGTATAGTTTTGCGGTGATATGTATTCATATGACGGATATGGTTATGCGCACACCATAACCATATTATTTGCTATACGCAGACCGTATTGAAGGATTTTACTACTTGCACCCCCATGTTGGAGGATTTTACTATTTGCACCTCATGATGTGGGATTTTACTATTTGCACCCACATGTTGGAGGAGTTTACTATTTGCACCCCATAATGAGAGATTTTACTATTTGCACTCCATCATGAAGAAATTTACTATTTGCACCCCCATGTTGGAGGATTTTACTGTTTGCACCCCATGATGTGAGATTTTACTATTTGCACCCCCATGTTGAAGGATTTTACTATTTGTACCCACATGTTGGGTGGTTACGGGGCTAGTGGCGTTTCTTTGGATAACCGCACACCCATGAATGGGGTGCGGTTAGCGCCTTCAAGGAAACCCTATCAATTACGTAATTTACCCTTAATTAGTGCAGATGTGCGCACGCGTCCTCTTATTTTATTATTGTTTTTCTTTTAAATGCATTAGGTTGTTGTGAGCGCCCCTCCCTATATAAGGAGGTGGTTTGGGGAGTTAAATATCTTTGGATCTATTGTCTTTGGCTCTCATTTGAGAGAAGGCTCCTTGGAGGAACCAGCCTTCAAGAGTTGGCCGGAGCTTGCTCCGGATTGTATCCGTTTCACGTTAATCCACGCAATTTCCTTCTTGATCTTATTATTTGGTCCGACCTGCCGCTCCGCCCGCTGCTACAACCGTCGGAGTCTCGCGTCCCACTGTCATTGCGTTTGCACAGCCGCGCGTTCCCTCTCGCCCGACGTTTCGCGCAGGACCGCTCGCCGGCCCTCGTCCGCGAGTCCCGCCCCGCGCGTCGTCGCCAGAACCGACGCACCGCGACCCACCGCCGCACCGCGCGCTGTCGCAAGATCCGACGCTGCCATTTCCGCTCCGCCTCGGACGACACCGATCCGACGCCGCAAGCCCAGCGCCGCCCGCAGACGCCCCGACAACGCCTGAGCACGCCTGATCCGCCCTTTGCAGCCCTGTTTCTGGCCTTCCGCAATCCCGCTCCGCCGAAATCCCGCCGCTTCTGCCCGATCTGCCGCTCTCCGCTGGTTTCCGCGCCCAAATCCGCCGGCCTCCACCCGGAATCGCTTGATTCCGCCCAGATCCGCCGTCCTCCGCCCACTATCACGCCGATCTACTCGATTCCGCCCGGATTCCGCTCATTCCCACCCAAAACCGCCCCTCTCAGCCGTCCCCGCGTCGTTCCTCTGGATTCTGCCCAACTCCTGTCGCGGTTGTCATCAAATCAGCCACCTACCTGCCTTGTAACGTCCCAAGGCCCTGGACTTACCATCGGGACAACGTCCACCGACTGCCTCGCCTGGTGACCGTTACCGGGCTGCAGCTCAAGCACCCCAACCCCTCTCCAACCCACTGGCGGGTTGTTGGTGGCCACAACCTCCCTTTGGTGAGAAGTGATCCAGTTAAGCGCCTCTACGGGGCCTTCCCAGGAGGTCACCCATCCCAGTACTACTCCAGCCCGAGCACGCTTCACTACTAGTAGTCGGTGTACGTTGTCCCGATGGTAAGTCCAGGGTCTTGGGACGTTACATGCCTCTCCCCGCCAGATCTGCCCTTTTTACACACCAATCGGTCGACATCATCTAGAGTCTACCTCCTTGGCAACATGGTCGCAGCCCAATCGGCCGCGCCCGGGCCGCTGTTCTTGACATCGGTGGACGCCAACCCTCGGTTGGATTTTTCTGCCCTCGCTGCACAAATCCTGGCCACATGTGCCTCTCTTCATGCCAAAGTCGATCGTCTCATCGCTCTCAACGGACGGGCCTTCGCAACCTCCCTCGAGGCTCCATGCCCTAGGTCGCCTCCACCACGGCTGCCTCCTCTACCATGCGAGAATTATCTGGCCATGCCGCCCCCAACATTCCTCTACGACACCAGCCCGTCCCTCCGCCCCATAGTCGATCCTCCCGTTGAAATCGCACCGACCGGCTAGGCCTGTAAGCAAAAACCAACCGAACCGCCAAACCAAACCGAACCAAACCAAATCGCACGGTTTGGTTCGGTTTCAGTAGGTCGCGGTTCGGTCACGGTTTTGATTTTAGAAAAACCATACGGTTCGGTTCAGTTCATGGTTTTATGTGGCAAACCGAACCGAATCGAACCGTAGTGTATAAAAATATTTAATTTATTTTTATATTTTAATCTTTTCAAAAGACTCATAGTGAACCGTAGTGTATTTATATTTCATTAAACTATTAATTACATCTCATAT
This sequence comes from Dactylorhiza incarnata, assembly GCA_033032865.1. NCBI lineage: Eukaryota > Viridiplantae > Streptophyta > Magnoliopsida > Asparagales > Orchidaceae > Dactylorhiza > Dactylorhiza incarnata. The sequence goes on from JAWHQI010000085.1 coordinate 5,937,270, forward strand.
TATATTTTTATATTTCATTAAACCGTAGTGTATTTATATTTTATATTCCCAAAGTGCGGAACTCTCCTGGACGGCTGGAGCTAGGTTTTTCTGAATTGCTCCACGCTGTTGATTTCTTCTCATCCCGCCGACGCTGAGTCGCCGCTCCTCATCCCGCCGATGTCGAGTCGCCGCTCCTCATCCCGTCGGGCGCTGGCCACCGCGCTCATCGCAGGTGAGCCCTCTTCCTCTTCTCTGTAACCAGCTTTCATTGTTCATATTATCTTCTGGACTCATTTCACAGGCAAGCCCGTCCAGCACAGATCTTGCTTCTTGTGGCACTTTATAGAGTAATTTTTGTCCTATGAATACTTCTCTAATCTAGATCTTTATCCAAACAAACAATGTTGATGAATATTTCATTTTCCATTCATGTTTTCAGCTTGAATAACAATACATCTAAGTTGTCTACTTTTTTTATATATTATTGGTTAATTAAAAGATTTGATTTTGGAGTCCTGAAATGGTTAGGTGATAGAAAATTAGGAATTATGTTCACTGTTCAGGCATCACTTGCATCACATTATTTAATTCATGTTTTCAGCTTGTATCACATTATTTAAACCACCAAAACCGAATCGAATCGAGTCGAACCATTCAGTTCGGTTTGGTTCGGTTTCAATGTTTTGGCGGTTCGGTTCGGTTCCAAATTTTTGGAACCACATAGGGGTGGTTCGGTTTACGGTTTTACTGAAAAACCAAACCAAACCGAACCATTACAGGCCGTGATATACTGCATCTCCCCACGGTGGTCGTACCGCCACCTCTCCGGTCACCCGCTCTGCCGCCCCCTTCGGCCATCTCACCGCATCCTCTCCCTGCTCCTGCTCCGCCGGCCTCTGGCTTGCCACTTCCACCGGCCACATCGCCGCCTCTTTTGTCGCCCTGTACCCCGTTGTTCCCGACGGATCCATTCCTGTTGCCGGTCGTCGCATCTCCGACATCCTTATGGTTGTTGGTCACCACCGCTCCACCGACTTTGCAGAAGCCGCTACTCGCCAACACCGCCACCGCTGCTACACGGTACCTAGCCCTGTTCTGGAGGGAGGTCAAGGTACCAGAGGATCCGACCACCTGCTTGATACACGAGCTGGAGGGCAAGCTCGTTTTGAAGGACGGATGGAGTGTTACGGGTCCACGTGTCGCAGGCACATTCACTCAAGTGCGGTGGGTGGCGAAATGACCTTGGGGTCAAGACGGGATGTGTCGCGGGCACATTCACTATAGTACAAAAAAAGTTTTTCTTCATAAATAGTATAGATATGTAATATATATACACACAGAGTGACCGTGCTTAGGGGGCCCCCCCTGCCCCGCGCGACAGTACCCGCCCGTGGCGGCGTGCTTCGCCCGCCCCGGATCGGCGGCCTTATTTTAATTTTTTGGTTTAATTTATTTTTTAAATAATTTTATTTTTTAAAATTATTTCATTTTTTTGCATTTATTTAATAAATTTTTTTATTTTTTAAAAATTATTTATACGGTATTTTATTATAATTTTTCGAAGAAAAAAAACTCTACGCAAGTGGTCTGCGAATAGCCAACCGAAGCAAAACTGTTTGGCTATTCGCAGACTACGGTGGTCTGCGAATAGCCAACCAACACAAAACTGAAAGGTTATTCGCAGACCACCTGTGAATGGATAGAATCATTTGGATCTTGATCCGACGGCTCGTATTCGTTTGTCGACCATGTTACGTCATAAGGTGCTATCTTTATATATTAGTATAGATATATATACACATATAATGAACTTGTGACGGTAAAAGTGATGATATTTTCAAGATTCTTTAATTTAGTATACCTTGTTCCATTTCAATTGTTTCATGGGGTCTGCCCCAAGAGTTTGTGTAGGGCGCCTTTTCATTGATAAGCATGTACATCTCGTTAGGATTAACGTGGCGGGTTCAAAGAAGTTTGGTAACCACCTGATTGATCCATATAATCAAATCCATTCAACATATCCATCAAAATTCATCATTAAATAATTAGTATACCAAGAAAATAAACGCAATAAATTACCCGGTAAAGATACGTAGTTCCAGTCTCCAATGAGGAGATCAAATTCATCATCAGGTTTACCAAACGGCATTGAAACTCCGTTGTTGTTAACTCTGATGGGACCAAATCCACTTCCAGCCTTCTGAAACATCGTGGAGGGGAAGTAGAAGAAGCTCCCTATTTGATCCTTCATCTGAAAAGCATAAGTCCAGTTTGCTCCGGGATTTATGAGAAAGTTTATTCCCGAAACTCCGTTTTGCCATGAGTTAACAATTTTTATCTATACTTACTATATTTTAAAAAAAGTACTCCCCCTGGATGTAACGTCGTCAGACCGCACAAACAATTCTGACTGTAGATCAATGGCACCCGCACAATTCTCTCATTTTCCCACTCCTCTCTTGAGAAATTAGGGCTCTACGCATTCCCTATTCTCCTCTTCATTACCAACCGTTCTGCTCCTTGCTAGATGCCTCCTTGTCGACTCCTTACCGACAGAGCGACGCAATCGTCCACGCAGTAGACCTTCGACGAAGCAATCTAGAACCATCGCCAAGCTCGAGCAATTTTAGCCACCATCCCAGAAGATCTTTCTGCCTTCAACTCCTCCAGGTATCTCTCTATTTCTTTATGGATGTCCTTCTTTCAAGTTTCCTCTATATCCATTGATGCCTCTTCGTCTCACTACTCCGCTCAACCCTGAAACATGCACTATGGAATACCAACAAACATCGATTGACAGACTTATTATCCTCACCACAACCTTCTTTCCTTTTTGAATATGTATTTTTACAGAGATAATAATCTTTGTGATTGCGTCTAATGACTCAAATTATAGAGTTATAAAATGATTAAAACTATGACACAGAACCGATTGGGACCCGACCGAACCGTTAGTGACCGATTTGATTTGGGTTTTTGTTGAATCGGAACCGAAATCGTTGACACGACGGTTCCAAAAATTATGCTGAAACCAAAACCAGAATCGGAACCGGTCAAACAAAATAACGTTCAATTTTAGTTCTAATTTGAATAACTGTTACCTTATCGGTTCGGTTCACGGTCTTAGTAGAACCGCAGCCGAACCTGAACCGTGACAACTCTATGTGTGCTATTCGAAACCACGTCTATGGCATGAGAGAAGAGGTTCGTCGCTTGCTGTCGTAGCTTCGACGGAGGAAAGCCGCTACCGACGCTGCTCCGTCGCCGTCTGAAGCATAAAGGGGGAGAGACCGAGGGAAAACGGTGCGACCTGCGATTAGTTCTGTCTTCTGGTGTGCGACTAAAAGGAGACCTAAGCACATGGGAGGGAGAAGCCTCAACACACGACTAAAAAGAATACCATAGTGCATGTGTAATATTTGATTTCTCCTTTTATCGTGTGCTTGATATGGAAAGTAAATAAAAGGCACTTCGGCTACAACCCTAAAACGTGAGGGGTTTAAAGAACTAATAATGTTTAACCGCAAATCCTATTACTTAACACTAAGTATTTTGAAATTATGAAATTATTACGAAACGCCATTGCGAGTTTAAATTTAATAATTCCTCGAAGGAAGCTCTTGAGAATCCTATGTTGAGCCTAAGACAAAGTCACAAGATTTCAACTTAAAGTCGTAAATAAAATTCTCAGGTTAACGTATAAGATTAACCATAACGAAAATTGAATACCTTGATACGTCGCTGACGCCGATCGCAATTATTCGCGATCAGACCCTGAAAGTCAAAGGACGACGCATAAATCTTCGGATGTTACCGATAGCCCTCCCCGCGTTAACCAAAATGCTATTTCCAGACCCAAATGGCCTGCGGATAGCCATTCCGGCCTTCAAAATATTACTACAAGCTGGCCTAGGCGAGTCCGCGGGTTGGACCGACCCGGACTCGCCTCGCCTACTTGTCGGCGAGTCCGGCTATCCTGCTCGAACTCGCACCTCATTGCCTTGCTTGATGGAGAGTCTGACTAGCCTGCCCAGATTCGCCCATAGAGCGTTGAGGTGGGGCCTGCTCTTATTGCGATTTACTGGGACATGCCTCCTGTCTACTCGATGAATACGGGTTGTACAGTATCAGAGTCAGGTTGACGTTAGTCGATCTTGCTGTGGAGGCGTGTAGGAGAGCTAATTTCGACGAGACTATGACGAGAGGGACCGAAAAAAAATGGAATATCTTCGGTGGCTCGTATGAGATTAGTCCCACAATGCCTACCCAGTAAGGTTGCGTGTTGGATGGTTCATCTCATACGAGCCAGGAGGATATTCCGTATTTTTCTGTATAGCTCTGTGCAATACAGCTGCGTGATTTCATGTGTAAGAAGATATAAATATTAAGTTTTGTTTGAAAAAAAGGATATAACTAGAAGATAATAATATCTAAATATGAAACACAATAAAAAAACAAAGCCAAGGAAACCTTAAACCGGCGGGCAACACTCACAGGTAATAACAAAACCAAGGAAACCTCAATTAAACCGGCATGCAACACTCAACATGTGTAATAAGACACATTAACAGCCTATAATTAATACTCTGTTAAAATCATTTGCTGTCTTAAAACCATGTCAACGGCTAAAAATCACAGCCCTCGAATACACAAATGGAAGCAGCCTGAGGCTTCTTGATTGACCCGAACTTTTAAGTAGCATTAATTGCTTGTTGAGTTAAGTTGTCAAACACTAAATAATTATATTTTAGAGTCCATACTGCTTATTCATCTTTTTTTTTTCTCTCTCTCGATTTATTTGATTTATTTACTGTCTCAAACTTTGGTTAATGGTGTAAACCATTCACTGAAGAGCAGAAACCACAGCTCTCGAATAGACAAATGGAAGCAGCTTGGTGCTTCTTATTTGGAACAGTTTACATCCGTCCAGATCTGGCTCATGATTAATACTGCACGAATCTTAATACAGCAAAAGTGCATCACACAATCAGCACGAATCTTAATACAGGAACAAATATTACTATTCTTGATTAACAACTTGATCTCTTACCAAGCCTTAACTGAATGTAAAAAATCAATTATCACGTGCTAAATCCACTGATTGAAGGAGTCTATGTATTCTTTTTTTTTAACTTTCTTTTTCTCTTCACAGCTCGTGAACTTGGTTATAAAAGAAGAGAATTGTGTGGATTAGAAGTCAAGAAGCACTTTGCCTTCATTTCTTCATTCAAATATATAACCCTTTTAGAGGGTCTTCGTGAGGTCTCCGGCCGGCGCCATGGCTAACGACGGCCTCCGCCATTTGCTCGCCTTCTCCTGCATGCTCGTGCTGCTCGCGGAGGCAACTCATGGTGCGGATATCTTTCTCACCTGGAACGTGTCCTCCGATGTCTCCATTAGGCCTGTCGTCAACTCCAATCAAGATGTAAGAAATGCTAGAAGGATTCTCCATCTTCTCCTACTTCTTCATACATAGTAGTTCAAGAGTTGCATCTTAGAAATAAATTTATGCATGTTTTTGTATGTGGGTTTTACTAAATTTTAAAAATCATTCAGGTAATAACCATCAACGGGATGTTCCCCGGGCCTCTCATCGACTCGACCACCGACGATAACATCTATGTCAACATCTTCAACAACTTGAATGAACCTTTTCTAATGACCTGGTATCATATTTATGTATAAATTGCATGCATACTATGAAATGTAAACTCAGAGGGGAAATTTTTGTAAATTGAAAAAAGGCTAAATTTACTTAAATGAGTAAAAAAAATCATGTAGGAATGGGATACAGCAGAGGGCAAACTCGTGGCAAGACGGAGTTTCGGGAACAAACTGTCCCATAAATCCCGGAACAAATTGGACTTATGCTTTTCAGGTGAAGGATCAAATAGGGAGCTTCTTCTACTTCCCCTCCACGATGTTTCAGAAGGCTGGAGGTGGATTTGGTCCCATCAGAGTTAACAACAAAGAAGGAGTTTCAGTGCCGTTTGGTAAACCGGATGGTGAATTTGATCTCCTCATTGGAGACTGGAACTACGTATCTTACCAGGTAATTAATTAAGTTTATTTTCTTGGTATACTAATTATTTAAGGATGCATTTTGATTGAATTTGAACGGATTTGATTATATAGATCAATCGGGTGCTTACCAAACTTCTTCGAACACGCCCCGTTAATCCTAACGAGATGTACATGCTTATCAATGGGAAGGCGCCCTACAAAAACTCTTGGGGCGGACCCCATGAAACAATTGAAATGGAGCAAGGTATACTAAATTAAAAAATCATGAAAATATCATCATTTTTATAGTCACAAGTTCATTATATGTGTGTGTATATATATATGACAGATATAGATATATATGACAGATATACATACACACACACACATATATATATATAGAGAGAGAGAGAGAGGAGTTTTAGAGAGAAAATCAATTTTCTCCATAAGCTCAGAAAATCGCAATCATAGTCGTCCAAGCCCATCAGACTGCAATCTTGAATACATTCCCGATGGGATGAGGCGGCTATGATTGCGGTTGTCTGAGCTTAGGGAGAAAACTGATTTTCTCTCAAAAATTTCTCTCTCTCTCTCTCTCTCTCTCTCTCTCTCTCTCTCTCTCTCTCTCTCTTCTCGCTCTTTCTCTTCTCGCTCTCTCTCTATATATATTACATATCTATACTATTTATAAAGAAAAAATTCCTTTGTACTAGCAGGAAAACAACTGTTTTCTCGAGAGTCAAATCATGTTGAAGCGATAAAAATAATTGTTCATCAAAGTTATAGTAATCGAAGTGCTGTATTTTAATTTTTCTTAGTTTAATATCCTGAATTATAAAACAAAATAACTATTAATTACACAAACCTCCCTAGGAGTTAGCATAATAATTGCATGTTGCACTTGATCTCTATCTTTTGAAATTACAAAAGCTTCTCGTGTACGATTACATTTTTGAAAATACAAGCTCCATGAGGTATTTTTGTACATGGATGTTATGAAATGTAAGCGTCTCAAAGCAGAGGTTTATGAAGTTTCAAAAGATAGAGGGGTGCAACATGTAATTTTATAAACTTACAAGGGATGTTCCAATAAACGGCCCAACAAAATAATAACAAAGTGTACAAAATTCAAGTTGACTTATATATGCTCATCGAATAGCCTCGATCTCCTCCTAAAGGACATGCATATTTATTTATGCCCATAATTCTCAATCTTTCTTTAATGCAGGAAAAACATACAGATTGAGAATCTCTAACACTGGGAGTTCCCTGAGCTTCAATTTCAGAATTCAAAATCATCAGATGATCCTAGTTGAAACAGAAGGATCCTACACCAACCAAATAGCTATTGATTCATTGGACGTTCATGTTGGTCAATCATACTCTGTTCTTGTCCACGCGTATCAGCCAATATCGGATTACTACATCGTCGCAACTCCGACCCAAGTTGATGCAAGCAATATCAGCAATCCCAATGGAGTCGCAGTACTCCACTACAAAAGCTCAAGCACCCCGCCGAGTGGCCTTCTTCCAATGGGTCCAGAACCCTTAAATCAAGACTTCTCGGTCAATCAAGCCAAGTCCGTTAGGTAAAGTATGATCATATCTATGTATTTCGTACGATCATGACCAGAAAAGTACATCGAAAATGATAAAAAAATGTTTCTTCAAATCTAATTATTGTTTGTTGCTACAAAAAAAAGGTTGAACATGACAACAGGAGCAGCAAGTTCAAACCCACAAGGCAGCTTCAACGTAACAAAAGTGGCAATCTCTCAAACATTCATACTCGATAGCTCCCATGTGTTCATCGGCTACAACAAATTTACGGTCAACAATGTGTCCTACTTGACTCCGACGACACCGCTGAAGCTCGCCGATTACCTCACGAATGGGGCTGGCGTGTACCAGCTCAATGCTTTTCCGGTGAACTCTACCAACACAACTATGGTCAGGGGAACCTTTGTGGCAAGCGGTATTTACAAGGGCTGGGTTGAGATTGTATTCGTCAATAAACACCTTGACATGAACTCATGGCATTTGGATGGATATGGGTTCTATGTTGTCGGGTATGTATGTTGATCAAATCATAACATTGAGTGAAATTCTTGGTGATCATTTTCGTGAATTTGTACTTGTTGACCTTCTTATATATAGGTTTGGTAATGGAGAATGGAGCCCTACTTCCAGAGAAACATATAACCTGTTTGATCCTATAATTCGGTCAACTGTTCAGGTACTCATAATCTTATAATAAACACATTCATGCATGATGATCTTGTAGTGGTTGGAGAAAACAAATAACAATATTTTGAAACTCTCATGCAGGTATATCCACAAGGGTGGAGTGCGGTTTATGTGTACCTGGATAATCCGGGCATGTGGAACCTGCGGTCGCAGATCCTGAAGAATTGGTACCTGGGGCAAGAACTCTACGTAAGGGTGCATGATTCTGATCCTAATCGGGCGACAAAAGAACAATCTCCTCCTGCCAATCTTCTTCAGTGCGGTTAGTGTTCTTCATCCCTCTCTCTGCCTAAACCTCGAGTAGTAATAAGCTGCATGCCATTAATTAATTAATGGATCCTCTTATACTCTTTACCAATATATTAATATTGCTTCATGTCTCCATGCAGGTATTTTCAATGCAGCGGCACCAGCACCAGCGCCGGCGGCTCCAGTTTTCTTTTAAGATGAATATTGTTGTATCGTGTTAATCGAGCTATCTTAAGCTCGATCGATTGTTTTCGTGCATCTGTGTGTGCACGCATTCATGTATCTGTGTGTTTGAGTGTGCACGTGCGCGTGTGTTTGTGTGTGTGGCAATGTGTGCAAGTGAATTTATGTTTTGATAAAAATATGATCAAAGTGAAATAATAATGTTTCTTCCAAATAAAAGTTTAAATTAAAATAATTTATGATGTATTTCTTGCATTTTGCTAATTTTTTGAATTGAGAATTGGATGAGAATTTTTAATTATTTATCATGAGGATAGATTTAGCACCATTAAATTTGTATTATATATATGGTTAATTACCGGGACCTCCCATGGGAGTTTGCATAATTACAGGTTGCACCCCTATATCTTTCGAAATTACATTTACCTCCCCTCTAAGCTTAATAATGATAAGCTTAGTTTCCTCAGCTTTACGAATAGGTTTTGGAATTGGGCAAAAATCAATTCCTTTGTTCGTTTGCAGGAATGCTTTCAGTAACAAGAATTGAATCGGTCAATTATTCTGTTCGGTAGCGGGATAGAATTCAAACACAAGAATTGATGATTAATGAAAAAAAGACAGCTATGTGAAGAACTAACAAAAAACATAGAGAAAAATGACATTACATAAGATAGCATTTGAAAATAAACCACCACAAAACTAGCACATATTCTTATATGGAAGGAAATCAACATTATCAAATGAACAAAAATCAAAGTGTAAGAATTCGAGCACCTGCTTCTACAAAACTAGCATACCTGAGAAAAGAGGAGAGAAGATTTGAGCTGGATTGATTCCTCATGAATATACCATGTACATCGTCCAGTGAATAGTCGGGAAACAAACTGGTATGGGCTCGATTGAACCAGTGCTCAAATAATACGCATCTGGAGAAGAACTGCTGATATAAATTATGCTAAGCTCGGGAATCCTTAGAATTTCAGAGAGTCGGAGCAGCAGAGGAACAATGGTGGAACTCTTGTCCTAAGAGCGAAGTAATTCAACATTATCAAATGTCAAGTAGATCATTTCCCCTCAGAACCCAATTTTAGGTTTCTCTCTCTAAGAGCATTTACCATTTGAATCAGAAATTCTGAGTAAATCAAAAGGGCCATTGAGATAGCGAAATGATTGGAGGACGGATATTGTCTTGCGGGTCTCCCTCTGTAGAGGAGAAGAGAAATCATCGGGGAGTTCAAGGGGAGTCTTCCAGGAAGAGAAGAAGTTGAGCACCAGAGAAGAAGAGCTGGATGGCGCAGTTCGTCCTCTGGTTTTGGCAGGTAAGAGCCTCAGTGGCGGGAGCTAATGCTGAGCTAATGGAGGAGGAAGAAGCAACGCGCAGTCGCCCTCATCTGTTAGCGATCGGGAACTCTTCTCACGCGCGCTGTCGAGCTCGATTTTGGCGACCTAAAATGGCGGCATGACTCCAAATTTGGCGTTAATAATTTGGAGTTTTGGACTCTTTTTTATTAATTTCTGAATTAATTTGTTGACATTATTATAATATTAATCATAATTCCTTTTTTTTGCAATCATATGAAATTATATATATATATAGCATGTGTGGATGACAGCTATTATTAATTTATCATGGTTTCTAAGAAGAAAAAGAAAACTAGATTTGAACACGGAGTTCTTTAGGTGAGGTCAGGCATTCACGAACGACGGTTCATAACCACCGTGTTCACAACCGCTACAGCTGTGTCAGACGGAGTCTTAATCTTTGCTTCATGCGGCATTTTTGCTCCGATAAGTTTGAACAAAAAACATCAACAACATAAATTGCATTTTGGCATGAGAACGGTCACAACCGTAACTAAAAAAATAAAACTAGTTTTGAATATCATTGGATGTGATTGGGCGTTCAAAAATGACGGTTCATAACCATAACGTTCACGGCCGCTACTTCAGTGCATAAGATTAGAAATATTTACATATTTAGTGCTTCTTCAAATAATGTGTGACATAAGATTAAAAATATGACTAAAGATATCATTTAATATTTAATTATTCGAAATGGTATTATTTATGTCAGCCAAATATTATGACTCCCAGACTTAAAATTGGAAATATGGTACATTTAAATATGTGCGGTGTTATATATGCACACCAATATGTGCTATTTGCACGCCTAAAAACAACCATCTTCCCTTCCTCCGGCCTACGGTGCCCTCATTTTTTTGACATAGAAGGTAAGGCCTACTGCCCTCCCTCGTCTTCCCATTTGCCCACAAATGTATGCTGCTTTTTGGGAACAAGTATTTTTATGTTATCAAATTTTAATTTTAGAAATCAACTCTATTGTATCAATATTAGGATTTTTTTATATGTTTAGAATCAAATAGTTTTATATTTATGTTTATTTGTGCTTCTTTCTTAGATTTATACAACACTTGAGTTATTCAATGAGCATAAAAGCTTTTGGATTCAAGTGATGATATTACATAGAGTTAACTTCGAGCATAAGGAACTTTTTGTGGTCTTACAAATTTGTAATTTGATTAAATTATATATTTTTTTTGTATTTGAGGTGCGGATAACAATTTAATTTGCGGATAAAAATTTCAAAATCTAGAACTTATTAAACTGTTATATGAAGTCACATTATATTACTAGAGTTGTTTAAACTATTACACCCGATCAATGTACTATAAATATTTCATTCTCCCATAAAATTCATGTCCTCCACTAAAATTGGTTCACTCAATTTTTTCTTTATCCACCCATGAATCAAGTGGGCAAGGTGTCAAATCCGACCCTAACACTACACGGGTTGCATTGACCTACTTCAAAAGGAAAGACAGTTCCTACGAACGAGGCTCTCTACTAGTGTGAGACTCCACTATCGATTGATGTGGCTCACCTCACTTCATTCTTCTAGATAATCTTCTATGAGAAAAACTAAAATGCATTAGGTTTTTGCCATTTTTCTGATCTTTTTCTTTAAATCTCACTTGGAAACAGGAGACATGAGCAAAATTTAGAGGGGGAGAGTATTCAACAAGCTCCCAGGGGCGAGGCAGCATCTCTGGTGATCGTCGTCCATCTTCGCTATTCTAGTCATCGGTTGGTAGGGTCATCCCTGACCGCGGACAATTCAAGGTCCAGCAATATTCTATTTTGTAAAGTTTCTTCCGTAGCATCGTAATTCATTAAGAGCTCTCTTAAGTACAAGCTATTAGCGAATATGGTGTTATAATTTAGGGTTGTAGACCAACTAAGTTTGGGATATGGTAGGTGAAGTAGAAAAGTGAACAATTAAAAAGTGTTGCACACATTATTCATGCTCCTCCTATTGCGTGTCACATCTAAAATGTGCTGCACATATTATTCGCTTTGTACGTAACATTTCATGGATTGGATTTTACTATTTTAAAGGAAAAAATAAATAATTATTTATTTTGTTAGTAAAATAGTAGAACAGTAAAAGTAAAATGAGACAAATTAAGCTCTCAACTTTGCCAAGTTATTTTATTTTTAAATTTAAAATAATAAATTACTAATTGAAAAGGTATATGTTATATAGATTAGAATAGACGGTTATGACCGCCAATGATGAAATTCCTTAGGTGAGGTTAGACATTCACGAACGATGGTTCATAACCACAGCTTTCACAATCGTCACCGCCGTGCCAAACAGAGCCTTGGGTTCTGATTGGCGCAACGCTTCTACTCCGATGAGTTTGAAGAAAAACTCAACCATCATAGATTGCATGTTTGAGACGACAACGGTTTTGACCGCCACCAAGAAAAAATTATAAGTTTTGAACATAAAAATGAATGAAGTTCTTTATGTGTGGTCGGGCGATCACGAACGACGGTTCATAATCACCACGTTCACGAACGCCACCGCCGTGCCAAACTGACCCATCATAAAACACGGTTGACTTTGACTCCCACCCACCCACTATAAGAAAAAAAAAACTGTTCTCCATTCATTTATTAATCTTTTTTTACACAAGTTTGTGTATGCAAAGCACAAAGACGCAAATCTCAACGCAAACCATGGACTCCGGCAGCAGCAGCAGCGCCGGCTACGCTCCACACCGGCCAGCCATCGCCTCGGCTTTCTCTTCAGTCTCCTCAGCTGAAGAATCCGCTATCACCGAGCAGGAGGAAGACATGGCTAACTGCCTCATCCTCCTCGCCAGGGGGTGTACACCAAAGGACACCGGCGGCGGAGCAGGGAAGCCCAGACGCAGAAGGTTCGCCGAGGAGGCAGCCGCCTCCGGCGGCCGAGCCGGATGTTACGTCTGTTAGAAATTTTAATAATAAAACATTATAAATTAAATGTTTTGATTGGAGCTAAATGGTGTTTGGTGTTTGGGCTCCTCATTGTGATGGAAAAGCTCAAAACCAAAATTGGAGAGAATCCAAATATTTGGAGGGAAGCCTTTCATGATGAAAGGGTATTCTTTAGTCTCACCTTGTCATTCTACTTCTTCCCTTAAGTGTATATAAAGAAATTCACACATTCTTATTTGTTCAAAAGAACATAAGGAGAAACTATGAACCACACGCGTGCGCGCGCGCACGCACCGCACAGGACCGGATCCGGATGTCGGATTTCGGATTTCGGATTTGGGATTTTGGGCACCCACCGCACCGGTCCAGGATCAATCAAGAGGGACAACCCGCAATACATTTTACACAGGCTGATAAGAGGGGGATGATCGTGGTTTGCGAGCACGCGCAACCTATACATTTTGCGAGCACGAGTATCCAGGACGCATTTCCCCGTCACGAGAGATTCACTTATTATAGTAATAATTTTGCAACTTAAATTATTATATTTAGTTAAATTATATAGCATTATTATTACTATTTAAAGATAATAATGTATGCATTTTAAATTATTACTATTATTAAATTATATTGGAATATTATTTTAATTAATGGTAGCCGAACAGCTGAATTATGTATCTATTCGAATAATAGAATTAAAGTCTGTATTCCTTTCTCCAATTTCACTTTCTGCCCATCAACTAGACCCTAAAGGCTTCATTTGGCGCCGTTGGAAAGGGAGCATTGAAACTCAAGGTGAGGTTGGAAAAGCAATTTTTGCGGGGCTTTTTTGCTGACCGGCGGGAGCAAACGGAGCCGGTGCCCATTATTTACCCGCTGTCCGATGACATTTGCTCCAAACGCAAGCAAAAAACGCCGCGCCAAATGAGGCCTAAGTTCTCTCAGAGAACAGAACAAAATAGACATGAATCAGCAGATTCGCAGGTCAAGTCCGCCCATTTCAACTTTTTAAGATAATTTCCAAAGCTTCGGAGGTAAGATCTAAATAGATACGAATTGAATGATTCTGAAGGAATCTCAAACAAGCGCAAAATCTCATACTAAGTGTTGGATGGACATGAGATGTTGCGCCGTAAGCATTAATACCACTCGAGTCAAAGAAGTGGCGATGGACCCCAACAAAATTAAACACTCTTAACAATAATTTAACACGCGATTGTGACCGCTTGACCGGTGAAAATAAGTTCCCCCAAACTGAGCCTATGTTCTCAGAGCACACGAGCGGAGCAATGCACGTGTGTAAACATGCGAAAGACAAATGCACGGAGGAGTAACCAGGTGCATAATAGATAGAAGAGACTATGTCGCGCAATAGTAAGACAAATGAGCGACTAACAAAAAACAAACACAGGAAACAATCACATAGGCATGCAATTAGCGGAAGATGTGGGCACGCAATTGTCTCAAATATACGCACGAAACAAATGCTAAAATTTTGCTTTCATTTCATCGCCCTCTTCGCAGCACACAAAATGGCATAAAACAGCAATGGCCCACTATTTTAGACTAAATTGTTGGTGCGAGTGACACACCTAAGATCACCGTGCGGAACCTCTGATCCCGCCGTCTATTTCCGCTAGCACAATTTTTCACGCATAATTGATCTAAAAATGGTCAGTATTTAATACGATCATATTATACAAATACGGCCGTACATTTTCACAGATAATCTCCGTCATTGCAATCACGATCATACGGCTGTATTTGCACCTGCACTGTGATCTTTTTTGATCACTGTGAGTTACACGCACAACACACCTAAATATCTCTCCTGTTTCGCAGCCGTGGCAGAGGCTATCCGCCCGCCAAAAGTTAAAAAATTTCACTCCACAGCACAACCCATCAATCTATATATAGATCCAGCTATGACTACTATATTCATTCTTACAAAAATCTTAAAAATTCTGCAAATATACTAGTGATAGAAAAGTCTGCTGAACCGCTCTACCGATATTTCCGAGCGCATGATTATTAAAAGTGTTTGGAATATATAAGCTAAGTTTTTTTAAGCCTAAAAAATTTGAGCTGGTTCTTCCACAATACATGTCGGAATTAGACAAGTAATATATGCATTTTGTATCTAAGAATGAGACCTACAACTTTCATGTTGAACATTTTTCCAAAATATGCATGTTTGGCCAGAATCTGGCCCGAAAGATTGCTGGCTCGAATTTTGAAATTTATTATTATTATATTCATTTTGAGCCAGCAACCTTTCGGGCCAGATTCAGATCAAACCATGCAAATTTTGAAAAAAATGTTCAACATGAGAGTTGTAGATATCGTTCTTAAATACAGAATGCATATATTATTTGTCTAATTTCGACATGTATTATGATATATAAGCTCAAGCTTTTTAAGCTTAAAAAAACATGAGCTTATATACATAATTCTGTTATTAAAAAGGATTTATTTTTATTTGATTTTCATTCTAGTTGGGCCGCTTCTTCCTGAACCGGATGGAGTGGTTCAATGCTCCTTCCTGAACCGGTCTCAGTTCACAAGGCAGCAGCTGTCTCAGCATGAAGAAGAAACTTATTTGATGCAGGTGATAGGCGTAAGTTAGAGTCTCAGTTCACAAGACATCTCAGTACTTATGAATGAGCTCCTTGTATGATTCACTGTTCTTTCCGTAATGATCAATCTCCGCCTGAAACATAGAAAACATCATTCCGGTTACGCGAAAATTTCTACCAGAACACATTTTGATAGGAAGTAAGCAAATGCAAATGAAAGTTTTTTTTAATCAGCAGAACTGCGTCGACCGTGTAAAGAAAATTTCACCCGTGCGATCTGCGAATAGCATAGAAGTCGACGTACGTTGACTAATAGCCGACGCATGATGAGAAGTCGACGCACAGGAAGCCGACACACAGGAAGTTGAAGTACAGGAAGTCAACAAGTTAAAGTACAGGAATAAAATTTAAAGTTTTCTAAAGGGGGCAAGGCGGGAAAGAATTGTTTTAGATTAAAATTTCTAACAGAATATGTGTTACGTCTACACATTCCGTTACATATACACGTTCATTCAAGTGGAAGCCGCACATATGGAAGCCGCCGTGGATCCCGATCGTCGTAATTTATGGAGCGCGCAATTGGGAACCGCCATGATTACGATGTGTTACTAATTTGTATTATGTGCGATTAATTAATATTAATCATTTAATATTAATTAATTGATTAATTTAATTAAATGTATTTTTTATTTTCTTTTCTTCTATGTTCCCTCCCTCATCTATATAAGAGGGAGGAGTAGGAGTTTGAAGGCATGCTTGGAATGTATGAAGAATTCTAGGGTTGCTCCCTAGTTCATCTTTTATCCTCCCTCCTTTCGTCTCGCCTTCCACCGCCGGCCCTCCCCCTTGCCGGATTCTTCTTCTCTTCCCCGATCTCCCCATCTATTCGGTAACAATGGTCCGACCTGCCGCTCCGCCCGCCGTAGCGCCGCCGGCTCTCGGCTCTCCTTCCATGGCTACTAACACACGTCTCCTCCTCCGCGCCCGGCTCGACGAACACGACGTTGCGCTCGACAAACTCCAGTCCTCCCTCGAAGCCACCCTCGCCATGAACGCTCAAATCCACGCCCACCTCGATCGACTCGGCTTTCCTCCAGCTTCATCTCCGACAGCCGCAGCACACGGCCCTGCCGGTACAGCCCGCACCGCTGCCGCTGCACCACCCATCCAAATTCCGTCGGCCGCAGAGGTCATACGCACCACCAGCGCCCTCGAGTTTCCGGCCGCCCGCCCCGCGCCGCAGGAGGCTACTTCCTCCCCCTCTGCCATGGCGCCGCCAGCCCCACAGTCCTCTTCCATCGCAGGGCAGCACGCCCTTTCTTCCCCACCCTGCGTCCAGCAGCCGACCCCCAGCATCCAGCAGTCGGCACCGCTCTTCCCTCCCAGCGCTGAGCAGCAGCCGCCGCCGCCGCTGCCCCTCCTGCGTCGAGCAGCCGCCGTCGGAACCCCCGCCACGGCTTCCGCACCGCCATCCGCTGATCCACGCGACCACGACGCCGAGCAGCCACCTTCCAGCGTCGAGCAGGCGACCCCATCCTCCCCTTCCTGTATCGAGCAAGCACATTGTAAAAGCAATATTAGGTCTCGTGATTGTCAAGTGAATAAATTTAGGGTGGTATTAAGGGCACACAAAAATTGTCTATGTGCACACCCTTTTAAAGAAAAAACACCTAATAATTCTCTCAATTATTATCGTTAGAGGCAGGCCACCAAAACCCCATCCCAGTCGGAGGCGAATGCAGCGGTTTATATCTGATTTCAAATGCAACGGCGTGGGAGGAGGCGGAAATGGGTTTCGGGCCTACTTACGGGGAGACCCAGCGGGCGGAGCGTTGCTGCGGTGAACAGCTCGGCCTGTGGAGAGCAGCAGGATCACCGTTGTTATTTCGTTTTCCACCACATGCACCGGCAGGCGGTCATCCAGGATAGGGAGGCTCGCCGGAGAGAAAAGCACCTATCATTGTTTCGAGCACGTTGAGGATGAGGGAGTCTTGCTGATGCATGACCTTGAATATGGCGTTGAGTCTTGCTGATTCGTCCTCACCTCCGACTAACTTCTGCTTCTTAAAATTTTTGGCGCCACCAGGGAATATGGCGTTGAGGAAAGCCAAGAAGCCGATCCCTGATCCGCCGTTAGATTCGTCAATGAAGCGGTAGATGGCGCTGGTGATCGCTCCCATTTCTCCATTGTGGGTCTAAATGAAAGTAGATGAGGATTGTTTCTAAGATTACCGAACCATTGCAGATCAGGGCTTAGTTTGGCGCGGCTTATTTGCTACGGTGAGTTTGGTCAAAAATGTCATTATCATAGAATGTATGTGTTACGCGCACGCGCCTCCTATTTTATTATTGCTTTCATTTAAATGTATTAGTTTGATGTGAGCCCCCCTCCCTATATAAGGAGGTGGTTTGGGGGAGTTAGGTCATCTTTGGATCTATTGTCTTTGGCTCTCATTTGAGAGAAGGCTCCTTTGAGGAACCAGCCTCCAAGAGTTGGCCGGAGCTTGCTCCGGATGGTATCCGTTTTCCGTTAATCCATGCAATTTCTTTCTTGATCGTATTAGTATGTTTGGCAAGACAAAGGTTATGACCGCTATAAAAAAAAATAAACTAATTTTGAGCATAAAATGCATGAATTGGTTTATGTGAGGTCGGACGTTCATGAACTACGGTTCATGATCACGACATTCACGACCGCCACCACCGCGCCAAACGAAGCCCAGGTCTATTTATAGAAGAACTTTTCCTAAAGAACCCATGCTTGATTCGGCCCCAAAAATCCAAAAATCTTAGAAGCAAGTCTCGCTAGTTTGTCTCTCAAATTTATACGTTGTAATTCTCCAGTTGAGCATACTTCAAAACCATTTTTTTTTCAAAATGAATTGTTGATTGTGTGGAGTTTATTCTGGTTGGGTTTATCATTGTTGGTTCACATTGCGATTGAGATCGGACATTGTGCAAAGAAGCGAAGTGGTCTTGGGCACGACAATTTTTTACATGGTATCAGAGCGAAAGAAGTTTTAGCGAGCCTAAGTTCTTTCGGTTTGCTATTATCTGAATTTCTCATCAATGGAAGACAGTGGTAGTTCCCGCGGTTTGGGGATCGATATGTACACGCACACAAACTTCAAGAAATGAAAGTCATGCTTGGAGAGTTACTTGTTGGGAGAAGAATTGTGGGATGCTAACGCGAAAGCGGAGTTCACTCTTAAAAGGACTGTCTCACCGGACATGTTCGACCACATCATAGGGTGCAGATCGTCGTCTGAGATTTAGGCGGACCTTGATGGTTTGTTCAACAAGAAGAATGTGGCAAGACTGCAGTTCCTGAAAAACGAGTTGGAAAAGGCAAATCAAGAAGAGCCGACACATTTTTGAGACTTGCAGTCTTGCCACATTCTTCAACTCGTTTTTCAATTCTACCTCTTCTATGTGTATAGATTACTGCATTGGATCCAGAAGAGTCAATTTTTGAGGCAAAGTTGAAGATACATATTATCAGAGGGTTACTGAAGGAGTATCTATCTTTTGTTACAGTGGTACAAGGATGAGCTACTTAACCATTTTTTATGGAGTTAGAGAATCTCTTAGCGTCTCAGGAAAGTTTGGCTAGACAGATGACATGGGTGTCTATGTCTAGTAAAGACAACGTTCTATATACTGGGAAGAAGAAACACTGAGATATGAAGAAGAATGATGGAGAAAGTCCTTCTGCCTCTTCTAGGGAGGGTGGTGCTCATTTTCCTCCTAGGAATGATGGAGAAAAGAGGAATGCCAAGTGCTTCAGATGCAACAAGGTTGAACACTACAAGCATGATTGTAGGGTCAACCTCAGACCGGGTCATACAATAGAGAAGGAGGAGGTACAAAGGAAGACGAAGGTTGAGGGAGGTGTTTCCTTGCGGAGAAGGTCTCCACTGTGAAAGCTTGGCCTCGGTGAATTTCGAAGATGATTGGATCAACGATTCCAGATGTGGACATCACCTTACAGGTGACGAGTCCAAGTTCTCATCTATGCGGAAGTATGATAGATGTGATGCTATCATGACGGCGGATAACACATTTCATGTAGTGGAGCAGGAAGGGATTGTGATAGTGGGAAGTGATAGAGGTGCACTCGCGCTGAAGAGTGTGTATCACGTGTCGGACATGAAGAAGAATTTATTTTTAGTGACGAATGCAGTTGATGCAGGGTACCACATTCTATTTGGGCCAAATGAGGAGAAGTTCATATGGAACTTAGATTCGGTGAAGGCGGAGGTGACTCACAGTGATTTGTTTGTTCTTCCCGCGACCTCGTATGTGGACAAGATGAAAGCAAATGGCAGTGCTATGATTTGACATAAAAGGTTGGGGCATGTCAGAATGGAGAAGCTGAGAGCGATCGTAGCGAAGAGTCTTGTCACGAACTTACCTCGATTATCTTCTTTCGACGACGGACACATTTGTGAGATGTCAGTTTGGAAAATAACAACGCCTTCCATTTGATATGTCTCTCTTGAGATGCAAGAGATCACTGGAGTGCATTCACAGTGATGTGATGGGGCCAAGTGACACCCCAACTTATTCAGGGAACAAATATATGTTGTTGTTCGTGGATAACTTCTCACGTTACACGTGGGTACATTTTTTAAAGGAGAAGTCAGAAGTGTTTGGCAAGTTCTTGGATTTCAAGGAGACTGTGGAAGGTGTGCTTGGGCAGAAAATCAAGAAACTAAGAACTGACAACGGAGGGGAATTTACCGAGTTCTCTTCGTTCTGTAGGAAGCATGAGATCAGGAGAGAGTTATCTTGTGCTTATACACCACAACAAAACGGAATTGTTGAAAGGAAGATCCGACACATTTTTGAGACTTGCAGATGCTAGTTGCATGCTAAGGGCATTCCCAAGGCCTTATGAGTGGAGGGAATGACGTGTGCGACATATGTGATCAACATGTTGTCATTGAGCCCGAACAACCAGAAGTTACCGTATGAACTCATGTTTGGTGAGGTATCGAGCGTGAAGCATTTGCGGGTGTTTGGAGCGGTTAGCTATGTTCATATTTCGGACGCACGAAGGACAAAACTTGAAGCCAAAGCCATAAAATGTGATTTCGTAGGCTACGATGAGCGTAAGAAGGGTTCATAGTCTCTCGTAATGTAGTATTTGACGAGTAGACGTCGTATGACAGAGGTCCTAACACCGTGTTGGAAGAGAGCAGAGGAGAAACAATCCTTAAAGAAGAAACTTAAGAAAAATCAGTTGAGTTACCTATGTCTCCAGGAGCCCCATACTCTTCGAGCTCGACATCGGTGGAGACAAAGTCACAAAGAAGGGGGAGCAGTGCTTCAAGTCATGGTGACGGGGGAGTAAGTACGGAGGCATGGAGAGCGGTTCTGCTCTTAGAAAGTCGAAGCGGACCATCGTGCCACCAGTTTGCTATAAAGAAGGAAATTCGGTAACAATGGTTCCATGTTACTTTGCTGGGCTACTTGATGAGTGGGAGCCGTCGTGCTATGACGAAGCCGCATGTGTGAAGCAATGGGTGGAAGTCATGGATGAGAAAATGAGTGCCCTCAAGAGAAATGAAACATGGGATCTGGTGCCCAAGGTTGATGACATTGACCTAGTTAGTTGCAAGTGAGTTTATAAAGAGAAGAAGAAGACGGACGACAGTGTTGAGCGCTTCAAGGCCCGGCTTGTCGCCCGGGGGTTCTCACAGAAGTATGGAGAGGACTATGAGGATACATTTAGTCCGGTTGCGAAGATGACATCGGTGCGTGTTGTGATTGCATTGGCGGCGTGCCAAGGTTGGAGATTGTGGCAGCTGGACGTAAATAATGTCTTTCTTTACAGGGAGATTGACAAAGACATCTTCATGTTGCAGCCGCAGAGATATGTACCTAATGAGCACCCAGATTATGTTTATAAACTGAAGAAGACACTGTATGAGTTGAAGCAGGCACTTCGTGCATGGTACACGAGAAGATAGCGGAGTACTTGCAGTTTTGTGGATACTTCGTCTCCGATTCTGATTCGAGCATGTTTATAAAGAAGCACAGAGGTCTACATGTCCTAGTGTTGTATGTGAACGACATGATTGTGACAGGGAATGATGGCGAGGAGGTGATAATGCTTAGAGCGGAGCTATCTATCTGATTCGAGATGAAGGAGTTGGGTGAACTTCATCATTTCCTCGGCTTGGAGGTTCAAAGGTTGAAGAAGGGGCTTTTTGTGTCTCAGAAAGGATATGCCAGGAAGGTCGTCGAACGATTTGGCATGAAGGAAGGTAAGTCGTGCTCCACACCTTTGAAGACGAACTTGAAGTTGAGCCGGGAGGAAGGTAGGATTCTAACGGATCCTAAACAATATCGTGCGCTAGTGGGGAGCTTGATCTATTTGACGATCACGAGGATGGATATATCATTTGCAGTTGGGCTAATGAGTCGTTATGTGCAGGAGCAATGGAAGCCACATATGGATGCGGCTAGAAGAATTCTCAAGTACATTGGGTCAACCCCAGAGTTTGGGTTGTTGTATGAGAAGAACACAGATTTTGTGTTGCACGGGTTTACAAATGCGGATCTTGCCGGAGATAAGCATGATCGAAGGTCGACATCTGGGTATGCATTCATGTGGGGTTCAACGACAATCTCATGGTGCAACAAGAAACAAGACCGCGTGTCTATTACAAAGCGTCATCTTTGGCAACTCAGGAGTGTATCTGGCTTCATCGACTTGTGGAGGACGTGTTTATGGAGAATGAAAAAGCTACTGTGCTTCGCGGAGACAACGTTAGTGCTTTGAAACTCGTGACAAACCCAGTTTTTGATGCTCAGACAAAGCACAAAGAGATTGAGCAACATTTCATTTGAGAGAAGGTGCTTGACGGAGCTATCGTGATGGACTATGTTTGGAGTCATGACAATGTGACAGATATTTTCACGAAGCCTTTACCAAAAGGATCTTTCGAGCGTCTCCGTAGTTTGCTCGGAATAATATCGGGATCTCATCTTGAGGGGAATATTAAAAATATCAAGATAAATCCGAGATGTTTTTTTATATTAGCGTGTTTTATGTTTATGAAGTGCGCAGGAGCAGGCACATTTATTTTGTGCGAATCGATACACTTTTGGGGCACAAAATGAACCAAAATAATGAAGGGACACATCTCAAACGACATGGGAAGTCAGCAATTCGTGGCCCAACATGTGGAGGAAGTTTCTAATGATGGAGACGCAACTTTTTGATGCACACGCCCAGATGACACGCCCGTGTTCCAAGGGCATGTCGATTAACTCGCCACTATTTATAGAAGAATTTCTCCTGAAGAACGCGCGCTTGATTTGGCCCCAAAAGTCTAGAAATCTTAGAAGCATGTCTCACTAGTTTGTCTTTTAAATTTCGGTGTTGTAATTCTCTGGTTGTAAGCATATGTTATGACCCTGGTCGGAGGTGGCCGGAGATGAAGACGATGATGACAGAGATACTACGGAGCCATGACCACGGCTGCCTAAGCGGGGCTTGCTCGTTGGAGGAGAGCTACCAAGACCTCACACTCAAAGACAGGAATTGGATTTCTTCTTGCTTGCTTCATACAACACCTCTAATGTCTTTATATATGCTACAACATATAATAAGACATAATAATGATAATGACACCTAATAGTAGACCCAGAGCTCGAGGCCCCTACATAAAGATGACAACTAGACACCTAGATAAAAGAAATAATAATGCGTGGTACAATCATAATACGCGATCCGTACATCTCACCTTCCTCCAAAAAGAGCTTGTCCTCAAGCTTTATCCGATGCCCTCGTCGGAGTCCTCGACGTGTAGATAGAAGAGCCGATTGCACCTGTGACCGCGAGTGTACTGCTCGTCGCAATTAAAACATAATCCATGGGTGCGTCGTTGCAGCATCTCCGCCCGAGATAATCGGCGGACCGGAGGGGCTGGAGGACCCTCGATACGACCTTGTTGAACGATGTTGGTGGCATGAGGGTAGGCCGTTTGTGCTAGCTGGAGGCGACGATCGCAGAGCTGCGCCAGACTCATAGCAGTCACTAAGTCTGGCGGGGCCTCAAACTCGACATCCAGTCGCAGGTGCTCGCGGAGTCCAGCGGTGAAAATGTTGACTTGCATATCCGGGGAAAGGGGAACATGCGCCAAGAGAAGTTGAAATTGTTCCAGGTACTCGTATACTGACTCCGTTTGTCGTAAAGATGTGAGTTCTCCGAGGGGGTTGCTGCGGATAGGAGGTCCGAAACGCAAGTTGCATAGCCTCTTGAAGTCGTCCATAGCAGATTCGGTCAGTCGGTGAGAAGTCGAGAGGCCCACAAAACAGCGGAGTCGAGCAGATGGAAAGATGCTAGATGGATTTAGTCTATTGTCGGAGTTTGTTGGTGGTCGAAGAATTGCTCACATTTGGTGAGTCAGCACAAGGGATCACTTTTCCCATCATAGGTTGGAAATTCTAATCTGGTATAGCGTGGTTCAATCGCAGCGACTGGGTGCGCGAGGACCGGCGGTGGTGGCTCATGGGCGGTCAGTGGTGGCGGGGCTTGGCGAAGAAGTGGCGGTGCCTGATTGCTGCTTGTACGATCGTGTGTGGTGGCGGTAGAAAGATCAAGGCGCTTGGAGAGAGCAGTAATGGCCTCCTGTTGTCGTTCCGTGAGTGCAGTTTGCGCGGCCTGTTGTGCCATGACGGCCTGCAACATGGTCATAATCTGACTTAGTTGGTCAGACGAGTCACCCATAGTGCGAGATGAGGAGCGAGAAGAGGAGCAGGTGACAGGGCGTTCGGATTGCGACGAGTCGGATGATTGGGAGTGCCACGGGTGCCGCGGTTGCGTCCAATGTTTTCAAATAATAATGCGTCGGTGAATAGTTGAAAAGAAAAATAGAAATAGGCTGGTTGGGTGTGCGGCTTGAGGTAATTAATGAAGTGGCTTAGGTAATTAAATGAGAAGGAATAATAATAAATGGAGAGGAAATGGCGTGAGAAGTGATATGGCATGCGTGTATGGGAAAGGCAAGTGTGGGAGAGAGTGATGGTGGGGTCCACAGAGAGTAAAACAAAAATGAAATTAAAAGATAGCAGGCGGTTTGATGGAAATCGCAAGAGGGAGGTGGGGACGCTGACTCGCAGTGCAAGAAAATAGCAGAGGCGCGCGCGGGGCTCGAAAACAGCAGGGGCATGCTGTGCGGGGCTCAAGGAGAGAGGGAGCTCGACGGCCCACGGTCGACGTGTTCTGCTAAGGGTTGCGTCTGGAACACGACGCTGAAGGAGGCGACTGACTCGATGGACTGGTGCGGTCGACGGACTGGTGTGGCTATTCTGGATGGCTGTGTGCGGAGACGATGACAGTGAGGAAGGACGACGTCGCCGAAAGATAGTAGCGTCGGAGTAGGGTCTGGCTGACGCAGAGGAGGCAGTGGCTGCGGTTTTGCTTGTGGAGTCTGACGTCGATGGCGCCGAAGCAGTCGATCAGAGGGAGCAGAGATCTGTGAGGCACCGATTGGAGGAGATAAGCTGGAGTGGAATGACGTGCGTCGGCGGAAGAGGACCGAGAGCTCTGATACCAAGTTGTTATGACCCTGGTCGGAGGCGGCCGGAGATGGAGACGAGGATGGCGGAGATACTACGGAGTCATGACCGCGACTGCCTAAGCGGGGCTTGCTCGTTGGAGGAGAGAGCTACCAAGACCTCACACTCAAAGACGGGAATTAGATTTCATCTTGCTTGCTTCATACAACACCTCTAATGCCTTTATATAGGCTACAACATATAATAAGACATAATAATGATAATGACACCTAATAGTAGACCCGGAGCTCGATGCCCCTACATAAAGATGACAACTAGACACCTAGATAAAAGAAATAATAATGCGTGGTACAATAATAATACGCGATCCGTAACATCATACTTCAAAACCTTTTTTTCTTCAAATTGAATTGTTGATTGTGTGGAGTTTAACCTGGTTGAGTTTATCATTGTTGGTTCTCATTGCGATTGAAATCGGATATTGTGCAAAGAGGCGAAGTGGTCTTAGACACGAGAAATTTTTACAAAAATGCCATTTAAAAAAAGCTATTTTAAAAACCAAAACTTCTGTCTTGAATTGAGTTTGAATTTCTTTAAAAAAATTGTTGACAAAGGAAAATAAACTAAGTTTTTTCATCAGTCTTGCAAAAATGCAAGGTAAGGTTTGTTTACATTTCACCCTTATGGTGGGGACCCTTCCCCGGACCCTCGCTGCGTGGGGATGCTTTGTGCACCGGGCTGCCCCTTAAATAGCTAAGTCATATGAAAATAGTCATAAATGACAAAATGTTAGAAGTTGTTAATGCTAGAGAATTTTATGGGAGCTTATTTTACCACCTTTGGATATTTAACAAAAGGGTGTGTATGCATGAATGTTTGGTGTAAATTTCTGCGGACATTAAGGTTCAAAATGCCTTCAGAGTGGTCTCTATTAAATTTCTATTTTTCTTTCAACAATATCATTTTGTTGGGGTACATAAGAAGTTTGGTGTAAAATTTCATTTTGAAAAAGGAAGTTAAAAAAATCATGATGCACGCAGTAATTTTTATCATCAAGATGAAATATATTACGAGTTATTTTGAATTAAGTTTGAATTTGTTCAAAAAATTATTAACAAATGGAAAACTAAGATTTGTTTTTTTCACCATAAAACTAGAAGTCAATAAAACCTATTCTTCAGATGAGATATCGTTAATGCACACATGAATATTGAAAGTGCGGTGTAGGATGATAAAGCTAAAGGTACCATATGTTTGTAAGTCCATGAATTTCTGAGCCATTAGTGAGATGAGAAAATACATGTCTGACCTAATTGGATAGAAATACCAAATATTTGGAAAAGATTGTGAAATGTAGTGTACTTATTTGTACTAACAATGACCTAGATGATGTAGGTTGAATTAGTTCTTATTGAGGCCTGATTCGTGGGATAACCGAGTTTTTCCTGGCATGCCTTAGAGTTATGGTCGGTGCCTTGATAATATGGTGCAGTTCTAAGTTTTTCTGTCATAACCATTGCTATTAGACACTGGTGGATGACCACAACTACTATTCGAATAGGTTGATCCAAGTTTACCATGACCAAGACGTGATGTAAGTGTTGCAGGTTTGGAATAAGATTTATAGATGATGCAGAAGGATCTGCCTTCACATTGAGAAATGAATGGTGAGATCATGTGGAGTTAAGGCTACAAATAGTTTCCAACGCATATAATCAAACATGTTGGTATTTTTGGTGTTACTTTAGATATTAATGTAATAGGTATAAATACCCAAGAGGGGTCAATACAATTTAATTTTCCGCTCATTTCTTTATGGTATCAGAGGCTTAGGGTTCCCGCACGCCGCACTCGCCCCTTCTCGCGATCGTCTCTGCCATCGCCGAACCCTCCTCTTCCCGCGGTCGTTTCTCTCCATCCAGTCTACGTAAGCCTCCCTCCCGCTCCCGTAGCGCCGGTCTCTCCCACTCCCGTAGCGCCGCTCCGCTCCCGTAGCGCCGAATATGGGAATATGAGCCTTTTACGGCGTCGACAACGTTGCAGAGGGCAGTAATGACTTCGGTGGCTGTCTGCAGGAAACAAAGGAAAGGGGAGATGACGATCTAGTGAACAGGCAAGCTGATAGCTCTCGTTTCTTCCCTGTCGTCCAGGCCCGAATCTTTCCAGTCCTCATCAGAGGTCAGTCCATGGGGCTAGTTTGACTCGGAAGGTCTTTCAGCACCACAACACTCGTCAGGGGCGGATCCCACGGTCGATAACACTGTATTTGCGTGGTATCCCGATCGGATCTCCTGCAGAAAGATGAAGGTGGTGGCAGTAGAGGTTGCGGACAACTGCCTTCTCCTTCTCCTACTCAGCGACTTAGAGTGCACCACGATCGTGAGGATGGATCGGCCACATTCATGAGGATTTGGATTACCCCGCTTTGGATTGCTGAGAGAAGTTTTCATTTAAGAAAGAGAAATAAGTTGTCAAGATGGAGGAGGCAGATATCAAGGTGTTCTTCGAGTTTTTGAGAATGTCCAAAGGCGAAGGCTCGACCCTGCCATAACCGGTCAAGTTGGATCTTCTTCCTGTGGAGCAGAAACTTGATGGATCGGCTACATATTTGAGTTGGTCGCATCGAGTGAAGAGGGCTCTGTCTGGACGGAACCTGGAGGGATAACTAACATGTGAGAAGGGGGAGCCAGATAAGGACTCGTCTGGGTACAATGAGTGGAAGACTACGCACAGCCTGCTGCACACGTGGCTCCTAAACTCGATGGTTGCGTCTATAGCTACCACGATGGATGACATAGAGACCGTAAGTGATGTTTGGGGGAAGTTCCAAAGAATTTATGCAGGAGTTGACAACAATATGAGGATGTTTCAGATTGAAAGGGAGATAGAGTTGCACAAGGGAAAAACTGATCCAAGAGTATGCCATAGATCTGGAGCAACTGTGGGCAGAATATGATCATTTCTCACTTGCGGTATGTTGCAAGGACCCCAATGTAAGACAGGGGAGCGAGATGCTCAGAGGAGGACAATGCACTTTGAGTGGATTGGACCCGACATTTGAGCCAAGGTGTGCGGTGCTGCTTGCTCAGCCGAAGATTCCCTCACTGCATGAGATGATCTCGACCATGATGCAAGAGGAGAGCAGGATTCGACACCGGTCTGGTGCTGCTGGACTTCCAGGGGTGAAGTCAGCTTTAGTAGTCACCAATTCAGGTCAGATAGGATACATGGGTGAGATACGACAGTGTTTCAACTGTGGTGAGATAGGTCATCTAAGACAGGCTTGTCCTAAGACACCAAAGGAGAGAGCTGCAGGTGGAAGGGGACAACTTGGAGGTCGTAGTTGCGACCGTGGGGATTGCATAGGCGGTGGAAGAGGGGGTCACCAAGCACATATGATGGTAGCAGAGGAAGAGGCAAAAAGGGGGTATGAGAGGGGAATGTCACCCGAAGGAGGATCCACTGATCTTGGATGCTTACTCTCAACTGATGAGGAGAAAGCAGAAAGGCGTGGTCGATGATGGTTTCACTTCTTCATCTATGGGTAATGTTGCCTCTTTTGCTCACTCCACAACAGTTACTTGTGACACACTTGATTTTTCTTTTATACTCACCACTAGATCACCAAATTGGATAGTTGATTCTTGTGCTTCTTGTCATGCCACTGGGACTGCTAGCAAGTTTTCTTCCTATACTTACCTAGCAGTCCCAGAGCACATTTAGACTACCGATGGTACAACTCAACCAGTTGTTGGTAAGGATATTGTGCAATGTACTAACATTTTGACTCTGTTCAATGTTTTGCATGCTTCGTCTTTTACTGTGAACCTTTTATCCATTAGTTTTATTATATCTCAGCTAAAATGTGTCGTTTTGTTTCATATCTCAAAGGTGATCTTCTAAGAGAAAGAGACGGGCAGGAGACTTGGGACTGACACATGACATAGTGACTTGTGGTACATGGATAAGGGGAGTATGAACTGAACTCTTTCATTTATTGTAGAGGGTACTGGAGGAGTTGAGAGGAATGTGGAGGACTTGTTGTTGCTTCATCATCGACGCTTGAGCTATCTTTCTTTTACTGTCTTAAATAGGATGTATCCATCTTTGTATGAAAAGGATAATACAACAAAACTGGTGTGTTATGCATGTGAACTGAGAAAACATACCAGGAGCTCTTATTCTAGTTATGGTAGTAGGAGTTCTTCTGCTTTTGACTTAGTACATTCAGATGTTTGGAGACCTTGTCCCACAACTAGTATGAATAGATTCTGATATTTTGTATCTTTCATTGATTGCTTTTCTCGTGTGGCATAACTTTATTTAATGAAAAATAAAAGTGAAGTGTTTGCTTGCTTTAAAGATTTTCATAAAAGAATTCAGACCCAATACGGTGCAGTTGTGAAGGTGTTGCGGTCTGACAATGAGACATAGACACATAGTACACCAACATGGCATTTCAGGACTCACGAGTACCTATCATCCCAGGGGATACAACATCAAACCACTTGCGCATACACAACAGAGCAAAATGGGGTCACTGAACGGAAGAACATACACCTTCTTGATGTGACCCGAAGTATGATGATGTTGATGAGGGTACCAAAGTACTTATGGGGGCATACAATCCTGACAATGGCTTATTTGATTAATATGATGCCCTCGCGAGTATTAGATTTGAATTCGCACCTTGAGAAGCTAAGAGGTAAGAATGGAGATATTCTTTCTCTCAAACCTTTTGGTTGTGTATACTTCGTGTAAGACAATAGACCAAATGTGGGAAAGTTGGACCCAATGGTTATGAAGTGTGTTTTTGTTGGGTATTCGGCTACTAAAAAGTAGTATATTTGCTGGAGTCCAACAGAGAGGAGGTTGTTCGTTAGTATGGATGTCACATTCAGAGAGCTTGAGTCGTACTACTCCTCTCAGGTTGACTCACCTTTTGGGGACTCGCCCGTTACAGACAGTATGAGGCAAGAAGGGGAGGATATCAGTAGTGACGAGAGGGGGGTAATGAGTATCCCCTGTCCCCTTATGTCGTGTGTGGAGTCGGCTATGGTGTTGATGCATGAGGAGAATGGTGGACCGCATGCGCAGGGGGAGCTGAGATCTGAGGATGGTGGACCTCCGACCTAGAGGGAGCTAAGAGTGTGCATGAGGAGAAGACAACAAAATGAGGGAAACGTGCATGAAGTGCCTACGATGCCATCTGTACCAAGTCTCTCTCTTCTGCCTACTACGACTCCTGAGACACCTACACCATCCACCCAAACTCAGAAGACACATGTGATATGATTCCTCTCTCTACTCCCACTCCCCTACCGGTAAGGAGAAATTCCCGCAGCAATGCGGAAGTCTCACCTAATCGATATGGTTTTCCTCATGATATTGCCCAGTGTGTTTCTTACTCTCACGTATCACCTGCGCATGAAGCATTCATTGCATCTTGGACATTGTCTTTATTCCTAAGTGTTGGCAGGTTGCTAAAGAGGATCCAAAGTGGAAAGCTACAATGCTCTGAAAAAGAGCAAAACTTGGGAGCTTGTGTCACTACCACCAGGTAAGAAGGCAGTTGGGTGCAAGTGGGTCTTCATTGTGAAACAAAACCCCGAGGGCCGAGTTGGGCGTTATAAGGCCCGATTGGTAGCAAAGGGGTACAGTCAGACCTATGACGAGAGCTTTGCACCCGTGGAGAATATGAGCACAATGCGAACACTAGTATCCTTGGCAGTGAATGGGGGATGAAAACTACATTATATCGACATGAAAAGTGTCTTTCTTCGTGGAGATTTGTTGGAAGAGGTATACATGGAGGTACTACCAGGTTTTGACATGAAACAAACGATTGGTAAGGTGTGTAGACTCAAGAAGTCTCTTTATGGGCTGAAGCAGTCTCCTTGAGTATGGTTTGACAGGTTTAGGAGAGTTATGATAGACATGGGGTATCAACAGACCAATGATGATCATACAATGTTCTATAGACGATGTGGAGCTCACACTACAAAGCTTGATGTGTATGTGGACGATATGATTATCACTGGTGATGAAGAGAGCGAAATTGCTCAACTGAAGATGAGATTGGGCAAGGAGGTAAAGGACTTGGGGCAGCTAAGGTATTTCCTTGGGATTGAGATAGCTCGTGGAGCAGAGGGGATTGTTCTATCTCAACGAAAATATGTGCTGACGGAAACAAATATGATGGGGTGCAGGCCTGTGATTGCTCCCATTGATCAGAAGTCCAAGCTCAGTGCTGAGGCAGGAGAGCCAATCGATAGAGAGAGGCATCAGAGGTCGGTAGGCCGCTTGATCTATCTGGGTCACACACGCCCCAACATATCCTTTACGGTGAGTGTGGTGGCTCATTATATGCATGATCCTAGGGAGGATCACATGAATGTTGTGTATCCGATTTTAAGATACTTGAAGAGTGCACAAGGGAAAGGGGTTGATCTTTCGGAAGAATGTACATTTGAACATCGAAGACTATTGCGATTCTGATTGGGCTAGTTGTGCCGATGACAGGATATCCACATCAGGATATTACATGTTTGTGGGGGGCAATCTGGTCTCCTGGAAGAGAAAAAAGCAGACGGTGGTTGTGAGGTCCACAACTGAGGCAGAGTACATGGTCATGGCCTTAGGTGTAGAGAAATGTTATGGCTAAGAGCCCTGTTGGTAGAGCTCCAGATGAATCAAGGGGGCCAAATGACATTGTGGTGTGATAGCAAGGCTGCTATTAACATCGCAAACAACCCTGTTCAACATGACCGAACCAAGCATGTGGAGATAGACATATTCTTTATCAAGGAAAAGTTTAATAGTGGTCAACTAGAGTTGGGACACGTAGTTACTAAAGAGCAAGTTGCTGATTGTCTCACTAAGGGACTTAGTTCACCCGATTTGTCTAGATTATGTGACAAGATGAGCTTAGTGGATATCTTTCGCCCATCTTGAGGGGGAGTGTTGGTATTTTATGTGTTAAATTAGATATTAATGTAATAGGTATAAATACCCAAGAGGGGTCAATACAATTTAATTTTTCCACTCATTTCTTTAAAACACCTTCTAGATAGGAGCAAAAACACCTGAGAAAGAGAGCAACTAAAAGAGTCTGATTCCTTAACATCGAGATCTGCTGAGTTTGGTTGATAGACCTCCCATTCCTCAAGGAAGAGTAAAGGGAGCAAAAAAGGCATAGATATCATAAGAAGAGATTGCATTGGATCCACAACTAGTCTACTTGAAACTTATATCAATCATTTTCCTTCGTGCAGTACAATGAGAAGTAATCTTCTTTTTAGCTTAGCAGTAGAAAAACAATTGCAGATGCAACACATCAAGTTGAGAAACCAAAAAATAAAGAAGAAATGGAGGGCAGTCAGAGAAAGCTAATAAATCACGGGCAACATGATTAACAGTGTCAGCAATACTTACAAAATAAAGAAATATTGTATTAAAAAGGGCATCCAATTATCAGGAAGAAGATCAGTGCAATTCTAAATCAAGCAAGACAAGTTTTATTCCTAAGGTTTAGACAGTGTGGCAATACAATCACCTCTCCACTTAATTCCAAGCATTTACCTCTTCACTATATAAGGGATTAGTCCATTATTTTTTCCAATCGGTATCAGGTACCTTATAATAGAGAGATCCTTGAATAACATAACTCTACCAAAGTATTTTGGAAGAATGAAGAAAAGCAATCACTGCATTCTTGAGATGAAACTAAATATGCCAGGATAAAAAAGGTTACCTTGCGGATGGCTATAACAGTAGTTATAAGCTTTTCTCCAAGTAAATCTTTCAAAACACTATCTTCAGCAAGTGCTTCAACAGATTCGTGCAATCCTTTTGGTAGTCTTTTCAGCTCCGAATCATGACTAGATGGATTTATTTCTACATAACATGAGAATAAGTAAATCAGACTTTAAGAGACAATGCCTAGAATTGTGAAGTACAATTTAATGGATAAAAAGAGGTAATCCATGTAACTAACATGATGAAGAATCACTAAATTTAATAGAAAAATTAAAGCAAACGTATAGAGTGAATAATTGGATGTACAAGTCAATGCAATCACCAGACTAGGGACCCAATACAATTGAAGGACAAGTAGAGTGTCATTACTAAGGGCAAGCGCCAGATGCCGTTAGGGATGCCAAATTCATATCTCTGAATCCATAGAAGATGGTCAAAGCTCAAAAATTACAGCCAATTTCCAAAGTGAGTTACAAGAGACCAAAAGCCATATTTATTACGAAGAAGGGACTGCGATCAAAGCGGCATTGTGATAGGAGCCCCCGATTGGATCTCGTTCGTGGCTGGGAGAGGTAGAAGTCTTGGAGGAGGTTTGAGTTAGCCTTCTTGGATCCTCAGGAATCTATGGTGGCGGCGGGATTACCGGAAGCTGGGAGGAGTCACCGGAGGGAATGGGCGGCGGCGGCGGGTGTGTCGTGCGACTGTGAGTCGAGAGCGGCATGTGGTTTGTAACCGAGAGAGAGAGAGATGGAAGGAATTGAAGAGAGACAGAGATTTGAAATAACTTGCCTAATAATAATACAAATCCCCCTTTCCCTTAAGTAAGAAGGAAAAAAAATACAAAATAGAAATATAAAATGCAAATACACGAGTAAAGTTGCTGGAAATAAAAAATGCGGCACACACATACAGTGAAATAAAAAAATGCGGAAGAAAAAGGGATGCTCTTCCTAGTTGGGGAGTAGTGCGGCAGCGATGGTAGGTAATGCCCCAACAGGGGTCCGTAACACAATGTTGGTTGTTTCCAATGAAGGCATCACTGCTGAGGAAGAAGTAACAACTAAACTGGAGCCCATGGTTGTCAAAAAAGAAAAGTTGTCTAAAAAGGAGCCACACCGAGGTCAATAACAGAGAGGGACCACAGGAGATGGATGATGCTATTGTCAACGATGGAGAAAAATTGACGGGTCTGCTATTGTCGACGGAGAAGAAGTTGGGAACGGAAAATTGCTTCTTCTCGAAGAAGGATTGTACTGCTGCCAACAATAAGATAGAACAAAGTTAAAGGTTGTGTATGATCGTTATATAGATAATCTGAGCCGGTAGTCATGTTTAGAGCAATGACGACATTATTTTATGTATTTTTTACATTTCTATTTCATGTAAAATTAGTGACTTTATGATCCGGGCGATCTAGACCGTCCGCAATGGTCTCTTTGCCTATAAATAAGAGTCTACGGGCGGGCTGATGTCAGTCATAGCATAATTTTGGAAATTGTAGATTCTCGCAGACGTCCCATGGTGTAGATTCCGTGGATCCTTGGTGCAGAAGTTAAGGTAATTACCCCTTCTTCAATATAACTACTCAACTCCACTCATAACCACCCAAAAATTACCGACAACCACCATTACATGCTGCCATTTATTGTTGTAACCGCCCGCTCCCCCTTCCAAAAACAATTCCTCATAACTAACCAGTAACTACCTTAACTTCTGCACCAAGGATCCATTTATAACCACCCAAAAATTACCGACAACCACCATTACACGCTGCCATTTATTGTTGTAACCGCCCGCTCCCCCTTCCAAAAACAATTCCTCATAACTAACCAGTAACTAACCCCCCCCCCCCACACACACACACAACTCCCCCACTAACAATAATCACCAGCCCATCACTCAATAATTGTCAATTAACCACCCAGAACTGCTTCTAACAGCTGCCCCTCACTCCCCACTGCTTTAATCGCCCATTCCCTGTCCAAATCCAGTCCGATCACATCCACAGCCATAACTACCTCCTCCCAAGCCTTAATTCCATTTACCAACTCCCTATTTCCCAGCGACCTCCACTGTTCCCAGACCCTGCCGGCCCTCAAATACTCCCCAAAACAGCTTCTCTTGACTGGATCGGGATTGGAACAGCCCTGGCAACCCCCATTACTTCCCAGAATTGCTGTTCTAGACTGAATCCGGACTGGAACTGCCCTGCGGACCTCCCCATGCAAATATACTGTAGAAACTGCTGTCCAGCCCCTATGCCATCAATCTTTCACCTCCCCAGCTTCCTATTTCTTATGTAAATTTGTTGTGTGAAGTATTTTCATTTGCTGTTTACGGTGGAAATATACACTTAGATGTTATGTACATGTTTTTCTTTGATTCGTTATATGTGAAGGGTTTATTCACCGAAGATTTGATTGAAGCACTCTTTCCCTAACATAATCTGACATTTGTTGATTAATCTATTGCTTCATTCTCAATTCTAATTTTTTGTGGATAACATTAATAATTTCCGTGCCATATGTAATTAATCGTCGAATACATTTGTTTAAGCATTGCATCATTCTTAGATGCCCACGGCACCCAACTCACATCACTCCACTAGAGTTCCCTTAAGGCAATTAGGTCATACACACTACATTAGTCCTGCGTCAACATTCCCTCGAGTGTTTATAAGCAATGCCATGTTCCGGTGTCCATACATCATATCAGATATGTCTCGTGTTTATGATCATGAGTTCAAAAGAGTAAACTAGTAGCATAACGAGATGAATTAGAATTAAATGCGACCTGCAAAGCTATATATATACATATATATATATAGAGAGAGAGAGATACATATATATATATATAGATATACATATATATATAGATATACATATATATATAGATATACATATATATATATAGATATACATATATATATATAGATATACATTATATATATATAAACGCACGTCCTTTAGAACCTGCTAAAATGTTTAAGCTGTCTTAACATGTGGCGAAGTGTTTTGCTATTGCATAAATCACAATTTTCATAACCATCACAATATAAACTAATACCATGAAAATCATGGGATAGAAATAATCTGGAACCAAAAAAAGTGCAATAATTATAACCATACCAATAGGCTTTGGTAAGCTAAGATTTCTTCTAAGGCCATCAAGCCCAGCAGCAACTATTGAAGCAAGACCCAAGTGTGGATTTGCACATCCATCAAAGGACTTGATCTCAAAGTTGCTCACCACCTCTTGAGATATACCAGGCGGACATGCAGTTCTTAGTGGCGCTTCTCTATTTTCTCTTCCCCAACAATGATATGCTCCACTCCATGTATTAGGTTGAATACGATCATAACTATTCAAATAGTGAAATTGACAAAATAATATTAAGGAAATGACACTGATGAACAATGTCCATGAAGAGAAAATAAATGAAGGCTTACAAAATATACGTTACAAAACAAATGTCAGATCAAATAAAAATTCAAGGATTACCAAAACGCCCCCCTAGAATATAAGTTACAAAACGAATATATATATATAATTATCAAAACGCCCCCCTAGAAATTAGCATAATTACAAATTGCACCCCTCTTACTTCTGAAATTACAAAAACCTCCCATGTAAGTTACATCTCATAACATCTATGCACAAAAATACCCCCTTAGAATAAATTTTCAGGGGGGGTCGTTTTGTGCAAAAACTCAAGAAGAGAAACCCCATCTCCCCTATCTCATCTTCCCGATCCCTCTCTCATGCTCGAAGGAGACAAAGGTTCCCCCGCTCAATCACCGACACTCGGAGCTCCTCCTCACTCTGATGCTCCCGCCCAACTTCCTCTCCCTCTTGCATCTCGACGATGGCTTGCGGCTCCAAATGATCCTGATCGGTGCATACCTTCTCCCCTTTTGTTCTCCGCCCAAAAACGAGGCCTTCACGATTTCATGGATGAGGTATTGGCGTGTTCCTCCTATGGTTTCCAATCAAATCCTCAAATCCCTTCCCCCTCCCTATGAATCTCTAGTTTCGTGTGGGACTCCATCCAGGGAATTCGCAGATATCCTACGGAATCGGCGAAATTATGAATTGGAGTCAGAGCATCAGCACATCGCCCGGTCTTCATCTTCACTGGTGATTGTTCGGTATGTGTTTTCCTCCACCGGCTTCCAAGCAGGTTTCCTTCGCCTCCTTTCACATTCCATTCTAAAATGGTCTTTCTGATTCCGATCTTCACCAGGGCATCGCTGATTCTACAAGCTTCCCCCGACTATGGTCCAATCTTTATCTAATCCACAATGTTCGTTGAATCCACAATCTTCGTCAGGGCATCGTCCGGTATGCACGTTCTTCATCTCCTTTTTTCTGATTTTGACCTTCGACCTCCTTTCTTATTTCAACATGGCTTCTTTCTAATGATTACAGGCCATCCTGGAAGAAACTCAACCTTTCTGATAGTTCACTATCACTCGCCCCTTCTTATGAGATGCAGTATGAGTCCCAATTTCAACCCTACAAGTACTGGTGATTGTTGGTGTATGCTTAGGCATTTGTTTTTTTAATCTTGAACATCTCATCAAATTACTTTCACTCCAACCATCGTCCAATCATCGTTGAATCCAAAATCTTCGCTAGGGCATCGTCTGATATGCTCGATCTTCATCTCCTTTTTGATTCCGATCTTCAATCTCCTTTTCTAATTTAGACATGGCCTCCTTCTAATGATTCCAGGCCCTCCTGGAAGAAGCTCAACCTTCCTGACAGTTCACTAACACCAGACCCGTCTTA
Source organism: Dactylorhiza incarnata (assembly GCA_033032865.1). Taxonomy (NCBI): domain Eukaryota; kingdom Viridiplantae; phylum Streptophyta; class Magnoliopsida; order Asparagales; family Orchidaceae; genus Dactylorhiza; species Dactylorhiza incarnata. The sequence continues at coordinate 5,974,877 of JAWHQI010000085.1, forward strand.
AGAGATATAGTATGAGTCCCAGTTTCTCCTCTAGAAGTACTGGTGATTGTTGGTGTATGCTTAGGCATTTGTTTTTTTAGATTAACATCTCGAACATCTCATCAAATTACTTTCACTATTTTTAACTTGGTTGTTAGACCTTTCTTCAAATTGTTTGAGAAGAATCCTGAAGTAAGATGTGCATTAGTCAAGAATTGTATGGAATTTAGTCAATTTACTAATTGCATTCGCTAGACAAATTTGTGTTATAGTGTATACCATTTTTCCTTTTTCCCTTGTTCTTTGCACATCAGTATGCCATTATTTGTCATTCGATGATAAACCCAGGCAAAAAAAATTATTTGTATCAACATAAGAAAGAAAGATTAAGAAATAGAAAGGGACCCAACTTAGTGGAGATCTGCTGGATCTACATTGCCTTCAGACATACAAGGATGTGATTGTATTTGTTGTGATAGAGACTTCAAGTCCGTCTCTCTGGGTCCAGGTTCACTTCACCACTTCATTTATTTAAGTCAAAATATATAAAATCTTTGTCTCGTCGTTTGATTGAGTCATATCTAAATTTTTTAATGTATTTCAATATTCTTCGGCTGCAAGAGTCGGTGTGGTTAACTCTTTTGATTATTGAGTGACAGGATGAGAAATCTCTAGAAATAGAGTTGGTAATCCTGTGGTGACACCGTCCAAATAACGGACATGCTAAGGGCTAGGGATCACGCCTCGTGTTCAGAGCGTTCTAGTAAGCCCATACCTCTACATGGTCGGTTGAGATCAGCTCCTTACTTGTATGTTGGCCTAGTAGACCCTCCAAGAGTCTTTCCCTCCCCAAGTGTTCTTTGAAGCCATGCTAAGGGCTAGGGAACACGCTCGTGTTTGGAGCGTCCTAGTAAGCCTATACCTCTACAGGGTCGGCCGAGATCAGCTCCTCACTTGTATGTTGGCCTAGTAGACCCCCCGAGAGCCTTTCCCTCCCCAAGTGTTCTTTGAATCCATGCTAAAGGCTAGGGATCACGCTTCATGTTCAGAGCGTCCTAGTAATCCCATAACTCTACAGAGTCGCCCGAGATCAGCTCCCCACTTGTATGTTGTCCTAGTAGGCCCCCCGAGAGCCTTTCCCTCCCCAAGTGTTCTTTGAAGCCATGCTAAGGGCAAGGGACCACATCTCGTGTTCAGAGCGTCCTAGTAAGACCACACCTCTACAGGGTCGGCCGAGATCAGCTCCTCACTTGTATGTTGGCCTAGTAGACCCCCCGAGAGCTCTCTTCCTCCCCAAACATCAAGGTAGGATCACATGGTCCGAATAGGCGAGCAAGCATTAAACTCACGAGTTACTAAGGGGCGAGTAAACCCTAAACCACCATTACATGCTGCCATTTATTGTTGTAACCGCCCGCTCCCCCTTCCAAAAACAATTCCTCATAACTAACCAGTAACTACCTTAACTTCTGCACCAAGGATCCATTTATAACCACCCAAAAATTACCGACAACCACCATTACACGCTGCCATTTATTGTTGTAACCGCCCGCTCCCCCTTCCAAAAACAATTCCTCATAACTAACCAGTAACTAACCCCCCCCCCCCCCCCCACACACACACACAACTCCCCCACTAACAATAATCACCAGCCCATCACTCAATAATTGTCAATTAACCACCCAGAACTGCTTCTAACAGCTGCCCCTCACTCCCCACTGCTTTAATCGCCCATTCCCTGTCCAAATCCAGTCCGATCACATCCACAGCCATAACTACCTCCTCCCAAGCCTTAATTCCATTTACCAACTCCCTATTTCCCAGCGACCTCCACTGTTCCCAGACCCTGCCGGCCCTCAAATACTCCCCAAAACAGCTTCTCTTGACTGGATCGGGATTGGAACAGCCCTGGCAACCCCCATTACTTCCCAGAATTGCTGTTCTAGACTGAATCCGGACTGGAACTGCCCTGCGGACCTCCCCATGCAAATATACTGTAGAAACTGCTGTCCAGCCCCTATGCCATCAATCTTTCACCTCCCCAGCTTCCTATTTCTTATGTAAATTTGTTGTGTGAAGTATTTTCATTTGCTGTTTACGGTGGAAATATACACTTAGATGTTATGTACATGTTTTTCTTTGATTCGTTATATGTGAAGGGTTTATTCACCGAAGATTTGATTGAAGCACTCTTTCCCTAACATAATCTGACATTTGTTGATTAATCTATTGCTTCATTCTCAATTCTAATTTTTTGTGGATAACATTAATAATTTCCGTGCCATATGTAATTAATCGTCGAATACATTTGTTTAAGCATTGCATCATTCTTAGATGCCCACGGCACCCAACTCACATCACTCCACTAGAGTTCCCTTAAGGCAATTAGGTCATACACACTACATTAGTCCTGCGTCAACATTCCCTCGAGTGTTTATAAGCAATGCCATGTTCCGGTGTCCATACATCATATCAGATATGTCTCGTGTTTATGATCATGAGTTCAAAAGAGTAAACTAGTAGCATAACGAGATGAATTAGAATTAAATGCGACCTGCAAAGCTATATATATACATATATATATATAGAGAGAGAGAGATACATATATATATATATAGATATACATATATATATAGATATACATATATATATAGATATACATATATATATATAGATATACATATATATATATAGATATACATTATATATATATAAACGCACGTCCTTTAGAACCTGCTAAAATGTTTAAGCTGTCTTAACATGTGGCGAAGTGTTTTGCTATTGCATAAATCACAATTTTCATAACCATCACAATATAAACTAATACCATGAAAATCATGGGATAGAAATAATCTGGAACCAAAAAAAGTGCAATAATTATAACCATACCAATAGGCTTTGGTAAGCTAAGATTTCTTCTAAGGCCATCAAGCCCAGCAGCAACTATTGAAGCAAGACCCAAGTGTGGATTTGCACATCCATCAAAGGACTTGATCTCAAAGTTGCTCACCACCTCTTGAGATATACCAGGCGGACATGCAGTTCTTAGTGGCGCTTCTCTATTTTCTCTTCCCCAACAATGATATGCTCCACTCCATGTATTAGGTTGAATACGATCATAACTATTCAAATAGTGAAATTGACAAAATAATATTAAGGAAATGACACTGATGAACAATGTCCATGAAGAGAAAATAAATGAAGGCTTACAAAATATACGTTACAAAACAAATGTCAGATCAAATAAAAATTCAAGGATTACCAAAACGCCCCCCTAGAATATAAGTTACAAAACGAATATATATATATAATTATCAAAACGCCCCCCTAGAAATTAGCATAATTACAAATTGCACCCCTCTTACTTCTGAAATTACAAAAACCTCCCATGTAAGTTACATCTCATAACATCTATGCACAAAAATACCCCCTTAGAATAAATTTTCAGGGGGGTCGTTTTGTGCAAAAACTCAAGAAGAGAAACCCCATCTCCCCTATCTCATCTTCCCGATCCCTCTCTCATGCTCGAAGGAGACAAAGGTTCCCCCGCTCAATCACCGACACTCGGAGCTCCTCCTCACTCTGATGCTCCCGCCCAACTTCCTCTCCCTCTTGCATCTCGACGATGGCTTGCGGCTCCAAATGATCCTGATCGGTGCATACCTTCTCCCCTTTTGTTCTCCGCCCAAAAACGAGGCCTTCACGATTTCATGGATGAGGTATTGGCGTGTTCCTCCTATGGTTTCCAATCAAATCCTCAAATCCCTTCCCCCTCCCTATGAATCTCTAGTTTCGTGTGGGACTCCATCCAGGGAATTCGCAGATATCCTACGGAATCGGCGAAATTATGAATTGGAGTCAGAGCATCAGCACATCGCCCGGTCTTCATCTTCACTGGTGATTGTTCGGTATGTGTTTTCCTCCACCGGCTTCCAAGCAGGTTTCCTTCGCCTCCTTTCACATTCCATTCTAAAATGGTCTTTCTGATTCCGATCTTCACCAGGGCATCGCTGATTCTACAAGCTTCCCCCGACTATGGTCCAATCTTTATCTAATCCACAATGTTCGTTGAATCCACAATCTTCGTCAGGGCATCGTCCGGTATGCACGTTCTTCATCTCCTTTTTTCTGATTTTGACCTTCGACCTCCTTTCTTATTTCAACATGGCTTCTTTCTAATGATTACAGGCCATCCTGGAAGAAACTCAACCTTTCTGATAGTTCACTATCACTCGCCCCTTCTTATGAGATGCAGTATGAGTCCCAATTTCAACCCTACAAGTACTGGTGATTGTTGGTGTATGCTTAGGCATTTGTTTTTTTAATCTTGAACATCTCATCAAATTACTTTCACTCCAACCATCGTCCAATCATCGTTGAATCCAAAATCTTCGCTAGGGCATCGTCTGATATGCTCGATCTTCATCTCCTTTTTGATTCCGATCTTCAATCTCCTTTTCTAATTTAGACATGGCCTCCTTCTAATGATTCCAGGCCCTCCTGGAAGAAGCTCAACCTTCCTGACAGTTCACTAACACCAGACCCGTCTTAAGAGATATAGTATGAGTCCCAGTTTCTCCTCTAGAAGTACTGGTGATTGTTGGTGTATGCTTAGGCATTTGTTTTTTTAGATTAACATCTCGAACATCTCATCAAATTACTTTCACTATTTTTAACTTGGTTGTTAGACCTTTCTTCAAATTGTTTGAGAAGAATCCTGAAGTAAGATGTGCATTAGTCAAGAATTGTATGGAATTTAGTCAATTTACTAATTGCATTCGCTAGACAAATTTGTGTTATAGTGTATACCATTTTTCCTTTTTCCCTTGTTCTTTGCACATCAGTATGCCATTATTTGTCATTCGATGATAAACCCAGGCAAAAAAAATTATTTGTATCAACATAAGAAAGAAAGATTAAGAAATAGAAAGGGACCCAACTTAGTGGAGATCTGCTGGATCTACATTGCCTTCAGACATACAAGGATGTGATTGTATTTGTTGTGATAGAGACTTCAAGTCCGTCTCTCTGGGTCCAGGTTCACTTCACCACTTCATTTATTTAAGTCAAAATATATAAAATCTTTGTCTCGTCGTTTGATTGAGTCATATCTAAATTTTTTAATGTATTTCAATATTCTTCGGCTGCAAGAGTCGGTGTGGTTAACTCTTTTGATTATTGAGTGACAGGATGAGAAATCTCTAGAAATAGAGTTGGTAATCCTGTGGTGACACCGTCCAAATAACGGACATGCTAAGGGCTAGGGATCACGCCTCGTGTTCAGAGCGTTCTAGTAAGCCCATACCTCTACATGGTCGGTTGAGATCAGCTCCTTACTTGTATGTTGGCCTAGTAGACCCTCCAAGAGTCTTTCCCTCCCCAAGTGTTCTTTGAAGCCATGCTAAGGGCTAGGGAACACGCTCGTGTTTGGAGCGTCCTAGTAAGCCTATACCTCTACAGGGTCGGCCGAGATCAGCTCCTCACTTGTATGTTGGCCTAGTAGACCCCCCGAGAGCCTTTCCCTCCCCAAGTGTTCTTTGAATCCATGCTAAAGGCTAGGGATCACGCTTCATGTTCAGAGCGTCCTAGTAATCCCATAACTCTACAGAGTCGCCCGAGATCAGCTCCCCACTTGTATGTTGTCCTAGTAGGCCCCCCGAGAGCCTTTCCCTCCCCAAGTGTTCTTTGAAGCCATGCTAAGGGCAAGGGACCACATCTCGTGTTCAGAGCGTCCTAGTAAGACCACACCTCTACAGGGTCGGCCGAGATCAGCTCCTCACTTGTATGTTGGCCTAGTAGACCCCCCGAGAGCTCTCTTCCTCCCCAAACATCAAGGTAGGATCACATGGTCCGAATAGGCGAGCAAGCATTAAACTCACGAGTTACTAAGGGGCGAGTAAGCGCTTCAAGTCGCACGAGCCTGAGATCCTAGCAAACACTTAATTCGCGTGTTCCAAAGAGCCTAGCGAGCACTAAATTCACGTGTTCCTAAGAGCCTAGCAAACACTCAATTCGCGCATTTCTAAGAGTCTAGCAAGCACTAAATTCGTGCATTCCTAAGAGCCTAGTGAATAATCGACTCGCGCGAGCTGGGCGAGAACAGGCGGGTAACAAGTAGAAGACAAAGCAGTCAAGTATAAATTGATTCTTCTATCTGTGATGGCAAAACATTACATATAAAAAAGGGGAGTAATGATTCACCCTTTACATTTAAGTTATACCAAAATTTTAAAGAATTAAAAGTCAAAATTCTTTGATCGACTGGAGCTCGCGCCTTGCAACTAGTTGAGATCCTCTACGTCCTACGACGAGGAGTCCTCAAAATTAGTAGATTCGTCATCATCTGCCGCAAAGATTTCGGGTATGAGGTCCTTGGTTGTCTTAAGTCCTCGCCCTCCTGGGAAATATGGTCGCCGGCCTTCAGCTTGGCAAGCACCAAGTCGCCCGCGGTAGCCGCGATCTGACGGCGCATCTCGGTCAGCTCCATATGGGACATATGGATCAACATGCCTCGACTGGAGGAGCAGACTTCAGGAGGTTGCCACGCTAAGGCCTAAGGTTCAAGCCCAGCGATACGACTGTGGGCCGCATCCAACGCCGCTTGGTTGTCTTCCAAGTCTTTCACAAACCTTGAGATCATCTCAACGACGACAAGCTCCGCTTCAACGCCGCCAAGAAAAAGCTCATAAATAAAAATGAATAACAAAGTTTCTAACAAAGCCACCTTGTAGTCTTTGCTAGAGGCCGCTTTCTCATCAGCCTCGACTGCCCTCTACTCGGCGGAGGCAAGCGACTTCTCCATTTGAAGATGAAGCTTCTCGAGTATCTTATTTTTGGCCTTGGCCGCAAGGAGATTTCGGGTCGTCTGGTGGGCGAGCTACAACGAGCGTAGTTGCGCATGGGCGCCTTGGTCGGCGAGATAGCGGGGAGAGGCTTCTCCCAACACCTCCGCGTCATCCCGCCCGTACAAGCCGAACAAGACGTTGAACGCGTCGTTGTTCGGCTCGCAGTCCTCAGACCAAGACGGAAGGCACGAGCTTAGACGGATCTCATGTTGCGAGCAAGGGGTGCCATGAAGACCGGTACTCCCCGCCCTGCCTGTAATTAGGGTGTGAGTAGGGGGCGCTGGTAGAGTTGTCGCCTCCTTCCTCTCGGCCTTCCTTACAAGCAACGACCTTCCCTCGCACAACCTTCCTCTTTTTTCGCGAAGGCTCGGCTTCCTTCGGTCGCTGCGCCTCTTGAAGAATCTCGGCCGGAACACCGAGATTGTCAATCTCGTCTTCCCTGGCAGGAAACTCCTCGGTCGGGCTGTTTGAAGAGCCCTCGGTACTTCGTCGATGGGGGTTCTCTCCAGAAGCCACGGGAGAGGTGGCCGTGCTGACTATGGGAAGGACGGTTTCAGGAACGGTGCGAGTTCCTGAAAAGCGACGAAGGGTTAGTAATTGAGAAAAATATGAGTCCCAGAACTTTTGAACTCCCTCAGCCATACCTTCACCTAGCGAGATATAGGGGAGTTGATCGACTCGCTGCGCCAGAAAATGACGTGGAACTTCTGATGCTTCAGCGCCTGTTGTAGCTCTTGTCGCGTCCCTCGCAGGATTGGGGAGAGGAAGACCTCGACCGTTGGCTGTTGTAGTCGGCAAGGAAGGGTGTTGAAGTCGCCCGTGTCGAAGATAAATCGTTCGTTCCAACGGTGGACCTTGTTCGACGTACCGGCGAACGAGCACGTGTGGCTGCCGAAGTAGAACATGTCTTCCTTGGTCGCACCCAGGTAGGAGATCTTTCGAAAGACTGTCATGTCGAAGGAGATCCCCTTCGCGGGCAGGAAGCCCAAATACCCAACGATAATCGCTATACCATTGGTATTGATTTGCGCGAGGGCCAACCCGTGATAGCGGAGGATCTGGTACACCTCCGGCCACAGGGGAAGTCGTAGCCCTACTTCGAAATGTTAAAGAGGGAACGTGAGCTGGTCGGCGAAGAACGTATTGATACGCTCGTCCTAGAGGGGCAATCTCGCCCTATGGCCTATCAGAAGGAAGCGATTGATGAAATTGTCCAACTCCTCTTGGCGATTGATCGACTTCTTGAACTTCGTGGCAAGTATTTTGCTTAGTTCAAGCGGCGAGTAACATCATCCTCTGGAGGCGTCATTGATAATGCGAGGAAGAAGCTGCACTAGAAACTCGCACGTCGCAACTCGCTGAAGGAAAGTTGATCGCAAAAAGCACGTCATTTTCAGACCCCCACCCCTCCTATTTATAGACATCGGAGGGGGGGGGGGGGGGGTCTTATCGTAAGTCGCACAGCGAGCAAATCAGCAACTCACGGAGCACGTTATCTGAACGATCCTCGCCAGCCGAAGTTTTTAAGCGCATAAAGGATAACTCGCATCACCTGAAATATAATAAAAGCATATTTGCTTTTAAATACAAATCGTGGCTACTCGTAAACATTGAACAAGAAAAACGTCAAGACAAACGGAGCACGAGGACTCAACTTGCAAAGCGACATAAAGCATGGGCAGGTTTCCTCATCGCTCCGAGATTTGCACATGACGACCCGTCCATCCAAGTTCATGCGCCAGCCGAAGTTCTTCGCTTGCCTTTACCATATACTCCTCGCTCTGGTGAATATGGTCCTCCATCCGACTAAGGGTACCTATCGAGCAAATACTCGCTCGTATCCCAAGAAGGTCGGCTTGAAGCAGATCCTGCCTGTGCTCCAGGTCCGCGATACGCCTCTCCAGCTCGTTGATGACATAGTACTTCGCCTTCGTGCCCTCCAGCCGATGCTCGAATTCCTCTGTCCTGAATACTCGCACCTCCAGCGAAGTGAATCGGCGATTCGGCTCGCATGTCGTTAGCCGGTCGAGTCGTGATTCGAGTTGAGATAAGCCGCGACGACTCTCATTTGATACTAGCGCAACGACATGCCGATTGCGTCTATAAGAGCGACACCTGGGGAAGCAGCGCGACCTGTGAAAAAATAGTTTAGAAAGCAAGAATCTCGGTGCGAGCAGAATACTAGAATCAAAGGATGAAGTACCGGAGCGCGAGTTGTGTGGTCGTTGCTCGTGACGAAGCGAATCTCGGCGAGGAAGCGGAGAACGGCGTGGTGGCGGAGAATGGCGGGGTGACGGAGTTCGATGTGGCGAGCCCCGTCGACCCCCCAATCGAACCCCCCCCCCCCCCCCCCCCCCCCCCCGATGAGTCCTATCCGCAAGAGGGGACTATTGGCGCAAGGTATTAGGCTGCCGGGAAGATGAGTCCGCAGGAGGGTCCATAAGAGCCTTTCTGCAATCGTGCGACCTTTGGATACCCCCACTGGCAGAGGGTGCGAGCATGGAAGATCGCCCATTCCTTCTGTCAAGAGAAGCCATCGGGGGAGGAAGATCTTGAGCGGCCGCCAAGGAAGGAACACCCGCAGGAATGGGAGGCGGCGGAGGTAACAACGTTGCGTGAAGGGAGATCGTGCTGCTCGCCGGAGACGTCGCAGGAACGCTGGTCCTCTTAAAATTCGAGGAGTCTGCACCAGACCTACCTTTCTTGCCACCCACGGAGGTCTGCGAGGGCGAGTATCTTCACCCCCTGGAGCGAATAATCCCACGACCAGCGAGGCCGATCGCAGAGGAGCGACATCCAATGGCTTGTCGACAGGAGGTGGAGGAAAACTCGGCTCGGTCGGAGCCGCACTCACTGATGAAACTGCGCAAAGAAAGACATGTTAAAGCGAGTAATACAAATCTTCTTCAATATCAAATTTAAAGAGTAGAGATGTCCTAACTTCGTGAGGTGGGCTCATGTTGGACCTAAGCTTGATTCTCGTCCTGAGTTCTCGCGGGTTCTCCCTCCGGTGTGACGGAGTTAGGAACCTCGCCTACCGGATGTTCGCACACATCGCCCAGACCATCCTGGTCCAGGACCGCCTGTGCCGCCTCCGGAATAATCTGCTCTCCTCCTTCCTGAGGCTCATCCCCCTCAAGAATTCGCTCTTCCGGCGTTTCAGCCTGGAATTTTGCCTTCTCCGACTTGTGGGTTTCATCGTCAGATCGACGATGTCCCGAAGGGCGTTTCCTCAGCATGCTCATGAGGTCAGCAATCCTCACAGCGAGTTCCTTTGGGGTAATCGTCATCTCGCGTGAACTTGGAAAAGGGAGTCCCAAAGAGGGGACTCCCTCCTATTTATAGGCATTGGAGGAACTCTGATATGAATATACAACAAACAATAGAATCACTAAGCAGAATCACAGTTAGTAGGTATAAGGAACTCACGAATTGGCATTAATATGAGAAATAGAAGATCTTCCTAAGGGCCGAGCTCTGAACGGAAGGATCAATAACTGAGAGGGAAGCTTCCCAGCTCAGTTGCACAACAAAACAAGTAGGAAAAATGAGTTCAGTTTTCTGGATATGCCCTAGATAGAAGCCCGACAATTTATATCACAACATAACTGGGTAATTGCAAAAGTACCCCTCAAACCAAATATGTCACAGCAACGCATTCCCCTCTGACGGATCCTTGTCCTCAAGGAATGACAAAATGCGGATAGCGCTTTCGGAACACCCATAAATCTTCCCATGTTGCCTCCTCCTCAGAGTCGTTGAGCCAGTGTACGAGCAATTGAGTGATCACCCGACCGTTGCGAGGCACCACACGGCGGTTCAATATCGCGACCGGTTCCACCATCAAATTACCATCCCGATTAACCGTGGATGGCAGCTGCACTTGCTGATCCGAAAGCTCTCCCTTATGCTCCCGCAATTGAGAGATGTGAAAATGTGATGAATCTTGGCATCGATGGGTAGATCCAACCGATAGGCGACAACACCGGCGCATTCTAGCACTCGAAAGAGTCCAGAGAACTTCGGTGAGAGCTTGTGGAACCCGTGCACGCGGACACTCGTTTGTTTGTCCGTTCTTGAAATGAGATCTTGTGGAACTAGTGCGCGTGGACACTCGTTTGAAGTGGAACCCATGCTCCCACTTCAAGAGTCCGTTCTCTCCTCTCCGCCATCACCCTCATACGGTTTTGGGCTTGCATCAAATTGAATTTCAACAAGGTGATGACCCTTTCCCGCGCCTCCAGTGAACGATCCACCTCTTCCCCCCATGCTTCACCGGATATGTATGGAGAGTGCAACGCTGGCTCTTGCCTATAGACCACTTGGTATGTCGTCATTTTTATAGCGCTATGATGTGTAGTGTTATACCACCATTCTGCTAGCGGTAACCAACTCGCTCGCGCGGGCGCTCAAAGCATATGCACCGGAGGTAGCTCTCAAGACAACGATTGACGACTTCGGTATGGCCGTCTGTTTGTGTGTGATATGTTGTGGAGAGCTTCAACTGCATTTGGATAATACGGAATAACTCTTGCCAAAATTGACTGAGAAAAATCACGTCGCGATCACTAACGATCGATGTTGGCAATCCATGCAAACGCATTATGGAATCCATAAAAATCTGAGCCACCCCCTCGGCGGTATATGGATGTGATAGGGCGACGAAGTGCGCTTGTTTGCTCAATCGATCAACAACGACAATGATTGTCGTTTTGCCCTTGCTCTTGGGTTCAACAAAATCGGGAGAAATATCTTGCCAAATCCTCGTCGGTATAGGTAAGAGTAGTAGCATCCCCATAGGTTTTTGCGTGTCCACCTTGCACTGTTGGCACACCATGCACTTCCGGTTGTACTCATAGACTTCAGGTTTCATTTTTTTCCAATAGAAAATATTTTTCAACCGCCGGTATGTGGAATTGACGCCGGAATGGCCACCTATGGCTCCATCATGGTACAACTTCAACAGAGCCTCCTTCATGGTTGCGTCCCTCTCAACCACGAGCCTTCCTTTACGCTTCAAGACGTCGTTAACCCACTCAAATTTTGGATGCTTGGATTCCTTGTCGTCAATCATTTGCTGGACAGTCGGGTCCTTTGCCCACAACTCGCGGAGCTGCTGTATAATGTTTGAGTTAATTGTAACCAACATGCTCAACTCCGCCCTCTCTCCTTCATACTTCCTCGAAAGAGCAACCTCACATAAGTTTTCTTTGCCTTGTTTATATTGAATGGTGTAGTCATACCCTTGGAGCTTGGCCAAAAACTATTGCTGTGCCGGTGTCGCTAACTTTTGATCAAGCAAAATTTTCAAGGAGCGTTGGTCGGTCTTGATGACGAAGGAGTTTCCCAATAGAAAGTGTCGCCATTGTTGCACGGCCATCACGATAGAAAGTAATTCCTTCTCATAAACCGATAGGGAGGAGCTCTTTTTGCCAAGCGCCCGACTGAAGAACGCAATTGGTCTTCCTTCCTGCATCAATAACGCTCCCACCCAATCTCTGATGCATCAGACTCCAGGACGGTGGATTTGTTGAAATCCGGCAGGAACAAGACTGGTGACCGAGATACCGCTTCCTTTAGCCGAACAAACGCCGCCTACGCGACCTCCGTCCACTTGAAGGCATTGAGTTGTAGCATATCGGTAAGGGGTTTGGCAAGGGCCCAATGTCCTTGAATGAACCGCCTATAATAGCCCGTCAATCCGAGGAAACCACGCAATTTCTTCACCGTCGCTGGGTGGGGCCACTCCACCACTGCTCTGATCTTGCCGGGGTCAGTTTCTACTCCTTGTCTCGAAATGATGTGTCCCAAATAGTGGACCTACTGCAGGCCAAAGTCGCATTTGGTTTGCTTGAGGAACAACCGATTTTGCCGCAAAATCCTCAAGGCAAACAATGTAATATTATTAGTAACCGGGCCCAGCAACACCAAAGGCCGCATAATAAAGATGTAACGGTACTATTACCGTATATAAATATGTAAACAGTGTATCGTAAAAGTATCTTCGAATCAATGAAAGTAATTAGTTTTGTTTAAGTAAATTAGCTTAGCCATCAACTTATCAGCAGGCTGTTAAGATAAGGAATGTCCTTATCATCCAGCAACCTCGCCACCACCCCTCTTCTCCAGCTGGAGGCCTGAAACAGGATTCCCCTGTTTCAGTGTGAGTACTCTATTAAGCCAAGAGCACTTGCCAAACTTGTTGTGGAAACAGTGGGTACAATGACTAAAAGGAGATTGTTGCAGGGATAACATATAGCAGTGACTGAGTCTTGACTTTTTCAGACTATTACACCAGATGGCTTGAGAGTCCTAGTGATCTAGTTGTTTAATGGCGATCTTATTGATGTTTTGAAGCTTATTGTTCTATAGTTGAGGCGGCTATGCAGAGTTTAGGAGACGGTATTGTATAACCCTAGACATCCCTATCGCAAGGGATGGAACCTAAACATTGCACTAAGACACATAATAAATTATGCAACTAAAAATATAAAAAAAAAGGCAGCCCGGTGCACAAAGCATCACCGCGCAGCGAGAGTCCGGGGAAGGGTCCCACCACAAGGGTGAAATGTAGGCAAACCTTACCCTGCATTTTTGCAAGAGGCTGCTTACAGGACTCAAACCCGTGACCTCAAGGTCACACGGCGACACCTTAACCGGTGTGCCAAGGTTCCCCTTCTATGCAACTAAAAATATACAGCATAAAAAAAAATATAAATCTATATTACAAAATAATGTAAATAATAAATCCCATTGCAATGCACATTAAGTAGGTAGAACAACTGCAAACTAAGGACCATTCTATGCACACTGTTATACTCACATATTCGTCAGAACGGACATCCCTCATCGACACCACAGGCACTCGCATATGGAAGCCGTCTTGATATATTCATGGCGGAATATAATATTATATTAGTTATATTATTATCGTGTGTTGTATTATGGCCTCCCTCGTCTATATAAGGGGGAATGCCATAAGTGTTGGGGAGCTTTTGATACGAAGATTTTAGACTCTCTCTCTCTAATCTCTCTCTAGATCACTTCCTCTCCCTTGGAACTCTCCTTTCTACCTCTCATGTATCTTTTTATTATGAATGTTAATGCAATGATATCTTGTTAAACTGCACATCAAGGAATCTTGTTTGTAATAAGTGGAATCTTGTTCGTAACAATTAGTCCGACCTGCCACCTTCTGGACGCGGTTTCCGTCGTCGGAATCTCACCAGCGATCCCTTTGGCCACCGCTTGGAACGCCTCCTCTCCGACCATGTCTTCCACCGCCATCTTCGTCTGCGCGCTCCTCGATCGGCAAACTAATATGCTCGCCAACCTCCTCGCCATGGCACACCTTCTCGAAGCCAAAGTCAACCGGCTCGGCGAACTCCCTCAATTCCGTGTAGCGGCAACTCCCTTTTGTTCGTTGCCCCCGCTGTCGTCGACCACCAGCTCCGTCTCATCCCAGGCGCACGGGCTCTGGGCGTCTCCCCAGTCGTAGCCACAGCCGCGCCACCAAAGTCACCGTCTCAAGAGTCCCACACCCAGATCCTCACCCGCACCGCCGTATACTCAAGCTACCAGCAGTCCACCCCCCAACGGGGTCTCTTTCTTTATTAATGTTCAGCCATCCGTGCAGGATCCTCCTCCATTGTTGCCGGCGGAAATGGACGTATGATACTTCCCCCAACATTTCTCCCCGATGTCCCTGCCACTGACCCAGGACGACTCGTGTCCCTTCCAACCCTGAAGTCGTTGAGCGGGCCGCCGCACCGGAGTCTGCAGTCGCTGCTCCCGCTGGCCGAATACTTGGGTGGGCGTAGCGAGGTGATGTGATGAGTGGCACCAGAGTCCACTATCCAACATGGACTGGTGGAGAGACAGGCGATACCTGAATTGGAGACGGAGGCGACTGAGGCAGAGGAGGACATCTGCTCTTGAAGCAGCTGGAGCTGTATGCGGAGTGTCTCAAGATCAGTGCGGGAGGCAGGGGAGCTGTCTTCTGCAACAGCTGCAGTCGGACGAGGAGGACGACCATTTTTCTGGTAGCAGGTTGCCTCAAAATGTCCATCTCGCCCACAGAAGGTACATTTTGGTCGAGACCGACCACCGCGCCCCCTTCCCCGAGAGCACGAGCGTCCACCACTAGCAGATGGAGGTAGGGAAAGTAAGGGGGCATTTGTCCTCTGGAGAAGGGTTGGGGAGGGTGGTGGAGGAGCATCCGGAGGTGCAGAGATTCAGAGGAGCATGGAGCACACATCTGAGAGAGACGGAGTAGTGGCGGAGGCAAGAACTTGAGCCCGAATGCTTTACAGGTGTGGGGGAACACGAGCTATGATCATGGCAATGCAGACTGCTTCCTTCTGAGCCCGTTGAGCAGCGTGATCATTGGTAGAAGACTGATGCTGGATCCAGGCTTCAGCCAGAGTCTTAGCTCGAGCTACAAAGGAGGTCATGTCGGCAGCCCCGGACGCGTCTAAAGCCTGGAGATCAGTAATGATGTCGTAGAGGTGTTGGAGGCTATCCTTGCCTGAGTACAGTGAGTGGAGCTCATCCCACATAGCTTTGGCGGTTTCGTGATACATGGCCATTTGGTATGGCTCGCCATCCAGAGAGTTGAGAAGCCAAGTCTGAACGCGGCCGTCATTCCTGAGCCAGTCGTCCGTAGGAGGTGAGGGAGGTGCCTGAGTGAGATGTCGCAGGAGGCCCTTGGACTGAAGAACCCGTCGGACCGAGTGCACCCACTGAATGAAATTCTTCTTCCCGGAGAGGGAGATAGTGGTGATCCGCAGCTCGTCGCGAAGATCAGAAGAGGAGTCCGGACGGGCTGGTGGAGAGGGAGCAGGCAGCCCAGTGGAGTCAACCGAGGAAGGCATGAGAGAGACCGCTGGGAAGACCGCTGGGAAAGCTGCTGTCAGAAGGTGCTGGCAGAGGCCGCTGGAAAGGTCGCACGGGCTGGGAATGCCGCTGGCAGAGAGACTGCGGCTAGAGAGGCCGCTGGGAGAGCAGCGAGTAGGAGACCGCTGCTGAGAGATCGCTGCTGGCGGGCTGAGAGATCGGCAGAGGAGGGCTCGGGCGGTCTGCGAGATCGGCAGAGGAGAGCTCGGGCAGCTGCGAGATCATCAGAGGAAAGCTCGGGCAGCTGCTGGCAGACAGAAGGAGGTCGCACGAGCTGGAGGCCGCTTGGACTGGAGACAGACCGCAGGAGGTGCAGACCGTGCGATAGAGAGCGGCGAGCTCGCTGAAACCGCGGGAGGAGGGCGCATAGAGAGATCGCGGAGGAAGCCGCTGAAGCCGCTGAAGAGATCGAGAGATCGCGGAGGAAGTCGCAGAGCGCCGCTAGATCGCGGAGGAAGCCGCTGAAGTGAGGGCTCGCACGAGACCGCGGGAGGAGGCCGCTGAAGAGGAGAGAGGAAGGCGCAGGAGGAGCGCGGTCTCTATAGGAAGAGGTCGCGGGAAGCGAGAGTTGTAGAGATGGGCGGGACCCACTTGACAGCGAGGATGGCTATAAAGGAGTCGGAGAAGGAGGAGTCTGGAAGGAGACTTCTCACGGGATGAGCTCGCAAAGGAGCTGCGGACACCAAAAAAAACGGGCAGCCAGAAAAGGAGACCGCACAAGGTCGGGCGGGCAGATTTTGAGGTGCGGTTAGGAACTTTGGTGACCGAAAAAAAATTGGACCGATAGCTCTGATACCATGTTGAAAAGGCTCAAGCTTGAGTATATTTTCATGTAAGTAATACAAGGAGAGAATACACATTTATAGGAGAGAGAGAGAGAGGAGAGAAAATCCTATACACAATGTGGGCTAAAGAAGGAGGAATACATTATTGGGCCAAAATAACTGGGCCTCTCATATGGGCCTTTCTAACAATTATTATCGTGTGTTGTATTATGGCCTCCCTCGTCTATATAAGGGGGAATGCCATAAGTGTTGGGGAGCTTTTGATACGAAGGTTTTAGACTCTCTCTCTCTAATCTCTCTCTAGATCACTTCCTCTCCCTTGGAACTCTCCTTTCTACCTCTCATGTATCTTTTTATTATGAATGTTAATGCAATGATATCTTGTTAAACTGCACATCAAGGAATCTTGTTTGTAATAAGTGGAATCTTGTTCGTAACAATTAGTCCGACCTGCCACCTTCTGGACGCGGTTTCCGTCGTCGGAATCTCACCAGCGATCCCTTTGGCCACCGCTTGGAACGCCTCCTCTCCGACCATGTCTTCCACCGCCATCTTCGTCTGCGCGCTCCTCGATCGGCAAACTAATATGCTCGCCAACCTCCTCGCCATGGCACACCTTCTCGAAGCCAAAGTCAACCGGCTCGGCGAACTCCCTCAATTCCGTGTAGCGGCAACTCCCTTTTGTTCGTTGCCCCCGCTGTCGTCGACCACCAGCTACGTCTCATCCCAGGCGCACGGGCTCTGGGCGTCTCCCCAGTCGTAGCCACAGCCGCGCCACCAAAGTCACCGTCTCAAGAGTCCCACACCCAGATCCTCACCCGCACCGCCGTATACTCAAGCTACCAGCAGTCCACCCCCCAACGGGGTCTCTTTCTTTATTAATGTTCGGCCATCCGTGCAGGATCCTCCTCCATTGTTGCCGGCGGAAATGGACGTATGATACTTCCCCCAACATTTCTCCCCGATGTCCCTGCCACTGACCCAGGCCGACTCGTGTCCCTTCCAACCCTGAAGTCGTTGAGCGGGCCGCCGCACCGGAGTCCGCAGTCACTGCTCCCCCTGTTCCAGCCTCCTACGCGCCGACCTCCTTCCTTAGTAGTGTCGAGCCCCGCATGGCCTCCAATGTGAGCTGCCATGCGTCGATCCACCCTCGCCCACCTCTACAGCTTCTCTGGCAGTCCCTCGAACGCCACCTCTGCAACTTCTCCGCCTGCCATGTTGTGTACGATACGGAAAAGGCACGCCTGTGGGCGTTCTTGTCGCCTCCCCATCCGCGCATGTCGTGGATGGCAACTCTTCCGATTACAAAGAAATCGTGCCAGAAATTTCTCTCTCTCTCTCCGAGTGGGGACCCCCCTTCACCCTTATTTCTATCTTTTTTCCCTTTCCGCGCCCACAGGCTGCAATTTTTGTTTTCTTTTGCCCAAGCCCACTTGACCTATTTCTCCCTGCCATTATTATCCGCCCCACACGCCTCAACCCCTTCTTTTTCCATCCAAATAGCCGAATTTCCCCGCTTCACTAGCTGCCAAAATCCGCTTTCTTCCTCACTTGTCTTGTCCCATCAACCTTTCCCTCCTCTTTACTTCTTCTTTCTCAAACCCGGGCCTCTTGTCCTTTTCCCTAGATGCTTTGGCCCGTCTCTTCTCTATACACTTTTAGCACCAATCTTCACCCCCACATCCCCACCCATAGTTGTTGCCACATTAAACGATTCCCCTCACATTGGGTTTGCCCCAACTTTTCACCTCATCCCTACACCCAATTCTCTCCAATTTTATACCGAAAATTTAAACCCCTCCTTTTCGCCACCACGAGTGCATTCTCTCAAACACAAGTTGTATGTTGCCCAAATTCTAAAAGACCCCGATAAAAAAAAATTTAATCTCGACCTTAGGGGCAATGTCGATTTTCAAGGGCGGTATAGTGTTACGCTCACATATTCGTCAGAACGGACATCCCTCATCGACACCACAGGCGCTCGCATATGGAAGCCTCCATGATATATTCATGGCGGAATATAATATTATCAATTAATTGTTAATAATAATTAATATTATATTATATTAGTTATATTAATTATCGTGTGTTGTATTATGGCCTCCCTCATCTATATAAGAGGGAATGACATAAGTGTTGGGGAGCTTTTGATACGAAGGTTTTGGACTCTCTCTCTAGATCTCTTCCTCTCCCTTGGAACTCTCCTTTCTACCTCTCATGTATCCTTTTATTATGAATGTTAATGCAATGATGTCTTGTTAAGCTGCACATCAAGGAATCTTGTTTGTAACAATAGGAATTTTATTTGTAACAATAGGAATCTTGTTTGTAACAATAGGAATCTTGTTAGTAACACACACAAAAAGAGCTATTTATCCTGAGATAGGGGAATTACTAATCTAGAAATGCCATCTTTTACCGAAGTACCAGCATGGAAAACCGACCTGTTTGGAAGCGGAGCAGTAAAAGCTAAAATTGATGGAAGATGGTAGAAAACTCCAGCCATGAACTTTTCTCCAATGTCAGACATGCCATATGGAGTTCTTGAATCCTCTGATCCCATAAAAACATTTCTTCCATCTTTCCACAAGCTTAAATGTACATGGGATCCAGAGCCAATATCATCTAAGAAGTACCTGACCAGGAGTGAAAATACTTAAGAATGACAAACACTGCAGCAAATAACCAAGTAATCGGAATATATTCTTCCATGCATGATAAAAAAAGTGTAAGAAATTTGTTTAGAAAATACATTTGTGAAGACAAATGAGTGGGAAAATCATGTTAACTAATATACAGTGTGCTCAAAATAGAAGTATGTCAAGTATATAAAATAGCAAGGATTTGGGAGGAAAAAAAAATGAAAATCAGATATTAAAAAACACACTTTGGGAGAAAAGTAGCCAGTAACCCATGCTGTCTTGCAATAGATCTGATAGTCTCACGAGCAAAAATCAAGTTATCAGCTGCTGAAGTGCAGCAAGAATGCCCCAATGCAATTTCAAACTGTCCTTTACCAGATTCTGCATGTAGCTATCAACAAAGCAAAGGTCAGGCAATTAAAAAAACACACTTACCAAATTAGCTACTAGTAATGTGAAATGAAAATCAAGATGGAAGAAATAAATTCACTACAAAGAGACAGATAGGGATGACATTCCATTCAGTTAAAAGAATAAAACATAAGCATTTGCAAATTATGAGGCTTCAATACTAAATAGACACGGAAACTGTTAGGGGGTGCCAAAATAAGGGAAAATACAACAAGGCATGTCAAAGACACAAGTTTATTAGTACATAAGAAAATTATATGATTGAATTAAAAAAAGTATCGCATGACATCAAATAATTTCATTAGGTCAAGATAGCTTAAATGGGGATTTACTTATCCAGCCTGACTTGAGATATCATCTGGCCAAATCAAGATGTAAATTCAGGCCGAGACTACTGTGTGACGATCTAACTTTCGTACATTTTTTTTTATAATTTTTCCCCGATGATGATCATAAGGCAGTACGAAGTTGTTTTTGCTTTTTCGCGTTTCATTTTGTTGCATTCTTACGAGTTGAATCTATTTTATTTTTTGTTTGGGTGTCATTCGTTATATCATTTTTGGGGCCTACTATTAATACTTGCTGTTATACCATGTGGGCTAAATAATTTGTGGCTGCCATTAGTAATATGAGCTGCTGGAATAATTTGTGGTGGGCTGTTATTAGTAAATTGTGCTGATTTGGTGTGCTGGAATTCTTAGTTGTTGGCTGGTTAGTGTACTTGACGTGTGTTTGATACTTGGCCAAGCCACATGTAGGCTGGTTTGTGCTTTGGGGCTTAATTGAGGACACCTAATGCTATGACTCGGTTGAGTTTGGCCTTACCTTACCGCTGGCCGCTTACTGTGGATTAAATAGCACTGAACTTACGCTGTTTCCATTCCCGCATCCTGTCCCGTGCGCTCTTCTTTCCGTCTGCCGCTGCTCCCGACCACTTCTCCCTCTCTCTCTCTCTCTTTCTATTGGTGGCTGCTGCTACCCCTTGTGTCATGCTGCTACTTCCTGTGCTGTGTCGAGCCCGTACCGCCGATTTGCTGCCGCTGTTCTGGGAGCTGTTGCCATTGGATTTCTGCGTTCTCCTAGGGCTTGGCGACTTCCTCTCTTCCGACGATAGCAACACTTCTCCTTCTTCTTGCATCCAATACGGGGGCTCGGGGAAGAGCTCGGTTGCACCTCCGCTTAGTCCGACAGAGACCGGTTGTACAGCTTTCTTCTTCCTCCTTCTCCCACTGTAAGATTTCTTCTCCTCCATATTGTTTATGGAGCTGCCCTTGTGCTGTTTTGGGATTACTCCTATGCTTTAGTTTGGGGCTGGTTTGAGTTGGAACAACACTTATATATCTATAAGTTTTTGTGAACTTTATTTTTGTATAACGGATTTATACGCTTTTCCTAAACCTTTGACACTCTTAATAAAAAGTCTAAATCCTTTTTAACATTAACGCTACGAGTTATCCAAGAGACGCAACCCATTTAAAATGCGTACTATTTCAGTATTTTCCAAGGCTGAGGAATAAGAGGATGGCGTCTCACGATAAGCGTGGCGAGAATGCACGAAAGGATACTGGTAAAGGAAGGACGATGGTGAGTATTTTATTTCTTGAAATTATGTTTATTCAAGTATTTTCAAATTCCTGTTTTATTTAAAGGAAACTGTTTGTGCATATGAGTTTAACTCAATGATATCTCGCTAATAAGTTGAAATGGGGGCGAGGGAAAAGAAATCAATACAACTTTTCTGAGGAGAATTTTATATTAAAATATTTGTTTTCAGTTACATACATCAAGACAAGAATTATAAAATTATGCATAAGGAAATGTGAGGGTTTCAAATCCTTAAGTAGATTTACCAGTAGGGGTGAGCCTACACTTTTTCCCTTAAGTGGGATGCCCTTAAGTGGGTGGGGCCCAATTCAAGTTTGCATACCAAAGCATTTCCTATTTTATGTAACTAAAAATAGGGGTAGATTAAGAGTTGCATTAAAAGGGGAGGGTACGAAAATTATGATTTATTGAAGTGTATGCATATTGTTACTTCCTATTTGCTTGCATGTATAACTATTTCACGAAATATATTTCTCACTTAGTCATATTTTTATGACTAACCCGTTGTGGACTATATTTTTAGGAAACAGGAGCTTCTCCCAGCGCACACAAGAGGATTCCCCCTGAAGAGCTGGCGAAGGTATGGTTAAAGATTTTTATAAGAATCGAAGAAGCGCAGGAGAAACATAGAACCACTTGTACCAATGTTTCTTGTAATTACTGTAACGAGTATTATCTGTAAAACTTTTGAGTAAATAATCTACATGAATAAATGTGGTGTTTATGATCTTTGTACTATGTATGTATGTGATTCTGAACTGCGATCTTTTTATTGGAAACTGTGTTGATCCTCGAATCAATTGGGAAGCCCGGAATTAGGGTCTTCACAACTGCACAAACCCAATAATTTCGGAAGTCATGTCTACCAAGTTGGGTGTTGATACATGCACACATTTTGACCCGGTCAAGGAAGCTCACAAGCGGACTAATCAGAAGATGCAGGATGCAGGCTCCTTCTATTTTGTAGTCCTCTATTTTATGTAAGTATTAGTACTTTATTTCTCTTTATGCAAACTTCTCTATAGAAATGAGCCCGATGTACAACCCGTACTTGACGAGATTAGTAGAATACAGTCATACAAGAGATAATTACCAAAAGGCCCACGCGATGGGAGATTTGTAGCCACCTCACCGGGGACAGGTACACTTCGTCAGGCAACCATATCACCTCGCCTCAACTAGCTATGACTCGTCGTCGAGGGGGAGAGACAGTGCTAACAACTAACTAAGATCCTCGCCTGAATTCAGCGAGCTCGCATGTTCACATTTAAGTCAGCTTCTCCCCTCTAGCCTAGCATAACATTTGGTTTGGGAGGGGAAATTCTTATACACTCCTAGATGTGAGGCGGGTCCTCCAAGTTGTATCCAAGGTTGTAAATATCGGATGTCTGCGACATGTCGGATTGAGTTTTTAAATGTCGAAAGTCGGAGACATGTCGGAGATATTTTAAAATATCAGATTTCCATCTTATAAAAAAAAATTATGTATATTAAATATAATTATATGTTCTAATAGGTAAAAAATTGGCATAACAAGTAAACAAACAATAAGTCATATATATCCCAAAATAAATTCGAAAAATATCTAAAGTAAAATATTATAACAAGATAAATCAGTACAATGTAAAATATATTTAATATTATATAAGAATTTATTTTGTCAGTGCTAAGTTTTATAATAAATAAATAAAATTTAAAAGCTAAATATTCTTGATTGATTATAAATTTTTTCATGCTTAATAAGTTTACGTTAAAATTATATAAATATCAACTAATAATTATGTTGAACTTTTTCACATTTTTTGTAATATGAAATAAGAAAAATATAATGTGAAATAATTATATAAAATTGATTATAAAAATAACACATTAAAAGAATGAAATAATAAATATAACTGATTTAAATATACGTAATATAGTATATATATATGATTTAGACATGCTAGATTGCTAACATAACATAAAATAAAATAGCAGATGATATGTTCAAAAGTCGTGTTGGACAATATAACGAAAAAAATTGGATATGTCGGTCTATATTTTACAAAAGGACATAATCAATTTTTTTAGAAAAAATATCGTTTTACACTCAAAAACGACAGTCGGCAGACATGTCGGGCATGCTAGAGGATATTTAAAATAGTGGTTGTATCTACTATGTAGCTTCAAAGCAATAAAATATATTCCTTTCTTGTTTGGTGGATCTTGTCCGTGATTATTACTTTGGTGGATCTTGTCTGTGATTATTACTTTGGTGGACTAGTAACCTCGGCCCATACTTCAGTCCGAACTTTGAAGCCAAGTTTTCGGTCTCAACATTTTGGTGCAGTGAGAGTGGACTTTGGGAAGAGGAAGAAAAACTTCGAAGCATGGAAAGAAAAAACAAACAAGAATCAAATCGCGAGGTTCTGCGAGCTTAGGGCGAGTTCGTCACGAGGGCGGATTTTGACGATTTCCACTGTTCGGTCACCGCGCCTCGGGCCGATACCTCATCAACACCTCTCCATGCAACCGCTCCCTCGGAGACACCAGAACCACCTCAGCGGCAGGAAAAGGCGCCATTGAAGTGGAGCGGATTCATGTCTCTGCCAAGGAGACCATACGACGACCTAAATTAGCCCAGGAGAATTGTCTTCACCCACCTCACCAACTGTTGGCAACGATGAGTCCTTTCTGCGAGGAGATCCTCATTAAGGGTGAGGAGCGTAAATTGAAAACCGACAAAACCGACCGGACCACACCAATTTTGGAACCGAGACGACCAATCCGATGTCGGTTCGGTTTGGAGCATGTCAAAACCGAATCTATATTGGTTCGGGTCGGTTTCCAAGTTATTGAAACCGACCAAACCAAACCGACTAGGAGATTAAAATGTGGCAAAATATATTAACCAGTGACTGTATCAGGTATTCAGGTCGCATGTCTTGTTAAGATTTAAGTGGCAGTCAGGCAGTCACCCAAATATGACTTAAGCAGTTAAGCATACCTGATTTTAATCGCGTGCAGCTCGAGCTTGCTCAAATGCCAAAGCACTTGCACGTGGCTTGCTCTAAAGAGGGCCTCGGGAGTATTCCAAGTATTTCCTCTTGGAACCTGTCGATGGTGTCCGAGGGTCTTGGACATCCCCTGCTTGATCTGAAAGAGTGATTGGAGACCACTTTTCTGCTTCCTGGAGGTTGCAAATCTCAGGAGGAGTTCTTTTCGGAACTCCTTGAAGGAGTTGATGGACCGAGACGGGAGCATGTAAAACCAATCTATGGCCTTCCCTTCCAGGGTCATGGACAACAGCTTGCAACAGATGCCGTCAGACAGGTTCTGGAGGGAGATTGCAGACTCGAAGACCTGCAAGTGGTGAATGGGGTCTTCCCTCCCAGTGAACCGAGAGAAATGAGGCTCTCTGAATCCAATGGGGACAGGTGTCCATCAGATCATGTAGGAGAAAGGAGAAGGATCTTCTTCTTCCTCTGAGGGGTCAGTGAATTCCTCGAAGTTGAGTACTCGCGCGAGGATGGAATTCGTCGCCGCTCAGAAGTGGTCTCGTCTTGTGTTGGCGAGATTTTCATCCTCAATCCTTACTCTTGGGGCAGTTTGGAGGATCGGAGGACGAACATCGGAGGTTGTTATTTCCTTAACCAGTGAGGTCATTTATTCCGACAGTTATGTGATTGTACATACTAAGAGATTAAATTCTCCTTTGTTGGCAGTCTCCTCGGGGTTGCGAGCCCCCTCAAGCGACTTCCTTGCTTGGTCTCACCCTTCCATTACAGCGAGTGCTCTTCGACCACTCACAGATCCGAAGACCACGTATTCGTTCTGATGGGGTGAAAAGTGTCCTCAACTCCACACTCAGCAGAAAATAGGATGGGGGACTGTGAGTGGTTGGTTACTATGTGCTGCGAATATTAAGGTTGTGAGTTGGCGAGTACTGTGTGGCGCGAGGACCAAAGCAAGGAGAAAAGGATGACGCATGCGGCGAGATCAGATTTCACACAACGCGAACCTTAGCTGTGCGTGATGTTGATAATTGATTAAAATGGATTACAACGGTATTACAAGTGCAAAAATAGCTCTCTGCAAAGGTACTCGCAAGTTCAATTTTTGGACGTGTGAGTACTGGGGGAGGTCTTGGCTCAGTTTACAATGCCTTTAAAGCTACTATTTAATGCCTATTTATAGGCTCGGGGGGCTCTGCCCGCGGTCAACCTCCAAAAATACGGGCTACCTGCTAATTATTTAGATTATTTGGAATAATATTTATTTATATTTCAAACTCCCACGTAATATCAGAGTCTGACAAAATCTCTCACTACTCTCCTCTCGAATGAATACTCTCGGTCTCACATGAACCTTTTTGGACTCGTGTGAACACTTAAGGCCTCACGAAAAATATCGCGGTCCCAAAAATGACCTCCTGCGAAGTCTCATACTCGCCCGCTTTCTCTCTCGCCAAGCTCACTTAACTACTGCAAACTCTCTAGCCCTACGAGCTAGCCAACTCTGGCCCAATCCTTCACCAAGAAGGATTCATCGAAATCCCATCCATCCACGGGATATATATAGGTTTAGCTAGACTTCCTGCTCCGGTCGCCACTTGGCAAGTTTCAACAATCTCTCACGACCTATCCTCCCATGAGACCTTCTCATTTCGTCTGCGATCTGCAAGCCGAAGGGCTCCTTCTGAGAGCCCCCCTCCCGTGAGTTCTCCCAACGAGACCTCCTCAAGCCTGGTCCAACAAGCTCTCACAACGAGTTCAGCGAGCTCTCCCAACAAGTTCTACTATCTTTTTCGGTGAGCTCTCCCAGCGTGTTCTGCAATCTTCAGTCCAGCCAGCTCCAACGAACTCTTCCTGCGAGCTCTCCCAGCAAGCTCTTCCTACAAGCTCTCCCTGTGAACTCACCTCTTCCTGCAAGTTTTTCCTGCGAGTTCAGTGAGCTCTCCTTGCAAACTCGCTGACTCTTCTTGCAAGCTCACCGAGCTCGCTTGATTTGAACTATGGCCAATCCACCACTCCCACCGACATTGCTCCTCCCGCACTCATTTCTGGAAATATCGGGACGACGTCAAAATTAACTGAATCAAATTATCTCAATTTGAGTGTCTCCTTCACCTTTCTTTTGTGCTCTCAACGCAAACGATAACTTCTCACTGACGTTCCTCCTGACACCGCGTCTCCCACATTTGTTGATTGGGACGCCATCGATGCTCTTGCTCGCACCTGGCTTGCAAACAGTCTTTCTGATGCATGTCTGCCTATCATCCATCATGAAGACACTGTTAAGGCAGCTTTTGATCATCTTGTTGTCCTTTATTCCAAGGGTGCCAAAACCTCTCGCATCTACACCTTGTATTCTGATCTCATTGCTCGGCCAACACTCTCTCCCGATGCTGTGTATCAAGAAGTTTAATCTCTCGGAGTAGAACTTATTTAGCATCGGCCCTTCTCTGCTAACCTTGTCATTCAACAGAAACATTTTCAAGAACTCCATGTGGTATGCTATCTTCTCCGTCTTCCAAATTACTACGAGATGATACGCCAACAGACTTGGCATAATCTGGCTCCCACCATAGATGCAGTTGTAGCTCGCATCTCGATTATTACCAATCTTCTACAATGATGTCTGATTATGTCCCCTCACCCGCCGACAATTTTCTATGCGGACGGTTGTGGAGCTCACCATGGCCGTGGAGGGCGCACTGGGTGTCATGGGAGACCTCACCCTCTTTGCTAACATTGCAGACATATTGGTGATCTTCAGTTACATCTCCTCCATCAGCTCTTGCCATCTTTCAAAATAGACTCTGTGGCTGAATTTTTTAGCAATATTTCAAACTCTCATAGATATCAAGCATATGGTTGTGGATTTAAGCTGGGAACTTTGTCTCTTGAGGGTTTTGACATTTAAACATATTCAAGCCTTAGATGAGAATTTTGTTGGTTTTCAATTTAGATTTGATGAAATATGGGTATCTAAATCTTCCGGTTGGTTGTGACAATGAACTTTGAGTTTCATTTCGTAAAGTTCTATTGGAAAGCAAATTTAACTGGCTGCTCTTGTCATATCATCTTGTGAGTGTGTGCATATTTCTACCTATTCAGAAGACACTCTGTTTGATCATGATTAGAGCATTTTAATGTGACCCTTCTACAGGTGGTACCAAATTAATTTATGAATTGCAAGGATTTGACAGTTATTAGTATCGAAAGCTTGGGTATTCCTCTAAGCAACCAGTACACTCAATTGATTAAAAATGGTGAGATTAATCTTATAAAATGAAAACCACTGCAACATAGCTTGATTTGGCAGTCATGTGTTTTTTTTCTCTCAATTTTACTAAATTTTGAATGGGCCACGAACTATGGCATCATGACTTGAGGACTGATGATTGTTCCTTTGAGATATCACTGATTGCCCTTATTTGCATTAATACAGGAATTTTCCACCTGATGGTTTTGGCATTCATACATGATATTATAGCAACCTTGGACTTTGACTCTTTTACTTCTCTTCAGCTAACCAGTTTTTATATAGGTGCTGATACAATTAGGGAAGATTATAGTAAAATTCCTGTATCTTATATAATATTGACAATTCTGGGAACTCCAAATATTGGATCCACTTATGACCGTTAATGGTAAAACTTGTGACTCTGTTTTCCCCTGCTTCTTCCCTGAAAATTTTTTGATAAGGTCGCATGAACTCTTGTTGTTGTTTTTATAAAACATTCAGGAGACAAAGTTCTACACTTATCTTATCCTTTACTTTGTTATTTCTTCTTGTTGGTTATATGAAACCTGTATCTCAGTTTTGTCATTCTGTTATAGTTTTACCCCCTGATCACTATGCCGCTCATAGCCATGCTTCTATTTTCTATTCTCTTTCATGTGATCATTTGATATAGCGGCAAGGAATTTTAAGATATTCAGCAAAATTTTGAGGATGGAATTTTAATAGAGCAATGTTACGTGCACACAAACCAGCCTATGCCGGTCCCAAGTCCGGATGAAAAATGGTGAGGGTTGTGTTAGGTAGACGGCCAGCATAAAATCTAGTCACCCTTATGAATATGGTTCATTTGAGAAATTGTGCAAAAGATAGATTGTTCCCCCTAAGGAACGCGTCGTATGATCTGAATGCGACATCTTGGCAAGGACCACGACATCTCCATGCCTTGAGTGTAGTGTTAAATATGCGAGAGTCCTCGTCGTATCACGTATGGTCCGAATGCGACGTCTTGGCAAAGACCATTGCACCTTCAAGAGGACTTGGGTGTAGTGTTAAATAGGTAAGAGCCCTCACTTATTAGAGGTACTAGGAAAGTAGATCGTAGGATTTGTGACCGACTTAGGTTTGGAAGTTGGAATATAGGTACGCTAACGGGAAAAGCGATGGAAGTAGTGGATATGATGATTAGGAGAAGAATAAATATTTTATGTTTGCAAGAGACTAGATGGGGTAAGAAAGCAAAATTTGTAGACATTTCATGTTATAAATTATGGTACAGAGAAAAAAAATAAAACAAGCAATGAAGTTGGTATTATTGCGAATACCACTTAGAGGGATGGAGCTGTTGGGGCAAGTAGAAAAGATAATAGAATCATAGCTCTTAAATTGGTCATAGGAAACAAAACTATTAATGTGATCAGTGCTTATGCCCCTCAAGTAAGATTAAATGAAGTTATTAAAGTGCAATTTGGGAAGACTTAGATGATTTAGTAAGAGAAATCTCACAAAGAGAGAAGATTTTCATATGAGGAGACTTAAATAGACATATCAAGAAAGAAAATATAAATTATACAGCCGTTCATTGAGGATTTGGGTATGGAGAAAGAAATGAAGAAGGAAGAACCATTTTAGACTTTGTCATATCACATGAGCTAATTGTGACAAATACACTTTTCGTGAAGAAGGAAGAACATTTAATTACGTTTAAAAGCGGATCAAATAAGTCACAAATTAAATACTTTATGACTCGCAAAATGGATAAAATGATTTGTAAGGATTGCAAAATCATACCAGGAGAAAGTTTAACAACACAACACAGGCTAGTGGTGTTGGACGTGCAAATTAAATATAATAAATTTATGACAAAGACAAAAGTGTTGCTGATGAAGGATGCATCGTGGACGGAACAAACGTGACAGGAGGAACTCCCGGCGAGACCGGAATCGCTTGACTTGAGAAGATCGACCCACTTTGGAAGCCTCGGGCTGTTTAAGTATTTTCTTAGCATGTGCGGATTTCTATTTGTATTTGCATGTTTATTTTTGCACTCTTTGCTTGGTGTGCTATTAGCGGGTGTGATAATAGTTGTGGCTTCCCCTCGTAGTATAAGAGGTGGGATAACTTATGTTGTATTCAGTTTTTGTTAATTAAGAAGAAATCAAGTTGCCCTAGCCGCCTCTCCCCTCCTCTCAGTGCGAGAGAAGTTCATCCGGAAGGACTCCGCCGCCGCTCCTTCCCCGCCGCTCCCGCCGTTCCTGTGAGGAAGGCCCCAGACCGGAAGGTCGACCCCCCTCCTCCTCCGGCGTTCCTACGCCAGTTGGTATCAGAGCCAGCCCGTCGACTTCTACGCTCGACGCTGTTTCCTCCCGCTCGCGCATCCAACGACGCCGCTTCCTTCCGCTCGCTCGCGCGCGACATTCGACTCGTTCCCGTCCAACATGGGCGACAACCCGCGTGACAACGTCGAACTATGGGCGGCCATCAATGGCATCACCACCCAACTTGCCACCCTCACCGCCGCCCTCGACAACCTGCAGTCGGGCCGTAACCAGCATCCGCCTCCCGCCGACGCCAACGCTCCAGCTGATCACTTCTTTGGGCGCCAATACCGTCGTGGCCGCGTACCTCCGGCTGCTCCACCCCTCAATCCAACCCTTTCCGAGTCCAGCTCCGACGAGGATCCCCCGACGGCGGCAATCCTCCTCGCGGGGTGACCAGCAGCCCCATTACCAACCGGGTTACCGACTGCGCGCGGACATTCCCCATTTTCATGGCAACCTGGGCATCGAGGACTTCCTCGATTGGATTTCGGAAGTCGAACGTTTCTTTGAAATGGCCGAGATCGGCGACCGCCGCCAAGTGAAGATAGTCGCTTACCGCCTTAAATCCGGCGCGGCGGTTTGGTGGGACCAACTTCAACTCAACCGCAACCGCCAAGGCAAGGCCCCCGTTCGCACGTGGCTGAAGATGAAGAAGTTGTTGCGGAATAGGTTCCTCCCACCCGACTACGACCAGTACTTGTTTCAGTTCTACCAGAGTTGTTCGCAAGGAACTCGTACGGTTACGGAGTACCTGGCGGAGATAAGCCAACTCGCGAACCGCAACGGCTTGACCGAGACGGATGGCCAACGTGTTACTCGTTTCCTATATGGGCTACTACGGGAGAAGATTGGATTGCATGTTTTGCGCACGGTGGATGAGGCTTACAATATGGCCCTCAAGGCTGAACAAATGGAGAAGGCAGCAGTACCGCCACACCGCGCGGCCTCGCGCCGCCCTTGGACGGATTCTTCGGGTTCTAGCAGCCGGGACACGACCGGCAAGGAGATTGCAGATCGGGTGCCGGCCTCCTCTTCCGCACCAAAGGGTCGGGCACCTGACCGCGCACCGGCGGGCACGTGTTTCAAATGTCAACAGCCCGGCCATTTCGCCTCTCGTTGCACCCTGCTTCGCCAGCCCGTCCACACTGTAGCTCCGGACGAGGAGAGGGAGGATGACATAGGGGAGGCCGATGAAGTCATTGATGGGTATGACGAGGAGGCGATTTCGCCGCTTGCGTGGTTCATCGTCTACTTCTTACACCCCGGCTGGATGAACACGTCCAACGTAGCAACGTTTTTCGGAGCTACTGCAAAATCAAGGGGAAGATCTGTGATGTCCTGATTGACAACGGCAGTTGCGAGAACTTTGTTGCGAACCGGTTGGTCTCCTACCTGCAGCTAACGACCGAGCCTCACCCACACCCCTATTCCATCAGATGGATCCAGCGCGGCCCGTCAGTTCGGGTCACCCACCGCTCTCACGTTCCTGTTGCCATTGGGAAGAACTACCGGGCCGACGTTTGGTGCGACGTCGTGGAGATGGACGCGAGCCACCTACTCTTGGGGCGACCGTGGCAATATGACACGGATGTCTTGTACAAGTGCCGCGAGAATGTATACTCCTTCACTTGGGCCGGCAAGAAGATACAGATTATTGCCCGGGTCGGAGGAAAACCCGAAGCCAGTCCACCTTCAGGCAATAATAAGATGTATCATGACTTAAAGCAGATCGTTTGAGGGCCTGGTATGAAGAATTATATAGCTCGTTTCATCTCTCGATGTCTGACGTGCCAGAAGGTGAAAGCTCAGCGTCAGCGTCCTGGTGTCCTTTTGCAGCCTTTGCCTATCCCCGAATGGAAGTGGGAAGATGTTTCTATGGACTTCATCACGGGTTTGCCCCGTACTCCGAGAGGGCATGATGCGATTTGGGTCATAGTGGATCGCATGACGAAAGTGGCTCATTTCATCCCGTACAAGGAAGGTCACTCCATCGAGAAGATGACCCGGATTTATGTTTCTGAAATAGCTAGACCTCATGGGATTCCTCTGCGGATTGTTTCCGATCATGACTCGAGGTTTGTTTCGCACTTTTGGAAGGGTTTTCAGCAAGCTTTGGGTACCGAGCTCAACCTGAGCACCGCTTATCATCCAACAACCGATGGGCAGACCGAAAGGGTTAATCAGATTCTTGAAGACATGCTCCAGTGTTATATTCTGGACTTCAAGGGAGCTTGGGATGAGCACCTACCGTTGGTTGAGTTCGCCTACAATAATAGCTATCAGGAGAGCCTCAAGATGGCCCCCTTCGAAGCATTGTATGGGCGTCGTTGTAGAACTCCTCTCTATTGGTCAGAAGTTGGTGAGAAGGTGGTGTTGGGCCCTGAGTTACTTCAGGAAATGGAAGAAGCCACCAAGAAGACTCGTCTTCAGCTCAGTCGTGCCATTGAAAGACAGAGGAAGTATGCTAATCAGCGCCGTCGTCCGTTGGAGTTTGCAGTAGGTGATCAGGTGTTCGTGAAGGTTTCTCCTACTCCTGGGGTGAAACAATTTGGTCGTCATCATAAGCTCAGCCCGAGGTTTGTGGGGCCGTACACCATCTCAGAGCGTGTTGGAGGATCTGCTTATCGTTTGGAGTTGCCAGATTCGTTGTACGGTGTTCATGATGTTTTCCATGTCAGTCAGCTCCGGAAATACATTCATGATCCTAATCGTGTTCTTGAGGAAATCCCGGTGGTTCCTGAAGCTAATTGGTCTTATCCGATTGAGCCCGCCAAGATAGTGGAATATCAAGAACGCAAGCTTCGAAAGAGAACTATTCCTATGGTGAAGATACTTTGGATGCATGGCAAGTCTCAGGAGTTCACTTGGGAGCTCGAAGCTGACATGCGTAGCAAGTATCCGCACCTTTTCTCCTGATCCTGGTATGCCTTCGCTCTTGTTCTCTTCTCTTTTTGCTATTTTCATAGTTAGTCTCCATGCTTTGATTTGCAAACCTTGTCGGTATAAATGACATATGAATCTTCATCATATTAGCCCCAGCCAGAAAATCCTAAGAAGTTTCGGGACGAAACTTTCTAAGTAGGGAAGAATGTAACAACCCTTAATAATCTTAATAATAATAATAATAATAATAATATCCCTCTTTATTTCCATGTCTAACCGCAGCCCATCTTCCCCCCCCCCCAATTAAACCCCATGGTTTAGCACTCCCGCAAATCAAAACCCGCAAACCGCACCTCCCCCGATCTCGCTCCCGTGCACACGCAAGCCGCCCTCCCGTTTCCGCTCCCGGACGGCTCTCCCGCTCTCGTCTCCTGCGTGCACCGCCGCCGCCGCCTCCTGCTCCGCCTCCAGCCGGCATCTGCGCATCCTCCTTCCCTTCTCCTGGCCGACGGAAGCAGCCTTCTCCAAGGTGCGGCAGCAGGCTGCCCTAGCTCTTCGTCCCCTCTTCTGGACGCCGACAGCAGCAAGCCCCCTCTTCTGGACGCCGGCATCAACAAGGAGCTTTTCCTCCTCCTCCAAAGAGGTCGACAACCCCTCTTCCTCTTCGTTTCGGCCGGCGGATTTCAAGGGGACTCCTAGGGTTTCGCTCGAAACCCCTCCTCGTGGATTCTTGAGCCCAGATCTGGTCTCCTTGGGTAAGGAACTCCGCCAAACTTTCATTTCCAGTTATGCCCTAATTTTTAGTGGTGATTTTCGCTCTCCGATCGACGTAATTTCGTCGGTCCGCCTTGCGTTCGTCGTATAATCGTCTAATCCCGACTTTGTTTGTGTTTCCGGTGCCGCTCGTCGGATCTAGTGGCGGAACCTCTCCAAAACCCTCTCCGATTTAGGGCCTCGTCGCCTAAGCGCCGCCAAATCTCCGATTTGTTCGTGGTAACTCCTCTCCCCTCATACTTGAGGGAGGTAAATTGTTAATCCGCTCTTGAGTGTGTTTTTGCAAAATAAACTATCTGTGATAACATTTGGTTTTCTGCTTGTCATGTATCAAATATCGTCTGCGATTATTCCTGAACAGGTTCAATAGAGCCTTTGGCTTTGCTTGTGTCGTTTAGCTGTTGCTGGTAGTTCGGCTTCACCTTAAGGCAAGTGGAGAATTCCCTCTCGCTTGCAAACTAAGAATTTTAAGTCCTTTTCACATGTATTTAAGTTTTTAACTGTAACTGACAATGCGAGGATCATCGCTCGTAAGCATGTCGTGTTATGATAACAGTCTCCACGGAAAAATCATGAATCACTTAGGTCTTGAGTGTCATAAACAAATCTTGGAAACTAGGGTTTAGGTGGTGCATCGTCTTGTTTGTATGGTCACGGTAAGCAGGAAATACTCTTATTCTAGTAAGACTTACACTTGGACTTGAGTGTGAACCATGCGCGCCCACTATAAACACCTATGCATTTCATCGATTACAGCTTATGTCGTTGCAAAAATACATGTTTAAGCTATACTCTGTGTTGACGCCAGGAAAATCCTGACCTCAAGATTCGGACCGATGCAGCCGGAGGCTACTCGCCCAGCAGCCCGACGAGATGGCTTGGCTGGCAACGACGAAGAAGCTAGAAGAGCAACAAACAGGACCCCAGGTGCTGCGGCAGGGAGGTCCCACCACGTACCCAGAAGCTCCGAAGAGACTTCCCCTCCAAGACCAAAGAATGGCCGAGCAAGGTACGAGGAAGGCACCGGCTTGGCTAGCAAGCAGGGGTGGCGGGCTCAAGAATTCGGAAATGGGGTTCCAGAAGCTCAAGCGCAGGTGCCAATCCAAGTACCCCTGGGGTCCTATTTATAGGCAACCAAGGGGTAGGGGGGGGTTTTTATAGCCCAGCCCTGACCTAGCGACATATGGGATACTCGGCGAGCATCTTCGACCATAGTCGCCCATCTGGCGAGTATCTGTTGCTGCTCGCTCAGGTCTTCTGTGGTTGCCGGACACTTTGGGGCGACATGCGGGATACTCGGCACGTATCTTCGCCCATAGGCGCCCTTCTGGCGAGTATTTAGCCAATACTCGCCAACCTTCTTTCGCTCCTGCTGGCTGATTTGTCTTGCCTCTTTGACTTTGACCTGCCTACGTGGCCTTGAGTGGGTCCTACCTCGGAGAATGAGGGTTGTACACAATCCCCGCTCTTTGCGAGTAACGTAGTTGCTCGGAAAGAAACATCCAACCGTTATTCGACGAGCTTCTGTCTTGGCGAGTATATGAAGATACTCGGATCTTGACTGTTCGACGCCTGGACTCTATATAAAGGAGGGGGGGGTCTCTGATGGAACTACCTTTCTGTACTCGCTCACAATGTCGCTAGCTTTTGCTGAGGCTGCAAAAAAGGCCCAGGCCGACCTTGCGAATCTGATCGGCGTGCCCCTTCCTCCTCCTCGTCTGGACGCCGAGGTAGACGCCTTCCTTGCGAACAAGAAGAGGAAAAGGGCGGCGAAGAAGAAGAAGAGAGAGAGAAAAAAGGAGGCGACTAAGGAGAACGTCGCCGATCCGCTGAGTGAGCAGCGTCAGCAGCTGCTGGAGGATTTGGGCCTCGAAGGGCTCTCGCCTGCTCCTCCCCCTGCTCCTCTCTCGGCAGAGGTCGCCCCGGAGGCGAGTAGGGCTGAAATCCAAACGCACACCCAACCGGGCCCTCCCCCTGCCCGAGGTGAGCTCCTTGCTCGCCCTTTTTCGATCTATGCTGTCTTCTGGCGACATTCTGACGTCTTTGTTACTATCTGTAGATCCGCCGAATAGTGAGGCTCGGGAGGAGCCTTTGGCTGCAATACCGCTGCGATCGTCCCCGATGATCTCGCCTGAGGGTGGCTCTCGGAGTGGTCGAGCGGTAAGGATTCTCCACAGCTCCTCTGTGGAGAAGAGGCCGATGAGCGAGCATGGGGCTCCTCTGGCGAACATCGCTCCTCCTCCGCCTCCTCCTCCACCTAACTCGCGACCAGAGCCGGCGAGCAACACACAGCGGCCTGTGATCGTGCTGCCGCCTCCTCCTCCTGGAGTACCGCCGTCAGTGAATCCTCCAGGCGATCAACGTCCTTCTACCACAACTGCTCCCTCTTCCCACCAAGGGGAGTCCTCGCGTAGGGGCGGGACTGGAGGGTCTTCGGCCTTCTTCGCTCCAAGGGGTGGAGGGCGACCAGGAGATGGTCGCGGTCGAGGGGACCTGCCCTCCAACCGGGATCATTCCGGCAACCACTCTACTCGCCGAGATGGCGTCTATCATTCTCCCTCCCCACACCGAGGAAGGTCTTCTCCTCGCCGACGATCTCGCAGTCCTCCTCGCCGACGATCGCGTAGTCCTCGGCCAGGTATTTGATCGCTGCCTTCGGATAGTCGCCACTGTTTTCTGAATTCTGCTGAAGTTCTGGGCCTTTTTGCCTTCTTTCGCAGGTCGCGCGCATACTCCGGTGGGAGCTCTGATCGATGCCGTTGGGCTCCCTCCCCGCGAGTACCAGGAAAAGGCTACTCGCGCTATCTTGGACTTGGAATCCCGGATAGAGCGGCTATCGATCTGCGAACCTCATCGCCGTTTGACTGAGGTGGAGTCGCGGGTTGAGCGCTTGGCGGCTAGTGACCCTCATCGTCGCCTAACTGACTTGGAGGTGCGAGTATCCCGGCTGGAGGAGTTCGATACTCGCCTGTCAGGTGCTGAAGCTCGCCTCCAGTCTGTCAGCGACTTGGAGCGCAGGGTGGCGAGGATCGAGCATCGGCAACAGCTGCATCATGACGAGCTAGTCGGGATGCGCGCGAGCATGGGCTCGGTGGGGAGGCTGGCGAGGATCGAAGACCAGCTGCGACAAGGCGAGGACGCGATGTCTGTGGCCTCTGAGCACTTCAGGCGAGCTCGCGGCTTGGGATGGGTCGGGCGACAACCTCAAATCCAGGATCCCCAGGCGAACATCCAGGCGCAACCCTAGATGCTGCTCTTCTTCATCTTTATCTTCCATGTAGCTTTGTAGCTCCTCGCGAGCATTATTTGAATCTTTTGAACGATTTATTTGAAGCAGTGTTGATTTGCCGAGTAATCGAATACTCGCCCTTCAATCTTGTCTTTGTTTTAATTGATCCTCTTTTGTTTTGCTTTTTCTTCTATCTCCTTTTGCCGAGTATCTGTTTGAATATCGCCTATATTTTGGCGAGCTTCTTCATGTTTTAGTGATGTAGGTATTCGCAAGATGAAGGTCGGCGGTTGGCGCGCTCTGAACTTTGGGCGACTTTTCTTAGATACTCGCCACCCATAGTCGTGCTCGCGGCGTCGTGTTCGACAAGCCAGACTAACCGACTAGTATAAATAGGGGGGGTGGGTGAGTCTTAAATACGCTTTTAGCGATCTCTAGCTTCCTTGAGCGAGCATCTTCCCGGTTTCCAATCCTCGCCCTTCTACGATACTCGCTCCCTTCCCTTTCTTCCCAAGATGATCGACGAGGCGGCCATCAGGCGAGCCAACCATGCGAAGAACTTCGATGAGAGCTCGTTCAAGAAGCCGATTATGAACCAGAAAGACTTGGACGAGTTCAACTCCAAGTTCGCGACTCCAGGATATGTCGCCAGGCTTCCTCGCCCGTCTGAGCGACTAAACACCTCCTCGCAGATGGCGATGATCTTCCCAATCCAACACTTCGAGGTCGGCCTGCGACTTCCCATATGGCCCGAGTTTCGGAAGATACTCGTGTTCTATGGGATAGTGCCCGCCCAGATCAATCCCAACGGAGTGGCGATGATCATGGGGTTCCTGTGCTACCTTCGGGAGCAGAACATCGTCTTCGACCTTTCGGTCTTTAGGCGAATATTCACCATCATGGCGACCGGCGAGGGCGTCATCTTCTTGTGCAGTCACGTCTGTACACTGGCGGGGACTTCCAATAAGAACCATCGCTGGGCCGAGCGGATAGTCGCCATTGAGGGCGACTTCGCGGGCATCTCCAGCTCGCCCATTCAACCTTCAGAGAACGTCTTCACGGTTCCCTGGCTCACCGAGGACCAGATGAAGCTGCTCGCCTGCTTCAGGAATCGTCGCTTCGACGTGATACTTTGGAGGAGGCGAGTAGACGAGCTCACGGAAGTTCGCCCAGGGGAAGGTATCTTTCGCGCGAGCATCAGACATACTCGCCCTAGGGCTTCGTTCTGGCGACTAATCTTCGATCTTCTTACAGGCGTGCAGGCTCTTCCGCGTGATGCTCTTCCTCTCGCGGCGAAGGCGACCGCTGTCGCCCAAGGGGGTGCGAGAACCTCGGCGCGCGAGGTTGGGGGCTCCTCCCCAATCGACTTGTCGCCAGGAGGCGACGGTCTGGATGTCGCCGGTGGCGGGGCCGGGACCTCGAAGAAGCGAACGGGCAAGGCTAAGGCCTCTGAGCCCAAGAGACAGAAGAAGGAGGTCGCCTACAGGGATCTGGGCAAGAAGGCGGATCCCTCGGAGGCTGGCGAGCCGAGCAACCATCCCTTTTTCAACGAGGGCACCCGTGGCGAGGACGACTTTGGTCGCCCATTGGTGACCTGGTCTGATCGCGCTCACGAGGTGACTCTGAGCTCGAACCTCCCCGTTTGGTCCGAGGACTGGGAGGACAAGGGGGAGGCCTTCGATGTGCTCCATGCGATCTATAATCGTACTGACGCCGAGATGCTGCAGGAGGCCTCTGCCGAGCATCTTGCTCATCAAACCTCGCGCTCAATCTTGCGAACTGCCGAGCTCGCACATTCAACAGCGAAGCGGCTGCTGATGTACGAGGAGGCGATCAGGGTGCAGGGGCCGAAAATGATCGCCATGGCTGAGAGGATCAAGGGGTTCGAGGTACTTCGTCTTTGCGACTTTTCGTGCTTTCTGGAATACTCGCCTCCTTATACGATGTCAAGCTTACCTTCTTTCTTTTTGTCTTCTATAGGCTGCCGAGCTGGAATCGGCGAAGAGACTGTCCCAGGCCGAGAAGGAGCTGGAGGATACTCGCTCGGCCTTGGAGGCCGCCCAAATCCGCATCGCCGAGCTAGAAACTCGGCCTGCCGAGCAACAGCCGGCGGGGTCGGGCCCTCATCGGTTCGTCAAGCAGGTCAGGATGCATGGCGACGACATGCCCCATATTCGCCGGGAGATCGCGCGAGCAACAGGAGAGGTCATCCTAAATCAGCTGAAGGCAGATGATCTCTTGAAGCCGGAGGCTATGGGATTGACGGTGGGAGACCTTATCCCGGCGTTGCTCGCCCAGGAGTCCACCTCCCCTCTGCGAGCATCGTCGCCGCCTTCCAGTGGTGCCGAGGATGATGATGTTGATGACGAGGATGACGAAGATGATGACGACGAGCCAGATGTGGATATTAGTGGCGAGGATGACGCCTAGTCGCCTGGGCTCCCTTTTTGCTCGCCCGACGACCTTTTGTAAACACTTTGAAGATTCTTTTGTAATATTCATCAAATATTTATATATGAAAAGGACAAAGTTTTTGCTCGCCTGTCTCCTTGGTGCTTGCTTCTTTTTCTGAATGTCGCTTAGGCTCCTAGGCTCGAAGCGAGATTGAGTGCTCGCTAGGCTCTTAGGATTACGGCGAGGTTGTGTGTACCTCCATACTCGGACTTATATGCTCGCTCCTCCATGCTCGCACATGTATACTCGCTCCTCCATGCTCGCACATGTATACTCGCCTAGGTACTCGCACATGCAT
The DNA here is from genome assembly GCA_033032865.1 of Dactylorhiza incarnata. NCBI lineage: Eukaryota > Viridiplantae > Streptophyta > Magnoliopsida > Asparagales > Orchidaceae > Dactylorhiza > Dactylorhiza incarnata. Next base: position 6,014,223 of record JAWHQI010000085.1, read on the forward strand.
GCTCGCCTTCTGCAATGCTTCCCTTGAGGGAGTTGAACTGTGGAGGCTACTCAGAGGGTTTAGAGGGACACGTGCTCTCAAGGTCTTGCCTGGTACCTGGTGAAGAGTTAACAATAATGAATTTTTTAGGGAAAAGAGATAGGGAACGGCAGTTGGGGAGGCCTGGAGGGACACATCTTCCCGAGGCCTTCATCCTACTTGGATGCCGGAAGATCTCCTTTCTTTTAGTTGTTCAAATCGGTCCTGTCCTTTTCATCGTTGGAACGTCGGCTTCCAGGCTTTCCCCTGGCAATCTCTTCAGTCGGACGAGAAATGCAGTCGGTGGGAACCGCGACCAACATGCAAGGGAGGAGCTGATCTCGGTCGTCATTGCAGAGGCTTGGTCTTAAGGGATCGCACACCCGAGGCACTGTCCCATCATCCGTTCTGAGTTTTTACGAGGGTTAAGCCGGAATATCGTGTTCCAACTCGCGATGGTGATTGTTGATGTAGGACGACGTCAAGCAGGGAGTGGCAGTCGGGGAGATCCAAGGGGACACACCATCCCGAGGCCTCCATCCTACTTGGATGCTGAATGTGGATCGGACCTGCTTCCTGTTGTTCAGGGAGTTTAGCAGGGAGTTAAGCACACTTTAGGCACAATAACTCATATGATCTAACACAGTAATTTTAGAAAATGAAATGCTTTGCTGCGAGCTTTTCAGCTTTCGAGGGTACATGACGCCTTTTTTCAAGGGTCCCCTGAGTTAGTGAAATCGATCATCTCTTCGCCGAATCGGAAGGTCGGCGTCCAGACTTCTTCCCGGTAATCTCTACAGTCGGACGAGAAATGCAGTCGGTGGGAACCGCGGCCAACATGCAAGGGGGGAGCTGATCTCGGCCGTCATTGCAGAGGCTTGGTCTTAAGGGATCGCACACCCGAGCACTGTCCCATCATCCGTTCTGAGTTGTTACGAGGGTTAAGTCGGAGGCCTGTTTCCCAACCTGGCGTGGAGATTGACTTCACCTGACTTCCTTATTTTGAGGTTTTATTGATGCGAAGGAAGCTTCCTCGTCCCATGTTTCAGGGCGACGTAAATTTTATTCAAAAGGAATGAATTTACAAGAATGGGATATATACATCTCCCCTTAGGGATAAAACCTTTTTAGGTCATCGCCGTTCCAGGTGCTCCCAAGCAGTTCGCCCTCCTGGTTTTGCAAATGGTACCCTCCTGTCAGGAGCGCCTCCCGGATGATGAAAGGTCCTTCCCAATTCGGATTGAGCTTCCCGACGGCGGCGGACCTTCCTGCTGCGTCCACCTTCTTCAGGACTAGGTCACCTGCTTGGAAGTGTTTGAGGCGGACATTTTTGTCAAAATGTTTCGCCATTCGGCGCTTGATTTCTTCTTGCCTGACTGAAGCTAAATCTCGGAGTTCCTCGATGTAGTCGAGAGATAGCTTCTGAACCTCTTCGTTCTCTAGTCGCCATTCTTCGGTTCCGTCTTCCGCGGCTACCACCCTTGGGCTTCTGACTTCGAACTCTACTGGGATGAGAGCTTCCGACCCGTGAGAGAGTTTGAACGGCGTTTCCCCTGTGGCTGAGCTAGGAGTGGTCCTCAAAGCCCACAGGACCGAGGGGAGCTGGTCTGCCCAGTTACCTCTTAGGTTCTCCACCTTCTTCTTCAGTAGGTTGATGATCAGCTTGTTGGCGGCCTCTACCTGGCCATTGCTCCTTGGGTGATGTACGGAGGCGAATCGAAGATCAGTTCCTAGCTGCCTGCAAAAATCTTTTAGCTCCAAGCTGGCAAACTGGGGGCCGTTGTCGGTGATGATGGCGAGAGGGATCCCGAATCTGCAGACGATCTCTCCCCAGATGAAGTTCTTCACGACTTGAGAGGTGGTCTTGGCCAAAGCTTTGGCTTCGATCCATTTGGAGAAGTAGTCGATCATGACGAGAACGAACTTTTTCTGACCGCTTGCTTGAGGGAAAGGGCCGATCAGGTCCATCCCCCAGATGGCGAACGGCCATGGGGAGATGATCGATCGGAGCTGCTGGGCTGGCTGCAACTGAAGGGGGGCGAAGAGCTGGCACTTTTGGCACTTTTTTGAGAAGACCTCAGCATCCTTTCGGATAGTAGGCCAGAAGTAACCATGCCTCAAGACCCTCTGCTCCAAAGTGCGAGTCCCAGAATGACTTCCACACTCTCCCGAGTGGATCTCTTCCAATACTCGGGGTACTTCGTCTTCAGAAACGCATCTGGCCAGGGGACCCGAGATGGTTTTACGGTACAGCTCTCCATCTTGCAGGAGGTAGTATGCCGCCTTGTACCGAAACCTTCTTTGATCCCTTTCGTCTGCTGGGAGCTGACCGCTGGCCAGGAATGCCACAAAGGAATCCATCCACGAGGGGCGTTGCTCGATCTCCATCATCTCTTCCTCCTCAATGGACGGGTGGAATAATTCGGTGATAGTTCCTCCGGCCCTCGGACCATACTTGGCGAGGCGATCTGCTGCCGAGTTCTCCTCTCTTGGCACATGCTCGACGAAGAAGGACTGGAAGCCTCCAATCAGTCCTTTCACTTTTACCAAGTACCTCTGCAGGGTGGTGTCACGCACCTCGAACTCTCCTCGGATTTGCGACGCGACCACCATTGAGTCCGTGAAAGCCCGGACATCACGGATCCCCAGCTCCTTGGCAAGGCGCAAGCCTGCCACTATGGCCTCGTACTCTGCCTGGTTGTTTGTGACGGGGAAGAGGATCTCGACGGCTTGCTCGATCCTTGTTCCCTGTGGGCTGACGAGCACGATGCCCACCCCCACAGAACTTTTGCCCGAAGCTCCATCAACAAACATCTTCCAAGGGATTGAGTTGAGCACCTCTTCTCCGGGTTCCGCTTCCACCGAGAAGTCAGCCAGGAAGTCTGCTACTGCCTGAGCCTTGATCGCCACTCGGGGGGAGAAGGAAATGTCGAACTCGCTGAGTTCTACCGACCATTTCGCCAACCTCCCCGAATGCTCCACTCCCTCCAGGATATTGCGGAGAGGATGATCAGTTATCACTCGGATGGAGTGAGCCTGAAAATAAGGCCGGAGCTTCCGCGCCGACACCACCAAGGCGAAGGCAAGCTTCTCCAGGATTGGATACTTTAGTTCCGCCTTCTTCAGCACCCGGCTGACATAGTAGATGGGTAGCTGCTTCCTTCCCTCTTCTCGGACCAAGATGGAGCTAACTGCCTCTGCTCCCACTCCCAGGTAGATGAGCAGGTCTTCGCCTTCCTTCGGGCTCTGAAGGAGGGGTGTCTGAGTCAATTGCTCCTTCAACCTTCCGAATGCTATCTCGCATCCCTCGGTCCATTCGAAGCTTTCTGTTTTGCGGAGCGTCTTGAAGAACGGAGAGCACTTCTCTCCGGCTTTTGAGAGGAAGCGGCTAAGTCCCGCCAGCCTTCCCGTCAACCTTTGGACTTCCTTCATCGTCTTCGGGGACGGCATTTCTAGGATCGCCTTAACCTTGTCGGGGTTAGGCTCTACTCCCATCGGGGTTAGGAGATGTCCCAGGAACTTTCCCTTTCCTGTTCCGAAGACGCACTTCGTCGGATTGAGCCTCATCTTGAACCTCCTCAACGTTTCAAAGGTCTCCACCAGATCGGCTATGTGTTCCTGGACGTTCTTGCTTTTGATCAAGAGGTCGTCCACGTACACTTCCAGGTTCCTCCCCTTTTGCCCCTTGAAGATGTGGTCCATCATCCGCTGGTAGGTGGCTCCCGCATTCTTCAAACCGAAGGGCATCATCCTGTAGCTGTAGCAGCCGTCGTCGGTGATGAAGGAGACATTGCGGCAATCAGGGGGATGCATCCGGATCTGGTGATACCCTGAAAACGCATCAAGGAAACTCATCACAGAAAAACCGACGGCTGAATCAACCAGCGCGTCGATTCGAGGCAAGGGATAACAATCCTTCGGGCAGCTTTTATTCATTAAGGAAAAATCCACACACATTCTCCAGCCTCCCCCCGCCTTTGTCACCATTACAACATTAGAGACCCAGCCTGGGTACTGGATCTCCGACACAAAACCTGCATCTAGCAGTTTTTTAACCTCCTCCCTAATTGGCTTGGCGAGGATGGTGGCGGTTCTTCTCTTCTTTTGGCGGACGGGCTGGACAGAGGGATCCAGGTTGAGGCGATGACACGCAACCTCAGGGTCGACTCCTGGCATCTCGGCGGCACTCCAAGCGAAGATGTCGACGTTCTTTTGCAGACACGCCGCCATCTCGATCTTCTCCTCGGTCTTCAGCGACCCGCCAATTTTCAGCAACCCAGGCACTCCTGCCGCGGAGAGTACCTCGATTTCTTCCATTTCCTCTGCCACCTCCAGCCTGGCCGGGCTCTCCAACACTCTCCCGAACTCCTCCGCGTCAGCCATCCAGCTGATGGTACTGACGGCGGTAAGATAGCATTCCCTGGCGGCTCTTGGATCGCTCCTGATCCTCACCTGGACGTCTCCTTTACAGTACTTCAAGCACTGATGGTAGGAGGATGGGACGGCCTTGAAGGTGTTGAGAATCGGCCTCCCAAAGATGGCTCTGTAGCAGCTCGGGGCGTCGACGATGATGAATCGACAGTTGATGGAGGTGCCACCGAGTGTTACCAGGAGATCTACTCCTCCTTCCACTTCCTTCTTCTCTCCGGAGAAGCCGAAGAGGGGACCATCAGATGCTCGAACTCTGGCAGCTTCGACTCCCAGTCCGTCAAACGTCCCCTTAAAGATGACGTTTACAGAGCTACCGTTGTCGATCAGAATTCGATCAACGGTGAAGTCCTCCATTGCGGCCTGAATCACGAGGGCATCATGGAAGGGATTCTCGTTCCCTAGCATGTCCTCCTCGGAAAAAGTAATCTCCTCCATCGGGGGTGGTGCTTGCGAGGTCGAGGCGACACTCCTGCGGTAGATCTGATGAAGGCTCCCCTTGCGGGAAGCCTCCAGCCCTGCTCCCCCATGGATTACTCCAACTCGGCCTCCCTGGCCCAGGTCTCCCCGGCCTCCGTGGTCGACCCGATCCTCGTTCCTCCTGCGAATGACTGCGGCCTGCCCTGCCTGTGGTTCGGCAGGGGCCTCTATCCTCCTCTGCTCTCCTCCAACCTCTCCTGCTGCCAACCTCCTCCGGGCTTCCCAAAAGTCTGGGCAGGCAGCCATGGCATGACCCCCTACCTGGTGGAAGTCGCAGTAGAGAGGAACCTCTTCTGCTTGACGCCTCCTAGGCTTCGGCTTCTTCCTTCCTTGACGGCGGCCTCGCCCGGCTACCGCCATTGCTTCATCTCTCCTCCTCTCCTGACGCCTCTCTGGTTGGCGAAAGGGCCTTCTTTCTGGGGATCTCCCTCTTTGGTCTTGACGCTGGTGCCGTCCAGCCGGCCTCCAAGGTGGCCGGTTGACGGGGACCTGGTAGCGTCTTCCCTCCTCCTGACGCTCAGGGGACTCGACGGGCCTTCTCTCCACGATCCTCCCGGTTTCCTTCCTCCTGGGCTCCTCCTTTTTCTCCTCTTGTCGCTCTGGCCACTTCCTTCCCTCCCTTCGGGGCTCCTCTCTCTTCCTTTTCTCAGGGATCCCATCCCTCTCTCCACGGTCGCCTCTGGTCACCCGTGCCAACCTTGCCAAGAAGTCAGGATTGGAGGCTTCTCCCCGGACAAATTTATTGGCCCTCTGAATGAGGTTGTCGTAGGAGTAGGGAGGATTCTCACTGAGTTCCAACTTGAAGAGGCCTTGACTGATGCCGAATGTCAGGGCCAGCAACAGGATGTTGCTATCTACCTCCTGGATTTGCAGAACCTCCTCCTGGAAACGCTCGATGTAAGGGCCCAAGGCCTCATCCGGCCCTTGCACGAGGTAGAACAGGGCCGTGGCCTCCTTCTTTAGCTTCCGTGCCGTGTCGAACCGGGTCGTCAGCCCACGACACAGGTCTTCGAAGCAGTAGATTGAGCCTGCGGGCAACTGATGGAACCAGTCCCAGGCCTTTGCGCGGAAGGTAATGGCGAACAACCTGCACTTGAAGGCGTCCGACATGGTTCGGATAGAGACTATATCCTCGAACCATTGGATGTGCCTGACGGGGTCCTCCTTCCCTGAATAGTAGTTCAAGGCAGGGTCCCTGAACCCCTCTGGCACTGGCGCGGCGAGAATCTCCTCGCAGAAGGGGCTCCTCCCTCCTGCCCGGCGACGATCCTCAACCTGGCGAGTATCACCTCCATACTCGCCATATGGGCGAGGATCCTGGTATCTCCCCTGCTCGCACGGCTCGCGGAAGCGAATACCTTGCGAGGTTGGCTGGTAGAATTGCGACCTCCTTGGTCGCTCGGTTTCATCTTCCATGTGCTCCTTTCCTGCTCGCCGAGGGGGACTCCCTCCCTCGGACGGAACTGGGCGATGCGGCGAGGTCGCAGTGACCTCGGCGCGCGGCTGAAGCGCTGCTCGCATGGCTCCCTCCATGCGCTGCGCGAAGGCTTCGAAAACCTCCAGCGTCATGAACCTGCCAGCTCCCGTCGAGTTGCCGACCTCCTCCTCATGGTCGCCACCTACGACCATCTCGCCTTCTTGCCGAACTTTCTTCCAACGACTACGATCCACGCTCACCGCACCAAAGTGTTGACGCCAGGAAAATCCTGACCTCAAGATTCGGACCGATGCAGCCGGAGGCTACTCGCCCAGCAGCCCGACGAGATGGCTTGGCTGGCAACGACGAAGAAGCTAGAAGAGCAACAAACAGGACCCCAGGTGCTGCGGCAGGGAGGTCCCACCACGTACCCAGAAGCTCCGAAGAGACTTCCCCTCCAAGACCAAAGAATGGCCGAGCAAGGTACGAGGAAGGCACCGGCTTGGCTAGCAAGCAGGGGTGGCGGGCTCAAGAATTCGGAAATGGGGTTCCAGAAGCTCAAGCGCAGGTGCCAATCCAAGTACCCCTGGGGTCCTATTTATAGGCAACCAAGGGGTAGGGGGGGGGTTTTTATAGCCCAGCCCTGACCTAGCGACATATGGGATACTCGGCGAGCATCTTCGACCATAGTCGCCCATCTGGCGAGTATCTGTTGCTGCTCGCTCAGGTCTTCTGTGGTTGCCGGACACTTTGGGGCGACATGCGGGATACTCGGCACGTATCTTCGCCCATAGGCGCCCTTCTGGCGAGTATTTAGCCAATACTCGCCAACCTTCTTTCGCTCCTGCTGGCTGATTTGTCTTGCCTCTTTGACTTTGACCTGCCTACGTGGCCTTGAGTGGGTCCTACCTCGGAGAATGAGGGTTGTACACTCTGGAGTAGGCTAACAATTTCCAGATAGTTTCTGCTTGTTTCAGTTACTTGCCTGTTTCACTAGCTTGTTTCAGTTATTTTTCTTGTTCTGAGGCATTTTCCTTCTGTTTGGATTTGTCTTAGGGTTCGTGACCGCGCCGTCTGCTCCCTGAGTTTTCTTCGTTCAGCTGCAGTTTTGCTTGGAGGTTTTATTTTGATTACTGTGTCAGCAGGTTCTATGTATTTTATTTCAATTACTGTTGGATTTACTTTTCATGTATTAGTTATTGTCAGCCATTTTCTCTTGTATTGTGGACAACTCCTAGGGTGTTTTGTTGTATCAGATCATTTTGTTTATGACATTTTACTATTGTGGCTTATAGCATGATCACCGTTTCAGCATTGTGTGCAACATTAGATTTTATTATAAATGCATGAGCATTACCCTTTCATTTCGGCTTCCGCATATTTATAAAATACACTAAATTCTTTTCAAAGCAATAAATTCATATATATTGTAGTATTTCTGTTTTCGCCTTAGCAGGCATGGTTTCCTGTTCGCTCATGCCTGTGGCATCACGGCCCGCCCGAAATGCGCTCTGACCCTTGTCGAGAAGGGTCGTGACACTAACGCTCCAAGTACATTTATGCGCCTCATGACACAGGTAAAGCTATCACTAAAAACCAAAAATCGAAAAACCGAATCGGAACCACAAAGAATCGGACCGAACCGTTCGTGAATTATTTGGGTTCCGGTTTTAATTTTGGAACCGGGAACAAAATTGGTCCAGGTGTGATTCTTTCATTTTATTATCCGGACCGAACGGTAACCGGAACAGCAATATACAAGTCTCAAGCGGCTTCAAGATTTTTAGAACCGATCCGAACCGAACCAAAGCAGAACCGAACCGCAACCCGTTTATTATTATTATTATTATTGTATTGTTATTTTTTTATAATATATTTATAATATCTATACTTACTATTATGAGTTAAATTGGTGCGGTTTAAACTCAAACAGCAATCGCAACAAAGGCGGTCGGTTTTGGGCTGAACAATATCACACCGCACCAAAATCGTGTTGTGGTTTGACATTAATGCGATTTGGAGACGGTTTTTCCGGCGTACTTTCAGTTTTTATACAGTCATATAATGTATTTTCAATTTTACTTACATATTTTTCTGAAATATTTTGTTTTAAAAATATAGAGGATATACAACTACTATTTAAGAGTAATTATTAAAGACAAATATAATTGTAGCTGATAAATTAGTCAAATTGAATTAACTAATATATATTTTTCAAACAAAATTTTAAATGTAAAATAATATTTCAAGAGCAACAATTCAAAGTTCTTTACCCTTTGTTGAGTCGTGATCTCTAGCAACATGAACATTGCATCTGCATTGTACGATCGTGATCTTTGAATTTTTAAAATCGGCGCGGTCTGGTGCAATTTTGTGGTTTTGCGGTTTCAGTTTTTAATTTTTAGCACGACTTATATTATATCATACAAAAAGTACTCCCCCTTGGTGTAACGCGAAACTCCCGCGCCCGGGCCTCAGACTTCGAAGTCCCTCTTGCAAAAAAAATGGAACGGGTATACTTTTTCCCTCCGATTTTTTATTTTTGTCCTCCCCCATTCATTCCGTCAAGTTTGGTTTTATTTCTAGTTGGAACCGATTGTAACCGGACCGAACCACATAGAACCAGACTGAACCGTTAGTTGTCGGTTTGGCTTTGGTTCTTGTTGAACCGTAACCGTAACCGTTAACACGACGGTTCCAAAAATTATGCTGGAATCGGAACCAGACCGGTCAAACCAAATACAGTTTTGGTTTTAATGTGAAAAATCGTTACCTTACCGGTTCGATTCACGGTTTTAGTAGAACCGGAATCGAACCGGAACCGTGACAGCTCTAGACACAGGTACTGCGACCCTTTCTGGGAAAGTCTGTTGTCGTCTATTTTGACGACATATTGATCTTCAGCAAGAGCAGAGCGGATCAACTGTCGCATCTTCGTGTTGTATTGAAGGTGTTGGCGGAGCACAAACTGTTTATTCACCTCAAAAAGTGTACCTTTCTCGCTCCGCGACTGAACTTTTTGGGCTTCGTTGTGGGCGCGGACGGCATCCGGGTTGACGAGGAGAAGATCCAGGCGATCCGAGATTGGCCGGCTCCAACAACGCTATCGGAGTTGCGGTCGTTCCATGGTTTGGCCACATTCTACCAGCGGTTCATCCGTGACTTCAGCACCCTTACAGCGTCGATGACCGATTGCTTGAAGAAGGGGCGGTTCCTATGGGGAGAAGAGGCCAGTCGCTCCTTCGACTTGATCAAACAGAAGCTTAGCTCGGCCCCGGTCTTGGCGCTACCCAGTTTTGATAAGCTCTTTGAGGTGCAGAGTGATGCTAGTGGCATTGGTATAGGAGCGGTTCTCTCCCAAGACAAGCGGTCGGTTGCGTTTTTCAGCGAGAAACTAAGCGACACCAGGCGGAAATGGGCCGCTTATGATCAAGAGTTTTACGCCGTCGTCTGAGCCCTCAAGCATTGGGAGCACTACTTGCTGCACAAGGAGTTCATCTTGTACACAGATCATCAAGCTCTCAAGTTCATCAACAGTCAGAAGCGCATGGATGGAATGCACCTTCGTTGGACCACGTACCTCCAACAGTTTCCATATATTATCCATCACAAGCCGGGGACTACCAATGTCGTCGCCGACACACTTAGCCGGCAGAGTTGTTTGTTAGCGACTATGCACCACGAGATCGTCGGTTTTGATACCCTCGTCGACTTGTATGCCGACGACATTGATTTCCAAGAGGTTTGACGCGCCTGTTCGTTGGGCGGATCACATGGTGGTTTCCTCTTACTTGATGGGTTCCTGCTTAAAGACAATCGCTTGTGTATTCCCTGCACTTCCTTGCGGGAGAAGCTCATTCGTGATTTGCATGGTGGCGGGCTGAGTGGACACCTGGGCCGAGACAAAACACTCGCCAGTCTACAAGAGCGCTATTTCTGGCCGCAACTGACAAAGGACGAGGGGAACTTCGTTCGGAAGTGTTATGTGTGCCAACATTACAAGGGCCATGCACACAACACTGGGCTCTATACACCCCTCCCGGTCCCCTCCGGCGTCTGGGAGGATCTTTCCATGGATTTCGTCTTGGGCCTTCCGCACACGCAACGCGGGGTCGATTCAGTGTTTGTCGTGGTGGATCGTTTCTCGAAGATGGCACATTTTCTACCTTGCCGCAAGACGTCCGATGCTTCTCACATTGCGCGTCTTTTCTTCCGGGAAGTGGTTCGTTTGCATGGCGTGCCGACCCTTATCACGTCCGACCGTGACCCCAAGTTTCTCGGCCACTTTTGGAAGATGTTGTGGAAGATGTTTGATACCTCCCTCCAGTTTAGTAGCTCCGCCCATCCTCAAACTGATGGCCAAACCGAAGTCGTGAGCAAGACCTTGGGGAACCTCGTTCGTTGCATCTGCCAGGATCGCCCGAAGCAATGGGATCACGCCCTCGCGCAAGCTGAATTTGCTTATAACAATGCGGTCCACAGCTCTACCGGTCGCACGCCTTTCTCTATCGTTTACACTAAGGTTCCCCGACATGCGCTCGATTCGGCCCGCCTACCGGCGGCACCTCCTTCAGCAACACAGCTAGCAGAAGAGACCCGCGACATCCAAGCCGACACCCGGCTCAAATTGCTGGAGTCTAATGCCAAATACAAGGCCATGGCCGACAAGCACCGTCGCGAGAGGATTTTTGAGGTGGGAGACTTAGTGATGGTCTTCCTCCGCAAGGGGCGGCTTCCAACGGGACACCATCACAAACTCATGCCGAAGAAGTACGGCCCTTTCCCCATCACCCGCAAGATCAATGACAACGCTTATGTGGTCGACCTCCCGCCGATTCTCAACATCTCCAAGACCTTCAATGTGAGCGACTTGTCTCTTTTCTACCCGGACGTCCCGCTTTACCCCGAGCACTCGAGGTCGAGTGCCTCCCAAGGGGAGGCGAATGATGAAGGATGCATCGTAGACGGAACAAACGCGACAGGAGGAACTCCCGGCGAGACCGGAATCGCTTGGCTTGAGAAGATCGACCCGCTTTGGAAGCCTCGGGCTGTTTAAGTATTTTCTTAGCATGTGCGGATTTCTATTTGTATTTGCATGTTTATTTTTGCACTCTTTGCTTGGTGTGCTATTAGCGGGTGTGTTAATAGTTGTGGCTTCCCCCTCGTAGTATAAGAGGTGGGATAACTTATGTTGTATTCAGTTTTTGTTAATTAAGAAGCAATCAAGTTACCCTAGCCGCCTCTCCCCTCCTCTCCGTGCGAGAGAAGTTCGTCCGGAAGGACTCCGCCGCCGCTCCTTCCCCGCCGCTCCCGCCGTTCCTGTGAGGAAGGCCCCAGGCCGAAAGGTCGACCCCCTCCTCCTCCGGCGTTCCTACGCCAGTTGCCAAAAACTCGGTGGTGGAACTTGAAGACGAAAAAATAGGTTCTTTCAAAACAACAATTATGGAACAACTAATTGATGACCCTTATGTTGATCCTAGTGTCTCAAGGGAAGTTGTGTCTTCAAATTTAAGGATAAGTGGAAAGAACATACTTGATGAGTCAAAAGGTCGTGCACCCCAAATAAAGAACTTAGGTGGTAGAAAGAGGAAGTGCAAAACAAAGTGAGAGCAAAGAGGGTGACGCAAAACGGTCCTATGTGATGGAAAAATAAATGTGTGAACTCCCATATGCAACCACACATGAATCCAACGGTTTACTTACAACAATTGATATTTATAAAACAATATTAATTTGATTGGCCACAAAGAGTTAAAACTTTCAAATATGAAAATACGTGAAGTCGTATAATTGCAAGAGTGCTAGAAAATTAAATAGATATTTAAATGAGAAATCACAAAGACCAAAATGATTGAAAACAAAACTTACAAACCACGATCTCTACAAATAGAGAACACACACGAGATACAACGCTAAAAAAAATGAAAACAAACCTTGAGTTGTGCAAACAATGTAGAGGGGAGGGTTGGGTGCGCGTTTTGAGTCCTGACGGGGCTGTATGGTGGTTGAAAGAGGCTTGGACATTGGCTCTATAGGGGCAGGAATGTGGGGTTTTGCTGCCTGAAAGTTCCAACAACAATAGGAGGTTGGTATAAGGGAGAAATGGGGATTCTTGACTATTTAGGGAATGAAATGGCTGCCAGGAATTTGAGCCCAGCAAACAAGGGGGAAAGAATTGGAATTCAGTCCAACAATGGAGAGGGGGTGGAGGTTAATTAATGGGTAGTGGAATAGATTCTCACGTGAGAATGAGGAAGGGTGGGGGGCTGTTGTGAAGTAGGAGAGGAGGAATTATGTCTCTTCCTGAATGGGGACTTGGGGAAACCTGTTGAAATTAATTATGGGAGAGAGGAAAGGTTCGGCTGCTTAGATGAGATGGAGGTAATGGGCTATCAATTAGGAGGGTTTATGTGGTTCCGCGTGAAAGTGAAAGTTGGTTGGGAATTAACGGGAGGGCTGGCAGCTTTTGGGGGGAAAGTGGGGAGGAGTTATGCCTAAATTTAGGAAATGCTTCCTTTAATTTAGGAAAGTGGAAGTAGTGGGGTTCATGGGTGGTTATGAAGGTGGTTATGATAGTTATACGTGGTTGTGGAGGTGGGTGGTGGTGGCCGGAGGTGGTTGCCGGTGGTGGTGGTTGCCGGAGATGTTTCCCGGCGATCGCCGGAAAACTCTAAATAATGAAAATAAGTATGGGAAGTATAGGAGAACCACCGGAGGTGGCCGGAGCCGAACTCCGGTGATCGCCGGAGATGTGTTTGTGGGGTATTGTGGTTGTTTTTTGGTGGGAGATGGAGGGGAAATTAGAGGGACTGCTGTGTTGTTTTCCGGGAAGCAATCAGAGGGAGGAGGTGGGGGTTTGGATGAGTTGACGGCCAAGAAAGGGAGGGGAGATGGGCTTAGGCCCGGTGGCTGTTTTGGAGGGGGAAGTTGTCTGTGGTGGTCGGTGACTGTTTTTGGAGGTGGAGAGGGGAAAGCTTTGTGGAGGGGGAAATGACATGTAGTGGCCAGTGGCTGTTTTGGAGGGGGGAGTTGATGTGGTGGCCGGTGGCTGTTTTGGAGGTGGAGAGGGGATGGTTTTGTGGAGGGGGTGGGCTGCTGCAGTTGGAGGAGGGGAGGTCCCTTTGAAGGGTGGGCTGGCTGTAGCTTGTGGTGGAGGAGGAGGGGTGGTGGAGTGGCCGGCCAAGGGAAATGGGAGGGAGGAGGTAGACCCGAGCTTCGCACCCGGGGTTCGGCTTCGGCACCGAGTTGACCAAAGAATGGGCTTCAATACTCCATTATTCAATGCCTAAAATGAGAGCTCTCACCCTTTATTTATAGATTCCAATGGGGGCAACGGACGGCTATGATTGGTTGAACGTCCTGACTCAAAAATACATAAAATTATAACTCAAAATAAAAAAAATGACGAACAAAAACTACTACGATCGTCGATCCGCATAAAATGAACGGTTTTGATTCCCCATCAATTCCCCCCGCCTTGAAAGCATTCATCTCCGTGAATGAAGATGAGCGTGCTCTCGTCTGAAGGCGAGGAGAAACCATGTAGCTCTGAATTCGTAGGTCGCTGAAACTGATGATGACGATGATGGAACCGAGGATGGTACTGCTGAAGATGACGATGGTACTGTAACTGATGTTGCTGCTAAAGAGATGATGTCGAAGATGTTGGGGACGGAGTACTGGACATCAATGTTGAAGAAGGTATTGCAATTGTCATCGACGTCGAACACTGCATGGTACTGTTGTGGAAGAAGCCTAGATGATGCCTGTGCCGGAGAATGTGGTACTGCTAAAGACGGTGGAACTGCTAGCGACGAACGAGATGCAGGAACTGAAGAAGTCGGATGAGCAGTCAGAGCCGACGACTTGGGCTGAGGAGGAAGCTAGGTGGTAGGTGAACCTGCTGCTGATGCGGCTAGGTGGAAGGAGACAATGGTGGTAACTGAGGTTGTGGTGGAGTGATGAATACAAACAGAGGCTGAGAGGATGTGGAGGTAGAGGACGAAGGGTACATGTAGTCATGCGGCTCAAAGTATGAAGTCAAATCTTCAACATTGAATACATGTGAAATCCTCATACTCGGCGAGATACCCAACTCATAAGCATTTGCTCCAATTCGTTTCAGCACCGTGTAAGGACTCCTTTGCTTAACATTTAATTTTTGAACAGTCCCCATGGGGAACCTCTCAGCACATATACAAATCAACACATGTTCTCCTTTTTTTAAGCTTTGCAATTTCCTGTGGCTATCATCATAAGATTTAAAAATAATTTTAAAGCAAGTACTTCTACGTCGGATAGACTCATGCATGCTACACAATGACAATGAATGAGGGTCGACAGACATAACAGATCTCTTATGCAAAGGCTCTACAATCCTCCGGGTTTCATTCCAGAGAGGCACATGATCAGGAGGTTCAGTGGGTGGGGTGACAAAAATTCATCGCGAGTACGATGATCATTTAAATAATCACCTGAGATGTCAGCCAGAATGATGATGAAATATATTCCCACGCTAAGCACTCTCTCTCTCAACTGACTCATAGACGGTGGACACGTACCTAAATAGTGGTGGCTTATCTGGAGGCTCTTTTGGTGGAGTGTAGAAATACTCGACGAGTGTGAGATAAACATCCAAAAGGCTGTGCGAGACTAGGGCATTGAGATACCACTCCATGATGTGTAGAATGCCTCCATAAAGTAGAAACTCATAAGGTGGCTCACTGGGAGGGGTATAATGAAAATCGTCGCAAATGCGACGAGTACCAACATAGATTCCTGAAATAACAGGAGTGACCTTAAATGTAAGAGGATCCATCACTGA
Source organism: Dactylorhiza incarnata (assembly GCA_033032865.1). Classification (NCBI taxonomy): domain Eukaryota; kingdom Viridiplantae; phylum Streptophyta; class Magnoliopsida; order Asparagales; family Orchidaceae; genus Dactylorhiza; species Dactylorhiza incarnata. Next base: position 6,029,390 of record JAWHQI010000085.1, read on the forward strand.
GTACACAACACAAGATTCGAGAACCTCATAGATAGAGTGACTCGGAGATCTGACCAGAAAAGGTGCCAAGAATCTTGTACTCAGAAATGAATTACTCATCGGAATCTCATCCTCACAAGGGCGTGGTGGTTCAACAGGAGGCTCGACAGGGGGCTTCCAAAGAACCCGTCAACAGGGTGATGGTCCTCCAGATGCAAATCACCGCAAGGGGATGTGTTCCCAACGTGGGGTAGGAGGGTCACCACGAGGTCAACACTAGGCTCTTGACTCCCGATAGTAATGTCGAGGTCTAGCTTTCTAACCGTAGGGGACACTAGGCCTAAGTGAGGTGCGGCGAATGGATATATCATCACTGTGTCACTGGGTCGTTCATCCTCACTCTCGTGACCATGTTCACTAATCATACTAGTGTCGCTCTCCACTGGTATCACATGATCAAGATCAGACTCGACTCCAAAATCAAGTGGGCACTGAATCTCCTCAAGATGAGAGGAATCAAAATCTAGCGTCGGCTCTCATGTCCCACACTACTAGACACATTGGTGGCTTGACCTAAATCCTTATGTTTTTTCCTATGGGTTCTCTTTGAGGCATTCTTTATGTCATCAAAATGAACATCCAAGCGATCAAATTGATCACTAACCCGTCATTGAAATTCGACTACCGACATATCCGTTTTCGGAACACTAGGAAGGCCACCACACGTGATGTTATCTTGATGGTGGTGACCTCTATAGGGCTCTTGATATTTTTCAAGGCAATTACCTCTAGAAGAATCAAAATGTGAAAAAGGGTTAACACGATTTCTACGAGTGACGGGTCGGGGACGAGGATAATCATGATAGTATGAGGGTTCTCCCGAGGGAACTCTATGTGCATAATCAGTGGTGGTATCTGGTTCCTTAAATAGAGGATTAACGAAATAGGTGGACTCGTGTTCATGAAATAAAGGATTAGAGTAGCAATTGCTACTATGATATGACATGGTGAAACATATAGGTTCTAGCCCCGCGTATTCTAAATTAAGCCCGAACCTGGGCTCTGATACCAATCTGACGCAGGACGGTCCTATGTAATGGGAAAATAAATGTTAATTAATGGGCAGTGGAATAGATTCTCACGTGAGAATGAGGCAGGGTGGGGCTATTATGAAGTAGGAGAGGAGGAATTATGTCTCTTCCTGAATGGGACTTGGGGAAACCTGCTGGAATTAATTATGGGACGGAGGAAAGGTTCGGCTGCTTAGATGAAGTGGAGGTAATGGGCTATCAATTAGGAGGGTTTATGTGGTTCCACGTGGAAGTGAAAGTTGGTTGGGAATTAAAGGGAGGGCTGGCAGCTTTGGGGGGGGAGTGGGGAGGAGTTATGCCTAAATTTAGGAAATGCTTCCTTTAATTTAGGAGAGTGGAAGTAGTGGGGTTCATGGGTGGTTATGAAGGTGGTTATGGTAGTTATGAGTGGTGGTGGAGGTGGCTGGTGGCTGGTGGTGGCTGGTGGTGGCTGGTGGTGGCTGGTGGTGGCTGGTGGTGGCTGGTGGTGGCTGGTGGTGGCCGATGGTGGTTGCTAGTGGTGGTGGCGGTTGCCGAAGTTGTTTCCCGGCGATCGTCGAAAAACTCTAAATGATGAACATAAATATGAGAAGTATATGAGAACCCCCGGAGGTGGCCGGAGATGTGTTTGTGGGGGATTGGGGTTGTTTTTTGGTGGGAGATAGAGGGGAAATTAGAGGGACTGATGTGTTGTTTTCCTGGCAGCAATCAGGAGGGAGGAGATCAGGGTTTGGATGAGTTGCCAGCCAAGAAAGGGAGGGGAGATGGGCTTAGGCCCAGTGGCTGTTTTGGACGGGGAAGTTGCATGTGGTGGCCGGTGGCTGTTTTTGGAGGTGGAGAGGGGAAAACTTTGTGGAGGGGGAAGTGGCTAGTAGTGTCCAGTGGCTGTTTTCGAGGGGGGAGTTGATGTGGTGGCCAGTGGTTGTTGGGGGGTTGTAGCTTGTGGTGGAGGAGGGGTGGTGGAGTGGCCGTCCAAGGGAAATGGGAGGGAGGAGGTAGACCTGACCTTCGCACCCGGGGTTCGGCTCCGGCTTCGGCACCGAGTTGACCAAAGAATGAGCTTCAATACTCCATTCTTCAATGCCTAAAATGAGAGTCATCACCCTTTATTTATAGATTCCTAGGGAGCAACGGGCGGCTATGATTGGCCGAACATCCCGACTCAAAAAATACATAAAATTACAACTCGAAAAAAAAATGACAAGAACAAAAACTACTACGATCGTCGATCCGCATAAAATGAACGGTTCTGATTACCCATCAGAGGGCCAGCTTTTAAAACTCTACGCTTGCATGAATGATGAAAACTTGGCAAGGTATAAAGTTGTCAAGAAAGAAGCTAAAATGCAGTAAGTAAAGAAAGAAGTCAAACTTATGAATAATTTTATAAACGACTGGATACCAAAGATAGAGAGCGTGACATATATAAAATTGCTCGAGCTAGAGAGAGGAAGACAGAGTATTTAAGCCAAGTTAAATGCATGATGAAACATATTTGATTTTTACGGATGATGTGACTATTAAAAAGCGATGAAAAAGATGTTTTTATCAACACTACAATGAAGAAAAATACAATGAACTGAGCTTGAAAGAGTTAAGTAAATCGGAGGAGTATAAGAACATAACATTTTATCATAAAATTCAAGCATCATAGGTAATTGATGCTCTAAAGAAGATGAAAAATGGAAAGACGGTTGGGTCAGACGATATATCCATTGAAGTATGGGAATGCCTGGGGAAAAAAGGAATTTTGTGGCATACATATTTTTTCCATAGAATACTGAAGAAAAAGAAGTTGTCGGACCAATGAAGAGAAAGTATCTTTGTACCTTTGTCTAAGAATAAAGGAGATATATAAAATTGTGTCAATTACAGAGGAATTAAATTCATGAGTCATATCACGAAACTATGGGAACGTGTAATAAAAAGAAGAGTAAGACGAAATACTAGTATCTCGGAGAACCAATTTGGATTCATGCCAGAGAGGTCGACCATGGAATTTATACATCTCTTGAGGAAACTCATTGACAACTATCGGGAAAGAAAATAAGATTTGCATATGTTGTTTATCAACCTTGAGAAGGCTTGTGATAGGGTTCCAAGAGAGGTCTTACAGAGAGTCTTAGAAAAGAAAGGTGTAAATGTATCATACATTGACATAATCAAATATATGTATACAGATTCAGTGACGAGGGTGCGGACATGTGGGTTGATTCTCACTCATCTCCTGCAGCTGGGTTCTCTGGCTACCTCAACTCCCTTGTCAAGAAATCGCCAACCTTACTGCAATGTGAGGGTTTTCTTCACGAGGCGTAACCAACCCAGATAGGTGGTCAGTCCTTCGAGCTTCAGATCAACCGGTGGAAGGTCCAACTTCGTCGGTCGGAGCGATGAACCCAACAGCTTCAACAAAGTAGCCACCTCTGCAGGATCAAACTTCTTGAGGACATCCTCCATCCTTTCGTTGTCGTCATGTGCACGCACCAATTAAGCAAAGCCTCTTCTTCTCTTAGACCTGCAGCTGGATTGTCGACGAGACCCCCCCCCCAATGTCGACGAGACTGGTGTCGACGAGACCTGGATCCTGCAACTGGATTGTCGATGAGACCCCGCCCCCCAGTGTCAACGAGACTGGTGTCGACGAGATCCCCCCAGTGTCGACGAGACTGGATTGTTGTCGAGAAAAAAAACAGATTAAGGACCGTCGACGAGAACCGTGTGAACTTCGGTGGCGAGAACTCCAACGATGGGATCGTCGACGAGAACTCCAACAGGATCAGATTGTCGAAGGTATTGTGTGAACTCAAGCGGGATCAGATCGTCGACGGGAACTCCGGCGAGATCGTGAGACCTCCAACGATGAGAACCCCGGCGACGGAATCTTGATAACTCCAGCGACGGGATCACAGTTGCGGCTGCGAGGGTTGCTGCTATGCGGCGAGATCGCGAGAACGGCTTCTCCTCGGCTCTGATACCATGTAGAATACGAATTAGGTATTCGATATATCTGTTAAACCATATTCACAGTATATATAACTCTACCAGACTCTAAACGCACACCACACATCTAACACACGCTAACATTACTCATCGCCACCTACCAAATTTCTTCAGAAGAGCTTGTAATGCTGATTTAGTGGAAATACCACACATAAGGACTATCTTAATCAAGACCACCATGAAGTTTTATGTGTTAAAGAGGGTTTGCTGACCCTGTATCCCTTCCATTTATATTGTATAATTCATAAATTCTGCCCAAAAAATTAGTACATCAGACATCGATATGGACAGGAAAGGAGCAAATACTTCATAGGATTAGAATTACAAGGTAAAAAAATTACCTGCTCCACAGATATATCCAAGGCCTGAAGAGCTGCATTCACTTCTTGAAAAATAGAGGAGACAGCATCAAATCCTGAAGCGGAGCAGTATGGTGTTGAATCAAATGGAACAAAGTGCTCTTTCCCTTCACTGCATACGAAATTATAATAAGACTTCTGGTAGGCTTTAAACCAAAGAAGTTGAGCAATTACCTTATAAACCTTTTGAGGAGATAAAACTCAAGTTCAAATCCTGCATTCATTACCTACACAATTGCCCCAAAATGGTGTAAACACATAGAAAGACTTGATGCGTCCAGAGTTGATGAATTTAATGGTACCAGATTGACTTCATTTTTCATAATTTTTGTGACCCTTCGTAAACAACTCCTTGGGCAATATTCCCATGCTACGCCAGGCGTAATTTGCATGTCGGCCAAGACCATTTGCTCTTTTTTTGACCTATTGTGAGTGAATTACTGAAATTAAATACATGATGATGAACGACAAAATTTAAGAAGAACTACCGTGCAATTTTGCATAAATGCAGGGGCCTCCCATCTACCTCTTAAAATTACCAAAACCTCCCCTCTAAATTACATTGTCTAATATATGTACCAAAAACATGTATTTAACAATGTAAACTTAGAAGGGAGGTTTTAATAATTTTGAAAGTTAAAGGGGAGGTCCCTATTATTATACAAAAGTGGAAGGGAGGTCCCAGTAAACAATCCTAGATTTTATTAAAAGAAATGACAGTTTACACTTCAGAGTGTTGCAGGAAGTTTAAATATGATAACTTATGCATGTAACATCCATTTTAAACAAGGCTAATATCTAAAGAGAATAAATGACAAAACCTAAATTAGTAGGGCAACCAATGAATGCGCATTCATTCCAAAATAAAGTATGATTACATGCTTTGATAAAAATACACGAGCACATCTACATATATAAATGGATGTACAGTCATTCCAAAACAAGGTTGTAGATGTCGGACTCATGTCAGTTTGGGTTTTAAATGTCGGATGTCGGATTACGGGGATATATCGGAGACATTTCAAAATGTCGGATTATAAAATTACAATTATATTTATATATACATAATATTTTTTATTTATTAATTAGATGATAATTATTTTGTCTAATTAAGTGTAAACTAAAATTCAAATGATAAAACTCAACGCCATTTTAATGGATGACTTTACAAAAAAGAGTCTAACATATTTGATAACAAATAAGAAATGTTATATTTCGCAGCACCGGCATTGTCATATACTCATATGCCATCGGTCTAATCACCAAGCCTCAACAATAATTTTGCAACATTAGAAATATTATAATGCATCATGTGAAAAAATGAACAAATATAGAGCACCCATCAGGCAATCAACATTCCTCAATTATTAAATCAATCCATTACTCCAAAAAATTCTCCTCCTTTATCATTATTCAATATTCATTATTCAATAATAATATAAGATGAAATGTCATTTGCCGAGAGCAACTCAATATAATCATTTATCGATCATCAAACATGCTCAGTGTAAACAAAGATAGGGTACTGGGTTCAACAAATTTCACAAAAAATTATTCTCATTTGTTGCAAAATTAAAGTTGAAACTTAAGTCAATTTTTATTTCACATCATATGTTGCAATATTTTTATAATATGTAAAATAAGGGCCTTCCGGAAAAAAAAAAACCTAAAAATAAAGCAATTTCTTAATGGCAACAACCAGGTAATTCGCATCCCACAGAAATAGAGGAAGAGAGGTAAAGAGAAATAGAGGAAGCAGCTGCAGACGGAAAAAAATGAAGCCGCAATAATCATGTCATTCGCATCCCACAAAAATAGAGGAAGAGAGAAATAAAGAAAGAGGAAGAGAGGAAGCAGCCGCAGAAGTCAAAAAATAAAGCTACAATTATCATGTCATTCACATCCCATAGAAATAGGAGAAGGGAGGAAACAGCCGCAGACGGCAGAAAATAAAGCTGCAGTAATCATGTCATTTGCATCCAACAGAAAAATAGGGCGAGAGGAAGAGAGAAAAGGAGGAAGAGAGGAAGCAGCCACATATGGCGGAAAATAAAGCCGTGGATATTTTGTAACTCTTGTCATTCGCATCCCACAGAAATAGATGAAGAGAGGAAGAGGGAAATAGAGGGGGAGAGAGAGCAACCACAGACTGCAGAAAATAAAGCCGTAGAAATCATGCAACTCATGTCATTCACATCCCACAAAAATAGATGAAGAGAGGAAAGGAGAAATAGAGGAGGAGAGGAAGCAGCTGCAAACGGCAAAACAAAACAAAAACCTCAATCCATACTACCTGTGGAAACCAGGAAAGGCCGGAGAAATGAAATTCTTAAAAAAACTCACAGTGTCGACTGTCGAGAAGATGAGCCATAGAGGAGAGCAAGAAAGTAGCTGAGCACCTCAGCACAAACCACCAAGAGCTTAAACATCTCAAAGTATCGAGAAGAAACAGTCGCAGACGACAGCGTAAAACCAGATAAATTGCCAGAAAATCAGAGCCCAAATGCGAGAACCACCAGAGAACTAGAGCACAGAGAGGCAGAGAATCCCAAGAGAACCAAAGGGGAAGGAAGGAGAAAGTCGAAATGGCAGCTGAAGAGATTTGGGCAGGCTGGAAGCGAAATGAGGCGGAGTTGATCGAGAAATAAAACAAACAACGGCTTTCTTTTTTAATATGAGATAAGAATAATTAAATAAAATCCGACAATATATCGCCGCGGTTTGCGGGCGATTATCGGTTTCGTCCAAAATATAGCCCGCAATATTGGAAAACGCAAGAATTGGTTAATGTGGTGAAAACGTGAATTTTTTTCCTCAAAACAGCCATGTTGGCGGACATGTCGGACATGTCGACCGATCTACAAGCTTGTTCCAAAATAAAGAATGAAATGCTTGATTGAAACTTACAACTCAAAACAGTAAACAGTATAACCATAAAAAAACACTCAGTCTAAAAACTGTATGACAGATAATTTTTAAACTTAATTCAACAGTATTGTAAAAGAAAAACCTAATAAATTAAAAAATAATGGAAGATTTCTGAAGCAGGGTAGGCATGTGAATGTGAACCGACACTAATGCAAGTTTATGTGAGTGGCACGGGATGGACTCAAACATACCTAATCGATATGATGCGTGTTTAATTCAATCCAGAATTAAATTTTAGCAACAAGATTATAAAAGTTTAGTAATTAAAAAGACGTTCACTATAATCTCAAGTGGATCAGCAAAGACATGTTCTCCTCCGCAGGAAGGGCTTTAAAGCTAAACTTGCACAAACGGATTTTATAGGAAAATAAAAAAATGTAAACAATTACATACACGAGGAAATGTTCTCAAACAATTATGCAATAATCTTCCAATATTTAATAAAGAAGAAGAAATGCAATGCAAAATACTCACAAGCAAAGAACTCAAGTAATAGCGGTTGGCGCGGCTCCAAATGATGATGGCAACGTCTGAGATAATGTGATCAGCTTTAGGCACGAATGAAGAAAGGAGGAGTGCGGTTGGAGGTGGAGGAAGGGTTGTCGATTGAGGTAATGGAGGGAGAGGGATTGTTGGCAAGATCGAAAGTGGGGCTTGCGATTAAGATGAGAAATGGCGGGGGCTTGCTACTGAAGTGGGGGAAGCGGTGGGGGGACTTGCAGTTGAAGTGGGTAAGCGACAGGGGCTTGCAGTTGAAGTGGGGAAGTGGTGAGGCCTGGGGGGCTTGCGGTGGATGCAGGTTGGCGGGAGGGTTTTGTGTTGTCGAAAGCGTGCAAGTGGTTGCGGTGTAGGGTTTTGCGGGGTGGGGGGGTGGGGGGGGGGGGGGAGTCGGCGTGCGAGAAACGGAAGGAGATTGGTCGGTTTGCACTCGGAATGAGAAAACCTGTTGTAAGACCCGAACTTTAATTCTAGTATAAATTAAATATTTTAATTTATGAGAATAATTCCCCTATGATGAAAAAGTAATTCAGAGTTGATTCGACGTGGCACAATTTATTTTGAAGTTCGAGATTTCCGATGTTTTTGCGACGTCCGTTTTGTTTTCAGTTTAAATTTTTGCTATTGAAATATATATGCATAAATTCAATTGTGGAGGTGGAGTTTGATTTACTTGATGATGGCTGAATTAAACCCCTATGGATTTATTTAGAGGGCTGATTTGGAGTCCTTAGTGGGCTGGCCGGTTTTTATTCTATACCTGGATTAGTTTGCTAAGCCTTGATTAAGGTTTGGATTAAGCTGAACTGGTTTAATTAGGCTTTAAGAGGAGGATTATGAAATATGCTATATCATATTATATGCAAAGATGATGATTAGAAAGAGGCGGTGGCTGTTTATCCTTATCAGAACCGGCTCTGTTTCTCGATACTCATTCTATCTCTCACCTATGAAGCTCTCGTTGAGCAGAGAAGCCCTAGGGCTCCTTCGACTCTCCTTTCCCCTGCTCGACAGCTGCTCATTTCTTCTCGATGAGGCTGGAAGAAAGTGATTAGAGGCTGTGGCCTTCTCCTTTTGTGGTATTGTTGCAGTTTTGTGCAGTTCGGTGCAGTTCGGTGCAGTCGGTGGACTGATTTGGGACCTTGGCCAGAAGCTTTGTGCTGATCTCCTCACTGTGAGCTTTCGATTCCCCTCTTCCTCCTTTTTAATTGCTGAAATCTGATTTTGGGATGCTGAAATAAGCTATGGCCTGCTAGGGTTTTCTGATTTGGGGATTTCTGATGAGGGATTTTCTTTTCTCCCTCTCTCCTCTTCTCCTTCTCCCACCTCTTACAAATTATGATCATATGTTGTTTGTATGGGCTCGCTGTTAGACTACTATTATTAGCTCTGGATTCTAGTCATTTCTAGCCAGCTGTTCTGTGGCTTTGGTTATGGGCAGCCCTTGGTGTTGTTGGCAGCCCTTGGTGCTGATGTTGGCTGCCTTTAGAGTTGTTGTTGGCTGCCATTTGGGGCTGCTACTGACGGCTATGTTAGCTCTTTTGGTGGCTGGCACTGTTTTAAATGTCGGCCGACATGTCAGACATGTCGGCCCGACATGTCCTGTTTGAACCAAAAACGACTTGCATAATGAAAATTTAAAGGTTATGGCGTTTTCATTATGTCGGCCGACATAACCGATTAAATCCGATATATCGGACGCCACCGACATTTCTAAATGTCGCACGATCAGAGATTTATCTCCGCTTATTCTCCGTCCTCGCCGCTGGAAGGTTTTTTTGCTAGGTTTTTCACATTTTATTGATTGCACATTTCCGAGCACATGGATTATACTTGATTTTCACTTGTCTCCTTCCAATGCTTTCTTCTTGTATGCTTTATGTATGGAGTATCAGCTGCGTATTTGATTGCTGAAATCTATTCCATCAAGTTTTGTCATTGTCACCAAGCCTGCCACATTTATTCTTAGTATTGTACAGTTAATTTGCATGTTTATATGGAAGTAAAAAAACTCATTATTTAATTCATTATTTAATGCAGATTGATATCTAAATAGTATTTGTCATTTCCGTTTCCAACAATGAGGAAGAATGATAAAATAATTTTCAACATTTAAGTGCTTAAATATGAAAATAATAAATGGAGATATACATACAATGAAAATAAATACATGGTTAGAAGATAATGGTGATTGAAGATAGATTTGAATATTTTGGAAATAATACAACTAAGTAGAAATTTTGTCCATTGAGTAGAACAAATTAATGTATTTATAGAGCTAAGATAATATGGTATAACTTATAATATAAATATTTTTTAGGAATCCGACATATTAAAATATCCCCGACATGTCTCCGACATCCGACATCTAAAAACTCAATCCGACATGTCTCCGACATCCGACATTTAAAACCTTGGTGGCTGCCTTTCTGTGGCTCTTGTGGTTATTCTAAGTGGCTGAAATTTGAATTTTCTGAGTAGCTGAAATTTAAAATTGCCATTGTTTTTAGAGTCACCTATGATATTCCTCCCCTAGGCAACTCCTATAGGTCGTAGTTGTAACCGTCTTAGGAGTCTACTCGTAGCTATTTAACGACGCAACTCTAAAGTAAATGATTTACTTGATATTGCAGAGGATGTCGTCCGGCGATAGACGCGACGAGAACCCTATGAAGAAGAAGGGCAAGGGAAAAGTTGTGGTGAGTCCTTACCACTTTGATTACGTATACATTTGAATTATTTTAAATTATAAACATGTAGAATTACTCTACACTGAGCTACATCCTTGCATGGACACTGAATATGAATTGAATTGAAGAAATTCGAAGATTTGAAATCACTGAAAAATATGAAATCGCTAAAAGGCTAAACATTGATTAGCAAGCGATAGAAACTCTGAGGGGAAATTTATATAATTATCTCCTATATCTTGAAAATGAATATGAATGGAATATGAAAAGAATAAGAAATTGAATGTGCGTCGACGCATAGAAATGCTAAGGTCAGCCTCATAGGGGGGGTAGAACTCCTGCACCTCGTAGGGGGGGGGGGGTAGAACTCCTACACCTCGTAGGGGGGGAGGGGGTAAAACTCCTATAGAATTTGATACATAATTGTCTAATCTAGGAGACGTGGAAGTCTGTTGCGTATTTGAGCGCCCTAGAGCAGACATTGATGCGACGGGCCCAGAAGTTTGATAAAATTGAGATCGGCACTCAGCATTTCGAAAGAACGAAATATGATATAAAAATCTTGAACTGAATACAAAAATGAATAAGAATGAGATAAGAAATTTGATACCATAAATAGTTTATTTATGTTGTACTAGCTCACTGTACTTGCTTACTTTACTTCTTGTTCTACTACACATGTTCATATAGAATTATATAAATGCATATTGATGCTGACTCTTCGTGTTTGTCTGTAGTGCGGTTGAAAATGTAAGGAACTCACTTAGTTTTCTAAACTAACTGGTTGCCGATCTCTCTTTTTAGGATTAGAGCGCCAGCGTACCAGGCCCCACTAGGAGAATACCAGCTGAGGCAGAAAGAAAACAGAGGGAAGACGTGGCTCGAGCATGAGTTAAAATTTGTTTCAGTTTGTTTTAGAGTTGCTACAGTCTATACATTGTATATATGTCTTAGTTTGATTTTGTAGTCTTCTTCCATGTACTCTGGATGAACATTATGTAAATTATCTTTAATGAATAAAGATTGTTTTATGTTTTCTCCTGGTACCACTCTTGTGCTTTATATATTAGAATTGGTGTGCTACTTAATTGTGAAAAACCGCTCAGAAGACAGAATTAAATTGTGGCGGACTTTGGGCCGTTACAATTAAGTGATATCATAGTTAGGTTTTTCGCAATGCGTGCGACACAGAGAGTACCGGATGAAGAACATAATATAACTTAGATGTTCATATAATTGAATCTAATCATGTCTTGTTCCTCAGGATTCCCTCCAAGTGTATTCGAGTCGCAGACTTCGAGAGGGTCGAGATGAACCTGAGTGCACCAGGGAAGCTGTGTCAAAAGATAGTGATAATGGGCATAAGCCCCTCTTCAAATTTCAGACATAGCTCAAGCCATCGCTGAAGCTATCAGATTGGTCCGGGACATGCCTGCTGCAGTGCCACCGGATGTGTCAACCATGCCTCCTCCAACACCTGTTATACCACAACAACCTCGCTTGATTGACACTGAATTGAGGTAGTTTCTGGATTTGAAGCCGCCAACTTTCCGTGGTGGCCTTTCTCCGATAGAGACTAAGGACTGGATTATGCGGATCGAGACTATATTTGAGGTGATGTGGTGCCCAGCAGAGCGTAAAGTAGACGATCAAAACTCGGGGATTTTGATCGTCCAGATGACCACTCCTGTGCTTTACACTATTGTCGATCATAGACTCGTCATCTGGACGATCAAAACTCGTGGATGTGTCCGGCTTAAATTTTCATATTTGTTAGAAAAGCCCATATAATGGCCCATTCTGGAGCCCATATATTTTCTTATTTCTCTCTCTCTCTTTAGTCCCACATTGTGTATAAGGTTTTTCTCTCTCTTTATCCCTCCTATATATTTGTGTTCATACGTTGTAATTGATTATTGAGAAAGTATATACAAGGTTCTGTATTTCTCTACATGGTATCAGAGACTTCTGTCCTACGAAAGTTCACCACGATCCGCATCTGGGCGGCTAGCATTCTGCTAACTGCGGCCCTTGCTCTCTCATACCGCATCTGGGCGGCTAGCATTCTGCTAACCGCAGCCCTTGCTCTCTCAAACCGCAACGGCTAACCGCCCCCTGCTTTCAAACAGCAACCGCACTTGCGGTCTGCCCCTCGCGTGGTTCCTCCTCCTATCCTTCCTCCTCGTATGCTTTTATAGTTTTTCTCCTCTCCTCTGTGGGTCCCACCTGCCCGCTGCGCCCTTCAGCGGCCTCTTCTGCTCGCCGCGGTCTCTCCTGCTAGTCGTGGCCTCTTCAACGCCCTTCAGCAACTTCGTGTCGAGCTCCTTGTGGTCGTCCGGCCTCCTCCTTGCGGCCTCTCCTTCAGCGGCCTCTCCCTGCGGCCTGCCTCTCCTTAAGCGGCCTCTCCCTGCGGCCTGCCTTCAGCGACCTCTCCTTCAGTGGCCTCTCCCTGCGGTCTGCCTCTCCTTCAGCGGCCTCTCCCGGCGGCCTGCCTTCAGCGGCCTCTCCCTACAGCCTCTCCTTCAGCGATCTGCCTCTCCCTGCGGCCTGCCTCTCTCTGCGGTCTCCCTCCAGCAGACCGTGCGGCCTCCCAGCAGTCGTGCCGACCTCCCAGCGGTTTCCCTGCAGCAGACCGTGCGGCCTCCTCCCAGCAGTCTCCCTCTGTCGAGCTCCCTGAGACCGTGCGGCCTCCTCCCAGCAGTCCTATTCGTTGCCCTGCTCGCTTTTGCTTGTTGCGGTCTCCCTGCTCCTGCTCGCGCAGTCCTGTTGTCTAGTCGCCTCTCCGCTAAAATTCCATGGGATCTTCGACAGACTCCTCGGGGCTGCCTACTCCCTCTCCGGCAGCCCGCATGACTCTTGCTCCAGAGGTGCGTGATGAGTTAAGGATCACCACCATCTCCCTTGTTGGAAAGAAGAATTTTGTTGAATGGGTGCATTCTGTCAGACGGGTTCTCCAATCTAAGGGACTTCTGCATCATCTCAATAAGGATCCTCCCTCTGCACCTACAGATGACTGGCTACGGGACGATGGTCGTGTTTAGACTTGGCTCCTGAACTCCCTTGATGGAGAACCCTATCGAATGGCCATGTATCACGAGACGGACAAGGCAATGTGGGATGAGCTTCATTCTCTCTACTCTGGCAAGGACAGTCTCCAGCACCTATATGACATCATCACGGATCTACAGACTCTTGACACTGGTGGTGCTGCCGACCTGACCTCCTTTGTTGCTCAGGCAAAGACACTGGTCGAAGCCTGGATCCGACATCAGCCCGCAACTACGGATCTCGCAGCTCCACGGGCTCAGAAAGAAGCAGTATGTATTGTCATGATGATGGCTCATGTCCCGCCTCATCTTCAGAGCATTCGGGCTCAGATCCTCTTCTCTGCTGCTACTCCATCACTCGCTGATGTGTGTTCCATGCTGCTAAAGGTATCACCTCCTCCTGATACTACGAGACCAACCTCGTCGGTACTTCTCCAGCACTCGTCTGCACCATTACTTCCTCTCCCTCCCGATACTCGTGGAGGACGGTCAGGCTCTCGGGGCGGGGGTCGCGGAGGCCGCCCACGTCCTAAGTGTACGTTCTGCGGAAAGGATGGCCATCTTGAGGCGACCTGCTACCGCAAGCATGGTCGTCCTCCTCGTTCAGCTGCTTCTGTTGTTGTCGACAGTCCTTCTGCCACTCGTGCTGACCTTGAAGATGTCCACCTCCAACTCCAGCAACTCCATGGCCTGCTCAGGCGCCAGTCTGCCTCTGCCGCCTCCATCTCCAATGAAGGTATCGCTTGTCTCTCCATTGGACCACGATGGATAGTGGACTCAGGTGCTACTCATCACATCACCTCGCTGAAGCCACCTCGATACTTGCACTCTTCGCATCCTAAATATATCATCGTGGTCAACTGTCACGACCCGTCTAAAAACAATTATCAGAGTGCTCTACGGGCGGGTCGTGATGCCGCAGACATGGGCAAAGAGAAACCATGTCTGCCAGGCGGGTGCTGTAATACCAAGATATCTGTAGAAAATAGTTAGATTTTGAAAAAAAACAATACCAGTTTGATTTATTTTGCGGAAGCTTGAATTAAAAGTGATGCTCATGCACTTTGATCAATTCACATGTTATAATTATGATGTAAAAGTAGATGCTAGTAAACCGCAGAAACAAAATGACCATTTAAAAAATGCTGTAATACATCCATACCATCCTAAGAGTTGTCCACGATACAATGAAAATGCCTGACAATAACTAGTACAGGAAAGACAAATCCAAAAGTAAAAGAAATAAGATACAAAGGACCTGATGCAGCAACTACAAAGATAGTAAACCTCCAACAGACGGGAGCTGGGCGAGGAACCACTCAGGAATTAGACGGTGCAGTCACGAACCCTAATGCAAATCCAATCAGAAGGAAAAGCCTCAGAACAAGATAAATATTAGAGATTCAAGTTAATAAAATAAATAAGTAAACTGGGAAACAAGCATGACAGTAAAGTATGTCAGAGACTAACTGAGATTCTTTAGTAAAATTTTAGCCTACTCCGAAGTTTAGCCTAGACACAAACGCATAAGCAGAAATCAATGAAAGACGTGTGTGTCGTCGTTTGATGTACAAGATTCTAGCATGGGAGTAGATACAAGGCTTAAGCTACCGCTGCTCGCAAGATTCCCTTATTGATTTCTGTTACCAATTCAAGTGTAAACTCATTTTCCGGTGTCACATCAGACGACACAATCCCTTTCATTGTTTGCCTATGACGTCTAATGAGCTTACTTATCTGCAAGTAATAAATTCAAGTGGGGGCTAGGGCGGTACAAGTGTGACTTAAATAAAACTTGTTTGCAAGCGAGAGAGTTTTCTCTACTTGCCTTGAGGAGCCGGGCTTGAAGGCGGCGGCTAAGAGGCAAGGTCAACGCTCTAACGGAACCTGTTCAAGATGCGTTCACATGAAATATTTATTTCAATGCTTAATCCTACGCGCACACAAGTGCTTCTATTGCGTAATTAAATTCAAGGGGCAAGTTAAGGACTATACCTTCCTCGGCAAAGAGGGGAGAAGCGGTTACCACAAAAGATCCGAGGGTTTTGGCGGCGGTTGGATCCGGGAAACCCTAATTCGGAGAGGGTCTTGAGCGATTCCACCGCTACATTCGTTGAACGGCACCGAAAACCGAAAACTTAGGATTAGTCGAGTACACGACACACCCACGCGGATCCGACGTGATTACGTCGTCCGGAGGCGAAAGTTAGCACATAGCAATTAGGTTAAATTCTGAAATGCGGGGATCGGAGGAAAATTTACCCAAGGAGGCAGGATCGGAGCCCAAAAATCCACGGAGAGGCGGATCCGAGCAAACCCTAGATGTTCCCCACGCAAAAACTCGGCCCAACGGAGAGGGGAAGGGCTGCTGGAGGAAGGTGGCTGCTGTCCACGAGAAGGAGGAGCGGCTGCCGGTCCCTTGGAGGAGAGACCTTGCTGCTGGAGGGAGAGGAGGCGGCTTCCGGCCTTGAGGAGGAGACAAGGCTGTTGCCGATCCCTTAGAGGAAGAAGAAGCAGAGGCAGACGCCGGCTGGAGGTGTATCCAGGAGCAGGAGGAGGCGCAGGCGGCGGCGCCGGCGGGAGGAGGCGCAGGCGTCGGTGTCGGCAGGGGGAGGAGGCGTCGGCGCTGGAGCGGGAGCGGCAAAGGAGCGGAAGACCTAGCTTGCGGCTTGCGGGAGACCTGGACCGGGCGGGATCGGGAAATAGAGGGGGGGCTGGCTCGGGGTTAATAGAGGGAAATTAAATATATTATTATTAATATTATTATTAATTCTATTTCATTGTATTTTATTTTATTTGGGTTGTTACATTCTCCCCTACTTAGAAAGTTTCGTCCCGAAACTTCTGATGATTTCCTAGCTGGGGTTAATATGACGAAGATTCAGATGCCCTTTGTACCGACAAGGTTTGCAAATTAAGGCATGGAAACTAACTATGAAAATAGTAATAAGAGAAGAGAATAAGAGCGAAGGCATACCAGGATTAAGAGAAAAGGTGCGGATACTTGCTACGCATGTCAGCTTCGAGCTCCCAAGTGAACTCCTCAGACTTGCCATGCATCCAAAGTACCTTCACCATAGGAATGGTTCTCTTTCGAAGCTTGCGCTCTTGATACTCCACGATCTTAGCAGGTTCGGCTGGGTAGGACAGATTAGCTTCAGGAATCACTGGAAACTCTTCAACAATGCGGTTGGGATCATGAATGTACTTCCGAAGCTGGCTGACGTGGAAGACATTATGAACACTGGCCAAGGAATCAGGTAGATCCAGTCGGTAAGCAGATCCTCCAACGCGCTCTGAAATAACATACGGTCCCACGAATCTCGGGCTGAGCTTATGGTGGCGACCGAAACGCTTCACCCCAGGAGTAGGAGAAACCTTCAAGAAAACACGATCACCCACCGCAAACTCCAACGGACGGCGACGCTGATTAGCATACTTCCTCTGCCTCTCGACGGCACGGTCAAGCTGAAGACGAGTCTTCTTGGTGGCCTCTTCCATTTCCTGAAGTAGCTCAGGACCCAACACAACTTTTTCACCAACTTCTGACCAGTAGAGAGGGGTCCTACAACGACGCCCATACAACGCCTCGAAGGGGGCCATCTTGAGGCTCTCCTGATAGCTGTTGTTGTAGGCGAATTCAACCAATGGCAAGTGCTCATCCCAAGCTCTCTTATAGCCTAGAATATAACACCGCAGCATGTCTTCAAGAATCTGATTCACCCTTTCGGTCTGGCCATCAGTAGTCGGATGGTAAGCGGTGCTCAGGTTGAGCTCAGTGCCCAGAGCTTGCTGGAATCCCTTCCAGAAGTGCGATACAAATCTCGAGTCACGATCAGAAACAATCCGCAGGGGGATCCCATGAAGTCTAACTATCTCAGAAACATAGATCCGAGCCATCTTCTCGGTGGGATGACCTTCCTTGTACGGGATGAAGTGAGCTACTTTAGTCAAGCGGTCCACAATAACCCAAATCGCATCATGACCTCTCGGAGTACGGGGCAGTCCAGTGATGAAATCCATAGAGATGTCTTCCCATTTCCACTCTGGGATAGGCAGAGGCTGCAAAAGACCACCCGGACGCTGACGCTGGGCTTTCACCTTCTGGCATGTCAGGCATCGGGAGATGAAACGAGCAATATAATTTTTCATACCAGGACACCACACGATCTGCTTCAAATCATGGTACATCTTATTATTGTCGGGGTGACCAGAGGTGCGGGACTCATGAGCTTCTCGGCAAATGCTATCCAGTAGGTCAGGAACATCAGGGATGCAAAGGCGGCCCCGGAATCGCAGGATATCATCAGTGATGGAGAAATCTGGGAGAGTACCAAGTTCAACCTGCCGACGGATACGCTGGAGTTCTGGATCAGATGGCTGCAAATCCTTCACCTGTTCTACCCATAACGGAACGGATACTCCTCCGTGACCCTCAGGTGCGATGGATATGTCCATCCGGTCGAGGTCATCTATCAAGGCTGCAAGGGATGCTGACATAGGGGTGCAGGCGGCAGCCGTAGCATGTCGGCTCAGCGCATCTGCCACTGAATTGGCTTTACCGGGCACATAAGTGATTTGCAAGTCATAATCCGCTACAAACTCAAGCCATCGTCTCTGCCGAAGATTGAGGTCCTTCTGAACAAAAATATACTTTAAGCTCTGGTGATCGGTGTAAAAGTGGCACTTCACACCATAGAGATAATGACGCCAAAGCTTCAAGGCAAAAACCACTGCGGCAAACTCCAGATCGTGAGTGGGGTAATTGCGCTCATGGATCTTCAACTGCCTCGACCCATAGGCAATAACCCGGTCCTGCATCAGGACACCACCCAGACCCACTCCGGAAGCGTCGGTATACACAGAAAAATCCAAACCCTCAGAAGGAAGAGCTAACACTGGCGCTGAACACAACCGTTGCTTCAATTCAGAGAAGGATTGCTCACACTGATCTGTCCACTCGAACCTGGCATGCTTCTGAGTCAGCTGTGTCAGAGGAGCAGCACGAGAAGAGAAAACTTTTACGAAGCGTCGGTAGTAACCAGCCAAACCCAGGAAACTACGGATCTCAGTAGGGGTAGAAGGTCGCTTCCAGTCCACTACTACGGAGATTTTGGTGGGGTCAACAGATAGCCCATCCCCAGAAATCACATGCCCCAGAAAAGCAACACGATCCAGCCAGAATTCACACTTTGACAATTTGGCGTAGAGCTGGTGCTGGCGAAGAGTTGAGAGGACGAGCCTGAGATGGTCTGCATGCTCTTCTCGGGTTTTGGAGTAGACCAAGATGTCGTCTATGAAAATGATGACGAACAAATCCAGGAACTCGCGAAACACCCGGTTCATCAAATCCATGAACCAAGATGGGGCATTAGTCAGACCCATGGACATCACCAAAGATTCAAAGAGTCCATACCGAGTCCTGAAAGCAGTCTTGGGAATGTCGGACTCCTTGGTCTTCAACTGGTAGTAGCCCGTCCTGAGATCTATCTTGGAGAATACCCTACTGCCCTTAAGCTGGTCAAAAAGATCATCCACGCGAGGGATAGGGTACTTATTCTTCACTGTAACTTTGTTCAGTTCTCGGTAGTCGATACAAAGCCTCAATGAACCATCTTTCTTCTTCACGAAGAGGACGGGGGCTCCCCAAGGAGAAGTGCTGGGACGAATGTAACCAAGTTCAAGCATTTCGTCCAGCTGCAACCGAAGTTCTTCCAACTCGCGCGGGGCCATTCGATAAGGAGCCTTAGAAATGGGGCGCGTCCCAGGTTCCACGTCAATAGAGAACTCTATCTCTCGATCTGGAGGCATCCCAGGTAATTTGGCGGGGAACACGTCAGGAAAATCAGAAACCACCGGAATAGACTCGAGTGGAGGAGCAGCAACCTCCGAATGAGAAGCGTAGATAAATCCAGCAGTGCATCCTTGATTGAGCAACCGAGTGGCGCGTACAGCAGAAATTACCTTCAGATGGCCGCGGGTCTGCACGTGAACACTGTAATCCTTGCCGTCGATGCTGAGATTGATCCTCTTTGCCGCGCAATCCAGCTTCACTCGATATGCAACCAGCCAATCCATTCCCAAAATCACGTCGAACTCAGACATCTCCAGAATTATGAGATCCGCAACGACTTGCAATCCTTCGAGCAAGATTGGGCAATTGGGGATACCCCTGGTTGATAGGTGCTGATGACCCGGCACAGAAATCTCAAAAGGGGCCTCCAGAGGTGAAGTGGGCCAACCATGCAGGTCCACGATATGGCGAGCAATAAACGAGTGAGATGCGCCAGAATCAAAGAGAATCTGCAACCACTTGTTTCTGACTCTAAATCTCCCTAAAACGAATAGTAGTTATAACCGGTAATTCAGGTTGTATCTGATATAAAAGCATACATAAATGATTGCAGGGAAAAATAACACAACACATACGTACCAGAGATGACGTCCGTGGAAGCGAGCGCCTCGCCTTGAGTAAGGACATTCAGCACAGCCTTGCCCATATTCTGGGCTCCGGGGTTAGCCTGCAGCGGCTGAGTAGTGACCGGGCCTTCCCTCATAGGGCAGTCGAACTTGAGATGACCCACTTGCCCACACTTGAAACAGGCCTTCTGCTTACGACGGCAGTCCCTCTGCTGATGGCCAGGCAACTTGCAGTAGGCACAAACGGTGGAGGCGGAGGCAAGTGTCATCAGAGGCTGTGTAGGAGCGGCTGTCTTCTGCTTCTTCAGGAGAGACCGGCAGACTTGGGCGGTATGGCCCACCTTGTGGCAGTAAGCACACACCTCCATGGACCTGGAACCTTGCTCCTGAGGTGGAGCACTCCTGCGCTTGAGGTCGGGTGCAGCGGCATTGCTTGTTCCGTGCTGGACTTTCTTTCCAGTACGATCCAGCTCAATAGCTTCCGCCCGCATGGCGGCTCCCACGGTCTCTGCATAGGTTCTGGCGTCGTGTGCTACCACATGCTGGCGAATGTCATGGCGAAGTCCCTTCACGAAACGACTGATCTTCTTGGCTTCATCCGGCACGAACTCCGCAGCAAGGAGGGATAGGCGGGAGAACTCCTGCGCATACTCTGTCACTGTCCTGCCAGGCTGCTGAAGGGACAAGAATCTCTCCGCTAACTTGTCCCGCTCCACAGAAGAGAGGAATTTCTCCATCAGAGCGTCCTTGAACTGCCCCCAAGTTAGGGTGGTAGATTCGTGGAGGCTGCGGTGCTGGAGCCACGAAGTATAGGCGTCCTCGGTCAGCTGATAGGCCGCAAGAAGGACCTTCTGAGCTTCAGGAACTATGGCATACTCGAAGTGCTTCTCCATCTGGGAGATCCATTCCGTGATCACGAAGTAGTCGCGGTTGCCGTTGTAGGCAGGCGGATTTAGCCTCTTGAAAGCCAGAGTGTCAGTCATCGTCAAAGGAAGAGCAGCCGGAGTGGTCACGGTCGGGGTCACTACAGCATCAGATGCAGGAGGGGTGATGGTGACAGCTACTCCAGACGTCCCTGCGCTGCCAGAACCAGAACCTGGATCAGGAGCTTGGCGATCCCCTTCCAGACGGGTGACACGCTCCACAAGCTGCTTCAAAAGTTGGATCATTTCACCTAAAGGGGCTTCCCCTGCAGAAGGTGTAGCCTTCTTGCGCTGCGGTCGCTTAGAAGCCATCTAGAAAGAAACATAGAAGAACCGAGTGAGACAACGGCTAAGTTAAGCTTGAGGGTTGAGATTACAGGTCATAGCAATCTAATACTGTTGGATAAGTAATTCAAGTAGTAGTTACAGCATTTTCATTGGACAACTCTAAGTGACGACCATGCAGATGCAAGTGCGGCGATCTGATCACATGCGGTAAGACGATGATTTGTAAAATCCATGTGTGTACATTCGTTGTCTGTTGCTCTTAGCTTAGACACTTGTGCAATGAGTTATGTTATGTATGCAACATGATTATGCCTACAATGCATTCCTAAGAATGTTTATGAATGGATAAGCATGTCATGTTAAGCGCCCATATCACTTAACATGTCATGCGCATTATGATTCTACTGTCATCGCACTGGAAAATATTATATCGCCCATACAATTTAATATTTGCAAGCGGTGTAAATCCTAATGGAAATTCATATGCATATAAATGTTAAGTTTGCCCATACTCACTTAACATTTGTACGCATACTACTCATGCTTATGGGTGAGTGTGTGCGTGTTTCAGCCTCGAACAACAGACAACGACAAGGTGAGTGAGGAAATGATGCATGCACATATATTTACATAATAGATTTCAAAATATATGAAAATTTTAAAATACTTTATCTTTAGATGCTAAACCTAGCTCTGATACCAACTATCACGACCCGTCTAATAACAATTATCAGAGTGCGCTACGGGCGGGTCGTGATGCCGCAGACGTGGGCAAAGAGAAACCATGTCTGTCAGGCGGGTGCTGTAATACCAAGATATCTGTAGAAAATAGTTAGATTTTGAAAAAAAAACAATACCAGTTTGATTTATTTTGAGGAAGCTTGAATTAAAAGTGATGCTCATGCACTTTGATCAATTCACATGCTATAATTATGATGTAAAAGTAGATGCTAGTAAACCGCAGAAACAAAATGACCATTTATAAAATGCTGTAATACATCCATACCATCCTAAGAGTTGTCCACGATACAATGAAAATGTCTGACAATAACTAGTACAGGAAAGACAAATCAAAAGTAAAAGAAACAAGATACAAAGGACCTGATGCATCAACTACAAAGATAGTAAACCTCCAACAGACGGGAGCTGGGCGAGGAACCACTCAGGAAGTAGACGGTGCAGTCACGAACCCTAAGGCAAATCCAATCAGAAGGAAAAGCCTCAGAACAAGATAAATATTAGAGATTCAAGTTAATAAAATAAATAAGTAAACTGGGAAACAAGCATGACAGTAAAGTATGTCAGAGACTAACTGAGATTCTTTAGTAAAATTTTAGCCTACTCCGGAGTTTAGCCTAGACACAAATGCATAAGCAGAAATCAATGAAAGACGTGTGTGTCGTCGTTTGATGTACAAGATTCTAGCATGGGAGTAGATGCAAGGCTTAAGCTAACGCTGCTCGCAAGATTCCCTTATTGGTTTCTGTTACCAATTCAAGTGTAAACTCATTTTCCGGTGTCACATCAGACGACACAATCCCTTTCATTGTTTGCCTATGACGTTTAATGAGCTTACTTATCTGCAAGTAATAAATTTAAGTGGGGGCTAGGGCGGTACAAGTGTGACTTAAATAAAACTTGTTTGCAAGCGAGAGAGTTTTCTCTACTTGCCTTAAGGAGGAGCCGGGCTTGAAGGCGGCGGCTAAGAGGCAAGGTCAACGCTCTAACGGAACCTGTTCAAGATGCGTTCACATGAAATATTTATTTCAATGCTTAATCCTACGCGCACACAAGTGCTTCTATTGCGTAATTAAATTCAAGGGGCAAGTTAAGGATTATACCTTCCTCGGCAAAGAGGGGAGAAGCGGTTACCACAAGAGATCCGAGGGTTTTGGCGGCGGTTGGATCCGGGAAACCCTAATTCGGAGAGGGCCTTGAGCGATTCCACCGCTACATTCGTTGAACGGCACCGAAAACCGAATAAAACTTAGGATTAGTCGAGTACACGACACACCCACGCGGATCCGACGTGATTACGTCGTCCGGAGGCGAAAGATAGCACATAGCAATTAGGTTAAATTCTAAAATGCGGGGATCGGAGGAAAATTTACCCAAGGAGGCAGGATCGGAGCCCAAAAATCCACGGAGAGGCGGATCCGAGCAAACCCTAGATGTTCCCCACGCAAAAACTCGGCCCAACGGAGAGGGGAAGGGCTGCTGGAGGAAGGTGGCTGCTGTCCACGAGAAGGAGGAGCGGCTGCCGGTCCCTTGGAGGAGAGACCTTGCTGCTGGAGGGAGAG
This sequence comes from Dactylorhiza incarnata, assembly GCA_033032865.1. NCBI lineage: Eukaryota > Viridiplantae > Streptophyta > Magnoliopsida > Asparagales > Orchidaceae > Dactylorhiza > Dactylorhiza incarnata. The sequence goes on from JAWHQI010000085.1 coordinate 6,052,892, forward strand.
GAGGCGGCTTCCGGCCTTGAGGAGGAGACAAGGCTGCTGCCGATCCCTTAGAGGAAGAAGAAGCAGAGGCAGACGCCGGCTGGAGGTGTATCCGGGAGCAGGAGGAGGCGCAGGCGGCGGCGCCGGCGGGAGGAGGCGCAGGCGGCGGTGTTGGCAGGGGGAGGAGGCGTCGGCGCTGGAGCGGGAGCGGCACGGGAGCGGAAGACCTAGCTTGCGGCTTGCGGGAGACCTGGACCGGGCGGGATCGGGAAATAGAGGGGGGGCTGGCTCGGGGTTAATAGAGGGAAATTAAATATATTATTATTAATATTATTATTAATTCGATTTCATTGTATTTTATTTTATTTGGGTTGTTACACTAATGGCGACACTGTCCCTATCTCCGGCTTGGCTGATATTTTTCTCAATTCCTCTCTCTCTCTCCGCTCGGCTCTTCACGTCCCGGGCTCCCAGTTCAATTTACTTTCTGTCAGTCGCCTCATTACAGATTTGAATTGCTTTGTGACATTCACCTCCTCTTCCTTTCTTATGCAGGATCGACGGACGCAGAGTATCATTGGTAAAGGACGACTGCAAAATGGGCTCTACCTTCTTGATGCTCCACCCACCATCCTCTCTTCCGTCTCCTCAGTTGATTGACACCGACGTCTCGGACATGCTCCTCTTCCAGTCCTCCAAAAGGCTCTTCCAGAGATTTATCTTCCTTCTTTTAGTTGTGATTCATGTATTCTGGGTAAACAACACCGCTCATCATTTCCTCCTCATTGTACTCGGAGCTCTGCTCCTTTTGTTTTAGTACATTCTGATATTTGGGGCCCGTATAAAATTACAAGTGTTTCTGGTTATCGCTACTTTATCACGTTTATTGATGATTATTCTCGAACGACATGGCTATACTTACTTCGTGATCGCTCCGAACTTCCCCGTGTGTTCCGCACGTTTGTCCTTGAGATTCGCATTCAATTTTCCGAACCAATAAAAACCCTCTGAACGGATAACGCTCGCGAATACATTAGTCATGAATTTGCCAACCTTTGCTTAGAATTTGGGATTATTCATCAAACATCCTGAGTCTATACACCCCAACAAAACGGTGTTGTTGAACGCAAAATAGACATCTTCTTGATGTTGCTCGCTCCATCATGATTCAAATGCAGGTACCCAAGGCTTATTGGAACTTTGCGCTGTCAACACCATGCTACCTCATCAACCGTCTCCCTTCCTCCGTCCTTCATAATGCTACTCCGTTTAGTCTTCTCTTCCCCTCTACTCCACCATTCTCCTCACCCCTCGCATCTTTGGATGTACCTGCTATGTTCACTACTTGGTCCATCGACAGACAAGTTGACACCACGAGCAGTCAAACACGTGTTCGTCGGCCACTCCCGTACTCAGAAAAGAAATGTCTGTTACTCTCCTACTACCCGCAAGGTGACAGTCTCCGCTGATGTTACCTTCCGGGAAGATCAACCTTTCTTCTCCAACCAAAACCCCCCTCCTCCACCACAATCCTTACCTAGACCTATAATCCCGGTCACCTCTCCACCATCCCTCCTTCGTCCTTCCTGTCCCGGCTCCCGCTCCCAACAAGCCTCCTCTTCTCCGTGTCTACACTCGTCGCCTTCCTCACTCCGTCGCCCCAATGCAGTCGGCCTCGACCTCTGACACTCTGCACCCTGCTGATCCGGCACCGGCCTCCACCGCTCATCCCATGGCGAACTACGTATCTTTACATCGCCTATCCCCGCCTTTACACACCTTTGCTACTTCTCTATCCTCTATTTCTATCCCTAACTCTGTGCAGGAGGCTCTCCAACATCCGGGCTGGCGGGCAGCCATGGACGACGAAATGACAGCTCTCTGGGCCAATCAGACATGGGATGTGGTTCCTCTCCCTCCAGGCCAGACTACTGTCGGTTGCAAATGGGTCTTTGTAATCAAGCATGCTCCGGATGAGACAATTGACCGTCTTAAAGCCCGACTAGTGGCTCCTGGCTTCACTCAACAACAAGGTCTCGACTATGAGGAAACGTTCTCTCTGGTGGCCAAGCTCAACACAGTTCGTGTCCTCTCAGTGGTTGTGCATCGCCAATGGCCTCTCTATCAGCTGGATATCAAGAATGCTTTTTTAAATGGCGACCTACAAGAAACAGTATACATGCAACAACCTCCCGGGTTTGAGACCACGGGGGAGTCCCGAGTATGTCATCTTAAGAAATCCATCTATGGTCTCAAACAATCCCCCCGGGCATGGTTTGATAAATTCAGTAAGGCTGTTCGGGAGATTGGCTTTACTCGAAGCTCGGCAGACTTCTCTCTATTCACTCGACATTGAAATACAGGCACGGTTGTTCTATTGGTATATGTTGATGACATCCTAATCACAGGAGATGATTCAAAAGGAATACAAGCGGTCAAACAACATCTTGGTTCCGTCTTTCAAACCAAGGATCTAGGGAACCTTCGATACTTCCTTGGTCTTGAGATTGCGAGACATCCTGATGGACTTGTCCTCTCTCAACAGAAGTATTGTCTCGATCTTCTTCAGGATGCTGGTTACTCTGGATGCAAGCCAATTAATACTTCTATGGATGTCATCATAAGTTGTGTGCACATGCCTCTGATGATGAACTTGCTCTTCCAAATCCAGAGTACTATCGACGACTTGTTGGGAAATTGATTTACCTTACAGTCACAAGACCAGATATATCCTTTGTTGTTGGGGTTGTCAGCCGATTTATGCATTCCCCTCGAATGTCCCATCTTCAGGCCGTCGAACGCATCCTAAGATATCTGAAAACAGCCCCCGGTCAAGGGCTGGTATACAAAACCTCGTCCTCTACTCCAACATTGGTTGCGTATTCTGATGCAGATTATGCTGGTTCCCTGGATGATCGGCGGCCTACTAGTGGTTTATGTACCTACTTTGGGGGTCACCTGGTTACTTGGCGTAGTAAGAAACAAGCTGTGGTTGCTCGATCTTCAGCTGAGGCGGAATACCGTTCGATGGCATCAGTGGTTTCTGAACTCACATGGCTTGAAAGTCTTCTTGCTGATCTAGGAGTAAAACTTTCCTCACCTGCTATCTTACTATGTGACAGTCAAGCTGCTATACACATAGCTAAGAACCCGGTCTTCCACGAAAGAACGAAACACATTGAGGTGGGCTGTCAGTTCATCCGGGAGAAAGTTCAAATGAAGAAGATAGAATTAAAGCATGTTCCGGGTACCGACCAAGTTGTTGATATTCTCACCAAGGCCCTATCAAGCACCATATTTTATCAATTCCTGTCCAAGTTTGGTGCCTACGACTTGTACGCTCCAGCTTGCGGGGGAGTGCTAGAAAAGCCCATGTAATGGCCCATTCTGGAGCCCATATATTTTCTTATTTCGCTCTCTCTCTCTCTTTAGTCTCACATTGTGTATAAGGTTTTCCTCTCTCTTTCTCCCTCCTATATATTTGTGTTCGTACATTGTAATTGATTATTGTGAAAGTATATACAAGGTTCTGTATTTCTCTACAATATTTAATATGTTTTTTTCTTTATTTTTTTGTGATGTATTTTCTACTTTCTATTAAGTACGATGGCGAGGATCATAACCACATCATACTTAACCTAGGATAGTGCATTATAAATAATGATGTTTGTAGGGTTTCTAGCATCAATGGTCTAGAAATATGTCACATCGCCAAGAGGTGAGCATGGCGTGAAGCCAAGGTTATGATGACCTACCTACAATGTCAATGACGTAGTTGATGCCTCCCCCCAGTTATCTATCACAGATCCCAATGCCCCGGTCTCCTGCAATCTTACAGAGCTCGCAGTCTCTTCCAGCGGTCATGCCAGCGCCCACAACAACCTCCTGCAGCCTCACCGACACCATTGCATCCTCGCTCCACCTTAGTTGCCACCATGGGTCTTATGATAGATTTCCTTGCACTTTCATCCCAATCGCACTATTGCCCCAACGCTCTCTAGTACCGGCAGCCCCGTTGCAAACCTCCCTGCAACACCACATGTCAGTCTCCCTCTTTTCCAATCCTTAACAGAGCCTTCTCCACCTCATCCACCTCCAATAGCCACGGCCTTCACCAAAATCCTCAATTACCCTGAAACCCTAAAATCCCAAAACCAACAAGGTTCCAAAAATCATATGTCGATTCCTATGTTAACTGCCCACACAATGCTCATATTACCACCCAAATCCATCAACCACACCGGTTCCGCAACGGACCTGATTAATTGGTGTGTTTTATTTCTAGTTTTAATTTTTCTCGTATTGTGCGGATATATTTATTTCGCATCTACTAAACGAGTGATGAGAGCTTAGATAATCATCTTCATGTTCATTGTTGTGTTTATCTGCAGTTTCATTAAGAATGAGATCCGTTGTTGAATTCTATAGATTTGTTCTTGCGTCAAAAATCTAAAAATAACAAAATCTAAAAAATGTATGAATATGGATAATTGGGAAATTAATAAATAATTAGTTAATTCTTACTTTTTGATGAAGTCAATTAATAGCAAACGTGTATGGTCCCCCATGCAAGAAACACAATTGTAATAGTATATCACGATGACAGCAAAACTCGCTGATAGCACACTCGCTCAGGGACTACAAGATATTATCAGTAAACAATAATTCAAAATCTAATGATTATCTTGCAGTGAGTGTGCAGTTGTTGGAATTTTGTTGTCTGTCGGATTTATGCTGTCGGCATGAGAAAATAACGTAGACATGATTCTTGCACGGGGTACCTCATGCATTTTGCTGCTCATTAGAAAAACACAGATCAGAAATACCAAAAAGGAAAGTAAAAAATATATATTAAAGCATTCAAATCAAAAGTATTTCTTACCATGGGACTTGATATTTTGTTGAACAATCAGGCATCAGCCTGATCTCACCAGTCCCAGTAAGGTTTGACCCATCTGCTGGGGCATCATAAAAGGAAGTCAAACCCATTACTGCAACAGGAAAACCCACGCCAGTGTTTGCTACAATTTCATAAAAACGCTTTACTGGAATGACCTGAATAAACAGTGGAATTAAATTTACTCGTAGGAATCTTTCTGCAAGATTCGAAAGTGCAGATTACTTGCCATCTTCATTGTTATACTTATCATTTTCAACATACACTACACTAGCTTTAAAACATATAAACTCGCAGGACTTAATCTATGAAATATATCAAAATTACCTTAAATATGAACACATGTAACGGCAAAATCTCTGTTTGGGAGAGAGATGGCAGTTGTGAACGGAGGTATAAAAAAAACGGGTAGGATTTGTCATTTGGGTAAGTGCGAACATGAAGGCTATTTTCTCAAAACTACGTTCTTGTACAAACGACACCATTAATGCATGTGTGGTCAAACTTAAGTGGTTGTGAACATCCAGACTCCAGAAAATGGAATTTGCGTCATAAAATCTATCATGAAAGCTCCAAATGCAAGTAAATCACCACCTACAATTACTACCACAATTTCATATTGTCACAGCTCAAATGCAACAATTGTCCCAATCGGAGATTGAATTGCAAAAATTACTGTTAAGTCAATTTTACAATATTTAGTACCATCAAGTTAACATGAGGCATCGTGGAACTTGCATGATCCCTAACTATATGCAGTTACAAACACTACGTAAAAAAAATGAAAAGGGTCATATCAAGGTCAGCAGTAGAGCCACTAATATCTCCATGGGAAAAAAAACTTACTCGACATCGGTGTTGTCCAGAAGCATCAACCCAGATGATACGAACAAATGCATAATCTTCTAACAATGTCTCAATCTTCGAGGTATTTTTGTGAATAGTGGAATTATTTAAATCAACGGAATCAATAACAGCACTTGAGCTATAGAGACGAAGAGCATTTTGTCTAAATATATCTTCAACTGCTTGAAGTGCCTCATCAATGGTAAGATCACCATCCTCGCACGCATTAGACAAAACAGTGAACACAACTTCCCGTGCCCTCCTTGAACCTATAAAAGTCAATGAAACTACTAAATGATACATGGCACTCATGGAAGATAAATAGAAGGATCACAATTAAAACTACTAAAAAAATTACAGCATAAAATTTTGGCAATTATATAGTGCTACTAAAATTGACAAAGGACTTATCTTTCCAGCTACAATGGTAACAGATTGTGGGAGATCATAAAATTGTTAATCAATAGCAGATAAGCCACAAATAAACCTTCTCAAGTTGGTAAAAAAAAATTGCATTTCCTTAATTTCCAGCAACATATCAGAGCTCATGTGTATGGTTGCCAACAGCTCAAGACCTAAGAAGCACCGGTACGAGTACAGAGTACTATACGTATCCGGTACGGTGGTACGGGGAGATAAAAAATAAAGATACGGGTGCGTTCGGGGCACGATCCAACTAAAATTGATTTATATATATGCATATATATATATATATATGTACATGTATATACATGCCGCCTTTTTAAAAAGGGGAAGAATATAAAACATAGAAAAATTCATATTCAGCAAGTAGAAAATCATCTAATCCTCAAATACACAAGTAAATTAACAAAACAATCAAATTTTTCGTAGTTCTAATGATAAAAAAGAAACTTATTTCAGGATCACATTTTGTTACTATAGTAAACAAACACCGTCAGTTGCATTTATGAGTCATTTTTTCTTTTCTACAAGACATGGAGAAGTTTTTTGTTTACTTTAGAAAATACAGTTATATCACAAAATGCAGAACGATCTATCAAATCCCAATTTATCATCAGGCTAGAGCAGCGGGTGTATCCGTCGAGTATCGGGTACGTACCAGGTACTGAAAACGTACCCAGTACAGGTACGCGGCCCTCGGGAAAGTATCTGTGCTTCATAGCTCAAGACAGTTATTTAAAGGTAGGTGAAGGAACATGAAATTTAGTGCATTAGGTCATGAGCATACATCCTATCACACCAATCTGTTTAGTGGAACATAAATTGGTATGACATCAATGGAAGATTTGTTTCACAGCACATTAAAAACAAGTTTACTAGATATACAGTAGTTATATGTCTGCCAACATAACTGGATAATAAATCTTGAGTAATGCAAATTCATACAAGAGATGACCTTAACATTGCCAGCATACCTATGTAATAGAGTTCCGGAAATGCAAAGCCATCTGAGCTATACATGACCTATAAACCAAAGAACAAAATATTATCAGTGGCAAGAAGAATGAACTTAGGATACAAGTATTGAAGTTAGAGAATTATTGATATTAGCCCGCATTTAGTAGCACGAAAAACTGTAACGAACTGTTTAAAGTAGCCCCATAACGCACAATAGTGGTCAGAAATACATTAATAAGCAGTTATAAGATAAACATCCTGATGCACATGTTGTGCACATGAAAACATTGATATGTAAATGCAGAAGTAGGAAACTACCTGCAATTACAACAAATAATTCTTCACACTGTACAGTGATAGTGCATGCCTCAGTGTTAAAAATAGCATGCATAGGGAATGGTATATGCGGGTATTTAAACCAAAGTGCCTTAATTGAAAAATGATAAGAGAGTTTTAAGGTTTCGAGCCCTAAATCACGAGTGCTCGTCCCCTTCCGCTCGCCGCTTCCGACCAACCTTCGCCGGAACACGCTCGCCTCCGCTCGCCGTTCCTGACCACTCAAGCCCTCCTCTTCTCTCTTCCGCAGCCGCAGCGCCGAGCGGCTTGCTTGACAGACTCTGTCAACCGTCGGCGTTGGCTGAGGGGATAAGGGTTCCGGCGATCCTGTGACGGTCCGATTGACTCCAAATCTTAGAGAAAGTTTCTCTTTGGTCCTCTTATCATCATACTAGATTTCTAGAAGATTCCAATGGTTGGATGCTTACCAAAAACAAATCTATAAATTCCTCCTTCAAGTAGAAGATGGTTCCTACCTCTGCAACGATGCCTTCTTTGACCTCAGCTCTTCAAATACTTATTACACGCAACATCGTTATCATGGAGAAGTTGGTTGCCAAGATGGAGGAGGCGGATCTGAAAGTATTTTTTTGAGTTCTTAAGGATGTCCAAAGTTGAAGGATCAGTACAACCACAGCAGGTGAAGCTGGATCTTCCTCTTGTGGAACTGAAACTTGATGGATCAGCTACGTGATTGAGTTGGTCAAAAAATGAACCTGCCGACTAGGCGTCATCGTCGCCTCCATCACTACCGCCAATATATTCTTCATCATCGGCTTCTTCACCTTCATCTTCATCGTCGTTGATGTACATCGACGACCTCTTCCTCATCGGCCTCCTCATCCTCACTCTCTCCATCCTCGGAATCTTCATCGGCATCGTCGTCTGATCGAGGAGATGGAGCGCGAATTGGAGAAGCAGACTCTTCGACAAGTAGTGTCGGGATGATATCCATCACAGTCAAGTTCATCTCCTTCGACACTAAGTGATCGTCGGCCCTCAACCTACTCAAGATAACATTCTCAGTTGCTCACGCGATTCCGCGACGAATGCCTGACATCTCATCGCCGTGAATCCGAATTCGCTTTCCTACCCTGGAGGTGCCCGTCGTTGAAGGTTGCTGCTCGGCAGGGCGAGTTTCCAGCTCGGCAATCTTCACTTGTGCAGCCTCCAGAGCTGCCCGGGTGTCCTTCAGCAACTATTCTAGCTGTGACATCTTCTTTGCCGTTTTGATCTCGGCATCCTGTGAGTAAGAGAGATAGTCGTCAATCTGATAGTCGACGAATAGAGAGAAGCGACAAGATGAAAGTACTTCAAGGAAGTCGTGATTACCTCATAATTCTTGCACTTGGCGGCTTTCGGCCCAAGAGCGCTTCAGACGCAAGCAAGCTTCTCGCCATCTGATGGCTGAGCTCCGCAGACCGCAAGAGAGAGCGCGAGGTTTGGTGCGCAAAATACTCTGACGTGACATCCTGAAGCGACTCAGCATCTGCGCGAGCATAGAGGGCGAATGTGACATCATACGCCTCGTCTCTATCTTCCCAATCCTCCGACCAGGCGGGCCGATTAGTGCTAATAGTCACCACATGCTCGCGCTCGGCCTAGGTCACCAGTGGGCGACCATAGGCATCCTCGTTGCCCCCCCCCCCCACATTCCCCGAAGTTGGGGTGAAGATGAGGCTCGCCAGCCTCCGAGGGATCCGCCTTCTCACCAAGGTCCCTGCTCGCGATTTGTTTCTTCTTTCTCGTGGGCTCCTTGACCTTGGTCTTGCCCTTTCCTTTATCTTTCCTCTTCCTCGAGGAACTGCCCTTCTCGCTGGTCTCCAGCAGGTAATCTGGGAGCAGCGATAAGTCGATCGGGGATGCCGGTGACTCCTCATCATCGCGCGGCGAAATCCTCGCACCACCCCCCCCAAAAGGGGTTGTCTCTTTCGCCAAGGGGAGAGGCTCGAGCGGAAGGATGCGAGTAGCTGAAGAAGGAGAGAAGACAATGATTAGTGGCCAGATGAGAAGAACGCCACAGAGTGCGAGTAAAAAATATGCTCGCTCAACAAGTTACCTTCACCCGGGAAGATCCACTGCAGCACATTGACGCGTTATCGCCAAAAGACGACGTCAAACCGCCAACCTCGGAAGGCATTGAAGAGCTGCTCCCTTGATCCCTCCAGCAAAGGCGGGATGAAGACGGTGTAGGGCGGCTGCTGGGATTGGCGAGGAATTTTTGCAAAGTCGCCGCCAATAAGGACTATCCACTCGCCCCAACGATAATTCTTGTTCGACGTGCCAACTAGAGTGCAGACATGGCTGCACAGATAGATGACTCATTCGCTAGTCGCCCAGAAGGAGAAGATTCTTCTGAAAACCGAAAGATCGAAGGTGATCTTCTCTGATCGCAGGAAGCAGAGGAAGCCGATGATTATCGTCATCCCGTTCGGATTGATCTGGGAGGGGACTATCACATAGTAGCAGAGTGTCTGACAAAACTCCGGCCACAAGTGAATTCGCAGGCCGACTTCGAAGTGGCGGATCGGAAAGACGATCTCGCCCTCCAGGAAGGTGTTTTGTCGCTCTCCTTGGCGAGGAAGCCTTGCCGAGTATCCTTCGGGCAGGAACCACTCTTTGAAGTCGTCGAGATTCTTCTGCTCGGTGATTGATTTCTTGAACGTCGCCGCAGCAAAGTTCCTCGCATGACCTATTCGCCGAGCAGCAGCGTCGTCAGTCATCGCAGATAAGCGCGAGAAGGAGTGCGAGAAGAAAGAGCGAGTACCGAAAGCGAGAAGGAAGGAAGATGAAGGTACTCGCGGGAAGAAGAGACAAGTCGCTGAAAGCGTAATAAATACGTATCCACCCCACCCCACCCCACCCCCCGTATTTATAGGCGGAGGCAGGGGGTATCGTCCAACACGCTGCGACTAGAAAAAAGGGTACATAGAGCTTTATGTAAAGTCGACGCGGCAGCATTGCGCGCAGAAAGTCGCCGACCCCAGCTCGCGAGAGCCTGCAAGAAAGTATTCAGAAGCTCGCCAAGTCTATGCCCCGACCTAGAATCTATACTCGCAACAAATTGAAGACAAAATAGAAGCATCATCGCTGCAAACAAAGACAACAAATCAAAGGCGAGATCAAATGCTCGTCAAATAATATTACAGATTCAATCAAGGTTCTGGTTTACAAAGTCGCCAAAGGCGATCATTCAAATAAGAAGAAAAAGAGAAAAAAATCATAAGGCCTAGGAGGATTCGAGCGCTGATCGGGGGGCGGAGGATATCACCCGACCCACCCCATGTCGTGCGCGCGCTTGAAATGTTCGACAGCCACCGTCATCGCGTCCTCGCCCTTGCGGATTTAGTCCTCCATCTTCGCCAGCTTTCCCACCGAACCCATGCTCGCATGCATGCCAACTAGTTCGTCGTGATGGAGCTGCTGTCGATGTTCTGTTATCACCAATCGCCTCTCCATCTCGTTAAGAAGGTAGAAGCGAGATTCCGCGTCTGCCAGCCGCTCCCCGAGCTCCTCCAGCTTTGCTACTCGCACCTCCAGCGCGGAGATACGGCGATGAGCCTCGCAGATGGTCATCTGGTCGAACTTGGCCTCCATCTCCATATGGGCGCGAGCATTCTTCTCCTGATACTCGCGGGGAGGAAGCCCGATGGCGTCAATCAGCGCTCCCCCGGAGTAGAAGAGTGACCTGCCAAAAGAGAAGATAATCGCCCAGTTAGCGAGGATCTCATCAAAAGAGTAGCGACTATACGGAAACGACGAATTACCAGGCCGAGGAGTATTAGTCCTTGTCTCGCGGCGAGGACTGCGAGATCGATCCCGGCGAGGAGACCGACCTCGGCGGGGAGAAGGGATGTTGTAAGCGGAATCTCGTCGGACGGACGAAGAGCCCCCATGCTGAACCCTTTCCATGGGGGCAGAACGCGGTGGCGACATTCCAGTCCGGTTGGGAATGTCGGCCGCTTGCCCCTTACCGCGACCATCCAGTGGTCGCCCTCCCCCTCTATACGCAAGGAAGGAAGAGGAGCACATGATCCCCCCCCCCCCCCGCGTCGTGATGATCCCACAGGAGGGATCAAAGGGATGGATGCCGACGAAGGGCGAATGACGGACGGGGCAATGGATGTCGATGGCAAAGGAGGCGGCGGTGGAATGTTACTCGCAGGTAACCGCGTTGAGCTCGCGGGAGTTGGTCGCAAGGCATCCGGAGGCGGTGGAGGCAGGTTACTCGCTGGAGGGATCCCTTGATCGGCCGTCGGAGGCGGAGGCACCTTGGTCGCCCCAGATTGCGAGTTTTCTCTGAAGGTGATCGCTGGTCACTAGCAGGGGGAACCTGCTTCTCAGAAAAAGTCCTCTGGCCTCCAAAGTTGATCCGCATGGGTTGACCATCTCGCGGCCTCGACTGAGATTCAAGAGCGATCACGGGAGCTGATCGTAGAGGAGGAATCGCCAGAAAAGAGAAAAAAGAAGAAAAAGAGAAAAAAAATCATAAGGCCTAGGAGGATTCGAGCGCTGATCGGGGGGCGGAGGATATCACCCGACCCACCCCATGTCGTGCGCGCGCTTGAAATGTTCGACAGCCACCGTCATCGCGTCCTCGCCCTTGCGGATTTAGTCCTCCATCTTCGCCAGCTTTCCCACCGAACCCATGCTCGCATGCATGCCAACTAGTTCGTCGTGATGGAGCTGCTGTCGATGTTCTGTTATCACCAATCGCCTCTCCATCTCGTTAAGAAGGTAGAAGCGAGATTCCGCGTCTGCCAGCCGCTCCCCGAGCTCCTCCAGCTTTGCTACTCGCACCTCCAGCGCGGAGATACGGCGATGAGCCTCGCAGATGGTCATCTGGTCGAACTTGGCCTCCATCTCCATATAGGCGCGAGCATTCTTCTCCTGATACTCGCGGGGAGAAAGCCCGATGGCGTCAATCAGCGCTCCCCCGGAGTAGAAGAGTGACCTGCCAAAAGAGAAGATAATCGCCCAGTTAGCGAGGATCTCATCAAAAGAGTAGCGACTATACGGAAACGACGAATTACCAGGCCGAGGAGTATTAGTCCTTGTCTCGCGGCGAGGACTGCGAGATCGATCCCGGCGAGGAGACCGACCTCGGCGGGGAGAAGGGATGTTGTAAGAGGAATCTCGTCGGACGGACGAAGAGCCCCCATGCTGAACCCTTTCCATGGGGGCAGAACGCGGTGGCGACATTCCAGTCCGGTTGGGAATGTCGGCCGCTTGCCCCTTACCGCGACCATCCAGTGGTCGCCCTCCCCCTCTATACGCAAGGAAGGAAGAGGAGCACATGATCCCCCCCCCCCCCCCGCGTCGTGATGATCCCACAGGAGGGATCAAAGGGATGGATGCCGACGAAGGGCGAATGACGGATGGGGCAATGGATGTCGATGGCAAAGGAGGCGGCGGTGGAATGTTACTCGCAGGTAACCCCGTTGAGCTCGCGGGAGTTGGTCGCAAGGCATCCGGAGGCGGTGGAGGCAGGTTACTCGCTAGAAGGATCCCTTGATCGGCCGTCGGAGGCGGAGGCACCTTGGTCGCCCCAGATTGCGAGTTTTCTCTGAAGGTGATCGCTGGTCACTAGCAGGGGGAACCTGCTTCTCAGAAAAAGTCCTCTGGCCTCCAAAGTTGATCCGCATGGGTTGACCATCTCGCGGCCTCGACTGAGATTCAAGAGCGATCACGGGAGCTGATCGTAGAGGAGGAATCGCCAGATGCTCGCTCGGAGCTCCCGTAGTCGGCAGCACTGTAAATAGAAAGAAAATCATCCACGCAAGCAAAGTAAAGAATGGCGACAATCTGCCAAGCGAGTATGAAGTGTCAACCTCGCGAGGAGGCGAGTTCTGGCTGCGACTGGGTCTGGGACCCTGTAAGGTCCGCCTCATGGGCGACTTGTGGCGCAGGGAGGCGAGAAGGCTCGGGAGCGGGTTGCTCCGCGTCATCGCCAAGGCCCAGCTCGTCGAGCATTCTTTGGGTGCCCGCGGGGATTCCTTGTTGCTTGGCAGTAAAGGTCGCGACATTCGCAGGAGCGGGTTGTTGGTTCAAGTTCCTCTTCGCGATCTTCTTCTTCTTCGTCGCAAGAAATTCATCAACGTCGTCGCCCTTGGGAGAACGCTTCCGAGTAGACGACTTCAACAAACCCGTCAGCTCGGCCATGTTCGCCTGAAATTCTTCCTAAGCACTGAGCGACATCTCTTGTGAGTTCAAAAAACTGTCCAATGAAAGAGCCCCCCCCCCTCTATTTATAGAGTTCAAGGGTTGGCCAGATTGATGTCGAGTATGTCAGATACTCGTCAGGAGCAACTCGTCGAATAAGGGTTGGATGTTTTTTTCCGATCTCCTTCGTTGTTCGCAAAGAGCGAGGATTGTGTACAACTCATATTCATCGAGGGTATGACCCACTCAAAGCCGCGTAGGCAGAAGTCAAAGTCAAAGGTCAAATTAGAAGTCAAAGGTCAAAATAGAAGTCATAGTCAAAGGTTAAAGCAGAAGTCAAAGTCAAATGTCAAAGCAGAAGTCAAAGTCAAAGATCAAGACAACTCAGCCAACAGTAGCAGTAGAAGGCCTGGGCGAGTATGGGCAAGCACGTGCGAGCAATCTCCTCATACTCGCCAGGTGGGTGACCATAGGGGATACTCGGCGAAGACAGGCGAGATCCCCTCAATGTCACATAGCCGTCAGGCAGGGCTATGTTGAAAATGATCTTCCGCATCTCCTAGGTTTGAGAATAACAAATCCTATGTGTATTTGATCTTGTGTGTCTAAGTGTGCAGGAAACAAAGCCATATGACTCAAGGATAACATATGAAGGTTGCACCCAAATTTGAAGCCAAAATTCCAACATGTCCACTGGCGTCGGCGGTAGCACCTAGCGCAGGCGCTAGCTCTGATTAGAGCAATTTCGGGAGCTGTTTTAGAAGGCGCTAGCGCCAGGCGGTAGCGGATAGCGCAGACGCTATCTCGGAGCACTTGAGGAATGTCGGGAGGCTTTCCTTAGAATGAAAGATACGCACGCGCAGAATAATGCTAAATCAAGATAGCGCAGGGGCTAGCACTAGCGCATGCGTTAGCGATCTCTCCTATAAAAGGACCCCTCTTCTCTCGTTTTCAACACACAAGTTTGAGAGAGGTTGAGTGCTAAAATTCCAGAGCCTTATTCTGCCGAAAAGTGATCTCCCACCAAAGTTCCGTGAATTTCTGAAGGAGGATTTCTTCACGCCGGATCTGAACGGCGATCGCTTCAACAACGCATATTCTACAGCGGTTCTTCGTCTCCAACTTCAGAAGTTCTTCAAGAGGGAGTTTTTATTATTGTTGTTGATTATTTTAATCTCTTTTGTAAACGTGCAGTATATTTGTCTCGTGTTGGCGACTAGGACTGGGTAGGACTTAGGGCAGAAATTCGCCTCGTGTTGGCGACTAGATCTAGGTTAGGTCTAGGGGGTGCTCGAGGCCATATCCGGGAAAGGATTGGCTAGAGCGGCTTGAGGCCGTATCCGGGGAAGGATAGGCTAAATCCACTGGTTTGTGGGGATATTAGTCGGGATAGAAAATGAAAAAAGTCATTTCATTATTCGCCTTCGATTTCTAGCGTTATAAGAAATCAAGTTTTGTAATCCTTAATTTCATATTAATAAAATCATGTCTCTATTGATTTCAATTGTTTTACTTGATTTCTCTCTATTTTAATCTCTTATTATATCAAGTATATCAAAATATATTAAAAGTTTTACTGTTTTAAAACTCTTATTCACCTCCCCCCCTCTAAGGGCGCCTACAAATCCAACAAGTGGTATCAGAGCCAAGTTATTCCAAAACGGTCTAACAACCGGAAATAATGGCGTCTTATGATCTCGCTTTTCCCGAGAGACAAGGTGTTAGTAGACCACCTCTTTTTACTAGGTCATATTTCAACTACTGGAAATCTAGGATGATGTGTTTTCTTATGATCATGGATATAGAAGTATGAAACATGGTAGAAGTTCGGTACTCTCCTCCTACAATTGTAGTAGGAGAGGCTACCTTAGAAAAACCAAATGATAAATGGGATGATAGCGATAAACTCAAATGCAAAAATAATGCAAAGGCAATGAACGCTTTATATTGTACTTTAAATTGAACTGAATTTAATCGAATTTCTGCAGGTGAAACTGCTTATGATATTTGGAACCAATTTGAAATTACTTATGAAGGTACATCGCAGGTGAAAGATGCAAAGCTATTCCAACTGGAATCGGAATATGAAAAATTCAGGATGGATGCTGAAGAAGACATCAACTCGATGTACACACGCTTCACCAAGATCGTCAATGCTTCAAAAGCTCTTGGAAAGATCTACTCCGACAGCGAATTGGTCAGAAAATTCTTCGCTCTCTACCTCCGAGGTTCAATCCAAAGGTGACGGCCATCTCGGAGTCACACAACCAAAGAACGCTCCAGATCAAGAATCTCATTGAGAATCTCAAAACCCATGAGGTAGAACTTCAGATTCAACATGAAGAATACAACAAGGAGCCAAAGAAAAAGGCGCTGGCACTAAAATCGAAGGAGAGCAATGAAGATGATGATGAAGATGAAGGTCTCCAGGTCAAGAACTTCAAAAAATTCATTAGAAATCCGGAAAGAAGGAACACCTTCCGGAAATTCTCCAGAAGGATGCTCGACGAGAAGGGTCTTCCTCTTCATCAAAGAAAGAAAAAGAAAGTGAAGACGAAGAAGAACGACCGCCACCGGAGTGCTTTCACTGCAGGAAGACCGGGCACATTCGGAGCCAGTGCCCGAAGTATCTAAAGGAGCAAAAAGAAAAACGATACAAAGGGAAGGAGAAAAGGAAAGTGCTGAAAGATGCAACATGGGATGATTCTTCCTCTGAAGAATCAAGCGGATTTGAGTCAAGCAGCAAGGAGGAAACAAAATTAGGCTTGATGGCAAAAGACAATGACGATGACACCAGTGTTTTTAGTGACACTGAGGTAACTCCTCCCACCTACGAAGAACTCTATGATGAATTTGTTTTAACCTGCAAAGCTTATGATAAAAGTATAGAAGATAATATTATTTTAAATCGTGAAAATGAATCTCTTATCAAAGAAAATCATAAGCTTACTAAAAAATTAATTTCTTTGGAAAGGAGAAAGGTTTCATGCAAGAGTGTGAACACTCCTTATGTAAGGCAAAAGATCTTGATGTTTCTCTTTCTAAGGTCCTCTCACAAATCAAAGTTCTTACAAGAGAAAAGGGGGACTTAGAGAGAAAACTAAAAACCTCTCTCCTACGAATTGAAAATAACAAAAAGTGCTTTGAAAATAAATGTGTCATGCTTGTAAAAGAAAATTCATCTTTTAAAAAACAAAATAATGACCTCAATATGACCATCAAAAAATTTGGAATTTGTCAAAAATCTCTAGACATGATTTTGGGGAACCAATATTATGGTTCTGGAAAATTTGGGTTCGGATATCAAAGCGTCAGCTACCGCCCGGCGCTAGCCACTAACGTCGACGGCAGCCCATCATATAAAAAATCTTCTGTTTTTTTCTAAAAATCAAACCTCATCCAGTAAGAGCAATGTAGAATTTCATAAAAGGGTCTCAACCCCTTTTATTTCGTATGCAAATTGTCATAGGTTTGGACACACGTATAGCTCTTGCAGGAAAATAAAACAGGGATCTTTAAAGCAAATCTGGGTACCTAAGGCCTCCACTTATTCTATGGGTGGTACCTCTTGGGTATCCGGATCTTTACTTTCATCCTCTTTCTAGATTTGCAGGAAGGCTAAGGAAACGGAGGATGTATGGTACTTGGACTCGGGCTGCTCCAAGCAAATGACGGGCAACAAAGCAAAGTTCTTTAGCCTAGAAAAGAAGAAGGGAGGGATCGTAACCTTTGGTGATAACGGTAAAGAAAGGATCATGGGAGTCGGTACAGTGGGTAACGAATCTTTTACTATCTCTAATGTTCTTTATGTAAAATGATTAAAACATAACTTAATATTTATTAGTCAACTGTGTGATAAAGGATTATATGTTTTATTTGAATCATCCACAAATCTTTGCAAAAATTTTAATCCTAACACAAAAGATGTTTTATTAACTGCACCTAGAACTCACAACGTATATGTAGTTTCCTTTCATGATCTTTCCAAATCATCTATAAAATATTTTATAACTAAAAATGACGAGTTATAATTATGACATAGACGTTTAGGTCTTGCTAGTACAAAACTCATTTTAAAACTAGCCAAAAAGGAATTGATTAAAGGATTGCCTAGATTAATTGGAAATTTATCTTCACTATGTCCTCCATGTCAAAAAGGAAAATTTACAAAATCTTCTTTCAAAAGCAAAAACAAAATTTCTACTACAAGACCTTTGCAATTAATTCATATGGATCTCTTTGACGTCGTTAGCACCGCAAGTCCTGGTGGTAGAATATATATATTTGTTCTAATAGATGATTTCTCTAGATATTGTTGGACTTTATTTCTTTCTTCCAAATCTGATGCGTTTTGCGAATTTTCAAAATTATGTGCTCGCTTTCAAGCCAATCCAAAAGAATCTCATTTCAAAGCGGTAAAACGTATTTTTAGATATCTATTAGGGTCATCTAAATTAGGATTATGGTACCCACACAATGATTCATTTACACTACACGGCTATTGCGATTCGTATTACGCCGGATGTTCACTAGATCGAAAAAACACTAGCGGTACTTGCCACATTTTAGGACCCTCATTAGTTGCATGGTCTAGCAGAAAACAATCTTGGGTTGCACTCTCCACCACTGAGGCCGAATACATCGCTTTTGGGAGTTGTTGTACACAAGCTTTATGGATGAGCCAAACTCTATAAGTTTTTGGTTTTCATTTCAAAAACATTGATCTCAAATGTGACAACAAAAATGTCATAGATCTTACAAATAATCTCGTACACCACTCTAGATCCAAACACATAGATGTTCGGCATCACTTCATTAGGGATCATATTAAGAAAGAGCATGTAAAATTAAGTTTCATTGGTACGGACTCCCAACTTGCTGACATACTCACTAAACTTCTTCCCGATGCAAGATTTCGATCACTACGACTTGAATTAGGTGTCCTAGATCTTTCGGGTTAAGTCACATTCATAAAAGCAATCATTTTATGTAATTTTTACCTATCTAAACATCTTCAAATCTTCTGAAATTTTTGCATAAAACTAATTTTTGAACACTTAATAAATATCAAAAATAGATTTTTCAAAATCCTAAAATTTTGTGTATTGTTTGCCGCGCTCGCGCTAGCGCACCTGTCTGGTTTTCTGTATTTTTCAATTTTTTAAAAATCCCTAAAAATATGCTCTATTATATGTACTACTTATTTTTGTATTTCTGTCTTTAATTGATTTTTGAAAAATTAAAAAATACAAATTTACAAAAGCCAAATTACAAAAAATATTTGTTTTCTCTTCCTTTCGTTGTTTATTTGTTTAATTTATATTTCAATATGCAAAAATCAAATACAAAAATATAAAACATCAAAAATTATTTTTTGAACTTAACTTTTTAATTTACATGTATCTTGCGAAAGGGAGATTTGAGATGTCACCACATCACATCTCCTAGTACCGGTGCGAACCCCTCATAGGGTAGACCTCGGGAAGTCCAAGATCAATTATAAGAGTTCAAATTTTAAACAATTATTTTTCAAAATATCAAAAAAATTTGTATGGACTTGATTGTGAATATCAAGCATGGTTTAATCTATCATTTAGACCTTCTACAATGTTGCAATTCATCCTTTTCAAACTACTTTGAACATTGTTTTTATCATGCTTTGATATGTCTAATCACATGTGCATTAATTATTTTGAAAAAGTTGTGTAGAACTAAACTTAGCATGCCTCTAAGTATGAGTAAATATTTTATGGTTGATTATGATTTTTATTCACTCACCTATTTTGGCATAGTTTACATAGGTTTTTAATCTAAGAATGTTTGTTTGTGTAATAAATTAAAATTGCACAAGTATCTTACATACACTACATTTATTTGCACTATTAAAATTTTAAAAAAATGATTGTGGTTTCAAATTTTTATTGGTTTGCAAAACAATTGTAGTTTTAAATATCGGCCGACATGTCCGACATGTCGGTCGACATATCCTGTTTGAACCAAAAACGACTTGCATAATGAATTTTAAAGGTTATGACGTTTTTCATTATGTCGGCCGATATAATCGATTAAATCCGATATATCGGCCGCCGCCGACATTTCTAAATGTCGCACGATCATAGATTTCTCTTCGCTTATTCTCCGTACTCGTTGTTGGAAGGGTTTTTTGCTAGGTTTTTTCTCATTTTATTGATTACACATTTCCGAGCACATGGATTATACTTGATTTTCACTTGTCTCCTTCCAATGTTTTCTTCTTGCATGTTTTATGTATGGAGTATCAGTTGCTTATTTGATTGCTGAAATTTATTCCATCAAATTTTGTCATTGTCACCAAGCCTGCCACATTTATTATTAGTATTGTACAGTTAATTTGCATGTTTATATGGAAGTAAAAAAACCCATTATTTACTGCAGGTTGATATCTAAATAGTGTTTGTCATTTCCGTTTCCAACAATGAGGAAGAATGATAAAATAATTTTCAACATTTAAATGCTTAAAAATGAAAATAATAAATGGAGATATACATACAATGAAAATAGATATATGGTTAGAAGATAATAATGATTGAAGATAGATTTGAGTATTTTGGAAATAACACAACTAAGTAGAAAACATGTCCATTGAGTAGAACAAATTAATGTAGTTTATAGAGCTAAGATAATATGGTATAACTTATAATATAAATATTTTTTAGGAATCCGACATATTAAAATGTCCCCTACATGTCTCCGACATCCGACATCCGACATCTAAAAACTCAATCCGACGTGTCTCCGACATCCGACATTTAAAACCTTAATTTCGGAGAACTTTGTACAAAACAAAAAATCATGAAATAAATTGACAAAGATAACTCCACCAAGCACTACTTGAACCTCCTGATAAGTCTTAATGAGCATTGTGAGGTTGAACACCATGGAAAGAATAGTAAAGTATATTGTGCAAACCATAAGCTTTTTTTTTACACCACTTATTCTTTTCTATGTGCATTGAAGTGTGTGGAAGTAAAATTATTTGTGTTTTATTGTGCACTTTACTCTACATATGTCTTGTATTTTTGATTAAATCATTTGTTTACTCTCTTCAAAATACACTTATGTGCACATCATTATCTTCCATAACACTTCTTCTCATGAGTATTGGATCCTAATGTTAATTTTATACTCTCTTTATATATAAAATGCACTAGATAACCTGGCATGCTCTCTACAATATTTGGTATGTCTTGAATTTGTGAATTAAAATAATATTATAGTAGTCTCTTTGTGATATCTTTCTTTCATGCTTGGTTACTTTATTGTCAAACTTAAAGATTTTAAATGAATAATGATTTACAAAAATATTTTCTTTTTTTGGAATTTAACTAATATCTCTTCTTATGAATTATCATGATTACAAAAAAATGTTTCTTGTATTTCTATAAGTCTTCCGCATCATTACCATATACTTTTTTACCTTGCGCTTTCATGCTTAAGGTTTTTTCTTTTATGTGTATCATCACTTGAATCTTAAAATTCCTTTCATTCAACAAGTGGTAGACTTGCTTGGTAAAATTTATATTTGTTGTTCTAACACGCATATCATTTTTATGCTAAAAACTCTGATTTATCTCTATGAAAATTTTTATGCTCAAAACTCCTTATCATTTCATTTCCTCTAAAAGCTCGATCATGCCTCATCTTTTTATCAAAAATCTTCTTTTTATGTCTCTTGCTTTCTTACACACTTTTGCTAATTACAAAAGGGGGAGAACTAGCATGATAAATAAAAACAGGTATCAAATGGGGAAGAACTAAACATGATTAATTCTTAAGATAATAGTTTGCATATAAGGGGAGCATTAACATAGGGGGAGCATGTATTTAGAGGGAGCAATTCTAAATACCTAAAATGATAATTATCCTAAGTCACCACTCTCACACACATAAGTAGGTTTCATCATGATATATGTATTAATTCTCTGATTTATCATTAATGGATTTGTTATTATCAAAAGGGGGAGTTTGTTGGAACATGGTCTTCCGCATCTCCTAGGTTTAAGAATAACAAATCCTATGTGAATTTGATCTTGTGTGTCTAAGTGTGCAGGAAACAAAGTCATATGACACAAGGATAACATATGAAGGTTGCTGTTACGGACACGCATGCCGAGGAGACACCATGGCGGGTTTACACGCGCAGGAAGACGCCCGCGACCACGGGCACGGGGGCCGAGACGGCGGTGGACGCATGATGGACGCGGAATGTTTAATTCCTGTTTTATTTCCTGTTTTGATTATGGTTATGTTTTGGACTGGTTATACGCACCCCGGCAGTTTTGCACCCAAATTTGAAGCCAGAATTCCAACATGTCCACTAGCGCCGGCGGTAGCACCTAGCGCAGGCGCTAGCTCTGATTAGAGCAATTTCAGGAGCTGTTTTAGAAGGCGTAGCGCCAGGTGGTAGCGGA
This sequence comes from Dactylorhiza incarnata, assembly GCA_033032865.1. Classification (NCBI taxonomy): domain Eukaryota; kingdom Viridiplantae; phylum Streptophyta; class Magnoliopsida; order Asparagales; family Orchidaceae; genus Dactylorhiza; species Dactylorhiza incarnata. The sequence goes on from JAWHQI010000085.1 coordinate 6,074,942, forward strand.
CAGCGCAGGCGCCATCTCGGAGCACTTGAGGAATGTCGGGAGGCTTTCCTTGGAATGAAAGATACGCACGCGCAGAATAATGCTAAATCAAGATAGCGCAGGCCCGAGCACTAGTGCAGGCGTTAGCGATCTCTCCTATAAAAGGACCCTTCTTCTCTCGTTTTCAGCACACAAGTTTGAGAGAGGTTTAGTGCTAAAATTCCAGAGCCTTATTCTGCCAAAAAGTGATCTCCCACCAAATTTCCGTGAATTTTTGAAGGAGGATTTCTTCACGTCGGATCCGAACGACGATTGGTTCAACAACGCTTATTCTACAGCGGTTCTTCGTCTCCAACTATAGAAGTTCTTCAAGAGGGAGTTTTTATTATTGTTGTTGATTACTTTCATCTCTTTTGTAATCGTGTAGTAAATTCGCCTTGTGTTGGCGACTAGGTCTGGGTAGGACTTAGGACAGAAATTCGTCTCGTGTTGGCGACTAAATCTAGGTTAGGTCTAGGGGTGCTCGAGGCCATATCCGGGGAAGGATTGGCTAGGGCGGCTTGAGGTCGTATCCGGGGAAGAATAGGCTAAAGCCACTGGTTCGTGGGGATACGAGTCGGGATAGAAAACGAAAAAAACCATTTTATTATTCGCCTTCAATTTCTAGCGTCATAAAAAATCAAGTTTTGTAATTCTTAATTTCATATTAATAAAATCATGTCTCTATTTGATTTCAATTGTTTTACTTGATTTCTTTTTATTTTAATCTCTTATTATTTCAAGTATAAAAAAAAATATTAAAAGTTTTAAGACCTTTATTCACCCCCACCCCCCTCTAAGGGCGCCTACAGATCCAACAGGCTGGGCTATAAATAAGCCTCCCCCTCCCTCTTTGATTTTCCTATAAATAGGACTCCAGGGGTACCAGGAATTGCACATTTGGCTGAGCTTTCGGAACAAATTTTCGAAGACTTGAACCTTGAGATCTTGATCATCCTCCTTGGTTGTCATTCTAGATACTCGTCAAGTTGGTGTCTTCCCGAAACCCTGCTCGGTCATCATTGGTTGTGGAGGGGGGGTCTCTTCTGAACTTCCGGGTACGTGGTGGGACCTCCCTATCGCAGCACCTGGGGTCTTGTTGTTGCTCTCTTAGTTTCTTTGTCCTTATCCATCAAGTCGTCAAGTTGGACCGTTGGATTAATAAATTTAGACTGCATTGATCCGAATATTTGGAGTCGGGATTTTCCTGGGTTCAGCATACCCACTTAAGAGTCAGTTTATTATAATATTCCTCGAAGTCTTTTATTCATGTCATGTGTATCTGTTCAGTTTGAAGTTGATAGATCCTCGTCAAGTCTTTCTTTTTAGAATAATTTCGTTCAATTAACTACTACGTTTCTTTAGCAGTTTGGCAGAAAAGAAATTGACTTGCAATCTTGGATTCCATAAAGTAGACAAGTCAACTGATCACGGTAAGATTCTCACATTCCCATTCCTCATGCAAGGGATTAGTCTTGCTTTAGGACAGTTTGGATCCGGTGATAAACCCAAGTCTTCGACGACTCCCAATTAATATCCGCATAGACCAAGCCCATAGGAGATAGCTCCACCCATTCAGTTTGATGTGAGTCACACCATGAGTGAAATTCATGTTAGAACTTCCTCCTCTATAGTATTTAGAGTGATCAGTAACCCCTTTAGGGACATTCACATCCTTTAATTTGTCTTCCATTAAGGCACAAAGGAAGGAGAACCACCACCTGGAAGGAGGGGGCGGTCGGCTGAATCAGAAGGAAAACGCGGCGGCAAAAACAACCAGCGGTGGCAGGAGAAATAACCAACGGCGGAAAGGAGGTGGAAGCCAGCAGAAATAACCAGCGGTAACGAAACCAGCGACGACAGGAACTAGAAGATGAAACCATGTTGTCTAGGCCAGAAGACGGAACGATCGGCAGAAACGAGCAGCTAAGAGGAGCAGAATCCCGATCGGCACAAGACGTCGACGAAGCATCAGCGAAGAACAGGCAGACCGTGACTTGAGGTCACTGCGCCGAGAAACTTATCCCTTTGATACCATGTTATCGAGAGAACGCACCTTTAGGTTTCATTCCTTCCCTTCGATAAACTCCACGGGAAAACCTTAAGCTTCTTCCTTAGCCACGGCTTGAGATACGGTCACCTCCCGGTGAGCCTAAGATAGCTTGCCTTTTAACATTCATTAGTGTCGGCATATATACACTTCGTCTCACATCCAGCCTAAGTCATAGTTGCTCTTGGTATTTTTGCATCTTCCATTTTATGTTGACTTGCCGCTCTTGATCTCCTTCATTTTATTTCCCTTACCGGACACATGGCAAAAATGTCACTTTGATGCTTCGGAGAAGACTAGCCACAAAGTATTGAACAGTCTTGATGCCAAAACTACAATGTCCAAACTATTGAACAGTCTTGATGCCAACTTCATCAAACTCCACATGCTCATCTGCCAAATTATCTCTGTAAGAAGATGTTGGAAAAGGGTAAATGGGAATTACTCTTTCATGGTTAACTCCTAGGTCAAAAGGTTGCTTAAATAAAAAAAGGGAGTGAAATCCATGAGACAAGCACTATCAGGATTCCGACCCTCAAGTACACTGACGAGTACACCTACTCCAAGATATTTACTACTTGGTATCGGAGATAGGTCCCGATCCCTCGCTTCCACATTGAGCTTCAGTGCTCCTGACCTTTGCCGAGCGGTCATCGCCAACGGTTGTGACTACTAAGCATGGCAGTTCCTCCTGCCACTTTTGGTGCCATTGGTCGACCAAAACTGAATAATGAATAATCAACTAAGCCTACCTCCTTGGTCATCATAGTGTCTTCAAATCTTACTCGACCTTCATAGTTCATACACACAATTGTGATGCCATTCATGCTCCAGCTCTTCCGGAACCAAAACTTCTCATGTTCTTCTGATGATCTTCAGACTCCAAAGTCATTGATGTCTTATGTGACTTCTCTTACTTGCTTCTATTTCAACTCATTGATTTTCTGATACTCTTTTCACCAATTAGGCTCCTCACGAGTTTTTTTATTAACACGGCGTGTGATAACTCAACAGATTTTATTACCATTGGAAGCTCATAAGATGGAGAGTATGACATATATAAAATTACTCGAGCTAGAGAGAAGAAGACAAGAGTTTTAAGCCAAGTTAAATGCATAAAGGATGAAACCGATATCGTTTTGACGGATGATGTGGCTATTAAAGAGCGATGGAAAAGATACTTTTACCAACTCTATAATAAAACAAAAGACAATGAACTGAACTTGGAAGAGTTAAGTAAATCGGAGGAGTATAGGAACATAACGTTTTATCGTAAAATTCAAGTATCGAAGGTAAATGATGCTCTAAAGAAGATGAAAAATAGAAAAACGGTTGGGTCAGACGATATACTCATCAAAGTATGGAAATGTCTAGGGAAAGAAGGAATTTTGTGGTTTACATGTTTCTTCAATAAGATACTGAAAGAGGATGTCGGACCAATGGAGAGAAAGTATTTTTGTACTTTTGTATAAGAATAAAGGAGGTACAAAATTATATTAATTACAGAGAAATTAAATTAATGAGTCATACAATGAAACTATGGGAACGAGTAATAGAAAGAAGAGTAAGATGGGAGACTAGCATCTAGGAGAATCAATTTGGATTCATTTCAGGGCGGTCGACAATGGAAGTTATACATCTATTGGAGACTCGTTGACAACTATCGAGAAAGAAAATAAGATTTGCATATGTTGTTTATCGATCTTGAGAAGGCTTATGATAGGGTTCCAAGAGAGATCTTATGGAGTCTGAAAAAAGAAAGGTGTAAATGTATCATACATTGACATAATCAAAGATATGTATACAAATTCAGTGACGAGGGTGAGGACATCTGGAGGATTAACACAGGAATTCCCTATCACTGTTGGCTTACATCAAGGTCCAGCTTTAAGCCCTTTATCTCTTTACCCTTATCTTAGATGAGCTTACCGGACATATCCAACAAGTAATACCATGGTGTTTATTGTTTGCGGATGATATCGTTTTGGTCGATGAGACGCGCGAGGGTGTAAACGCGAAACTTGAATCTTGGCGAGACACTTTAGAAAAGAAGGGTTTTAGGGTTGAGCAGGGTAAAGACGGAGTATATAGAGCTTAAATTTAGCAGTGCAAGAAAGACAGGTGATTCTGTCATTAAGTTGGGTGATCAAGATAATTCTCGCAGTGAGTACTTTAAATATCTTGGATCGATAGTTCAAAAAGATGGAGGTGTTGATAAAGATGTGATACATAGAATTCAAGTTGGTTGGTTGAAGTGGAGAGGCGCGTCAAGGATCTTATGTGATCGTAAAGTACCATTAAAACTTAAAGGCAAGTTTTACCGTACTGCAATTAGACCAGCGATGCTCTATGGTTCTGAGTGTTGGGCAGTGAATTGTGTACATGAGCAAAAAATGGGAGTTGCGGAGATGAGAATGCTTAGGTGGATGTGTGGACACACGAGACCGGATAAAATTAGGAATGAATGTATCAGGGATAAGACAGGAGTGGCACCAATTGCAGAGAAGATGTGAAAAGCTCGACTAAGATGGTTTGGACACGTACAAAAGAGACCATTAGAGACACATGTTAGGCGCTGTGAGAGTTTAGTCACTAGGCATGTTAAACGGGGAAGGGGTAGACCAATAAAGACTTGGAATGAGACTATAAGGAAAGACATAATGTACTTAGGCATTAGTGAGATTATGACTAAAGATAGGGCACAATGGCGACAAAGGATCCATATAGCCGACCCCACTATAGTGGGATAAAGGCTTGAGTGTTGTTGTTGTTGTTGTTGGAAGCTCCTAATGAGTTCAGTATGTTCCTAACCAAATTAGAATGACCACAATGACATTGGATGACCAACTACATCACTGTCAAAATCTATTTCTTTGGCTTTACAAAGTTGAAGGATATTTGGACATTGGCTTCGAGATCATGAGAGTGCCAAGTTGTGCATGCACAATCTTGATGGTCATCTGGTTCGTCGCTTGGTGTATCCTATGTTGAGCTTTGCTAGCCGTGAAATCAGATAGGGTCTTGCTCATTATCTCTTTGAGCTCGTCGAATTTGTTCTCAGAAGCTTCCATGAATCTCCAATACCAAATTGGCAAGTGTTAGGATACGGACCTTGTCATGGGTTGATGGAGGATAGAATCGAACAAAAGAACCCTAGGTTTCTCTTTATCCCTTGGACCGCTTGTGATTTCAGAGGGAGGCCTGTTGTTCTGGCAGGGGTGATGAGAAGGGAGCAGCTTACGACATCTGTAAGACGCGCCTGAGGAAATTAGAGGGGTAAAGGAATTAGGTTGCGCCTTCATTACTTCACTTTCTGGAATAACTACAGGCATAACCTTTCTTGCAAAAAGTCCTTCAACAAAAAAGAAAATTGCAAAGAGTATACAATTTACTAAAATGTAATAAAGCATAAAATATTCAGATTTGCAACTCTTCACATGTCATCAAATCTTCTTTTTTCTTCGCAACATGTCAAGCTTCCACCTGATCCAGTACAACAAAGCGTGCGTACTAATTTTAGAATTTATTGGTTCAATTGCAATTAGACCCTTAATGCGAAGATATATATAAAACCCAAAGCAACTTCATATAATATAATAGTGAAGATATTTTCACCTTGTTTATTGGTGCCAAATGTAGGAGTTCACTCACAGAAGAAACCATCCCTTGAACACTTAGCATAGGCACTGCCAAACCAAAATCAAGGTAAACCTGTTCATAAGGACATTAGCATGTCAACACATTTAAAGTTTTCAAAGATAACAAGTTAGATGCATGTTTCAAACATCAAACCTGAGGATAAACAGAAGCAAGATATGAGGCTTCCTTCGAATATGGATAAGAGGCGTGCAGGAGAACAATCTGACTTCTAGAAAATCTCTCATCCTCGAAAACAGTGTGTAGATGAAGAGGGTTGCACTGCCTTAAATCCAAGTCCTTGTCTCCGAAACTGAAACCACAGAACAAATACAACTATTCTCTCCAGTTTGTAATTCATGCACATGCAAACCAAGAGTTGATTCTCTTTTTTCATGCATAACAAGGAATAAAAATCACAAGTCTGAGGAATAAGATTAAAAGCATCTCCAGCATAAGCCTCGGATAAAAGTGCGATGCTTCCGGTTCAATTATCCAAAACTAGAACTGAAGCGTCTCAGGTATAAGAATGCTGAACATGCAAGATTCACAAATAATAAAATCAGTTTAACAGACTAATAAATTTGGTGCTTCCTATTATGACCCCCCCCCCCCCCCCCCCCCACACACACACACACAACAACAACAACAACAAAACCAAGACCCACCCTAACCAAAATATAAAAGGAGATTGAAAATGCTCTTGCTTAAAACGCTTTAGATTTTCTGTAAGTGAGCACTACATTGATTGAACTTAAATTTGGCTACTTTAAACAGCAGAAAACATGCTTAAATATTAGAAATCTTGCATATGTCCATTACCACAACAATTTTGAAGTGTGAATATTAGTTAGAAATGCATGTACAAGCACAAACATCTTTTGCAATATTTCAAGTATAACAAGCTTTGTTTCTTTAGAAATAGTTATATGGTGAACCATCTTGCAGTGAAAGTGCAGTTCACTTTGTTTATGTTGCTCATGATTATGCAACTAGAGAAAGATACAAACACTCTGTTTGAATTCAGTTATTTACTTTCTCGTGCAACTTAAATTTTCTTATTCATATGCACTGTCTATATTGCAATTTACTGTATTTCCTACTGCCATTTAGAAACTACTTATTGGAGGCATTCAAAAAGTTGATACATCTTTTCCAGAATATATTCCATTGGGAGAGGTGATGCAGATGATAGCTAATTGCTATCGTTGAATACAAATGAAGTAGATTAATAAGTAGCAGAATACAATATATCAAGGCAAGCATGATATCTGATCTCTTGAGCGCGGGATCCCTCTAAGAGTCTATGTCTCGTATGAGAGCCTAACAAGACTATTAATCCAAGATAATCCAAAATGACTCTCCTTCACTCTATTATATCAACAGGAGTGGGAATACAATAAAATTGCAAAAATGTCACTAGGGTTACATAGGTAAATAGGATACATGGATGGCATGGGGAGTAGTGTTCATATCAATACTCCCCTCTCGAAAATCAACATTGTACTCAAGGTCGAAGCCCGAAAGGATCGTCAGATCCAAATCCACGAAGTCAGGGTCGTCATCTTTGGCACCGATCAGCAAACGCAGTTCCTTAAGATCACACTTGTGTCAGCGAGTATGGAATCTTGAAGCAAAATAGAGGTCATGCCGGTGGAGCTCCGGGTACTCTTTGTGGGATAAGCACTGGGGTGGTGGCGCTATTGTTGTCGATGGTCGAACCGGCGGAGGTAGTGGCAGACCGAACAGCGGAGGTCCAAGTGGAGGCAGGGATTCAGTCGATGGAGTGGTGGTTGAGGTAATGGCGGTGGCAACAATTGGTGGGATGGCCAGGTAAAAGAGGGGAGTTGGGTCGCGTAGAGTTCCTCGTCGAGGCAACGAGCTTGCTCCATAGCGCGGGAAAGAGTCGATTGGTCGTGGACACAAAGACGTGCGTGGAGGTAGGGTTGCATGACCTGGTAAGAAGTACCTCAAGTAAAGGTTCGGAGAGTTCCCGGTGACATGCATGGGGACCTCGATGAACTTAGACATGTAGGCCATGATACTGTCAGACTGGCGAATCGAGCTAAGACGCTCGTATGCATTCCCCCTTTGACGCATCTCGTAATGGAGGAGTTCCTCCTTCAATGCCAGTAAGGAGAGATCAGGAACATTTTTGGCACGTTCAATGCCCAGTGGAGCGTAGAGCTCTTCATGTAGACAATTGTCATGTGAACCTTCTAGTTAGTTGGGGTGGACTGGAGATTGAAAATTTGTTCGACATTAGCGATCCAACCAAGGGGGTCAGTGTTATCATACACCAGAACCTTAATACGGCAGAGGTGGGTCGGGTGAATGTCAGATGATGGTGGTGGACGCTAGCTCACAGAGGAGGAGAGAGATCTTCTAAACAAGCTTCGAGTCAATCCAATCAAATGGAATCGGTGTAGGATGAAGTTAAGGCATCATCATCTGCTAAACTGCTCCTATGGCCATTAACGAGTCTGAGAAATGAATCAGAAGAGCCGACGGATAGTGAGAAGAGAGGTGGAGGGTTGCTGGACTAAAATAGTGCGAGGAAATGTTGCTGGAACTAGAGTCGAGAAACGTTGAGGTCGTTGTTGATGGTGTGATTATGGCGGCAGGTTTCTTGCGGTAGTAATGATCATGATCGAGCGTTGGCAACAACGGACGTCCAGAGCAAAGAGGTGCGGGTTCCGATCTGGCAGAGGAGCGGTGTTGCACCAAGGTCGTTGATCGGACAAAAGTTCGAGAACGATAGAAGCTGAAGATGGGCGATGGTGTCGTAAGGGACATGGGCGCGAGCAGAATACGAGAAGCATACAGGCAGTGTCATCCCATGCAAGAATTTATGGACACACTTGTTGAAGCCAGGAAAATCCTATCTCCAAATATTCGGATCCATGCAACAGGAAGGCTACTTGCCCAGCGATCCAACTAGATGGTTTGGCAGGCAACTACGAAGAGGCTCGAACAGCAATAACAGGACCTCAGGTGCTGCGGCAGGGAGGTCCCACCACATACCCAGAAGCTCAGAAGAGACTTCTCCTCCACAACCAAAGATGGTCGAGCATGGTACGAGGGAAGCACCAACTTGGCGAGTATCTAGGATGACGGTCAAGGGTGATGGTCAAGATCACAGGGGGACAAGTCTTCAAAAATGGGGTTCCAAAAGCTCAGTCAAAGGTGTTAATCCAAGTACCCCTGGGGTCCTATTTATAGGAAAACCAAAGGGGAGGGAGGGTTTTATTTATAGACCTGCAATGGAGGTTATGGCCGCTGGAACCCATCCTCTCGCAGTCTTCGGATGCCCGCCATGCTGGATGCCCGCCATGCTGGATGGTCGTCATGCGGGATCGTCGTCATGCTGGATGGTAGCCATGCTGGATGGTCGCCATGCTGGATGGTCTCCATGTTGGATGGTCGCCATGCTGGATGGTCTCCATGTTGGATGGTCGTCATGCTGGATGGTCGTCATGCTGGATGGTCGTCATGTTGGATGCTCGCCACGCTGGATGGTCGTCATGCTGGATGTCCTCCATGCTGGATGCCCGTCATGCTGGATGTCCGTCATGCTGGATGCCCGCCATGCTGGATGCTCGCCATACTGGATGTTCGTCATTATTCTCTTCCTTGACGATGTCCAGTACTCTTCTGGTGAGGTCTACGAGTGGTCGTCAGTCTGTCAAGCTGAATGGTCTGCAAATAGTTGTCTCCTTAGGCATTTCTGATCTCAATGAATTACGGGTTATACACAATCCCCGATTTTTCGAGCTCGATACGAGCTCGGAAAAACAATGTTGAACTCGTAGTTCGAAGAGATGTGAATTAGAGGACGCGGGTCCTTCCATGAGTGGAGCTCAACTAGAAGAGGAGAAGAGTCAACATCTCTCAGGAGCCAAGCTCAACTGGAGGGGGAGAAGAGTCGACACCTGGCAGGAGTGAAGCTCAACTAGAGGTGGAGAGAAAGACAACACCTAGCAGGAGCCGAGCTCAACTGGAGGTGGAGAAGAGTCGACACCTAGTAGGAGCGAAGCTCAACTGGAGGTGGAGAAGATGTCAACACCTAGCAGGAGCCGAGCTCAAATGGAGGTGGAGAGGAAGTCGACACCTAGCAGGAGCGAATATCAACTGGAGGTGGAGAGGAAGTCGACACCTAGCAGGAGCCAAGTTCAACTGATGGTGGAGAGGAAGTCAACACCTAGCAAGAGCGAAGCTCAACTGGAGGTGGAGAGAAAGTCGACACCTAGCAGGAGCGAAGCTCAACAGGAGGTGGAGAAGAAGTCGACACCTAGCAGGAGTCAAGCTCAACTGGTGGTGGAGAGGAAGTCAACACCTAGCAGGAGCCAAGCTCAACTGGAGGTGGAGAAGAGTCAACACCTAGTAGGAGCGAAGCTCAACTGGAGGTGGAGAAGAGGTCAACACTTAGCAGGAGCCGAGCTCAACTGGAGGTGGAGAGGAAGTCGACGCCTAGCAGGAGCGAAGCTCAACTAGAGGTGGAGAGAAAGTCGACACCTAGCAGGAGCTAAGCTCAACTGGTGGTGGAGAGGATGATGATGTCTAATCGGCAGGACCACTTTTTGACCACCCTGTCAGACTTGTATAGATTTTTGTTGATGTAATATACTTGCTATATAAAAAGGACAGACATTTTTTGCTCGCCTGCTTTTATCTTACTCGTCTACTTTGTGGAAGTCGGTAGGCTCTTAGGCTCGAATTCGATGAGTGCTCGTTAGGCTCGTAGGCTCGTAGGCTCGAAGTGAGTTTGAGTGATTGCCTTCATGACAGGTGCGACTTTGAAAGGTACTCGCTATGCTCGCCAAGATTTCAGTACTCGATATACTCGTCGAGCATTCAGTACTCACACTGTAGATACTCGCCTACAAGAATACTCGTCTTCTTCTAAGCTTGATGTTAATTAAGCTATGGGTGACACTCGGGGGGTCCCGTAAGACGCACTCTCTCGAGGCTTTCACTTTACCTGGTGAGAAGTTTTAAGAGATAGCAACAAAAACAATCAATAAAAAGATAAGCAGGGAAATAACAGTCGGGGGGTCCAGGGGGACGCAATCCCGAGGCCTACATCCTACTTTGCTGCTAGCTGTTGAAAGAACCGACGAGTAGGGAATGACAGTAGGGGAGGTCCGAGGGGACATACCATCCCGAGGCCTCTGTCCTACTTGGTTGCTGGCCGATGGGAGAACCGACGAGTAGGGAATGACAGTCGGGGAGGTCCGAGAGGACACACCACCCGAGGCCTCCATCCTACTTGGCTCTGGGTTCCTGACGAGTCTTCATCCTGTTACTCAACAATCAGAGAGCATTATCCACACCAACTCATATGATTGGAAGAAATGACTGAAAGATGATGCTTTGTTGCGAGCTTTCAACCCTTTAATGGTAAACGACGCCTTTATTCAAGGGTCTCTTGGTCAGTTAAATCGGTCATCTCTTCGTCGAGTTGGGAGGTCGACGTCCAGACTTTTCTCTGACAATCTCTCCGGTCGGATGAGAAATGCAATCGGGGGGTCACTCGGCCAACATGCAAGGGGGGAGCTGATCTCGACCGTCAGCAGAGGCTTGGTCTTAGGAAAACTCGTTATCCTGAGGCACTGTCCCATCACCCGTCCTGGGTTTTATGAGAGTCAAGTCGGAGGTCTGTTTCTCAACCTGTCGTGGAGATCGATTTCACCTACTTTCTTTATTTTGAAAACACTTGTTTGGAAGAGAAAAAATACTTACGCAATCCCATGTTTCAGGGGGTGAGGATTGGGAGGCCGGCGTCCAGACTTTTCTCTGATAATTTCTCCAGTCGGGTGAGAAATGCAATTGGAGGGTCACTCGGCCAACATGCAAGGGGGGAGATGATCTCGACTGTCAATGCAGAGGCTTGGTCTTAGGAAAACACGCTATCCCGAGGCACTGTCCCATCACCCGTCCTGGGTTTTATGAGAGTCAAGTCGGAGGCCTATTTCCCAACGTCTCACGCACCCCCTGCACTGGATAGAAGAGGGTCGTCGCCTCCTTCTTCCTCTTCTTCACTGTGGCTAATCACATCGTCACTCCCTGACGCAAGTCCTCGAAGCAGCAGATGGAACCTCCTGGCAGCTGGTGGAACCAATCTCTGGCCTTACCCCGAAAGATGAGGCAAGTATCCTGCACTTGAAGGCATCCAACATGGTTCGGATGGAGACAACATCTTCAAACCACTGGAGGTGGCGGACAGGATCATCCCTCCCCGAATAGTAACTCATCACTGGCTCCATGAACCCCTCAGGAACGGGGGCAGATAGGATCTCATCACAGAATGGGCTCCTCCCACTCGATTGGCGACGATCCTCGACCTGGCGAGCAGTTCCCCATACGCGCCATAGTGGCGAGGATCACGGGATCTCGTCGGGTTCTCTACATCGCAGAACCGAATTCCCTGCGAGCTCGGCTGGTAGTACTGCGACCTCCTCAGCCGCTCCAGCACTTCCTCCACGGGCTTCTTCTCTGGTCGCCGAGGGCGACCACCATCCTCCGACGGAGTCACGCGATGAGGCGAGGTCGTCGTGCCCTCCGCGCGAGGAAGCACCACTGCTCGCAACGTCTCTTCCATTCGTCGCGCGAAATCTTCAAAATCCGCTCTAGTTACATACTCGCCTCCTGCCGAATTGTCGACTATCCCTTCAGGGTCGCCAACTTCTACCATCTCGCCTTCCAACCATGTTGCTTTCTATATTTCCTGCGAGCGAGTGCCATGGCTCGCCCCCGTATAGGCCTTATCTTTAGAGTTTTGCGAACCGGGACTCTTAACTCGAATCACTTGCCAACCTCTCTGCGAGGTCACCATGTCCTACCGGCTAGTAAGAGCCCGACAGCGGGATCGTCCGGGGCAATCCAGCATAAAGACTTGCTACCTTGCCAGCCTCTCCGCGAGATCTACCTGACCCACCGGCTAGTGAGAGCCCGGCAGCGGGATCGTCCGGGGTAATCCAGCATAAAGACTTGCTACCTTGTCAGCCTCTCCACGAGATCTACCTGACCCACCGGCTAGTGAGAGCCCGGCAGCGGAATCGTCCGGGGCAATCCAGCATAAAGACTTGTTACCTTGCCAGCCTCTCCGCGAGATCTACCTGACCCACCGGCTAGTGAGAGTCCGGCAGCGGGATCGTCCGGGGCAATCCAGCATAAAGACTTGCTACCTTGCCAGCCTCTCCGCGAGATCTACCTGACCCACCGGCTAGTGAGAGCCCGGCAGCGGGATCGTCCGGGGCAATCCAGCATAAAGACTTGTTACCTTGTCAGCCTCTCCGCGAGATCTACCTGACCCACCGGCTAGTGAGAGCCCGGCAGCGGGATCGTCCGGGGCAATCCAGCATAAAGACTTGTTACCTTGTCAGCCTCTCCGCGAGATCTACCTGACCTACCGGCTAGTAAGAGCCCGGCACCGGGATCGTCCGGGGCAATCCAACATAAAGACTTGAGGACCCCCTGCTTAGAAAAAACTTCAGAACCAAAAATACTAAGAGTCAAACATATAACAAGTCAATTACAAAAGGTTTCAAGGGTAGAACTGCTTCAGGTCGTCCCCGCTCCGAGCTCGGCTGAGAGGTACCCATTCCACATCCCGGAGGTGATACCCTCCCGACTTGAGCACTTCACTTACAATATAAGGCCCCTCCCAGTTGGGCTCGAGCTTTCCTGTCGCGGCTCCCCTTCCGGCCGCGTCGACCTTTTTTAAGACCAATTCTCCCTTCTCGAATTGCTTCACTCGGATGTGCTTGTCGAAGTATCGAGCCATCCTCCGCTTGACTTCCTCCTGTCGGACTGTGGCTAAGTCCCGGAGCTCCTCCACAAGGTCAAGAGATAGCCTTTGTTCTTCCCCATTTTCTGCAAGCCATTCCTCATCTCCTTCGCCTGCGGCGACCACCCGGGGTGATTTCACCTCGAACTCTATTGGGAGAACTGCCTCGGACCCGTGGGAGAGCTTGAATGGAGTCTCTCCCGTGGCTGTGTTCGGAGTGGTCCTCAGGGCCCAGAGGACCGAGGGTAGCTATTCTACCCAGTTCCCCTTGAGATTCTCGACCTTCTTCTTCAGCAAGTTCACGATGATTTTGTTTGACGCCTCCACTTGCCCATTACTCCTCGGGTGGTGGACCGACGCAAACCGAAGGTCTATTCCAAGCTGGGTGCAGAAGCTGGCGAACTCGTCGTTGTCAAACTGCGGCTCATTGTCTGTAACTATGGCTAGCGGGAGCCCATGCCTGCATATGATTTCACCCCATATGAAATTTCTAACTACTTGAGATGTTACCTTAGCCAGCGTCTTCACCTCCAACCACTTGGAGAAATAGTCAATCATCACCAACAAAAACCTTCTTTGGTCGCTCGCTTGCGGGAAAGGACCCACCAAGTCCAAACCCCATATAGCGAAGGGTCAGGGAGTTGTGATGGTTCAGAGTCTTTGAGCTAGCAAGAGCTAGAGGGGAGCGAACAGCTGACACTTTGAACACTTCCTTGCGAACTCTGCCGCATCCTTGCTGAGGGTAGGCCAAAAATAGTCTTGCCTCAACACTCTCCCCTCCAAGGTACGACTCCCGGATCCACCGAGTGGATTTCCTCCAGGACCCTTGGGACTTCCTCCTCTGATACACAACGGGCCAGGAATCCCAAGAGTGTTTTCCTGTATAGTCCTCCTGCATGTAAGGAATAGTATATCGATTTATACCTGAAGCGCCGCTTATCTACATCCCCTTCAGGGAACTTCCCTGAGGACAAGAAGGTGATGAAGGGATCCATCCATGACTCCCGCTGATCCACCTCCATCAGTTCCCCCTCCTCGATGGAGGGTCGGAAGAGTTCTGACACCGTTCCCCCTGCCCGGGGACCGAACTTGGCTATGAGATCTGACGGGACACTCTCTTCCCTCGGTACATGCTTGATTGAGAAGGTGCGGAACTGCCCGATGACTCCCTTGACCTTCTCTAGATAGCGGTGGAGGGTAGGTTCCTTTGCTTCGAACTCCCCCCCCTGATCTGGCGCGCCATCACCATGGAGTCCATCGAGACCTCCACGTCTTGCACACCCAACTCCTGGGCCAACCGCAGGTCCGCTATCACCGCCTCGTACTCGGCCTGGTTGTTGGTGATCGGGAAATGAATGTTGATGGCCTGCTCAATCCTTGTCCGTTGGGGACTCACCAGGATGACTCCTCCTCCAAAGGAATGTTTTCCTGAAGCCCCATCTACCAACATCTACCACGCCACCGGGGGAGGTGACTCATGCTCTTCCACTTCGGTCGCGTAGTCCGCTAGGAAGTCCGTTACCGCTTGTGCCTTGATTAACAACCTAGGCACAAACGAGATATCAAACTCACTCAGCTCCACGGACAATTTTGCCAACCTCCCCGAGTGCTCTACCCCTTCCATGACTTTGCGAAGGGGATGGTCGGTTACCACCTTGATCGAATGCGCTTGGAAGTAAGGCCGGAGCTTCCGGGCCGACACCACCAAGGCGAAGGCCAACTTTTCTAAGATGGGGGTATCGGAGCTCCGCATTCCTTAGTACTCGGCTGACATAATAGATTGGAAGCTGCCTTCTACCTTCTTCCCGGACCAGCACCGAACTGACTGCCTCGGATCCTACCCCCAAGTATAAGGATAGATCTTCCCCCTGCCTTGGCCCTTGGAGCAGAGGAGCCTAAGTGAGCTGCCCCTTCAAAGCTTGGAAGGCTTCCTCACACTCTGAGGTCCACTTGAATTTTTGGTTCCCTCTCAGCACCTTGAAGAAGGGTGCACACTTCTCTCATGCCTTAGAGAGGAACCTACTGAGCCCGTGCAACTTTCCCAAGTATAAGGATAGATCTTCCCCCTGCCTTGGCCCTTGGAGCAGAAGAGCCTGAGTGAGCTGCCCCTTCAAAGCTTGGAAGGCTTCCTCACACTCTGAGGTCCACTCGAATTTTTGGTTCCCTCTCAGCACCTTGAAGAATGGTGCACATTTCTCTCCTGCCTTAGAGAGGAACCTACTGAGCTCAGCCAACTTTCTCGTGAGGCGCTGAACCTCCTTCGCATTTCTAGGCGACCCCAACTCCATGAGGGCCTTAACTTTATCTGGATTAGGCTTCACCCCTGCTGGGGTGAGCAAGTGACCTAGGAACTTTTCCCGGCTAGCGCCGAAGACGCACTTCAGGGGGTTGAGCTTCATTTTGAATTTTCTCAACGTCCCGAAGGTTTCTCTAAGGTCATCGAGGTGGGACTCCAGGTCTCGACTTTTTACCATGAGGTCATCCACATAGACCTCCAGGTTTCTACCATTTTGCTCGTGAAAGACCTGGTCCATCATCCGTTGGTAGATGGCTCCTGCGTTTTTAGGCCCAAAGGGCATCATTTTATAACAATAACATTCATCCCCCGTGATGAAAGAGACATCCTTGACGTCGGGAGGGTGCATGCGGATTTGATGATAACCTGAAAAAGCATCTAAAAAAGACATTACAGAAAAACCGATGGCTGAGTCAACCAGCGCGTCGATTCGGGGCAAGGGGTAGCAATCCTTGGGGCACAATTTATTAAGTAAAGAAATATCCACGCACATTCGCCACTTACCTCCCATGTTTTTCACCATAACCACATTAGAGACCCAGCCTGGGTACTGGATCTCCGATACAAACTCTGCTTGGAGGAGCTTGCCCACCTCCTCTCGGATGGGCCCAGCCATCTTGTCAGCAATGGCTCTCTTCTTTTGACGGATGGGGCGAGTGCCGGGTTCGAGGTTGAGGCGGTGGCAAGCCACATCCGCGTCAATCCCGGGCATCTCCGCAGCACTCCATGCGAAGACGTCCACATTCTCCTGGACGCAGGCCAGGATTTGCTTCTGCTCCTCCAGGCTGAGCTCGCCGCTGACCTTGACCTTTTCTACCACCCCTGCCCGGGTGGTGACTTCAAGCTCCACGACCTCATCTACGGCCTCCAGCATGGACTGCTCCCCCCAAACACTCTCCTTTTCCTCGCCGTCAGCTGGCGCTTCGACCTCCTCCTCTCTTCTCCCTTCCCGAACCTCCATCACTTCTTCCGCCCCCTCCTCCTGGGCCTCCCTTTCCTCTTCTCCTCTCTCCTTCTCCATTGGTTCCTCCGCCCCTTCCCCCGGGGCTTTCCCTTCCTCTACTCCTTCCTCTCCGAGCCTCGCCGGTTCCCCCATCTCTCGGTCCCACTCTTCCGTCTCGGCCATCCAGGAGATGGTATTCACGGCATTCACATAGCACTGTCGGGACACCTTCGGATCTCCCCTTATCCGAACCTGGACTCCTCCATCGTTGAACTTAAGGCACTGGTGGAAGGTGGAGGGGACACATCGGAACGCGTTGATGAGCGGTCGTCCGAAGATGACGTTGTAGCTGCTGGGGGCATCCACTATGACAAAACGGCAATTCCTGGACCGCCCCCACCCCCCAGGACTACATGGAGTCCCACTCCCCCTTCTACCTCCTTCCTCTCCCCGGAGAATCCAAACAAAGGGTCATCCGAGGCCAACACCCTCCGGGTCTCCACCCTCATCTCATCAAACGCCTTCTTGAAGATGACGTTGACTGAGCTACCGTTATCCACAAGGATTCGGGAGACGGTGAAGTTCTCAATCGCTGTTTGAATGACCAGCGCGTCGCAGAACGGGTCTTCGTACCCCGGCATGTCCTTCTGGGTGAACGAGATCTTCTCCGTTGGGGGTGGGGATAGGGACGTCGAAGTCACGCTACGACGGTAGATGGTATGGAGGCTGGCCTTCCTGGTCGCCTCAATCCCTACCCCCCCCCCCCCCATGGATCACCCTGATCCCTCCTCGGGTCCCTATGTCAACCCGGTCTTCACACCTATCGTCCTCCTCATCCTGAGGCAGGACCTCTTCAATCCTCACCGGCCGCTGCTCCCGCGGCGCCTGTCACGACCCGTCTAATAACAATTATCAGAGTGCGCTACGGGCGAGTCGTGATGCCACAGACATGGGCAAAGAGGAACCATGTCTGTCAGGCGGGAGATGTAATACCAAGATATCTGTAGAATATAATTAGATGTTGGGAAAAACAATACCAGTTTGATTAATTATGCGGAAGCTTGAATTAAAAGTGATGCCCGTGCACTTTGATAAATTCTCATGCTGCAATAATGATGTAAAAGTAGATGCTAGTAGACTGCAGAAACAAAATGAACATTTATAAAATGTTGTAATACAACCATACCATCCTAAGAGTTGTCCACGATACAAGGAAAATGACTGACAATAACTAGTACAGGAAAGACAAATCCAAAAGTAAAAGAAACAAGATACAAAGGACCTGATGCAGCGACTACAAAAAAAGCAAACCTCCAACAGACGGGAGCTGGGCGAGGAACAGCTCAGGAAGTAGACGGCGCAGTCACGAACCCTAAGGCAAATCCAACCAGAAGGAAAAGCCTCAGAACAAGATAAATAGTAGAGATTCAAGTTAATAAAATAATTAAGTAAACTGGGAAACAAGCCTAGCAGTAAAGTGTGTCAGAGACTAACTGAGATTCTCTAGTAAATTTTGAGCCAACTCCGGAGTTTAGCCTAGACACAAATGCATAAGCAGAGATCAATGAAAGGGAACGTGTCGTTTGATGTGACGCCGGAAAATGAGTTTACACTTGAAATGGTAACAGAAACCAATAAGGGAATCTTGCAAGCACGGTAGCTTAAGCCTTGCATCTACTCCCATGCTAGAATCTTGTACATCAAATGACGACACACACGCCTTTCATTGATCTCTGCTTATGAGTTTGTGTCTAGGCTAAACTCCGGAGTAGGCTCAAAATTTACTAGAGAATCTCAGTTAGTCTCTGACACACTTTACTGCTAGGCTTGTTTCCCAGTTTACTTAATTATTTTATTAACTTGAATCTCTACTATTTATCTTGTTCTGAGGCTTTTCCTTCTGGTTGGATTTACCTTAGGGTTCGTGACTGCGCCGTCTACTTCCTGAGCTGTTCCTCGCCCAGCTCCCGTCTGTTGGAGGTTTGCTTTTTTTGTAGTCGCTGCATCAGGTCCTTTGTATCTTGTTTCTTTTACTTTTGGATTTGTCTTTCCTGTACTAGTTATTGTCAGTCATTTTTCTTGTATCGTGGACAACTCTTAGGATGGTATGGTTGTATTACAGCATTTTATAAATGTTCATTTTGTTTCTGCAGTCTACTAGCATCTACTTTTACATCATTATTGTAGCATGAGAATTTATCAAAGTGCACGAGCATCACTTTTAATTCAAGCTTCCGCATAGTTAATCAAACTGGTATTGTTTTTCCCAACATCTAATTATATTCTACAGATATCTTGGTATTACAGCTCCCGCCTGGCAGACATGGTTCCTCTTTGCCCATGTCTGTGGCATCACGGCTCGCCCGTAGCGCACTCTGATAATTGTTATTAGACGGGTCGTGACAGCGCCGACCCTCTGGCTCTCTTCGTCTCCAGGAACTCTGGGCAGGTGGCCGTTGCGTGACCTTCCTCGTCGTGGAAGTCACAATAGGGCAACGCCTCCTCTCTGCCTCTACTCCTCTATTCCTCCTCCGGGGGCCGTCTCCTCCGGCTCCCGCTCGTTTGCTGAGGCGGGAGGGGATGAGGTGGCCTCGGGCCCTGCCTCCATCCCAGTTGATGGGGTCTTCCTTGGCCTCCACGGAAGTTGCCCCTTCCTGGTGGAAATCCCTTCTCGGGCCTTGCATTCCTCCTTGCTGTCTCCACCCCAACTTCGTGGCCCTCGCCTCTTCCATTCTTCTCGACTCCAACCTCCTATCTTCCGGCTCGCTCAGCCGTGCCAATCTCTTTGTGAACTCAGGGTTCGCTGTCTCCCCCTCTATCTCTTCCGTTGCTCTCTCCATCGGCTCCTCGAAAGACAAAGGAGCCCTCCTCTTGAGGTCCATCTTGAAGAATCCTTCTCGCAACCTCACTATGAAGGCGAGCTGAAGGGTGAACCCTGATACCTCCTGGATGAGGAGGACCTCCTCCTGGAACCGATCCACATAGTGGGCTAGCGATTCCCCGGACCTCTGCTTGATGTTGAAGAGCGCCTCCGGATCTTTCTTCCTCTTCTTCGAGGTTGAGAAACGCAACAGGAAGCCGCGACACAAATCCTCGAAGGCATAGATCGACCCCGAGGGCAACTGGTGGAACCAGTCCCTCGCCTTCTCCTTCAGAATGGTAGCAAATAACCGGCACTTGAAGGCATCCGACATCGGTCTGATGGAGACCATGTCCTCGAACCACTGCAGGTGCAGAACGGGGTCGTCCTTACCGGTATACATCGTCATGACCGGCTCTCCGAACCCCACCGGGAGTGGTGCCGAAAGCACCAACTCGTAGAACGGGCTTCCTCCCTTACGCCCCCTGATCTGCTCCACTCGCCTCGCGGGCTCGCAGGGCGACTCGGCTCCTGTCGCCCTCGCACCCGCCGATGGGCCATTCGCTGGGACCCCACTGGCCGGGATCCCACCTGCACTCGCCGAGGGGCCACTCGTCGGAGCCCCGCTCGCACTCGCCGGGCTGGGGAAAAGCTCCCGACCCGCGAGATCTCGCCCTGGCACCTGGGGCGCCGCCTCCTTTCCAGCCCTCCGATCCGGAGTAGGCTCGCGAACTTCAGCCGGAGGGGCCACCTGGGGTGCAGGGGTTGCGAGCGCACCCAGTGTCGTGATGATCGCGCCCTGAAAGGCCCCAAGCAGGTCCCTCTTGAGCTCCGCCAGCATCTCCACAGTCGCCGGCGCGCCGGGTGGTGGCGAGCCACTATAGCCCGCCTCTTGCTCCTCGCCTCTTGTCATGCTTCTTCCTTGGAGTTTTCCTGGACTAGCTGCACTCCACGCTCACCGCACCAAAATGTTGAAACCGATTTCTCGGTCTCCTGTGGAGCTCAGTCCCTCAACGAGTTGAGGGGCAGCTGGCACTTACTGGCTCCCCTGAAGGAACGGACCGGAGACTCGAAACTAGACACAGACCCTTGGTCGCAGCGATGAGGTCCCACCACACACCCGAAAGATCTTTGAGCGCTTTCCCTCCCAAGCCAAAGGTGAGACTGGCACCTTGGAGAGCCTGAGAGCTAAACCAAGAAACCTGGGGAGGAGGAAGCTCAGAATCCTGAGATTGGAATCCCCTCTTCAAAGGTGCCCTTCAAGGTCTATTTATAGTTTTTTACTCACGGTCTGCTAATAGCGAG
This sequence comes from Dactylorhiza incarnata, assembly GCA_033032865.1. Taxonomy (NCBI): domain Eukaryota; kingdom Viridiplantae; phylum Streptophyta; class Magnoliopsida; order Asparagales; family Orchidaceae; genus Dactylorhiza; species Dactylorhiza incarnata. Next base: position 6,095,839 of record JAWHQI010000085.1, read on the forward strand.
ATTTCGTCTTATACTTGTAAAACCCCACCTTAGTTTTGCCCAAATCCGCAGTCCGGTCGGGCCCCGTGATAAAATAGCAAACCAAGAAACGGTAATAATAATTGGTACATAGCTGGTATAAATTAAAAGTGCTAAAGAGTACTTACAGCGGAAATAAAGAATGAAACTAGGGGTAAAGTGTACCTCGAAAGCTGAATTCACAGAGCCACTAAAATTGAAAGAGTCAACATACTTGAAAGACTGAAATCTTATACAAAGTCTGTTACAAGAAACATCAGAAAATCTGGATACACGTCCAACATTACATAACAGTACTGAAGAAATAAACTACTGAAAGTAGACAAACTATATAGGGAAACATCGGCAAACGCGTTCATCCTAGGCGCAACACCCCACCTGTGACCCCTGTAATAATAAGCCCAAAAATGGGTCAGCCCAACTGGAGAGTAAGAAAGACTACTCTTCTTAGTGACACTAAAAATATCTGGAAGAAACATGTGTGCATGCTTTTTAAAATAATATTTTCATGCTATGAAAATAAAATATTTACTTTTATACTGTGCATACTTTTCTAAAAACAGGGCAGAAAATTAAATGTCTGTTCTAGTATAACCATGTCATATATTTTATTCATGATTCGATAATATTTAACCATAGGGATTTTCTACATATCGGCATGTACGTGAATTCTATTTGTCTTAAGCTTGTCATCCTTCATAATCTAACTGGAGTAGTTTCTTATGCGCATTCTAACGATCCGAGTCTCAACTAATGAACGTAGAGGTTCTCATGTCCCAAGGACATAAACTCGCATCTTCTGAATGGAGAAAACGTCTCCCTGAAATGAGGCTCATAAGGACTACTATGCCCTATGAGTAAGATAGTGCGCCTCTATCTATCACGAAGGAAAATCTCAATCATGCCTCCTAATAAAGTTTTCCGTTAACTGTTGGATTTCAATTTTACTAAAATGACTAATTATATATATATAAAGTGTTTCCCTAACATGTTGAGCATGAATGTCTGGATTAACGTGGTTGAACAATCTTACAATTATCCCCCTACTATACGAGGAAATATAATCTGTGCAAATAATTATTTGATATGTCTAACTAAAAAGAATAGAATTTCTTACAGTGGTATTGCGGCGTTCGTACACAAGACGCGGCGGCATAGTTCCTTTTTGAAATTTCCCGCAACACTTGATCCCTTTTCCGATCTACGAGGACTCAAGCCCTAAACTTTGAGAACATAAAAACCATAATTACATCTATTTCCCAACATCTAAGGTTTACGTTGTAAACTAGAATATTTCAGATGAACCTAAGAGCGTCAAAGGATTATATGACGATGGATAACTACTTGCTACGACTAAAGGGAAAAGACGGGAACTTAAGGATCAGAGATTCCCCTCTGATTTGGGGAAAGAGGAAACCTCAATCTACTGGACGACTCCTTGAAGCGACAGGAACTTCAGTCGAGCCAGACATCACCACTGCCGATACCTAGGGATGAAGAGGAGGGGTCGATGGTTACCTGCGCAGACACCGCCGTCGACCTCTGTCTGGGCAGTTCCAATTGGCTGAACAGGGCACACCTTTTGCTGTAGAAAGCCACCACAAGACGGCTGCTGGGAGGAGTAGAAGGAGGTCTCCCAAATCAGCACCCGTCGAGGATTTCTGCGAGTGGGGAAAAGAGGTTGCCGAGTCTTTACCAGAGGAAAGAGATGGATCCAACCCTTCGGCCGTCGATGACGATCAGGGAGAGGATGCGAGCGCCGACAAACGCAGGAGATAGGGAGCCCTAAATCTCGCTCGGGTCGAGAGGGAGAAAGAAGGGATCGGCGGTTCCGCTTAGCGAGAGGATGTAGCGTGAAATAGGATTCAGCGTCGGTTGGAGGATTTAATTGAGTGGTAGCGTGTAGGGTGCGGTTATGGAAACCGTGGGGCTGCAGTTATCTTGTTTGAGGCGTGAATTTAAGAGGGGAACGTTTTCCTGAGATTCTTAATAGGAAATTAAGGTTTAAATCACAACACAAGATATGATTGTCAATCCTTAATAACGACTGTCTACGCGTGACGCTCTAGCATAAATGTTGAGACGCGTCTAATAACATTGCAAATATTTTTGTTAATAGATTAACTTGCACGCAACTATTGTTCGTAAAAAGGATTGTACCTCGTTCCGACGTTGGCTTGATCATTCTTGGTCGAGATTGGACTCTGCGATCAAATTTTTTATTTTTGCATATTAATTTACGGCAATACTTTTACTATACGCAGTCCAAAATGGTCTGCCAACAGCCAAACTTCGTTGTTCTGAGGGGTTATTGACAGCCCACGAAGGATATCCAGGTAAAGACACCCCTGGACCCTTGCTGGGCTTGCCACCTATCAGGGCCCCCCTAGCTTGGCTCGCTCGCTTGCCTGCGAGCGGCCCCTGCGAGGTCGGCTAGCCCGCCTTCCCGCGGGCGTCCCGCTTGGATCCGACTCGCCCGGCTCGCCCGCCTTTCTGCGAGCGGCCGCGAGGTTCCGGCTCGCCCGGCTCACCTCGCCTGTTCCTCATGATCCTGGATTACTTGGCCTCTGCTCACCTCCTGGCGAATACCGGGGTTGTACAGTCTCGACATTCCGCGAGATCGCTGCCACCGCCTCTCCCTGTCGTCGGATCTAGCAGTTCGTGGGAGACGCAGAGGACATTCTTCCTCCATCCCAGATCTTGTTGGACAAGAGTCGTGGGGTTCTCCTTCACTGTGTGCACTCCTATAGAGGTGCTGATCCATTTCAGTACTTGGAACTCAGAGTTCGGTCTTGGGATCAGATCTTAGAGCATCTTGGTTGAGTGTTGACTCAATCCCTTTCAGGTATATTGCAATGTGTTGCTTCTTCTTTTATTTCTTGATTCATGAAGTCGCAAGATTTGTAACTCTTTTGGGTTGTTCTTGTTTCTTTCCGATGCGCACATGTGATGTGTTATTTTAAGAAAAACCCAACAACTTCTCCTCCACAACCAAAGATGGTTGAGCAGGGTACGAGGGAAGCACCAACTTGGCGAGTATCTAGGATGACGGTCGAGGGTGATGGTCAAAATCTCAGGGAGACAAGTCTTCGAAAATGGGGTTCCGAAAGCTCAGCCAAAGGTGCTAATCCAAGTACCCATGGGGTCCTATTTATAGGAAAACTAAAGGGGAGGGGGGCTTATTTATAGACCTGCCATGGCGGTTATGGCCGTTGGAACCCATCCTCTGGCAGTCTTCGGATGCCCGCCATGCGGGATGCCCGCCATGCGGGATGCCCGCCATGCGGGATGCCCGCCATGCGGGATGCCCGCCATGCGGGATGCCCGCCATGCGGGATGCCCGCCATGCTGGATGCCCGACATGCTGGATGCCCGCCATGTTGGATGCCCGCCATGCTGGATGCCCGCCATGCTGGATGCCCGCCATGCTGGATGCCCGCCATGCCGGATGCCCGCCATGCTGGATGCCCGCCATGCCGGATGCCCGTCATGCCGGATGCCCGCCATGCCGGATGCCCGCCATGCCGGATGCCCGCCATGCCGGATGCCCGCCATGCCGGATGTCCGCCATGCTGGATGCTCGCCATTATTCTCTTTCTTGACGATGTCCAGTACTCTTCTGGTGAGGTCTACGAATAGCCGCCAGTCTGTCGAGCTGAATGGTCTGCGAATAGTTGTCTCCTTAGGCATTTCTGATCTCCGGGGACGAAGCAACGCACGGATGTCGGTTGGTCGTCGACTAGAGTTGAGACAGTGAGGAGGATCTAATTATGGTTCAGAATTGAATCATAAACAGACGGCAGGTCGGACCAATTGATAACTAATCACTATCATTGAACACAAATGAAAAAAAATTACTAAGTAGCGGAATACAATATATCGAGACAAGCTCCATATCTGATCTCTTGATGGTACGATCTCTCTTAAGAGTTTCTCTCTCCTATGAGAGTCTAACAAGACCATTGATCCAAGATACTCCTAAATGCCTCTCATTCATTCTCTTATGGGCGGGAGTGGGCATACAATGTAATTACGGAAATGTTACTAAGGTTGCATGGGTAAGTAGAACCGTGGATAGCACCGAGAGTCGTGTTCAGAAGATTTGAAGAGTTTCAAGAGAACCCTTGTAATGGGAGTCCTAGTTGTTATCTGATGAGCTCATTTCTTTCTTTTTTAATCCCTAAGAGTTTAATTGTTAAATTTGTGTGCATAATTGAGACTTTGCCGAGTTTGACAAAATCGAGATATCTTTCGCGACAGGATTTTTAGTTAAATGTGTGGTTTACATGCTACGGGATTTCGACTGACAATCTATAAATTCGTAGTTATTAAATTATCCATTGTGAAGGGCTCTTTGCATTTCTAATTTTCATCTCAAGTGTAACTAATTATCTAAAGGAAAAAACTGCGGGTTGTATATTTTCACATATTTTTGCACACATCAAACTTTGTATAAGAATTTAAGGGTGTGTCATATATAGTTGTAAGAATTTGGCAAATAGTTCTAGATGTAGACAAAATACATGACTGCTAGATTAAAAGCATAAGCATTAAATGCCATGATATATTGCATGCTTGATGCTTCTAAACAAATATCAGACGCTACAGTACCATACATTTTGGCATATCTACAAAAAAATATGTCAACTAGAATATTTGTACAAGTGATGAACCTTACCCAGTGTGAATCTGCATAGGCAAGTTGAAGGTCTGAGCAACACCTAGGCTACATGTAAATATGTAATCAATAAATCCTTTATTCATGAGCCGAACAGGTTTCCCACCTGGAAAAGAGAAGTATGTGAAGGTGCAGCAAACTGGAAAATAGTAAAATTATGTGGGATATCTCGAGAGAACATATCCTGCATGCACACTAAATTACCACACAGATCTTGTTGAAGACCTTCCTCTGCGGCTAAATCGCTAACATTTGTATCTATCTGTAGACCACTTCTATAAGCCGCTATGCTTTTCATTGCAACAATCTGATCAATAACTGTAACATACAAGTTGAGGACAAACTAGTAATTGATATAATACATTAAATATTAGAATAATGAAGATTTTTATGTGAAGCAATACAAATATGTAGCTCGTAGCAATGTATGACTACCAGGCTTGGCATACAAAAGAAGGTTGAAGCAAAGACAACCATGGACATATTTTGGGGACTCGCTTTAACAACCAAGAAGACAGTCATGGAGCTAGGGGAGCTCTCAATTATTATTTTCATTGTATTTTTCTCTTCATAATTTATTTTCATAACTTTGATTTTGTAAAGAACCTTTTCGTAAAAGGGTCATGAGTACTTGACTTATATGATAAATGAAATTGGCTAAGAAGGATTTTACCATAATGTTTCCCCTCTCTTCTCTAGGGCCGGCAATGATTACAAGGAGCACACACCCCAACAAGGAACTCCCCACTCTCTTCAATTTCAGCTTTCCAACATGGGCAACCACAAGAATTCACAAGGTAAGAAGGAAATGGGAAGAACAATCTCCTTCCATCTGATCCTCCATTGGCTTGTGACGGTGATCTATTTACAAGGCACGCATCTATCTGGTATTAGAGCCAGTCATCGGGAAAATGAGACTGATAAATTTGTGGAAGTCAAGAAGATGTTGGATAATGTCTTAGCTCATTCCGCTATTAGTGAAGCATGGCACACCGTCATTTAGCTACCATCCACACTCTATTGGACACATCACAGTAACCACCCCCACCATACAACGTTTCCAGCAAATCAGCTCGCTCTCTGTCGGAGACTCGGACGTGAGCAACCCAACAGAGCTTCAGGCGGCTAGAGTGGCTTGCCCCAAACATCGTGCACTATGCCAGATCAGTTGGTGTTCCTCAACACCCATTTCTCCTCCCACTGCCTTCCTCTTGACTTTCAGGTGACCAGCCACACCCTACAACCGGTAGTATGTAAGATGATCAAAGGTGGGGAAAATGATGCAATAGAGCCTTAAACATTGACAGCTTATAGTGAAGCTGCTAGGGGAAGAGAGAGAGTTGTCGAGATCTCTTAGGGTTTAGTAGGATTCAATCCTCCTTCCATTATTAAGCCTTAAGTGGTCTTTAAATACAACTACAACAACACTAAAGACTTTATCCCGACATAGTGGGGTCGGCTATATGGATCATTTGTCGCCATTGCGCCTTATCTTGAATCATAGTCTCACTAATGCCTAAGTACATCATGTCTTTCCATATAGTTTCATTCCAAGTCTTTTTTATCCACCTCTCCCCCGTTTAACATGTCTAGTGACTATATTCTCACAACGCCTAACAGGTGCCTCTAATGGTCTCCTATGTACATGTCTGAACCATCTTAAACGAGCTTCACGCATCTTCTCTACAATTGGCGCCACTCTTGTCTTATCCCTGATACATTCATTCCTAATTTTATCTAGTCTCGTGTGACCACACATCCACCTAAGCATTCTCATCTCCGCAACTCCCATGTTTTGCTCATGTACATCATTCACTCCCCAACACTCAGAACCGTAGAGCATTGTTGGTCTTTAAATACAACTCACGCAAAATAATTTGAAAAGAGTCTATACAATTGGACAAGTTGGAAACATACCTGATATAAAAATAAAAAGACCAATTGCATGAAAGATTAACTAATCCATAATTAACATACACATAATTAACTCACTAACTAAAAGACACGAAATAGACACACAACACTACATCCCCTCTTCAATTCAAGTTTGTCCTCAAGCTCAGAAAGTTGAGTTATCGTCAATTTCTTTATATGTCACTAGAAAAACATCTTCTAATGATGTCTTAAGCCAAAGGCGTAGTCCGAAAATAAGCACCGTCTTGGCGACCTGATGGAGAAAGAATATGATGGTGATGAGTTGTTAGCCGCTTGTGTAGAGAGGAGATAGATGGGATCCGGATCCCCTGGAGTTCGTGCGGGAACTCTAGGGTGGAGTTCAATCCAACGGCGCGAGATCCTCCAACTCCATCAATCCAACGGCTACCTGAATTTATCCGCTAGAAGACAAAAAATGAAAAGTTAAAAACTAAAAAAATATATAAAAAATAAGGGGGCCCACGCCCGTTGGATTGAAATCCAACGGGCGAGATCGCGTGAACTAATTCCCGCATGAACTCCAGGGGATCCGGATCCAGATAGATGAGAGTGTGGCTCGATCACTACGGGAGAGGTTGTTCAGTGGATAGGGGCATGGGAACGACAGGAAAAGAGGGGTATGTTGGTTGATAATAGCAGAGGTTAGTGGCTAAATGGAATAATGGATAACGACAATCAAGATCGATGGTTGTCGCGGGTGGAAGTCTCACAGGATAAAGAAGGTTGCAGTTCCTTCACGTAGTCCTTGACGGTGTAAGTGTGCTATTCGAGAGAATAAAACATAATGGGGGTGTCATTGACGGTCTACACGAGCGTCGTTGCATTGATGCTTTGTGGTGGTGGAAAGAAACTGGCAATCTTGGAATCAGAGAAGCGTTGTCCATGCGACAGAGGGCAGCACAAAGGAGGAGGTGTTGGAGTAGGGAAGGAATGAAGAAACGGCATAAGTTGCTCTGTCGTGATCACTGATTGCGATCGGAAACGTTGGATAAGTTGGTTGGTGTTGGGCGTGGAGAAGAGATGGAAGACTTTGATACTAAGATGTTAAGAAGCTAAGTTCACCTTTATCGGGTAGTAGTATGGAAAGTGACCAGAAGTGGGAAAAGAAATACAAATGAGTTTTACTGCTGGCATCCTACAGTTGGGTTACTTGGGGAGAAGAAAGCAATCTTACACCTGTTAGGGCTTAGAAGTATTCAATCTTTTTTTTCATTAAGCCACAACGGGTCTTTTAAATATTGCTCACACAACATAAATTTCAAAAAAAATCTCCACACAATTGGACAAATTGCAAACATACCCAATATAAAAATTAAAATATATAATAAATTGCATGAAAGAGTAATCAACCCTAAATTAACATACATAAAAACAAGGCACATAATTAACACCCAACTAAAAGACACATAGCAAAACTCAAAAGTATACACTATTGAAATCCAAGTCCAAATTCCTCAATAAAAGAATCATCTCTCTTAATTCAATTATTATTGCCAAAATTTACACTCACGGGTCATTAAATTTGGTTCAATCATCTATCTTCCATGCCATCACAAAGGAACTTCCCTAATCTTGCATAAAATGTATACTGTGCAGTAGTCCACCAGTATAGGCACCTAACAAGTAAAATTAATACTTTAAAACAAACAAAAGCAATACTGTAAAGGATATGATTCTATCTGTGCCAAGAAAATCTTAGTGAATGAATTTATGGTCCATGTTGATCCAATATATCTCTCCTGTAAAATAGGAGGAAAATAATATTAAAATAAAGATATTATAGTACTTTCTTAGCATAAGTCCAAACAAAAGAAAAACCTGCAACACAGATGTAAGATCAGGTAAGATTATCAACCCATCTAATTTCAACTAGTTCATGAAAATTTTATTCAGAAAATGTCTCAATTTGGTGACCAACAAATTTAACTTTCATAATCACAACAACTCCTTTAAATGTGATACAGGAATTTGCATTACCTGCACAGCACAGCCAATAGTCAAATAAATAGGAATAGAGTACTCACATCATTGAGAATTGTCTCCGCTAACTGCTCGATTCTTAATATTCTCCGAACTGTTGGACCAAAACGTGTGTGCCACTCCCAGTCATGCATTTTGTCAAATTTAATCCCATCATCTAGGAATATAGTGGATATATTTGCAGCTTCAAAGCATCTTGAAGCAACGGATAATATCCCAGAGGATTTTCTATGCCTATCTACCGCATCAAAGGATGCCTCGCAGTTGTACAGTTTGGCGATGTCCCTTAAATTCCTCTACAAAACAGTATCAACATATTATTAGTGAACATAATATCATATTTTACTTACAGATTAAAATAAAATATAGCTATAAAACATAGATTTTCAGTACGAGGGAAACAAGAAAATTTATGGGATGCATTTAAAGAATGATAAACAGACACCTTTATTTAACTGCCTTTCCAAAAACCTAATGGAGATTCTAACTTTCCACACATCAGCACCTTATTTGTCATATTTCGTGCTAATCAAAAATGCTTTACATATTAAATCAGCTATTTTGATACTCTTTTTTTACATCAGTATTAAAATGCAAAACAGAGCATTCGAAAAATAAATTGGAATTCCTATTCTGGCCCTTTTATTTCATATTAACCATTTGTAAACCTTCTGAAATAACATATATTTACCACCCAAACTGTGGGGAAATCAATTAACATTAATGCATTTAATTTAGGTTAGGATTTAGTGAGGCAATAACTTCCCAGTGCTTTTGATACAAATGCGGGTACGAGCGAGGCACCCGGAAGATGATTCATATGCATTTACTCACATCCGCCACCCGGAAGATGATTCATATGCATTTACTCACATCCGCCACGCAAAGAGCTAGGGGCATCGCGCTAAGGGCGCAAACACACTATTTTATTATTTTGTACTCATATTTCTATTTTTGTATTGAACTTATATTTGTGAGTGAGACCACAGATGTATAAGGGGAGACCGCCAATGTATCTCCATCTTTTGAGTATTTGGAAATTAAGAAAAGGCTAGGGCATTGGACGACCAAGCGTACGACCCCTTGTAAATCCCGTGCCTCTAGTTTTTGCGACACAATACGCTCTCCTCTTCCTCTGACTGCTTCACCAATGCATTTGCTTCGCCCTAGGCCGCACTCAACTCGTGCCTCCATCACGCATCAGCATCGACCTCGGCGTGCATCACGTGTCTCTCGTGTCATCGACCACGCTAGTGCTAGCCGCATCGACCACGCTCATATAGCATGTCGGTGCTCGCGTCAACACGTTTATAGACAATCACTTGCGTCATTCCGCGCAAGACCCCGACAGCTCCATTCTAGTAAAATCCACCGGCGCAAAGTCCACTCGATCTCTTACCTGCCCAAGGTCATGGCTCGTCCGCCGCGCAACCTGGTTTATGCCAGCCACTTGCAGCATGGCCTGCAACAAGGATGATCCCTCCTCCGTCGGCGCCCTTTCTAACCTTGTCGATCGTCTCAACATCAACATCTCCAACCTTCATACCGCGATCTGGTACATCCATGCTCTTCTCTCCAACTGGCCCCTTTCTACGTCCCCACTACCAACAACATCGTCCAATGCGTCGGTGGGTAGCTCCGATGACAAGCATGGGTTCCTCTATTTATCTACTGGTGCACCCTCCCCTCACTTATGCCGCATCAAAATTCTGGTTTACGACGGGACCGATCTTGTGGGCTAGATTGCTCATGTGGAAAAGTTCTTCAAATTGCAAGGCACTCCCAAAAAACGACAAGTTCAGCAGGCCACCATCTACATGGAAGGGTTCATCCTCCATTGGATCTATTAGATTTGCTAATCCAACTCTACCCTATCTTGGTCTGACCTTAAGGAGGAACTAATTCACAACTACGAGTCTCGTCAAGTCGGCAATGTATTCAAGTGGCTCATTACGGTCCGCCGAGTGGAGTTAGTGCACTAATATATTGACGATTTCAGTGAAATAACCTTGCATGTCCCTGGATTGGCCACAGAACACTACTTTGGTTATTTCCTCACCAGATTACAAGTGCGTATCCACGCCCACGTACGCGTGCAAAATCTAACGACTCTCTCGCGCACTATGGAACAAGCACGCTTCATTGACTACCTGCACCTTGGTCACCTCCTCGAACCACATTTGCCTACCCCCCCCCCCCCCCCCACACACACACACCCCACCTCACCCCACCCCCAACCACCACCACCACATACACACAGAAATCCAAGCCCCTTCACACCATTTTGCTAATCAGAACTATGTCGAATTGCGTAGTAAGGGTCTTTGCTTCCGCTACAAGTAACTCTACTCCCCCACACATGATTGTTTGAACCAGGATCTATGAATGCTCCTTGGTGGGGAGCATGACGACGTATGTTTGGCTGATTTTGAGGTTCTTAAGTTGGATGAAGCCACCACATGCGGAGGCCGATCACCTCACTCGATTTGAGCTTCCCCTTAATGGGCAGCATGATGAGCCCTTGCATCATGAAGCTCTGTGTTACCATTCTAGATTAAGATGTGATCATCATGATCAACAGTCGCGCAAGCCATGACTTCCTCTACCCCGTCTTGGTGGACACATTACAACTGAGTATCGTACTAGCGTCGGAATTTCACGTGTTTCTGAGGAATGACTACCACTCCACATCCGGTCGTTGCACGGCACTGCCCACGGCGATAGGCTCGCATTCTTTCAGTACCGACTAATATGTCTTCGACCTCATCGATCTAGACATTATTGTCGAGGTCACATGGTTTCATATCCTCAGGGACGTCAGCTCCAACTGGGCCCGTAACACCATGTCTTTGAGGCCTACAGTCGCACAAATATACTTGAGGACGATCCTACGTTGGCTTGTTCACTAGTAGCATTTTGTTCCTTGTGCAAGAGAGTTGACCCGGATATCAATGTCCTACTGTGGCATATTACTCCAAGCTCGATTTTCGTTCAGGCTACCACCTAATACGGGTTCGCTCCGCAGATGTGTTAAAGGCCTCATTTCATACTCATGATGGACATTATGAGTTCTTAGTGATCCAATTTGGTAGCACCAATGCGCCCGTCAGCTTTAAGTCCCACCATGAATAACATCTTATATCCATACTTGCATAAGCTTGTCTTGTTTTCTTTGATGACATTCTCGTTTATAGCTCGTCTTGGCAGCTAAATTCACAGCACCTTTCCACAGTTCTACAGATCCTATGAGATCGTCACATCATGGCACACTGGAAGAAATGTTTATCTAAGCACTCCCAGATTGAGTATTTGGGCCACATCATCTCCATCAAGGGCTTGACCATGGATCAGGCCAAGATGGAGGTCGTGCTTAAATGGGACACTCCGTCTTCAGTTCATGCGGTTTTAGGCGTTTACGCCCCTACGTTGGGATGTGTTACGGGCTTCCGATTGCGAGCGGGTGTGCGATCTTGAGAGGTAGAAGTCTCGGAGAAGATCATTTTGACCCTTCCTTAACCTAGCCTTCCTAATGGAGGGAGACACAACGGGAGTCGGGCTCGACTGAGAGAAGAGCAGAGAAGGGAGTCTTGCTCAACCCTAACCCTAGCTGAAGAAGATGAGAGGAGAAGGAGAAGATTCAAGAGGAGAGGAAATTAGATTTTTCATTCATCATCCCATCAAACCCACCCTCCTCACCTATATATAATGGGAGGAAAGGTTTCACAAAATTTACCAAAAATGCGCCTCACTCATGCTACATAATGCGTGAGTAATAAAAGTGTGTAAAATGTAATAATGTGGGAAAGTAAAGATACAATACAAAAGAAGATACATGTCGTCCCAGACACATGTCGTCACCCCCTACGTGGGCCCATAACATCCCCCCCCCCCCATTTGGAGCAAGCTTGTCCTCAAGCTTGAAGTATGGGGATCTCGCTGACCTACTCATCGTAATCGTCTGGCGAATCATCCACTTTGAGCCAAAAAAGACGCTTGCACCTGTGACCGGCCGTTGTGCATGTCATTTTGCTATATGTGCTCGTGATAGGCGCTTGATGGTTGGGTTGTCGATGAATTCCTTACACGGAAGTGGTGCGGACAGACTCCCGTGGGGTGTCCTCTCGCCAGCTGTCCCCGTTCAAGCTGTAGTGGCTGCCGTACGGGTTGTCCATGAGCATACGTTTCTCGCAGATATGGGTGAGGCTCATGGTTGTGCTAAGGCCCTATAGAGCTTGGAATTTGACAACGAGGCGCAACCTATCGTGCAGGTTGGCAGTGAAGATAGGTACCTGATGTGCTGGCAAGATCGAAGGGCGCGGGCCAATAACATCTGGAAGCTCTCCAATTGATCATCCACTGGTCTAGATTGCTTAAGAGTAACGAGGTCGACCAAGGGATTACTACGGAGAGGTGGCCCAAAACGCAGATTGCAGGCATGCTTGAAGGTTGGCCAATTTTAAATAGGGGTCTCCCGGGCCAATTCGCCATACCATAACTAGGTCGAGCCAAAGAGGTGGAAGGAAGACAGCCCGATCCAATCCTCCAACGGTATGAGCAAATTGGCGAAGAAGTGCTCACAACGCGTGAGCCATGCCAGGGGATCACATTTGGCTTCAAACAAGGAAAAATCCAAACTCACGAAACATGGGACACTGCCACCCGTGGACCGAGGTATGGGGAAATTGGAGGGCACGATGAACGGTTCGCCTTGATTAGAACTCGTCGCGGGGTGGTGTGATAGCTGAGAGGTGTCAGGCAGAGGCAAGCCATCTATAGGGCAGTGAGACCCGTGAGCGATGCATATTGTTGAAACTGAATGGCCATGAGCCTTTGCATGGCCTCCATAATGTGAGCGAGGGTAAAACCTCCCTCATCCATGGGTGCAGAAGGTGTGTGGGGGCTGGACGGAGGTGGTAGAAGTGAGGGTAGAGGGTTGGAAGGCCCGATGTTAATGGTTGGGCACTCGGCCAGCTGAGGGAGCAGTGGAGCAGCGGCATGGGAGGACTGGAAGGCTCAGCATAGGGATGTGTGGGTGGTTTGGCTGGCTGGAGAAGGGAGAGCAGCAGTTGGAGGCGCACAGAGAGGAGCCGTTGGGGGCCTCGGCCGATCAGTCGGCAGAGACGTCGCGACCTGGGCGGAGCATGCTTGCGCTTGAGTCGTCAGACAGTGGGAGTCGGCGTGGGCTGTCGAGGGTTGTTCGTGGGCGTCTGATGACGTAGCAACTGTCATTGTTGCGGGAATTGACACGGTATGAAAAGCGTCGTTGTTGGAAGGGAGACGCGATAGAAACGAGGGCATGGTGTGTCGAGAAGCTATTGTATGTGAGAGCATGATTCGGATGTAGCTGTCATAGGAGGAAGGAGGCTCTGATACCAAGATGGTGCGGCTTTCGAATGTGTGTGGGTGTGCGGTTTTGAGAGGGAGAAGTCTCGGGGAGGATCGTCTCAACCCTTCCTTAACCTAGCCTTCCCAATGGAGGGAAATACAATGGGAGTTGGGATCGACCTAGAGAGCATGAGAGAGGGGAGTCTTGCTCAATCCTAACCCTATCTTCAGAAGATGAGAGGAGAAAGAGATGATTCAAGAGGAGAGGAAATTAGATTTTTCATTCATCATCCCATCAAGCCCACCCTTCTCACATATATAGTGAGAGGAAAGGTGATGGGGATCGTCATCAGACTACGGGTCGCCAGTCAGCGGGGCCCACTTTTGTATATTCGCGCAGGAGACGATGATCGGATCGGCGATCAGAGACCGCGAGCGCGTCGGGATCGTCGCGCTATTATTTTTATGTATTTTATTTTTTGGGATTTGTTTTTGGTGTTTTAGGGCATCGGGCGTAACGGTCAATCATAGCCGTACACGCCTGGTGCCCAACCACCCCTTGTTATAAATAGGGGTGGATGGTACAGTTTAGAGTCATTGTTGATTTGTGAGAGATTCCAGACCGGCAATCATCCGTGGTGCGACGCCACGAGGCCCTGGGTGCGACGTCCCGGCTTCATTTTTCATTTTCCCATTTTCATTTCAGTTTCCACTGTTCCCATGCATATTTCCCATGTTTCCCACGATCCCTCCATCGAGCAGAAGAAGATAACCGCCCATCCCCTCCTGTTCATCTCCTCTCCCAGCGACGAAAGTGACGACACTACCTGTACGCCACCTTCTCACCATTAATGGTTGTATCCCCTTCCTCTTGGCTGGTCGAGAGCATCCAGATTCAGCTCTAAACACCTCTGGTATCCCACGCAATCATCTTCCCCGCATCAGAGCCATACATCTTGCTGCCTCCCATGACTTTTCTCCATCCAATCGTTCAGCCCGAGTCCTCCTCTAGTTTATAGAAGAAGAAGCCTCTGTTCATCTTCCTCCCCACCCTATCTCCCTGCCGACTGGAACCAACAGTCAAAATCACGCACGTCAACACCCCCTCCTCGTTTTCCCGTGGAACCACCTTCGTCTAAGCCACACCACCATTTCCCCCTCTCTGTGCGTCTCCTTCCACCTCATTTCGAGTTGCCCCATCCTCGCCTCGCCTCGCCATTCCTGCGAAGGGAAAACCTCTCAGCCTACGTCTCAACCAGGAGATCAATTCCCGACACCCCCTGTCCTGAGAAGCTTTGTCCCCACCCTATTGAGTCTTGCTGAGCCCAATATTCACACTCAGGCAAGCATGTAAGCTTCCAGCAGTGAATCCCAACATTCCTGATACTCAATCAGTGCAGGAATTAGTTTCTCCAAACCTAATCAGCAAGCCTAAAACAGCACAGCACTCTTGCCTTCCTAACAGCAGTTCTTGCCCACACTCATCGCCACCGGATCCCCGTGACTGTGAGTATTATCGTACTGTGTTTTATTTACTTCATTATTGACTACTGGAAAACATTTCATACTTGTTTGGGCGTTTTGACTCCTTAGTGTATTTGTTCTTTATTGTCTTTATTCTATATAGCGTAATCGTGGAAGTTGTAGTAAGTAGCACTTGGTGCGAGCGTTAGCGTGATTTTCTTGTGCGCCTGAAGATTTATTAATCATCTTGTGTTTTTGCCTCGGTTATAAAATCATTACCGCAACATTTAAATTCCGGAATAATTGATTTAAAATCATTTGCATTTTCATTTAAGTTGTATTTATTTGAGTCTACTTGGCATCACATCCACTTAGGTTCGCATTAGAGTCAGCACACCCGAGTCACACGGCCTATCCTGCGTCAAAAGGTTCCACAAAATTTACCAAAATTGTCTCTCACCCAAGCTACATAATATGTGAGGAATAAATGTGCATGAAACATAACAATGCGAGAAAGTAAAGATACAATGCAAACGAAGATACACGTCGTCCCAGACACGCGTCGAAACCCCATGTGAGGGCCCATAACAGGACGCCACTTCATGGTCTGAAGCGATCACCATAGTTTGTGTCACCTCTTGAATCAAAAGATCTACCCTCCGAAGCAATAATTGTGGATTGTTAAGTTAATGGGTTACAACCTTTCGATGGAGTACAAGTCAAGCTCCTTCAACTCAACGGTTGATGCCTTGTCTTGCAAGGACCAATCGGGCATATACTTCTCGTCATTTCTCATCGTCGTTGGCTAGACGTCGAGGCCATTACTGTAGAGGTACGGCGGGATCCATAGTATGCAGCGATCATTGAGGATCTACGACGCGGCTCAAACTCCAACCCTCCTTTCCATTTGTTGGGAGAGCTTCTACGTTACCACGACCACTTGGCGGTCTCTGATTCCTCGTCGTGCATTCCCAGATTCTTCATGAGTTCCATGCCACAGCCATGGGCGGCCATTCCGACGCGTACCACACATATCGTCGTCTGTAAAGTCACTCATTCTTGTACAACTTATCATATTTCTAATGTTATCTCTTTTCATTGTTTAGCCCTTCCACTCAATATGTTTGTTTATTCTTTGTCTTTATTGTTTATTCCTTCTTCTACTCCGGAGGCTACAAGATCTAGGGTGGTGAGTTGTCATTTAACGAGGAGATGTAGGTCTTATGAGCTAATGATACATGGGAGTTCATACCTCTTCCGCGTGGCATTCTTGTGTTGGAGTAGATGGGTTTTCACTGTGAAATACAATCCTACTGGTTCTGTTGAGCATTTGACAGTGCAGCTTGTTGTTATAGATTTCACTCAATGTACGGGGTTGGCAATAAGGAGACTTCTCTGGTGGCTAAGCTAAATGTCATTCCAGTTTTGATATTCATGATTGTTCATCGTCAATGACAGTTGCGATAGTTGGATATAAAGAATGTTTATTTGAATCTTGACTTGATTAAGACTATTTATATGCAACAGAAACCTTCCGGATTAAAGACTATTGGGGAGCCTAAATATTTGTATGGTCTTAAGTAATCTCCCGTGCTTAGTTCGATAAGTTCAGCTGAGTAGTTAAGGCAGGTGGATTTCTCTCTCTACAGTCATCGTCACCAGAAGGGTGTTGTAGTTCTTCTAGTATATGTCAACGATATCATTATTACTAGTGATGTTAAAGTTGAATGCTTTGTGATTAAGAAAATTTTGGCTGCTTATTTTCGATCCCTGGAAGCAGCCTCTTACAAAAATGCAGGGTAAGGTTTGCCAACATTTCACTCTTGTGGTGGGATCCTTCCCCGGACCCTCACTGCGCGGGGATGTTTCATGCACTGGGCTGCCCTTTTTTTTATTTCCATACAAAATATTTAGGTCATCTTCATATTTCTTGGGGATTAAGGTAGTACCTTGTGATGATGGTGATATGAACTTGCAAGGAGAAAGAGAGATCGAGAGGAAAACTACAGAAGAATAAGAGAAGTAGGGTTTGGGAAGAAGAGGAGAAGAATACCTGAGAAATAATACGTACATATCCGTCTTGGAGGAGCCCCGGGCCTATAAATACCCGGGGCTCTAGCCCCCCCCCCCCCCCATGTAGGGGCTGAACCGGGGTGGTTCAGCCCCTATTTGTCCCTTTTAATGATTGGGAGCTGAACCGGATGGTTCAGCCCCGTTGCTTTGTGCGTGCTCTTTTGGTCGCCGAGAATATTTATGCCCTGCGAACCGTAACGCATGCGGGGGCATAACATTCCCCTCCTCATCAAAAGTCAGCTTGTCCTCAAGGTGGAAATCTAGGAACCTCTCGCGGAACTCCAGCAAGTCAACCCAAGAATTATGAACCTCTGCCATATGCTGTCATTTGACGAGCACCTCTGGCCGGTACTTCGTGCCCCGTTTTTTCCACTTGGTCAAAAGGATGGCCTCCGGTGAAGGTCACAATTCGCCGTTGTTGGTGGCCTCTGGGAGGGTAGAACTGGCCCGAACTGAAACCCCGATCTTCCTTTTAAGCACAGACACATGGAATGTCGGGTGAATGCGAGAGCCCTCTGGTAGTGCCAGGGTGTAAGCTACTGGACCCACTCGTCGGAGAATGTGGAACGGCCCGTAGAACCGTGGTGCTAGCTTCTGATTGGCCCGCCGAGAGACTGATAGCTGTCGATACGGTTGGAGCTTGAGGAAAACCTCGTCGCCCACCGCAAATTCCCGCTCAGAACGGTGTTTGTCTGCTGGACCTTCATGCGCTCCTGTGCGGCCCGTAAGTTGTCCTGAAGTAACGATAAGGTCCGATCCCGATCCTGTAACGTACGATCGACGGCCGGAAGAGCGGTGTTGTCTGGCTCATAAGAACGCAATGTGGGAGGTGGTCTGTCATACACCACCTCAAAAGGAGTGAGTTTGCTGGCCGTATGAAAGGACGTGTTGTAGCAGTACTCCGCCCAATGTAACCAACGGGTCCACGTGCGCGGTTCATCCATCACGAAGCACCGTAAGTAAGTCTCAACCCCCCTGTTGAGAACCTCCGTCTGCTCGTCGGTCTGGGGGTGGTTGGTCGTGCTCATGCGCAGTGTGGTGCCCTGTAGCCGAAAAAGCTCCTTCCAGAATTTGCTCACAAACACTGGGTCTCGGTCTGATATGATAGAACGTGGAATCCCGTGGAGTCGCACGATCTCCCGGGCAAACAACTCAGCAATTGTCTCCCCCGTGTATGGATGGCTCAAAGCTAGGAAATGCCCGTACTTGGAGAGCTTGTCGACCACCACAAGGATGACGGACTTGCCCTGAGACTTGGGCAAGCCGTCGATGAAATCCATGGAGACAGTCTCCCAAATCTGGAGTGGAATCTCTAGCGGAGTAAGCAGTCCCGCGGGTGATGTTGTCACGTACTTCTGTCGCTGGCAAACCTCGCACTCCCGCACAAACTGTTGGACATCCCGTTGCATGTCCTTCCAAAACACATTGGCCCGGACCCGCTGCAGTGTACGGAGAATACCGACATGGCCGCCGGTCGGGGACGCGTGAAACTCCTGCATCATGATAGTACGCCATGCCGACGTGGCAGGAATGACTACCCGACCCTGGTAGTAAAGCTTCTCACCCTGTAAGTGGTAGCCGGCCTCCGTAGTATGCCCCTGCTGAAGTGCCTCCACAATGGCTCGGAGCTCTGGGTCCTGGTGTACCTCTGCATGTATCTCATCCAATGACTTGATCACCGATCCCGAAATGTGGGAGAGGGAGCTCTCCGGTATGCGTGATAGTGCGTCGGCCACCACATTTTCCTTCCCTTGTTTGTAGGCAAACTCGTAATCGTATCCCAGCAACTTTGTCAACCACTTCTGCTGCAATGGGTATGTCAACCGCTGTTCGAGGAAATGTTTTAAACTCTGATGGTCCGTGCGGATCAGGAAGTGTCGCCCCAGAAGGTAAGGCCGCCACATGGCAACCGCGTGGAGTATGGCCAACATCTCCTTTTCGTACGTGGAAAGCCCCAGCGTCCCTGGTGCCAAGTCCTTGCTGAAAAAGGCCAATGGTCGACCCTCCTGCATCAGGACTGCTCCAATCCCAACCCCTGATGCATCTGTCTCCACTACGAACTCCTTGGAGAACTCTGGAAGTGCCAACACCGGAGTAGTGGTCATGGCCTTTTTCAAGGCCTAGAAAGCATCCTCCGCCTCTGCATGCCACTGGAAAGCATCCTTCTGCAACAACTGAGTGAGGGGTCGTGCGATCTTCTCGTAGTCCTTCACGAAATGACGGTAGTACCCCGTCAGCCCGAGGAAGCCCCATAAGGCTCGGATCGTCGTGGGCTGAGGCCACGTCGCCATGCTAGCAATCTTCTTTGGGTCGGCCTGGACCCCATGAGCAGACACCAGATGGCCCAAGTACTCGACCTCTGCCTGCCCGAACGAGCATTTGGACCGCTTAGCATAAAGCTGGTGCTCCCTCAGTATAGTGAGTACGTGTCGGACATGCTCCAGATGGTCTCCCCAGCTCTTGTTGTAGATCAATATGTCATCAAAGAAAACCAGCACATAGCGGCGTAGAAGCGGTCGGAAAATCTCGTTCATCACCGCCTGAAAGGTAGATGGGGGGGGGGGGGGGGGGGGGGGGGGGGGGGGGGGGGCGTTGGCCAACCCGAACGGCATCACCAAGAACGCGTAGTGACCGTCATGGGTGCGGAACGCGGTCTTGTGAATATCCTCCTCCTTCATCCAAATCTGATGGTAGCCGGATCGGAGATCCAGTTTGGTGAAGAGGCTCGCTCCATGCAGTTCATCTAATAACTCTTCAATCATCGGAATGGGAAACTTGTCCTTGATGGTTGAGTTGTTCAGCCCACGGTAGTCAACGCAGAATCTCCATGAGTCATCTTTTTTCTTCACCAGTATGATCGGTGAAGAGAAAACACTGGTGCTGGGTCGTATGACGTCGGAGGCTAGCATCTCGCGTACACTGCGTTCTATCTCTGCTTTCTGAATATGAGGATAGCGGTAGGGTCGGATGTTGGTAGGATCCGCCCCCGCTTTCAACTGGATCTGGTGGTCACGAAACATCGAGGGAGGGAGAGTGTGCGGCTCCTGGAAAACATCCTCGAACTGTGTCAATAAGGCCTGTATCTGCTCAGGCTCCTCAGGGGTGTCTGGCCCGATGGCCGTCACTCCTAGTACCATGGCCATCGTGCTGCCCTGCTCCCCCAATCTCTGTAAGCTCCAGAGAGAGATCTCTTTGAGTGGGAATGACTGTATGACGTGCAAGTAATGGTCCGTCCCCTGCTGAGTAAACTCGAGTGTCATCTGATCCCAATCTGTGGTCACCCGTCTCAACTGGCGGAGCCACTGCACCCCAAGGACCATATCGGATCCTCTAATCGGCAGGATGTAGACGTCGGTGTGGCACACGTACCCTTGCATCCGCAACTCTACTCCCTTCAGCACCCCTTCACACCTCAACTTGCTGTCATCGGCCACCATAACCTGAAAAGCGGCCTCTCTGTCAACTGTATGCCCCGCCTTTAGCGCCACCGCGGGGTTGATGAAGTTGTGGGTGCTCCCACTATCGATCAGAATGGTCACCCGCTCCTGGCCAATCCTCCCAGTGATGCGCAAAGTAAGAGGCGTCGTGCACCCCTCCATGTCCTGTAGGGAGACCACAAACTCCGATAAGTCCAATCCGTCCTCCTCCTCAATGCTGGCAGGATCCTACTCGTCGTCCTCCTCTCTCAGCATGAAAACATGGACCTTCTGGCATCGATGTCCCGGTGCGTAATTCTCATCACAGTTGAAACACACGCCCTTCTCCTTCCTTGCCTGCAACTCGGGCCAAGTAAGTCTCATCACTGTCGGTCTAACTGTCGGTGGTGGCTCCCTTCGGCCCGTCACTGGGGCTGTCGGGGCTCTTGTCGTGGCCCGGTTTTGCTGGCGGTTGAAGCGCTCCTCCTGTATCCGTGCCAAGCTGATGGCATGACTCAAACTGCAAGGCATATATGCATGGACCTCATCTCTCAAATAGTCATTCAGCCCTGATATGAAGCAACTGAGGAGAGTCTTCTTGATGCAGCACGCCCAGGGCCGACCCACCCTGGCTCGGCCAGAAGGAACACGTTCCAGTCGCACTGTCGGGCTGCAGCCCAAGCACCCCAACCCGTCTCCGGCCCCACCACAGAGCCGTTAGGTTGTTGAGGTCAGGGCTCGATCCCCCGACCTCCTTGATAAAGAGTCTTCAGGCAAACTCTCTGATGTGATGCAGCGCGCCCAAGGCCGACCCACCCTGGTTCGGCCAGAAGGAACACGTTCCAGTCGCACTGCCGGGCTGCAGCCCAAGCACCCCAACCCGTCTCCGGCCCCACCACAGAGTCGTTAGGTTGTTGAGGCCAGGGCTCGATCCCCCGACCTCCTTGATAAAGAGTCTTCAGGCAGACTCTCATCACCAACTGAGCTCTCCGGCCCCAGCCTCAACAACCCGCCGCGCTGAGAACAGGCGCGGAGACGGGTTGGGGTGCCTGGACTGCAGTCCTTCTGGCAGGCGTGCTTGGTCGTGGTCCGCTAGCTGGTGTGATGCCACGGGGTGCGGTCGGGGCCCCAACGTCCTGCATCACTTCTCCTCCCAACAGACCCGATTGGCCAGCTTCTCGAACTCCATGCGATACTCCATCATTGTGCCCTTCTGACGGAGTTTCTATAATGTCGCATCCACGTCCTCATAGTCCAAGGGCCCGAAACAGGCTGAGAACCCTTCCACAAAGTAAGCCCACGACGCGTATCCATATCCCCTCAGGAACCACTGTGCCCACTGGTACGCGTCGTCTTCCAGATAGAAGGCCGCCAGTTACACCCACTGGTCTTCGGGAATTTCCTGATAAGTAAAAAACAATTCCGCCTCCTGCACCCATTCCAAAGCATCTCCGCCCCAAAATTTTGGGAAATTCATGCGGGTTCTTTTCGGGGGCATATAGGCTCTCTAGTGCATGTCCATGTTCCTCCCTTGCTCTGGGTCGTGCATCATTGGCCTCTGTTGGTCTGCAACTTGATTTGGCCGGCCTTGGGGGTCATGAAAATGCATTCCCCCATGCCCGCCGCCCATTTGTTGTCCTCCGCCTTGAAATCCGTTCCTCGGCGGCCGCTCATTCCATTGTTCGTCGTTCCCCGTCCTCATCGGGGCCCCAAAAGGTTGTGGCATAGGTAGCAGCCCTGTTCTGCCCCCGAAATGAGCGCCAACCGTCTCGGTCGGCCGAAAATTTGCTGGTAGGGGGTCCCGGACCCTCCTTGTGGCCATTCCGGCGGCATCAAGGCCGGCGGCAGCCCCTCCTGGGCCGGTCCATGCGGCTGCGGGGTGTTGGATGTGTCCCGGCTCGGTAGGATGTAGTCGGTTGTAGCCGAAACCATCCTCTCCTGCGGAACCTCCTGCGGATCTGATCGGCAGCCCTAGGGCTGGAGGGGGCTGTACGGCGCATTGGTCGGTCGTACGGCCCTGTTCCGGCCCTAGCCAACCTTGGGGGGTCACGCCCGAGCCCCCCGGTGCTCCGTTCATCGTCGGTGGCGTTGTAAGAGATGCCTCCGTCTCGGATTCGCCGTTTGCCGCCGATTTGCCCTTCAATGATTGCGTTAACAACGCCTTGATTTCTTCCATTCGTCCATCCAATCGCTCCTCTAAATTTTTCATAGAGATTTTCATTTGTTCTTCGATCGCCGTTACCGAATCCGCCAAACCAACATAGTTTTCTTCGATGGCGGCTAAGTGATACGCCCGAAAATGGTTGCGTATTTTGTACGCAAGTGCACGTGTCGGTTCAAGTAATATAATGTGAGTTAAATATCGTTCCCACTGAGAGGTGTTAAACTTAGCGCTCGCAAATACCAGCTATGTCTTTTCTTTAAATCCAAGGTATTCAAATATTTTTGATAATGATTATGAGAGCAAAAATTATCGGTAAACTATTTTTTTTTAAATTAAAATTAATGGCAGATTTATAATAAAATACTTTTCAAACCGTTATGAGAAATAATCTTGTATTGTGATTTCCTAAATCTAATGCAATGATTTTATAAATAAAAGTTTGTGAAAAATGCGTGGTGAAATATCATGCAACGATTTTAATTTAGACAACCGTACCTCTCGATATCGGATCTCCCTAATTCCTTATCTCCTCTGTCATCTCTAACTCGAGTGAAATAAAGAACCGCATAAGGAATAAAAATCTATGTTGCTAACGCCAAGGGGAAATCTCTTTCTCCCTTCAAACGCTATATCGAACTTATGATACCCTTACGCAACTCATCTCTCGAATTATGAAGCGCAGTAGATAAACGAAACCTTGATCAGAAGTTTCAACATAAAGATCATAAGAACGATAACGATCAATCACCATACATTCACAAAGAAAACTTAAAACAACATCATCATTGCAAAAGAAATAGTATTCTCACAACACAAGATTGCAGGATTTAGTTCATGTTTGAGCGAATAAAACAGAATAAGGGGTAGATCTTACTAAACATGATGAATATCAAGTAAATCTTCCCTTCTTCGATGATTTAACAACGTTCCTGCAGCCCGGACGGAATTCCTGGACTGATTTTCTCCTCGGCCGAAAAATCCCTTCTCTTCTCTTTTTTCTATTTTTCTCCTCCCCAAGTTCTTACGTTAGAATGGCTGAAAATGTCCTTTTTAAATCTCCTCCTTTCTCTCTCTAGGCGGGGCCCACTTTTGGTAAGTTTTAATTGCTGAAAAGATGCCTAGTTTCCATCCGTAACCGCCGAAATCTAATTAATTTCGGATCTGAAAATTCTGTAACTACCGACAAGTTATAACTTTTCGGCAGAAAAGTTGCAACTTTTTAAAATCTGGAATTCTGCTTCTTAAAACTGTCAGATATGTTATAACATTTTTCAGATTATGTTACAACATATTCCAGTTTTTCAACAACATTTAGTCTTCGATCCTTGACTCGATTTCTTCACAAATCCTATCATAAAAACATTCAAAACTAGACGTAATAATTATTTAAACTCCAAATAATAATTCATTTTAATATATATACTTTTCATTCATAATTATCATATAACATAAACAAAAATGGTTAAATTAAGATGCAAGATAACTTCTTTTTGCGAAGTTATCACTAAGCGCGGATTCTCGGCTTCGGTACGTGTCACCATGGTCGCAGGAAGGATGCTCTGATACCAAATGATATGAACTTGCAAGGAGAAAGAGAGATCGGGAAGGAAACTACGGGAGAATAAGAGAACTAGTCTTTGGGAAGAATAGGAGAAGAATACTTGAGAAATAATACTTGCATATCCGTCTTGGAGGAGCCCTGGGCCTATTAATACATGGGGCTCTAGGGGGCCGGCCGGCCCCCCCCATGTAGGGGCTGAACCGGGGTGTGGTTCAGCCCCTATTTGTCCCTTTTAATGACTGGATGGTTCAGCCCCGTTGCTTTGAGCGTGCTCCTTTGGTCGCCGAGAATATATATGCCCCGCGAACCGTACCGCATGCAGCGGCATAACAGATGGTCTCATACTATCTCGGTGAAAGTATTGTACCAATCTCCTAATTGGTGTTGGTTACTTGGGATGCAAGGCGGTTGAAACTTCATCAGTCGCTACTCTATTTTCCATTGTTACCTCTCTCTCAAACAAACTTTAAGTCCTTATAAGTGAGTTTTGTTCCACCCCCTCACTATATTTGATACTTATCGGTGATATCAGAGTCAGTTGTTCCCTCACCTTCTCCACCCAACTCCTATCGGCATGTCCATGTGGCAATGCAAGCCACAACCTAGAACACCCATGAGATGGTGAACAGAATCCACTAGATGATCCCCCAAGACCTCTCCAACAAATCCAACGACCATCTGAAAACCTTTGCAAACCAATCGCGCCACCCCCTGTCCATAGCCACCACTTTAACACACCGCCCATCCCTCTCATATCTCTCTGCCTACGAAACAGACACTGCCAATACCACCATCGTCACTCTGTCAATAGAGCAAATACTTTAATCCTTCTTCTCCACTAGTCACCTTGCTCAAACATCGTATCCTTAAGCCCAATCCATCAACCAATCCCTTTATTCACCATCCTCAAAGACCTTAACCCCACTCCAAAGAAGCGTCATCCCGGCCTCTTCAATGTTCCTCGAGTATCATACCATTCAACTTTCAATCGCCACACAAAAAGACTCTCAACACACTTATATTGTTATCCATGCTCCACTTCCTAGACCACATTCTAGCATCCATCGTATCTAAGGTCTTCCCCTATCCATTACCTTAAGTCAACCAACCAAATTTCACACTGCTATCACACCTCCCTACGCACGTCATTTCCTACCCAATGTGCTTCAACCCCTATAAAGATTACCCGGCGTCGAAAAGACTTCCACCACACCTCCCAACGCATCATTTCATATTGGCACGACTCCCAGCCACACATTACCTTCCACCACACCTGCCAATATACCCTTTTGTTGGAATTCAAATCCAGACGTCGAAGAATAAATGATCCAAACCGCCACCTGCCAGCTACAACCTGCTAACAAGCTTTATTAAATGCATGATCAATGTATTAGGATTATAAATAAGCAAGATGTAACAGAGAGTTTAGCAACGAAATGATATCAGATTATGTCTTCTTACTTTTTC
This sequence comes from Dactylorhiza incarnata, assembly GCA_033032865.1. Lineage (NCBI taxonomy): Eukaryota > Viridiplantae > Streptophyta > Magnoliopsida > Asparagales > Orchidaceae > Dactylorhiza > Dactylorhiza incarnata. The sequence continues at coordinate 6,121,920 of JAWHQI010000085.1, forward strand.
TTCCCCCTCTTGCATTTTATTATTTGTTTTAGTGGTATCAGAGCACCAATGATTTGATCTTGCCTCTTCGATCAAGAGACTTCTTGATTTATATGATCCTTATCAATAGTCTCACATGACCTCATCATCTAACTTTATCCAACCTTCATATACCCAGTCGACAGTACCTCTATTCAATGGTGAGATTTATGCGTATTGGAGCATAAAGATGCCAATACTCTTTATTTCCCAAGACCTCTGGGAAACGGTAGAGTTCGGAGCCATCACATCCAGCAAAGCTGGTGAGGGAACACCTCCAAAAATCAGTAAAGACGAGATGATGAAGGATGCCCAAGCCCTACTCCTTATCCAACAAGGGGTCACCAACTCCATTTTCGCAGAATTATGGGAGCACAAACAGCAAAAGACGCTTGGGATACATTAAAAGAAGAGTTTAAGGAATCAAAAAAGGTGATCCCCATCAAGGTACAAACACTTTGGCACCAATTTGACTCTCTTCGAATGCATGAAAACGAAACCATACAAGACTTTTTTGCTCGCGCTACCAACATTGTCAGCCAAATAAAAAACTTAGGCACTACTATAGATGACCAGTAAATCGTGCCAGAGATTCTAAGAAGTTTACCCAAAACTATTGACCATGTGGTTGCCGTAATAGAAGAAGCCAAAGATTAAGAAAAATTAAGCATTACAGAACATATGGGTTCTCTTCAATCCCACGAAGATAGATTAAACAGAGCTGAACAGCCTCTGGATAACCTCGCCCGTAGCAAACTTTTCATCTCCCAAACCTCACAGTAAGAAAATTTTGAAAATCCAAACAATTCTCAACAACTGTCTTTTTAGAAAACCAACTATGGATGGCGCGGGAGAGGAAAACCCCAGCATTACACCCCAAAAAAACCCATCTTATTGAACCCTTTGCAAAAAAAAACAACCACAAGAATAAAGCTAGTTTCTTTAGATGCAAGAGGTGCAGACGGCCAACACACAAAGAGAAAGATTGTGGTCTAGGCCTAGAGAAGAAGCGCATTTTACTGAAGATGAAAGCAATAAAAGCAATAAAACCAAGTTCTATACCTCTAACAACAAAAACAATGATAAATGGTAAATAGACTCAGAGTGTTCCAGCCATATGACCCACAACATAGCCTCTTTTGTTTCCCTCGATGAAACCTTCAAATCAGAAGTCTTAATGGGAGATGGAAAAACCAAGATCATAGAAGGAAGGGCACCATTGCTATAAAAACAAAAACCGATGAAATCAAACAAATTCAAGATGTTCACTATGTTCCTAGCCTTGCTCAAAATCTCTTAAGTGTCGGGCAGCTAACTCAAAAAGGCTACACTGTCACTTTCGAGATAGGAGAATGCCACATTGTTCACACTGCAACAAGAAAGAAAATTCCATCTACTAGAACAACCAACAACAAAGTCTATTGCATTACCTTACCAGCACAAACTCAGAAAGCTCTTACCTGCAACACCAGATCCCATTCGAATGCAATGCTTTGGCACCAAAGACTTGGACACTTGAACTACCAATACCTACAACTCATGAGCCAGAAGGAGTTGGTCAGAGGACTATCAAAGAAGAATTTTGAGAAGAAATTCTGTGAAGGATGATAGTCAGGGAAAGATCATCGGCAGCCCTTTCCCAAAGCCACATCCTGGAGAAGCAATGAGCCCTTACAACTCTTACATATCGACTTATGGGAACCAGCATCAACACCAACACTAGGCGGTAAGAGATCTTTCTTATTAATAATAGATGATTTCTCCAGATTCGTGTGGATATCTTTCATTGAAAGAAAATCAGAAGCTCTTGATGAGTTAAAAGGATTCAAGAGCCTCGTCGAAAAACAATTAAGCAGAGAAGTTAAAACCATAAGATGTGATCGAGGTGGTGAATTCCTCTCCAATAACTTCAACTACTTTTGCTTAGCCTACGGAATACGCAGAGAGCTCACTACACTTAGCACCCCTGAACAGAATGGGACTGTCGAGAGAAGGAATTGAACAGTCATGGAAATGGCTCGCTTCATGCTCCACTCAAAGGACATCACAAAATGTTTCTGGGCTGAGGCTTGCTGCACTTCAGTATATATCTTAAATAGATCCCCAACAAGAGCCTTGCATAACACCACTCCATTTGAAGCCCTATTCCAATGAAATCCCTCTGTCAAACACCTAAAGGTATTCAGATGTATTGCTTATAGGCACATTTTAGCAAAAAAGAGAGAGAAGTTAGACAAGAAGAGACAGAAATGTATAATGATAGGTTACAACCAGGATTCCAAAGGGTACCTCCTTTATCATCCCCCAACAAAACAACTTATCATCTCACGAGACGTTACCTTCAATGAAGATCACTGGTCCTGGCAGTTAGATCTAGAGCCCACATCACTAGAAGTGTTGGTTACTCTGGACAATGACAATGTCCAATCCATCCATGCCACTCATGATTTTGAATCTAAATAGTTTACCTCTCCTCTGACTCGGATCAAATCTCCATTTCATCATCACCAAAACAAAACAAAAAATTACTCGAGGAGATATATGAAATTGCAACTTAACTCTTTTTGCAGGGATCCCAGAAACATATGAAGAAGCAGCATCACAAAAGTAATGGAGGGAAGCTATGAATGAAAAAATTCGAATGATGGAAAAAAATCAAACTTGGCCCCTTGTCGATAAACCATAAGACAAAGAAGTCATTGGTTTGAAATGGGTTTACAAAATTAAAGTAAATGACGAAGGCAAGCCTGACAAACACAAAGCTTAGGTCATTGTCAAAGGTTATTCTCAAGTGTCGAGATGTGACTATGCTGAAACCTATGCCCCAGTTGCCAGAATGGATACTCCGACTTGTTCTCGCATATGCCACACATCATGAGTTGTCTGTATTCCTACTTGACGTCAAATCCGTTTTCTTAAATGGCACGATTGAAGAAGAGGTATATGTTCAATAGCCTCAGGGGTATGAAATAGAAGATAAGGAGAAAGTATATAAACTATCCAAAGTATTGTATGGACTAAAGCAAGCCCCAAATGAAGCCTCTCTATACATAAAGAGATAGATTATGTCTTATTTCCTTATCTTCCCACTTGCATTTTATTATTTGTTTACCCTTCACCCCAACACAAACATCAAAACACCTTCCATACATGATCCCCATGCAGCTTCCAATCAAGGGTGGATCTATACTAGGCCTAGTGTGGGAAGCAGCCCACACTGAAAAACTCCACTTCTCTTCCCACCCACACTGAAAAACTCCACTTCTAACATTTATTTAATCTTAACATCAAGGGAATTTAAAAATTATTATATTACATGATATAACTTAAAATAGAATTTCATACAATGTAACTTATGATGGCTTAGTGGTTCAAGTGGCCTTGCTAAAGTTTTCATTTTTGTGAGAGGGAGTGGGTTCAAACCCTACCGCTGACATTTTTTTAATATGCGGCATGTTTTGTTAGAATATTGTCTAGTATATTCCTATATTAATATACAAAATAATATAATTTTCGGTTTTAAAAACTTTGTAGAATCAGCAGAACTATTTATATGAACAACAATATTAGTAATATTGCATGAAGGAGGTGAGAAATAAATAAGAGAAATTTATAGTTTAGAATCGAGCATGGGTAAGGCGTGTGATCACTGCCCTAAAGAAGTTGCATCACCCTCCGGCAGGGCTTTCAACCGATGCTCACTCCTCCAAGGTACAACACCCGGCTAGATCCCGAAACTCCGATGTGCGCGGACAACGAAGAAGCACAGAGCACCCGAACTCCCACTTGATGAAGCAAATGTAAAGAAAAGGAGACACGTAGAAGATCGTGACAAAACAGAGAGAGAGAGAGAGTAGAAGAGCGTATGTAAGAGCGATCATTCTTTCTGAGAAGAAAGACAATATATATAGACAGAAAATCTCCAGAAAAGGAGGATCTTGAAAACGGCAATATTAAAATCATAATAAGTATTGATGGTTATAGTTGGAAGGATCATAATCGGGAAGATAAACGTTGAATATTTCCAACGTAAATAATGGCGTAAAACACGCGGATAAGAAAACGCGTAAAACTGCGAAGAGAGAGAGCGTAAAACGGCAGAAGCGTCGAATCCAATTCGACGTTGCGTCGATATCATATCGACGCAAGTCGACGCAGGTCTTATCGACGCAAGCGTCGAAAATATATCGACGCAAGTCGGGTGCGTCGAATTCCATTCGACGCCTCCAACTTCAGCGGGCTTCTCGACGTTGCGTCGAAATCTATTCGACGCAGCTCCGATTTCTATTCGACGCAACTCCAAGTAAAAGCTCTAAAACTATTTTGTACAAAAATTACAATTCAATTCAATTATTACCCAAATCCAAATCCAAATCCGGATCCGGATCCGGTGCGGTGCGTGCGCGTGCGCGCGTGTGGTTCATAGTTTCTCCTTATGTTCTTTTGAACAAGTAAGAAGGTGTGAATTTCTTTATATACACTTAAGGGAAGAAGGAGAATGGCAAGGTGGGACTAAAGAACACTCTTTCATCATGAAAGGCTTCCCTCCAAATATTTGGATTCTCTCCAAGTTTGGTTTTGAGCTTTTCCATCATAATGAGGAGCCCAAACACCAAACACCATTTAGCTTCAATCAAAACATTTAATTTTATAATGTTTTATAATTAAAATTTCTAACATGTTTATTATCTTAACAATGCAATGGCATTCGTCGACTGCCTAATTATGGTATGTAAAATAAAAGAAATTTAACAAGAAATCAAATCTGCTTCTAATCATAGATTCTAGAGATTAATTAAATAATAAGTTAAGCTCATTGATAAAAATAATAATTTTAGCATATTAAAATAAAGAATTAGAAATATCTAAAACTAAATTTTCAAGATTTCTATATTAAATTTTCGAGGAATTAACGATTAATTGTATTTTAATAAAAAATCAGTAGTTAAGATTTTTTTACTAAGGATTTTTACTACAAAAATGACATGTTTTAATCATGATATGCTAAATAAAAAAATTTAAAGAAGAATTTGAGAGTACTTATAATAGGTTCTAGGGATTAATTAAACATTACGTTAAGATTTTTGTCTTATTTGTCCATTATTTTTTCTTGAATAGTTTAAAGACTAGACCACACACGAAAAATTTCTGCAAACTCATTAATATTCACCTATCATTTCATCTCCTGCAAACACCATTCCTCATTAATATTCAATTAAACCTTCCAGATCTCCAGCGGCTCGATCCACCAACTAAATTTCCTTTTGACATATACTCGATCTACCGGCACTTACTCATCTATCGACTTCTGCACTTACCCGCTACGGTCAATGGCAATTTTAAGAATGTTGAAATAATGATGCTTACCCGTTTTAGAGTAGACTTTGAAATATATTTAGGTAATCAATGAAAAACCAATTTAATCTCCCGTTCACTATTCTATGTTTCAACAGTAAGGATTAAAGAAGAAGCATCTAGCCGGTGTCTCAGAAGAGGGAACATTGAATGGATTTACCAGGGAAGCGTAATTACGGTGCGGATAAAAATACCTTGAAGGAGAGAGTATGGTGAACGGAGGCGAGGGCTTCGCCCTCTGCTTCGGAGAAGCAGTTGAGGAAGGAGTAATCGGAGTCGATAGCGACCAGGTTATGCGCGTGAGCGTCCACCACAGCCACCTTCTCCACCGCCGCCCTCAGCTCACTGTACTTGCCCATCTCGTTCTCTCCCTCTCGCCGTCTTCTCCGATCGAAAGCCCGCCGTTTACTTAGATCTCGCGCAATGACTCGTCGGCGTAGCGATTTGTCGATGGCTCGGAATAGTCAACTCCTGATGCCTTTGCTTTGGCTACCGAGTCTGAGTATAACTGTAGGTTTGCTCTTCTTCGCGTAATTTTTTATTTTCTCTTATTTTATTTTATTTTATTTTGGGCGAAAAGTGATTCCACAATCTTTAATAAAATCTCTCGTAGAAAGTATAAACTGTCCACTCAATCCTCAATTACAATCTCTCATATAAACGAACCGTTTTCGGTATGTATATGGTATACGTATTTAATTTGGGAGGTGTGCGAGTAAATTCAATCGTAGGATCTCGCGATCAACGGTCGAGATGAAATACATCTGAAATATTCCTCCAAAACATCTGAAATACTCCCGCAATACATTCCGAATATTAATCTGCACCGTTGGATCTCGCGATCCTACGGTTTGATCTGCTCGCGCACCTCCAGGAGGTGCGCATACCTACCCAAAAAATTTCGCATATAAACAGGCTAACTGTCCTGCAAAGAATAGATACATATACGTACCAAATAATTTGTGGCGAGCAAAACTATTGCATGGTAACATCCGAATATGTGTGATACCAACGATCAATTAGGTTTCGATTGAAATGTGTTCTCTTAAGTCTTAATTCCAATTCCAACATTCTGGTCCATTTAAAAGATTAGAATTGAAATTGTCGAATTCCATCAAAATAGGTTAGATCGTCTTTTGCCTTAGATCTTAAAGCACTTAGGCTTAATCCAGGTGAGACATTAAGAGGGTTTCTTATGGGTAGTAACCAATAATACTAAGTGTCTTGGGAAAGGGAACTTTGGGATGTCACCCCATTGTAGTTCCTAGTACCGTAGCGAGCCCCTCACAGGGTAACCCTCGGGAAGTCCAAGACTAACCCTAAATTGTGGGAGTAGGACGTTGTACAAGATTAACTAATAACACACTCACCTACACCCCGTGGTTTCGGGAGTTTGGTCGGTTTGGTGCTACGAGCAGTAGGCTCGGTGGTTGTAAAAGCGGCTGGCTAAGACCGGTGAGCTTGTGACTCAGTGGTGTTTGATGGCGGGCAGGTTAGCCCGGGGAGCTTATAGCTCGGAGATAGGAAGTAAATCACGTTGCATGTGCACTGAAGGTGGTGGGTCTTCGGTATTGGACGATCGTTCGCACCGACGTCAATACGTTGACTCGGCAAGTGTGGTTTTACACTTAGCCTTGAAAGTTTGGCGGTCCAGTCAGCAAGAGTACGCAGACGCTCCGCGGGTTTTGTGGAGGCGTACGATAGGTCTAGGTTAGGTAGTGTGAATACCAACCTAGAGGTGGGCGAGGCCCAACCCACCGCTTCCGTTTGCCACTACGGGAGTATCCTGGGAGTCTAGCTAGCTCCAAAAAGGGGGAACTAAAGGTCTATGCGCATAGAGTCGTAGTGAGTGAGTTGCACTGTATGAACATAGCATAACAGCATACTTTGCATGTCATAGCATAAACATTGCATTCAACCTACCCCTAACGTATAAGTCGGTTATGGGACTTCTTATACGGTAGGCCCTGCTAAACGACCCCTTGGTCTATAGGTTTGAATGGGCATTCCTATAAATCAATGGTTACTTTTATATTACTTTACTTGCCATTACATATACTGCTTACTGTCCTTTACATGCACTTTACTATGCTTACTTACTGCTTCATATATATATACACCTGTGTAGTTGTAGATCCGCCGCCACCTGCTTTTGTTTTTACCCCTTGAATGTCCTCCGCTTCCTCCTCCCCATACGGTGCCTAGGAGCCATTGGGGTGGGGTAGGGAACATAAGGCTTAGTCTTTTTTACTAACGGTCGGTGGACCATATCATTTTAGGGGTTCGAGGAGACGCAGCAACACCAGAGGCCGGAGCAGACGGAGGCGGGCCAGTCTAGTACAGGAGCATAGGATTCAGGATCTGTGAGTGATTAGTAGTTAGCTTCCGCGAGTGATCTTGTAGTGAGGATATGATGTACAGGGCATGAGCCCTCTTTATTATTGTACCTTTGTTATCTTTTTTATTCAGTTATTATCTATGGACATTTACCTTTATGGTTTATAATTCATGTGATTCTGTGGGCTTGTCTTCTTTAATGTACTTTTCTTCGTGATCAATTTGGCCGGCAGGATCGGCGTTTTGTAGTGGCGACCTTCCCGAGTGAAGGTGTCACCGCAAAGCGGCGGTTCTGGGCCTAAGACCCGGAGGTTTGAAAAAAAATGGGGTCTTACAAGTGGTATCAGAGCAGAAAACCTCGATCCGAAGAAAAGAAGTCCACAAACCCTGGGCCACCCCGCGCGAGCTTAGTTTGAGGACAAACTAAGCAGCGGAAGCAGTGGTGTGCCCATATGGGGAAATCACATTGAAAAGTCCACTTTTAACTGAATCTTCTTAATTAATTTCCTATATAAGCGTCAAGTTTTCTTTTGTAGCCTGCGGCGAACCCTGCCCCCTGCAGGGAATACCTCCGGCTGCAAAGATCTCATTAGATAGCCCTTTAGTCAATGAGTTAGACTCAACCCCACTAGGATACGTGACTTACCTTGACAATCTATACCATGACTTAGTCTGAAATAGAACGTAAGTATAACTTTTGGTGAAGGTACGAGGATACCCAAAAGAGGCTAGAGAAAGAGAGATTGACACATAAGCAGAATGGTGTGAGACTTGTAGACTCAACCCTCGTATCGGTGACATGATTACATTGAGACAACCACCACGACAAACACCAAGGGTCGGATAAGAATTGAAGCTCAGAAGGGACCCGTTTGGGATTGGGTGACATGTTGACCCTGATAAGGTTGTCATAGAAGGTACCTAGAAGAGTCTAAGGTGTGGAGTACACCAGTGAGCCCCAAGATAGAACCCCAAGTCTAAGGTTGTATGCCCTAGAATTGTTTGCATATATAACTTGGTGATATTGAAGATACTCAGCCCAAAATAGATAGTGGCTTATCTTTTGTTTATTGGGGGCTTGTCTTTTGTTTATTGGGGCGTACCCTTTTGTTCATTGGGCAAATTATCGACGGACTTAGACTTCCCTTAGACTTAAGTTTAGAACTTTTGTGTCGTGAACATAATGATTTTTTAAGTCGATCTTACTCAATGTTACTTGAGAGAAGATGAGATAGTGTAACAGTACGTTTGGAATGATGACCGGTAGAAGTACCAGGGCATGGATAGACATCATTGATCGAACAACAACTTGACCTTCGTTGAATCATTGGAAATGTAAAGTCGCTAGGATTAATCACTTAGGGAAGTCGATGACCTAGTATAGAGATTATGGACCGAAACTAGGTTATACAAGTTGTAGTTATATTTGATGTTCTTGTGACTTCGGGCGTTCGGAAGTGATTAACTCATGTCTTGTTAAAAATCATGCCCCGTCATGGTTGAAAATTTTAATAATAGCTTTATACCTTGGGAGCTTCGATGATAAATAACCAGAGATTTAAGACTATGACTTATTGGATTTACAATCTAGTGTTTGAGTTACTATGATAAGAACGATCCAAGTTTGTCCTGCTTAAGACGATTTGGGAGTAATCAAGACTAGCATAAGTGGAAGTGACAGGATTTTGGAGAAATAAACATGATGATATTCCCTTGATGAATCGAATTATGAAAAACCCCAATGTATCAAAATTTTGCCGTTATGAATAGAATTTCACGTAGAAAATGATCGGGAGTCATCTTACTATCATGGTTGGTTAGCATACACTCATAAAGGTTCACAAATGCACCCCTATTAAGATTTTAAGGATGATTGGAACGCTGGACGATTTGATTAGTTCCATCAATAGTAAGAACTAGAAAGTTGTAGATTAGAGATGTTTGATTACTCGGACGTACCTGAAGGAGTTAGAATTTGAACGTGAGAAGAAAACCTTAGAGGCATAAGAGTCTGCCTAGGTTAGAGTGGAAATTCGAGGATAGATTGACCAAGGTAGCTAGGTCACCCCAGTCAGGATAGATGATACGACGGTGCGAGTCTTGCGGCGCAAGAAGATTCCACAGGTTAAGACATGTGGTAAAATTAGGGTCAGGAGGAGCACAACTTGGAGCCACTAGAGCTGGTGTGGCATAGATAGTCGGTGCTCTCCGAGCCAGGAATAACTTCTGAAAGTGCACAGTTAATCTCACTAGAATTCTCTAGAGGGGGGGGGGGGGGGGAATAGAGAATTAAAAAATTTTGTGCAAAGTTAATATATATATATGTGTATAATCACAGATTAGAGCTTCCCACACACCAACAAGAATTAAGCAAGAAAATAAAGTAAATGCAAGAAAATAAATCACAGCACAACACAAGAAAATATAGTGGTTCCCCAAACTTTGGGTAGTCCACTCTTCTACCCCCTTGGTAGGAATTCACTATCTTGTACTGAGTCTTTTGATAAGGAGACTCTTAGAACCACCCTGAGTCTTTTGACAAGGAGACTCTTAGAACCAACTGAGTCTTTTGACAAGGAGACTCTTAGAACCAGTACACTGAATTTTTTGAAGAGAGATTCTAAAAACTCTTTTACAATGTTAGATGTAAGAAAGAAAGCAGGAAAGATATAAGGACAAGAATGAATCTTCTTCCTAGCAAGAAGATTGGAAGCACAAGAAGTGAATTGAATCTTTCTTCTATAGAGAGAAGAAGATTTGCAGACTTTCTCTCTTTGTGAGAGCTATCAGATTTTGCAGCAGTGTGATTTCAGAAGCAGAAGAAGAAGAAGAAGTGGTTGAATGTTGCTGCAGAGCTTTTTCTCAATTTCTCTCTTTTCTCTTGGGAGCTTTTCCTCTATTTCAAAATGTATGTGGTGGATCACTCAACTATCATTTTCTACCGACCTCCTCTTTATTTATAGCTCTGTGTATTCAAAATAATGCTATAGGAGGATAATTAATTAGCAGTCAGAAAAATAGAAAGATGAAAATGTTTCCATAATATTTATTTCTGTAGAAGGAAAGAACCAATTCATATTTCAAATAATATCCAAATAAGTTAAATCAAATTAGCCAAGAATCAGATATAAGGAAAGAATGATTCAGAACAGCTATAAAATATTGACACTTATTCCATATAAATCAGATATATTGAAAGAAGGAAAGAGATCTGGCGCATATTTAAATTCTGTCATGGAAATCGACGTGCGTCGATTACTATTCGACGCAAGCGTCGAGAGCATCCTTTCTGGACGTCGAGAGAAAAATAAGAAAGGTGCGTCGACTGAGGTGCGTCGACTTCATTAGATGCGTCGACTAGAAATCAGAGTGGCGTCGACTAGACTTACGTCGAAATCTTCCTAGAGTTACTTCGGCTCAACCTGAAGGAAACGTCGAATACTATTCGACGCATATTTACTTAGCCTTGTTTTTTTTCATTCTTAGAATTCATTTCTAGGGGTTAAGAGAAATCATTTTCCCAACAATCTCCCCCTATTTGTCTTAACCCTATTTAGAGGGAAATTGTACTAGCATATAATTAACCCAGCACAGCATTTGTAAAAATAAGAAATATATTGAGTAACTAAAAAGGAAAGAAGGAAAGAAAGTTGTATATACACCAACTCAGAAGAGAATATATATATTGACCAATCAATGTTTTGAACATAAAAATTTTCATTAATATTTTTAGAAACCAAATTAACACTCGGGAGGGGTAGGAGGAGTCTTTCTTTTTCTTTTGAAGACTTTGGTAGGTTGCTCTTTCTCAACAGCAGATAGCACCCTCATCTCCCCCTGAGTCACAGCAGTTGAGTCCCTTTGAGTTTCATCTAGCTCCCCCTGAGTTTCAGCTTCAGGTAACATAGCATCTGGCTGCTCTTTTTCATTTTCAGCTGTATTCACAATGGTATCCAGCTCCTTAGCTCCTACTTCAGCTACCACAATTTCCAGCTCCCCCTGAGGTTTAGTTTCTTTAACTTTCTCATCATCTGCCCCATCTTCTTTTTCAGCTCTGCTTGCTTCCCCTTGCAGTAGTGCCACTTGGTCTGCAGCCTCTCTTGCTATGCTGAGTACCTCTATTGTTTGTTCATCAATATGGAGCTCGGGTACTATCTCATTCCCAAGGGTTTTGAGCAGTGCTAGACTGTCAGTTTTTGAGGTAGGAAGGGATTTGTGAGAAGGAGATTTAGGATTGGAGGGCTGATCTTCATCTAGATTCTCCCCCTTCTTGACCTTCTTGGCCAAGGAGGTTAAGAAAGACCTAGTCACTCTAGAGGAAGAGAGAGATGACTTCAGATCTTGCACAGAGGCACTGACCCCATCTATTTGGGTGTGCATGTGAAGGATGGAGGAATGAATCTGGGAGCAATGCTCATCTAGCATTGCTTGGAATCTTTGAGCTGTGGATTGTATGCATTGGGTGATGAGAGCCTCAGTGGATTTAGATGGTTCATGGTGTGAGAGTTGATGAGGAGGTGATGGTGGAGGAAGGGGTGATAGAGGAGGAGGAGGAGATAATGGATGTGGAGAGGGGATTCTATCATCTTGAGGAGGTATATTTGATGGAGGAGGTGGAGGAATAGAAGAAGGTTGAGCAGGTGATTGAGGAGGTATTGGTGAGGATGATGCTGGGACAGAAGATGTGACTGTTTGAGAAGGAGGAGGAGGAGGAGGAGGATGAGCAGGAGAGATAGGAGGAGATGGAGTCCTTTCAGGGATGGAACCAGGCTTAGGGATTTGCCTGGCCCATTTAGAAAATAGGGCTATGGACATCCTTTTTCCTTGAGGGATGGGAATTCCTTTTGACCTACATAGGTCAGGGAAGGAGTGGAACAGTACTTGACTCATCATTCTCATGTAGGCATTTTCTTTGTGGGAATATCTAGAGCCTATCATCTTGAGCAAACAGCTGGCCCAGTCTATTTTCTTCTTTAACACCAGAGCTCCCATGATGTTCAGTTGCTGCTTGGGCACTGCATCATGGGCAGATATCTTACATAGTAGTATCTTTCCTACTATATCTGCTAGTAGTCTATACTCCTCAGAAAAGTCTATTTTCTTTAGATGGATTGGTTTATCCCTTGAGAACTTCATGGTGGTTAGCAGATGCTTGATTTCATCAGGTGTGAGGTCTATAGATTCATCACCTAATAGGAAATGATGAAGACTTATGAGATTTCCTTTCCCTATTTTAGTTGAACAAAGATGACATTAGGATATACCTGATGGGAGATCAAAGGTGGCCCTAATGTGTTCTGCTGAGATTGAGACTGGTGTCTCATATAGTGTTCCTTGGATTTCTCCTTGTTCAGAAATCTGAACATGAGTTATGAGCTCTGTGAGCTCAGTTTCCAGAAGCTTGCACCTAGTGGAGATGAGCTTGTCCAGTCCTGCTTCAGTGAAGAGAGCTATGATGTTCTTATAGTTCTCTGTTGCTGCTTGGAAGGATTCGAGGTCGATATCGAACCCAGAATTTATCTTGGGAGCCATTGAAGATCGGTGAGAGAGGGAAAAAGAATCAGCTGGACAGAGGAGCAAGAAGGATGATAGATGTAGAATCACGAAGGTTTTCTAACTGAAGAGTTTATTTAAGTCAGGTGAAGCGTCGAAACGGGACTCAATTCGAGGCTTATTCGGTACTTCAGTGGATGTGACTGAGAATATTTTAGTATTACCGCTCGTTTTTATGAAGTCGATGTTACGGCGAGTGGAATTCGACATGAACGTCGATATGGTCTGATTTGGTATGATAGGGTTTCCTATCGACGTATGCGTCGATAGTAGTCGACGCATGCGTCGATTACACCTGTTGATCTGAGTCATCTACGGAGCGTCGAGTATGAGTCATCTACGGTCAAAATGGCAATTCTCCACTTAGTGCCCTAATTGACCATCACCATGTTAAATTGACCCTACCCTTAGGGTTACCATGTCATAGGGAACCCAGTGGACCAAAAAGCCCCATGACTGGGTCAACCCTAGGGCCCAATTTGACCAAAGTCAACTTAGCCTATTTTGGTCAAATCAGCTTAAATTGGGTCAACTAAGGCTCATGTGACCAAATTGACCCCACCAGTAGTTTCTAAACCTAATTTGGAATTCAATGGACCCAAAAGCCCCATCCTAGGGTCACCCAATTGGTCAATTTGACCAAAAGTCAAATTTGCCCAAATTAGGTCAAATCTCTTGAATCTAGCCCAATCCCTTTGGGCTAAGCCCAAATTGACCACTTGACCAGCCTAGTAGACTGATAACTAACCTAGGTGAAAGAGAAAAATCGACCATGATGAGTAGGAGAGAGAAAACCCATTTTTGGGGGAGAGAGAAAGAGGGGGAATTAATGGGGAGGAAGAAGAAACCTTCAATCTCCCCCATTAATGGTTGCATTCATCTCCTCTAGGGGAGATGAGGAGTTTCCAACAGTTTACAGGAGGAATTGAAGGCAGGGGGGATGTATTGTGGCCGGCCATAGGAATGCCAAGGGGCCATTAATGGCTTTTGGAGTTAGAACCCTCCTCCCATTAAATTGACCCTCCCATTAGCTTCATAATGGAGAGAGGAGTTGAAACCCCCCCTTCCCCGAAAGGATTGAGCTATCTGTGCAAGGATTCGGATGGTACCGAAATCTCCAAGGAGGAGCAATGGTGGTCGACGGTCGGAGCACCTAAAAACCCCAAGACAGGTCTGGTTCTCCTCCCTAGCCTCTGTGGTGTAGATCTCAATCGTCGGTGGCGCGATTCGTGGCCAATTGGCCGTGAATCGAACCAGCCAAGCCACCCGTAGATCGGGTTGGGCTTCCTCCTACAGAACCCGATTCCGGCCACCTCCGGCCGATCAAACACCGCTCATCGCTGGCCACCACTTCAACGGAGGTGGTGGTGGCGTTGATTGGCCGGGGCGGCGCTCAGGTGGCCGGGAAATCCAGGATCAAGTCAGCTCAGGAAGGCAAATCCTGGCCGTTGGCTCATCGGGAACGATGACCACGCGTCGTCCGAGCCGCGCCAAGATTCGCGCTGACCGATTTATTAAGATTTAGTTATTATTTATTAATTAGTTCATTGAATTATTATAACTGCAGAGGTAATTTAATTACTAAAAATACTATATGCCCTCTACATAAAAAGTGCCCAACATGAAAGTTGTAGGCCTTGACCCCTAGGATCATACAAAATTGAGTTCACCCAATTTGGAGTCCTGGTTTGACTTCAGCACCCAGTTTGGTGCAAAGTTTGACTGAACTTTGGGTGGGTGCCCACACCAAACCACAAGTCCAAATGACTTGAAATTTGGACTAGTAATGAGTCATATTTAGGGCTAGAACATATCCAAAAATGAGAATTTTTGGAGAGCTTTTCCCTAAAGTTTTTGTAAAAATTTAATAATCCTTGTATAAATTATTTGGAGGGTCAAATGACCTCCAATCTCCACCAAACTTTGGTGGGGTGTTATTAGAGTCATGATAAACCCCTGGTTAAAATCTCAACTCATTTGGAGTTCATTTGATTAGGTAATCTTTAGGCCAAAGATTTGCCCATTAAGGGGAAATTTGTGATTAAGGGCTATTAGGAATTTTTCATGGTCAAGCCACCTCCAATTGGAGTGGGATTTTGGCCACTGCCCTAATATCACCCAAATCACCTCTATGAGAGTTATGGGGTCATGGGGAGTTGGGTTGCCCTAGGACATGGAGTTGGAGCACCTTGGGGTGCATTTAGCCAAGAGGAGAACCATTGGCCAAATGGGCCCATAGCGACTTGAGTCGTCTTGGAAGGGTCAGTGGGATTAATTTGAGACCCCATGAGGTTGATTGGTGAGCATTGGAGTTGAATTGCTCAAGACCATGGGGTTGACCTCTATGGAGTGGAATTTGGGGTTGTGAAGGACATAGGAGAGTTTGTCCTTGGGGAGGGGTGTGTTGGACTCCTCTGAGCTTTATAAGTGTTGTAACACCCTCACAAGAAGTTTGGGTGGATTTGTAGAAGTTTTTACCCTAACCCTAGGTTAAACCCTAAAGGGGTGAAATAAGAGGCTAATGAAGGAAGAGGGGTCAAGACTTAATGGTTTGACCTGAAATTTTGGGGAGATAGTCATGGTGACCAGATAATGCTATTGTGAGAAATTGGAGGGATTTGGAGTTGCCAATCCTAGGTAATAAATCCTTGGGTAGATTTGTAATTATTTAGGGTTTTGGGATTTAGGAAGAAATAATGCTTAGTGATTAACCATCTTCTGTCACCAACTTATCTTTGATGTTATAAACCCCTGGAGATTCTATTAGAACCATTGGAAAACTTTTGGAGGTCCAAATTGTAATTATTCATATTATGGGCAATTTTTGGAATGAACAATTTTAGGGTATTAGTTTTCTATAATTGTATGAAGCTTTGCTGGATGTCATTTCATACCAATATGTACCCACAGTATTTTCCTCATAATTTGTGGATTGATATTTTTGGTACCTCTAGTTCAATCTGGAATTAATTGCAAATATACCCTTTGTGGAAATTACAGATGTAACCTTTATGAAATGTGGTAAAACTTTGTAGGGCTGAATATTTTAGTATGAATCACCTCTGTATAAATTTGCATAAGGTTTGGAGTTCATATGAGGGTACCTCCTTTGGAATTTATTGGAAATAAATGGGTTTTGGAATTATTAGATATAGTAAACCTTGCTGGACTTTCCTACAAATTTATATCTACTGATTATTAGGTACCCTTGATATATGTAAAAAGTTGGGTAGGCATTGGAAGTCAGAAAAGTGCACTTATAGTTAAAACCTCACGAAGTCGTATTTTGGAAAAATGGTTTTAAATATTAATAATGTTGGGAAAATTATGAAACTCTGGAATTGATCTTAAATAAGTGACATGGACCCCCAGTAAAAATATTGGGTCATAGAGTTGATTATTTAATCTAACTCCCTTCATGAGCTTCAAAACATTAAGGATGGTCTGCGTTTACCAAATTGGCAGTTTTGGAGTTATAGGCCAAATTGGGGTACATTGATTGGAGATGTGAGAAGTCTAGTGGTGATCACATGGATATGAGAGGACCCCTGGAGATAATTAAGGTTTGAAGAGTCCTAGGGTGGTGGGGTGCCACCCTTGGGGTAGATCGTCCTGGGATTGACGGAAGATCGTCTTTTGCCTTAGATCTTAAAGCACTTAGGCTCAATCCAGGTGAGACATTAAGAGGGTTTCTTATGGGTAGTAACCAATAATACTAAGTGTCTTGGGAAAGGGAACTTTGGGATGTCACCCCATTGTAGTTCCTAGTACTGTAGCGAGCCCCTCACAGGGTAACCCTCGGGAAGTCCAAGACTAACCCTAAATTGTGGGAGTAGGACGTTGTACAAGATTAACTAATAACACTCTCACCTACACCCCGTGGTTTCGGGAGTTTGGTCGGTTTGGTGCTACGAGCAGTAGGCTCGGTGGTTGTAAAAGCGGATTGCTAAGACCGGTGAGCTTGTGACTCAATGGTGTTTGATGGCGGGCAGGTTATCCCGGGGAGCTTATAGCTCGGAGATAGGAAGTAAATCACGTTGCATGTGCACTGAAGGTGGTGGGTCTTCGGTATTGGACGATCGTTCACACCGACGTCAATACGTTGACTCGGCAAGTGTGGTTTTACACTTAGCCTTGAAAGTCTGGCGGTCCAGTCAGCAAGAGTACGCAGACGCTCCGCGGGTTTTGTGGAGGCGTACGATAGGTCTAGGTTAGGTAGTGTGAATACCAACCTAGAGGTGGGCGAGGCCCAACCCACCGCTTCCGTTTGCCACTACAGGAGTATCCTGGGAGTCTAGCTAGCTCCAAAAAGGGGGAACTAAAGGTCTATGCGCATAGAGTCGTAGTGAGTGAGTTGCACTGTATGAACATAGCATAACAACATACTTTGCATGTCATAGCATAAACATTGCATTCAACCTACCCCTAATGTATAAGTCGGTTATGGGACTTCTTATACGGTAGGCCCTGCTAAACGACCCCTTGGTCTATAGGTTTGAATGGGCATTCCTATAAATCAATGGTTACTTTTATATTACTTTACTTGTCATTACATATACTGCTTACTGTCCTTTACATGCACTTTACTATGCTTACTTACTGCTTCATATATATATACATCTGTGTAGTTGTAGATCCGCCGCCACCTGCTTTTGTTTTTAGCCCTTGAATGTCCTCCGCTTCCTCCTCCCCATACGGTGCCTAGGAGCCATTGGGGGTGGGGTGGGAAACATAAGGCTTAGTCCTTTTTACTAACGGTCGGTGGACCATATCATTTTAGGGGTTCGAGGAGACGCAGCAACACCAGAGGCCGGAGCAGACGGAGGCGGGCCAGTCTAGTACAGGAGCACAGGATTCAGGATCTGTGAGTGATTAGTAGTTAGCTTCCGCGAGTGATCTTGTAGTGAGGATATGATGTACAAGGCATGAGCCCTCTTTATTATTGTACCTTTGTTATCTTTTTTATTCAGTTATTATCTGTGGACATTTACCTTTATGGTTTATAATTCATGTGATTCTGTGGACTTGTCTTCTTTAATGTACTTTTCTTCGTGATTGATTTGGCCGGCAGGATCGGCGTTTTGTAGTGGCGACCTTCCCGAGTGAAGGTGTCACCGCAAAGCGGCGGTTCTGGGCCTAAGACCCGGAGGTTTGAAAAGAAAAAAAATGGGGTCTTACACCGTCACTCGGCGTAACCGCCCACTCCGCATAACCGCCACTCGGCGTAACCGCCCACGACGGACAAACCGCCAAGCCCAATCCGGGCTAACCGCCGCCCCCTCTCTCTCGAGAGGGAGGTCGGCCGCCGGCCGCCGGCCGCCGGGCGCCGCCCCTCCCTCAAGGGGACCGGCCGGCCTTGGCCAACCCCTCCTTGGAGGGGGTCGGCCATGGCCGCCCCTCCTTCGAGGGGGCCGGCCGCCCCCTCTTTGAGGGGGCCGGCCTCGCCCGTCCCCTTGGAGGGGGTCGGCCGCCCCCTCCCTCGAGGAGACCAGCCGCCCCCTCCATGGAGGGGGTCGGCCATGGCCGCCCCCTCCTTGGAGGGGGTCGGCCCGGCCGGCCGCCCTCAACTTGAGGGGGCCGGCCTTGGCCGCCCCCTCCCTTGAGGGGGGCCGGCCGCTCCCTCCTTGAGGGGGCCGGCTCCGGCCGCCCCTTTCCTTGGAGGGGGTCGGCCGCCCCTTTCCTTGGACGGGGCCGGCCGCCCCTTCCTTGGGAAGGGCCGGCCGCCCCTCCCTCCTTGAGGGAGGGCGGCGGGCGGCCCTTCTTCCCCGCGAGGAAGAAGGCCGCCGCCACCGCCGCCCATTTTTGGGATTCCGGCGGTGGCCGGCGTCGCCGCTCCGGCGAGATCGCCGTCCGGCGGTTACCAAACCGCCCGATCATGGAAGGATCGCGTATGGGTCGTCCGATCATCCTCTTTTTCTATTTATTTAATTACTTATTTATTTAAAAATGCTAACCGCACACCATAACTACCGTAACCACCTCCGAATCCTATAAATAGGACCCCAGGGGTCTTCATTAAGGGGATCAGATTTCTCTCTCTCTGAAGGAACTCTGCCTCCGGAAAATCCTCCAACGGACTCCGACCGTTCCACCGAAGTGAGCATCGTCCGTTCCGCGGAAGTGAGCGTCGTCCGTTCCGCTAAAGTGAGCGTTGTCCGTTCGCCTCCGACGCACGCACTTGACTCCAGCATACACGCTCTCCCAACGTGCAGCGAGATCCCTGAACAAGAAAAAGCTCGGAGCGTCAGCGAAGCGGTCATCATCCAAAAGTACAATTCTACAACCGAAGGGTCCAACACTTAGAATATTTTCCCGAGTCACTCAGCATCGTGAGAGGTGGCCTGTCACCCTCCGAGCATCTCTCTCACTCAAAATTGTAAAGAGGCGCGGTCTGTCGCCCTCTCCTTCTCCGAAAGCTGTAACCTCCCGGGAAGATAGTGAAGTTCGGTCGGCACCGTCCCGACAACGTGGTTTTTCACCCCGCCTTGGGGTTTTCCACGGTAAAAAGTCTCCTTGTTCATTGCCGTCTACATTGACTGTTTGCGCGCACCGGCTCGACTCCCGAGCTAAGGCGGTCGATTTAGACCGGACCGCGGAAGAGCCGTGTGCTACCCGCAACAAAGATATTCATTTAAAGGTGTCAATTTGGCATACAGTAAATTTTTGGGCATGCTCTTCTTAGAAATATTAAAACTTTTGTTAAACTTTAAACTAACTTTTGAATGGGAAAGAGGCACGATTATTCTAGAAAATCCGGTCATTCGCATATGTATATGGATAGTGGGCACCAGCTTTTCTTAAATCTTCTTTTAAGCTAGAGCGACAGAAGTGCCTCTACATGGTTTCGCCAATATTAGATGTGATCGTAGTGATGTGTGCCACAATTAGTTATGTTAGTTTCCTTATTATTAGTTGATGACCCACTTTTTGTAATCGTATTTGTTCTTGAAGAAGTGATCAGCGAATAGCGACTACATGTGGACGCAGCCCATCTTGACGTGAACTACGTAAATATGTGACTTATTGTTGATTTTCTATTTATTTTTCAATATTATACTCTTGTTTTCGCAACACTTACTACGATATCAAGTTATTTACATGATATATACACTGCTTACTTAACTTACTTTGCTACCATATTACTTGTACTATTATTGTCATACTATACATGCATAGCGTCACTTTCTGCAACATGGTAATTCCTTTCCTTTGACAGTTAGGATAATTCTGGCCTAGGGAGCAAGGAGACCACTTGTCTCTTTAGCTCTCCTATTGACCACCTTAAGCGAGGATCCGTTAGAGTTTGTGATGTGAGTTATCGCCCAGGCGACAGTGGATGTCGCCCAGCGACAGCTGGCGAGTATCATACTCGCCGCCGAGTAGGCATTTGCCTATAAATAGAGGGGTACCCCCCCTAAAGAGAAACTATTTCTGAAAGTGGCGAGTAGAGGCTTCAGAAGTGACGAGTATCATCAACTCTGAGCGAGTTAGAGATACCAGAGTGCTACCCGGCGAGCATCGGACTTGGAGTAAGTTCGGCAGGCGAGCATCGGACTTGGAGCGAGTTCGGCGAGCTCCCTTGAGCGAGTAGCGAGTAGAGGAGATATCGCCCGGCGACAGTGGATATCGCCCAGGCGACAGCGAGAAGGAGAGGAAGCGCGCGCGACGAGCGTGCGAGTATCCTGGAGTGCGAGCAGCGAGCTTGCGAGTATCTGGAGGCGAGCAGCGAGCTTGCGAGGATCCGAGATATCGCCCAGGCGACAGTCGATATCGCCCGGCGACAGCGAGGAGCGAGTATCACCATCCTGGTGTGCTCGGAAGAAGAAGCGGACCTTGTCCGTGACCTTGTCTTACCTTCTATTGGCTGTTGTGATTCAAGTTGGATGCAACTTGTATTCAGCCGTGTTTATTTGTAATTGGTTGCCTAGTTGGAATATAGCCTTCTTTGTTCATCGTTGGTACACTTGATTGGTAGCAAACTCAAAAATTCAACATGGTATCAAAGCGAGGTTGCTGAAGCAGCGCGTGCTATCGAAGTTCAAGGTTGTCTTCCAAGATGGACGGCGGAGGAGGTTATGCGAGAGGACTAGGAATCGAGCTGCTTACTCAAACCAACTACAAGAAGTGGATGTCTTGTATGGAGAGCTACCTTCTTGGAGAGGATCTCTGGGAGATTGTTGGTGGTGGGGAGCAAGAGGAAGTTGTAGCTGCCGGTGATAATGGTCCCGCTGTGAGAGCGTGGAGGAAGACCAACGCCAAGGCGGAGTTCACCTTGAAGAGAGTCATATCACCTGACTTGTTCGACCACATCATAGGTTGCAAGTCAGCGTCTGCGATCTGGATAGCCCTCGATGGGTTATTCAACAAGAAGAATGTGGCGCGGCTACAATTCCTGGAGAATGAGTTGGCGAAGTCGACTCAAGGCGAGATGGCGATATCCACCTTCTTCCTGAAGGTGAAGAACCTATGTGGGGAGATCTCGGCCTTGGATCCTGACGAGCCAATCTCAGAGGCGAAGTTGAAGCGGCACATACTCTGAGGCTTGAGGAAGGAGTATGTCCCCTTCGTTACTTCCGTGCAAGGATGCGCTATTCAGCCCTCCCTTCTGGAGCTAGAGAACCTGCTATCGTCGCAGGAGAGCTTGGCGAAGCAGATGGCGGGAGTATCCATCTCAGGAGGAGATGGCGAGGCGTTGTTCTCAGGAAAGAAGAGATCCTGGGACAAGAGAAAGAAGAACTCCGGAGAGGGGCCTTCAACGTCCTCTCAGGGAGATGGGGGGAAGTTCCTTCCTGCCCGCGACGAGAAGGGGAGATACCTTTGCTTTGCCTGTAAGAAGTATGGGCATATGGCAAAGGACTGCTGGTCTAATCTGAAGGTCGGTCATGCTGCTAACAAGGAGGGAGATCACCAGAGAGGTGGAGGAAGAGGTGGAGGTCACCAGGGCGGTGAGAGGGGAGACAATTGTTTCCTGGTAGAGATGACGGCAACGTCAGTCGATGTCTTAGCCTCCATCAACCTCGAGGACGACTGGATAGTGGATTCCGGTTGCGAGCATCATCTCACAGGAGATATGTCAAAATTTGCCTCCTCGACAGCATATGAAGGATCGGATCCTATCATCACTGCGGATGATACGATCCATCCAGTGGAGCGAGAAGGGAAGGTGTCCCTTGGGAGTAGAGAGAAGCCAGTGACACTGAAGAGTGTCTATCATGTGCCTGGCATGAAGAAGAACCTCTTCTCGGTTGCCAACGCAGTGGATGCTGGTTACCACGTGTTGTTCGGACCGAAGGAGGTGAAGTTCCTGAAGAACCTTTCGTCTGTCGATGCTGACGTCACGCTCACCGGGAGAAGGGTGAAGGACTTGTATGTTCTGTCTGCAAGTGCCTACGTGGACAAGCTGAAGACAAACGGCAGCGCTGTGATCTGGCATGAGAGGCTGGGTCATGTGGGGATGGACAAGCTGAAGATGATGGCAGCAAAGGGCCTAGTGAGCGGCCTGCCTCATCTCACTTCCTACGGCGACGGCCATGTGTGCGACGGATGCCAATATGGAAAGTCACATCGACTTCCATTTGACAAGTCGGAGACCAGGTGTAAGGCACCTCTTGAGTGCGTACATGCTGACGTGATGGGGTCGTGCGTCACCCGTACTTATGGAGGCAATAAGTATGCGCTGGTTCTGGTAGATGACTATACCCGATATACGTGGGTATACTTTCTGAGAGAGAAATCAAAAGTCTTCAACAAGTTCCTCGAGTGGAAGGAACTTGTGGAGAGGAGGCTGAACCGCAGAGTCAAGAAGCTGAGGAGCGACAATGGAGGGGAGTTTACCTCCAATGAGTTTGCTTCTTTCTGCAGGAGGTTCGGCATTCGGCGGGAGCTCCCCCTCAGCAGAATGGGGTGGCAGAGAGAAAGATCCAGCATCTGGTGGAGACTACCAGGAGTTGGCTACATGCCAAGTGTAACATCCCGACTTTTATTGGGCCACTACACCCTAGTGAGCCCAATAAAAGTAGGCCCGAGCAGTAGAAAAGTACCATTTTAAGTAATACTGCGTGCCGCAACTAAGTCATTAGGGTATAGTGACCAGATGAACCCCGATTGGACTTCCGTCAGTTCCGTTAGACTTGTATGGACAATACGAGCGCAACAGAATTCGTTGCACTTCGATCCGAGGTCGTTTGGAGAAAACGACCATTTCGGGTGTCGTAGCGCCCCACTACCTCATTATTATGAATAGTGACCATACGAACCCCGATTGGACTTCCGTCAGTTCCGTTAGACTCGTATGGACAATACAAGCACAACGAAATTCGTTGCACTTCGATCCGAGGTCGTTTGGAGAAAACGACCATTTCGGGTGTCGTAGCGCCCCGCTACCTCATTATTATGAATAGTAACCATACGAACCCGGATTGGACTTCCGTCAGTTCCGTTAGACTCGTATGGACAATACGAGCGCAACGGAATTCGTTGCACTTTGATCCGAGGTCGTTTGGAGAAAACGATCATTTCGGGTGTCGTAGCGCCCCACTACCTCATTATTATGAATAGTGACCATACGAACCCCGATTGGACTTCCGTCAGTTCCGTTAGACTCGTATGGACAATACGAGTGCAACGGAATTTGTTGCACTTCGATCCGAGGTCATTTGGAGAACGACTATTTCGGGTATCGTAGCGCGCCACTACCTCATTATTATGAATAGTGACCGTACGAGCCCCGAATTAACTTCTGTCAGTTCTGGTAAACTCGTGCGAACAATACGAGCGCAACGGAAGTCGTTGGGCCTCGATTAAAGGTCGTATGGGGAGTATGTCATTTTACGACTATGCAGATCGCCTCAGTGCAACACATGAGATATAAAGCACATGAACCCGGCATCGGCCCCGGCAACTCCTATTGGACCCCGGGGGCTAAGGAGGACCCCGCCCTAAGTTGACTCGGTCAAACCCCTTCCCCCCCCCCCCCCCCCCCCCTCCCACCCCACCCGGCCTGAAATTTATTGAGAAATTAAAAGGAAAAAGGGGGGGGGGGGAGAGAAAGCCCCCCCCCCCCCCCCAAAGAAGAGGGTTGCCCATGAATGGGCAGCCTTATTTGGGCAAAGGGGGCAGGAGAGAGAGAAGGGAGGGGAGGGGGAGAAATATCTCCCCCTCCCTTATCCCCACGTGGAGGAAAAGGAGGGGGGAGAGCTTCCCCCCCCCCCCCCCCCCCCTTTCCTATAAAAGGAGGGGCAGCCCCTCTCAAACCCCCACCCCACTCTCTCCCTCTCAGCCTCTCCCTGCCGGCACCCCAGCCCTCCTCCTCCTCCACCTTGCCGGAGCAAGCCAACCCCAAGCCGCCACCTCCTCCTCCTTCCTCATGGCCGGCCACCGCCCCTCCACCTCTCGAGCCCCACCTCACCTCCAGGTAGAAGCTCCCCCCTCCTCCTTCCTACCTCCCGGAGTATCCCCCCCCCCCCCCCCCCTGTCGCCTGAGCGTCGCCGGCCGCCGCCCCGAGCCTTGCAAGGCTCGGGGAGGGAGCGGTCGTGGAAGCCTTCTCCCCCGACGCCGGTGGTGGCGCTGGGGGAGGTAGGTTCCCTCTCGGGGAACTCGGCGCCGGCACCGGGGAGACGGCCGGGCCGCCGGAGGACGCAGCCGTCGGCACCCGTGGCCTCCCCCTCCCCCCTCTGCTTGGTTTTCCTGGAGGGGAATAATCCCCTCCCCCGGCAGCGGCCGGCGGCTCCAGGCCGCCGGACCACCGCCGGAGGATTTCCCCCACCCCGGCGCCCCGACCAGGGGCGGCAGGGAGGGCCATGCACGTGGAGGCGGCGGCACGGCAAGCCGACATGGTTCGGGCCGGCTGCGCCGCGCTTCCCTGTCCCCTCCAGATCCTCCTTCCGGCGGGGTCCGGCGGCGCCCGGCCGCCGGACCACCACCGGAGTGGGCGCCGACCCCCGGCGCACCGACCAGGGGCGGCACCGGCGCCCTCTCAGCGGAGGCGACGGCGCAGCAGGCCTGCATGGCCCATGCAGGTCGTGCCTCCGCCTCCCGCTTACTTCTTCGCCATCCCCCGGCGGTGGTCGGCGGCACTAGGCCGCCGGACCATCACCGGAGGAGTCGCCGGCCCCTGGCGCACCGACCGGGGGCGGCGCCGGCCCATTCGACCGCTGCCCGGCGGCAGCTGGGGCCGCCTGCTGGCGGGGATGGCGGGAGCCGTCCGATCTCCCCCAGGAGATCGGGCGGCCTCCCGCTCCTCGTTTCCCGCCTTCCGCCTCAGTTTGAGTGCTCCCACAGCGGATCCGCCGTAGATCCGCTGTGGGAGCCGCGGGAAGGCGCAGGGTACAAGGCCCCTGCGCCCCCTCCCTTTCCCTAATCGCACCCCAACACCCCCCCCCCTTCCCTTTCCCTAACCGCACCCCAATCTCCCTTCCCCCTTCCCCATTTTTTTGAGAAAAAATGGGGCAGATTGGGAAGAAGTTTTCTAAATAAAAAATGTGCCCCACCCTAAGGGGCACCTACTGAATTTTTTTTGGGATTTTTAGGAGGAATTTTACTATTTTTAAAATCCTTTATAGGGTTTATTTTGAGAAAATAAACGTCCAAATAAGTTCGCAAAAATCACCAAAAATTAGGGGCTCTAATTAAAGGTGTTTTACAACTACTATTAAAATTGGGAGGTGTGGTTTCTTATTTTGGTCCTCCAAAAGCTTTTACAAGCGAAAATAAACGCCCAAAAAGAGCGAAATTCATCAAAATGAATCGGCGTCCCCTCGACGCATATTTTTAAATGCCTATTAAAAATTATGCGTATCTATCCAAGGAATCGACTAAGCTCGGAATATCGACGCAAAAATCGGAACGAAATCGCGGCGCGGCGCCGAAATTTAACCCCGCCGCGACAATAATAAAAGAGCGATTTGACTACTAACCCTTTCCTTATGCTGTTACTGCTTTCCGTACTTTCTTTTAAATCCAGTCTCGCACTGGTCCCCCGCATTTACTTTCTGTACTTCTCTTTAAATCCAGTCTCGCACTGGTCCCCCGCATTTACTTTCTGTACTTCCCTTTAAATCCAGTCTCGCACTGGTCCCCCGCATTTACTTTCTGTACTTCCCTTTAAATCCAGTCTCGCACTGGTCCCCCGCATTTACTTTCTGTACTTTCATTTAAATCCAGTCTCGCACTGGTCCTGTCATTATGGCCTCTGCTTTCGGCCTACTTTTCTGTTTATTACCATGGCCTCTGCTTTCGGCCTACTTTTATGTTTATTACCATGGCCTCCGCTTTCGGCCTACTTTTCAGCTTATTATTATGGCCTCTGCTTTCGGCCTATATTTCTGCTTAGTGTTATGACCCCTGCTTTCGGCCTAATTTATTTGCTAATGCAGAACTGTCGTGGCAGCCATGCGGTGCTTATCCTCCCTTCTGCGAGGCCTTAGTTGGGGAAAACCCGGAGTTGAGTCCCTCCTCCCAGGTTAGTCCCAAGCAAGGAGCCCTCATACCGTTAATCCTCCCGGGCAGAGGTTGTGTGACCGGTCGAGTAGAATTGCCACGACACTTATGTGCTTATTTTATATAAAGCGGGTGAAGATTGTTTGGGAGTGGCGGGTTTGTCACGCTCGCAGACCGTTCGTACCGGTGCGGGTGGGTTGACGACTCATGGCGACAGGGAGATGTGCACAACGGGTTATCACCCTCCGAGCCTGCAGTTTTACCTCCTCTGGTCGGCCTACAAATCGGCTCGTCGGATGTCGCTCACATCCAGTTAGTACACCAAGTTGTACAGGAGGGCCTGAATGGTACAGTACGACTACATTCAGAAGTGGCAAGACTGGCCACTGTCACTGACGGCCACATCGGTGAGGCCCACGGGGTTAGCTCCCCTGCTTGAAATAAAGCGGTCTAAACTGTGTCGACACAGGGTCTTTTGTGTGCGTACAGGTTTGAATACCTGGGTGTGCGTGTCTGCGCGTTATAGTGTTGTGTACTTACTATACGGCGTGATTACGAGCTTAGGGCGGGAAGCCCTATATATACGGGGATATATATGTTTACCTGCTGCTAACCCTCTACCTTGCTTCGGCTGTTTCATTTCTGTTCTTTAGCCGCCCCTGGATATGGATCCAGGGAGGGGATGTATTTTCTACTTAGCTCTGTGACTAACGGTTATTTCTTATAACCAATCACAGGAGATGGGACAGCAAGGAGCCCCCGCACCGCAGGATGAGTTACGAGCCTTGGAGATGGCCCGTTCGATTACCCCAGCCTCTCCTCCTATCTTCAGAGACGTGAGTTCGAGAGTATAAGGACTAGCCTAGGGCTCCCGTTTGTTTTAGACTATGTAGCCCTCGAGGCAATGTTTTGTAAAATGATAGGCCCCGGCCATACTTAAATATGTAATATAATCAGCATGCTTAGCTTTTCTTATTTCGATTGCTTCCGATGTGCGTTCTGATGTGTTGTGATGATTCTTGTGCCTGACAAAGAGACCGCTCAACACTTGAAAAGTTGGGACGTCGCCACCCGGAAAGCGCTGGGTAGTCCTCTTTGGGCAGTAAGATCCCCCCTCCCTGAACCAGGTTCAGTTTAGGGAGGGGGGGGGGGGGGTCTTACAAATGGATCAGAGCCACCACGATCCGACCACATGGGGCAGTCTTTCGATCCTCCCTTCCCCCGGTTCCGTTTTTGGTTCGGGACGAACCACGCAGCGGAAGCCTGGTGGACCCTTTAGGTTTAAGGTTAAGGATCCGAGACTGCACGGTAGTACACCCACACGCTTTCCGCTTCCTTTTCTTTCAGTCCTGCAAAATTCCCTATTTTTGCAAGTTCTGATACCCGTTTGTTACTTCCCCAGATACCGGAGTCGAGTAACGGAAGGTCCTCCTCTCGGGACCAGTACCACCCTACCACTCCACCACCAGCCCCGGCCGCTCCAGCCACAGTTCCGTTCGGAGAGACAGAGCTCGGACAGACCCTGGTAGCCATGTTAGCCGCCTTCCAGACAGCCACCTTACGGCCACCACAACAGGCCACCGTACCCACCGATCTGCTGACGACATTCCGGGGGCTAAGGCCCCCCACCTTCCGAGGTACCGAGTCAGCCATCCAGGCCGAGGAGTGGGTGGAGAGGGTAGAGGAGCTTCTAGTAGGGATGATGTGCCCCGCAGTAGCCGCAGTGTCCCTGGTGGTGACCATGCTGGAGGGCTATGCCCGGGACTGGTGGAGGGCCGCCAGCCGCTCTATCTTCAGAGGACGACCACTCAGCACGATCCTCTGGGGGGAGTTCTCAGAGGCCTTCTTAGAGCATTTCATTTCGGATGCAGACCGGATGGCACTCTAGGAACGGTTCCTGCAGATCAGATAGGGAGATAGGACGGTTCCAGACTACCAGAGAGAGTTTATCCACCTGGCCCGCTTCGCCGGGACCTTAGCAGGTACGGATAAGGACAGGGCGGGCAGATTTTACCGGGGATTACGAGACGACCTCCGTCAGGCCCTGATCATGATTTCCCAGGCGTCCTTCCACACGATCGCCTCACATGTCACCGCTCTAGAGATGGATCAGCGGATGGTAGCCCAGCAGCGGAGGGGACACGTAGGTGTTCCCCGGACTCAGGGCCGAGAGAGAGGAGTAGGTCCTCGCAGGCAGGGCCGAGACGGGAGACAGCGTCAGCGTCACCAGCCATATAGGCAGGCACCCCAGCCCCGACCAGCACCCCAGCCCCGACCAGCACCCCCAGCCCCAGCACCTCAGGTCGTCCCAGCCGCACGACGAGATGTTCCCTTCGCAGGGAACTGCTACCTATGCCAGCAGCCTGGGCATATATGAGCCTTCTGCCCACAGGCTACCGAGAGACCCGGTTTAGGAGCAATACAGAGAGCGGCGGAGAGAGGACGAGGCGGACGCAGAGGACGTCCCGCATGCAGGAGGGAGCCGGCTAGGCAGGGCAGAGCAGCACCGCTCGAGGCATACGCATTGGATCTTCAGCACGGTCCTGCTCCCGACGTAGTGATAGGTATCTACTTCCGGTAGTACGATATCCTAGGAGATGTTATAACTTTATATGTTAGGACTTTTGTCTATGTCATCCCTACTCCTGTATATTTGTGAAAAGCTTATGATCATTATATATATATATGTTATCAGGTTTACTTTTGGTAGAAGGTCATCCCGCTAAAACACTGTTCGATACCGGCGCCACACATTCTTTTGTTGCACAAAACTTCATCGCTGACAAGGAGAACACGGTGCGATCATCCGGGATGTCAATCCAAATACGACTCCCGGATGGATCAGATATGACTTCCACCGAAAAGTGTTCCTTCCAGGCAATGCTAGGAGGCATAGAATTCGAAGTCAACACAACCTTTTTGGCAATAACCGGATTCGACATCATTCTGGGGATGGATTGGTTGACCGAGCACAGCGCCCAAATCAATTGCTCAACCCGAGAAATCCGCCTCCAGAATCCGAATGGGCAATTTATCACGCTAGCAGGTATACCCTCTGTAACCCGCATTATCTTAACCTCTGCACAAACCGTCAAGGCAGTTCGACGGAAGGACGAGGTGTACCTAATCTACTTTGAGATGGAAGACACGACACAAGTACTCGCTAAAGTGCCTGTAATCAGGGACTTCCCAGATATCTTCCCAGAGTCCCTTCCCGGGTTACCCCCGCAACGAGAAGTGGACTTCCAAATCGAACTTACTCAAGGAGCCCGACCAGTATCCCGAGCACCGTACCGGATGGCCCTGAGGGAACTGGCCGAGCTCAAAATTCAACTACAAGAGTTAGTCGACGCGGGATTCGTACGTCCTAGTACTTCGCCCTGGGGAGCCCTAGTACTGTTTGTTAAAAAGAAGAATGGATCTCTGCGTCTCTGCATTGACTACAGAGAATTGAATAAACTCACTGTCCGGAATACCTATCCCCTACCCCGGATAGATGAATTGTTCGATCAGCTGCAAGGCGCGTCCGTCTTTTCCAAGATGGATTTAAGATCCGGCTACTATCAACTCAGAGTGCGAGAAGAGGACATTCCCAAGACCGCCTTCAGCTCCCGCTACGGACTGTACGAGTTCATGGTAATGCCATTTGGGTTAACCAATGCCCCGTCCGCCTTCATGGCTTTAATGAATACTGTATTCAAACCCTTCCTGGATCATTTCGTAATAGTCTTCATAGATGATATCCTCATCTACTCGAAGAACAAAACCGATCACTCCAGGCATCTCCAAATGGTTCTGCTTAAGCTAAGAGAGCACTCGCTGTTCGCCAAGTTTAGCAAATGCGAGTTCTGGATGGAAGAAGTCGGTTTTCTGGGACACACAGTTAACAAGAACGGGGTAGCAGTGGATCAAGCCAAGGTACAAGCGGTACGAGATTGGCCGCCACTTAAGACAGCGGCAGACATCCGAAGTTTCCTTGGCCTCGCTGGCTACTACCGTAAGTTCGTCGAAGGATTCTCCAAGATTGCGTTACCGCTTACCTCCCTCACCAAAAAGGATGTGACATTCCAGTGGTCTCCCGAGTGCGAAGCAGCGTTCATCGAACTGAAGAACCGGCTGATATCGGCCCCGATCCTGACTCTCCCCTCAGGAACTGAGGGCTTCCAGATCTATGCGGATGCCTCTCTGAAAGGATTGGGAGCCGTGCTTATGCAACATGGCAAGGTAGTTTGCCTACGCCTCATGTCAGCTCAAGCCGCACGAACTAAACTACGCCACCCACAATCTAGAATTGGGGGCGGTAGTTTTCGCATTAAAGGTTTGGAGACACTACCTCTACGGGGTACGATGCGAGATTTTCTCCGATCATAAGAGCCTCAAGTATGTCTTCACCCAGAAGGAGTTGAACCTCCGACAACGCCGGTGATTGGAATTCCTCTGTGATTACGACTTCACCCTTCAGTACCACCCCGGCAAGGCTAATAAGGTTGCAGATGCCCTGAGTCGGCAGCCTCCGAGGACCGGGAGTTGGTTAGAAATGGTACCGGAGGAATTAGTCGAATCTTTGGCAAAACTGGATATCATCCTCGTTACCCGCAGGAACCCGATGGAGTATCAGGCCCACCTCTATTGGATGGAGATACAGTGTGACATCAGGGATAGAATACGAGAAGCCCAGAAGACCGACGTT
Source organism: Dactylorhiza incarnata (assembly GCA_033032865.1). Classification (NCBI taxonomy): domain Eukaryota; kingdom Viridiplantae; phylum Streptophyta; class Magnoliopsida; order Asparagales; family Orchidaceae; genus Dactylorhiza; species Dactylorhiza incarnata. The sequence continues at coordinate 6,153,311 of JAWHQI010000085.1, forward strand.
GAAGCAGCACCGATCATTCAGGCCTTGCAACACGGTGCACAAGAAGACTACAACTTGTACGATGGCATCCTGCAATACAGACACCGCATATTCATTCCCGCTACAGAGGGGATCCGGGAGGAGATACTCCGTGAAGCACATCAAACAAGGTATTCAATACACCCAGGGGTAGTGAAGATGTATACAGACCTACGAAGGACTTTATACTGGACAGGAATGAAGAGGGACGTCACCAACTATGTTGCGCACTGCCAGACCTGTCAACTGGTCAAGGCAGAGTGTCGAAGCCCAGGGGGCCTACTACAACCCCTGCCCATACCAGAATGGAAGTTCGAGGATATTTCCATGGATTTTGTCCATGGCTTACCCCGATCTCGTGCAGGTAACGACTCCATATGGGTCGTAGTAGACCGCCTCACCAAGGTAGCCCGATTCATCCCGAACCGGCAAGGCGACGGTGTCGACATATTAGCCCGACTATTTATTAAGCAGGTAGTCCGATTTCATGGAATACCCAAATCGATCGTCTCGGACCGCGACGGGCGCTTTACATCTAAGGAATGGAGAAGAGTGCAAGCTTATCTAGGAACCAAATTGGCATTTAGCACCGCCTTCCACCCCCAGACTGATGGGCAGACGGAAAGAACGAACCGAACGATGGAAGACCTTCTCCGATTATGCATAGTGGAACACAACGAGCCATGGGAGCAGTTACTACCTCTGGTAGAATTTTCATATAACAACAGCTTTCAGGCAAGCATCAAGATGGCACCTTACGAAGCCCTCTACGGAAGACGTTGTCGGACCCCACTATCTTGGGCACAGGATGAGGACCCCGAAGCCTTGGGGGTCACCTACATGGACGATACCACTGCCGCAATAAGGTTAATTCAAGAACGTATGCTGGAGGCACAGAGTCGTCAGGCCAAATATTACGACGCACGTCATCGGAAAGTGGAGTTCCAAGTAGCTAGGAGATATGGTTTTCTTAAAAATTAAGCCGATGCACGGGATATCCCGAATAAAGAAGCAGAAAAAGCTGGACCCCCGCTATTTGGGCCCATATCAAGTCATCGAAAGAGTTGGCCCAGTGGCTTATAGGTTAGCTCTGCCAGCCGAACTGGGAAACCTTCACGACGTATTTCATGTCTCCTCCCTAAGACGTGTTCTACGCCAACCAGAGCAGCATCTTCCCACACCACCGACATCAGTACAATCCGACCGATCCATCCAACTCGAACCAGTAAAGATAGTGGACTCCAAGATCAAAGAACTGCAGAACAAAACCATCACGATGGTTAAGATCTTGTGGTCAAACTGTGGACGCGAAGAGTTTACTTGGGAACCAGAGACGCTCGTCCGAGAAAAATACCCGGTGCTCTTCCCCCAGGTATATCCTTTTAACCCCTACCTTAGCCAATTTTCGGGGACGAAAATCTCTTTATTTTTATTGGATTGTAACATCCCGACTTTTATTGGGCCACTAGACCCTAGTGAGCCCAATAAAAGTAGGCCCGAGCAGTAGAAAACTACCATTTTAAGTAATATTGCGCGCCGCAACTAAGTCATTAGGGTATAGTGACCAGATGAACCCCGATTGGACTTCCGTCAGTTCCGTTAGAATTGTATGGACAATACGAGCGCAACGGAATTCGTTGCACTTCGATCCGAGGTTGTTTGGAGAAAACGACCATTTCGGGTGTCGTAGCGCCCCACTACCTCATTATTATGAATAGTGACCATACGAACCCCGATTGGACTTCCGTCAATTCCGTTAGACTCGTATGGACAATACGAGCACAATAGAATTCGTTGCACTTCGATCCAAGGTCGTTTGGAAAAAACGACCATTTCGGGTGTCGTAGCGCCCCACTACCTCATTATTATGAATAGTGACCATACGAACCCCGATTGGACTTCCGTCAGTTCCGTTAGACTCGTATGGACAATACGAGCGCAACGGAATTCGTTGCACTTCGATCCGAGGTTGTTTGGAGAAAACGACCATTTCGGGTGTCGTAGCGCCCCACTACCTCATTATTATGAATAGTGACCATACGAACCCCGATTGGACTTCCGTCAGTTCCGTTAGACTCGTATGGACAATACGAGCGCAACGGAATTCGTTGCACTTCGATCCGAGGTCGTTTGGAGAAAACGACTATTTCGGGTATCGTAGCGCGTCACTACCTCATTATTATGAATAGTGATCGTACGAGCCCCGAATTAACTTCTGTCAGTTCTGGTAAACTCGTGCGAACAATACGAGCGCAACAGAAGTCGTTGGGCCTCGATTCAAGGTCGTATGGGGAGTATGTCATTTTACAGCTATGCAGATCCCCTCAGTGCAACGCATGAGATATAAAGCACATGAACCCGGCATCGGCCCCGGCAACTCCTATTGGACCCCGGGGGCCAAGGAGGACCCCGCCCTAAGTTGACTCGGTCAAATCCCTTCCCCCCCCCCCCCCCAAAGAAGAGGGTTGCCCATGAATGGGCAGCCCTATTTGGGCAAAGGGGGCAGGAGAGAGAGAAGGGAGGGGAGGGGGAGAAATATCTCCCCCCCCCCCCCCCCCCCCCCCTTATCCCCACGTGGAGGAAAAGGAGGGGGAGAGCTCCCCCCTTTCCTATAAAAGGAGGGGCAGCCCCTCTCAAACCCCCACCCCACTCTCTCCCTCTCAGCCTCTCCCTGCCGGCAGCCCAGCCCTCCTCCTCCTCCACCTTGCCGGAGCAAGCCAACCCCAAGCCGCCACCTCCTCCTCCTTCCTCATGGCCGTCCACCGCCCCTCCACCTCTCGAGCCACACCTCACCTCCAGGTAGAAGCTCCCCCCTCCTCCTTCCTACCTCCCGGAGTAGGCCACCCCCCCCCCCCCCCCCCGTCGCCTAAGCGTCGCCGGCCGCCGCCCCGAGCCTTGCAAGGCTCGGGGAGGGAGCGGCCGTGGAAGCCTTCTCCCCCGGCGCCGGTGGTGGTGCTGGGGGAGTAGGTTCCCTCTCGGGGAACTTGGCGCCGGCACCGGGGAGGCGGACGGGCCGCCGGAGGACGCAGCCGGAGGCACCCGTGGCCTCCCCCTCCCCCCTCTGCTTGGTTTTCCTGGAGGGGAATAATCCCCTCCCTCGGCGGCGGCCGGCGGCTCCAGGCCGCCGGACCACCGCCGGAGGATTTCCCCCTCCCCGGCGCCCCGACCAGGGGCTACAGGGAGGGTCATGCACGTGGAGGCGGCGGCACGGCAAGCCGACATGGTTCGGGCCGGCTGCGAGGCGCCTCCCCGTCCCCTCCAGATCCTCCTTCCGGCGGGGTCCGGCGGCGCCCGGCCGCCGGACCATCACCGGAGTGGGCGCCGACCCCCGGCGCACCGACCAGGGGCGGCACCGACGCCCTCTCAGCGGAGGCGGCGGCGCAGCAGGCCTGCATGGCCCATGCAGGCCGCGCCTCCGCCTCCCGCTTACTTCTTCGCCCTCCCCCGGCGGTGGCCGGCGGCACCAGGCCGCCGGACCATCACCGGCGGAGTCGCCGGCCCCCGGCGCACCGACCGGGGGCGGCGCCGGCCCCTCCGACTGCTGCCCGGCGGCAGCTGGGGCCGCCTGCTGGCGGGGATGGCGGGAGCCGTCCGATCTCCCCCAGGAGATCGGGCGGCCTCCCGCTCCTCGTTTCCCGCCTTCCGCCTCAGTTTGAGTGCTCCCACAGCGGATCCGCCGCAGATCCATTGTGGGAGCCGCGGGAAGGCGCAGGGTACAAGGCCCCTGCGCCCCCTCCCTTTCCCTAATCGCACCCCAACACCCCCCCCCCCTTCCCTTTCCCTAACCGCACCCCAATCTCCCTCCCCCCTTCCCCATTTTTTTGAGAAAAAATGGGGCAGATTGGGAAGAAGTTTTCTAAATAAAAAATGTGCCCCACCCTAAGGGGAACCTACTGAATTTTTTTTGGATTTTTAGGAGGAATTTTACTATTTTTAAAATCCTTTATAGGGTTTATTTTGAGAAAATAAACGTCCAAATAAGTTCGCAAAAATCACCAAAAATTAGGGGCTCTAATTAAAGGTGTTTTACAACTACTATTAAAATTGGGAGGTGTGGTTTCTTATTTTGGTCCTCCAAAAGCTTTTACAAGCGAAAATAAACGCCCAAAAAGAGCGAAATTCATCAAAATGAATCGGCGTCCCCTCGACGCATATTTTTAAATGCCTATTAAAAATTATGCGTATCTATCCAAGGAATCGACTAAGCTCGGAATATCGACGCGAAAATCGGAACGAAATCGCGGCGCGGCGCCGAAATTTAACCCCGCCGCGACAATAATAAAAGAGCGATTTGACTACTAACCCTTTCCTTATGCTGTTACTGCTTTCCGTACTTTCCTTTAAATCCAGTCTCGCACTGGTCCACCGCATTTACTTTCTGTACTTCCCTTTAAATCCAGTCTCGCACTGGTCCCCCGCATTTACTTTATGTACTTCCCTTTAAATCCAGTCTCGCACTGGTCCCCCGCATTTACTTTCTGTACTTCCCTTTAAATCCAGTCTCGCACTGGTCCCCCGCATTTACTTTTTGTACTTTCATTTAAATCCAGTCTCGCACTGGTCCTGTCATTATGGCATCTGCTTTCGGCCTACTTTTCTGTTTATTACCATGGCCTCTGCTTTCGGCCTACTTTTCTGTTTATTACCATGGCCTCCGCTTTCGGCCTACTTTTCAGCTTATTATTATGGCCTCTGCTTTCGGTCTATATTTCTGCTTAGTGTTATGGCCCCTGCTTTCGGCCTAATTTATTTGCTAATGCAGAACTGTCGTGGCAACCATGCGGTGTTTATCCTCCCTTCTGCGAGGCCTTAGTTGGGGAAAACCCGTAGTTGAGTCCCTCCTCCCAGGTTAGTCCCAAGCAAGGAGCCCTCATACCGCTAATCCTCCCGGGCAGAGGTTGTGTGACCGGTCGAGTAGAATTGCCACGACACTTATGTGCATGTTTTATATAAAGCGGGTGAAGATTGTTTGGGAGTGGCGGGTTAGTCACGCTCGCAGACCGTTCGTACCGGTGCAGGTGGGTTGACGACTCATGGCGACAGGGAGATGTGCACTACGAGTTATCACCCTCCGAGCCTGCAGTTTTACCTCCTCTGGTCGGCCTACAAATCGGCTCGCCGGATGTCGCTCACATCCAGTTAGTACACCAAGTTGTACATGAGGGCCTGAATGGTACGGTACGACTACATTCAGAAGTGTCAAGACTGGCCACTGTCACCGACGGCCACATCGGTGAGGCCCGCGGGGTTAGCTCCCCTGCTTGAAATAAAACGGTCTAAACTGTGTCGACACAGGGTCTTTTGTGTGCGTACAGGTTTGAATACCTGGGTGTGCGTGTCTGCGCGTTATAGTGTTGTGTACTCACTATACGGCGCGATTACGAGCTTAGGGCGGGAAACCCTATATATATATACGGGGATATATATGTTTACCTGCTGCTAACCCTCTACCTTGCTTCGGCCGTTTCATTTCTGTTCTTTAGCCGCCCCCTGGATATGGATCCGGGGAGGGGATGTATTTTCTACTTAGCTCTGTGACTAACGGTTATTTCTTATAACCAATCACAGGAGATGGGACAGCAAGGTGCCCCCGCACCGCAGGATGAGTTACGAGCCTTGGAGATGGCCCGTTCGATTACCCCAGCCTCTCCTCCTATCTTCAGAGACGTGAGTTCGAGAGTATAAGGACTAGCCTAGGGCTCCCGTTTGTTTTAGACTATGTAGCCCTCGAGGCAATGTTTTGTAAAACGATAGGCCCCGGCCATACTTAAATATGTAATATAATCAGCATGCTTAGCTTTTCTTATTTCGATTGCTTTCGATGTGCGTTCTGATGTGTTGTGATGATTCTTGTGCCTGACAAAGAGACCGCTCAGCACTTGAAAAGGTGGGACGTCGCCACCCGGAAAGCGCTGGGTAGTCCTCTTTGGGCAGTAAGATCCCCCCTCCCTGAACCAGGTTCAGTTTAGGGAGGGGGGGTCTTACACCAAGAGCATTCCCAAGGCCTTATGGGCGGAGGGAATGGCTTGTGCTACTCATGTGATCAACAGGCTGCCTCTGAGTCCTAACAGGATGGTGTCTCCACACCAGCTCATGTTCGGGGAGAAGCCCAATGTGGGTCACATGAAGGTGTTCAGTTCTACCTGCTTCGTGCACGTCCCGGATGCTCAGAGAACAAAGTTGGAGCCGAAGGCGAGGAAGTGTATCTTCATCGGCTACGATGAGCGGAAGAAGGGGTGGAAGTGCATGGATCCGCAGACTCACAGGTTCGTCGTCTCGCGCGACGTTGTGTTTGACGAACTGGTCTCATACCAGGGAGTCTCTTCTGTGGAGCTGTCGGAGAGTGGAGAAGCTAGCAGGGAAGAGGAGTGGGTCACTGAGGACCCTACTGTGGAGTTGGAGTTATCTCCAAGTGCTCCATTTCCATCTGCCTCAGGAGGAGCATCTGGCTCAGGAGGAGCTTCTGGCTCAGGGGGAGCTACGAACTCAAGAAGCAGGGAGAGCACCGCTTCAGGAGGAGTTCAGAGAGGAGCTCAGAGAGGAGCTCAAGCAGAGGAGTCTACCGGAGTGGTAGATAGTGGCCAAGCCTTGAGGAGGTCGAAGAGGACGATCGTCCCGCCTGCTCGTTATAAGGAGGGGAACTTCGTGAGTCTGGTTTCCTGCTTCTTCGCAGGACCACTCGATAAGAGGGAACCTGCCTGCTTTGAGGATGCAGCTGGCATCAAGGAGTGGGACGAGGCCATGATCGAGGAGATGGAGGCCCTAAAGAAGAACGAGACATGGGACCTGGTTCCCATGGTGGAGGGCATCAAACCTGTCACCTGCAAGTGGGTGTACAAGGTGAAGAAGAGGGCTGATGGAGAAGTGGAGCGGTACAAGGCGAGGCTTGTCGCTCGAGGCTTCTCACAGACCTATGGAGAGGACTACGAGGAGACCTTCAGTCCCGTAGCGAAGATGACGTCGGTGAGGACGATCATTGCCCTAGCAGCGTGCAGAGGGTGGAAGCTATGGCAGCTGGACGTGAAGAACGCATTCCTATATGGGGAGATCGACAAGGACATATTCATGGTGCAACCACCTGGATACATGTCCAAGTCTCAGCCGCGTCACGTCTGCAAGCTGAAGAAGGCCCTCTATGGGTTGACACAGGCGCCGAGAGCCTGGTATGGAAAGATTGCGGAGTACCTGCAGTTCTGCGGCTACGATGCCTCAGATTCAGACTCCAGCATGTTCGTGAAGAAGGATGGAGGTCTTTACGTGATAGTGCTGCTATACGTCGACGACATGATCGTGACAGGGAACAACCCTGAGGAGGTTGCGGCGCTGAGAGAGCAGCTTTCCATACGCTTCGAGATGAAGGATCTTGGTGAACTGCACCATTTCCTTGGCCTCCAAGTAGAGAAGAGAAGAGGCGGGCTGGATGTTTCCCAGAGGGCGTATGCCGAGAGGATCGTCGAAAGATTCGTCATGAAAGAAGGGAAGAGCAGTTCCGTTCCTCTGGAGGCTGGGCTGAAGCTTCGGAAGGAAGAAGGTAGGATTCTTCCTGATCCGAAGATTTTTCGGGCACTGGTGGGGAGTCTTATATACTTGACTATCACAAGGCCGGACATCGCCTTTGCTGTCGGCCGAGTTAGTCGGTATATGCAGGAGCCACGGAAGCCTCATCTGGAGGCAGCCAAGGGGATTCTGAAGTACGTGAAGGGCACCCTTGAGATGGGGTTGTCCTATGAAGAGAAGTCTGACTTCAAGCTGCACAGGTACACGGATGCAGACTACAGAGGTGACGCTGATGATCGCAAGTCGACATCAGGTTACGTGTTCTTGTGTGGAGCTGCTGCTATCTCGTGGTGTAGCAAGAAGCGGGATTCTATTTCTCTTTCTACCACGGAGGCCGAGTACAAGGCGTCGTCCTTAGCAGCTCAGGAGTGTGTCTGGCTAAGGAGACTAGTGGAGGATGTGGATGAGGAGGTCAGCGGACCTACTGTGCTTCGCGGGGACAATGAGAGTGCATTGAAACTGATAACCAATCCAGTGTGTCATGCAAGGACCAAGCACATTGAGATCGAACATCACTTCATCAGAGAGAAGGTGCTGAGTGGCTTGATCACTGTGGAGCATGTGCGGAGTGAAGACAACCTTGCAGACATATTCACAAAGCCCCTATTGCGGGGCCGTTCCGGAGGCTTCGCTCGTTGCTTGGTGTTGTTCCCGGAGTTCACTTCAAGGGGGAGTGTTAGAGTTTGTGAAGTGAGCTATCGCCCAGGCGACAGTGGATGTCGCCCAGCGACAGCTGGCGAGTATCATACTCGCCGCCGAGTAGGCATTTGCCTATAAATAGAGGGGTACCCCCCCCCCCCCCCCCCCCCCCTAAAGAGGAACTATTTCTGAAAGTGGCGAGTAGAGGCTTCAGAAGTGGCGAGTATCATCAACTCTGAGCGAGTTAGAGATACCAGAGTGCTACCCGGCGAGCATCGGACTTGGAGTAAGTTCGGCAGGCGAGCATCGGACTTGGAGCGAGTTCGGCGAGCTCCCTTGAGCGAGTAGCGAGTAGAGGAGATATCGCCCGACGACAGTGGATATCGCCCAGGCGACAGCGAGAAGGAGAGGAATCGCGCGCAACGGTTTGACCTGCCACGAGCAGTAATGATCATGACTTCAACTACGGTGGATTTTCACCTAACTATGACAAGGCAGCTAACCTCGCCCTCAAGGATTTGTTCTTGACTAGTAGAGCTGTCACGGTTCTGGTTTGGTTCCGCTTCTACTAAAATCGTGAACTGAACCATTAAGGTAACAGTTCTTCAAATTAAAATCAACATAATTTTTGGAACCATAAAGCCCACGATTTCAATTAATAACTGACTTTAGTTCAAAATAAATTTCACGCATAAATTCATTTGAAATAAGTGCGCAAATGCGCAGAATTCTAATTAGACATTCAATTTTAATTCTAAGTTCAAATCTTGTCCAAATCAACGGACCATTATGAGAAGGAAAAATGAGCCGCAAGCTGATCTGGCCGCCCGTCTCTCTCACCGCCCCACTCTCTCTCTCTCTCACCGCCCCTCTTTATTTAATATTTTTATAATATCTTTTTCTCTGTCCCCTCTCTCTCTCCCCTCCCTCTCTCTTCTCTCTCTCTCCAACCGCACCTGTCTCTCTCCCCTTCCTCTCTCATCTCTATCAATGTAGCAGGTATAATAACTATTATATAGCACGAGCATCTTCGCAAGGGTTGCGCCATGTTTGATGCTCTCGGGCGGCCGATGGCCTTCGGCCGCATCAATGCATGTTTCGCCTGTGAATGACACGAATGTCTCATCGCACCGCTAGCACCCCAGCACCGTAAAATCCTCATTGATGCGGCCGAAGGCCGCCCAAGAGTATCGAGCATGAGCGTAGCCACACCCTCTCTCTCTCTCTCTCTACCTTGCGTGTAAACTCACCCCTCCTCTCTCCCTCTCCTAGCTTGTGTGAGACCACTGTAGTAAAAGCAAATATTCTTATTTAATACGAGCATCTTCGCACGGGGCGTACGATGCTCTCGGGCGGCCTTCGGCCGCATCAATGCGTGATTCGCCTGCTTGTCATTCAAGGCGGGCTTCGGCCGCCTCCTCGGCGCCGGCGGGCTTCGCCCACCCCTCGCCGGTATTCGCCCGCCCCTCGCCGGTCTTCGCCCCCGTCACCTATTTAAAATTTTAAATAATTTTACATTCATTACATATTAAAATCGAAAATAAATTAAAAATAATAAAAAATGTAACCCCCTAAAATCCGACGGCAGTACCCAGCTGCTTGCGGCGGGCGCCCGCCCCCCCGGCGGCCTCACCCCGCCCACATTTTTTTTATTAAAAAAACATTAAAAAAAACAAAAAAATAAAAAACTTTAAAAACGAAGTGAATTTTTTTTTTGCGTTAAGAAAAATATCGCAATTTTAAAATTTTTTGCGCAATTTTAAAATGAAGTGAAACTTTAAAATTTTTAAAACAAAGTGAAACTTTAAAATATCGCAATTTTAAAACGAAGTGAAACTTTAAAGTTTTTTGGGCAATTTTTCTTTTAAAAATATAGCAGGCGGGGCCCACAGGCGGGCCCCACCCACTGAATTGTCATGGCGATGTGGGACTTTTAGTCCCACATGCATCGCCAATAGCAGCGGCTTTCCGCTGTTTATATAGCGGAAACCCGCTGTATATTCAAACATAATAGCGCGCGGGGCACAGCGGGCTGGCTCGCCCTTTCCTGGCCCGCGTGAGCCCGCCCGCACCCGCTTGAGCCCGCCCGCACCCGCTTGAGCCCGCCCGCCCCCCGGGATCCCGCGTGACCGAGCCGCAGCCGCAGTTGCACCTTTTTTTTTGTTCCTACAGAGGGCAAAAGGGTCATTTCACGTCCGTGACCGAGCTCGTCCGGCACTGTAGCAATGCGATAGATTCTTATTTAATATAGATATTTTACACATGGCTTATCATTGTAGGCCCCGAAGGACCTAATCAGGCATATTGACGTCCAGTTAACTCTAGGCGATTGTTATCCGCACTACAGTTTTGGCTATCCGCACTCATTTTGTATGAGTTATTAAGTGTCTTTTGAAAATACGTCTTGTGCGTGTATTTTTAGGAAAAATGTTCAACACAAAAGTTGAGATCAACAACTTTCGTGTTGATCATTTTTCCTAAAAATGCACGCACAAGACGTATTGCCGCCTGATTGAAACATATGCGTAACTATAGCGAATTTTGGGAAATACGTCTTGTACATGCATTTTTAGGAAAAGTATTCAACACGAAAGTTGACGAGATCTACAACTTTCGTGCTGAACACGTTTCCTAAAAATACAAATACAAGTCGTATTTCAAAAGACGCATAATAACTCGTACAAAAAAGTACGGATGGCCAAAAGTGTAATGCTGATAACAATGGAAAATTTTTCCCCACGTGGAACGCACCATGCCATTCTCCGTGTTTAAATACCATTTTTTGGATGGGGCCCACTTTCATTTCGAATTTTCGGAATTCCTGGCCCGCAAGAGTTCGGCGACCTAGCTTTTCTCCGCCTCTCCGTCTCCTCGCCGGCAATCTCGTTGCTCATCTCGCCGCTTTTTAGGTTAGTTTACTTCAAATGCCCTCGCGATCCTACGCCCTTTTTTACTATTTTCATTTCCTCTGGCTTTGTTGTCGGCAGTAGCTTCTTCACGGGGTTCCCTCCGCCGGACTCGACGAAGAAGACGAAGTCAGCATTTGATTTTGGTGAGTACTTGCCACAGATCTCGGTGACTGAGTTAATGCAGTTGTTTTTGGTTCGTAGGTTTTTTTTCAGTCTCATTTTTAATTCTTAGTTGCAGTTTTTTTTCGTTTCATAGTTGCAGTCGCATTTTCTAGTTTAAGTTGCAGTTGGTTTAATTTGCAGTTTTTTTTCATGTTAGAGTTGCAGTTGCATTTTTTACTATTTTCATTTCCTCTGGCTTTCGTTACAGAGTTAGTTGCCGGCAGCCTTCTGAACCCCGATTTACAGCAACAGAATGCCTGGAAGTAGATACTTAACTTGTAGATGCGCACCTAACACATTCACAACAAATGTTAGACCTTTATTGAATGCATTGTCTGAAGAGTCCATAGGATCACTAAGGGATGCCCGGATCTACCCATTGTTTCGAATGCCAAGCATCCCACAAAACATACCCTTGTTGTATGTTCTGTTGAGGTTGTACAATAGGGATAAGAATGCATTTCAGCTGGGGCAGTACCTTGTGAAGCTGACTGTTAACGATGTGGCACTTATTTTGGGCCTCCCAAATTCAGGTCTTCACTTTACTTTTTCAAGATCACCCCTTCAAGACATTACCCACAAGAGTTTGACTGAAGAAATACGTAGAATTACTGATGAGGAGTGGTCTCCTACATTGGAGGGCCGAAGATTAAATGTGTTGGTTAATTATTTATTAGCTTTGTTTTTGTTCCCTTTGAAAAGTTTGAAGGTCCCAACTTGTATTAAAAAGATTACATGTCTTTCTGACTTTGTGAAATACAACTGGCCGCTTGCCATCCATGAGTTCCTTCACATACAGTTTGATCATTTAAGCCGTGTAAGTGCTATTCGAAGTGCCGGTAGCAACATCGGTTCATTGGAGGGTTGCGCTACAGTATTACTGGTATGAGATGTTATAACCACCAATGTATTTACTATATTATGTTATTTCATATTGCTCTAACAATCATTTACTTTTATATATGAAGGTGTGGATGTACGAGCATACAAAGGTCCAAGCTGCGCTCGTCGACTTAGCACGCCCCAGAATATGTCGTTGGTCTCCTTCTCTTAGTTATAGCGCTAAATTTTGCTTTAAAGTACATGATAACCTACATAAGAAGAATTATGTACGTTCTTAAAATGATAAAATTAATATGCTCATTTGGTAGTATTTGGTAGTGTAAAATTTATCATCACCGAGGCATTTTACTTCTCTCTACAGGTCATCAAGAAGCTTAATAATCTTCTAGATGGGGAGAAGGCCCTACTGGGTGAAGAGGATGATGATTCAGATTTTGAATCAGTTCCGCCGAGGAAAGAGAAAAGAAGAAGGATAGATGAGAAATTAGGTTACGAGAATAAGATTATTGAGAAGAGGTTTATAAGGATTAAAGAGAAAAATCTAATGAAAAAGATTAGGGTCGAGATGAAGAAAGTGAGGAGTGAAGAAAAAACGGATGAAGCGGTTCAATCTGATGAGGGTTGGAAAGGTCTAGAAAACCGACTCAAGGAATTTATCAAAGTAGAGGTTGATGGGTTGAAGACTCTTTGCGAGACATGGTTTAAGACCTTAGCCGCAGAGTGCAAACCAAGTACTTCGTCCCCACCACCCACGCTTTCACCACGTATGACATCGGTTCCAACCACCCAATTTTCACAGCTCACTTCCACATCAGAATGTACACTTGTTCCCAAAACCCAACTCCAATCACCCCAGGTCCTTAGAGTTAGCCCAAGGAGGGTGAAGAAGGTTGTCTGTAAGCGGACACTTAACATCCCTGATAAAGCGACAAATTATCCTGGGAGATTGCTTATCCCAGAAAGAGTTAGGGAAAGCATTGATTTTGTATTGACCAAAATTGTTGATAGGTATTTTGTTTGTCATATTAAGTTTCTTTGGCTTAAATATTGCTAATTAAAAGAAAGTTTTTTTCTTTACCAGGAGTATGTTGATTATTGAGAGTGGGAACATATCCATGTCAAGAGGCGAAATAGATGATCTTTTAGGTCAGGGATGGGTTATGGATAATCATTTAAATGCTTATTCTGTGGTGCTTGGTGCCAAAAGAAATAGGATGCCAGAACGAGTGAGAAGTTATCTCTATGTGTCGCCAAACCATGAAGTAAGTTACTTTAGCATCCATCATTTAATAGATCATTCATTTCAAGTATAACACCTTTGTCTATTTTGCAATGTCTATTGTGCAGTACTATAAAAGAAACAATGCTAGGAATTATACCAGGCTTATCAGCCATATCACCACAGAGGCTGTTAATACCTCTGACATAATTCTTATGCCTTGCCACCTCGGCAGTCACTGGGCATTGTTGGTTTGCTTGTTAAAAGAGAGGCGTTGGGAGTATTATGATTCACTTCCAAGCAGCCTTCATCGGGCCGGCGTACATGCAAATGTATGTATAAAGATTGTTGTTAAATATTACTTCAGATTGTATGTTACATCCTAATCATTTATTATATAGTTTCTTGACTATTATTAACTTCAAACTTTTATTGTACTGCAGATAAAAGCCCTACAAGAAGATGTCTCCGAGGCGTTCCCAGAAGGCTTTGTCAATTGGGCGGTAGTGGATGCGGTCGGCTTGCCCAAACAAAACAATAGCTTTGATTGTGGAGTTTTCGTGCTGAAGTTCATGGAAGCTGTTTCATCCACGGCGGTAATTTCATGGGAAGATCACAAGAATTGGCAAGACGACATGCCCCGATTTCGTGCCGAATTGGTGGCCGAGATTTTCAAAACATTTTCTAGCAATATTTCTGAGAAGATTTCTGGACTTGAATGATGTAATTAGTTTAATCTTAAAACACATTGCCTCTGGCTTATGTCGACTGCTGCTTTTTTATTGAGGAAGTAAATATATGTTTCAAAATTAAATGTGTATGTTGGTTTGGAAGGCATTTGGAGATAAGAATTGAAATTAGCCCATTCATACAATTTCAATTCAAGCTCACTTGATTCTACTGTTGGCACATGCCTTGGAAGCAGATCTGATACATATTAAAAAAAAATTTTGGATCAAACATATAATAATATATAATTATCTATCAGTCTTTAAGATCAACTTCTTAACTCTTATTTGGTTTAAATACATCGGGAATGCCAGGGAAATCGAAAGATAAGTTTACATAAAAGTCATCATTAAAATCACTTGGTGGAGCAGTTGGTACTACAGTTGGAGCATCCAATTTGGTCGTGCCTTGGTCATCTGTTGAAAGGTTGAGAAAATTGATCTCCTGCACTTCTCCAAAAACTTGTTCTATGAAACCGACCTTCTTCTTAACCGCAGCTTTTCCCCCTGTAAAAGTTGTAAAAAATTGTGTATTAAGGTGAAAAAAACATTATTTGTAAAAATTGTTAAGAGGTTAAGCACATTACTTGGTTTTTTACTACCTGACTCTCAATGTCCCTTCAAACGTGCATTGGTCATTCCTTTAGGTCTCTTGGTTGCGGGATCCTTAACCCCTGGAGTATTACTGTCCTTCTCATCACTGAACCCTCTCTTCCGCATTTCATCAGCCTCAACTATCTCATTAGTTTGCTTTGCTAAAATATTCAAGGTTGTCAAAACATGTGTCTTTGCAGCCTGACAATTCTCTACTTGGTTTACAAGGTCATAAGAAAAACGCATTATTTGATTTCTGAATATCAAATTGGAGTCACAGTCTACCGTGCTTGGAGTATTTGATAGATATATACCCCTCTTAGCGTTATGACAGAATCGTTTCAGCAAATATTGGTTCGGAATCTCTTTTACCATTTTAATATTATAAATCCTAAGAATATGTTTGCACAAGATGCCTCTAGTCTCAAAACCTCTGCATGAACACTCAGCCTCATTAGTCCTGGAATTATAGCTAACAAACCATCTTTTTTCGTCATCTTCACTACCATTGCAGTTTTTTGTAACATATAAATAATGATTTTCATCATCTCTTCTCTTATCCACTATGTCTACACCAACAACTCCTTCCAAGTAAGTTTTCTCAAAAATAGCAAACATTTTGCAGGTGTAAAGCTTAGACACATGTTTAAGAAGCATACAACTTCTAAACTTTAAGTTTACTGTGCCTTGCTTGCATCTAAAATCTTCGTCCCGCTCTGCTCTACGCCAAGACCCCACCAATTTCTGCATCCCCATGAAACACTCCACCAGTGTACTCGTTGCCTTTGAACAACCATGCAATCCATGGTTGGCAGATTCACTTCGTTGTGTGGACAATATACCAAGATCTAACACATCCTTGTTGAAGGTTGTAACCAGTTCCTCCGAGATCTATGTAAATCCCCCAACCATTTGTTCTCTTGCAAGTTTCCTCTGCTAATCATCTCATTCCAATATCTATCGAACTCAAACTCACTATCGCATTTACTCATGCATTGGTAAAAAGCCCACGCACACTTTTCTCTTTATTAAAACATGAGACTTTTGAAGGCGCTTTCTTGGAAATATGCCATTGACATAAACGGTGACGAGTCCGTGTAAATACTTTTTCAATAGCAACGGCCATGGCTTGGTCTTGGTCCGTGAATATACTTGTTGGTTGTTTGCCACCGACAAATTTCAGAAAAGTGTTGAAGACCCAACAAAATGAATCGATTGTTTCCTCTGAAATGAACGCACCACCGACAAATACATTCTGCCAATGATTATTGACTGCGATGAATGGTGCACAAGCCAAGTTATACTTATTCAGTCTCTATGTCGTGTCAAAGATAATGACGTCACCGTAGCAATCATAATCGATTTTGCTGTTTCCATCCATCCAAAAAAAACTTGTCAACCTATTAAACTCATCAGTTCGAACATCATATGAGAACATGTTGTCTTCCAACTGTTTCTCCCGAAGAATCTGCAGCAAACAATTAGAGTCGCCGGTGTCTATCAAAGCCTTTCTTTCCCGCTGCACAAAGTTGTAGGCATCGGTTTTAGAGAACCCAACATTCTCGACACCACCAACTTCATTAGAAAGAAAGCCGTATGCGTGAACTGTTTTAACTCCCGCATCTGTCAGGTTCTTAATTAGGCTACCTTGCATTCTTGAAACATTGCGATTAGATCTTAGTAGATGCTGCTCTTTCTCTAGTGCTAGCGGGTGATTGTGTTCCTCGATGAATTTTGTAACTGTCCAATTCCTACCATCTGTATCAGCGGAAAAACATATGCAGGCAAGACAACCCATGCGTGTTTCTAATTTGCGGTACTTTTTTGGTGACGGTTTCATCTTCTTCAAACCAGCTTTGGCGCAGTTATATTCTCGATATTTTATAATCCTTGTGTGTGTCCAGCAGGTTAAATGTTGTTTCCGAACACTGAAACCCATGCTATGGGCGTACTCACAATACATAGCATATGCCTCATCTTCAGAATGCACAATTGGAAAAACAACTGGATGTTTCCCCTGTTTCTCTACCTGAAAAAATTGTATAAACAGTTATTAAAACATAAAATAAAATCCAACTGCAAATGAAGAACAAAAACCAGTTGATTATAGATAAAGTTGAAATTCACATATTAAATGCAGTTGAAAATTAGAACATAAGCAAGCAAAAATCGACTGCTGTTTTAAATGATGAACATAAACATTCCAGCTATTCGAGAGAACAATGATAAATGAACTGAAACACAAAACCAAGCTTACATTGTCCATTCCCTCAGCAACATTCTTGGAAGAGGTCTGAGTACTTGTAGCTCCGTCAGCTGACATTTTTTTGAACTTATCTGAAGTAAATCACAATTAAAAAAAAAGATTACAGATCTAATGGTGTTCATTGGAGAAGATGTGAAAAGGAAGGAACCCAGTTAAGGGTTCGGGGTTACTCAAAGGAAAGCTCCCAGAAAAGAATGGATTTCGGCTGAATGGGGGAGGCTTGCGAGAAGATTTGAAGTCCTACCTTCCCCGACGTCGGCGTTGCCGGCAAACGAGGATTCCAGAAAAAAAAAAACTAGGTCGCGGCGAGCTTTCCGGCGAGGAGGCGGGAAATGTCCGGCGGAGAGGCGGGAAAAAGCAAGGTCGTTTTTTGTCTGTGAAAATTTTCGAAATGAGGAAAATGAAAATGGGCCCGGCAACAAAAAAACTATTTAAACACGCAGGATGACATGATGCGTTCCACGTGGAGAAAAATTTTCCGATAACAATCACCTAACTCTAATGACTAAATCCGTGTGAATGCAAGAAATTTTTTCTCCGTACTTCAAAACATAAAAAATGGACGTGCAGCTGGCAGTATTCGATTGGGTAATGGGCATCAACCGACCGTTGATTACCAACCCACCGAAGAAAAAAATTGTTCCTTGAATAGAAAGTCATCCCTCGAAGAAAACGAGGAAGTAGATAACGATTAAAGTCAATATCGGTTTTTCTTTTAATTCTGTTGAGCTGCCCCCTGCCCGTTTTAATTGCTACAAATAAATATTGGAAAATGAAATTGCTCTTAACATATATACTCATGATTTATGTATTTTCATTTAACATATTATATACATGGCTGGGGGTGCAAACGTGGTCGAGCTTGGCAAAGTTCGCAAGCCGGCCCAGGCTCGTGTTCGAGCTAATCATTTCAAGGTCGAGCTAGCTCGAGCTTGCATTTTGCATGGCTCGAGCTCAAAACCAATATATTGAGCTCGTGCTCGAGTTGCTCGCGAGCTCATGAACAAGTGCATGTGAGCGTCAGCTCGGTGAGCTCGAGATCAATAGACTCGAGCTCGGGTCGAGCTTTTACACGACAAGTATTTGTTTATGTTTATATAAAAAAGAGTAGGATAAATAAAAATATTGGAAATGACTCAAGAGGACAACAGATTAATTAAAATATTTTTTTTCTTGGCAAATCATATACAATTACATTTTCAACCCATTTTAAAAAGAGAGTTAATATTAGCAGTCAGGAATTGGCTATTCACAGTCCATCGCTATTCGTAGTCCAAAATTATATTTGCACCCCACTCCCAACCCAAATAAGCGAAACACTTTATTGATGTATTACGTACTAGAAGCCTAGAAAAATATCTTCAATATTAAAATAATTTAAAAACCCAGTAGAAAAACAAGATAAATGACATGCATAGAGAAATTAACTCTAAACCAAGTTAAATGACATGCAAACCTTCATCTAACCAGAAAACTGACTATTTTTTCGAGATTTTCGCTCGATAATTTCCTTCTTTTTCAAAGGTGAATCTAAGAGAGGGAAAAACGACGCGACCGATAGAACTACGACTAGAGTTTAGGCAACGGTAGATAGATGGAGAGAAGGTTATTTGATGGGGTGCGATTAGCGAGAATTAGACTGCAAATATAATTGGAATTTTACAATTTTTGAGATGCAAATAGCGAGAATTAGACTGCTAATATCAACTCTCTTTAAAAAACTGAAATGAATTGAAAACTATGGGCATATAACAAATTTCTAGTAGTATATAAGAAGAAAATTATTTTATATCATGGTACAATTTTTTTAGGTGGTTGACAAAATTATTTTTAAATTACTACAATAGTTTAGCATACTTGGGTTCATCTTGCACAATATTTGGTCCGGTTTTTCTGCTTCGATGAATTTGGATAAAAATTTAATCGTTATAGAATATGCATGTTTGGCATGACAGTGGTTATGACCCCCACCAAGAAAAGAAAACTAATTTTGAACATAAAAGTGGATGAAGTTATTTAGGTGAGATTGAGTGTTCACGAATTGAACGACGGTTCATAACCGTCACGTTCACGACCGCAACCACCTTGCTAAACGGAGTCTATAGTGATAATATCACATTGCGTGAAGCGAACTGTTACAACTGGTACTGTTGCAGACTTTCGGTACTGATGTGAATTTGATTCAAGGTCAAACCCAATGTCAACTGATGACGAGACACTCGTAAGAAAGTGTTGGCCGACCATGTATGAACATACGTAATTTGAGGGGTATAGTAATATGTCACGGCTAGCTTAATCTCATGTTGCGTGAAAAGAGTTGTATCATGATAGCAAAAGGGAAGGCCCTGCCTTCACAAGTTTAGCAAGACATCTTTTGCTATCAAAATCATGTGGGACGAGTCCCAGAGTAGATAATACCTCATTGTGCAAAACGATCCAGTACAATTGCACCTCCATTAGGTATAGTTTTCCATTGACACTCACTTTTCCAAGGTATAATATCTCGATGAATCGTGAAATTAACTCCGATATGTTGGGACATTGCAGAAACGTGAAATGCCCCGCCTTCACAAGTTTAGCAAGACATCTTTTGCTATGAAAATCATGTGGGAAGAGTCTCAAAGCAAATAATACCTAATTGTGCAAAGCGATCCAGTACAATTGCACCTCCATTAAGTATAGTTTTCTATTGACACTCACTTTTCCAAGGTATAATATCCCGATAAATCGTGAAACTCTGATATGTTGGGACATTGCAGAAACGTGAAATGCTTAAATTTCTATTGGACGAAGCTAATACAAATAATGAAAAAAAAAGATTAGAGGAAAAAAAAATCAAGGGAGGGAGATGAAAGAACTTTATGGTACATGAAACTCATACCTTCCAAAGGTTATTTATAAGCAATTTTTTTAGAATATTTTAAATAAACAAATAATGGTAATAGTATAATAAAAACAATGATAATAATAAAAATAACAAAGTTGTTGCTAATTTACTATCCTATATATACATGTTGTCCTTCACGTGATCTCCGTGCCCCGGTATGACAGTATCGACAGTGCCTTTGGTGAATCGTTCAAAATTGTCAAATATCACTACAAGAAAAACATCAATTAGCAACGAAAATCAGGAAGGCTAAAAAATTTATTGCTAATTACCATCGAAATTAGCTAGGTATACGATATTTGATTTTACCTACAAAAATAGCAACGAAAATTTTTGTTGCAAAAATAGCAACGAATTATTTTGTTGCTAAATAGAAACGAAATATTTCCTTTCAAAATTTCCATACTAATTATTTTGGATTAAAATATTTATGGAGAAAAAGATTCATTTGTATGTTCTCAAAATTTCCATACTAAATATTTATGGAGGGAAATATTTATGGAGGGAAAGATTCATTTCCCTCCAAAAAATTTCATTTCATTTTTAATAAAACATATATATATATATATATATATATATATATGTATGTATTTGTTAAAACTAATAAAAAAGCCCTAGCTTCTCCCCACCCGATATCTGCTCCCAGCCGACCAGCTCCTCTCAATCCCCCTCGCGATCTTCCCACCGAGCTCCTCACACTCTCGTGCGATCTCCACCTTGCTCCTGACCATGTCTCCTCTTCGGACTACTTCCTCCTAGTTCCGGTGAATCGGCGTCCCAATTTTTTCAATTGACGATCTCACCGAGCCTCCACGTGACCCTGTCAAGCTCGGCGTCTCCGTCTTCCCCATTCAACAATTTCTGAACTCACCGGTGTTCGTCCTTCCCATTTCGAGCAGCTGGGGATATTCCTTCCCATCCCGAGCAACAGAGCACAACGGCAAGGTTGTAAGACCCCCTTTTTTTTTTTTGCAAAAACACCGGGTCTTAGGCCCAGAACCGCCGTTTTGCGGTGACACCTTCACTCGGGAAGATCGCCACCACAAAACGCCGATTCTGCCGGCCAACTCGATCACAAGAAAAGTTCATAAAAGAGAAGACAAGTCCACATAATCACATGAATTAAAACCATAGAGGTAAATCTCCACTAACAATAACTGAATAAAAGAGAGATAACAAGGGTTACAAAATAAAAGGGGCTCTTGCCCTGTACATCATTTACTCACTACAAGATCACTCGCGGAAGCTAACTCCTAAGCAAAACTAAAGCTAATCGTCACCGACACTGAAACCGGAGCACTCTGACCTGACTGACCCATCCCTGCAGACTCCGGGCTCCAATGGTGCTGCAACACTGGATGCTTCTTCTCTTTTAACCTGCGGTTGCTGCCTCGCAGTCCACGTTTACGTCTTCGCCATTGGCCTCCTGGTCGCTGTACTGGAGGGGTTCCACTCATCAAGGGGCATCTGACTCGAGTATGTCCCGGCTGGTGACAATGGTAGCATGGCCGTGGGGTCCACCATGTCGGATCCTGCTGTACCTGTTTCTTGAAGGTTGCTGCGTCTCCTCGAACTCCTAAAATGATATGGTCCACCGACCGTCAGTCAAAATGACTCAGCCAATTCCCCACCCCTCCCCCAATGGCTCCTAGGCACCGTGCGGGAGGATGAAGCGGAGGACAGCAAGGGGTAAAAACAAGAGCAGGTGACGGCGGAACTAGAGCTACACAGGTGTATACATATATATGAAGCATGACAACAAGTATATAAAGAACAGTAAGCAGCAAGTAAAGTAATATAAAAGTAACCATTGATTTATAGGAATGCCCATACAAACCTATAGACCAAGGGGTCGTTTAGCAGGGCCTACCGTATAAGAAGTCCCATAACCGACTTATACGTTAGGGGTAGGTTGAATGCAATGTTTATGCTATGACATGCAAGTATGCTGTTATGCTATGATCATACAAGTGCAACTCACACACTACGACTCTATGCGCATAGACCTTTAGTTCCCCCTTTTTGGAGCGAGCTAGACTCCCAGGATACTCCCGTAGTGGCAAACGGAAGCGGTGGGTTGGGCCCCGCCCACCTCTAGGTTGGTATTCACACTACCCAACCTAGACCTATTGTACGCCTCCACTATACCCGCGGAGCGTCTGCGTACTCTTGCTGACTGGACCGCCAGACTATCAAGGCTAAGTGTAAAACCACACTCGCCGAGTCAACGTATTGACGTCGGTGTGAACGACCGTCCAATACCGAAGACCCACCACCTTCAGTGCACATGCAACATGTTCTACTTCCTATCTCTGAGCCATGAGTTCCCCGGGCTAACCCGCCCGCCATCAATAACCTTTCGAGCCAAAAGCTCCCCGGGCTAACCTGCCCGTCATCAATAACCTTCCGAGCCATAAGCTCACCAGACTAACCAGTCTGCTGCAACAGCCACCGAGCCCACCGCTCGGACAACCAATCCAACTAAACTTCCGAAACCACAGGGTGTAGATGAGTGTGTTATTAGTTAATCTTGTACCGTGTCTTACTCCTATGAGTTAGGGTTAATCTTGGCCTTCCCGAGGGTTACCCTGTGAGGGGCTCGCTACGGTACTAGGAACTACAATGGGTTGACACCCCAAAGTTCCCATTCCCAAGACACTTAATAATGTTGGTTGCTACCCGTAAGAAAACCCCTTTAATACTTTTACCCGAATTAAACCTAAGGGCTTTTAGGTCCTAATAGACAAAGGATGATCTTTCGTCATCCACAGGACGACCCACCCCAAGGGAGGCACCCCACCATCCCAGAACTCATCAACCTTAAATCTCTCCAAGGGTCCTCTCATACCATACAATCACCATTCAATTCCCACATCTCCGATCAATGTATCCCAAATTGGCCTGTAACTCCAAAACTGCCAATTTACTAAACGCAGATCACCCTTAACGTTTTGATCCTCATGAAGGGAGGTACTCTAAATACTCAACTCCATGACCTACTGGATTTATTGGGAGTCCATGCTACTTAAATCAGATCAAATCCAGGGTTTCGTAATTTTCCCCATAATATTAATATTTTTAAACAATTTCTCAAAGGGCAATTTTCTCAAGTTTGAACTACAAGTGCACTTTTCTGACTCCCAGTGCCTACCCCAATTTTTACATAAATCATGAGTACCTAGATATCAGTAGGTATAAACTTGTAGGAAAAACCAGCAAGATTTACTATTTTTAAAAATTCCAAAACTCATTTATTTCCAATAAATTCCAAAGGAGGTACCCTCATATGGACTCCCAACCTTATGAAAATTCATACAGTGGTGAATCATACTAAAATATTCAGGTCTACCAAGTTTGACCACATAAAACAGAGGTTACATTTGTAATTTCCTCAATGGATATATTTGTAAATAATTCCAAAATGAACTAGAGATACCAAAAATATTGATCCATAAATTATGAGAAAATTACAGTGGGTACATATTGGTATGAAAATACAACCAGCAAAGTTTCATGTCATTACAGAGATTTAACACCCTAAATTCAATCACCCCAAAAATTGCCAACAATGTGAAATATTACAATTTGGACCTCCAAAAGTTTTCTCCTGGTCTAACCAAATCTTCCAGAGATTTATAACATTAAAACTAAGTTTATGACAGAAGATGGTAAATCAATAAGTACTGTTTCTTCCTAAAACCCCAAACCCTAATTATTTACAAATCTACCCAAGGGTTTATTACTTAGGATTTGCAACTCCAAATCCCTCCAATTTCTTACAGTAGCATTCTCTGGTCACCAAGACCACCTCCCCAAAATTTCAAGTCAAACCTTTAAGGTTTGACCCCTCTTCCTTCATTAACCTCTAATTGCACCCCATTAGGGTTTAGCCTAGGGTTAGGATCTAAATTTCTCCAATGGCTCTAGTAGGAACTCCAGAGATTTAAAACATCAAAGTTAAGAGGGTGACAGAAGATGGTTAACCACAAGGTAATATTTCTTCCTAGAACCCAAAAACTTAAATATTTACAAATCTACCCAAGGGTTTATTACCTAGGTTTGACAACTCCAACCCTCTTCAAATTCACAAGGGAGGCTCCTCTGGTCACTATGACCTTCCCTCCAAAACTTCAGGTCAAAACATTAGGGTTTGACCCTACTTCCTTCATTAGCCTCTAATTGCACCCCATTAGGGTTTAACCTAATGTTAGGGTCAAAACTTCACCAACTCCACTCAAACTTCTTGTGAGGGTATTATATCACTTATAACACTCAGAGGAGTTCAACACACCCCTCTCCAAGGACAAACTCCCCTATGTCCTTCACAAACCCTAAATGGCTCCATACACCTCACCATTAGGGCTTAAGGGCACACTAAGCCCTAACTCATCCAAAGCTACTCCTTGGGGTGTCTCCTACCTTCCTAGGCAGTGACCAAGGTCACCCCAACAATCAGTGGGAGGAAAGCCCCTCCACACTCCAAAGTTAGCTTAGGTTTACTTTTGCCCTAAACCTAACCTTTAAGCAAACTATTCTCAAGAGGACTCCCTACCTTGCCCAAGTCCAAACTACTTACTATACTGACCATGGGTCAGTAAAAGATCACCCAAGATCCTACCAACATTTGGTGAGGAGTGGGATTCCAATGGGTACCTATTTGGGGTGCAAATAGCAATTTATCCCCTTTGTGGTTTACTAGGGCAAACCTCCTCCAATGGCCACCAAATTTGGACCAGAGGTTGGCATGGGGGAGGGTGAGGTGCACCCCAAATATGAAGCCATTTGGCTTTGAGGAAGAGTGGGGGCACTCACCCAAAGTTTTGCCTAAACCTAGGGAGCCTAAGGTTGTTTTGGTGAATTACCCCACCAAAACAACTCCATAAATCATGATATTTTAACCAGGGCCTATACATACCCCCTAAGACCACCCATCCAAGTTTGGAAGGGTCTTGAGGTGTTTAGGGCACCTAATTAGATTAAACTAGGATTATTGAACTTTCCCAAAAATTATGGGGAAAACTTCTCCAATCCTTCTGATCTTTGGACATAACCTAGGTAAGCCTAAGACTAGACTACACCCCAAAAATCAAGTCATTTGGAGTTCTATAATGGTGTGGGCATCAAAAATAAGCTCTGAATAGCCTTATGGACAGCCCCCACCAAAATGAGTGATGTGCCCTAACCAGGACTCCAAATTGAGTGATTTCAATTTTGCATGAAACTAGACTCCAAGGGCTACAATTTCTATGTTGACCACTTTTCCTAAATCAGCCTCTAACTATTTTTACCAGAATTAAATAGAAACTGCAATTTAATCACAGGAAATAAGAATTTATACTAAGGCATGCACGAATCTTGGCGCAAATCGGACCGCGCCTGGTCGTCTTCTTCCTCTGGCCAACGGCCAGGATCGCCCGCGCCTGGGCCGCCTTGATCCCCGTTTTCCCGGCCACCTAGGCGCCGCCCCGGCCGGCCAATGCCACCACCACCTTCACTGAGGTGGTGGCCGGCGAATCGAGGTGGTTGACCGACCGGAGGTGGCCGGAACAGGGCTTTAGGGTTGGAATTAAAAGCTCGGTTCCGAGCTTCTTGATCGGCCCGATTCAGAGCCGTTAGGGCTCGAACCTTGCCGCCGATGTAGGGGATCTACCCACTGAGGAAAGGAGGAAGAAATGGACCTGTCTTGGGGTCGGTTTGCTGCTCCGATCCTTGGTTCACCATGGGTGGCCGACAAGCTTGAGGTTCTCACTCAAATTCTGCACAGAGGGCTCGAAATAATCGGGAAGGAGAGGGGTTTCACTCCTCTCTCCTTTATGAAGCTGATGGGAGGACCAATTTAATGTGAGGAGAGCTCTAACTCCAAAAGCCATTAATGGGCTTTTGGTATTCCTATGGCCGGCCACAATGCATCCCCCCTGCCATCAATCCCTCCTAGAAACTGTTGGAAACTCCTCCTCTCTCCTAGAGGAGATGAATGCAGACATTAATGGGGAGAATTGAGGGGGTTTCACCTTCCTCCATTGATGGCCTCATCTTTCTCTCTCCTCCACATAGGATTTTCTCTCTCCTATTCATCAAGGCCGACTCATTTCTCTCTCCTGGGTTAATGCTAGCCTACAAGGCTGGTCAAGTGGTTAATTTGGGCTTAGCCCAAATGGATTGGGCTAGGTTCAAGAGGTTTGACCTAATTTGGGCAAATTTGACTTTTGGTCCAATTGACCAATTGGGTGACCCTAGGATGGGGCTTTTGGGTCCATTGGACTCCAAGTTAAGTTTAGAAACTATTGGTGGGGTCAATTTGGTCACATGAGTCTTGGTTGACCCAATTTAAGCTGATTTGACCAAAACAGGCTAAGTTGACTTTGGTCAAATTGAGCCCTAGGGTTGACCCAGCCAAGGGGCTTTTTGGTCCACTGGGTCCCCTATGACTATGGGTAGGGTCAATTTAATATGGTGATGGTCAATTAGGGCACTTTGTGAAGAATTGCCATTTTTGACCTAAAGGGGCATTTTGGTCAATTTGCACCATTGGGGGTCCCATGATGGGGCTTTTAGGCCCACTAGGTCTCTCATGATATTCTAGACCTAGATGAGTGGTCAATTTGGCATGGTGAGGGTTAATTGACCCTAATTAGGCTACTTTGACCAATTTAGGGTTAGGGTTGACTTTGGTCAATTTGGCCTCTTTGGTTGACCCCAATGTGCCCTTGGTGCCCTAAGGGGACCCCTAAAGGGTTAGGGATACTATGGTGGGGCCAAATGGTTAAGATGAGGCCCTAAAATCCAACCCTAAGCTAGGTCACTAGAAATTGCTATTTGCAGTCCAAGGCACTTTCAATCCTAATCTTGCCTAAGTTAAAGGGATTTCTACTCTACCAAGGCCTTGTCATGACCTTGTCAGGACAGATTCACCTGGGGGGTCTAGCTGTCTGGGGGATGTTACAAAGGTAATGTCTTTTCCCTCCTTCATTGGTTGTGGTATGATATTTAAGTGCAAAATGGTTCATTAGGAGGTCATATTTAGTCTAAATATGAATAAAATTTTCATTTTAATTGATTCAATTCCAACTTCACTCCTACTACTCATCTACTTAGACAGGGAATTGATTTCTCTCCTTGCAACTAATTCCACTACTTCCAATTGGTTTATGCATATGATGTATTTGATGAAATGCTCAAATGAAATTTTTTGCCCCTTAGGTGCTCTTATGACATTTTAGCTTCTTACAAGTTTGATGAATTTGATATTTACCTTCTTGGCTTCACTATAATTGTGTTATTTGCAATATTCCCTCAATTGTTTCACATATTTGTACCGTTGATAATAGTTTTTTATCCTCCACTTAGGTTGTTCCTAATCATCTGGATAATCTGGCCCAGTGCATATGAGTAGGGTTTCTAACTTCATATATTTTTCTCAAGAGCTTCATTGATTATAAGAGGTAATTATCAATCTACTCTACTTTCATTTTTCGCTAGCGGTGATTGATTTTTTGTATGTATGAACATTTCATAACCAGAGGAGAGTGTACATTCATACTCTTTGTTACAATCAACATAGCAGGTATCATCATAGCACTGGAGGTGAGTTATTTTAATCTAACTAGCAGGTATCATTTCAATCTAACTTAATTTATCTTCTTCCATGGGCTTGGAGTTTCCTCTTTGGTTGTTTCTAAGCCTTGTCAGTTCCCAATTTGTTGGTACTCATAACTCATCTTGCCTAGTCTGGTACAATATTCATAAATCTTAAGCTGCGGCAATCTCTCCTTCTTGGCTATGAGTTGATTTCATACTTTTTTTTCATAATTTTGAGTTGCTCATTCCAGAATTTATTCACTTGCTCTTTCCAAAATTTTGAGTTATTTTCATATATAGGGAATAATACTCCAACATGATACAAAAATTACTTCAATATTATACTTGCATTTAAAAATGTCTGTGGATATGTTACGCATGATAAAAAATATGTTTTAATCTGTGGCTTTTGAAATTAACTTGATATTATTTTCTCTGGACAACATTTTTGTACGAGAAGTAGCTCCAAGAGTTTTTGTTGGTGTCGATTTGCTCTTTAGATCCAAATACAGCCATCCAGGTTTGAATATATGTTTTTGTTTTTAATTCCATAGTTTCAAATTCAATTCAGGTTATCTTATATTCTAGTGTCGGCATGCTCACGTTTGTCATGGATACAGTTAGCTTAGGGCCCGTTTGGCGCGGTGATGAATGCAGTGGTCATAAACTATCGTTCATGAACGCAACTTTTTCACTAAATAATTTAGTTAATTTTTGTTGTATTCATTATTTGTGAGTGTCAAATTCCAATAGAGATTTTTTTTCTGGAAGTAGGATCATGTTAAAATACTTCATTTGGGGATTTACAAGAATAATTTTTACTTGGTAAAAGACCTAGAGTAGAGTTGCTCGAAAGTGTATGGACTTCTTATGGCATTGTTAAAATTTAGATCTCTAATATGCGTGTTTTGCTCTCACATTGATGTTGGAGCAAAAAAATTGTGCAAAAAAATTATGCTTTTGTTTGATCTGCTACGCTTTGGAGTAGAAGGAAACACAATATCTTTTAGTCATTCTAGGCTACAATCACGATGAAATGCACGCCAGGATCAAACCAGCCTTGAAGCATCAGAAAACCTCTATCTCACAAGAAACCTACCAACATTCTGTTGCAACCAACCTCCTCAAATGTAGGCTTGTGATGTAAAACTTCCGCGGCGCCTGATCTCTAGCGAATTCTAAAACGCTTGTTGGAGAATGAGACGAAATTTTGATGAAAAGACCATGTGACAAGTTGAACAAGACGCGTGATTTTGCCGGTGTTTATGATTTCATACCCTTATTGTGAATTACCATTCAATAGTCTGGTAACATTTTGTTATATTGAAACTTTCGTATTTATTTGTGGGTTAAATATGTCTCTTTATGTACTTTTAGCATAAGGATCTTCATACTCCTGCTTCATTAAACATAGATCAATGTTAAGGGCAAATCATTTTTAGCTAGTGGTAAACTATCATTATGTGTAGACCTAAATAATTTAAGTACATACCATAATATTATGTGCGGACCAATAACAAAAATATCTTAAGACAAGTATGACTCCGTTTGGCACGTATGTAGCGGTCATGAACGTGCTGGTTATGAACCGTCGTTCGTGAACGCCCGACCTCACCTAAGAACCATCATTCATTGTTATGCTCAAAACTAATTTTCTGTTCTTGGTGGCGGACATAATCGTCATGCCAAACATACACTTTATGACGGTGGCGTTTTTGTCCAAACTCACTGGAGCAAAAACACAGCACCAAACAAAGCCTAAATCTAACATAAAATTACACAAACTAATCAAAATCTAACATAAAACATTCAAAATCAAAATTGCTTAACAATTAAACCAACATTTTACTACACAGAAATATGAAAATCATGTTAAACGAAAACGAAGAGATCCATAAGAAACGATGGGGCTCAGGCTAATGGCGGCGAGAGAACACGAAAGACTTAAGGAGGTTCGGCGGCACGAGAGAGATCAATCAGTGGTGACAGGGAGAGGAAGGAGACGACACAAATCAACAACGGGATTGGACTCAGCAGAAGTAACGAGGGTTTCGATATACACCTATCCATTTTTCAAGAAAAAAACAAATACCCGTTTAAATGAAATTCAGATAGTTGGTTGTATAATGTTCTTTAAAATTTATAATGTTGAATTCAGGACTTTCTTGGCATTTCAGTAAGTCTCTTTCTGACTTTTAAAATAATGGAATCCTAACTCGAAACCCTGCCATCAATCCAAAAATATGAATCCACAATCCTTCTGAACAACATAACCATTTCTTATATATAACATCTAATTAGTGCATAGAACATCATATCTCATAGAAGCACAAGAACATGTAGAGACCTCTCTTCGTCCTCGCGCCCTTACTCTTTGGTCAATTTTACACCAAAATTTGTTTCTACTTTTAATTTTTGCAATTCTTATAGCAGACGAAAGCCACACTCAATAACAACAGATGGAAGTTACAATAACCCCATGGAAATAAACTTGGCATAAAGCTATATATAAAAGGGCTGAACTGCAAGCTAAAAAAATGGAAAACCCACCATAGGAGGTTTAATCTGATTGAAAGAAACCAACCATCATAGATACAAATTAGCACAACATGAGAATAAAACTTGCCTGGCCTAGCCAAACACGGATAAGCATGCCTGTATCTAATCTAAAAAAAAGTATATGATCATCTCCAACACAATAAAATAGCCCATAATGCTCTACTCAATGTTCTTTATAATAAAGTGACTATAAAATAACCATTTGTCCTAATCAAAACCAAAATAATTAGAAATAGTCAACAAAAATAATGCCCCAAAATCGTTTTCTCTGTTTACATCAAAACCTAAGTTATAAAGTTTATGCAAAATGGGGTTAAATATCTTTTGCAGTTACAGAACTAGAGTGATTGACAAGATGGAGTGGTTATACAGGAACCCAATCTTAAGCAGTTGGGATATGATTAGTTATTGTGATGTTGATGATGTTTGCAGATTTGATTTTGGGTCTCTTCAAATTAATTATTTTAGGGTCTAAAGCTCTAGCGTGTAATGCAATTTCACATTATATATCATCTCACAAGCATTCCTGTGCTAAATAGGAACCAGTATCTCCCCGAAAATCAAAGAAGAAAGACTCAATTTTTTGGGTTTCTATTTTTTAATTGTTTCAGTTAACTACTGTGCTTGTTGAAATTGGGCTTATCATTCTAGAAGAACATGCTTTTTCAACAAACGATTGCTATTCATTAGTTGTATTTGTTGTTGAGGGTAGGCCTTTCGAGGTACTTCATTTATGAATCTTCACAGAAGTAATCAAATTCATTGCAATTATAGACATGATTTATATTCTATCTTTACTATTTTGGTACATAATAATGTTCTTGAGATGTTTGTTCTTATTTATTTGATTCAGCTGTCAAGTTGAATATAAACGATCTCATAATATTTTTTTTTGAATATATGATTTAAACCCGACGACTACAATTGTAATCATTTGGTATGTTTTATTTACAGAACAACAATCATGCATCCAGATAGAAGTTGGATCAATAATCGTGTCTGCCCAGGTGGATATGGCATTACAGATGAGTATCAAATGGGGGTTAAAGGATTCATAGAATTGTGTCAACAATATCCAAAATATATGGACCGAGAAAAAATTCGATGTCCATGTTGCGATTATAGAAGCTTGAGATTTCTTATGCCTGATATGGTCAATTTTCACCTCATTTCTAGAGGTTTTGAGCGTGGTGAACCGCATTGGGATGAACCATCCACTAAAGCACATGTTAGTCATATGCAAGAGCAAATAGCTAGTGTCTGAGCAGAGAGTCATTGAAGAACAACATAATTCTTTGATTGACATGGTTATTGATGTAGCTGGTCCTGATTTTGATTGGAATACTAGAGATCATCAGCCACAAGACCCTAATGTAACTGCTAAAAAGTTCTTTGAACTGAAGGACGCTGCAGATAGTCCTCTTTGGCCTGGTTGTGAGGAATATTCAAAGTTATCAGCATTGTCAGAACTGTTAAACATCAAGTCTGAATCAAACTTGAGCGAGAGACATGTTAATCAGTTTTTAAAGGCATTTGGTTGGATGCTCCCGAAGGGACATAAATTACCTGGTAGCTTTTATTCAAGCAAGAAGGTGGTTGCTCCACTCGGCCTTGGCCTTCAGAAGATTGATGTTTGTGAAAATGATTGCATGTTGTATTGGAAATATGATGAAATGTTGCAAGAATGTAAGATATGTCGACACCCTAGATTCATGCCTAGAAATCGACGAGGGAATAAAATGCATAAAGATATATCATTTAAACATTTGAGTTACTTACCACTTACACCGAGACTACAAAGGTTGTACATGTCCAAAACCACTGCAGAACATATGAGATGGCATAAGGAAAATATCGGTGATGAGGGAAAATTATGCCATCCACGGGACGGTGAGGCTTGGAAGCACTTTGATAGGACTCAACCTACCTTTGCAGCCGAGCCACGAAATGTTAGACTTGCTCTTTTCACCGATGGATTTAATCCACATAATCAAGGATCTAGACCTTACTCTTGTTGGCCGGTTATTGTTACACCTTATAATTTACCTCCTTGGATGTGCATGGATCGACCTCATATGTTTCTCTCTTTACTTGTGCCAGGTCCAAAGAGTCCAGGTAGGAGCTTGGATGTGTATTTACAACCTTTAATAGATGAGTTGAAGATATTATGGGATGTTGGGGTTGAGACTTATGATGTGTCAAAAAAAACAAAATTTCCAGATGAGGGCAGCATTAATGTGGACTATCAGTGACTTCCCTGCATATGGAATGTTGTCGGGTTGGAGTACACATGGTAAATTGGCGTGTCCATATTGCATGAATCATATCAAGTCTTTTAGACTTAAACATGGTGGAAAACCATGTTTCTTTGATTGTCATCGCAAATTTTTGCCACTAGATCATCCATATAGATATCAAAGAGACAACTTCACCAAGGGAAGGATTGAGACAGATGCTCCTCCTATTCAGTTAACTGGTCATGAGCTCGAAGCTATAGTCGCATTCTTACCAAAGATTGACTTTGGTAAGACTAAGGACAAGGACAAAATAGAAGGGTTTGGCGAGTCTCATAACTGGTTAAAAAGAAGCATTTTTTGGGAATTGCCATATTGGAAAACAAATCTGATTCGTCATAACCTAGATGCGATGCACATTGAAAAAAATATGTTTGATAATGCATTTTACACTATTATGGATGTAAAAAGTAAGACTAAGGATAATGTAAAAGCCCGTCTAGACCTTCAAAATATATGTAAGCATCGTGATCTTGAGCTCAAGGAGGTGAATGGGAAACTTCTTAAACCCAAGGCAAGTTATACATTATCTAAGGATGAACGAGAGATTGTATTAAAGTGGGTAAAAAATTTGAGACTTCCAGACGGGTATGCATCTAATTTGGGTAGATGTGTTAATTTGGAGGACTATAGTATGCATGGAATGAAGAGTCATGATTGCCATATTTTTATGGAGAGATTGTTTCCTCTTGCATTTCGAGATTTATTACCAGAAGTTGTGTGGAATGGTTTAACTGAATTAAGCCAATGTTTTAGAGACTTATGCTCAACAACTTTCTATGAGTCAGATATGAAAAAAATGGAGGAGAACATAATTGTAATATTATGCAAACTTGAGAAAATATTTCCTCCAGCTCTTTTTGATTCCATGGAGCATTTGCCAATACATTTGGCATACGAAGCAAGGGTTGGTGGGCTTGTTCAATATCGCTGGATGTATCCCTATGAGAGGTAATTATCTCTTGAAAATTACTTTCTTATTGCATGTTATATATATTAACTTTGATATTTATAGGTTCTTGAACACATTGAAACGTAAAGTAAAGAACAAGTCACGTGTAGAAGGATCGATTGTTGAAGCTTACTTGATTGAAGAAACTTCAACTTTTTGCTCTCATTTCTTTGCTCCTCATGTAGAAACAAGGTCTACAAGTATAGGGCGCAATGAGAATGTGATTCAAGCTGAACCTTGTAGTCGTTTATCTGTCTTCAATTGTACAGGTCGACCATTTAGCCCAAAAGATCCCATGCGCATTTTAACTCCGCTTGAGAAGGATGCATGCACGATATATATTTTGTTGAACTGCCCTGAGATCTCTAAATATGTTGAGCAAGTAATATTATAGTTAATATTTCTCTAGCTATCATTATTGTTAACAATAGTAAGTAATATTAATTATGTAAGTGCTGAGAAGATAAGCTTTGTAGGCTTTATGATGCCGAGAAACAAGCTGAACTACCAAATTTGACTCTCAGAACATTAGGAGTTATGCGTGATAAAGAGTTTTTCACATGGTTTAGAAATTATGTAAGTTGATATTTTATTAATAAGTGTATGATTATATAAAATATATTACTAACAATTTTTTTATGTTAATAGGTTGAAAATCCAGCCAACCAAATAATAGACATTGATATCACACAATTTGCATATGGATTTAGTAGCATTGTTAAACGTTGGAAAGGATATTTTGTGAATGGTTATAGATTCCACACACTTGAGTATGGAGAAGGAAAATCTATAATGAATAGTGGAGTTTGTGTCAATGGGAGTTATTATAATGATTCTAGTGAAGACTATTATGGTGAATTATTAGAAATTCTTGAATTGAGTTTTTTAGGTCCTATCACAAATACTATAGTGATGTTCAAGTGTAAATGGTTCGATAATGGAAAATGAGGAACGAAAGTTCATCCAAGATATAAAATTGTTGATATTAATAATGATCGTAGCATGGCTGAAGATAACCCTTTTGTGATGGCTTCTCAATGCCATTAAGTGTACTACACATCATATCCTTGGAGAAAGAAAGCTTTTGATCGTCGTTGGCGTGCGGTTTTTAAAGTTAAAGCCAGAAGCACATATGAGATAAGTGATATTCCACTAGAAGAATTTTACCAAGAGACTTCAACTATGAATCCAACTCGTGTTGTACCAGATGATGACATTGTTCTAGTTGATATTCATCGTCAAGCGGAAGAAGTAAATCCTGGTGAATTACAATCACTAGAGAGGGAACTTGAACACAATTTTGAGTCTGATGAGTTCGAAAAAGGATCAACTGAATCAGATGATGATGGATTAGATGATGTGGATTCATCGGGGGAAGAAGATGACATCACTTTTACTGATAGACATGCTCTATAACGTTTATGCTTGTGTAAGCTTGAAAATATAACTCTCATGTTAGTTATACTTACTATTGTGCATGCATTTTTTCTTTTCTTTGGTTGTAATTGCATGTTTTTAATATGCTTAAATTAGTAATGTATTAATATGATTTGCAGTTACTATGCGGACTAGAGGACGTGGAGGTAGATTATTATCTAACAGAAATCGAGATGATACTTTTTTGAGACTCTTAATGGAAGATATGAATCATCAATCAAGCACAAATCCCGACTCGCATTGTGATACAGATGGGGAGCATGAGATGTCTGATGACGTGAATGGTCTTGATTGCTCGCCTCCTGATATTGAGACGCCTCCTGATGTAGAGAAACATGAGCCAAAAAATTCAAATAGCAAAGATGATATTGAGCGTGATGAAGAGGGACGAGAGATACTCATCATCTCAGGAAAATGGTAATATTGTCCCTTTAAAATTCAGTTTTTTTTTCAATTTATTTTCTTATGCTGTATAAATTATAAAAGACATACATTTGATAATGTATGTTAATTAATTATATTGCTTTATATCATGTTTGCAGCTTCATTAGTATTTCTGCACCTCGTTCCATGTTGAATTGTTTGAGAGGTTGGTTCAATGGAGTTTGGCCAACATTTTGTGCAATTCCAAATGATGTAAAACAAAATTTGTTTAATATATTCAAGGTAAAAAAGTACTTTGATTATTTCTTAATTTTTATGTTACAATGATGTGCATATAATACATGCTTTTTGATAATTGTAGGCCAAATATACTTGGCGTGCTCCATCGACGGAGCAACAAGTGTATAAAATTTGGAAAAGTTATTTTAGCAGAGCAATGACTTCAGAAATGAGGCGTATCCAAAAAGTAGCAAAGTCAAGGTCTGCACCTCCACCAACGTGGATGCGACGAGAAATTTTTGAAGGATTATGGGACATATGGGAAGCACGTAAATTTAAAGATCTCCAAAAAAGTAATCGCAAAAATACACTCTCTGATAGAGATGGCCTAGGGGTAGTTAAAAGCACCAGTGAAACAATTTCCATTCATCATCATGCTCATAGGATGGTAAGCATTTTTATTATATATTACAATTATCTGTTTGTGAGTCTCATAATAGGATGTTGTTAATTTCATTGTATGTTTGCGAGAGGTTTCGCCGGAAAACAACATTTGGAGGCGACTCCAGTGCTCAGAACTCCTCAAATTGTGCTCAGATCGCTGTTTTCAGCGAACTGGCGCCCAGATCGCTGTTTTTCAGCAAGCTGTTTTTCAGCAAACTTGGCGCCCATATCGCTGTTTTTCAGCGAACTGGGCGCTCAGTTTGCTGAAAACAGCGAACAGGGCGCCCAGTTCGCTGAAAAAACAGCGATCTGGGCGCCCAGTTCGCTGAAAAACAGCGATCTGGGCGCCCAGTTCGCTGAAAAACAGCGAACAGGGCACCCAGTTCGCTGAAAAACAGCGATCTGGGCGCCCAGTTCGCTGAAAAACAGCGATCTGGGCGCCCAGTTCGCTGAAAACAGCGAACTGGGCGCCCAGTGCGCTGAAAAACAGCGATCTGGGCGCCCAGTGCGCTGAAAAACAGCGATCTGGGCGCCCAGTGCGCTGAAAAACTGCGATCTGGGCGCCCAGTTCGCTGATTTTCAGCGAACTGGGTGCAGTTCGCTGAAAAACAGCGAACTGGGCGCCCAGTTCTCCGGTTGTTGGCATACTTTGAAACCTCAATTTTAGATTGAATTGTTTCTTTGTGTGGAGTTTATCCCGGTTGGGTTTATCGTTGTTGGTTCTCATTGCGGCAATCCACACTAGTGCATCCTCTATTTTTTCTCCCAGCAGTTGACACACATGCATCCTATGTCAAACCTCCTTTTTCAGTTATAATCATGGCCACGGTACATTCCAGTTTCCTGTCTGTCAGATAGAGGCTATACCAAATTGAACATCCATGTCTCTTTCAATAAAACAAAATCAAATATATTCTTCTTTTTTTCTCCATGTAATGGGTCTCCCATTCATTTTGAACATCCAAATCAAGGGGAAATCAGAAGGTCATAATTTCCTTGGTTTTCACTCATTTGGTGTTCGATTTTAGTCCTATTTTTCCTATGGAATCACGATAATTTTCTCTTTAATGACCTTTCTTTTCAACATCAATTTCATTAGTAACATCTTTGTGATCATGCTTGACGATCAAGATCGATTCACCGTCTAATCCTCAGAACATTGGTCTCTTAAAGGACTTCAACTCCTACAAAATCATAGATTTAGGTGAAGATTCCTTTCCTCGCTTCTCTAATGTATGTAGTACTCTAGTCAATTGGCTTTGTCCCTAATCTTCTATTCATTTTGAAATGAACCATACCAAATCAACCTCATCTTATTTCTTTTTTCCTTGGGTGATCCTTTCTCAATGTACGCTTCAGATGTCATATAATCTTGAATAAGATTAAGCACACATTGGAAGAGGTTGTAAATCATATACCAGCTACTGGGAGGGATTGACAGGGAGCTGAGAGGGTTCGGTAAGCTTTTAGGATGTATGGGGCTTGCTGGAAATCATATATACCAGCTGTTGGGAGGGGCTTTACACAGGGTTGGAAGGCTAGAAGAGACTGCCTGAATGTAGGGAGGTTGATCGGAGATCGTATATGGGGGCTGGACAAGAACATGAATGAATCAAGGCTTAAATGAAATGTGTTTGTAAAGCTTAAATAAATTACTACAGAAAATTATCAATCTTTAATTAGGATTCTAGAAAGTTAATTTATATTGAAAAAGCTACAAGGAATGTTTCTGCTAAGAGAAATACCACAGTATTTTGGATTTCACTTATTCTCTTGTTGTACTGTATGCCATTTCTTCTCTAACATCTATATTATTTGATGTTCTAACTAGAAGCCTACCTAAGCCCTTTGATTGATTGTTTGCTTATATTAGCGTAATCCCATGCTTATTGTTGTACTTCACACTTATATTGTGTTTGCTTATTGCTTGATTTCATTTCATTGTGCAGATTTGTGTAAGTTGGTTAATGTTAGTATTAATTATTATTTTTTCTGTGAACACGCCGTTCAAATTTCTTAATCCAAATGACGAACTTCAATATGACTCATTCACTTGAGTAAAACCCAACCGCCCAGTTCGCTGTTTTCCAGCGATCTGGGCGCCCAGTTCGCTGTTTTCCAGCGATCTGGGCGCCCAGTTCGCTGTTTTCCAGCGATCTGGGCGCCCAGTTCGCTGTTTTTGGCTACTCTCATCTTCAAGCTCTCAAAAGCTATGATTCTTTGATAACATGCAAAATTGTTAAGTATTTTTCTTTTGCATTGTAGGCCAAGGATAATGGAGGAATACCAGTGCCTCATGAAAAAGTGTTTACTCGCACTCATAGGACAAATAAAGGGAAAAGGCCTTTTGTAGATGATAAATCAAAGAAAGCATTTGTAAGTTTTTCATTTATTATTTTTTGAAGAAATTGTAATGTATTGATATTATTAATTATATTCCAATTTATCGTATAGGAGATTTATACCTCTAAGCTAAACGAGAAGCAATCTCAGAGCAATTTATCTTTTACTCAAGGTTCATACATATATTATCCTGAATTGTGGGTTGAGGCATCAGGGGGTCCAAAAAATGGTCGTTGTTATGGATTTGGTAATTCATATAGTGAAAATATGACTTTCTCTGATACTAGCTCAACTAGCGGCATACAAGTTGAAAATGACATGCACAAGGATCGTATTAAAGATTTAGAGAATCAACAAATGGAGATGAATAATAATTTTGAACGAAGAGTTGATGAAGTTGTTCAAAGTATTGTTAAGAATGCCGTTTCTACAGCTCTAGAGATGCATGGTATTTGTCAAGGTCATCAATTTTCTTCCGAGCAGTTTCCTTCTCCAGGATTATATAGTTCTTCAGGACATTTCTCTGCTCCAGGTCCTGGCTATTTTTCAGCTGCAGCTCCTGGCTACTATACTTCTCATGGCTATTTTCCAGTACCAAGTCATCATCCTCATGATGCCCAATATCAAGTTGAAAGCCAAGCTCATGCTCCCACTCAACGCCAACCTTTTGAAAATCGTCATTCTTCAGATCCACAAATTACTCAATCATAGTCATTGATTTTGTTATATTTATGTGTTGTTTTGGGTTTCAATTCTATGTTAGATCACTTTATTTTGTTATATTGATGTTTTGGTTATATATTAAACTTTGGTCATGATGTATGAAGGTTTGATGATGTATATATGAAGGGTTTGATGATATATGTAATTAGTTTGTTCATGTATGAAAGCAAGTTTCACGTTATATTAAAGTTTATTAATATATATGAAAGTTTGGTTATATGAGCTCGATATTGGGTATGCATTATATTCATTTGATCGTGTCTTTTAATTATAGTGCATGTTATTAATTCTTTAATCAAAATAGTATTGTTATTAATTAATTTTTCAATTTGGCTTAATAAAAAAAAATTTAATTTAAAATTATTTGTGTTATTATTAAAATAAAATTGACGCCAAATATTTTTATTACTAATTGATTCAAAAGAAATGATTCATTAATTTATCCACAAAATAATGTATTATTAATATATTTATTCCTTAGATTTGACATTTATTAGCATCAAAATCTGCAACAATTTTAATGCTAGCTAATCTTATGATCAAAATTATTTGATGGTGATTAGTAACAAATTTTTTGTAGGTATTATCCCTTGCTAAATTAGCAAGCAATATATTCGTTGCTAAAATTCCCTTGCAAAACAACAAGGAAAAACATCCTTGCTGAATTTAGCTAGGCTCAATTTAGAAAGAAAATTGGTTTGTTACTAAATCAATTTGCTGAATTCTTCTCCTAGCTAATAAGGACTTTTCTTGTAGTGTATAGGCTTATTATTTTCATCCAATAACTTAACAAATATTATAATCTATTTTGAAAAAATAAAATGCAATGCTTATTTAAGTAATTACATCATATTCTAAAATTAAAATTAATGATGGAAACATAAAATTCACTAAAAGGATTTTAGTAGAACTCTTATACCTACTATGTAGGCTATCAGTAGGCATGTCAACTTTATTAAAATTAATTTGAAAAGTAATAATAATAAAAAAACAAATTAATTTAATTTATAAAATTAATAATGAAAAATTAATAATATATGAATAATGATGATTTTTTTAAACAAAAATAGAACAATAATGATGTACAACTATTTTCTTCATTAATCAACTAATAATATGTATTTAAAAATGCATTAATTAATTAATTGATAAGGGCGGAGCCCTGGCTGTGTCTGTCACGATCAGGGTTGTTGTACACCCGTAAAGGCCTTAGGACGCGTCTAGAGAAAGCCCCGCAAAAGAGAGGTGGGGTCAACGGTCAAAGAGCGCACAAGCCACAGGTATGTACGCTACCGCGCGCACGAAAGCGCGCGGTAGCGAGCAGGCTGCACCCCCCGCCGCGAGAGAGCGACCCGATCGCACCCCGACCGCACCGCCCTTGGGGGTACGGCCCGGCCGCACCCCCCAAGGGGGTGCGGCCGGCCGAGTCGCACCCCCAGGAGGGTGCGGCCAAGCCGCACCCGCCAAAGGGGGTGCAGCCCAGCCGCATCCCCCACGGGGGTGCGGCCCAGCCTCACCCCCCAAGGGGGTGCGGCCCAGCCGCACCCTCCCTTGGGGTGCGGCAAAGCCGCACCCCTTGGGGGGTGCGGCCAAACAGCACCCCTTGGGGGGTGCGGCCCCCCTTTTTCTTTGGGGTGTGCGGTCGTGCCCACCCCCCTTGGGGTGCGGTCCGACGCCCTTGTCCTCGCCGAAGGTCCCGATCGTTCTTTAGGGGGCGACCCCCCGATTGGCCGTCCGCCCGAGGTGCCCCCGTAGTTCGTTACGCACTCAGAACGCTTCAGCACTAGCGCGCGCTCAGAACGTTTCTAAGCGCAAGTCAGGAAGCTTTCTCACTTTTTGTCTTTCCGACTTCTCACTTTTTGTTTTTTCGGCTTCTCACTTTTTGTCTTTCAGGCTTCTCACTTTTTGTCTTTCAGGCTTCTCACTTTTTGTCTTTCAGGCTTCTCACTTCTCAGGAACGGCCAGTCGCCTTTTTCACCTCCAACGGAACTTTCCGAACTGCCCGAGCAGCCCAAACTGCCCGAAGGGCAAGGTGGTCATTTACGAAAAATGGCGATCCGTGTGCCCCAAATCGGAAAATATGATTCGTCCACCAAGCATTTATGGAAACTGCCAATGACAGAATTACCGGACCGCCCCCGGCTAAAGCTATAAAAGGAGCCCCAGGGCTTCATTTGAAAGGACCTTGACTGCTGGACCCGGGAGAGCTCCTTGCAGACTTTTGCGGAATTCTCCTTCGGCGCTTGAAGATCTTCTTCGTGGACTTGAAGATCTTCATCATCCCGAAAGGCGACTAGCCTTCTCACTTTCGTTCTCCAGCATTCCCGGAAGGAAAAGGCGACCAACCTTCTCACTTTCGTTCTCCAGCATTCCCGGAAGGAAAAGGCGACCAACCTTCTCACTTGCGTTCTCCAGCATTCTCAGAAGGAAGAGGCGACTAGCCTTCTCACTTTTGTTCTTAGAAGGAAAAGGCGACTAGCCTTCTTACTTTGGTTCTCAGAAGGGAAAAAGACTTAGTTTTTCCGAGAGGTGACCTGTCACCCTCGAAGTTCTCTCTCTCTCTACATCATTGTAACGAGCAGCGGCCTGTCGCGCTCGAGTTCTAGCGTCCAAATTGTAACCCCCCAGGAGATAGTGAAGTTTGGTCGGCATAGCTCCGGCCGCGTGGTTTTTTACCCTTTCCGGGTTTTCCACGTTAAAAAGTCTCAGCGTACTCGACAAATCTCTAATTGACTGTTTGTGCGCTTAGTTCGCTCACGAGCTAAGGTGGTTCAAGTGGACCGGTCTACCAAGAGCCCTAAGCGTTCCGCAACAAGGGTATTATCATAGTCGGGGTACTGTTGCCATTGCCGAAAGGGGCGAAGCCCCGTGTCTGTCACTCGTGTGTGTGTGTATATATATATATATAGTGTTACATATTAATATTAACAATATATCTATATTAAATAAAGATCTTTGTTATTGCTACAGTGAAGCAGGTCGTCGGTCACGCTAGAGTGAGAGAGCGGGAGAGAGGCAAGGGTCCTTATTTAATATCTATATACGAGCATCTTTCCATGGGCTATGCCCGTGCTCGATGCTGTCCGACGATCTTCGGCCACATCAATGCGGGTTTCACGGCGATGGGGTGCGAGCGACAAGCTAATCGTGTCGACGTTCACCGGCGAAGTCCATACAATCAAGAGCCGTGATGATGGACGCATCACAAACTTTATGTGGAAGATATTACGTACGTACCACAAAGCAATTAATAAAGCATGTAAACCTACCGCAGGCTGATAATTAATGAGAAGACTGATCATGAGAAGTAGCTGAATAGAGTGGAGTAATTTTTAGGTACAAGTAGCGTGCACAGAGCTGTGCACGCTACTTAACAGTTACAACCGTAATTATGTAAAATACGGCTGTAACCTGAAATTACGGCTATATTTTACATAATTACGACTGTAACTGTTAAGTAGCGTGCATAGCTCTGTGCACGCTATTTGTACCTAAAAATTACCCATAGAATGGGGTACGTGCAACTCCACCTAACAGCTGAATATAATAAGAAAATAATTTTGTCCTTGTATATTTATTTCGAAACTAATTCAAGCGGAAATTAAACTAATTAATTACAGCTAGCATCAGAATCATTAATTAGTCATGTGCTTTTATTTAAGTACTATAAATACCACTCACTCGTCCCGGAGAGCTCCTCACATTCACCGCTCTTCACAGAAAATGGCCGGACGTGTCATGAGTAAGTTTACGGTTCTTGCCTTGCTGGTTCTTCTCAGCATTGGCCTCGCCTCTGCCGCTAGGTCCTTGAAGGGCATTGGAGGGGAAGGAGGCTACGGCGGTGGGGGTGGAGAGGGAGGCGGTCACGGCGGTGGGGGAGGAGACGGAGGAGGTCTTGGCGGTGGAGGCGGAGTTGGAGGCGGTCACGGAGGTGGAGGTGGAGAGGGAGGCGGTCATGGCCGAGGTGGTGGAGAGGGAGGCGGTCACGGCGGTGGGGGTGGAGAGGGAGGCGGTCACAGCGGTACTGGAGGTGGAGAGGGAGGCGGTCACGGCGGTGGACTACGAGGCGGTCACGGCGGTGGCAGTGGAGAGGGAGGCGGTCACGGTGGTGGAGGTGGACTAGGAGGCGGTCACGACGGTGGGGGTGGACTAGGAGGCGGTCACGACGGTGGCAGTGGAGAGGGAGGCGGTCACGACGGTGAGGGTGGAGAGGGAGGCGGTCA
The DNA here is from genome assembly GCA_033032865.1 of Dactylorhiza incarnata. Lineage (NCBI taxonomy): Eukaryota > Viridiplantae > Streptophyta > Magnoliopsida > Asparagales > Orchidaceae > Dactylorhiza > Dactylorhiza incarnata. Next base: position 6,196,289 of record JAWHQI010000085.1, read on the forward strand.
CGACGGTGGGGGTGGACTAGGAGGCGGTCACGGCGGTGGGGGTGGAGAGGGAGACGGTTTTGGCAGTGGAGGTGGTGCGGGAGGCGGTCACGGCGGTGGGGGTGGAGTGGGAGGCGGTCACGGCGGTGGCGGTGAAGCTGGAGGCGGAGCAGAGGGAGGCGGTTATGGGAGCGGTGGTGGTAGTGGCGGTGGAGGATCGACCAGTGGACATGGAAATGGAGGCGGGTCTGGTTCCGGCTCTGGTGGAGGTTATGGAAGTGGGGGAGGTGGCGGCGGCGGCAGTGGTGGTGGAGGTGGATACGGAGGAGGGGCGGGATCCGGTGGCGAATCAGGTTATGGACACGAAGGTGGTGACGAGATTGAAGGACACTACTGAGCACCGCGGATGCTTACTACTAATAAGAAATAAGACAAGTATGGTCAGTATTGACTCTTGTGGGTTGTTATTCTATAATAATAATAATAATAATAATGAGAATAATAATAAATGTATCAGAGAGAAATATTAGAGAGGTTATGTACGTGTGTGTATATTTTGTTACATGAGGTATATATATAATTAATAAATTGATATTAGACTACTTATATATATACTAGTAAAAATGGTAATTTGGTGTCGTACGTTATATATTGACTGATTCTCTACTCACTCCTTGTCAAAGTAGTATTTGATTGATTCTACTCAGTACCTGTCAAATAGTATTTGACATGGGTCTGTTAAAATGCCCAACGGCAAATTTTCTGTATTTTTTCATTTGAAAAGGTCGCTTTTAAAAATGATCTCCGAGAGATCATTTATGCACATCGGGATATCATTTATGATCTTCGGGATATCAAAAATTGATATCTCCTGCAACAAAACCCTCAGGCAATGGGATGTTCTCAATGTTCAGCTTGTCCACCAGATTTTCAAAATCAGCGACCTGTGGAAGGATTTCCCTTTCCTTAGTGAAGGTGAAAGCCATAAACTTGTCCACGAGGTGCGTCTTGGACATATTTACCTCTTCCTTGAACTGCTCCTCCAAACCATCCCAGATTTCTTTGGCGGTCTTCATTTTGTTGTACGTCTCAGCAAGCTTGTTGGAGAGGCAGTTCAACAGGTAGTCGCGGCAGAAATCTTCATCTTCAATCCACTGTGCGTCGCCATCTGTCCCAAGATCCTCAGCACGTACAGACTGAACGGTGTAGAACACGTTCAGGTACGTCATACCGAACTGCGTGTTCCGCTTCCAAGCACAGAACTCCGAGTTGGAGAATTTCTCCAACTTGATCATCGGAACGGGAGTAGTCCCTTTCGACATCATGACTCTCTCCAGACAGTAGATTTCCACTAGCACCCAAGATCACAAGCAGAAAACTAGAAAGTGATCACCTGAAAAGCCGAGCGGAGACGACGAAATCTTCGGATCCAATCCAGAAAAACTTGATGTGCTCCTTTTCTCCGGCTGAACAAAATCGTCGAAGACAACAACGGCCAGGAACCAAAAGAGCCGAAACTGGATCACCAAAAGGACAGGACACTGTCGGAATTCCGATAGTGATGTCGTAAAAATGACAACGGACAACTGCGTAACGGCAGCAACGACGTCGTTTCACGGTGGCGACAGCGGCGCCTCTTCACGAGCATTGGAACTGCGCGACTGGACGACTACGGCGGCGAGGCGGCAGCGGTACTGGAAGCAGTTACAGAGTAGCGACTTTCCTGCGGCTTCTTCTTCACTGCAACAAAGAAACGCGCAAGGAAGCGTCTTCTTCTTCGCGGCTTTACCGTCGATCGGGAAGAAAACCAGGGCGGCGGCGGGGATTTTCGCGCACAGGACTGTCGGGGATCTGCGCGCAGAAGAGTGAGCCCCCTCCTCCTTCGCAGCGACAGGCTTCTTCCCGCACAGAGAGGCGATCTCGATCGCAAGAGCAACGTACTCCTTCACGATCGGGCGACCTTCCTCCTTGGAACGACGGAATAACCGCACGGGAGTGAGGCAGGCGACGGTTCGCGAGAGGGAGCGACGGGGCGGTTCCTCGACGTCAGCGAGAGACGGTTACAAGGCTCTCCTCCTTCGCTCGAACGACGGGAACGATGGTGGAAACGCAGGGAGCGGGCAAATCCTTCCTCCTACACGAGCGATCAACCGACAGACTTCCACTTCGTCGCTTCTATGGGCGGTTACAGGCGGCAGCCATGAAGAATCGCAAAGGGGAGGAGGCAGTTACGGGAAAAGGCACGGGAACGAGCGTGAGATCTTCGAGAATGTTAGAATGGTGCTCGAAGCATCCGAGTGTGTGTCAAGTTTGGAACACTCTACTCGTTGCCCCTAGCAGGGTACTTATAGGTAAGCCTTAATTCCCCGGCGGGTGCGTGGATCTCTAACGGATCCTAACCTACCGCTAAGCATCTGTTAACCAATTAAATATACCTTAACAGGTACAACACACCAAATTTGCAATAGATGAAGCAAACTCAAAAATTAAAACAATCTTAGTAAGCAAGAAAAATTATAGAGCAATAGATCAGACCATAATAAATTTTCTTGGAACATACATTTATGTCCTCCCTAATTAATACAAAAGACTATAATTAAAATAAATGGTTGTAAAACTAAATTTAATTATCTCGAAAATAATAACCGATAATCTCAACCTCGTAATATTAATTATATTAAAAGACGGCGATAATAAATAGGCGGACGGTGATCAGCTATTAAATCAAGTAAGAATGCATCTACACTATAAAATGGACATCCATTTAAGATCTCAAATGAAGAGAATCGTGATCCCCAGCTATCTCGAGTCGCTGCAAAAAAGATTTTGAATTTTTTTTATCAGTTGATATAGAATACAAATAATAAACACAAAAAGCTAAATGAAATAAATATAAATGAACGTAATTATCAACATATTATGCACACACACTCTAAAATACTATACACTTCAGGCATAATGTATATTCACAACATAACTCTAAATTTCTACAGAGGATTCTACCCTAATGTGTGAAGACCTACCACAAGCTAGCCGATCATGTGTCAGGGGCGGATCTAAGGTGGGGGCGGGCTACGGCCCGGGCCCCCTTAAACATTTTGCAAAAATAAATAGTGGATTTGGATTTCTCTCTTCGAGTCAGTGAATGTCAAAAATGATGACCGAATGAGAGAGAAACGACTTGATAAGATGGAGACGTTCAAAAAAAAACTTTGACCGGAGAAAGACAATATCTGACCCCCCTTATTAAACTTCCTGAATCCACCCCTGATCATGTGGGACCAGGATCCTCTTCATTTAGGACCCCAAATGGATGTCCATTTCATGGTATGAATGTGTTCTCACTTGATATAATGGTGTAGAATTTTTTGATTGAACAAAAAATAAAATAGAACGAGATTAGTGAACCCGTTGGATCAGCCAGAAACAAATTTGAACCATGAAATTATCCATTTCACTTGAAAATTTTTAAAAACAGTTTTTTTTTATTACCTCAATCTCGCTACCTAGAAACCGAGCATTTTCGTCTGAGCGCGCAATTTTGTCCGGGCACTCGTTTTCGTTCGGGCATTCATTTTTTGCCCGAGCGGCCATTTTTCGCCCTGACGCGCATTTTTCGCTCGGTCGTCCGATTTTCGTCCGGGCGCGTGTATTTCGCCCGGGCGGTCGTTTTTCGCCGGTGCGGCCATTTTTCGCCCGGGCAGACGTTTTTCGCCCGGGCGTGTGTTTTTCACCCGAGCGGCTATTTTTCGCTCGGGCGCGCGTTTTTTCGCCCGACCTGTCGTTTTTCGGTCGGGCGGCGATTATTCACCCAGGCGGCTTTTTTCGCCCGTGCACGCGTTTTTTGCCTAGGCGTCCGTTTTTCGCCCGAGCGCGTATTTTTCGCCCTGACGGCCATTTTTCACCCAGCGCACATTTTTCGCCCTGACAACCATTTTTTGCTCGTGACGTGTTTTTTCGCCCGGGCACCCGTTTTTCTCTCGGACGGCCATTTTTCGACCGACCGACTATTTTTTCACCCGGGCGATCATTTTTTGCCAAGACGTGCTTGTCTGCCTGAGCACAAGTTTTCACGAACATTACATTTCAATATTCAAATTGTTGTTATATTAAACATTTTAAATTAAAAAACTGTATTCGATCAACACTTAAGAACAGACTCTTCAAACAGTCTACAACATTCTCATAACGCTTTTCAAACAACTCTATTCCGAAAGTTTTATATGATCAACAACTTTCTCATCAGCATAAGCTGTCGCAAACAGAGCCGAAATGGAGAGGGTCCTGTTGCGATCATGCGAGGGCTGGTCGGGACAAGCTAGCATGTAGGTATAATTATTGGTGTGCATTAGTAAAAAAGTACGCCGGAGTGCAAATCCACCTAACTGATACGTGTGAATAAAAGAAACTTCCGTCCATCTCCTCCACAACTAAAAAGGAAACCTTACAGCTAGCAATATTCTATGGGTGCCGTCGATCATGACCGGTATAGCTTTCACCCACTATAAATACCACTCGCTCTCCCGCCGGAGCATCTCATCCGCCATTCTTTGACAAAAATAAGTAATGGCGACTGTCAGTAAGTTGACAGCTCTTGCGTTGCTAGTTCTTCTCTGCGTCGGACTTTCCTCCGCCGCCAGGTCCTTGAAGGGCATTGGCGGCGGAGAGGGAGGCGGTCACGGCGGCGGGGGTGGGGGCGGCGGAGGGGAAGGTAGGGGTGGGGGTTTCGGGTATGGGTCTGGACAGGGATACGGGTCTGGGTCAGGCGGAGGCGCCGGAGCAGAGGGAGGCGGTTATGGGAGAGGGGGAGGTGGTGGCAGTGGAGGCGGCGGAGGATCGGCTGGCGGGTATGGAGGTGGAGGCGGGTCTGGTTCTGGCTATGGGTCGGGCTCTGGCTCCGGAGGTGGCGGGGCTCACGGCGGAGGTTATGGAAGTGGAGGCGGCGGCGGCGGCGGAGGCGGTGGTGGAGGAGGAGGAGGGACGGGTTCTGGCGGTGGATCCGGTTATGGATCCGGCGGTGGATCCGGATATGGCGGTGGTGATGGGATTGGAGGACAGTACTGAGACTGAGAGTGAGCACCACCGGATATATACTCGCTAATATATAAAAAAAAAAATAAGGCCAGCATGGTCAATATTGCCTATCATGGGTTGTTATTTAGTAGTAATAATAATAATAATAATAATAATAATAATGTATACATGTTAGTGAGTGTACGATGATTGAGCTAGTATATATAATAAATGTAGAGTACTGATGTTATAAGTAGTCCTAAAATGATTTTCTGATACTTTTTCTTCACTTATTCTAAATGGGTTGCAAATATTATTTTTGGATTGCGAATAGTCAAAATTGGACTGCTAATAACACTGCGCTAAATGTATCAGAGTGCAAGCCAATCCAGTGGGTTGCGGGATAAATAAAGTTTATGTGCGTACATGCATGTGTATTTTGTTACATAGGAAGAAATATATAGAGATTATGTGCTCGTGTGTGTGTGTTATGACTTTGTTTGGCACGGCGGTAACGGTCGTGAGCACGGTGGTTATGAACCATCGTTCGTGAACGCCCGACCTTACCTAATGAACTTCATTCATTTTTATGTTCAAAACTAATTTTAATTTTTTTCCTGGTGGTGACGGTCACAACTAATGTCATGCCAAACATGCATTAGACGTCGGTGAAGTATTTGTCCAAAACTCATCGGTGCAAAAAAAAAGTGCGACAAACAAAGCCTATGTATAATAATAAAATTGATCATGTTTATCTACCGCGCACATGCATGTTCGTTTGCTTATGTTCTTAATGATCGGAAACATATGCTATTACATGGATTGTTGTCTTCACCTGATCAGACGGTTGGTTGCTTGCAAATGAATTTTGGAACCGGATGTTGGGGTGAATCCGTGAAACCATGAAGGAGACGGATTCGCTCTAGTTGAACACTGGATTCTCTTCATTTCTGGCGAAATGGATAGTATCTATTTTTCCATCTTATGGACAAGATTCATTATTATTTAATCTAATGGTGCAAATTTTTTTTTTGATTAAAAATTAAAATAAAAGCATAGGATTATTCAACCCGTCGGATCAACGCGCAATACATATACACTGTAAAATGGATAGATTCATTTTGTAAAAAATGGAGAGGATCCTGATTCATTAATTTTGTGGTAATCTAAGAAGACTTCAAGAAAACTTATCATCATATACACAACCAATATTGATGCTGTTAAAGGCAGATTAGCTTTACAAAACAAAATACAATTGCAGACCACATTATTAATCGCAGACCAAAGCTAAATTAAAAAAGAATCTTGATTTCTTAAAACATCAAAATGGCTACATATTTGTTTTAATTATTTCAAAACTCATGATATTAATTTGAAATTAGCGGCAAGTAGTTGCACCATACTAGCACGCAATTCCCGTAGTTTGCGAAATGAAATCACAGTTGAAGCGGGAAGAAAAATAAAAAAAAATGACGTTGATTAATTGAGTATATATTTATAGATTAGAGATTATAGGAAATTGTTAAAGGCAAACTAAATTTGACTATCCGCAAACCATTGTTAACAATAAATCATATATTTTGAAAAATACTTGGTGCAAACCAAAATGTTAACCACAAACCAATATTGTTAACACAAATCAATTATATAAACTACATAAACAAATTTTCTTGACAAAAAAAATTAAATTCATGACATTTTCGGCACAGCAGTTCGACAAAACAATACGTTTATAACATAGAAACATCAAAATGTAAAATCATATACAAATTTAAAATTAAGAAATGAAATCAAATATCAAATTGAAAATAAAAAGAAAATATGAAATAAAAAGGTATATACAAATCTGAAATGAAACAACATATACAAATTTGTATATGTTTTTTTCATTTCAGATTTGTATATGCTATTTAATTTCAAATTTGTATTGATTTTTTATTTCAAATTTTCTTTTGGTTTTTCATTTCAAATTTGTATATGCTATTTGATTTCATATTTGTATATATCTTTTTATTTCATATTTTCTTTTTCTTTTCAATTTCAGATTTGATTTCAATTCTTAATTTCAGATTATATATGCTATTTCATTTCAAATTTGTATATACAAATATGAAAATATCATGAATTTATTTATTTTTGTCTAGAAAATTTGTTTATGTAGTTTATATTATTGGTTTGTTGTTAACAATATTGATTTGTGCTTAACATTTTGATTTGCACGAAGTATTTTTCAAAATGTATGATTTGTTGTTAACAAGGATTTACGGATAGTCAAATTTGATTTGCCTTTAGCAATTCCCTGAAATTTTTATAACTAATAATCAAAGCCAAGCAACAAAAGTCTCCCATGATTTGCAAAATGAAATAAACATTAAAATCTCCACATTCATAATTTTTATTTATTTATTAAAAAGCGTTAAACTCATGGGAGGATTATAAACCTATGGTCTCAGCACTTTTGTAAATGCCCGATATCACGAATAGTCTACAGATATTCGCGTCGAAACCTACCTCCTTCCTGCCACCATTCGCCCAGATCTGCTCGCAACGGAACAGATTATCCATCGCCGTTCGTCTTCCAGGAAGGAGATCGTCGCCGGCCATAGACGCTCGGGAGGATCCGGCCGTCTATTTGAAACTTAGGGGAGACCGTCGCAAGTTCACCTCTTCTCCAGTTTCTTCTTAATTTTTAAGGTAGTAGTTTCCTCCTTATTTTCACGAGCAGTGTAAGGTTTTTATTTTTTTGGATGATAATTTTTTTGGGGGGGACGATGGAAGATTTTTTATATTTTTTTGGATGATGAGAGACAGCTTTTGTGAGAAACGAGAAAGAAACAAGGAAAGAAATTAAGCTACGGTTTTCTTAATTTTGTATGCATGAATATGACTCGGTTTGGCACGGCGGTGACAGTCATGAACGCGGTGGTTATGAACCATTGTCATGCCAAACATACATTCTATGATGGTGGTGTTTTTGTCCAAACTCACCGGAGCAAAAACGCCGCTCCAAACGGAGCCTATATCTTTGGATGTACCCAAGGAGTATCTACTCTTTGTTTACTTACAATGTTGAACTATTACAAATGTATAGAATTGCTTTGACGTTGGTGATTACATTGAAAACACAGTTTCTTCAAACAGTACAACCGTGTCCATGATCACGATTTTCAACCACTGCATTTATGACCATAATTACCAACCACTGCCTTCACGACCGCCACCGCTGCCCCAACCAAGGCCTAAGTTACTTGCAAGGTGATTGATCCCATGCCTTGCTCCACTCTCATTTACTTGCAGGATCTTGAGGGTGATCTCCATCTTCTCATGCACCCCTTTAGCACAATGTTTACTAAGCTCACTATATTGATGATTAGGATCCGATGAAATTTATGATCATTAAATATATCGCTGATCGCCACAGCATCATTGAAAGTATTTCGAGTAGGCGAGGTATGTTTGTTGGAGAGAGTGACATGGTTGTTGGAGGGGGCTACAAAGAATGTTGATCGCCACAACATCATGATAAGTCATAGAAATGTGAGGATGATGTCAAGTCATTATGCGCCCAAGCCCTAGACAACTCACATGTTGCGGTGGCTGGGACAAAGGGCTGCGATGCCATGAGGGTGAGCTAACTCCAAAAAAAATCCATCCCTGGTTTGGATTGGTTGCAACTCTCCTGCATGAAGCCGAAATCACTAGTAATCACCGGTCAATCGTATGTTATGTGCTTATTTTTTGTGGTTTGTCGGAGGAGGGGAGATACGGGGGGGGGGGGGGGGGGAACCCTAGAATGGGGAAGAGGATGAGAAGGACCAGAGGAAGAGAAGAGGAGGCTAGAGACAAGGAGAAGAGTTAGAGAGAGAAATTTTTATTTAATTCCTTGTTTTCTCATACATAACCCAAGAGTTCCCTTATATAAGACCCCAATGACATGAGCATAAATACCCAATATAAAGAAATGTGTGATCATTAAAGCACTAGGACTCTAATAACCTGTAACTACGACTCAACTCGATTCGACTCGTACAACTCGACTTAAACTCGACTCAATACGACTCGATTCATACGACTTGACTTGATACCTAAAGACTCATAATAATATAATTTCTAGATAACTGATGGCATGAGACCCATAACACCGTACTCCTGATTGAGGGGAATGAGTAGCCCTGTGAATACGAGTTGATGAGTATCCCTTACCTGTGGCGGTTTGACGAATTGATATTGGCGCTTTGATGTGGATAACAAATGGGATTTTAGTCGGTGACCCAGATGATTGTCGAGTAGCGATATAGCCTCTATGCCGAATTGTTTATTTATTGATCTTTTCTAAACTAGGATTTGTTGGCCCGTTGTGCCAGGTGTTGGCCGTAGATGAGTCTGATGGCACATAGTGCTAACGTGATCTGTGAGTACCTTTTTGGAGTATACAACTGGTTCTTGAAGTTATTATTGCAAACAAAATCTCATTCGCTATATTTGGTTGACATCATAGGTACCTTGGGCAGTAGAGACCCGAACTTAAATTGTTCATGGATACTTATGGAGGAAATTCAAGAGCTGCGCCATGTATATTGGAACAACATTGACTAAATAATTCTTCAGTCAAAACTCCTGGCAATACTGATGCAGAGCCAACATTGGATGAGCTTGCTGTTCGCCCTCTGATTTTCTTTGCTTAGTTCCTTCGTAAATCCCACGCTGTTTCTGTATGCAATTCTCTTTTATTACCACTTTTTGTAGAACGGGCTTCTGGCTAGTTTTATTGCCGTTAATTGTAGATTCGTGTCGATCTTCTTACCCCCGCGGCTTGGGCTTGGGCGATCCTCCATCATGTCAGTTTCACCACTTCTAGAGATACTGCAGTTGTGTTATTTGACTGGCAATATTTCTTCCTCTATTATCAGGATTCTTCTATTTCTGCTGCAATATGCGATCTTTTTGTCCTATAGTGTCTAGTGGTACAGAGAAGTACATGTGGCTTTGTAATTAAAAGGAAGGGTTTTGTTAAGCGTTCAGGCTTTACTCCCAAAACCCCGCGATGAAGGGAGAAGTGGTCCCAACCTTAAGAAGCCCAGAAACTTAACACAGACAAGCGGTGTGGGACTAATTCCCTCCACGGGCACGCGTGAGGATACCCCATGCCATGGCGACCGCGGGAACCTGGTCCCATTCACGGCCCCACATACCACGTGACACCGGCAGAATTCTCCATAGGTTCTTAGTCCTATACAAGATTAATTGCTTCTTGAATAATATTTTGGTTGGATGTGCTTCTCTTCTACATCCAGGATTCAATTCCTTGATGTGAGAGTCCCGAAGTTTTTGAGAGAAGTTATCTCCATGTACAAGCTTAGGTTTTCTTTTGGTTAACTTTCCCCCTTTGTGTTTCCTTCTTCTATGTTTAATTATTGGCCTGATGGTGATTATCCTTTTTATCAAATCTGAATAGATTACCATTAGGTTTTCATCTGAATTAAAGTGTATTGTATTTTGATTTTCATCAAAGTTAGCTAATGATCGTCTAAAGTTTAATTGTTGGTGGCCTGCAACTATTTTTCACATCTCATGTTAGTTTAATTTGGAAACCTATAGTATCCACTGAATACATAAATATTAAGTTGACCATCCTTGATTGTTTAATTTTTCTTCATCATTTTTGTTATTCTAGCATTTTTTTGTTTCTTTATGCCATATTATTAAGGCTCCGTTTGGCGCGGCGTTTTGCTCCGATGAGTTTGGACAAAAACGCTACCATCATGGAATGCATGTTTGGGAAGACAGTGGTTATGACCTCGACCAAGAAAAGAAAACTAGTTTTGAACATAAAAGTGGATGAAGTTCCTTAGTTTTGAACATTAAAGTTAGACGACACATGGGTTCTCTCACAAGATGATTAGGATGAAGATAAGTTCGAATCAGTAATTATGCCAATAATAAGCTCAATAATTTTATTAATATATGCACACGCGTCCACCGTGTTGAAACCTGATTTAAAACAAAGTTTTATTTAAGGGTTTATGGATAATTACTGAACAAAACACAAAGAAAAGGGATCAAAATGAAGTTTTATTAAACTGGAGGCCCCTCAATACACCTGAATGATCACATGAATTGAATAGAGGACCCGGAACTAGCTTTATATAGAGTTTTGAGAGATTTTGTGGACCGCGCTTTCTAGCCGAAACACTCTAATGAGCACGGGACTACCTAAAGTCGTAAACTATGTGTTGATTGACATTCAATATGAATTATTTGGTCGTGTTTTCTTGACCATTTTCTTCTTCTTTAAACTTTTCTCAATCACTGCCGTCCATAATTTTTCCTTGCTAGCACTGTTGATGAACTTTTCTCAGTCAACGTTTCCATAAGTTCTACACGGTATAATTGAAAATTCAAATATTTCATCATTCTAAGGTTTGATGGAGATGATCCTATATAGAATGATGTCAAAAATTCAGAAATAGCTCACAGTACTTCTACAGATCAACATAAGCTGAGTTAATTTTCAGTTTTTGTTTGGCTCATGCTGCATGTTAATATCCTCCACATCACTCTCTTGCAGATTTGATCGCACCGATGCAGCAGCGTGTTAGAAATTTAGTACTCGCGACGGGTTTATTAGCCTTCGCTGCTGGTGGCTTAGCATTTCCGTTCTTCTTGGCGTAAGTGATACTCGAATAATGATCCTATAATGCTTATGTATGATGCCGATATCCATCTTGTAAAGTTCTCATCTTTCTTGAAGGACCTCAAAGGGCAAGCCAGTTATTGATTCGTCAAAGCCTCTGCCGCCTCAGGCAACTTTTCGAGGGCCGTATGTAAACACCGGTTCTCGCGACATTGGTCCGGACTCTACGCAGCGCCCAAAAGCATGATTTTTTCACTGGAAGCAATTTCTATCTTCTCCCTGTAACTGTTTTTTCCTGCTCTTATGGTCTTCAGGATACTTGTATTTTACTTGAGCTCTTCCTGTGGTTCTGCAGCTCATTTGAATGTCTGCACCTTTTCCTGCTCTTATAGTCTTCATGATACTTGTATTTTATATAATTATTGTGTGTGTCTATATCTATCTATATATATATACACTTATAATTACTCAAATCTCTACAGCTGAAATTTGCATTTGCATTCCTTAACAAAAAAACGGAAACCTAAGGAATTCCGGATTCATACAATCAGAGTTTTCCCCAAAAAAAAAAAACAAGAGCAAACTTGACGCAGAAATCAGCACACCGATTAGTATCACACATAACAAGATTGAAGAGCAGCGTGCGAAAAAGCGCAAAAAATGAGGTAACTTCGCTCCCGATGCCGGCATCACCCCACGATTCCGTCTTCAAGCACTTTCAATAATAATACCACACTCAGACCTCTATTGGGAGTTAGCATAATTACAAGTTACACCCTGCTATCCTTTAAATTACAAAAATCTCTTCTATAAGTTTACATTTCATAACATGCATGCACAAAATTGCCCCCTAGCACTTTCCTCCATGGGGTATTTTTATGCATGCATATTATTATGAAATATAAACTTATATATCACTATTTTATCTCAGCCATTAGATTCTAAACCGAAGGTTGAGATCTATCTTAGCTCTAAACCGAAGGTTGAGATCTATCTTAGCATTAGCGAGGGATGCAATACTATATTATCACTTCTCTTAAGCATCCAGATAATTATTCATTTTTAGGGTAAATATTTCTGTTGACGCCAGGAAAATCCTGACCTCAAGATTCGGACCAATGCAGCCGGAGGCTACTTGCCCAGCGACCCAACGAGATGGCTTGGCTGGCAACGACGAAGAAACTAGAAGAGCAACAAACAGGACCCCAGGTGCTGCGGCAGGGAGGTCCCACCACGTACCCAGAAGCTCCGAAGAGACTTCCCCTCCAAGACCAAAGAATGGCCGAGCAAGGTACGAGGAAGGCACCGACTTGGCTAGCAAGCAGGGGTGAAGGGCTCAAGAATTCGGAAATGGGGTTCCAGAAGCTCAAGCACAGGTGCCAATCCAAGTACCCCTGGGGTCCTATTTATAGGCAACCAAGGGGTAGGGGGGGGGGGGGTTTATAGCCCAGCCCTGACCTGGCGACATATGGGATATTCGGCGAGCATCTTCGACCATAGTCGCCCATCTGGCGAGTATCTGCTGCTGCTCGCACAAGCCTGGCTGATACTCGCTCAGGTCTTCTGTGGTTGCCGGACACTTTGGGGCGACATACGGGATACTCGGCAAGTATCTTCGACCATAGTCGCCCTTCTGGCGAGTATTTAGCCAATACTCGCCAACCTTCTTTCGCTCCTGCTGGCTGATTTGTCTTGTCTCTTTGACTTTGACTTGCCTACGTGGCCTTGAGTGGGTCCTACCCTCGGAGAATAAGGGTTGTACACAATCCCCGCTCTTTGCGAGTAACGGAGTTGCTCGGAAAGAAACATCCGACCGTTATTCGACGAGCTTCTGTCTTGGCGAGTATAGGGAGATACTCGGATCTTGACTGTCCGACGCCCGGACTCTATATAAAGGAGGGGGGGGGGGGGGGGGGTCTCTGATGGAACCACCTTTCTGTACTCGCTCACAATGTCGCTAGCTTTTGCTGAGGCTGCCAAAAAGGCCAAGGCCGACCTTGCGAATCTGATCGGCGTGCCCCTTCCTCCACCTCGCATGGACGCCGAGGTAGAAGCCTTCCTCGCGAACAAGAAGAGGAAGAGGGCGGCGAAGAAGAAGAAGAGAGAGAGAGAAAAGGAGGCGACTAAGGAGAACGTCGCCGATCCTCTGAGTGAGCAGCGTCAGCAGCTGCTGGAGGATTTGGGCCTCGAAGGGCTCTCGCCTGCTCCTCCCCCTGCTCCTCTCTCGGCAGAGGTCGCCCCGGAGGCGAGTAGGGATGAAAATCAAACTCAAACCCAACCGGACCCTCCCCCTGCCCGAGGTGAGCTCCTTGCTCGCCCTTTTTCGATCTATGCCGTCTTCCGGCGACATTCTGACGTCTTTGTTGCTATCTGTAGATCCGCCGAATACTGAGGCTCGGGAGGAGCCTTTGACTGCAATACCGCTGCGATCATCCCCGATGATCTCGCCTGAGGGTGGGTCTCGGAGTGGTCGCGCGGTAAGGATTCTCCACAGCTCCTCTGTGGAGAAGAGGCCGATGAGCGAGCATGGGGCTCCTCTGGCGAACATCGCTCCTCCTCCGCCTCCTCCTCCACCTAACTCGCGACCAGAGCCGGCGAGCAACACACAGCGGCCTGTGATCGCGCTGCCGCCTCCTCCTCCTGGACTCTCGCCGCCAGTGAATCCTCCAGGCGATCAACGTCCTTCTACCACAACTGCTCCCTCTTCCCACCAGGGGGAGTCGGCCATGCATCCTGACCTGCTTGACGAACCGATGAGGGCCCGACCCCGCCGGCTGTTGCTCGACAGGCCGGGTTTCTAGCTCGGCGATGCGGATTTGGGCGGCTTCCAAGACCGAGCGAGTATCCTCCAGCTCCTTCTCGGCCTGGGACAGTCTCTTCGCCGATTCCAGCTCGGCAGCCTATAGAAGACAAAAAGAAAGAAGGTAAAGCTTGACATCGTATAAAGAGGCGAGTATTCCAGAAAGCGCGAAAAGTCGCGAAGACGAAGTACCTCGAACCCCTTGATCCTCTCCGCCATGGCGATCATTTTCGGCCCCTGCACCCTGATCGCCTCCTCGTACATCAGCAGCCTCTTCGCTGTTGAATGTGCGAGCTCGGCAGTTCGCAAGATTGAGCGCGAGGTTTGATGAGCAAGATGCTCGGCAGAGGCCTCCTGCAGCAGCTCGGCGTCAGTACGACTGTAGATCGCATGGAGCACATCGAAGGCCTCCCCCTTGTCCTCCCAGTCCTCGGACCAAACGGGGAGGTTCGAGCTCAGAGTCACCTCGTGAGCGCGATCAGACCAGGTCACCAATGGGCGACCAAAGTCGTCCTCGCCACGGGTGCCCTCGTTGAAGAAAGGATGGTTGCTCGGCTCGCCAGCCTCCGAGGGATCCGCCTTCTTGCCCAGATCCCTGTGGGCGACCTCCTTCTTCTGTCTCTTGGGCTCAGAGGCCTTAGCCTTGCCCGTTCGCTTCTTCGAGGTCCCGGCCCCACCACCGGCGACATCCAGATCGTCGCCTCCTGGCGACAAGTCGATTGGGGAGGAGTCCCCAACCTCGCGCGCCGAGGTTCTCGCACCCCCTTGGGCGACAGCGGTCGCCTTCGCCGCGAGGGGAAGAGCATCACGCGGAAGAGCCTGCACGCCTGTAAGAAGATCGAAGATTAGTCGCCAGAACGAAGCCCTAGGGCGAGTATGTCTGATGCTCGCGCGAAAGATACCTTCCCCTGGGCGAACTTCCGTGAGCTCGTCTACTCGCCTCCTCCAAAGTATCACGTCGAAGCGACGATTCCTGAAGCAGGCGAGCAGCTTCATCTGGTCCTCGGTGAGCCAGGGAACCGTGAAGACGTTCTCTGAAGGTTGAATAGGCGAGCTAGAGATGCCCGCGAAGTCGCCCTCAATGGCGACTATCCGCTCGACCCAGCGATGGTTCTTATTTAAAGTCCCCGCCAGTGTACAGACGTGACTACATAAGAAGATGACGCCCTCGCCGGTCGCCATGATGGTGAATATTCGCCTAAAGACCGAAAGGTCGAAGACGATGTTCTGCTCCCGAAGGTAGCACAGGAACCCCATGATCATCGCCACTCCGTTGGGATTGATCTGGGCGGGCACTATCCCATAAAACACGAGTATCTTCCGAAACTCGGGCCATATGGGAAGTCGCAGGCCGACCTCGAAGTGTCGGATTGGGAAGATCATCGCCATCTGCGAGGAGGTGTTTAGTCGCTCAGACGGGCGAGGAAGCCTGGCGACATATCCTGGAGTCGCGAACTTGGAATTGAACTCGTCCAAATCTTTCTGATTCGTGATCGGCTTCTTGAACGAGCTCTCATCGAAGTTCTTCGCATGGTTAGCTCGCCTGATGGCCGCCTCGTCGATCATCTTGGGAAGAAAGGGAAGAGAGCGAGTATCGTAGAAGGGCGAGGATTGGAAGCCTGGAGGATGCTCGCTCAAGGAAGCTAGAGATCGCTAAAGGCGTATTTAAGACTCACCCACCCCCCTTATTTATAGTAGTCGGTTAGTCTGGCTTGTCGAACACGACGCCGCGAGCACGACTAGGGGTGGCGAGTATCTAAGAAAAGTCGCCCAAAGTTCAGAACGCGCCAACCGCCGACCTTCATCTAGCGAATACCTACATCACAGAAACATGAAGAAGCTCGCCAAAATATAGGCGACATTAAAACAGATACTCGGCAAAAAGGAGATAGAAGAAAAAGCAAAACAAAAGAAGATCAAGTAAAACAAAGACAAGATTGAAGGGCGAGTATTCGATTACTCGGCAAATCAACACTGCTTCAAATAAATCGTTCACAAGATTCAAATAATGCTCGCGAGGAGCTACAAAGCTACATGGAAGATAAAGATGAAGAAGAGCAGCAGCTAGGGTTGCGCCTGGATGTTCGCCTGGGGATCCTGGATCTGAGGTTGTCGCCCGACCCATCCCAAGCCGCGAGCTCGCCTGAAGTGCTCAGAGGCCACAGACATCGCGTCCTCGCCTTGTCGCAGCTGGTCTTCGATCCTCGCCAGCCTCCCCACCGAGCCCATGCTCGCGCGCATCCCGACCAGCTCGTCATGATGCAGCTGTTGCCGATGCTCGATCCTCGCCACCCTGCGCTCCAAGTCGCTGACAGACTGGAGGCGAGCTTCAGTACCCGACAGGCGAGTATCAAACTCCTCCAGCCGGGATACTCGCACCTCCAAGTCAGTTAGGCGGCGATGAGGGTCACTAGCCGCCAAGCGCTCAACCCGCGACTCCACCTCAGTTAGGCGGCGATGAGGTTCACAGATCGATAGCCGCTCTATCCGGGATTCCAAGTCCAAGATAGCGCGAGTAGCCTTTTCCTGGTACTCGCGAGGTGGGAGCCCAACGGCATCGATCAGAGCTCCCACCGGAGTATGCGCGCGACCTGCGAAAAAAGGCAAAAAGGGCCAGAACTTCAGCAGAATTCAGAAAACAGTGGCAACTATCCGAAGGCAGCGATCAAATACCTGGCCGAGGACTACGGGATCGTCGGCGAGGAGGGCTGCGAGATCGTCGTCGAGGAGAAGACCTTCCTCGGTGTGGGGAGGGAGAGTGATAGACGCCATCTCGGCGAGTAGAGTGGTTGCCGGAATGATCCCGGTTGGAGGGCAGGTCCCCTCGACCGCGACCATCTCCTGGTCGCCCTCCACCCCTTGGAGCGAAGAAGGCCGAAGACCCTCCAGTCCCGCCCCTGCGCGAGGACTCCCCCTGGTGGGAAGAGGGAGCAGTTGTGGTAGAAGGACGTTGATCGCCTGGAGGATTCACTGGCGGCGGGAGTCCAGGAGGAGGAGGCGGCAGCGCGATCACAGGCCGCTGTGTGTTGCTCGCCGGCTCTGGTCGCGAGTTAGGTGGAGGAGGAGGCGGAGGAGGAGCGATGTTCGCCAGAGGAGCCCCATGCTCGCTCATCGGCCTCTTCTCCACATAGGAGCTGTGGAGAATCCTTACCGCGCGACCACTCCGAGACCCACCCTCAGGCGAGATCATCGGGGATGATCGCAGCGGTATTGCAGTCAAAGGCTCCTCCCGAGCCTCGGTATTCGGCGGATCTACAGATAGCAACAAAGACGTCAGAATGTCGCCGGAAGACGGCATAGATCGAAAAAGGGCGAGCAAAGAGCTCACCTCGGGCAGGGGGAGGGTCCGGTTGGGTTTGAGTTTGATTTTCATCCCTACTCGCCTCCGGGGCGACCTCTGCCGAGAGAGGAGCAGGGGGAGGAGCAGGCGAGAGCCCTTCGAGGCCCAAATCCTCCAGCAGCTGCTGACGCTGCTCACTCAGAGGATCGGCGACGTTCTCCTTAGTCGCCTCCTTTTCTCTCTCTCTCTTCTTCTTCTTCGCCGCCCTCTTCCTCTTCTTGTTCGCGAGGAAGGCTTCTACCTCGGCGTCCATGCGAGGTGGAGGAAGGGGCACGCCGATCAGATTCGCAAGGTCGGCCTTGGCCTTTTTGGCAGCCTCAGCAAAAGCTAGCGACATTGTGAGCGAGTACAGAAAGGTGGTTCCATCAGAGACCCCCCCCCCCCTCCTTTATATAGAGTCCGGGCGTCGGACAGTCAAGATCCGAGTATCTCCCTATACTCGCCAAGACAGAAGCTCGTCGAATAACGGTCGGATGTTTCTTTCCGAGCAACTCCGTTACTCGCAAAGAGCGGGGATTGTGTACAACCCTTATTCTCCGAGGGTAGGACCCACTCAAGGCCACGTAGGCAGGTCAAAGTCAATGAGGCAAGACAAATCAGCCAGCAGGAGCGAAAGAAGGTTGGCGAGTATTGGCTAAATACTCGCCAGAAGGGCGACTATGGTCGAAGATACTTGCCGAGTATCCCGTATCTCGCCCCAAAGTGTCCGGCAACCACAGAAGACCTGAGCGAGTATCAGCCAGGCTTGTGCGAGCAGCAGCAGATACTCGCCAGATGGGCGACTATGGTCGAAGATGCTCGCCGAATATCCCATATGTCACCAGGTCAGGGCTGGGCTATAAAAACCCCCCCTACCCCTTGGTTGCCTATAAATAGGACCCCAGGGGTACTTGGATTGGCACCTGTGCTTGAGCTTCTGGAACCCCATTTCCGAATTCTTGAGCCCTTCACCCCTGCTTGCTAGCCAAGTCGGTGCCTTCCTCGTACCTTGCTCGGCCATTCTTTGGTCTTGGAGGGGAAGTCTCTTCGGAGCTTCTGGGTACGTGGTGGGACCTCCCTGCCGCAGCACCTGGGGTCCTGTTTGTTGCTCTTCTAGTTTCTTCGTCGTTGCCAGCCAAGCCATCTCGTTGGGTCGCTGGGCGAGTAGCCTCCGGCTGCATTGGTCCGAATCTTGAGGTCAGGATTTTCCTGGCGTCAACAATTTCATTAAGAAATTGGGGCATGTTCTTTTTTTTTGAAAGATGCAAATAACATGTAATTAAAAATCAAGAAAAAAAAACTACAGCATCTCATCTAAGTTCACCCGAACAAGCTCGGCAAACTCAGTCTGGGTGCTATCAACGTCCAGCCAAACAAAATTTCCCCGAAGGGCAAAACGCGCACAAAAATCAGCAACTCTATTGCCCTCACGGCCAATATGCTGGAACCGAAGCTGGGGAAAGCCGCTCAGAAATGAGAAGTCCTCGTCGCCATCCACTGTCACGCTCTAGTCACCCCGTCTCATCCCAGCAGCACAGCTATCCATAAGGGTACGACAGTCGCCTTCTATAATAGCTCCGCGAGTCCCATATAAAGAAGGGGCAATCTGATCTTTCAGCGCCAAAATCGCCGCCAGCTCCACTCCCCCAGGATCCCAATGCAGCATCGAGATCCCAGCAGCAAAGACGAGCACCTCGATCGTCACGAGCCACCATCCCAAGCCCAGCAAGCCCAGACGAGGAAAGCGAACCATCCACATTGAACTTTATCCATCCAGGGGGCGGGGGGCACCAAGAGAGTGGTGTCGACAGCCGGTGAGGCTGGGTGGTACCCCAGTGCCCCTGTGCTGGTAGAGTATGCAAAATGGAGAGGTTCTCAACGATGGTTGTTGCCATAACCGTAAAGGTCGCCACCTCCCCATGGTGAACCTTGGCATTGCGGCCACGCCATGCTTGGTAAACCGCACAGCAAAAAACTCGCGCAGTACCTAGTGCACCGGCAGAGGCGGAGGAGAGAAAGTCACGCACAGTCTCCCAACTGGAGAATGAGGGAATACTGTAGCCCCATCGCCGAAGAGCGACCCGGATGGCCACAAGACAACAACAGTCCGAGACCAGATGGTCTCGGGTCTCCTCTAAAGTGCAGCCCCAAGGACATCCACGCTCAGCAGAAAGACCCCGACGGGCAAGCCACGCACGGGTGGGGATAGCATCCCAGAGAAGCCGCCACCAAAACTTCCGCTCCCGCAGGTGAAGCTTCAGCTTCCGAAGCCAGCTGAAATCCGTACGAGTCCCATCGAACTGGGCCATGAAAGCAAGGGAGGCAACTGATCGGCCGCTGAGGCGGGTGCAGAGCTCCGGCCTGTCCTGGGGTTGCGAGCTGTGAAGAGGGATCGGGAGGATGATCTCAACAAGGTCCGGCCCAAAAAATTGAGATAGAGCGGAAGCATCCCACCCGTCACCAGGCATCACAAAAGCTGACACCGGGATCGACTCCAGCGCGCCGCAGTCAGCAAAAGTGGGCCACCGAGACAAAGGCCGGTCGAGAATCCAAGCGTGAGCGAGCACATCCACAGACTCCCCATCCGCAATCTTCCAGCGAAGAAGAGGACGAAGGCACTCAGCATCATCCCTGATGAGCCGCCACACCGGAGAGTCGCGTCGAGTGACCCCCTCCCGCCAAAGACAGCCAGTGTACCGAGCAGAAATCACCCTGTGGAAAAGGGAAGAACCCGACTGCATCAGCTCCCAGGCGAACTTTGCCCGTAAAGAGCCCTGCCATCTACGTACCCCATGGAACCCAAGCCCTCCCCCGGCCACGGGAGAGCAACATTGCTCCCAGCTAACATAATGCATCCCACGCTGGGAGGGGCCTTTCTGCCACAGAAAAAACCGCGCCAACCGCTCTATAGACTCCTGGACCGAGCGAGGCACGTGACAGTGCGTATAAAGGAACATCGGCGTGGCCAACAACGCCGAGTTGACGAGGGTGGCCCGGCCAGCCAAGGATAGGTGTCGGTTCCCCCAAGCACGAACCTTCTCCGCCACCTTCAGAAGCAGGTGTGAAAAGTCGGAGCGCTTCAACTTACACATAGCCAGTGTAATGCCCAAGTAAGTGAACTCGCGGACCCTCTGAAAGCCCAAACGGTGAGTCAGCCTGCTACGCTGCCACCTATGGGTGGACTTGCCAAACATGACCATGGACTTCGACCTGTTGATCTGCTGCCCAGTCCAGGAGCAGTACTCTTGCAGCACAGCAAGACACTGATCCACACACGACGTGGTGGCATCCGAGGTGATGAAGATGTCGTCAGCGTACAACAAATGAGAGATCCGTGGGCCAGAGGCTGCCACCATAACGCCCAGTGAGTTCTCCCGCTGACTGAAGGCAAGCGAGAGCAGCTCATAGCACAAAACAAACAGAAAAGGTGATAAGGGGCATCCCTGCCGAAAGCCGCAACTCGCCTTGATCCACCTCGTACGTCGCCCGTTGAGAAGCAGCGCAAACTGCGGCCCCTCAACACACTGCAGAATCCATCTAGCAAACCTCTCCGGGAACCCAAACATGTCCAGAACCCGCCGCAGCGTCTCCCACGACATCTTGTCATACGCCTGCTCCATGTCGACCTTCAATGTGAGGAATCCTGTCATTGAGGTCGAGGTCGCCAGCTTGTGCACCACCTCCTGAGCGATAAAGCACTGGTGGGAAATAGAGCGCCCAGGAACAAAGGCCCCCTGCTCCTCAGAGATAAGCGAAGGAAGGAGCCCCTTCATGCGATCCACAAGGATCTTCACCGCCACCTTATAGATGGTCTGGCAAAGACTAATAGGCCGAAACCGGTCCGGTCGAGAAGCATTGGGGCACTTCGGAATGAGTACCACCAATGTCTCCTTCCACTCGCTGGGCATGTGACCAAGAGCAAAGAAATCGCATATGGCCCTGCAAATAGTGGAACGCACAATTGGCCAGAAATGGACAAAAAAGGAAGCAGTAATACCGTCCATGCCCGGAGCACGGTTGGCCTTCATGACCTTGATGACGCCCCAAATCTCCTCCACAGAAACCTCCTTCAGCAACAGGGAGGCCGCCTCACCATCAAGCCGCCGCGAGGATGGCAAGAGAGGCCAGCCATCAATGACAGGAGGTGCACACTCCCACTTCCGATCAAAGAAGTCCAAGAAAGCCGCCTCAATATCCTCTGGATCCTCAACAAGGACGCCATCCTCAAGCTCAACCTGAGAGATCTGCATCCCGTGCCGATGCGAAATTTGGGCATGTTCGGATGCCAGGAAATGTCATTCTGAAATTACTTTGATGCGAGTTAATGAATGAATTCTGGTGTTTGGCTTCACTGGCTTCAGTTGGAATTGGCTTTGAGTTCAATTTCAATAAAATTCAAATATACCCTTCGGTCTCAATTCTGACCTAAATAGCTTGATATTGTGCGGATTTCGCTCCAAGCGACAAAAATAGTTACACAATTTTAATTGGTGCGATTGAATTTCATCATAATTTCATCATAAATTTCATCATAATTTTATCATGTAGTCGAATAACATTATTGATCAATTTCAATTATGTTGATTGAATTAATAATTAGAATCCAAATCAATGTCAATTCTTGCATATATTGGTATTGGATTGAGAGCAAGCTCCATACATGCGAATAGATCCAAAGGATATTGGGCCGGTTTGTGATAATATACTTGTTATTTGATGAGTTGTCATCTATTATGTAGAGAAATTCGGGCTGCGATTAAACAAAAACACAACTCATCTACTAAGATAATGATGTCATGGGTGAGAAAGTGGGTCTAATCAAAAGAGAGTCAAACCCACTATCTCCGCAAACAATCGCGCGTGGCACCACGCCCAACCACGCACGTGCAATCGAACGCGCGCGACCGCGTCGCGGTCGTGCACAACCGCATGAGCGCTGCCGCGTACGGCCTGCGCGCTAGCGTGCGCAGTACCGCGCACCCGCGCGCTAGCGCGCGCGGGCCGCGCGCTAGCGTTGTCCTCGCGCAGCTCCGATCGTGCTAGCGTGTGGCCCGCGCGCTAGAGCGCGCGCGGCCCCTTTGCGTGCGGCAGAGCCACGCGCGACCGTGCACGACATGCGCGATGCCGGTCGATCTCCCTCGCCGCACGACACGCCCGCCGCCCCTTTGCGTCGTCATCGCGCGGCTCCGATCGTGCTTATACGGCGCTCCCGCTCGGTGCTCGACGCGCGCTTAGCACCGCTAAGTTCGTAGCGTGCTTTTGATCCGCACGCACTTGAACATTGCAATGTTCATAGCGCGCGCAGTTGCTAACTCCACTATCCTTCTTGAGATTGCAGGACTCAACATTGCAATCAGAAATTGTCAAGGAAGCTGCCCGAACTGCCCGAATTGACCGTGGTGCGAAATCGTCATATTCCGAAAGTGGCGATCTGTGTGCTCTCGATCAACGGTTAAGATCGGCTCGACAGGTGGTTACGGTGGTTACAATGGCGAAATAACCGGGTCGCCCTCGACCAAGTCTATAAAAGGACCCTGAACCCTCATTTGAGGGGATCTGACACTTTGCACCCGAGAGAGCTCCTTGAAGAATTCCTTCAGAGATCTCCTTCGCGGTTCGAAGATCTCCTTCGTCACTTGAAGATCTTCTTCGGACCTTGAAGACCTCCTGCAACAGCAAATTACTTAATTTTTCTGAGAGGTGACCTGTCACCCTCAGAGACTTTCCTTCAACTGCAATTGTAGCGAGAAGCGGCCCGTCTTTCTCAGTTCTCGCAGCTTTACTTGTAACACTCGAACACTTAGTGAAATTTGGCTGGCACAGATCCGACCACGTGGTTTTTCACATTTTTTGGGTTTTCCACGCTAAAAACGTTCTTTTGCCACATGTCTGTTCTCTCTGTGACTGTTTGCGCACTCGGCCCACTCTCGGGCTAAGGCGGTTCAATTCGCCCGGTCTGGAAGAACGTCGAGTGACCTACAACATTATTATTATTTTAATGATGTCAACCCATAAGTCGTAGTTTCAAGTGCTTTCTTGAGGTGAGAGAATGTCAATGGAGGCGACGTTATGTTTTGCCAACACTAAAGCTTCGTTTGGGGGGACTTATTTTCTCCGGTCAAGCGGTCACGACCGCATGAACCGGACCTTAATTAATGTCCGATTCATGCGGTCGTGACCGCTTGACCGGTGAAAATAAGTCCCCCCAAACGGAGCCTAAGGCTCCTTTTTGCACGATGGTGGCAGTCACAAATACGATGGTTATGAACTGTCGTTCGTGAACGCCCTACCTCACTTAGGGAAGTTGGTTTTCTTTTTTGATGGCGGTCATAACCGTTGTCATGCCATCATATATATTCTATGACATTGTCGTTTTTATCCAAACTCACTGGAGCAAAAAAAGTCGTGCCAAACGGAGCCTCATTTATGCGATCATCAATTTACAAACAATGATGAGATCTTGGGGAGATAATATGCGAAGCTTCTAAACTTATCAACACGACGGTGGCGGTCGTGAACGCGATGGTAAAACCGTCATTCGTGAACGGATACCTAAAGAACTTCAGCCACTTTTATGTTCAAGTGGATGAGTTTCTTAGGTGAGCGCTCATGAATGACGATTTTGTCACCACGTTGACCGTCATCACTGTACCAAACGGAGCCATAATCGCCCACCCTAAAAGTGGAATAATGGAAAAAATGTGGTGTGTTCGTGATACATTTAGAGGGTCCTTGTAAAACTGATAGTTTAGTTGTATTAAATATTATTAATGAATATTTATAAGGTTAAACGCTACATTAAAATAATAAATTAAATATTTCAAAACCATTCTAAGACAGTCGGCTAGTCTTTTAAATTTCTAACTTTAAGTCAAGTTTTAAATTGGTCCCTTAAATTTTATTTGATTTAAATCAGACCCTTAAATTTTATTTGATTCAAATCAGTCCCTTAACTTTCATTTATGTTTCAAATCAGTCCCTTTTTTCTATTCTGTTAGTTTTTAACGTTTAGGTCTATTACTCTCTACCTCTCTTCGCTATCTTTCAGCCGAGCAGAAGAAATCCATCACCGCAGAGGAAAATCCTTGCCTGATCTTCATTCTCTCCGTCGCCAAGCACAAACTCCCACCATTGCAGAAGAAAACCCTCACCCTAGTAGTAGACGTCCTCTCCTCCATCATCAGAAGCTCTAACCCTCGGTCGGATCTGCTTTCTCGCCGCCGGTGAAGTGCAGGTATCTAGGTTTTGTGCTTGAATACGGTGCTTGTTTCTCTTCCGCATCGGTATCGTTGAATTGATAAGCTCTGAACGCTGAAACACATGACTTGATGTCAGTAATTCTCTGTGCAATAGATATAAGACTTAGAAGAAATATAGTATATTGGGTTGCAATTGCTTCTAGGCACACATATTCGACACACACGTGAGGCTTTAAATGTGGAATTGAAGCTGCAATTTTTCAGCAATTCAGGCTTCGTTTGGCTCGGCTTATTTGCTCCGGTGAGTTTGGACAAAATCGTCATTGTCATAGAATGTATGTTTGGTATGACAAATGTTACTACCATTATCAAGAAAAAAAACTAGTTATAAGCATAAAATGTTTGATATGACAATGACGTTTTTATCCAACCTCACCGGAGCAAATAAGTCGAACCAAACGAAGCCTCAATTCCTATTTTATATGAATTCAATTTTGGTTGAACATTGCAATTTTTCGAGAATACATTCTCAATTCAATTCCTACTTTTGAATTTATATAATATAAAAATAACGATTGATTTGAAATATAAATAAAAGTTAAGAGACTGATTTGAATAAAATAAAATTTAAATGACCAATTTAAAGTTTGGTCTAAAAATAAAAGACTGATTTGAGTATTTTGCCAAAATATATTAGTTTTGTAATCATTCCAATTTTTTCTTCCGCGCACAAGTTGAGCATAAAAAGATAAGCGTGCTGTTATTTGTACACCACAAAATAGCTATCTGTAATCCATTGATATTTGTACACTCCAGAATTATATTTGTATCCCGACAGACTATTTGTACACCAATGTATTGACACATTCAATTGCTATTTGTCAATCTTTTTGTCGTATTAACACATTGAGGTGCTTCGCATTAGGAACGGTTAGTTATTGATCATGCTCATTGAATGTGTGACTTCCTTTAGGTCTGTGTTGAAACATACATTCGTGTCTTGCGATATTGTTCTTGCTATTAAAATAATATATCTCAGAATTATGACATTTCTTGCAATACTCTCCTTGTATACATAATTTATTAAATTTATTTATTTGAGTCATTTCCTCTCCTCTAGGAGAAAGGGTGTGCGATTATTACGTTTGAAAAGCGAATTTTAAAGTAATTTATGATGTGCGAATAGCGGATTGTGGTGTATTTTAATAACAACGCCCAAAGATTAAAAAAAAGGGCCGCACCGCACTTTCTCCTTATTTTTCACTTCTTTTGGAAATACGCCTTGTACATGCATTTTTAGGAAAATTGTCCAACACGAAAGTTGTAGATTTCGACGAGATCTACAACTTTTGTGTTGGACAATTTTCCTAAAAATGCATGTACAAGACGTGCATTGGAAATACGTCTAGGTTTTGCGCCTTTTAGAAATACGCCTTGTACATGCATTTTTAGGAAAAGTGTTCAACACAAAAGTTGTAGATCTACGAGATCTACAACTTTTGTGTTGGACAATTTTCCTAAAATTGCATATACAAGACGTATTTCTAAAAATCGTGAAAAATTAAGAAAAAATGAGATGCGACTGGCCAAAACTGTGGTACTAATAACAGCGCTCAGCAAAAAAGTTTACAGAAGCAGTCTGGCCTCCCATTTCTGATGGATGTAGGGTTCCTGTAAGCCATGTGCCGGCTCCGATACCAGTCTGAAGTTAGCTGTCGGCATGATCCATACTTGAATGCAGCTTTACGCTCCCTGCTATACGAAGAATCCGAGTCTACAGCGTTCTGCAGGTCCAGGAGATGGCGCTCCATTGCTCGTCCCTTCGCCTATGCGGCGCCGGCGGCGTCGCTCCCTTCTACTTCCGCAGACCCAGCCTCCAACTACGTCGCCGCGCTGCAGCGTTCGCCTTCACCGTCGAATCCGCCTCCAGAGCTCGTTTCGTTGCCCGCCGATCCGAATCATCCACGGTGCAGCAACTCCAGCGTCCCCTTGGTAAGAAAAGTGCTCAGCGAGAGATACATTTATTGATGAATAGGAAGCTCTTATTAGGATTTTGGATTTGGGGGCAGCGGATTACATGTCACTTCCGGCGAGCCAGTACTCGGTGCTGGACGCGCAGAGGATCGAGCGCGTTGACGACAACACTTTTCGGTGCTACGTCTACAGCATAAAGTTCTTCTCCTTCGAGGTTTGCCCTGTACTCATCGTCCGGGTGGAGGAGGAGCCTTATGGATGCTGTATTCGGCTCTTGTCCTGCAAGGTAATCGTCTTCAGCTTTCCTCCTACTCGACGGTGTTCCTGAATTGTGAGCGGTTTCATTCCGATAACTTTGTTGCAGCTTGAGGGATCGCCGCTCGCGGAAGCGCAGAATGACAAGTTCTCCGGTGAGGAACTTTGTTGATCGTTTGTTACTTGATTAATGGCCGCTTTCTTTGGTCTTCGGTAGTTTTACTTTTTTGTGAAATCTTTATGAACTGATTCTACTTGGAATGAGATGCGATTGGTGTTTAAATTCTTCATTGTTTTTTTCCTAAAGCTCAATAATTTGCAGGCTATAGATAGGGAAGATTGTGGTGGGGATGAATTCCTCACTACAGATTTCAGGCGATTGGGTAGCTTGTTGGAATTTGTTGGAAGATGAAGGGCTATTTGGTTCAGTTTTATTGTTAAGGTTCAATTGAATTGAACTGAATTGAATTGCAAATGTATATATATGCACTAGCGCTCCTCCATCAAGTTAGTACATAAAGATTCCGAATGCCCTATTTGGAAATGAGTGGATGAAAGTGATCATGATCTAGAGCTTTGGTAAACGCTTCAACAAGTTGACATCCCACTGCTATCTTGCATCGATGAATTAGTCCTTGTAGCTATTTCTCAGGAACAAGATGACAATTTATTTCAATGTATTTCATTTTGTTATGGAGAAATTGATATCAAGGAGAAATTTACAGAAATGTGTAAGGATGCTTGATTGTCACATTGTACTGAAATTAGTTTTCAATTTGAGAGGATAATTGCATGCAAAAAGTAGGTCAACCATATCAATTCACGGGTTGCGACCACTATCACATGATATCCTTTTAGAGTGAGAGAAGATGCGCTGTTTCTTTGTCTTCCAAGAGTTAAGACTATAACCTAACTAGATACAAGTAATTGATAGTGGATTGGCTAGTCATAGGAAAACTAGCCAAATATGAGTTGCAATAAACTCGAAATACCAAACTAGTAGTAGAAGTTTTGGCACGGTGTGGAATTAAGGCAGCATGGCAAATGATGAACTACTTCCATGAGTGCTTGACATGTTTGATGCATAAATTGACTTGGTAAAAAAACTGCAAGAGCGATATCATGTCTTGTCACCGCTAGATAAATTGACCGTTCTACTTAAAAGCTACATGATGCATCTTCCAAAATGCCTATGATGAATTTGGAGAATTTTGATTGTCTTCCATAAGTTTATTGACAATGTTTGAGAATATCAAGCACATATTAATGTTGACACATGTACAAGACGTTGACAGATCTAGTGAACTTGGAAGTTGGAATGTAGGAACTATTGGACTTCATAGACTAAAGATGCATTTGATCCGGTAATGATGGCATCATCAACACATAATAGAATAGAATTATTTTCGTAGACCGGTCTCTTGCAAAAATGCATGGTAAGGTTTGCCTACATTTCACCCTTGTGGTGGGACCCTTCCCCGGACCCTCGTTGCGCGGGGATGCCTTTGTGCACCGGGCTGCCCTTTTTTTTGGTCTGCATGAGACTGATGGACATTTCTCTTTTTCAACAATTTCCGGGAGGAGGTGGTATGTGGATTTCTTCGTTGAGGTCACCATGTAAGAATACATTATTCACATTAGTTTGGCGAAGTAGACAATCTTTAGTAACAAAATTAGCAAAGGACACGAACAATGACAAGTTTAAAAACTTGTGTGATGGTATCATGATAATCCACAATTTCAATTTGGTACACTCCTTGGAAACTAACTGCATCTTATAGCGCTCAATGGTACTATCACAACGCCGCTTAATTTTATAGACCCATTTGGAACCAATAAATTCTTTTCCAACTAGAAGTGACCATATAGACCTTGTATTATTGACAAATAATAGCACAAAGCCTCATATCCTAAGCGTTGGGTGGCCACGAGGTGTTGTGCCTTAAGTGCTTTGGGACTGTCTGTATATGATATCATTGTGGGTTTGCCCATGTGGAACATGAGTGGGCATGCGATTAAACAACTAGGTAGTAGTTAAGTTGCATTTGCCAAAGTTGATAGACAACTTTAAGTGAAATTGATGAGCATGAGGTAGACTGTGTATGTCTATATTTATCCTTCGTAACATCATTTTGCTATGGTATGTAAAACGATTAGATTGATTAATGTTCTCCAAAGAAAGTCATGTTTAAGTAGATTTATTAAAAAAATTATGTAGAGTTGTCAGTCCCATTACATTTGATAGTGGTGCGATTTTTTTTGGGTGTGGGGATAAGTAGCAGTTGAGATGAATTCCCTTCAAAATTAATTAGTAAATTTAATTGAAATCGAAGAGCATGAGCTGCATTAAGTTGATGTCTATATTTACCCTCTGTAACATCATTTTGTTATGTTATATAAGCACAACTAGATTGATTAATGACCTCCAAAGATTAAAGTAATGTTGAAGTGAATTTGTTAAAAAAAATTGTGGAATTTTAAGTCCCATTACATTTGCCAGTGGTCTGAAATTATTTTATGAATTATGGAAAAATCATGGAATATTTGGTTAAATATATCCTTAGATTTTGTGATAAATAACCAAGTATTTAGATTTTAGAAGATGCAGTTAGTTGATTGATAAATAATAAATTGTTACAAAGGAACCATTAGGCAATGCGATAATTACAGATGAGGCATGAAAATAAAGATGCCATGAAAGCTATGCGATCCATCACCCCAGAGTTGTATCCAAGTATGAAGGATGTGCAATATGACAATTTACATGTCATATTATCCATGGTCAAAGGAAGAGAAGAGAATCTGTTGAGATCCAAGGAGACGTCAGCTTGTCATTGTCAAGAAGCAGAGATGAAAACTTGAGCTTTGTGGTGGTTAGTAGAGAATGAAATTTCGATGAAAGAATAAGTGCCTAATTTGAAGGAACCCGACTACTCCAGGAGAAATGGAACAACAACAAATAGAGCTTGAGGGGCCGACGACAATGCAAGAAGTGGAACGATGGGAAGTAGCCTCTTCAGAGGCTGATAATGGTGCAAGAAGAAGTGGACTGCGATGGATAAAGCTCCAATGAGGAAAACCGAGAAGAGATGAAAAATCAACAGACCGAGGAGGCGAGGAAGACCAATCGACCACATAATCAATATCTGATGCATAAATTTGTATCACCAGTCATAAATCAACTGTGAAAAGTTAAGGCAACAATGCAACACCTAGCGGATAATCAATCAGTGAGCAACAAGAAGACGAGAACAAGCGCAAGCCGTTCCATCCGTACACTCTGGTTGGAGTTGAAAACACTGGTGAAAAAGAAAACAATGGGGAAACTCACGAATGGAGTGGAGCCTAAGGTTGTGATGACATTGATCCCACGTTAAAGGTAAATTGAATTGATAAATAAAATTAGATTACAAATGTGTGTATGCGGCTCACTCTTAGATAAAATTGTTACTTGATAGCAATGATAATTAGATTATAATGTTATTTATCAAGTGTGGTGTGCGTGGTCAATGTTGTCTGCTTAAACAATGCAATGTTACATAAAAGGTGCAACAAGGATTATCTATTTCTTTTAGCCGTCAGAGAGCCTGACATCTAGATGCTGCCAGATTTATATAGTGTCTAATGTCATCAAAATATGATTTAGATTTTGTTTATGAAATTATTATTTAAAGATTTCAATGAACTGGACCCTGGCATTTTCTTATTACTTGACACCACATAACAGATGTCAATGTACCAAAAAGTTCTTAGAGTAATATTTAGCTATTATCTCCTTTTTTTTGTAATTTTGGATTTTGCGTTAGTTATGTGTTATGGGCCTAGCCATTAACACCGGTAGGGTTGCCGGAGGATGACCGAAGACGAGGACGACTGCGGAGGATACAACGGAGCCGGAACCGCAGCTGCCTAAGCGGGGCTTGCTCAAGGGAGAGGGCTTCCAAGATCTCATGAGGGTTTAGGAAATATACTTTCTTTCATTGATAATCCCATACGAGCATACCCATGTCTTTATATAGGCTTATAACGTACTAAAAGACAATATTAATAAAAGACAAACAACAATGATAACACCTACTAAATATAACAATAAATAGATAGGCCCAGTGCTCGAGGCCCATACATCTCTCCCGCCATTCAAAAAGAGATTGACCTCAAGCTCGAGGAAGATCGACGACGGTAGTAGCCTCAGCCGACACCCTCATCGTTAGAGTCTTCGACATGCAGATAGAAAAGTTTTTCATCACCTTTGTTCGCGAGTATACTGCTCGTCGCAGTTATAACATAGCCTTGCGCTCGTCGTTCCATCATATCCGTAGAGAGTCGACGAATTGGTTGCCTGGAGGGCTGTCAGTATGTCCTGGCATAGCCTCTGTGTCAGCGGAAAAGTAAGCCTCCTGCCCCAGCTGGAGGCGACGGTCGCAAATCCTTGCCAAACTCATATCAATCATTAAGTCTCGAGGAATCTCAAATTCGACATTCAGCCGTAGACGATCGCGAAGTCCGACAGTAAAGATGGAGACCTGCATACCTGGGGGAAGCATGACGTGTGGCAGGAGAAGCTGAAACTGTTCCTGGATTGTCCACGGATCCCGTTTGTCGTAAAGTCGTAAGCTCACCTAGATGGTTGCTGCGGGTGGGAGGACCGAAACAGAAGTTGCATAACCGCTTGAAGTATTCCCATGTCAGACTTGGATGGTCGGTGAGAAGATGAGTGACCCACAAGGCCACAACAGAGCTGAGTTCAGTAGGTGGAAGGATGTCAGATGAATTTGATGATTTTATCCGTGGCTAGTTTTTGTTGGTGGGCGAAAAATTGTTCCCACTGAAGACGAGTGACCCACAACAGAGCCAACTCAATGGGTCTGTCTTCCCATCATAAGTCGAAAAATCCAACCTGCGGTAGTGTAACCTCCTCAGGGCGTACGAGGTTCGGTGGCAGTGGCTCGTGGCAGATGAGTGGCGGTGGAAGTGCCTGATTACTGCTGGCGTGTTCCATAAGTGGGGTAGTAACAACGGGAAGGGTGGTGGCCAGCTCATTAAGCCCGGCGGTGATGGTGGCCATGTCGTCCCGTTGTCGGCCATCGGCGTCCCGAAAGCATGCTTCCATACGGTCTGCATCACGTCATGGATCGCAGTCCTGAAATCTGGTGAGTCCCCCATATTTGGAGCGGAGCATGAAAGGAGTGGGCCGACTAGATTCCTCAGAAGATTTCGGAAAATTGGAACTGCCGTGAGTCCTCCAATGTTGCCATATGTTGCTTCCGTCACACGTAATCAAGTAATTGGAGCGGCCTGCGATGCACGTGGGACCAGTTGACCCAAGGAATAAGATTATATGAAATAGTTTCTTGTGCAGGCGGCAGTAAGCTCGAAAGAAAAGAGGAAAGTGCACGAGAAGGCGGACTGGGCTCGAGGAAGCTTGTGGGTGTCTTGAGGAAAAGGGACAACGGGGAGCGTGCGGTCGGTTGCTGGATACCAGACGAGCGGTATGCGCGTGTGTCCACACAGAGATTGACGCAACAAAATAAGGTTCGCGGAGGTTGTTGTAGACGAAGACGAGGTTGGAGGCGGTGTTGCTGTCGTCGTTCCTGGCGGAGATGGCGTGTGATGTCGAGGAAGGAAACAGAAGTTTGGCAGCGACAGAGGGGAAATGGTGTGGCTTGCTGGGAGGTTTGGCTTGCCGTGGTTGGTGATGACCCATAGATGCAGGGCCCGTCGTCTAGGATTTGGAGTATGAAGCGGAATCTTGCGGTCTGTCGATGACGAAGCGGAGCAGTGGTGGGAAGGCTGGCAGATCTATTCGATGAAGAAGCAACCGCGTGGAGGAAGCAACGACTGCTGGTTCGAGCAGTTGGATTGGTTCCGTGAAGGAGATGCTTGGACGGAAGGGGAGGAAAGATACCTCTGATACCAAGATGTTATGGGCCTAGCCCTTAACACCGGTAGGGTTGCCGGAGGATGATTAGAGACAATGGTGTTGGCGGTCCGCGGTTGCCCATATCTTTATATAGGCTTACAACGTACTAAAAGACAAACAACAATGATAACACCTACTAAAGATAACAATAAATAGCTAGGCCCGGGGCTCGAGGCCCATAACATCGCTAAATGTTGGTAACGTCCAATTCAAGCGTAGGTGCTTAATAATCTTTACAAACTTATCCATCAAGTAATGGCCATCCTGGCAATGTCGTTACAAAAGAAAAGTTTCAGTACCTGAAGGGTCGCATATCTTTTTTCGGATAGTAAAGGAAATTAATGGCTTTTATTTCAAGTTATCTCTGTTGGTCATAGAATGCTATGCATTTTTCAATGGAAAATTTAATGTATATATTTTCTATTGCAGCACTTTACTGATTTTAATGAACTAATTTATTATGCAGTTAATATAATAGTTTAGTTTGACCTTTTTTTCTTCAAGTTATATGTGTTTCTGCCTCCACTTCAACTATGTGATTTCATGATCTCTAACATTGATTTAAAATGGTGGTAAAAGTCTTATAAGAATCAAATGATTAGAACTGATACTTAAGGTGATATAGTAGAGTATCAATCTATACCTGAATGAGAGAATATACCATTAAAGTTATATCATTCCTTTTCAGGAGTCCTTTGACATTGATTTCATATGGGAAATGCAGCTTCTATGGTGAATAAAGTTTCTTATGATACTACTTTACGCCACTCACAGCTACAGCAGCTTACCAGTGACACCGTGATTGAGGTTTCAGTTTCATCAAATCTTTTTAGTTTGCATTTTATGCGCATTATTATTATGTTTGAACTTTTACTTGATGCTTTTGTTATTTTGTAGGTAACTATAGAAATACCTTCCCTCTTTCGCGGGATTCCAATGAATGCAATTGAATCAACAGGCACAGAGGTTCTAGAGCGACTATTGAAAATAATGCTTCCACGATTTCTGGACCAGGTGACCTGATTTTTATGAATATATTCCTAGAATTATTTGAGTTTATAATGTAATTGTTTGTTCCAAATAGCAAATTTTAGGTGTCAGAATATTTAGTGCAATTTTTATGAAAGTCTATATGGTTTGCTCTCATTTTTATGGTTTTGATGATTCCTGCGATTTTCATTCAATTTTTTATCCTACATTTATATTAAAGAATGTAGAAAAATTGGAATTCAAATTAGAATAATATTTTTATTATATCTTATTCATCAATAATACAAGAATTTGTACATATATTTATAGGATGGAAGAGTGAAAATTCAACTCCAAATCAAGATATGGGACTAATGTATACATAAAAAAAGGTCTTTACATGGGCTTTTTCATGGGCTTTTACATGGGCTTTTACATGGGCTTATTCATTTCTTTAATACTCCCTCGCAAGCTTGAGCATACAGATTGTAGGTGTCAAGCTTGAAAACGAACTATCGGTATAGTTGGCGTGTTAAGTCCTTCGTGAGGAAATCATAAATTTGCTGAAGAAATGAAGTGTGTTGCGGGGATTGCTTCAAGAACTGACCATCCTTGGTGTACAAAGAGCTCAAGACCTTATCAATCGACAAGAAGAGGAAGCTGCAGTCGGGATTCAATCCCGATTCCTCCTCCAAAACTAGCTTGATTCCTCACGGGATTTAAGAGGAAAAAGAGGTGCTCAGATAAGAGGTTGGGGGAGAAACCGAAGTGGGTGCTCTAGGAGAGGAATCTGAGCTCTGTCGTGAGAAGGAGGAAAGGAGCAAGCTGACCCTTGATTCATGTCATCACTAGTTTGATTCCTCATCAGATCGAAGAAGAAACAGAAGGAAGCAGATGAAGGGCTCGGGTAAGGGAATGGAGAAGGGGCTGGCTGAACTTGTTGTCGCGAGAAGGAAGAGGGAGCCACGCTTTAAGAACGAGAACGACATCCCCAATTCATCGTGCATCGTTCTCCGCCTGAGAGTAGGATATATATTTAATTAGCTTTCTATAATAATGTATATATATATATATTTGTTATTAAATCCATGAAAATTTTGCAACTCCTAAAGTACACATGGAAAAGAGGTATGAATGGTGTCGTTGCGCTCGCATCGGTCATATGAGTCCAACAAAATCAACTGAAGTCGATTCCTAGCCTGTTTACTCATAAGTACATATTTGAGACGCCGCGTGGCTCGATGCGACCTATTTTGGTCAACTTTCTCAATTCTCGTCAGATTTGAACGACGTCGAGTTCGTATCGATCATATGAGTTCAATGGAACTGAATGAGGTTAATTTGGAGTTCGTTTGCTCAAAAGTCACGTCGGGGCTGTCAAGTAGTTTGATCCAACCCAATTTAGTCAACTTCGCCTTTACACACTGGAATGAGGTGTAACTTGTGTCATTGAGTTCTTATTGATCCCACGAGTACACTGTCACTGACCGAGATCAATTTTGAGTTAATTTACTCAAAAAGTCTATATTAAGTCGTCATAGTTCAATTATTGTGTTAATATAAGTCGTAGTCGGGTTACAAAGCTTATGAAGGTTATTGTGATCCCGACTAAACTATTCAAGGGGGTCCATTGGACTGGCTAGGTCCCCTAGGTGGTGTAAGACGCCCCTTTTCATATGCTAGGAGGGTCTTATGCCCAATGCAAACATCTCGTGATACGAGTCACCTTAAGTAGCAGGGCTCAATCCTCACTTCTTATTGTGACCTATCTTCCGAAACCTTTGTCTTGTAAGGCTATCACATCATCACAATCAACTATAAATAGCGGAAGAGTACATGAATATAGAGACAGTCGCAAGAATATATATAAAAGCGGTCAAGCCGCATTGTTCTTACATGATACAATGAAATTATTTTAAATCATGAAAAGCAACATGACTTCCACTCTCACATCACGGATCAACCCCTCCAGCTCGCCCGACCAATATCACCGACTCGTTCCCTCTCTTGTTGGATCATCTCTTGACGAGGAAACAACAAATAGTTACTCGTTTATACGACTAAGTGGTCATTTAGTCCTCCCCACCCCAACAATTACTTGGGGTTGAAAAAAGATATAATAATAGTTAGAATAGATAGCTGAAGCACATAATTATTAAGTTAAAACATGTATCATCAAATTGCAGGTGTACTTGATTAAACAATGTAAGAGATCTCAGATTGGCTTGATGTGCATTTTGAGCAAGATGAGTGAAATTGTACAATATGCTTCACTTTTACCTCTATGTCGACATAGTAACCCATTTATGGGGGAGCTTCACCCAAAGGCTTCATCGAGTGTCCAGACGTTGACAATGGGCAGGTTAGTCCCATCTTCTAGGGTGTGATATACTACAGGCCTAGGTCTTTCATGTAATGACCATCTCACGGTACTCTTGACAGGAATTCACGTCCGTCTTCGACGCCGTATTAACAAAATCATAAATAAGGAGGGAGTTCGACTGAGAAGTAGGTAACTAGCGTATGGTCGACTCCTATCTCCTATCAGCTAAGAGTCCGCCGTCTAACTCACCCGTTATGGGATTTTCCTTCGGGCCAGCCGACGCACCCGCTACATTCCTCGTATGCACCCTTCCCACATGTATGAAATGCTTAAGCAACACACGAATGCATGGGTCAGTTTGTTTGCTCATTATCTCATTTCAACATAGGTTGACATATGAAACCAGGATTCATGCATGGTTACGGAATTATTGTACAAATCAATTATAAATATTTAAAAAGTCTACATCGTGTTTAAAATGATAATTCATATGTAAATAAGAGTAGGCAAGGAAACACAACCACCCAATAGATTATTATATATAAATATAAAGGAAAGTTTACATAATAGTTTATTTGTGGAATAAAAAATGCGCAAAAAAGTGGGTGGGGTCTTCATGGTCCCTTGATTTAATATATCTCATTTAAGGTGTATCGAGTGACTAAAGTAACTTGAGAAACCATTGAAAGAGTCTTTATTTTTGTTAGGACTCCATCTAACCCTATTTCCATAGTCATCACCAGAATCTCGTAAACAGTCTCCACTAGTTCTGTTTGTTCCTCAAACATTATCGCTGCTGAGTTTGTCTGAAGTGTTTACAAATATTAATGTAAATGTCAATTTAGAAAGATAAAGATAATTCCTCGGAGTTACAGGGTGCTCTTGTTACAATGCTTCATTCGATGATAAATGATTATCAAAGTTATGGCCAATATGTAGGGCTACAATTTTGATAATCAGAGTTCTCATAATGGGTCCCTCTAGACTTAAAACAAAAGAGAGTCTGAAGTTCCAATTTTTATTTAAGAATGCACAAGGAATAGTTTTTATGTTATTATTTAGGACCCTATTAAAATTAAATAGTGACCTCAAAATGAAAAAGTCCTCTAGGCAAAGTTGTGGAGTAACTTAATACCAACAATTTTGCCTTTGATGAAAATTTTTTGGACTGCTCCCATCTGTCTTCATCTTCCTTAGTCATTTGTACAACCTTTTATGTATAAGTATTATTACCATCAATTGTTTTGTTTCGTCAAATCAAAAAGAGATTTTCCGAACAACTGTGTTCACTTGAAGGGGGAGACAAAGGAGAAGAAGGGATCCCTGCTCAACTCAAACTCTAGCTTGAAGAGAGGAAGTGAGATCTCAAAAAGTGAAAGACTAAGAGGGAAATAAAGGGTTAATTCCTTTTCCCCATTCATGACCCTAGTGGTCTTTAAATAAGATTACATTGTGATGCGGAGCAGAGGCGAGGACGAGCTTTGGGCTCATTCGGGGCTGATTTGGCGACTTACCATATATGGCGTGCCCGGATCGGCGATCCGACTCCATGGATGCATTCGGATTCGTGTTGCGAGTCGATTTCATATATTACTTTATATATTTTGGTTTATTATTGTTGTATTTAGGTGGATTTTCCTCCGGCCAATCATAGCCGTTGATTGGGATGCCCTAGCTTTGTTTTTATTATAAATAAGAGAGTAGTGGGCTGATTGGAGGCATTGCAGAATTTGGAGAAAGCTATTCCCGGATTCCCGCGATCATCCCACGGTGCCGACTCCGTGGAACCCTAGGTGACGACTCCTAGGCTTGTATCTCCCTCCCCAAGGTACCCCCTAACCCTAGCCCTCTTTTCCCCCTTCCAAACTCCCTCCCACAGCCCCCCAACAGCCCCCCAAACAGCCATCGTTTGGCTGTCCAGAATCCCCTTTTCCCTATTCAATGATACTATTCAAAAATGATATTTACTATTCATTTCCTATAGTTTAAATCCTCCTACGGCAGCCCTCCCTCCTCCCTTCCGCCAGCCTACAGCAGCCCCCCTTTCCCCCTGCCGTCAGCCTGCAGCAGCAGCCCCCTCCCTCCCTTCCGCCAGCCCACAACAGCCCCCTTCCCTTGCTGCCGCCAGTCCACAGCAGCAGCCCCCTTCCCCGCTTTGTTCCCAGCAACCACCACCCCTCTCCTCGACGTGGAACCACCTCCACCCTCTCGTCCAAATCAGTCCAGATCTGGACAAATCCAGCCCGGATCCGCTCCTAAATCGTCGGATCTATCCACCCCTACCCGGATCTATTTCCTAGTGGCCGGATCTATCCATTTCCGGTCCGATCTCACCTTTCTATGCCAAGGACAGCCACCGCCACTCCGTCGCGCCTCCGGTTTCACCTTCGATCGCCGATCTACATACCCGAACCCGGATTCTTCATTGCCTTGCTCAGCCCACTACTTTGTGAGTCTTATTTGTATTGGATTATTATTTTCAGCATATTTATATTGGATTGGATCTTGTGCCTGTTTTGAATATCTTGCATGGTAGTTGTTTGTTAGATTATTATTGTGATTTGCAGGGTTTATTCGCCGCGTGCTCGTGCTTTGGCCCTCCACGCGGAGGAAAGCCTAAGCTTGTTTTTGCCCTAATAAATATTATGTCTTGTCTTGAATTATCTGCGTGGGATGATATTTTAATTATTATCTAACTGTGACTTATCAGTCGGGCTTTGCATAGCATGTAGGGTTAGGTCACGGATTTTCCGCCGCCTTTAGATTCGTCCTGCGTCAATTGGTATCAAAGGGAGGTTATGCGCTCTTTTTGTTACGCAGTCGTAGAGTCTATAAGATTTTTTCATTATGTCTAGGTGTCAAAATTATGTCTCCCCTCACTTTAGAGGTCTCGAGTCCACTTGCACCCTCCCTCATAGATCCCCTTCAGGGAGACCCTCACGATACTACGATGATTATTCGCGAACGCAGTACACCACTTCCAGAGATCGT
This sequence comes from Dactylorhiza incarnata, assembly GCA_033032865.1. NCBI lineage: Eukaryota > Viridiplantae > Streptophyta > Magnoliopsida > Asparagales > Orchidaceae > Dactylorhiza > Dactylorhiza incarnata. Next base: position 6,235,665 of record JAWHQI010000085.1, read on the forward strand.
GTTGGCCCACCGACACGACCCCACTATGCTAAAGACGATCAGTATGATGATTGTCGTCGTTCTTATCCGTACCTGCGAGAAGATCGTGTTGATCCTTTGGCACGCCTCTGTTACCTTAGGAATGATTATATTGAGGATCGTCGTTCCGAGAGAGATCTTGAGAGTCAGTTTCGTACTGCTGCCCCTTCCTTTGACGGATCATCGAGTCCCGAGTTTTCAGTTATTGGCTCGTGGATATGGAGTATTATCTTGAACATTTTGAGGTATTCGGTGAGCGTCGCGTCAAGTTTGCGAAACTTAGACTTTTAGATCAGGCAAGGGCATATTGGGCTAGCGTTAAGAGGACACGCGAGCGAGACCGTCTACATCGCGTCACTAGTTGGGTGGACATGAAGCGTACATTGTGTCAGAGGTATCTGCCTTCGTCGTATCGGAGTCGCTTGCTCGACCAATTATTTTTCCTTCAGCAAGGATCCATGTCCGTCGCTGAGTACAGGGATAACTTTGATGAGTTAGTTGTGAGGAGCGATATCCGAGAGGACCCAGCCATGATCTCTTGCAGATTTCGGTCTGGCCTTCGATCAGACATTCGTACTGAGGTGGTTTATCATATCTCGAAGTCCCTCGAGCAGACGTATCAGCTTGCCCTTCGTTACGAACAGTCTTTGAGATCCGCAAGAGCTAGTCGGTTGGATCCTCACTTTGACCTCCGCAGTACGAGCTCCTCCCACACCGAGGACACCACTCTGCCTACCATTGTTCCGTCAGACATGGCAGAAGTGATATCTGATACGGATTGCTCTCACCCCAGTGAGGTGCTTAGCCCAGTGAGTGACCTATCTATTGATTCTGACCCGTCTCTCGTGACCCCGACGGAGAGTGAGCTTGAGCGACCTCTTGAGCCTATAGTGTCGTGCCCCTCACCCACACCACCACCTTTGGCATGGCATGGGTTAGTTAGTACCCCAACCATAGACCCACTTCCTGACACCGCACCTACGGATCCAATCTTGAGTCTAGGTCTATGTCGCTCTCCCATTATCATGTCCCTGAGTCACATCGCGATCGAGAGCCCAGAGCCTAGTGTTGATCTCGTAGTGGCCATGTCATCCATTCACGGGGACACTACCCCTTTTGTAGGCACTCATCTGGAGGACCTTGAACCTAGTGACGAGTCCCCAGTTGAGCCTCCTGATGATCCACCACATCCGGGTGAACATGAGATTCACGTGAGGCGCTTGTTTACGAGTTTCGAGTTATTGACGTCTCCTCCCCTATCATCTCTGGCCTTGCCCCAGAGGATGGGTCGTGAGTGGAATAAGACGTATGTAGGGCCTACCTTGAGCACACTAGAGCCTACTCATATTTTGAGGACCTACTTTATGACACATCACACTCGTGATGCGTTTTGGGACACACCACCCGCTGACCCACCCGATGAGTTCTTTGTTGTCGGGGACATTCACCACACTATAGCGCCACGTTTTCTAGTCGGTGCACACGATTTTCACTTAGGCGGTCGTCGCATTCGCGATGACTTTTCTTACACACCTCCTAGTGAGCCCCCTGATGTGTCACGTCCCCTGCGACACACTTGGATCTTTACGAGCTCGTATTTGAGTATAGTTGTCTCTCACGATCATCTAAGCACTCGTCACACACGAGATGAGTTTTTCTACACTCCTCCGAGAGAGCCTCCTGATAGGCCACCTCCTTTGGTAGATTTTCAAGTGGTTATTAGCCTTTCCCATAACGGGTATGTTGTGTCCGTCATGTTTCATTTGCATCATTTGCATGAGTATGTTGAGTCGTTTCGTCATCATTTGCATGAGTCTGTTATGTTGTCTGTTCATCGTTTGCATGTGTGTCAAGAGTCGGTCCGACGAATAATCCATATTGGTAATAAATCTTGTAAATCACATGCAGATGTTCACTGGCAAGTGCGGGTACTTCATGAAGGCGAGCAGGTGATGGTGAAAATCTGCGTTGTGAGGCTCCGTGCGAGGCTTGCTAAAAGCATGAGCGTTAGGCGAATGAATCCCTATATAATCATGAGACAGATCGAAGCAAACATCTATGATCTTGATATCCCTGCAAGTATGGGTATCCACCTGATATTTAGTGTTGAAGATATGACGCCGTACTACGAGCCTCGCGAGTATGTGGACCCAAGCAGTGGGGACTTCCAGCCGCCCACACCTCCACTCCCGTTGCCTTACCACCCTCATAGCTCACCCACGTCTGATGGCCACCACTACTCACCCACTTCTGACACCCACCCACCTGGGGACTCGTCTTCTTTGGTTCTACCTACGGCGCCGCCGATCGCACCGGGATCCACCACTCGTGAGTTGAGCGTTGAGAGCATCACGGAGACCATATTCCGTCGGTACATTCCTACTACAGAGGTTGATGACATCTGGGTACTTGCAGCAGAGCTTGATCGATTCGCCCCTGGACTTCGACTTCAGTACGACCGTCTCCATTCACCGGAGATGACGACTTTTCAGTCAGGGGGAGTTGATTGGCGAGACCACTTTTCAGCGACGACACTTGGACGACCTCTGGCGGGCATCTTCGAGTTTTACCTGGCATTCGGCCAGAGAATTCTGACCCCTATTCATCGGGAGATGAATTCTTTCAAGCCGGGGAGATTGATGCGGAGCAGAGGCGAGGACGAGCTTTGGGCCCATTCGGGGCTGATTTGGCGACTTACCATATATGGCGTGCCCGGATCGACGATTCGACTCCGTGGATGCATTCGGATTCGTGTTGCGAGTCGATTTCATATATTACTTTATATATTTTGGTTTATTATTGTTGTATTTAGGTGGATTTTCCCCCGGCCAATCATAGCCGTTGATTGGGATGCCCTAGCTTTGTTTTTATTATAAATAAGAGAGTAGTGGGCTGATTGGAGGCATTGCAGAATTTGGAGAAAGCTATTCCCGGATTCCCGCGATCATCCCACGGTGCCGACTCCGTGGCACCCTAGGTGACGACTCCTAGGCTTGTATCTCCCTCCCCAAGGCACCCCCTAACCCTAGCCCTCTTTTCCCCCTTCCAAACTCCCTCCCACAGCCCCCCAACAGCCCCCCAAACAGCCATCGTTTGGCTGTCCAGAATCCCCTTTTCCCTATTCAATGGTACTATTCAAAAATGATATTTACTATTCATTTCCTATAGTTTAAATCCTCCTACGGCAGCCCTCCCTCCTCCCTTCCGCCAGCCTACAGCAGCCCCCCTTTCCCCCTGCCGCCAGCCTGCAGCAGCAGCCCCCTCCCTCCCTTCCGCCAGCCTACAGCAGCCCCCTTCCCTTGCTGCCGCCAGTCCACAGCAGCAGCCCCCTTCCCCGCTTTGTTCCCAGCAACCACCACCCCTCTCCTCGACGTGGAACCACCTCCACCCTCTCGTCCAAATCAGTCCAAATCTGGACAAATCCTGCCCGGATCCGCTCCTAAATCGTCGGATCTATCCACCCCTACCCGGATCTATTTCCTAGTGGCCGGATCTATCCATTTCCGGTCCGATCTCACCTTTCTACGCCAAGGACAGCCACCGCCACTCCGTCGCGCCTCCGGTTTCACCTTCGATCGCCGATCTACATACCCGAACCCGGATTCTTCATTGCCTTGCTCAACCCACTACTTTGTGAGTCTTATTTGTATTGGATTATTATTTTCAGCATATTTATATTGGATTGGATCTTGTGCCTGTTTTGAATATCTTGCATGGTAGTTGTTTGTTAGATTATTATTGTGATTTGCAGGGTTTATTCGCCGCGCGCTCGTGCTTTGGCCCTCCACGCGGAGGAAAACCTAAGCTTGTTTTCGCCCTAATAAATATTATGTCTTGTCTTGAATTATCTGCGTGGGATGATATTTTAATTATTATCTAACTGTGGCTTATCAGTCGGGCTTTGCATAGCATGTAGGGTTAGGTCACGGATTTTCCGTCGCCTATAGATTCGTCCTGCGTCACATTGTGTCATAGGCGCAATAAGTCCCGACAGTTAAACTTATTTTAAAATACTAAAACGCATAACATAAACTCACAATAAATTGACTCATGATATTAACACCTAACGTAGACACTTGACTACACTAAATAACAACACTAGATAAATATGCGCAATAAATGATAGCTAGTTTGTGGGACCATAACAGACTAGTTGTATTATAAACTATGCAATAAAGAGACCCTACCACGAATCAAACCCCTAAGGGTTCGTTCGGTTGTACAAAAATGGAATTGGATTCAAGAATTTATCAAAATTCCATTTCTATTGTTTGGTCAGACAATGGAATTAAGTATGCAGAAATAGAAATGTTCAATTTTACTGTTTGTGGATTCAACCTTGCAATTACCATTTAAAAAAAAAACTAAAATACATCATATAACAAAGAGATTTATTATTGTCGTCGTATGTTCTCTATGAAAGTGTTCGATTTTGAAGTCTTTCATAGCACAAAATTATGTAGGCTCACGCTTTTGTGTTCCTAATTTGATGAATAATAAACTATGTATTTAATATGCTTGCAAGTGTTTTTATTGTGTAGCTAACATGAAGAATGCAGAAGGGTTCAAGGATTATAATACGAACAAGAAGGAGAATGCTTGAATTAATGAAGAACGGATACAATCCGGAGCAAGCTCCGGCCAACTCTTGGAGGCTGGTTCCTCCAAGGAGCCTTCTCTCAAATGTGAGCCCAAATCCCTAATGATCCAAAGATGCCCTAACTCCCCAAAATCACCTCCTTATATAGGGAGGGGGGGGGGGGGGGGGGGGGGGGCTCACATCAAACTAAAACATTTTAAAGAAAAGCAATAATAAAATAGTAGGCGCGTGCACGTAACAATACATCCCGTCAGAAAAGCGACCTTGACCCCAAGGTCGGAGCGCCGCCCGACGGTCAGTAGTGGGATGCTGTCGAGGTGCCCAGGGCGTCGTCCGGTAGTCCGTCCGAGAGCAGCAGGGCGTCAAAGTCGGCGGCGGAGAGCGCGGCCACGTCGTCGCCGATGAGGACTCGACACTCCTTCACCGGGCACTCATGACCAGGAGAGTAGGGGTGCTTGCAGCGGAAGTACAGACCCTTGCTTCGTAAATCGTTGTACTCCTGGTTGGACAGGCGGTGGGTAGGGAGAGGCCGGTTGTTGCGAGGACCCATCATTGGTGGCCGGGGTAGGGGAGGTGGCAGAGGTGGAGGTTTGGGATGGGTCGAGAAGTAAGGTTGGGAGGGATGCCTGGAGGAAGGTGATGGGTACGGAATGTCGCCGGACGTCGCGAGGAATTCCGCCTCCACAAGGGGGGAGAGGTTGATGGCTTGGTGGACCGTTAATGGTTTGAGGGTGCGAAGACGGGAGCGGAAGTGGGGTTGCAAACCGTTCATGAAGAACCCCAAGTAATGGTTTGGGGGGAGTCCGGGAACATGAGTGACCAATTCCACGAAGGCATCAATGTACGAGTCAATGGAGCCGGTGTGACGGACCCCGTAGAGTCGCTCGATCATGGGGCCGGAGTAGCGGTCGTCATACCGCTGAATCAGGGCCTCGGTGAGATCTGTCCAGGCGAGGGCGGGAGAGGTCTCGCGGAGCCAACATACCCAATGGAGGGCCGACCCTTCCATGCCGATAAGTGCGGTGGAGACCCGTTGCGCCGGAGGGGTCTGGTGGATGTTGAAGAACTGTTCGGCGCGGGCAATCCACCCAAGGGGGTCAGTTCCGTTGAACGTAGGGATGTCAGGTCCACGGTACGGTGGAGTAGGTAGTTCCACCACTGCGGCTGTATCAGGGAGCGTAGTGCTGGGGGATCCCACAGCAGAGGCGACAGGAGGCCCTGAGAGCTGGCTGGGCTGTAAGTTCTGGAGCATGGTCAGAATGGAGGAGAACTGCTCGGTCTGTGCCTCGAGACGCGCGTTGATGGTGGCGAGGGAATGTTCGAGGGCTTCGACGCGGGATTTCATCCGGCCCTTTGGCATATGAGGACGACTGCGCCGAGCTGGGGGTTGGCAGGAGAGTGCCGAAGTATGGGAAGGGCGCGAGCAGCGGAAGGTCGCTGCGGAAGAGCAGGATGCGGCTGGCGCTGTGGCAGGTGCAGGCGCTGGAGAACAGGTGGAGGATCGGGCGCTGGATCGGGCGAACAAGAGCGGAGCAGGCGTCGTGCGTTGGAGAGCGGAGAGCGGAGAGCGGAGCAGGCGCTGGAGAGCGGAGCAGGCGAACAGGTGGAGGATCGGAGCAGGCGCTGGAGAACAGGTCGTGCACTGGTCGTGCGCTGTAGAGCGGAGCAGGCGCTGGAGAACAGGTGGAGGATCGGGCGCTGGATCGGGCGAACAGGAGCGGAGCAGGCGTCGTGCGTTGGATCGGCGGAGCAGGCGCAAGACCTAACGGAAACAGGGACGCCTTGGACGCGAGCAGCGGCGGAATCGGGACGCGAGGCAGGCTGCGATGCGAGATAATGAACACCGGCGGCTTCCTTAGCGGGCGGGGCGGCAGGTCGGACCAATTAATACGAACAAGAAGGAGAATGCTTGAATTAATGAAGAATGGATACAATCCGGAGCAAGCTCCAACCAACTCTTGGAGGCTGGTTCCTCCAAGGAGCCTTCTCTCAAATGAGAGCCCAAATCCCTAATGATCCAAAGATGCCCTAACTCCCCAAAACCACCTCCTTATATAGGGAGGGGGGGGGGGGGGGGGCTCACATCAAACTAAAACATTTAAAGAAAAGCAATAATAAAATAGTAGGCGCGTGCGCGTAACAGATTAACTTCATGTACTCTACCAACCAGCAATCCATGCCTATAAGAATGGCGATACGGGGTCTATCATCGTAACGATACCCCTGCATTGCTAATTCACGAGCAACCTGAGTCTATCGGTTTGGCGCTATATTTTTGTACCACCACAACAATGTTTTTGTTGTTGTTGATGACTCCAGGTGTTGGCATGACGGTAGCTATATCGTTATGTCAATAGGCTTGTGTTACTAAATTGGATTTTCTAGTGGTATCGCCATACCAATACTTGGTATTGGTGCACCGATATATGTAGACCATCCCTTGATAGTGCAGTTCTATAGGCACGGGATAACTATTCTGGTAGCCATTCTGATCCATCCAATTTGTGTATCGACGTGGCCATATGTTTGTATGATGTACAACCGCAGAAATCACAGATATTATATATAGATGCCTATCCTTTGCGTAAAATTATCCATAACCCTCCCAAGTTGATCCTGTAACGGTCCGTCTAGACTGCTACAATTAAACGTTACTTCATTTATATTCCTGTAGTCTTATGCTAATTTTGTTGTTCTTTTCTTTTGTAAATGTACTAAGCAGTGCAATTTCAGTAGTAGCAGAAGATTGAACATTATATTACATAAAGAGGCATAAGCTAAACTACACTATCATAGCTCAAAAAATAAAAAAAAATACAGAATATCAGTACACATAACGTGCTAAAAACGACTATCATATGATGCCAACTACTCGCATGTGAGAGAAAAAAAAGAGAAGAACAATTTAAGAAAACATTTTCTTCTATTTTTCCATTAACTTCAATGTACAACTATGCCCCTATATATAGGTAGAGAAACCACACAAACTCTCAATACACAATGTGAGACTGATAAAGAAGAAGACAAAATTCGTCTTAACATGGGCCTAACACAATGAACACGAATAATAGTTATTTTGTGGGTTTTGATTCTTCATTCTTCAACACTCCCCCGCAAGCTGGAGCGTACAAGTCGTAGGAACCAAGATTGGAAAGGAATTTGTTATATAGGGGACGATGTAAGGCCTTTGTCATAATGCCTGACACTTGTTCTGCAGCGGGTACATGTCGTAGAATTAACTTCCGAGTTTGAACATTCTCTTGAACAAAATGACAATCAACTTCAATGTGTTTCGTACGCTCATGAAATACATGATTCTCGACGATGTGGATAACGTCTTGATTGCCACAAAACAGGACATCTAGAGATGGAAATTTGACGCCCAAATCATAAAGAAAACTCTCAAGCCAAGTAAGTTCGGAAACAGCAGAAGCCATTGAGCGATACTCAGCCTCGGCAGAGGAGCGTGCAACGACAATTTACTTTTTACTTTGCCAAGTGACCAGATGTCCACCAAAATATGTGAATAATTCACTTGTAGAGCGACAATCATCGAGAGAGCCGACATAATCCGCGTCAGAGTAGGCCAGAAAAGAAAGAGAAGAGGAAGGCTTATACACAAACCCTTGTCCAGGGACATTCTTCAAATACCTGAGGATACGTTCCACGACCTGGAGATGAGAGTTCCGAGGAGCATGCATAAAACGACTGACAACTCCGACATCAAAGGATATATCCGGCCTGGTGACAGTGAGATAAATGAGTTTGCCAACCAACCGACGATAATACTCCGGATTCTGAAGAAGTAAATCGTTGTTGGATGCATGTGCACATAATTTGTGGTTGACATCCATAGGTGTATCAGCGGGCTTACATCCCGAATAGCCTGCATTACGAAGAAGATCAAGACAATATTTCCGTTGAGATAGGACAAGACCATCAGGTCGTCGAGCAACCTCAATACCCAAGAAGCACCGGAGAGGACCCAAATCTTTAGTCTGAAATTGTGAGGCCAAATGCTTTTTGACTAAATTGATGCCCGAAATGTCATCCTCAGTTAGAAGAATCTCATCAACATAGACAAGAAGAACCACTATGCCTGTCGGACGACGACGAATAAACAAAGAGCAGTCAGCAGAGCTCCGAGTAAAGCCAATATCACGAACAACTCGACTGAACTTTTCAAACCATGCCCGTGGAGACTGCTTGAGATCGTAAAGAGATTTCTTGAGATAACACACCAGAGACTCCCCCGTGGTTGCATAACCAGGAGGTTGTTGCATGTACACTGTTTCCATAAGATCACCATTGAGAAAGACATTCTTAATGTCGAGTTGGTGTAATGTCCAATGTCGATGGACTACTAGAGAGATAACAACACGCACAATATTGAGCTTGGCAACAGGAGTGAACGTTTCTTCATAATCAAGACCGTGTTGTTGAGTGAAACCACGAGTGACAAGACGAGCTTTGAGGCGCTCAATTGTCCCATTAGAGTGATGCTTGGCGGTGAAAACCCATTGCAGCCAACCAGAGAATGACCAGGAGGAAGGGGAACAAGGTCCCATGTGTGATTGGCCCAGAGAGCGGCCATTTCCTCATCCATGGCCGCCCGCCAACCCGGATGCTGAAGAGCCTCTTGTACAGAAGATGGGGTGGAAATTGAGGGCAAAGACGTCGCAAACCTGCAAAGGGGAGGAGAGAGGTGATGCAAGGAAACATAGTTAGAGAGAAGGTGAGCGGTAAAAGCAACCTCAGCCTGGGAGGAAGCTGTAGGCGGATCAACAGTCCAAGGAGCAACATCAGTAGGTGGCAACTGTCGCTGGGCATCAGACCGAGGACGACAACGAGTGTATGCCTGGAGAGGAGGAGAGGGGAGCACGAGAGGTGTAGAGAGTGGGGGAGGTACGGGTAGCACGGAATTAGGAGTAGGGAGCAAGGGAGGAGTAATGTGAGTGGGAACAACCGGGCGTGGGAGAGCTGCGGGAGAGCAATTATCTGGAAAAGCTGAGTAAAACGGTTGATCCTCAAAGAAGGTAACATCCGCAGAGGTGATTGTTTTGCCAGTAGAAGGAGAATGACAGACATAACCTTTCTGTATGCGAGGGTACCAAACAAAGATGTATTTGGTAGCACGAGGAGCCAACTTATCGACAGGTCTGAGATGATGGACAAAGCAGACACATCCTAAAATCCGAGGAGGGAGGGAGAAGGGAGGTGTGCAAGGATACAAAATGGAGAAGGGAGTAGTAAAGTTGAGGATAGTAGTCGACATGCGATTAATTAAATAGCGCGGTGGAAACAACAAAGTGCTAGTATGAGGTTGGAACGTTCATTTGAAACATAAGGGAGCGAGTAACCTCCAAAAGGTGCCGGTTCTTTCGCTCGGCGACACCATTTTGTTGTGTATAAGCACAAGATGTCTGATGGAGAATGCCGAGATTACGAGTTTCCTGAATTCGTGGCTTATGTACTCACGAGCATTATCAGTGCGAAGAATTTTAATGGTGTGCAAAAATTGAGTACTAGTTTCAATGATGAAGGAGCGGAAGCATCGCAACACCACAGAGCGATCACGCAGTAAGTATAACCATGTGATGCGAGAATGATCATCAATGACGGTCAGAAAATACCGATAATCAGATAGACTTGCAATTTTATACAGACCCCAAATATTTGAGTGGACCAAGTCAAAGGAAGCAGAGCTCCGAGAACAATGAGGCAGGAAGGTAGAGCGGTGTTGCTTGCCGTAAATACAAGTTTCACACTGGAACTCAGCAAACGGAAAATCAGGAAGAGCTTTCCGAAGGATAGGGAGAGGAGCATGGACAAGTCGACGATGCCAGTCAACGGAAGTGACTGAGGATAACACGGAGACGTGAATGTCCAAAGTGTAAAGCCCATTTGACAGTCGACCGGTACCAATGACAAGCTGTGTCCGTCGATCCCGCACCACAAAAGAAGATGAGGTAAAAGTAATGGAACAGTTGTGCTCTTGAGTAAGGAGACTGACAGAGAGAAGATTAAAGGCAGAGTCAGGGACATGAAGAACTGAGCGTAAAGAAAGGGAGGGAGTCACAACAAGATCTCCACATCCATAAATAGGGGTGGCATCGGTGTAGCGAGATGGTTTTTGTGGAGAAACATGATTGGTAGCGCCGGAGTCCATAATCCAAGACGAGCCAAGAGGGTAAGACGCAAGGCTGGCATGGAAGGAAGAGGCCACGGGACCAGAGGTACGAGCAATAAGGTCTCGCAGGCCCCGAAGTTCATCCTGTAAAAAATTGTTTTCAGGGCGGGAACAGGTGCTGGAATGAGATAATAGTTGGTCCCCGGGATTCCTCATGGCTGGCAGGAACGGGAGCTGTAAGTTCAACAAGCAGGAGAATGACAAGCAACAAATTCGGTGACAAGGAGACGGGGTGATGCAGAGAAAGATAAAATCATAGGACCGACCCAAAGGACAATAACTTTTTGGTGCACAGAAAAAACGCGTCGGACGAGGAGAAGCTCTGCGAATACAGAAGGCTCGGCGGATCTGCAGTGAGAACTGCGGACAAGAGCTCTGGATGAGGAAAACTGCGATTAGAAGCGGAGTTGTAAGAGGCTCTGCGGTCAGGAATCTTGCTAGCACTCTGCGGTCAAATCATTTCACTGGATCCATTCCTAGTAGCCTCTCTCAATGTTCAAATATGAACTCATTGAATCTTGCTAGCACTCAAGATCTGCGGGTCGAAGAAGCTCTGCAGTCAGGAAAACTGCGATCAGGGCTTCGGCGGACAGGAATCAGTGCTTTGATAGACATAACGAGCTTGGCAGAATGCGCGATTAGGAGAGCATCGGGCGACGGGCAGAGCGAGCATATCTGGATCGGCGGTCACAAGAGACGCACGATGCAGACGATGCAAAAACAACAAGGAGGCGAACTCAAAGAGCTGGAGGCGTTCTCTGAAGGAGCGAACATGCTACTACAGAAGAAACTATTCTTGCGAGCTGAGAAGAGGAGCAGTCTCTGCGAGCCTAGAAGAGGAGGAGACCGCAGAAGGTGGGTCCCAACGAAATAGAAGAGGCAGGTTATAAAAGGAATGGTGGAGTGTTGAGTCTTTACGGCAGAAGTAGCACACAAAAGAGCTGCGGTCACGGATAGGTGATCACAGAGAGCTTCAGAAGCAGAGAAAGTACAGGACGCATGCAACGAAGCGAGCACGTAAATGCAAGGGCCACCCGAAAAAAAAAATTAGGATTCGGATGGCTCTGATACCATGCTAAAAAAGAAGAAAGAGAAGAACAATTTAAGAGAACATTTTCTTCTATTTTTCCATTAATCAAAGTACAACTATGCCCCTATATATATTATATAGGGAGAGAAACCACACATGAACTCTCGTTACACAATGTGGGACTAATAAAGAAGAAGACAAAATGGGCCTTAACATGGGCCCAATAGAATGAACAAGAATAATAGTTATTTTGTGGGCTTTGATTCTTCATTCTTCAATAACATATATACAATATACATGGAGGGGGGGGGGGGGGGGGGGGGGGGGCATCTAGTATATACAATGTCCATAAGTAGTGTCACCTAACATAGTAACTATCAACTAAGGTTCTACACTACACTCGTCCTCTAGTTTCTATTCCTTTTGTAAGGGTCTTCCTTAGTCCACTTCTCATTATACTCTAACTTTTGTAATAACGCCGTAATAACTAGCACCCAAGGTCTATACTTGTTCTCGAGCATCTTCTGTCGTCCTTCAACCGATAACTAATGAGTAACCTCGTCGTCGTCCTTGCTCCGTCCCTAAAAATGTTAAAATATAAAGGGTTAGCCATATAAATATGACTAAGTGAGATCTTACCTTTTGAAATCTCTTCCTTGAAAAAAAAAAGTTAGCACAGTAAATAATATATCAATTGGTAATGAAAATGCTATATGAAATAGAGAACTCCATAAGAACGAGGCATTTGCATTTGTAGAGTAAGAAATAAATTAAACATTTCGCATTTGTAAGAAAAAACATTTGTTCTCGTGTAACATGTTCAATTTTCTAAGGTTACTTTCACTTGTTGATGAATTACATACCATTTTTTTTCCATTTCCCTTTCATTTCTATTTATTTTTCGTTCGTTCGACATTGTTAAGGGTATCTTAGTTCAATAGTTCAGTAGCAGTGGACATCATTAGCATTCAGTGGAATCGGTAGGAATCATGTGTACACATGTTTGATTCAAAGCTATTAAACTATCGTAGAATTTCCTTATAGGACCTGAATCAATTTGCTTTATTTTTCTTTCATTCGACAGGTCGATTGACTCACACCCTGCGCAAAAGGGTTAACCCTTAACAATACCTTTCTATTCATTCTTAGATTCATTTACACAAACATTCACATAAACATTCATTTGCATAATTATTCTCTACATTTTCATTTGATTGTTCGTTCGTCTTTTCGTTTGTCTTCCCATTTGACGTTTCATTTAAAGAGTTGATCATTTATATTTGCTCCCTTCAGAGTTATATGTGTATTCAAGTCACCTGTGGTTGACCTATGTCGCCCGGGCATCTTAAATATCTTATTCGGATCATCAGTGGCTTACGGTATTTTCATCATGTGTCTATGCTGTCATTTGATTCATATAAAATACGACATCAATTTAAAATATAGGAACAAGGAAATAAAAGACAAGAAAGAAATTAAGAGAATAAGAACTCACAGAAGCTTTTCCTTTCCCTTATCCCGCCTAGGATTGATGTCTTGTCCTTTGTTTGATGCTATCTTTAATGTTACTTCTCTTTGTAGTATCACTTGGAGCTTACATAAGTTACATCTATCGAAGGATATGCTATTATCCTAGGGCAATAAGACAATAGTTTTTAGGGGTCTATTGTGCTTGGGGAAAAACTTTTAATGTTTCTTATTTTCAAAATTTCATAAAAAAAATATAGAATTTACCGTCTAAAATATCAGCTGTTTCCTTCCCCCCCTTTTCCTTATCATTCAAATCAAACCTTATATCAATCCAAGGCTTTATTATATTGAAATCAGATAATCCTCGTTTAATTCATCAAAATGCATGCATACAGTCGGCAAAGTCTTAACAATAAAAAATACAAACCATTTGTCTCCAAAGAAAACTACTGCCGGTCATAGCAAAAAAGGGGAAAATCTAACCCAAAATCTGTAAACAGCCGGCTATGGACCCAGTAAAAGCAATCCAAGGTAGAAGCCAAAGAGTTTATTAGCTTAACCGAAAAAAACAACTTTACTGATTGAAGAGGAAAACAACCCTCATTTATTTGTAAATTCAGAAACAGGAACTTAGGCCACAACTAATGTATGATGAAGAAAACCAAAACCACTTCTCCTAAAGACAAAATGCCTGTAGAAACAGTAAAGAAGCAGAGACTTAATTAACCACCCAGATCACCAAAATTCCAGCCGACTATGCAAAGGGGAGGGGGAAACATGCACTGGAACCTTGATTCATGAAAGCATGAAGCTTAAAAGAAGGAAATGTAAAATACCCTTCATAAATCCCAGTTTTTTTTATTCTAATTTCCATGTACATAGCATAAGAAATCAACAAAAATTTACCTTACTGCAAGCTGCAATGAGTTCCCAAAGCAGAAACACGGCACAAAAGCAGATTGCTGAAATCTAAAGCAAGATGCCGTGACTTTCCCTAGCAGGAAAACAGCACGGCTTCTGAAATGCCGAGAGTTTCCTAAGCTGAGAACAGTGCAGCAACCAAGATGCGGCAAGGGAAGGAGAAAGAAGTAGGGAAAGGAGAGAAGATGGGGAGAGGAGTATCTCCAAAAACCCTAGAGCTCTTTCTCCAGCCAGCGTCCAGAAATCACGAGAAATGAGGGAGGGATAACAGAAGTCGCATTTCAATCACAGGGATAGCCAATCAGACCTTCAGCCCTCCCCACCGCCTCTAATGAACGGCAATGATGAGTCCATATGGAAAGCACTAAGGGCAGGGGTGTAATTCCCCCAATTTCCAGACATTTCCAAAGCCAATCCAACATAAACATAACAGTAAACGTAATGATATAATAATGCCTATAAGATACATCAATTGAGCCGGCTTAACACTTACCAAATAATTCTAACACCATTTACTTATTCACTGCAGACAGTCCAGCACAACAGCCAGCCCTTGCTTTCTTTTGTAGCCGGTCCAATGTGCCAAATGAAACATAGTAACATATCCCATAAGTATATACCCATGTAGTATTAATAAGACCCATATAATAAGGAGCAGTAAAAAAACTTAAAATCAATCGAAATCAAATAAAACCGCATACCACCCCCACTTTATGTTTATCAGCCACCTCGTTATTTCATCATTAGGGAATCTTATTAGTAGATTTTTCGTATGTTCATATTATATATTTTAGGTGTACACATATTCAATATAATAATTAAAATTTAGACGAGACGGGGTATTACAGCTCCAGCTTTGTTACATGGTCAATTGGTCATTTAATGTGTTTTTGGTCCATCTTCTTGAGAAGGAGAGAACTTCTATCAAGGAGATCATTAAAAACCATCACCATCCTCCACCTCCTCTGCTCTTGAAGGAGAAAAATCACTATTGTTGGAGTTAGAGGAGGAGACGTCCAAATTATATTGCATACCCTACAAGGAAGGAAGAAGAAGAAGGAGAACGAGAAGAAGAAGAAAATGAAAGAATCCTCACTTTCATGGATCTACAATGCTTGCATCAAGGACGGTGAAGGATATTTGAAATCCCTCACTAAGCCCTCAACGCAAAAGGAATCCCTGCATCAAATGCTCCTCGCATGAATAATTCTTCTCCAGGTGAGTTTTCATGTTATCACTTGTATCTATTTTCTCGTCTTTTGTTCTTACCTTTTGTTCTTGTGTTATGTTAATTGTCTCATGGTGTGGCGACTAATCGGATAGACTAGGGATAGAAATCAGACCCTTGGGACGTCTATGTTTGGGTTCACCTAGTAACAATTTCTTGGCGACTAGGAGGAGCCACATTTGTCCAAGGAAGGACGTGTATATTGGTGTACATGTGATTTACCGTAGTCGTTATAAAAAGATCGACTGAGTGCCACTAGTGTATCGAACTTGTGTCTCGTGGCTGACCACTAGAGATGGTCTCTAGGGTGAGTTGTACATCTAGCAATAGCTTCGTTGGTATCTTGATGTGGTGGACTGGCTACAGTCTACTCTACTGAGATTGTTGTAGATTGTGATCACTGAGCCGAATGGATTCGAGTTTGTAATACAGGGTTTAATACATTTTATATATGCTATATATATGTCATTCTGAACCACTTGATGAAAGCCAAATTCAAAGATGATTTTAAATATCTCTCAGAAAAGCGCACAATGTGTCATTTAATCGAAGGATTCAACAGAGTTATCGTGACTCCAAAATTTTCCAAACCTGCATTCATATGGCTATTCTCTAAGATCCTGCATCAATCGATGAATTGTCATCACCAGCAGTCTCGGGACGACTTGAAGAGGCTTCTCCGAAAATTTGAGGTTGATTTGACAACTTTCATTTTTCGCGTCGATGACTTGCAATGATTTCTGAAGATCCGACAATCGGATCGTCGAACCGTCACACCAGCAGTGATCTTGAGACGACAAAAAGTAGCTTTTTCGAAAGTTTTAGGATGATCCGACAGCTTCCATTTTTTCTTGCGAGACGGACGCCATTTCTGGCCAACATTTCTAGTGATTTGAATCAAATTTACTGAACTGTGAGGTGAGAACACTGACTCGACCGCTAAAATTATAATGACATCTAAACAGAGAAAACATCACATATCAATGGGAAAAATGTCTTATGCATATTCGCTAGCGCGGATCGTGGACGAAGGAATTATTCTATTCCGATATTGATAGGAAAGTGCTGCATTGAGTTCAAAATTACTTGCAATTCCATTCTCCAAGCTTACAACTGAACAACATAATGCAACAACATTGTGATTGGTGTTTTTGAAACTGTGTGATTGGTTGCAATCTTTTTGTTGATTCTGGGCATTGCTTCTATATTTGTTCTTTGGGAAATTAGCCGATGCTTTCCGCATTTTCAGCTGGCGAAGGACTACCGGGCATGGGCATCTGGTGACAATGCTCGAAGCGCGCTGGGGACCGGCGAAATCTGAAGTTTAAGCTTGATAAAAGTATTGCATGACTCGGTGTATATGCTGCGATTATATTTTTAAGCTTTAGATCTGGCTAGAAAATCTCTGCGGAGTATTTTGTTATATACTTTCAGTTCTCTTTTTTTCTGTTTACTTGTCCCTTGTTTGAGGAGGCCATTAAATTTCTGGTATTATATATATATTTTCTTAACGTTCTTATGCAAGTATATTCGAAAAATATTGTCCCACATCTTGAAATTCATGTGGCACTTGCATTTAATATAGTCATGTATATATGATTGGGTCTTCTATTTAAATTCAATTGATTTTCTGTTGGATATTTGGATTCTAATAGTACTACAGAAGTAGCTATCATGCTTTTGAAAACCGGACCTGTCCTACCAGTCAAACTGCGAGCCGGTCCGGTCAACACCCGAAATCGGTCTTGCACCAAGGCCAGATTCGAACCGTAGAACCGCCCGGTCTGCCCGCAAAACCGTTAACCGGAATGGGTTTGGTAGAACCGGGCGGGTCTTGAATATTATGTTCAATTTAAATGATTATTTTTTAATTTTTTAAAACTGATAGTGAACATTAAATTCCCACGTTCACGACCGCCGCGCCAAATGCTTTTGCAATTATATTCTCGTGTTCGCGACCTCCGCGCCAAATAGAGCCTAAATATTTAAAAAATAATAGAATTATTACATGTGGCTTAAGAAGTGACTTGGACTTCATGTTGTTCATTTAAATCTTTATAATATTTAGGTAGTTCATAAGAAAGTGATTCCTCCCTCACTTGTTGAATCACAGACTCTTCACCGTTAGCACGAATAGTATAGTAATTAAAGTATAATTAAATGTGATCTTGTTTAAAAAATAATTCGAACATCTTTAAAAATAATCTATAACTTATTTTATTTTATTTAAAATAATAGTAATACATACATTTGAGATTTTTCTTCTAATTAATACAAGTGATAGTGCATGCGCGCCTCTCATGTTGCCGCGACAATACACCAGTCCGGCAGTCGTGCACGGCCCCCACTACGGCCGTGAAAGCACCCCAATCGCAACAGTAAACCAGTCATGGTAGTCATGCTAGGGGGTTCCCTTTTGCCCCGTCGCGAAAATTCACGCACGTAAATTGCCTAATTACTGGGCAAAGATTCTACAAAGTTTAAATTACCAAAATTGACAATTAAGGGGATGGGGTAGAGGAAGGGCCCTGGTTATGGTGGGAGGGTTTCTATAGATATTAGATCTTGAGCTTTGATCGGACGGCTGTTATCGCTCTGATGGTCCTATTATGAACACCAAATGTTCTCAGTTTTAAATAGACACGGGTCTCCTCCCTACGGCCAACCGCCACAACCCCCCGACAACGACAGTGCATGGGGCCCCCAGTGCCCCGCACAACAGTACTCGAGCTACGACATCCCCTTGACGCGACGGCGCTCCCATCGCTCGCAAACCCCCGAGCGCTATACTCCGCCCGTCGCTCATTTTTTCCGTATGCACGAAGATTTACGAGTGACAGGAAGAACACATTTTTTATTATAGGTTAGAGATTTTTTCCATATGAGAGCACATTTTTTAAAATTAAAGAAATTAAATTTTTTTATAATTAAGAGAGGTAAAATTAAAAAGCTTAACGTTTCACCAAAAAAAAAAAAAAGAAGCCTTTTTTTCTCTTTTAGTTTAGAATATCGATATACAGAGATGTACAAATAAATAAAAATAATTAAAAAGAGAGAGAATAGAGTGCTTTTTCAAAAGCACTTTCCAACGCCAAAAATCTTTTGTGCTTCTCCCAATCCAAATAAAGCGAAGGAGAAAGAAGAAGATGGCAGCATATCCTCCGTTGATTCAGGCCGATCCAGATCAGCTTTGAAACATGTGATTTCCAGAACAGGTAAAAGCAAGTCGGAATTCGCATATTCTCCGAAGATCCCCGCACCTGCTTCCCTTTTCCTTCACTCTACCTAACTAGTAACTATATATCAGCAATTCCACGGCCGCCCTTCTTCCTTCCTATTTCTCTGCCCATCTAATGACGCAGCACTCTTCTCTTCCCCAGCTCTGCCGCTCGCCGGCTGTCGTGGACATTCCAATAATGTGGGTTCCGGCGGTCAATGTTGGGGATGGGAATTCGCGGCGAGTCTAGTTTTCTTCTCGTGCAGGGCAACTCAAAAACTTTGGCATTTTCAGAGCTGAAACCGGCGGCCGGCGTCTTGATGGGCGGCGGTGGTGGGGAGAAGCTCACAATCTGTTTCTCTGACTTTGAAATCTGTTGTTTCCCTCTCTGTTCTTGCACATGACAGTCTTGATATTTATGTTTTGCTTCTGTTTTCGCAACTTTATGTTTTGATTTTATTGAGATTTCCCGCATTCTAATTTGTTTGATCTGCTTTATTATGTTCAAAATATTTTGAAAAAAATATTCATCTGTGTAGCCAATTGTTCTGGTCCGACAGTTGCAGGGTTATGAGTGTGGAAAGTGATGCTCGCTTATCTTTGATTCTTCCATGAAGCCATATATTTTTTTTTGCCTTTAGACATTTCTCTCTCTGCCTCTCATTTTTATTGCAGAACTTGGATCTTATGTGTTGATATAACTTCTAAGGCTCTGTTTGGCTCGGCTAATGCAATGAGAGAAGCAATGGTGAGAAAATCAGCTGTTTTGCAGAGTGATGAGAAAAATAGTGAAACTGTTTGGAAAATCTGTTTTTTCAGTGATGTTTGAATAGAGAAACTGACTATACTGTTTCGTAGAGTAGCTGTGTGGTGGTTGATTGGAAATTAAAATAATTGTAAATGTATATTAAAATTTAAATATTTTGCCAAATATTAATATTACATAATCAGAGTTTGTCGACATCATAAAAAAACTGCAGCATATTGTCTTTATGCGGTTGCGTTTTTGGATCTCCACACTTATGCACTCAAGATGTTTAATTGCATAACGAAGAAATATATGATCAATGATTATAATGCAAATTATTGATTGTTTTTAACTACTGCAATCAATTTGTAACTGGTCGGTTATAAAATCTTGTAATGCAGACATTTCATTTGCTTCAGTCTTGTTGCTGGTCACTCGACGCTCTGGTAGACCGATCAAATTGAACCACCTTAGCTCGAGAGCGGGCCGACCGTCCAAACCGTCAATAAAAAAGCTACTAAATAACACAAACACATTTTATCGTGGAAAATCCAGAAATGGTGAAATATCACGCGGTCGGAGCTGTGCCGACCAAATTCCACTATCTTCTTGTTTGTTACAGTTGAAAGCTGAGAACTCGAGCGCGACAAGTCACTGCTCGTTACAATGATAGAGAGAGAACCTCGAGGGTGACATACCAACTCTCGAGAGACTAAGTACATTTATAGGAATACAAGTGAGATTCTCGAGTCGCCTTTCGTGACTTGAAGGATTCCCGGCTCGCTTAGAAAGCTATCTTCCGAGGCAAAGAGAAATCTTCAAAAGCACGAAAGAGGCTTTCGAAGGCTCGAAGGAGATCTTCGAAGATTCGAATGAGATCTTCGAAGACCGAAGGAGATCTTCAAGCGTCGAGGGAGAATTCCAGAGAAATCTTCAAAGGTGCTATCCCGGGCGTAGAAGATAAGGTGTCTTGAAATGAAGGACATTGGCTCCTTTTATAGCCTTGGGCAGAGGTAGCCCGATAATTTCATCGTCGTAACTATTGTAACCACCTCATGGACGAATCACGCTGGTCGATTTGGAGCACACATATCACCACTTTTTGGATATTCCCGTCTTGCCCCCCCCCCCCCCCCCCCCCCCCGGGGCAGTTCGATCAGCATGGGCAGTTCGAGCTGCTTCGTTGATGGCGTTAAGCGAAGTGAACTAGACCTGCAATCTAGGAAATTGGGAAAGATTAATTGCTGCGTGCGTCACAAACGTGGAACGTTCTGAGCGTGCAACGAACACGTGAGCGTTCTTAGCGTGCAACGAACACGAAAGCGTTCTAAGCGTACAACGAATACGAGGGCTTTCTGAGCGCGTAATGAACACAAAAGCGTTTTGAGCGCGCGGTGAGCGCGGAGGCGTTCTGAGCGCGTGGTAAGTGCGAAAGCGTTCTGAGCATGCGGTGAGCGCGGGGTGTTCTGAGCGCGCAACGAACACGGAAGCGTTCTGAGCGCGCAACAAACACGGAAGCATTCTGAGCGCACAACGAACACGGAAGCATTCTGAGCGCGCAACAAACACGGAAGCGTTCTGAGCGCGCGGTGAGCGCGGAGGCATTATGTGCGCGTCGTGAACTTGAACTCAAACAAAGAAGCCGAGCGATGTTGGGGAGGTGCGACCAAAAGAGGGAGATCGCAGCCCATTAACGGCGGCGCTCCCTTGGCCACACCCCTTAAGAGACGGGGGGGGGGGGGGGGGGGCGGCTTTGGCCGTTCCCCCTAAAGTGGGCGGTCGCACCCCCCAATGGGGGAATGCGGCTTTGGCCGTACCCCAGGGGGTGTGGGTTAGGCCGCACCCCTCAAGGGGGGCGCGGAATTGGCCGCACCCCTAAGGGGGGTGCGGATTGGCCGCACTCCCTGAGGGGGGTGCGACTGGCCTTGGCCGCACCCCGTGAGGGGGAGGCGCGTGCTTGGGCTCGACCGATGCTGCGCCGGGTAAATGCGGTTGGGGGCCGGCGAGGTGCGCGGCGAGGCTTGGTGGCAGTGAGGAGAGAGAGGGAGAGAGTGGGGGTTGCGGTTACCCCCATGATGGGGGTATGTTTACCCCAATGGGGGTGCGGTTAGCGTGTACATGCACGTGCGCTCTGATGGCTATTTGGAGGATCAAAGGGACTCAAAATTACGCGAGAATGGGCCCGTTAGAATCGTATCGGCGAGCCGGTCGAGGTCGCGACGAAAAATCACAGGATCGACCAGGTTCGTTTGGAGAACTTCATCAAATGCCCCCTGTAAGACCCTATTTTTTTTTTTGCAAAAACCACCGGGTCTTAGGCCCAGAACCGCCGTTTTGTGGTGACACCTTCGCTCGGGAAGGTCGTCACTACAAAACGCCGATCCTGCCGGCCAAATCGATCACAAGGAAAGTAAGCTAATATGAAGAAAGCAAGTAAAACATGTCCACATCACATATATAAATAAATCATCAAAAGATGTCCACAACCATAACTGAAAGAACGGAAAATAAGATAACTAGGGCCTTGCCCAATACATCAAAGCCTCACTACACGGATCACTCGCGGAAGTAAAATAACTAAATCAACACTCACGGATCCTGTCATCTGAGCTCCTGAGCTAGACTGCCCCGCCTCCATTTGCACCGGCCTCTGGTGCTGCTCCGTCGCCGCGGTCTCCTAAAATGATAAGGTCCACCGACCGTCAGTCATAAAGACTCAGCCAATTCCCCACCCCTCCCCCCAGGGCTCCTAGGCACCGGATGGGAAGGAGGAAGCGGAGGACAAACAAGGGGTAGAAGCAAATACAGGTGACAAGGGGATATCTACTCTACACAGGTGATATATATATATATAAATGAAACAAAATAGAAACAGCAGGGTAAAGTAAAGGTAAAGCAGTAATGAGTAAATGTAGAGGCAAGTAAGTGTTATAAAATAAACCATTGATTTATAGGAATGCTCATACAAACCTATAGACCAAGGGGTCGTTTAGCAGGGCCTATCGTATAAAAAGTCCCATACCAATTTATACGATAGGTGTCAGCGGTTGAATGCAATGATTATGCTATGTCATGCAAGTATGTGATTATGCGGTGATCAAACAAGTGCAACTCACCCACTACGACTCTATGCGCATAGACCTTTAGTTCCCTCTTTTTGGAGCGAGCTAGACTCCTCAGGATACTCCCGTAGTGGCAAACGGAAGCGGTGGGTTGGGCCTCGCCCACCTCTAGGTTGGTATATGCACTACCCGACCTAGACCTATCGTACGCCTCCACAAAACCCGCAGAGCGTCTGCGTACTCTTACTGACTGGACCGCCAGACTTTTATGGCTAAGTGTAAATACCACACTTGCCGAGCCCAAGTGTTAACGTCGGTGCAACGACCGCCAACACGAAGGACCCACCACCTTATGCACATGCAATTATCTTCCAACAATACCGAGCTACAAGCTCCACGGGCTAACCCGCCCGTTACCAATAAACATCTCAGAAACAAAAGATCACCGGACTAAACCGGCTAGACTTCCACAAGCACACTCTCAGAGTGACTTTCCTACCTTAGAAACTCAGGTGCTAAAAGATGCTAACAAGAAAAGACGATCTTTCGTCAATTCCCGAACGACCTAGCCGAGGGTGGCACCCCACCACCCTAAGACTTACCAAACCCCAACTTCTCTAGAGGCCCATACATAATACAAGGCTACCACCCATCCTTCATCACTTCAGACCCTAGACAACCAGATTGACCTCTAACCCCAAAAGTTGTCAAATTGCTAAACGCAGACCACCCTTAACGTTTTGATGCTCATGAAGAGAGGTACACTAAATATCCAACTCCTTGACCCAAGGGATTTACTGGGAACCCATGCTACCTATTTCAGATCAAATCTAGGGTTTCATAATTTTTCCATTAATAATTGTATTTTAAATAATTTTCCAAAAGGCCACATTACTAAGGTTTGAACTACAAGTATATTTTTCTGACCTCCAATGCCCACTCCAATTTATTCATAATTCAAGGGTACCTAATAAACAGTATATATAAAGTTTTAGGGAAAACCAGCAAGATTTATTATTTTTAGAAATTCCAAAACACAATTATTTCCAATAATTTCCAAAGGAGGTATCCTCATATGAACTCCAATCCTTGTGCAAATTAACACAGTGGTGCTTATTAATAAAATATTTAATCCTACAGAGTTTGACCATGCTGTTCAGAGGGTATGTTTGTAATTCCATCCAAGGATATATTTGCAATTTTTTTCAAAATGAACTAGAGGTACCAAAAACATTGATCTATAAATTATGAGAAAATTGCAGAGGTTATATATTGTTATGAAAAGACATCCAGCAAAGTTACATGCAAATACAGTAATTTATCATCACAAATTTAACCAACCCAAAAATTGCCAACAATGAGGAATATTACAATTTGGACCTCCAAGGGTTAACTCATGATCTAACCAATTCTTCCAGAGATATATGACATAAAAAAACCATGATTATGACAGAAGATGGTAAATTGATAAATACTATTTCTCCCTAAAACCTCAAACCCTAAATAATTACAAATCTACCCTAGGGTTTATTACTTATGATTGGCAACTCCAAATCCCTCCAAACTCCTACAGTAGCATTCTCTGGTCACTAAGGCCATCTACCCAAAATTTCAAGTCAAGACACTGAGGTTTGACCCCTCTTCCTTTATTAACCTCTAATTGCACCCCATTAGGGTTTAGCCTAGGGTTAGGGTCTAACCTTCTCCAACAGCTCTAGTAAGAACTCCAGAGATTCATAACCTCAAAAACAAGTGGGTGACAGAAGATGGTGATTCCCTAAGTGTTATTTCTTCCTAGAACCCCAGATTCCAATTATTTACAAAAATACCCAAGGATTTATTACCTAGGTTAGACAACTCCAAATCTCTTCAAACTCACAAGGGAGTCTTCTCTGGTCACTAAGACCTACCCACCAAAACTTTAGGTCAAACCACTAGGGTTTGACCCTACTCCCTTCATTGACCCCTATTTGCACCCCATTAGGGTTTAGCCTAGGGTTAGGGTCTAAACCTATCCAAATCCTCCCAAACCTCTTGTGAGGGTATCATATCACTTATAAAAGTCAGAGGAGTCCAACACACCCCTATCCAAGGACAAACTCCCCTATGTCCTTCACAACCCCAAATTCCTTCCCATAGGGATCAACCCTATGACCTTGAGCAAAACAACTCCAATGCTCCCCAAACTCCTCATGGGGTCTCAACTTCATCCCACTGACCTTCCTAAAGAATTACAAGAGTCAAGAACCTAATTGGTCAATGGACCATAACTTGGCTAAATGCACCCCAAAGTTCTCTTATGTTTACTTTTGCCCTAAACATCACCTCTAAGCCAACTATTCTCAAGGAAACTCCCTACCTTGCCCAAGTCCATACTACCCACTATACTGACCATTGGTCAGTGGAAGACCACCTAAGATTCTACCAATACTTGGTGAGGGGTGGAATTCCAATGGGTACCTATTTGGGGTGCAAATAGCAATTTAGCCCCTTTTTGATTTACTAGGGCAAAACTCCTCCAATGGCCACCAAACTTGGACCATAGGTTGGCATGGGGGAGGGTGAGGTGCACCCCAAATATGGAGCCAAAAGACCTTGTGGAAAGGTGGGGGCACTCACCCAAAGTTTGGCCCAAACCTAGGGAGCCTAAGGCTATTTTGGTGGAATACCCTACCAAAACAACTTCATAAATCATGATATTTTAACCAGGGCCTATACATACCCCTTAGGACCACCCATCCAAGTTTGGAAGGGTTTTGAGGTGTTTAGGACACCTAATTAGGTTAAACTAGGATTATTGGTCTTTCCCAAAAATTAAGAAGAAAACTTCTCCAATCCTTGTGATCTTTGGACATGACCTAAGTATGCACAAGACTAGACTACACCCCAAAAATCAAGTCATTTGGAGTTCTATTATGGGGTGGGCATCAAAAATGAGTTCTGATTAGCCCTAAAGACAGCCTCCACTAGAATGAGTGCTGAGCCCTAACCAGGACTCCAAATTGAGTGATTTCAATTTTGTATGAAACTAGACCCAAAGGGCTACATTTTCTATGTTGACCATTTTTTATGATTCAGCCTCTAAGTATTTTTCCCAGATTTAAATAGGAACTGCATGTTTGATCACAGAATTAATAAGAAATGAACTAAGGTTGCACGAATCGTAAAGCACATCGGATGGCGCTGGGTCATCGTCCCCAGGGAACCAACGGCACAGATTTTACGCGCCTGGGCCGCCTTGATAGGTGATTTCCCGGCCACCTGAGCGCCGCCCCGGCCGACCAACGCCACCACCACCTCCGTTGAGGTGGGGGCCGGCGATGAGCGGTGTTTGATCGGCCGGAGGTGGCCGGAATCGTGTTCTGTAGGAGGATGCCCAACCCGATCAACGGGGGGCAAGGTCGGCTTGATTCCCGGCCAATTGGCCATGGATCGAGCCGCCGTCGATTTAGATCTAACCCTTAGAGTTCAGGGAGGAGAACGGGACCTGTTGTAGGGCTTGCCGTCGGGTCAATCTTGAGTACACCATGGGAGCTGCCGCCGGTTGTGAGGCCATGCCGATTCCCTCCTACAGTGCACGAAATCTCCAGGTAAGATAGGGGTTTCTCTCCTCTCAGGTCTCTGAAGGTGAAGGGGGGTTCAATTGGGGGTGGTGATGGTTTTAAGCTCCATTGCCATTAAAGCCCCCCCTTCGGTTTCTTCCATGGCCGGCCCCTCTCCATCTCCCCTGCCTTAAATCCCTTGTGTAACTGATGGAAACTCCTCCCAGCTGGCTGAGGAGTTGAATGGAGGCATCAATTGGGGGAGCCAAGAGGTGGAACCTCTTAATGGCCATGAATGGCCTCTTCTCTCTCCTCCAAAAATGGTGAAACCCCCATTTTCTCTCTCCTAACCACCATGGTCGGTTTCTACTCTCTCTCCTGAGCTTAATGAGGGCCCACATGGGCTGGTTGACCACCCAATTGAGTTAGCCCAAAGAGATTGGGTTAGGTTTGAGCATTTTGACCTAAATTGGGCAATTTTGACTTTTGGTCAAATTGGTCAATCGGGGAACCCTAGGATGGGGCTTTTGGGTTCAATAGGTTCTAAATTAAGTTTAGGAACTAATGGTGGAGTCAATTTGGTCATTTGGTTCTTGGTTGACCCAATCTAGGTTGATTTGACCAAATTAGGCTAAATTGACTTTGGTCAAATTGGGCCCTAGGGTTGACTTGGTCATGGGGCTTTTTGGTCCACTAGCTCCCCTATGACATGATAGCCCTATGGGTGAGGTCAATTTAATGTAGTGAAGGTCAATTGGGGTACTTTGAGAAGAAAGGTCATTTTGACCTAAAAGGGCATTTTGGTCAATTTGCACCCCTGGGGGTCCCATGATGGGGCTTTTGGGTCCATTAGGTCTATAATGGTATTATAAACCTAGGAGTGTGATCAATTTGACATGGTGAGGGTTGATTGGCTCTAAATGGGCTACCTTGACCAATTTGAGGGTTTATGTTGACTTTGGTCAAATTGGCCTCTTAGGTTGACTTCAATGGGCCCTTGGTGCCCTAAGGGGACCCCTAAAGGGTTAGGGACACTAGGGTGGGGTCCAAGGGTTAGGTTGAAGCACTAGATTCCAATCCCAAGCTTGGAAGATGGGAATTGCTATTTGCAGACCAAGGTGGCTCCTTCCTCCTTTCCTAAGTTCTCAAGGTTAAAAGGCTCTTCCTATGGTTTTGTCATGGCTTAGTCATGACAAAACCAACTTAGGGGTCTAGCAGTTTGGGGGATGTTACAAATCCCAATACATAAAAATAAAAATTTCGTCCCCGAAATTCAGACAAGCCTATGGGGGTTTCTACTAGAGGAAAAACTGTAACATCCCAGAAAAGTAAGTTGTACCTGTTGTAAAAAGCTGCGGATATTTTTGCTTCATCAAGTCCAGTGGCTCCCAAGTATGTTCTTCCTGTCCATGATTCCTCCACAGGACCTTGACCAGTGGAACCTTCTTGCGCCGCAAGACTCGTAGCTCTGTGTCGTCTATCCGAACCGGCTCCAAGTGGATCGATCGATCTGTAGCTACTGGCCCCTCAGAAGTAGACACCTGCTGCTCAGGCCGAAGTAAAGCCTTCCTAAGTGAAGAGACGTGGAATACGTCATGCAGTCCCTCCAAATCCGGCGGTAGCTCCAGTCTGTAAGCCAAGGGGCCGATCCGCTCCAGGATCCTATAGGGTCCCATAAACCTTGGACTGAGCTTCTTCCGGCCGCGAACCCTCGAGACTCCATGCATCGGACGTATCTTCAAGAAAACCCGGTCTCCCACCTGGAACTCCACCATACGATGACGAGCATCGTAATACTTGGCCTGCCTGCTCTGGGCCTCCAGCATCCTATCTCGAATCAACCTCACCTGGGCCTCCGTGTCCTCCACGAACTCTGAGCCAAGAGCCTTGGGGTCCTCATCCTGAATCCAAGATAACGGTGTCCTGCACCTCCGTCCATATAATGCCTCGTATGGTGCTCTGCCTATGCTAGCCTGGTGACTGTTGTTATAAGAGAACTCGACCAACGGCAACAGTCTCTCCCAAGGCTCCCCACGGTCTAGAATGCAAAGACGTAAAAGGTCCTCCAAGGTCCGATTGGTGCGCTCCGTTTGCCCGTCTGTCTGGGGGTGAAAAGCTGTACTGAAGGTCAACCGGGTGCCTAGATAGGCCTGCACCGCTCTCCACTCCCTTGACGTAAAACGTCCATCTCGGTCGGAAACTATCGTCCTTGGCACACCATGATAACGGACAAACTGCTCCACAAACTTTCGAACCAAGACTCTGACTGAATCATCCTTCCTGATCGGAATGAATCTAGCCACCTTCGTCAGCCTGTCGACAATCACCCAAATCGAGTCATTCCCCGTACGAGATCGGGGAAGACCATGAATAAAATCCATCGCTATATCGTCGAACTTCCACTCCGGCACTGGGAGTGGCTGCAACAATCCTGCGGGGTTCCGACACTCCGCCTTCACAAGCTGGCAGGTCTCGCAGTGGGTCACAAAATAAATGATATCCCTCTTCATACCCGGCCAGTACATGGTCCTCTTCAGATCTGCCGTCATCTTGGTAATGCCCGGGTGCACTGAATACTTACTGCAGTGAGCCTCTGCCATAATATCTTCCCGGATCTGATCTCCTGCCGGCACATACACCCGACCTCTAAAACTCAACAGGCCGTCCTTCATCGAATAATCTCCAGCTGAGCCTTCCTCCAAGGCTCTGAATATCGGCTCCAGCTTGGCATCCTGCCTCTGCCCTTCCCTGATGCGGTCTCGAATGTCATATGTGGCACCAATCGCCGCTAGGTACTCCTTGTACAGCTCCGGATCATCTTCCGATACCAGGGAGATCTGCATATCTTTGAACATTCGCACCAACTCCATGGCCATCATCTTAGGCTCTGCTCCTGATGTGGTAGCTCTCCTGCTCAGAGCGTCTGCTACTACGTTTGCCTTCCCTGGGTGGTAATGCATCGTATACTGGTAATCTGATAGGAACTCCACCCATCGCCTTTGTCGGATATTCAACTCCTTCTGCGTATCTACATACTTCAGATTTTTGTGATCTGAGAATATGTCGCAGTGGACCCCATAGAGGTAGTGTCGCCAGATCTTAAGAGCGAATACGACTGCTCCCATCTCCAAATCATGCACTGGGTAGTTCCGCTCGTGGTCCTTCAACTGGCGGGAGGCATAAGCTATCACATGCCCGTTTTGCATCAGAACGGCACCCATCCCCTGATAAGATGCATCCGTATACACTTGAAATCCTTCCTTCCCCGACGGAAGGGCAAGGATGGGAGCTGAAGTGAGCCGACCCTTCAGCTCCTGGAAAGCTGTCTCGCACTGCGGCGTCCAAGAAAATACAGCATCCTTTCTTGTCAGAGCGGTAAGCGGGAGGGCTATCTGAGAGAATCCCTGAACGAACTTCCGGTAGTAGCCGGCAAGTCCCAAGAAACTTCTTACGTCGGTGGCCGTCTTCAGCGGCGGCCAGTCCCGTACTGCCTGAACCTTTGCTGGATCTACTGCCAAGCCTGCTCCACTGATGATGTGGCCCAGGAAGGCCACCTCCTTCAACCAGAACTGGCATTTACTGAACTTAGCATATAACCGATGCTCCCGCAGCTTCCCCAAGGTTAGTGCCAAATGCTGCGCATGCTCCTCCTCCGTCCTCGAGTAGATGAGGATGTCGTCGATGAACACTATGACAAAGATGTCGAGGTAAGGCTCAAACACCCGATTCATCAAGCTCATAAATGCTGAAGGTGCATTTGTGAGCCCGAACGGCATCACCGTGAACTCGTACAAACCATACCGGCTGCTGAAAGCCGTCTTCGGGATGTCCTCCTCTTGGATCCTTAGCTGATAATATCCCGATCTCAAATCCAGCTTCGAGAAGCAGTGGGCTCCCTCTAGCTGGTCAAAGAGCTCGTCTATCCTTGGCAGAGGGTACGTGTTCCGCACCGTCAGCCTATTCAGAGCTCTGTAATCGATGCACAGTCGGAGCGTCCCATCCTTCTTCTTCACAAATAATACCGGAGCTCCCCAAGGTGAGGAACTCGGCCTAACGAACCCGGCTTCCACCAGCTCCTGCAGCTGGCTCCGAAACTCTACCAACTCCTTCGGGGCCATCCGATAAGGAGCTTTGGACACCGGCTTGGCCCCTGGCACCAGCTGAATCTGAAAATCCTTCTCGCGGTGCGGTGGTAGCCCAGGAAGCTTCTCCGGAAAGACATCCGCAAAATCTCGAACTACCGGGATGCTAGGCACTGAGTCCTTGACTTCAGTTGCCTCGAAGAGCACCTGGTAAACCTCGTCTCCCTGCAGGTGGGCCTTGACGGCCTGAATGGACGATAAAAAGAGACGAGAGGTAAGTTGAGTACCTTCGAATGCCACAACCCCGTCTTTATGCTCTAGCACGATCCGCCTTGCCGGGCAGTCAATCCTTGCCCGGTTCTCATACAACCAACTCATGCCCAGGATCAGGTCGTAATCCCTCATCTTCAGAACAGTTGCCGGGACTTCGAACAGTCTTCCCCCAATCTCCAGACTTATTAGGCATGCTAAATTTGTTAAGACCTCTGATCCGTCCGGAAATCTCACTCTCCTATAGTCGCTTTTGAGGTGCTTGACTTGGTCTAGGTCTTCGATAAACTTGGCCGAGACGAACGAGTGCGAGGCACCCGTATCGAACAAGGCAAAAGCAGGTTTGCCGAAAATGGAAACTAAACCTGAAGGGTTTGACGATTGGTTCAAAGCTAAGGTAAAGCTGAAACTTTCAAAACATTAACTATTTAAAAAATTTAAAAGCGACAAATACCTGCGATGACCCTTGCCGGGTCCCTGGGCCTGGCCAAATCTAAGGCATAAGCCTGCTCTCTGTAGTGCCTCCGATCGTCACCCTGAAATCCACGGCCTCGACCACGTCCTCGGCCTCCGGGATGCTGACCCCGAGGTGCTGCCTGAGGTGCTGGAAGAGCATTCCTCTGGGGGCAGTTCCTCTTGATGTGGCCGACCTGGTGGCAGTGGTAGCATTCCGGAGGTTGCCCACCTCCTCCAATCCTTGGCATTTCCCTCATCTGCAGAGGCTGAGGAGTCAAAACTACCGGCTCCCTTTGTTCCTGCCTCTCCCCCTGACGGGGTCGGACCTCCGTCCTTCCTTCTCCAGCGTCTCTGTTTCTCGGCTGATCTCTCCTGCCATTTCTTCCCTGGTCCTCCATGGGTCTCTTCCTCCCACGAACAACTTGCTGGTCTCCTTCCAGCTTCTTCGCCATCTCCAGAATCCTGGACATACAACCGTCGGAGACAAAAAGGAGGGCCTGCCTCAACTCATCACGGAGGCCCTTATAGAATCTCTTAGCATATCCCGCATCGTCCAGTTGGTAGGATACCGCAAACCGGGACAGGTGGGTGAACTCCTGATGGTACTCCAGCACTGATCTACTCCCCTGCCGCAACTGCAGAAATCTATCTTCCAAGTCATCTCTTGCCGACTGCGGCACAAAATGCTCCAACAACGCCGCTTTGAAATCATCCCAAGCAACATCTGCTGCCTCTAATCCCGGGTACGATGTAGCCAGGAACCTCTTCCACCACCTCTTAGCATGGGATTCCAGGCATGAAACCACCAGTGGCACCTCCATGTCTGCCGGGCACTGGATTCCTGACAACATCTCCTCCATGATGTCTACCCATTCTTCGGTCCTCACAACAGTCTCCGTCCCGATGAATGCTGGTGGGGAGAGACCCCGAAAGATGCTCAGCCAGTTGGCCCCAGGGTTTTGCTGAGGAGCCGGTGCCTGCTGTGCTCTGAATGTCTCCAAAATGGCAGTCAGAGTCTGCCCCAACTCCGTCTGCTGGAACGGGGTAGGAGCCGGTGGTGGTGGAACGACGTTCGGAGTCGGCGGGACTCCATGCTGCGGTGAAGGTTCCGTTGCCGGCTACACAAGAAAGATTGCACTTATAAGGGACTTAGCTAAAAGGGAAGAAAAATTTCAGTTATAAGTGGACTTTTACATGTGATTTCCCTTATGGGCACACCATTGCTTCCGCTGCTAGTTTGTCCGCAAACTAAGCTCGCGCGGGGTGGCCCAGGGTTTGTGGACTTCTTTTCCTTGGATCGATGTTTGCTCTGATACCACTTGTAAGACCCTATTTTTTTTTTTGCAAAAACCACCGGGTCTTAGGCCCAGAACCGCCGTTTTGTGGTGACACCTTCGCTCGGGAAGGTCGTCACTACAAAACGCCGATCCTGCCGGCCAAATCGATCACAAGGAAAGTAAGCTAATATGAAGAAAGCAAGTAAAACATGTCCACATCACATATATAAATAAATCATCAAAAGATGTCCACAACCATAACTGAAAGAACGGAAAATAAGATAACTAGGGCCTTGCCCAATACATCAAAGCCTCACTACACGGATCACTCGCGGAAGTAAAATAACTAAATCAACACTCACGGATCCTGTCATCTGAGCTCCTGAGCTAGACTGCCCCGCCTCCATTTGCACCGGCCTCTGGTGCTGCTCCGTCGCCGCGGTCTCCTAAAATGATAAGGTCCACCGACCGTCAGTCATAAAGACTCAGCCAATTCCCCACCCCTCCCCCCAGGGCTCCTAGGCACCGGATGGGAAGGAGGAAGCGGAGGACAAACAAGGGGTAGAAGCAAATACAGGTGACAAGGGGATATCTACTCTACACAGGTGATATATATATATATAAATGAAACAAAATAGAAACAGCAGGGTAAAGTAAAGGTAAAGCAGTAATGAGTAAATGTAGAGGCAAGTAAGTGTTATAAAATAAACCATTGATTTATAGGAATGCTCATACAAACCTATAGACCAAGGGGTCGTTTAGCAGGGCCTATCGTATAAAAAGTCCCATACCAATTTATACGATAGGTGTCAGCGGTTGAATGCAATGATTATGCTATGTCATGCAAGTATGTGATTATGCGGTGATCAAACAAGTGCAACTCACCCACTACGACTCTATGCGCATAGACCTTTAGTTCCCTCTTTTTGGAGCGAGCTAGACTCCTCAGGATACTCCCGTAGTGGCAAACGGAAGCGGTGGGTTGGGCCTCGCCCACCTCTAGGTTGGTATATGCACTACCCGACCTAGACCTATCGTACGCCTCCACAAAACCCGCAGAGCGTCTGCGTACTCTTACTGACTGGACCGCCAGACTTTTATGGCTAAGTGTAAATACCACACTTGCCGAGCCCAAGTGTTAACGTCGGTGCAACGACCGCCAACACGAAGGACCCACCACCTTATGCACATGCAATTATCTTCCAACAATACCGAGCTACAAGCTCCACGGGCTAACCCGCCCGTTACCAATAAACATCTCAGAAACAAAAGATCACCGGACTAAACCGGCTAGACTTCCACAAGCACACTCTCAGAGTGACTTTCCTACCTTAGAAACTCAGGTGCTAAAAGATGCTAACAAGAAAAGACGATCTTTCGTCAATTCCCGAACGACCTAGCCGAGGGTGGCACCCCACCACCCTAAGACTTACCAAACCCCAACTTCTCTAGAGGCCCATACATAATACAAGGCTACCACCCATCCTTCATCACTTCAGACCCTAGACAACCAGATTGACCTCTAACCCCAAAAGTTGTCAAATTGCTAAACGCAGACCACCCTTAACGTTTTGATGCTCATGAAGAGAGGTACACTAAATATCCAACTCCTTGACCCAAGGGATTTACTGGGAACCCATGCTACCTATTTCAGATCAAATCTAGGGTTTCATAATTTTTCCATTAATAATTGTATTTTAAATAATTTTCCAAAAGGCCACATTACTAAGGTTTGAACTACAAGTATATTTTTCTGACCTCCAATGCCCACTCCAATTTATTCATAATTCAAGGGTACCTAATAAACAGTATATATAAAGTTTTAGGGAAAACCAGCAAGATTTATTATTTTTAGAAATTCCAAAACACAATTATTTCCAATAATTTCCAAAGGAGGTATCCTCATATGAACTCCAATCCTTGTGCAAATTAACACAGTGGTGCTTATTAATAAAATATTTAATCCTACAGAGTTTGACCATGCTGTTCAGAGGGTATGTTTGTAATTCCATCCAAGGATATATTTGCAATTTTTTTCAAAATGAACTAGAGGTACCAAAAACATTGATCTATAAATTATGAGAAAATTGCAGAGGTTATATATTGTTATGAAAAGACATCCAGCAAAGTTACATGCAAATACAGTAATTTATCATCACAAATTTAACCAACCCAAAAATTGCCAACAATGAGGAATATTACAATTTGGACCTCCAAGGGTTAACTCATGATCTAACCAATTCTTCCAGAGATATATGACATAAAAAAACCATGATTATGACAGAAGATGGTAAATTGATAAATACTATTTCTCCCTAAAACCTCAAACCCTAAATAATTACAAATCTACCCTAGGGTTTATTACTTATGATTGGCAACTCCAAATCCCTCCAAACTCCTACAGTAGCATTCTCTGGTCACTAAGGCCATCTACCCAAAATTTCAAGTCAAGACACTGAGGTTTGACCCCTCTTCCTTTATTAACCTCTAATTGCACCCCATTAGGGTTTAGCCTAGGGTTAGGGTCTAACCTTCTCCAACAGCTCTAGTAAGAACTCCAGAGATTCATAACCTCAAAAACAAGTGGGTGACAGAAGATGGTGATTCCCTAAGTGTTATTTCTTCCTAGAACCCCAGATTCCAATTATTTACAAAAATACCCAAGGATTTATTACCTAGGTTAGACAACTCCAAATCTCTTCAAACTCACAAGGGAGTCTTCTCTGGTCACTAAGACCTACCCACCAAAACTTTAGGTCAAACCACTAGGGTTTGACCCTACTCCCTTCATTGACCCCTATTTGCACCCCATTAGGGTTTAGCCTAGGGTTAGGGTCTAAACCTATCCAAATCCTCCCAAACCTCTTGTGAGGGTATCATATCACTTATAAAAGTCAGAGGAGTCCAACACACCCCTATCCAAGGACAAACTCCCCTATGTCCTTCACAACCCCAAATTCCTTCCCATAGGGATCAACCCTATGACCTTGAGCAAAACAACTCCAATGCTCCCCAAACTCCTCATGGGGTCTCAACTTCATCCCACTGACCTTCCTAAAGAATTACAAGAGTCAAGAACCTAATTGGTCAATGGACCATAACTTGGCTAAATGCACCCCAAAGTTCTCTTATGTTTACTTTTGCCCTAAACATCACCTCTAAGCCAACTATTCTCAAGGAAACTCCCTACCTTGCCCAAGTCCATACTACCCACTATACTGACCATTGGTCAGTGGAAGACCACCTAAGATTCTACCAATACTTGGTGAGGGGTGGAATTCCAATGGGTACCTATTTGGGGTGCAAATAGCAATTTAGCCCCTTTTTGATTTACTAGGGCAAAACTCCTCCAATGGCCACCAAACTTGGACCATAGGTTGGCATGGGGGAGGGTGAGGTGCACCCCAAATATGGAGCCAAAAGACCTTGTGGAAAGGTGGGGGCACTCACCCAAAGTTTGGCCCAAACCTAGGGAGCCTAAGGCTATTTTGGTGGAATACCCTACCAAAACAACTTCATAAATCATGATATTTTAACCAGGGCCTATACATACCCCTTAGGACCACCCATCCAAGTTTGGAAGGGTTTTGAGGTGTTTAAGACACCTAATTAGGTTAAACTAGGATTATTGGTCTTTCCCAAAAATTAAGAAGAAAACTTCTCCAATCCTTGTGATCTTTGGACATGACCTAAGTACGCACAAGACTAGACTACACCCCAAAAATCAAGTCATTTGGAGTTCTATTATGGGGTGGGCATCAAAAATGAGTTCTGATTAGCCCTAAAGACAGCCTCCACTAGAATGAGTGCTGAGCCCTAACCAGGATCCAAATTGAGTGATTTCAATTTTGTATGAAACTAGACCCAAAGGGCTACATTTTCTATGTTGACCACTTTTTATGATTCAGCCTCTAAGTATTTTTCCCAGATTTAAATAGGAACTGCATGTTTGATCACAGAATTAATAAGAAATGAACTAAGGTTGCACGAATCGTAAAGCACATCGGATGGCGCTGGGTCATCGTCCCCAGGGAACCAACGGCACAGATTTTACGCGCCTGGGCCGCCTTGATAGGTGATTTCCCGGCCACCTGAGCGCCGCCCCGGCCGACCAACGCCACCACCACCTCCGTTGAGGTGGGGGCCGGCGATGAGCGGTGTTTGATCGGCCGGAGGTGGCCGGAATCGTGTTCTGTAGGAGGATGCCCAACCCGATCAACGGGGGGCAAGGTCGGCTTGATTCCCGGCCAATTGGCCATGGATCGAGCCGCCGTCGATTTAGATCTAACCCTTAGAGTTCAGGGAGGAGAACGGGACCTGTTGTAGGGCTTGCCGTCGGGTCAATCTTGAGTACACCATGGGAGCTGCCGCCGGTTGTGAGGCCATGCCGATTCCCTCCTACAGTGCACGAAATCTCCAGGTAAGATAGGGGTTTCTCTCCTCTCAGGTCTCTGAAGGTGAAGGGGGGTTCAATTGGGGGTGGTGATGGTTTTAAGCTCCATTGCCATTAAAGCCCCCCCTTCGGTTTCTTCCATGGCCGGCCCCTCTCCATCTCCCCTGCCTTAAATCCCTTGTGTAACTGATGGAAACTCCTCCCAGCTGGCTGAGGAGTTGAATGGAGGCATCAATTGGGGGAGCCAAGAGGTGGAACCTCTTAATGGCCATGAATGGCCTCTTCTCTCTCCTCCAAAAATGGTGAAACCCCCATTTTCTCTCTCCTAACCACCATGGTCGGTTTCTACTCTCTCTCCTGAGCTTAATGAGGGCCCACATGGGCTGGTTGACCACCCAATTGAGTTAGCCCAAAGAGATTGGGTTAGGTTTGAGCATTTTGACCTAAATTGGGCAATTTTGACTTTTGGTCAAATTGGTCAATCGGGGAACCCTAGGATGGGGCTTTTGGGTTCAATAGGTTCTAAATTAAGTTTAGGAACTAATGGTGGAGTCAATTTGGTCATTTGGTTCTTGGTTGACCCAATCTAGGTTGATTTGACCAAATTAGGCTAAATTGACTTTGGTCAAATTGGGCCCTAGGGTTGACTTGGTCATGGGGCTTTTTGGTCCACTAGCTCCCCTATGACATGATAGCCCTATGGGTGAGGTCAATTTAATGTAGTGAAGGTCAATTGGGGTACTTTGAGAAGAAAGGTCATTTTGACCTAAAAGGGCATTTTGGTCAATTTGCACCCCTGGGGGTCCCATGATGGGGCTTTTGGGTCCATTAGGTCTATAATGGTATTATAAACCTAGGAGTGTGATCAATTTGACATGGTGAGGGTTGATTGGCTCTAAATGGGCTACCTTGACCAATTTGAGGGTTTATGTTGACTTTGGTCAAATTGGCCTCTTAGGTTGACTTCAATGGGCCCTTGGTGCCCTAAGGGGACCCCTAAAGGGTTAGGGACACTAGGGTGGGGTCCAAGGGTTAGGTTGAAGCACTAGATTCCAATCCCAAGCTTGGAAGATGGGAATTGCTATTTGCAGACCAAGGTGGCTCCTTCCTCCTTTCCTAAGTTCTCAAGGTTAAAAGGCTCTTCCTATGGTTTTGTCATGGCTTAGTCATGACAAAACCAACTTAGGGGTCTAGCAGTTTGGGGGATGTTACACCCCCAATTTTCGGAGATCGCTTTTTGTAGAAAACGAGTTTGAAATTTTTTCTGTTGAACGTATATCTTTGGGTGTGCGAGCCTTTTTAGGTGAGTTGTTTTGGCTTGCGCGGTTATGAATGTGCCGGAAGTTTCTGCTCGGTGTTAGTGTCGGAGGTCGGTGTCAATGTCGGAGGTTGGCGAGCCTACCACTTGGCGTGGTTGATGAGTTTGTTCTCTCAGAGATTTGCTTTTGGTAGAAGCGGCGTTGTAGCGGGAGGCTCGGACATCGTGATGACGATATTCCCAAGCGATTTAGTGGTAAGATGCCCAAGGAGCGTGGTGGCGAGATGCCCAAGCAGCGCGGTGGCGAGATGCCCAAGCAGTGCGGTGGCGAGATGTAAGACCCCTTTTTTTTTTTTTTGCAAAAACCACCGGGTCTTAGGCCCAGAACCGCCGTTTTGCGGTGACACCTTCGCTCGGGAAGGTCGCCACTACAAAACGCCGATTCTGCCGGCCAACTCGATCACTAAGAAGAAAGTAAATAAAAGAGAAGACAAGTCCACAACATCAACATGAAATATAAGTGTCCACATATATTAACTGAATAAAGAGAGCAAGGGTTACAATAATAAAAGAGGGCTTATGCCCTGTACATCATTTCCTCACTACAAGATCACTCGCGGAAGCTAACTACTAAACACTCACAGATCTTGAATCCTGTGCTCCTGTACTAGACTGGCCCGCCTCCGTCTGCTCCGACCTCTGGTGTTGCTGCGTCTCCTCGAACTCCTAAAATGATAAGGTCCACCGACCGTTAGTCAAAAAGACTAAGTCAACAATCCCCCGCCCCTAAACCCGTGGCTCCTAGGCACCGAGCGGGGAGGAGTGAAAAGGAGGACCAAAGGCAGAGTGGAAGCAAGCAGGTGACAACTATCCAAAAGTAAGTACGGTAACCAGGTATTGTAGAGTAAATGATGAAAGCTAATACGAGTAAGCTAGAGTAAAGTGCATATGTATATGAAGCATTAAGTAAGCACAGTAAAGAACAGTAAGCAGTATATATAATTGGCAAGTAAAGTAAATATAACGGTAACCATTGATTTATAGGAATGCCCATACAAACCTATAGACCAAGGGGTCGTTTAGCAGGGCCTACCGTATAAGAAGTCCCATAACCGACTTATACGTTAGGGGTAGGTTGAATGCAATGATTATGCTATGACATGCGAAGTATGCTGTTATGCTATGTTCATACAAGTGCAACTCACCCACCACGACTCTATGCGCATAGACCTTTAGTTCCCCCTTTTTGGAGCGAGCTAGACTCCCAGGATACTCCCGTAGTGGCAAACGGAAGCGGTGGGTTGGGCCCCGCCCACCTCTAGGTTGGCATTCACACTACCCAACCTAGACCTATTGTACGCCTCCACTATACCCGCGGAGCGTCTGCGTACTCTTGCTGACTGGACCGCCAGACTATCAAGGCTAAGTGTAAAACCACACTCGCCGAGTCAACGTATTGACGTCGGTGTGAACGACCGTCCAATACCGAAGACCCACCACCTTCAGTGCACATGCAACATGTTCTACTTTCTATCTCTGAGCCATGAGTTCCCCGGGCTAACCCGCCCGCCATCAATAACCTTCCGAGCCAAAAGCTCCCCGGGCTAACCTGCCCGTCCTCAATAACCTTCCGAGCCATAAGCTCACCAGACAAACTAGTCTGCTGCAACAACCACCGAGCCCACCGCTCGGACAACCAATCCAACTAAACTTCCGTAACCACAGGGTGTGGATGAGTGTGTTATTAGTTAATCTTGTACAATGTCTTCTCCTATGAGTTAGGGTTAGTCTTGGACTTCCCGAGGGTTACCCTGTGAGGGGCTCGCTACGGTACTAGGAACCACTACGGGATGACACCCCGAAGTTCCCATTCCCAAGACACTTAATGTCTTTAGTTACTACCCATAAGAAACCCTCTTAACATTTCACCCGGTCTAAACCTAAGAGCTTTTAGGTCCTAATAGACAAAAGATGATCTTTCGTCATCCACAAGACGACCTACCCCAAGGATGGCACCCCACCACCCTAGGACCCATCAAACCTTAATTCTCTCCAAGGGTCCTCTCATATCCATATAATTACCATTAGGCCCTCACTTTCCAATCAATATGATCCAATTTGGCCTACAACCCCAAAATTGCCAATTTGCTAAACGCAGACCATCCTCAACGCTTTGATGCTCATGAAGGGGAGTACACTAAATACTCGATCCTATGATTCAACAATTTTATTGGAGGTCCATACTACGTATTTAAGACCAAATCCAGAGCTTCATAATTTTCCAAATAATAATAGTATTTAAATCATTTTTTTCCAAAATATCACTTCCTAAGGTTTGAACTGTAAGTATGCTTTCCTGACATCCAATGCCTGCCTAAATTTTTACATAAATAAAGGGTACCTAAAAATCAGTAGTCATGAAATCTTAGGGAAATACTGCAAGATTTACTATTTTTAAAAATTCCAAAACTCATTTATTACCAATAAATTCCAAAGGAGGTACCCTCATATGGACTCCCAATCTTATGCAAATTCATACAGTGGTGAATCATACTAAAATATTCAGGTCTACCAAGTTTGACCACATAACACAGAAGTTACTTTTGTAATTTCCTCAAAGGATATATTTGTAAATAATTCCAAAATGAACTAGAGATACCAAAAATATTAATCCATAAATTATGAGAAAATTACAGTGGGTACATATTGGTATGAAAAGTCATCCTGCAAAGTTTCATGCAATTACAGTAATTTAACACCCTAATATTGATCCTCCCAAAAGTTGTCTACAATATGGAATATTACACTTTGAACCCCAAAAAGTCTTCACATAGTCTAACAGATTCTTCCAGAGATCAATAGCATTCAAACCAAGTTTGTGACAGAAAATGGTAAACCATTAAGTAACATTTCTCCCTAAAACCCAAAACCCTAATTATTTACAAATCTACCCAAGAATTAATTACCTAGGTTTAACAACTCCAAACCTCTTCAAATTAACAGGGGAGGTTCCTCTGGTCACTATGACCTTCCCTCCAAAATTTTAGGTCAAACCATTAAGGTTTGACCCTACTTCCTTCATTAGCCTCTAATTGCACCCCATTAGGGTTTATCCTAGGGTTAGGGTCTAAACCTATCCAAATCCTCCCAAACCTCTTGTGAGGGTATCATATCACTTATAAAAGTCAGAGGAGTCCAACACACCCCTCTCCAAGGACAAACTCCCCTATGTCCTTCACAACCCCAAATTCCACCCCATAAGGATCAACCCTATGACCTTGAGCAAAACAACTCCAATGCTCCCCAAACTCCTCATGGGGTCTCAAATTCATCCCACTGACCTTCCTAAGAAGTCTCAAGACTCAAAGAACCTAATTGGCCAATGGACCATAACTTGGCTAAATGCACCCCAAATTGCTCCCACTCCATGTCCTAGGGCAAACCAACTCCTCATGACTTCATAACTTTCTCAGGGGTGATTTGGGTGCCAAAAGGGCAGTGGCTAAAGTCCCACTCCATTAGGAGCTAATTTGACCATGAAACATTCCAATTAGCCCTCATTCACAAAATTCCCCTTAAAGGACAAAACTTTGGCCTAATGATTACCTAACCAAAAGAGCTCCAAATGAGTTGATATTTTAACCAGGGGTTTGTCATGACCCTAAAAACACCCCACCAAAATTTGGTGGTGATTGGAGGTCATTTGACCCTCCAAATAATTTATGTAAGGATTATTAAATTTCTACAAAAACTTTAGGAAAAAGTCCTCCAAAAATTCTCATTTTTGGATATGTTATAACCCTAGGTATGACTCACTACAAGTCCAAATTTCAAGTCATTTGGACTAGTGGTTTGGTGTGGGCACCCTTTCAAAGTTCAGACAAACTTTGCACTAAAATGGGTGCTGAGGTCAAACCAGGACTCCAAATTGGGTGAACTCAATTTTGTATGATCCTAGGGGTCAAGACCTACAACTTTCATGTTGGGCACTTTTTCTGTAGAGGGCATCTAGTATTTTTAGTAATTAAAATCAAGTTCTGCTAAAAATAATGCCAATTAAATCACATAATATCAATTAATAAAACAATGGCACTGTTCATCTTCTTCCATTGCCCGAAAACAGTCCAGAAAAAACGCCATTTCCGACAGCTTTTCCAGGGCCATTTCCCGGCCACCCGGCCACCTCCCTGGCCGGCCACCACCGCCACCACCTTCGTTGAGGTGGGGGCTATCGCCGGGCGGCGACACGGCCGCCGGAGGGGCGGTTTCCGGCGAACTCAAGAGGGTGAATTTCCATGAAAATTCCGAATTTTCAACTCTCCGATCGGGCTCTTTTGAGCCCGATTTCTCACCTAATTCGATCTAAGATACTAGCACGAGTAAGGAGGAGGAGGATCGGACCTTCAATCGGGCTTGACGGTGGTTGCTTCCCGGATTTGCCATGGCCGACCACCCTCCTTGAGCTCCTTGCCGATCTCCCAATTCTCCACCAAATACCAAGATCTAAGATTCGATTTCAACTCATATCCTCCTTCTGAAGGTGATGGAAGGATCAATTTGAGGAGGGGAAGGCTTAATGGTGGAGTGCCATTAATGGTCATTTCGGTTTCCTTGCAATTCCATGAATACAGCCACCTATGTGGCCGTCCATGGCTGTTGATCTTCTCAAAACTGGTGAGGGGGGATGTACAAAGCCATTGGGAGAAGAAAGGATGGCCCTTGGTCTCCTTTGGCCATTAATGGCCACCTTTCTCTCTCTTCCTCTTCCTCCAAAACCCCCATTTCTCTCTCCTAATTACCATGGCCGAAATTTCCCTCTCTCTCATGCTTAATAACAGCCCACTAAGCTGGTCAAATGGTCAATTTGGGCTTAACCCAAAGGGATTGGGCTAGGTTTAAGAGATTTGACCTAAATTGGGCAATTTTGACTTTTGGTCAAATTGGCCAATTGGGTGACCCTAGGATGGGGCTTTTTGGTCCAATGGATTCCAAATTAGGTTTAGAACTACTGGTGGGGTCAATTTGGTCACATGAGCCTCTGTTGACCCAATTTAAGCTGGTTTGACCAAAACAGGCTAAGTTGACTTTGGTCAAATTGAGCCCTAGGGTTGACCCAGTCAAGGGGCTTTTTGGTCCACTGGGTCCCCTATGACATGGTAACACTATGGGTATGGTCAATTTAACATGGTGATGGTCAATTAGGGTACTTTGTGAAGAATTGCCATTTTTGACCTAAAGGGCATTTTGGTCAATTTGCACCATTGGGGGTCCCATGATGGGGCTTTTAGGCCCACTAGGTCTCTCATGATATTCTAGACCTAGATGAGTGGTCAATTTGGCATGGTGAGGGTTAATTGACCCTAATTAGGCTACTTTGACCAATTTAGGGTTAGGGTTGACTTTGGTCAATTTGGCCTCTCTGGTTGACCCCAATGTGCCCTTGGTGCCCTAAGGGGACCCCTAAAGGGTTAGGTATACTATAGTGGGGCCAAATGGTTAAGATGAGGCCCTAAAATCCAACCCTAAGCTAGGTCACTAGAAATTGCTATTTGCAGTCCAAGGCACTTTCAACCCTAATTTGCCTAAGTTAAAGGGATTTCTACTCTACCAATGCCTTGTCATGACCTTGTCAGGACAGATTCACCTGGGGGGTCTAGCTGTCTGGGGGATGTTACACGAGATGCCCAAGCTATGCTACGGCGAGATGCCCAAGCAGCGCGGTGGCGATGTTGGGGACTCGGCGCAACCAACTCGACCAAAAGCCCGGACTGTTGGTGAAAGCGCTACCTATCCTTAATAGAGCTGGTCACCCAAGTAGGATCCACGAGGCAGCCAGTTAGGCCCACGGGGGACACGCCCTTCTGCTTCGAATAGCGCAGCACGCCAAGGAAATTGCTGATCGCAGCCCAACAATCCCCCCCCCCCCCCCCCCCCCCACAGCAACGATCCGGGGTTTCGAACCCGCGACCCCCTCTGATACCACTTGTTGGGGACTCGGCGCAACCAACTCGACCAAAAGCCCGGACTGTTGGTGAAGGCGCTACCTATCCTTAATAGAGCTGGTCACCCAAGCAAGATCCACGGGGCAGCCAGTTAGGCCCACGGGGGACACGCCCTTCCGCTTCGAATAGCGCAGCACGCCGGGGCAATTGCTGACCGCAGCCCAACAGACGAGTTGCCCAAGCAGCGCGGTGGCGAGTTGCCCAAGCGGTGCGGTGGCGGGACGCCCAAGCAGAATGATGAAGAGACGCCCAATCAGTGCGGTGGCGAGTTGCCCAAACAGCGCGGTGGCAAGTTTGTCTTTTGGGAGGACTTAGTTAAGATTGCCATCCTTGATGCATATCCTGCACTCGTAGGAGGCC
Organism: Dactylorhiza incarnata; assembly: GCA_033032865.1. Taxonomy (NCBI): domain Eukaryota; kingdom Viridiplantae; phylum Streptophyta; class Magnoliopsida; order Asparagales; family Orchidaceae; genus Dactylorhiza; species Dactylorhiza incarnata. The sequence continues at coordinate 6,279,789 of JAWHQI010000085.1, forward strand.
TTTTCTCATCACTATGTTGGTGAGTTTGCTGCTTGGTGTTAGTACCGACGGTCGTGGCCTTAACTCGTAGCCTTACTTCAGGATATCCGTATTGCTAATAGAGCCAGAGAGTAGCTGCAGTAATCTTAAATATGAAATATATACATTTGCACAAGTACAATCTTGCGGCTTACTGCTTAAAAGCTAAAAACGGGAAGAAGCAAAAAATGGAAATTGGTGATAGGTGAAACGCAAGATGTAAGCCCTCTACTAGGGGGGAAATTTTCCTTCTCGGTATCTCTGGCTCATTCACGTATGGGTACAACGTTTCTCTCTACTAGATTGTCAGCCTGAGGTTCGTGCTGGTTCGAAACTTGGTTTAGTAAAAACTTTCCGAGGAGGCCTTGACGGACAAGACGCTCGATTTCTTCCTTCAACCGGTTGCAGCCTTCAGTACTGTGTCCAAGCCCGTGATGGAAGACGCAATATTGCGTCTGGTTTTCTCTGTTCGGTGCAAGCGGCTCGGGCCTACGAAGCATGTTGCTATCATGGATGGCAAGGAGAATGTTAGTTCTGGTAATATTCAGGGGAGTGTATTCCTGATGCTGGCGAGATCCTCGATCTCAGCTGGGGTTGTCGCGATGCTTGTTGTTCTTATTGGGAACCGACTGCGACGACGTCTCCCCCTCTTCCTCTTCGAGCTCCCCTCGAACTGCTGGCGGTGCGCTTCAATTGCCTCACCAGCTGCAATCTGGGCCTCGACTCGGTGAACGAGGTCTAGGTAGCTGTGCACAGTTTCCCGCATTGGTGCGGAGTAGAAATCACCGGGGCGGAGCCCTCCAAGAAAAACTCTTTGTAGAAGCTCGGGGTCCACTCCTAGAATTTGTTGTGCCTCAGTAGTGAAGCGGCGAAAGAAATCCTTGAGGGTCTCTCCCTCGCTTTGGCGTATTCCTGAAAGGTGGGAGGGGTCTCGGACGATTCTGCGGTTGACGATGAATTGGTCGGTGAATTGCTGAGTTAGTTCCGTAAAATTATTGATGACTCCTTCTCTCAGGGACTGGAACCAAGTGCGTGCTTGTCCCTTTAGTGTTGTTGGGAACACTTGGCACAATAGTTGATTAGTGGCGTTGTAAATCCTCATGATGGTGATGAAGTGGTTGACGTGTTCTAGTGGATCGTCCGTTCTGTCGAACGTCTCTATGCTCGGGAGCTTGAAGTCGTGCGGGATCGGATGTGCCAGGACCTCAGGTGTTAATGGCGAGCCGTGATGGAGTGGGCGGTGGACAAAGGTGGTCCGTCGTCCGACTTGTCTGTATTCTTCGGTGATTAAGCCGCGAATTTCCTCGCGAGTGAGCCTTCCTTCTGCATGCCCGAAGCTTGCTGCTTCCGGGCAGTGGTGGTGTTGATGAGCTTCAGGTTCTCTGGCCTGATGGACTGGTCGAGCTGAGCTGGCCGCATTTGAGATCTCTTCTTCAGGAATGTGGTGCTCGCGGGCGAAGTGCTCGACCGGAGTTCGATCCAGAGCTGGAGGGGGCAGACTGCCTTGCTCGGGGCAGGATTAGGGGCTCGTGACGCTCCTCTGTTCCTTAGGAGCGCGAGCATCTTAGTTTGGTGTTCTTCCATCTGGCGCATGCGTCCCTCTAATGTCGCAATGGGTGCGTCCATGCCCCTTCTGCGAGAGGAGCATTGACGAGCGAGTGGGAGGGTGCTGGATCGACATGCCCCCCAGGGACTGATTCTTCAGTAGTGCGGGTAGCTCTTCTTGCTATTGTTGTTGGTAGCGAGTACTGTCTTGAAGCAAATAATGCCTTCAGATAGTCTTTGCATAGTTTTGGGAACAACTTTCCCACAGACGGCGCCAAACTGTTGCGGGTCACTCGACGCTTTGGTAGACCGGTCGAATTGAACCACCTTAGCTCGAGAGTGAGACGAACACGCAAACAGTCAATAAAAAAGTTACTAAATAACACGGACACGTTTTATCGTGGAAAAACCAGAGAGGGTGAAAAACCACGAGGTCGGAGCTGTGCCGACCAAATTCCACTATCTTCTTGTTTGTTACAATTGAAAGTTGAGAACTCGAGCGCGACAGGTCGCTGCTCATTACAGTGATAGAGAGAGAGAACCTCGAGGGTGATAGGCCACCTCTCGAGAGACTAAGTACTTTTTAGGAATAAAAGTGAGATTCTTGAGTCGCTTTTCGTGACTTGAAGGATTCCCGACTCGCTTAGAAAGCTATCTTCTGAGGCAAAGGGAAATCTTCAAAAGCACGAAAGAGGCCTTCGAAGGCTCGAAGGAGATCTTCGAAGACCGAAGGAGATCTTCAAGCGCCGAAAGAGAATTCCAGGGAAAACTTCAAAGGAGATCTCCCGGGCGTAGAAGATAAGGTGTCTTGAAATAAAGGCTCTGGGCTCCTTTTATAGCCTTGGGCAGGGGTAGCCCGGTAATTTTGCCGTCGTAACTACCGTAACGACCTCACGGACGAATCACGCTGGTCGATTTGGAGCACACAGATCGCCACTTTTTGGATATTCCTGTCTTGACCCCCGGGCAGTTCCGTCATCTTGGGCAGTTCGGGAAGCATTGTTGATGGCGTTGGGCGAAGTAAACTAGACATGCAATCTAGGAAATTGGGAATGGTTAACTGCTGCGCGCGTCACGAATGTGGAAGCATCCTGAACGCGCAACAAACATGTCAACGTTCTGAGCATGCAACGAACATGCGGGCGTTCTGAGCGTGCAACGAACACGGAAGCATTTTGAACGTGCAACGAACACGAGGGAATTCAGAGTGCGCAACGAACACAGAAGCGTTCTAAGCGCGCTGTGACCGCGAAGGCGTTCTGAGCGCGCGGTGAGCGCGGAGGCGTTCTGTGCGTGTTGTGAACTTGAACCCAAACAAAGAAGTTGAGCGATGCTGGGGAGGTGCGGCCAAAAGAGGGAGAGCACCCCACTAACGGGGGCGCTCCCTTGGCCGCACCCCCCGTCCTTCCCTCAAAGGACGGGGGGTGCGGCTTTGGCCGTACCACCTAAAGCAGGCGGTCAAACCCAGGGGGTGGGGTTTGGACGCACCCCCCAAGGGGGGGGGGGGGTGCGGTTTGGCCTCACCCCCAAAGGGGGTGTGCGGCTTGGCTGCACCCCAAGGGGGGGTGCGGGTTAGGCCGCACCCCTCAAGGGGGTGCGGGTTAGGCCGCACCCCCAAGGGGGGTGCGGTCGGCCTTGGCCGCACCCCCCAAGGGGGGAGCGGCCGGCCGCGACCGGCCTTGGCCGCACTCCCCAAGGGGGGAGCGGCCGACCGCGACAAGGCCGACGACGAGGCTTGGTGGCGATGAAGAGAGAGAGAGGGAGAGAGTGGGGGTTGCAGTTACCCGCATGATGGGGTATGTTTACCCCCATGGGGGTGCAGTTAGCGTGTACACGCACATGCACTCTGATGGCTATTTGGAGGACCAAAGTGACTCAGAATTACGCGAGAATGAGCCCGTTGGAATCTTATCGGAGAGCCGGTCGAGGTCGCGGCGAAAAATCACAGGTTCGACTAGGTCCGTTTTGGGGAACCCCATCAAGTCCCTTCAATTGTAACAGGCTCAATGCTTGGATCTGCATTAGTGGTGGTTCGGTTACTAGTTGCTCTATGCTCATATGTAATTGGGTGCACAGAGTTATCATCCACATCACATGCAATAAACTCTTGGTCCACACGTGAATGGTGCCTCCGAATAAATTATGCAGTGTCATTGTCGCCACAACAATGATGCTTTGTTTTGAAAATGTGTATTGCGACATATTTTTTAGTATGCCCACTTCTTCTTCCACACATCAAAAGTTCGCTCAATCACACTACGAAGTGATGAGTGAGCTTTATTGAAAATCTCACGTCGGCTTGAAACTCGTCTGTCACCCCGTGCAGAATCAGGTAAGTGATATTGAGTCTCTAGATAAGATTTCAAAATACCCTTTGAAGTGGATATCCAGCGTCTACCAGATAATATTTACCTACATAATCAAATTATTAATTTAAGAAATGAAATGATAAATTAATCAATTTAAAATAGTAAAATATTTATGCACATGAAGGTGGGTGGAGAATTTTACAACTTGGATCATTAATTGCACGTTGGAAGATGCGACTATCATGAGATGAACCTTCCCATCATAGCACCACATAAGTAAAGCACATATCGAAGTCGCAGTTGACCATTATATTATGAGTTGGGGTACCATGACGGCCTATATATCACACTTAATTATCCACCAAAATGGATGTATCTACATGAATTTTGTCATTTAAAATAAGGCATGCATTGCTCATCATTTAAAATTTGTGCAGGTATATTCATAAATTGTGGGTCAAGTAGTTTTATCATTTCAACTGAAGGCTGAGACAAATGCATGCAAATCTCTCGTAAAAAATCTACTTATAGTTTCGGTGGAATGTTGAAAACGCTCACTCGTCAACCTCATTGATCCTTTATGTGCTAAACTATATATGATAATTGCTAATACCTCTTTTGCAGTTGTTCTTTGTGATCCTTGTTATCCATAAAATGACTGAAGTACAAATAGCAAATCGATAAATATTTGTGGTAACATCCCGAACATAAGATGGAAACTCACTGTATGCCCAACTAGCAACTCACCGACAAACTTATCTCCGATTTGTTTAGACGTCATGCATTGTGTTTTGTCACTGTAGTTAGACATGTACTCACCAATCACATGCACTGCTGAGATGACTAAATTGTTTTACAACACAAAACGCTGTTGTCGATCAAATTCGTCAGTTGAAATTAACTTGTCATCATCAAAAACATACTCTTCGTTATCATCCGCCATTACGAAATACCTATAATCAAAACAAAGATAAGGGCCTCTATTATCCTACATACATAATCGTCAAAAAACACTAAAATGCGTTTGGCGGTGGGAATGAGGCACACAAAATTTTCTGTTTAGTGCGGATTTTCGAATATCTGTTGTGTGCAGCTCCAAATAAGCCGCGTCAAACGGACCCTAAGTTTCTCTTTTAAATGACATTTGAATATGCTCCACTTTCAGCATACAAGATGACATTAAATTAACATTTTTTCAGCTCAAGTTTCTCTTTTAACGATGGCGTTGATGTTCATGTTTTTGTTCCCATTTTCCGTTTTTTGTGTTCATCGCCCCGCGACTTTCAACCATCAAATTTCCTCCAGAATCCCTTTACTTGACGGTAGTAGACAATGCCAGTATGCACCCCTAGAAATATAATCCCTTAATTTCAGTCTTGAAATCATAAAACTGGAAGATGAAGCTGGAGTGGGGGAGAACATAGAAGCTTGAGTTTGGAGAACAATTAATAGACGAATTGATTGTAACTGCATGATAATATAGTCAATTTTGAATAACTTGAATTTTTTCATCATAAAATGAATTAAGTTAGATGATTCAAAGTCATGTATCTTATGCTAACATAGTTATATTCATATAATTATTGTTTGAGAGTTTCAAACGGTTCAATGTGTTCATTTCTCTTTCTGCCATGTTTATAATTTGTTATTGTATGCTACTAGAATCGATCATATTCAGCTAAACTCCCCATAGTTTGTTGTGCCGGCTAGAAAATAAAACAATGTGGAGTTGTGGTTAAAATTTGAATTATGCTGAAATATTTGTTCTTGTTGGAGATTGTGGCAAAGCGGTATCCCGTGTATCGTGTATGAACCGCGTGTGTTGGAATATCCATGACGTGCCTCTCCACTTCAACCAACCTGCTTAAATACTATGCATCACGTTTTTATCTACACCTCCGTCTTTTTGAGCTATTGATCCCAGATATTTAAAGCACTCATTGTGGGAAATATGTTGGCCACCCAAATGAACGACGGAATCATCCGTCTTTCTTGAACTACTAAATTAAAGCTCCATATACTCTGTTTTTGTCCTGCTCAACCTAACACTTTTCTTTTCTAAAGTGTCTCGCCAAGATTCAAGTTTCGTGTTTGCACGCTCGCACGTCTCATGAACCAAAATAATATCACATGGAAACAATAAACACCAAGATATTGCTTGTTGGATATGTTCAGTGAGCTCATCTAAGACAAGAGTAAAGAGCTAAGGGCTTGAAGCGACCCTTAATATAAGCCAACATTGATAGACAATTTTTGTGTTAATCCTCTAGATGCCCTCACCATCGTCATTGAATTTGTATACATATCTTTGATTATGTCAATGCATGATACATTTACACCTTTCTTTTCTAAGACTCTCAATAAGATCTATCTTGGAACTCTATCATAAGTCTTCTCAAGATCGATAAACAACATATGCAAATCTTGTTTTTTTTCTTCTCGGTAGTTATCAATGAGTTTCCTCAAGAGTTGTATAGCTTTCATGGTCGACCGCTCTAACATAAATCCAAATTGATTCTTCGAGATGCTAGTCTTTCATCTTACTCTTCTCCCTATTACCCGTTCTCATAGTTTTATGGCATGACTCATTAATTTAATTCTTCTTTAATTGACACAATTTTGTATATCTCATTTGTTTTTATACGAAGGCACCAAGATACTTTCTCTCCATTGGTCCGACATCCTCTGTCTTAAGTTTTTTATTGAAAAAATATGTAAGCCACAAAATTTCTTCCTTCCCTAGGCATTTTCATACTTTGATTGGTATATCGTCTGACACAATCGTCTTTCCATTTTTCATATTTTTCAAAGCATCATTTACATATGATACTTGAATTTTACGATAAAATATTATGTTTATATACTCTTCCGATTTACTTAACTCTTTAAAACTCTATTCATTGTCTTTTTTTATTTTAAAGTTGATAAAAATATCTTTTTCATCGCTCATTAATAATCACATCATCCGTCAAAGTCATATTTGTTTCATCTTTTATGCATTTAACTTGATTTAAATCTCTTATCTTCATCTCTCTAGCTCAAGCAATTTATATATATCACACTCTCCATCTTTGGTATCTAGTCGTTTGTAAAATTCGTCATAAACTTAATATATTGCTTTGCTTACTCTATTTTCGGCTTCTTTCTTAGCGACTTTATATCTTGCTAAGTTTTTATCATTCTACAAGCGGTCAATGTTTTATAGCTAGTCCGTTTTGCCCTCACTTTGTCTTACATCTTCTCTTTCCATCACCAAAATTCTTTATGTGTGGGCGCACGACCTTTTGAATCTCTAAGTATGTTATTTCCATTTATCCTTAAATTTGAAGACATATGATCCATATTGTAACATACCTAATCCTACTAGACCCCATGATAGTGTTAGAGCATGACATGTGGTGTGAATGGTGAGTTGAGGCAAGGAGGTGACCTTAGGACTCATTGAGCTATGGTGAACACACATAGGGTCCACTATGGTATACAAGTCAATTTAGGTCAATATAGCCCAAATTGAATTCACAAGTGCAAATTGACCTCACCACTATATCCCTAACCCTAAAGTAGACCCAATTGACCAAAAGTCAAACTTAGGTCAACATAACCTTATTCAACACAATTAGGCTCATTTGACCTTCAATACCTCAAATGGACCTCACCTATGTACTCCTAATCACTAAGAGAGGTCATTAGGTCAATAATCACTAATTGGTTCCACCCAATTTCAAGGAATTGACCAATGTCAACTCTTGGTCAACATAACCCAAATCAACCCAATCAAGGTTCAATTGATTTTCAATTGGTCAAATTGACCTCACCCCTAGCCTTCAAACCCCATTAGGGACTCAATGGACCCAAAAGCCTATCAGTTGGTCAACAAATTCATCCAATTTGACCAAAGTCAAACTTAGGTCAAATTGGGTCAAATTCACACCATGTGGGTCAATTAGCTCAATTGGGGCCCCACCATGGCCAAATGGGCATCGTGTGATGTCATGATACTCATGACTTTCAAGTGGGACCAAACCACTTATCAATTTGACCAAGTCAATCCCAAAGTCAACCATGGTCAACATTAGGCCTAAATGAAGAAATTAAAAGCCTAAGTGAATTCCCAATGGGCTATGCACTCAACCAAAGCCCAACCAGAAGCCCACATGCTCTATTACCTCCCATGCACTCTGGATTTAGAGAGAAAAGACATGGATGAGGGCAAATTGGAGATTTCCCCCAAAATCCATTAAGGACAAAGAGGATTTTGAGGAATGGAGGCCATATGGCTCTCCATTCCTCTGCCCAAGCTCATATCTGAGCTCTCCAGGAATTTTTCAGCAGAATTCCAGGGGTAGTGGACACTTGGAGCCAAGGAGGAGCATCCAAAGCCCATGGCCAACCACCACCTTTTCAAATCACCACAACCAACCAACCTTACTCCTATTACACCCTCCATCACCTTCAGAAGCCTCTAAGGAGTCGAGCCAGCCCTGAGATCAGTGCATTTGGTGTAGAATCACAGTTTTGAGAAAGCTCAGTGGAGGAAGTTGTCGCCTTGCCACCACGCCGGAATACCTGCTCCCAAGCCCGGATACATGTCTGTTTCTCCTCCTCTCCCCTTGTGCTAGAATCTAGATCCATTTAGGTGAGAAATCCAGCTCAATTGAGCCCGATTCCATGGGAGATTTGAGAGATATTCTGGGCATTTACTCCTTGCTCGGGTTCGCTGGAGAGGCGGCTTTCGGTCGCCTCGTCGCCGCCAATCGACGACCACCACCTCAACGGAGGTGGTGGTGGCTGGCAATGATGGCAAGTAGGTGACCAGGAAATGGAGAAGAGATCTCCTCCAATCATGGCAGATCTGGGCCCTTGGCTGGAGGAGGAAGACACAATCTCGACCATTCAATCTTCTGGGCTGATGGCTATCTGCAAGCCAGTATTTAATTAAGTGATATTTTCTGTCACACTTTATACAGTTAATTGAACTCATTATTTAGGCCACCTAGAGGCTGTTTTAGGAAAAAGTGCCAGAGACAAACATTATAGCCCTTGAGGTCTACTTTACATAGGAATTAAAATCACTAGATTTGGCAACCTACAACTCCCTGTAGGCCCATTTTTTTGAGATATGTCCTAAGGAAGTACCAATCACCAAAATGTGAATTTATTTCACATAGGTGTTTGCATGGGCCTGATATGCAAGTATATACCATTGACACATCCCCTGCCCCAAAATCAGAATTTTTGGGCATCATTTTTGTATAGTTTTGTAAGAAATGACAGTTTTTATATTTTTGAAATATATGTGGTTAGATCAACTCAAAATGACCCAAATCTTGGGAGACATGTTAATTAGATCCTAAATAGTCATTGAAAATTTTTGAGGCCATTTGGGCCTATGCATGTTGGTGTATTCTACATGCATGTTAATGGAATTTGGTGTGCGTGTAACACTATAATGTATTACTGAATTTACATGGTTAAATCAACTCAAAACAACCCAAATTTTGGGCACAAGGTTAATTTGGTTAGGCTTAGTCTCTGACCAAAATTTACGGTCATTTGGACCTCTGCATGTTGGTGTATTCCACATGCATGTTAATGGAAATTTGGTGTGCATATAACACTATAATATATTACTGAATTTACATGGTTAACTCAACTCAAAACAACCTAAATATTGGGCACAAGGTTAATTTGGTTATGTTTAGTCGCTGACAAAAATTTAAGGTCATTTGGATCTCTGCATGTTGGTGTATTACACATGCATGTGAACATACAGTGTAAGTGACTTGGTGTGCACTTAGCCAAGTTTTGGTATTTTATGAATTCAGCACAAATGACTTGGTGCATGACTATAATATTTTGGCCATACAACCATTATAATGAGAGGAGTCATCCATAGAAAAATTAGGATTTTGAGAGTAAAAAATCCTAGGTAATTACATAATTATAATTATGTCACATAAGTGTATTAATGAAATAAAGATGACCTAATGACTTAGGAAAAATCCAATCTTCTGTCACATGGTGATTTATGTTATATTACATCTCTGAAAATTTTAGTAGAATTTTTGAGTAAAAAATCCTAGGTATTTACTTAATTACAATTATATCACATAATTGTATTAATGAAATAAAGATAATCTAATGACTTAGGAAAAAAATCAATTTTCTGTCACATAGTGATTTATGTTATAATGCATCTCTGGAAATTTTAGTAGGATTTTTAGAGTCAGAAATCCTAGGCATTTACTTAATTACAATTGTCACATAATTGTATTAATGAAATAAAGATAACCTAATGACTTAAGAAAAATCCAATCTTCTTTCACATGGTGAATTATGTTATATTATATCACTGGAAATTTTAGTATAATATTTAGAAGTCATTTACCCAGAAAATTGTTATAATGCATCTCTGGATTATTTGGTTAAAGAACAATGATAGTTACATCTTTAAGATCAAAACTAGTTAATTTTGTGTGATGGTCTGCGATTAGTAAAATAATGATGTAATGATTAGACCATCAAGAACACCTAGGATCTGAATGAAATTAGGAACATATCTGTAGGACATCATATATATCAGTCCCTAAAGGTTCTAAGAATTTTAGAGAACATTTGTCCTATAGTTGAATACTAATTTAGAATCATGTTGCATGTCGAACAAAGAAACATTTGAGATTTTTTTCTACCTTAAGAAGTTATGATGATAATTTATGATGATATTATGATCATGGTGCTTCATTAATATGAATCTTGGGACATGTAGATAAATGCGTAAGGCATTGCACCACACACCATATATTGGAGGTCAAAAGGGTTATGCATTGTTCAATAGAATGTTCGCGTAATGGTAGATCTTGGAGGTGATCATAAGGGTTAAACTCAACTGATTTAGTGGCAAGTGGAGTGTCATAGACTTCTGGTTGAAGTCCAAGGGCAAGACACCGAATGGTGCTAAGTGTTAGTGTACACGAACATTAAGGGTAGTTCTAGTCTTGGTGTCCGACGATAGATCGTTACTCCCCTACAAGTATCATAAGTTATCTTAGGTTAGTTTAAGAGTAACAATGAGAGTGGTCTTAGCAATGAGTAACCACCAATAATTGAGAAAGGAAGGTTTGGGATGTCACCCCAGCATACCTTCTAGTACCGCTGCGAGCCCTTCACCGGGTAGACCCCGGGAAGTCGAGGATTCATCTTAAACCATTACGACCAACTAAACATAGACAGAAGTAGTTTAAGTAGGAAAACTTGATAAGGTAAAACTCATCCCAAAATAGGGAACAAAATGGTTATAAGGACTTGTTAGTACTGCAAGCTGGAGGCTCGAGAGATTATGATATCAAGATGGGTTGGTCCTGCGAGCTGGAAGCTCGGGTGGGTAAGATAAAACATTGCATGTGCATAAATAGTAGCGGGTCTTCAGTACTGGTCCTGTCATCATACTGATGGAAGTACGTTGACTCTGACGTGGTGTGGTGGTTTAGAGGGCCAGTATAGGTCACTTTTTCTGGGATTTGGAGGACAATCTCTAATAACCAACACCCGACCATAAAGACTGGTGGGTTGCCAGCAAGAGTACGAGAGAGCTCAAGGAAGTGCACCTAGTACATGTACAACGACGTACGTAAAGGTCCAGGCCTGGTATAGTGTATACCCGCCTAGGAGTGGAGTGCCCGGTCCACTGTTTACGTAGCCACGACGCAAGTACTTGAGAGGCTTGCTACCTCCGAAAAGCGGGAATAAAAGGTCTGTGCGCGCAAAGTCGTGTGCGTGAGTTGCATTGTATCAACATAGCATAACATATCATATCATTCATACATTCTATAGGTATACGCACGTGCAGATCCTTATCATATAAATTAGTATGAGTTCTTTTATACGATAAATTACAATTCCAGAAATCTTAATTTATAAGTTTGTATGAGCATTCATATAAGTTAAGATACTCTTTGTGATGATAGTATAATAGATTACATGTTATCTTTTCTTGCGCCATACTTATTTATTTACTGCTTTGCTTACTGTTTCTTTATTGCCGTACTTTCTGCTCACTACTTATATATCATGTTAGCTTGGAATGTACGTGTTTTATCTTATACAATGCTAGCTTAGATCCATGTCACCTGCTTTTGCTTTACCCCTTGTTCTCCTTCGCTTTGCCCTCCCCCACGGTACCTATGAGTCATGGGGGGAGGCGAGGACAAAATGACTTAGTCTTTTTGACTAACTGTCGGATGTGGCCGTATCACTTGGAGATCGAGGAGCTGGAGCAGCAGTACGACCAACAGTTCGAGGTGATCGGACTTGAGGAGCAGTTGCCACACTATACTACTACCTGGCGACAGGTTGATGAGAGTTTTGTTAGCTTCTGCTTAGATGTATAGTAAGAGAGTGTGCTTTTACTTTATTTGAACATGTACGGGGCATAAGCCCTCGCACTCTTTCTTTGTACTCATTGTGGACTATCTTTTCGTATATAAATGTACTGTGATTGTGGATTTATGCTTCTTCAACTTACTTCTTTTCTTAATTATTGACATGTGATATGATCGTACTAGACGACAGGATCAACGTCAAGCGGTGGCGACTGACCTGTGAGTTGGTGTCACCGTTGTAACGACCCAATTTCCAATACGAATAAAAACTAATTATGAAGTTGGTGTGCAAATAGTTTTAATAGTCTTAAATGTTAATTATGAAGTTGGTGTGCCAATAAAAAATTAAGAGTTGAGGATGATTTGGGTGCTAATAGCAGACTCGGGTGTGCGGATAGTAAAACAATTGGTTTATTTAGACTTCAAAATAATGTCTTAATTGAACCTAAGTGGTGTGCCAATACTATATTATCAAAATTGGGCTGGCCGGTTATTATATCTCATCTAAGGAATGGGCTGCGATTAGAAAAGAGGATTAAACCGGCTAATAAGCGTGACTCACGATCTTTAAACGCGTGCGTGTCATCAAAGGGGGGGGAGGGGGGGGGGGGGCAGCCGGATAGGAGAAAGCAAAAACCCGATACTTCCTATTCTTCTCCCAGCGCTCTGCGAGACCGACGAACCGCCGAGGAAGCCGATCGGCGCCGCTTGCTCCAGCCTCCTCAAATCTTCTCCGATTTCTTCGATTTTTCTTTATATCAAGAGGTAATCCCCTCCTCTACACTCCTCTTTGGTCTTATACAAAGATTTGACACATTTTGGGTAGAGCCGGAAATCTAGGGTTTTCGTTTTTGGAGATTTGTAGTTCCTCTTCATGCCAAAAGTTTCTGAAAAGAATGGTTACGCATATCCTAACATTAGTTTATGATTTCAGGCACTTTTAGTAAAACTCTAGTTGGGATAATTCGATATCGGCAATTTGAAACCCTTTTAATGATGGAAAAAAGTGCTCCTCCTATGTTCTAGCTCTTATTTGGAGCAAAACCCTTTCCAAAGAAATTGGGGCAGCGATTCGGAATTGAGATTTGATGTATTTTCCTTCAATTAAATTATGAATGAAGCTTAAGGGTAGTGTTTCTTTCTCTGGGATTTACTACTTCAAATTGGGTACTTATATGCAATATGGATTTAGGAATTTTTGGATTGGAGGGGTTATGGTTTCATATAAGTTGTTATGCTGATTTGAGGAGTTCGTTCGCAGTGGATGGCGTCCAGAGATAAACCCGATGAAAATACGAGTACGATTAAAGGAAAAAGAGAAAATCAATGTGAGTACTTATTTCTTTAATTATGCTTAGTTTTGAATATTTTGAATATACACATGCTTATATTTCATACTGAACATATTTTAGAGAATGTGCATGAACATGAAATTGAAATTGTTTGCATTTATGAATCACGAATAATTATGAGATTTACTAGAATAAAAAGAATAAACCAGTGCTGTGGGGGGTATGAATACCCACGGTGGAATAAAAACACGAATACCGGATATAAAAATTGATCATGAATATTGAATATGAATAATTAATATAAAGATCGAATATGAATCATGAATATGAATATCGAATATTAAGATTGCATCGATGCATAAGAAAATTTGAAATGATAAGGGTTGACCCAGTAGCCGTAGTGGGGGTGTGAATACGCTACGGCGGAATGTGTCTTTTGAAATTATTTGAGGCCGTTGAAGGCCGGAGGCCGTTGAAGGCCAAGAGGTCGTTGAAGACCAAGAAGGGATGAATCGACAGTAACCCTTATGATTTCTGAATAAAAGTAAACTAAAGATAAACGAGAAATCTGATTCTGAAAATGAAAACAAACTGAATGAGTTATGATTCGAAAGATTATGAAATCTGATTCCGAAAATGGAACTGAATTGATAGAAAGTTTGATAAGAATGAACGAAATGAGTAAGTTTGATACGTTATAGCATGTTGTACACTGAAATTAATGAAAAGATTTCGAATAAAAGAAATGAAACGACGTGAACAAATAAAGACGGAGTGTGAATAGAAGTTACGAAGAAACGAACTGAATAGAAGAATTTGAAAAGTAAACATATTGTTACTTTATTGATATGTCATTCCTTAATTGAATGCATTTATCTACTGCAAATTTGAATTCGATAATGAAAAGTGAATAAAACTTTGATAATTGAAAGTGACGCATAAAAGATAAGAACGAATGAATATGAATGTGAATGAATAAGACTAGAATATTCTAAGAATAGAGAATTCGCTGAAAAGAACCTGATACACTTGATATTGATGTTTCTTTCGATACTGTAATATTTATGCATATTGATACTGATATTTCTTGGTTGCATGTACAGCAGTTAAAGAAGTATGTTATTCACTTAGTCATATTCGTTATGACTAAGCCCGTTGACTTCATTTTTTTAGGAAGATGCGCGTTTCCTGAAGACTCTTAAGAAATCAAACTGGTTTAAAAAGAAAAAGAAAATTAAAGATCAGGCTAAGGTATGAGTAGACTTTTAAGAAAAATTTTTATTATGTGTTTTATTCTGTATGCACTATACTTACTTCTAGAACATCCTGGCATGAATAATATGAAAATAAGTTTTGATACAGATTTGCTGTGGGGTCTGAATAGGGGCCTCACAAATTGGTATCAGAGCTAGGTTTGCCAGAAGTTTGTTTTAGTGAGTACATAATAAGTACACAGAATATGAACTTGAGAGAATTGGACATAAAAGCTGATTAACGTTTAGTTAAAAGGACAGCAAGAAGTGAAATTGTCTGTGAAGTGATAAGTTGATGCGAATGTTAAGTCCTGAAGTATGTTATTGCAATTGAATGTGAAAACTGCGATTATGGATTGAGTGAATTCGAAATAGAGTAGAAACAACGAATACAGATAAAAGATAAACATCGAATTATGAAAGAAATAATATGAGGATAGCTGAGTTATTGCATTAGTTAGTGATGAATGTGAAGGATGTATTATAGAGTTTTTGACACGTGTGTTTAGAAATGAAATAAAAGAGTGAGGTGAATTAGATAGATACATGCCGAGATAATATGCGAAAGTCAAAAGATAGAGTTTGAATTAACTCGGGATGGAAATTGAATTCGAGCAACGAAAGCAATAATTGAATACGATTAGACAATGAAATGATTAGGTATGCGGAATTGTAATTCCACCTTCGCTCTATATAATGTATCTGGGATTCTGGCCAGATCCTTTACACAATATGTAGTGTTGAAGGAGATGTTACAAAAGATAGTAGCTTCATATCGATAAAGAATGAGATATTACAAAAGATAAAAGAAGTAAGAATAAAGATTTGAAAAGGCTAGGTCAATCATTTGTTAATATGTATGAGATATGAAATCTAAGATGATGTAAGACACCGCGACTTAGGAATTTTGACCTTGTGAAAGAAAGAAAATAATGATTCAAAGAAAACGATTAAATTGCATTAAGTAGAAGACCAAAGTACTAAGTCAATAGAGCTGCGAAGTCATATTTTCGAGGACGAAAATTCCTGTAAGAGGGGAAGAGTTTGTAACGACCCAATTTCCAATACGAATAAAAACTAATTATGAAGTTGGTGTGCAAATAGTTTTAATAGTCTTAAATGTTAATTATGAAGTTGGTGTGCCAATAAAAAATTAAGAGTTGAGGATGATTTGGGTGCTAATAGCAGACTCGGGTGTGCGGATAGTAAAATAATTGGTTTATTTAGACTTCAGAAATAATGTCTTAATTGAACCTAAGTGGTGTGCCAATACTATATTATCAAAATTGGGCTGGCCGGTTATTATATCTCATCTAAGGAATGGGCTGCGATTAGAAAAGAGGATTAAACCGGCTAATAAGCGTGACTCACGATCTTTAAACGCGCGCGTGTCATCAAGGGGGGGGGGGGGCAGCCAGATAGGAGAAAGCAAAAACCCGATACTTCCTATTCTTCTCCCAGCGCTCTGCGAGACCGACGAACCGCCGAGGAAGCCGATCGGCGCCGCTTGCTCCAGCCTCCTCAAATCTTCTCCGATTTCTTCGATTTTTCTTTATATCAAGAGGTAATCCCCTCCTCTACACTCCTCTTTGGTCTTATACAAAGATTTGACACATTTTGGGTAGAGCCGGAAATCTAGGGTTTTCGTTTTTGGAGATTTGTAGTTCCTCTTCATGCCAAAAGTTTCTGAAAAGAATGGTTACGCATATCCTAACATTAGTTTATGATTTCAGGCACTTTTAGTAAAACCCTAGTTGGGATAATTCGATATTAGCAATTTGAAACCCTTTTAATGATGGAAAAAAGTGCTCCTCCTATGTTCTAGCTCTTATTTGGAGCAAAACCCTTTCCAAAGAAATTGGGGCAGCGATTCGGAATTGAGATTTGATGTATTTTCCTTCAATTAAATTATGAATGAAGCTTAAGGGTAGTGTTTCTTTCTCTGGGATTTACTACTTCAAATTGGGTACTTATATGCAATATGGATTTAGGAATTTTTGGATTGGAGGGGTTATGGTTTCATATAAGTTGTTATGCTGATTTGAGGAGTTCGTTCGCAGTGGATGGCGTCCAGAGATAAACCCGATGAAAATACGAGTACGATTAAAGGAAAAAGAGAAAATCAATGTGAGTACTTATTTCTTTAATTATGCTTAGTTTTGAATATTTTGAATATACACATGCTTATATTTCATACTGAACATATTTTAGAGAATGTGCATGAACATGAAATTGAAATTGTTTGCATTTATGAATCACGAATAATTATGAGATTTACTAGAATAAAAAGAAAAACCCAGTGTTGTGGGGGGTATGAATACCCACGGTGGAATAAAAACACGAATACCGGATATAAAAATTGATCATGAATATTGAATATGAATATGAATATAAAGATCGAATATGAATCATGAATATGAATATCGAATATTAAGACTGCATCGATGCATAAGAAAATTTGAAATGATAAGGGTTGACCCAGTAGCCGTAGTGGGGGTGTGAATACGCTACGTCGGAATGTGTCTTTTGAAATTATTTGAGGCCGTTGAAGACCGGAGGCCGTTGAAGGCCAAGAGGTCGTTGAAGACCAAGAAGGGATGAATCGACAGTAACCCTTATGATTTCTGAATAAAAGTAAACTAAAGATAAACGAGAAATCTGATTCAGAAAATGAAAACAAACTGAATGAGTTATGATTCGAAAGATTATGAAATCTGATTCCGAAAATGGAACTGAATTGATAGAAAGTTTGATAAGAATGAACGAAATGAGTAAGTTTGATACATTATAGCATGTTGTACACTGAAATTAATGAAAAGATTTCGAATAAAAGAAATGAAACGACGTGAACAAATAAAGACGGAATGTGAATAGAAGTTACGAAGAAACGAACTGAATAGAAGAATTTGAAAAGTAAACATATTGTTACTTTATTGATATGTCATTCCTTAATTGAATGCATTTATCTACTGCAAATTTGAATTCGATAATGAAAAGTGAATAAAACTTTGATAATTGAAAGTGACGCATAAAAGATAAGAACGAAGAAGGAATATAAGAACGAATGAATATGAATGTGAATGAATAAGACTAGAATATTCTAAGAATAGAGAATTCGCTGAAAAGAACCTGATACACTTGATATTGATGTTTCTTTCGATACTGTAATATTTATGCATATTGATACTGATATTTCTTGGTTGCATGTACAACAGTTAAAGAAGTATGTTATTCACTTAGTCATATTCGTTATGACTAAGCCCGTTGACTTCATTTTTTTTAGGAAGATGCGCGTTTCCTGAAGACTCTTAAGAAATCAAAGTGGTTCAAAAAGAAAAAGAAAATTAAAGATCAGGCTAAGGTATGAGTAGACTTTTAAGAAAAGTTTTTATTATGTGTTTTATTATGTATGCACTATACTTACTTCTAGAACATCCTGGCATGAGGCGGCGGTTCTGAGCATAAGGTCCGGGAATTCTTTTGTAAGGAGGGAGATCTTATACATAGTCGATCCCACTATGGTGGGATAAATGCTTGAATGTTGTTGTTGTTTAGATGATACATGCTGCCAAAAAGTTTCGCTACGCTGACATATCACTAGAGCTAGAAGAAAAACTTGATAAGATGATACCTGCTGCCAAGAAGTTCACCGCATTTATCATCGTGCTGGCGAGATACAAGGTGTAAATTTTTATATGCGCCTCCAGGTTTGTTCAACACTTATTATGAAAATATTTGTTATAATTAATAATTTAATTACAAGAAAATATTATCTAGTTGATGTTGGATATCTGTTAGAAAAATGTATTTGAAACCTTCCCAGAAATAAGATATCACTTGCCAGACTTTGCTCGAGGCGAACGCCTTATTTAAGTCCTTGAAATCTTTAACAAAGTGCACTACTCTCTTCGTAGTGTTATTGAACGAAGCTTTGACGTATGCAAAATAAATAAATTATGCATATTTAGGAAGATGCCACAATAACTATTCTCAAAGCAATGCATAATTGTGGTGGCTACAATGACCCTCCATAAATATATTAGAAGACATCCATCAATGGTAAACACAGAGTCTACAATATGTGATTATGATGAGAACTTCGTGCATTCAGAGACGTACGAACATAGAGCGAGAAATTTATAGACCGACAGTGTCATAATTCAGAGCGTAGAGCTAGTTACACATGAGGGGAAATGTGCAATAGAGATGTCTGCTTTGAGAAAATTTATTGCGGTCCAATTACAAAATGCTCACATGTATAATTCAAATATACAATTTAGCATATTAATTACTTGATTTACATTATATTTGTCTAATCTATTGTAATTGCTGTTGCAGGTAGCCGTGAACATAAAGCCCGATCGGGTCGGCCTGAACCGGGCCCGATCGGGCTTTTTCCTATAGCGGGCCGGCCCGGCCCGGTCCTCCCCTGGAATCGGCCGGCCCGGGCCGGGAAGGCAGCACTTATGTGCTGCCTGCTCCGGCCCTTCAGGCCGGACCGGGCAAGACCGGGCCGGTCTCGGGCCCGATCCGTGCCGACCCGGTTTTTTATTTTTTAATTTATAATTAATTTTTTTTAATTTTTATTTTTATAAATAATTAAATATTGAAAATTTGAACAGAAAATTTAAAAAAATTGAAAAAATTTAAGTTTAGAATTAGATTGTATTAGTATTGAACAATTGGAACGAAAAATTTGGAACAAAAAGTTTTATTAATATTGAAAATTTGGAACAAAAAATTTAAAAAATTACAAAATTTAAGTCGTACAATTGTACAAAATACAAAATACAAACCTATGAAAGCTATGATTCTTATAAAATTTAATTAAAAAAAATTACATTTAGATTTTAGAGTGCTCGATTTAATCATCTTGTAGATTCAAGTTCAACGCGTCCATTTCGTCTTCTATCTCCTCCGAGCTATCCTCCAATGCTGTTATGTGTTGCTTCCTCTTTAAACTGTCCAAGTAGTCCTTGTAGCATATGCAAATCTCCAGTGAATCTTCGTTAAGCCGACTCCTCCGCTCGTTCAAAACCCTGCCTGTAAGAGAAAAAGCGGACTCCGAAGCTACTGTACTAGCTTGGACAGTTAATAAATCACGGGCCATACATGCCAAAACAGGATAGGTATTAGCTTTACCTTTCCACCAATTTAAGAGATCGAAGTTTTCGATCTCGTCTGAACTCATAAAATCGCTAAATTGAGTTTTTGTGTATAATCCTAATTCATCTAAACTACCAGATGTGCGCGCTTTTTTCCTAGAAGCTAAATCTAAAATTTTATTTTTAAGATTATCCTTCGTTTTGGGTTGCGTTATTTCTTCGCGGGGTCGTGACCCATATAAGTTATTGTAATAATTATAACTTTGCGTAAAAAAAGTAGTAAAACTTGTACTACTAACGGGGTCATCCTCATCATAATTTATATTTAAGGTTAGATTAGTATTGATTTCGTCGATCAAATTTTCTACGCCTTCTACGTTAAGTAGCGGATTTAAAGCGGCGGCGCACGAAAATATAGGCGGTATTTCTTTATAATATTTTAAAATTTTTCTTCCATTATTTTAATTAAAGGAGCCAAACCTTGGTGTTTTCTATAATAACTAAATCTTTCTGTGATATGTACGAAATGTTCAATTACTAATGCGCTCGTTGGATAATACACTCCAGATAAAGAAACGGTGGCCCTATAAAAACACTTTAGTAAATCTATATAATATTCTATAATATTCCAATCAGTTTCACATAAACCGTGTTCAATATTAAACAAACTATAATATTCCATTAGAAGATCCTTTTGTAGAACGGCTCTTTTTAACGTTTTATAGGTTGAGTTCCATCTAATAGGCATATTTAATTGTGGTTTCAAATATTTCTGATTTTGTGCTTTATAAAATTTTCTAAAATCTTGAGCTCGTTGTTTAGTACAATAAATTGCTTTTAACATGTCGCGAATTTTATTAATATATTGTGACATTGCCTTTAAACTATCCTGTACCACTAAATTTAGGACGTGACAAACACATCTAGTATGAAAAAACGCGCCGTTGAGAAATGGTTTTAAATCTCGTTTTAACAATTCAATTGCGGCGCCATTATTGGAGGCGTTATAAAGAGAAAAACTAAGTATTTTATCGTTAATTTTAAATTCCCGCGCACATTTCATAATAACCTTATATAAAGCTATAGCCGTGTGCGGGAATTCAAACCTGTAAAACATATTACGCGTTTATTTTGCTCCCACGAAATGGGATCAATCCAATGACAAGTGATGCAAAGATAAGCTAATCCTAAATTTAAATTATTCGTCCAAACGTCGCTCGTTAGACTCACACGTCCTTCGAAATTTTCAAAATACGTAATTAATTCTTGTTTTGCTTCTAAATATAACCTAATCATGTCGCGCCTTAAAGTAATTCTACTAACATTTTGGTATTTGGGCTGAAGCCCCCCATGTATGTACTCTGTGCCGTCGTCGTTGTCGAAGACACTGAATGGCAGCCCACGTTTGATGACGAACTTCGCCTGCAGCTCTCGCTGTCGCATTTGATCGTACGTCCAAATCTGTCCGGCTCCAGAAATTTGGGCTTGACTTGACTCGGGAGGAGCTTGTTTCGACTCGCAAGACTTCTGGTGTCTAACGAGCGTCGAGTTGCCGCTGATGGATAGCAACTTCGAGCACATCTTGCAGCGCGCTTTTCTTTCGGTCCCGACTTGTACCATCTCGAAATGCTCCCAAATACTCGCTCTACGGTTGTGCTCCACCACCGAAGCCGTACTTTGAGAAGACGACGCTGAAGTTGTGTAGGACGACGCCATTGAGAGAGCTAAGAGAGAGAGAGAGAGGGGTGGGGTGTGAGAAAAGAGAGAGGGGAGGGGGGTATTTATAGGATTTTTTTGTTTTTTTTTAATTAAAAAATTAATTAAAAAAAATAAAAAAATATAATAATATATTATATTATTATAAAGAGCAGCCAACGGCTCTAATAAGAGCCGTTGGCTGCTCTTTCATGGCAGCATGGCTGCCACATGGCAGCCATGCTGCCACGATGAGCCTAACGACTCTAATAAGAGCCGTTAGGGTCAATCGGGCCTAGCCCGAGACCGGATCGGGCTAGCCCGATTTTCGGGCTTTACCCGGCCCGGACCAGGCCGGGTACCGGGCCGGGTAGCGCGGCCAAACCGGGGCCCTTTCAGGGTCTCGGGTAAGGGCTCGGCCCGTTTCGGGCCTGAACCGGGCCGGGCTTGACCGGGCCGGTCTCGGGCCGGCCCGTCAGGCCCGGTTTTTATGTTCATGGCTAGTTGTAGGCGAGGTTTGTTTGCGTACAGACACGAGAGCGTGATCTATTTAGATTATATTTATTGAAAACTACTATGTCGAGCAAGTAGTGAATTACTTTTATTTGTTTGACAATTACTATTAACTTTTAGATTTCATAATTTCCTATTATCTAATGCCATTTCTTTCTTTTTAATGGTTTTATTTTAATTATTTGCAAACAATTAATTCTAAACTGCTATTTCACACAACACTGTAAATTCATATTTTCAAATGGTTTCATTAATTTTTGTACCACTGCAAAAATTCTCGTGCTGCAGCCACGCCAAATATGACCTATATCATTTTTTTTAAATATGATTATTTTTTATACTTAAATAAACTATACATATAATATATTCTTGATTATACTAATATTTTATTTAAAGTATTTTGATATTTCATCCATTTTTTATTTTATCTTATCCAAGTGCATCTCAATGCTTCTCTACAAGTAAGGATTATGTTTCTCGCATTTTTATTTTTTATTTCTAGCAATTAATCTTGCTTCTGAATATCTCGAAGTCTGGACGTATTTTTCTCATTAAACCCTAGCGGTATTCCGGCATCCCGTTTCCACAAAAACTCGCCGGAGATGGTTAATAAGAATAAAGTGCTACGGAATCCCCCGTTCTTGCTGGGAGGCGATTTGAATATGATCCATCCCCGCATTTCAAGGTAGCTGTATACGTAGATATGTCCGGTGAAGACGAATCCGAGACAAAATTCCGGGAGGCTCGCCGCCGGAGGATCGAAATACGGAGGCTTGCGACTTTATCCGCCGATCTTTCGTCGGCGACGGAGAGCCCCCTACAGGAGGAGATCAAGAGGCTAGAGGAGACCGCTGCATCAGAAGTCCCAGGTCTCAACAAGCTAACCCGAACCTATAGTACAATCCCTCCCTCCCCGAGGCCCCCGAATTTTTCCACCACGGAAGCGCCATCGTCCTCCACTTCTTCCTCGGGTGATGACGTTGCGCCTCTGGGCATTCCGTCATCCTCCGTCGAGACAACGGCGGTTGATACTCCGATTGCATTCGGCTCTGTCTCACTCTTAGGCCGCGCGCGTGAAATGGAGGATGCCATCTCAGTCAGACCCGGTTTCTTCCAGTTCCGTGACAGCTGCCCTCCATTCCATTTCTTTGCCGTCTTCGATGGCCACGGCGGTTCCCACGTAATGTCTTCTCCATCTGTTACTTCTCTTTTTTCGCAGCCGTAGCCGGCCTTTCCGACTAATCCCCGAACTGATGCCATCTTTGTAATTTCCGGCTTCTGAAGTTAAAAAGGGTCTAAATCTTTTTATCTTCAGCATCATTAGAAAACGAGATTATCTTGCCATTAGGTTCATATAATACAGCAATCATAAACTGTTTTTAACGATTGATTTTCGCGAATTTGAGGAAGAGGGGGAAGTAGAAGAAGACGGAGAAGAAGAAGTGGACAGAGCTCTCTAAACAAATGTTTTTTCTACTTCTCGATTTTATAATGAGTTTTGACAAATGAATAATTTCTCTAGATCTCGAATCATTTTTTCGCGCCAGCGGCGGGGTAGATTACTAGCCGGTCATTGATGCTATTCTCCTTAATGCAGGTCTCGGCGCTGTGCAAGGAGAGGATGCACGCCCTTTTTGCAGAAGAGCTGACGGCGCTGCCATTGCCGGATGGAGCGGAGGAGCCTGAGGAGATCAGGTGGCGGTCGGCAGTAGAGCGGTGCTTCATGCGAATGGATCAACTGGCGCTTTCGGCGTGCGCATGCGGAATGGTCGGCGAGCCTCTGTGCCGCTGTGAGCGCGCCGGGATCGAATCGGACATCGTCGGATCGACGGCAGTTGTCGCCGTCGTCGGTCGCGGCCGACTTCTAGTCGCCAACTGCGGGGATTCACGGGCGGTGCTCAGCCGCGGTGGGCTGGCGGTGCCCCTATCTTCGGACCATAAGGTAGAGTGGCAATCTTCGTAATTTATTTACAAGCGAAGGGTATTGGTTCAGTGATTGCCGGTGGTGGGTCCACCACTGGCTTTACACCTTACGAGCCGTTCGCCACGTTTTTGTTCTACGTTGGAAGTTTGGAACCAAGCCAGGAGGTCATTCTGCTGTGTAATTATTTCCTTGGTGGATGGAACACGTGTAAACATTCCGTGAAGCACGTGGACCAGTAGGAGCTCGGTGACGGATAGCGTCTTCAAAGCTGATGCCGATAGATAGCTAAGCTTTATTGAAAGTTAAAATCAATTAATAAGCAGTGATAATTATTAATTATCCGGTGTTGGGTAATTAGGTTAATGCTGTGTAATTAAACCTGCAGCCGGATCGGGCCGACGAGCTGGCGAGAATTGAAGCTGCCGGCGGGAGGGTGATCTATGTGAATGGGGCTCGGGTCCAGGGAATTCTGGCCATGTCACGGGCGTTAGGTATGCAGCTTGATTCTTGGTAGTTGACACAACAATGCGGGCAGTAATCTTTTATGCATTTTACTGCTGTTTCTACCTTGTAACTGAATGAACTCTACATTAGCCATGGGCACCGAGAAGCCTCTGTTGAAGAAATAATCACAGGGCCGTTCCTGTATTTCAATAACTCAGCCGTTATCAAAGTGTTATTGCTGAAGACGTTTCATACCTGTTTAAGAAGAATAAATTCTCAGTTTAAATGTCAATTAATTTTTCCTTTTGTAACAGATGTAATAGCTATTATAAAATGAAATGCTGAATGAAGAATTTTCATGGACAAAATTCAGAAAACTTTTTATTCTTCCTTTTTTGCTTCTCCTTCGTGAGTGTGTGTGTGTGCTCTTGTGTCAATAGTGGTATCAGAGCCATATGTTGATCACTTTCGATATCTCACAATTGTTTCAATGACTTCATCTTCTACCGTGGCTCCACCTCAATTTCCCCGAATGGTGTTCCTCTCTTTAATGGAGATTCCTATGATTTTTTTGGCATATCAAAATGAAGACGTTATTTATCTCTTTGGATCTATGGGACATAGTTACCAATGGCCCTGCACTCTGTCTCCGAAAAATCAGCAGAAGGATCAAAGCCCACTGCAAATCGTGAAGACGCAATGAAAGATGCAAAGGCCCTGCTTCTAATCCAACAAGACGTGGCTCATAATGTCTTCTCAAGAATCATTGGGGTGGTCTCTGCCAAGGAAGCTTGGGAGACCTTAAGAGAAGAGTTCAAGGGATCACAAAAGGTAATTTCTATTAGACTTCAAACCTTATGGAGAGCTTTTGAAACTCTCACAATGGATCAAGGAGAAAGCACACAAGATTTCGTCACCAGAACTACTACTTTAATAAAGACTGTTTTTGGAAGTGCAAAAGGTGTAAATGTCCCAACCATTTTGATAAAGATTGTTGGTACAAAGAAGAAGCCAATTTTGGGGAGAAAGATGAAAAAGAAAAAGAAGTTAAAAGGGGACCTTTTATTCTACTCCTGCATGAAATTTGAAGTCCACGATCAAGATATTTGGTACCTTGATAGCGGTTGCTCAAGCCATATAAGAAACAACAGAAGTCAATTCTCTTCTCTTGATGAAACCTTCAAGTCAGAGGTCTCTATGGGAGATGGAACATCTCAGAAAATTGAAGGCAGTTGGCTCTAAATCTTCTGAGCGTAGGACAGTTGGTGCAAAAGGGCCACAAAGTCATCCTTGCCAATGGAGATTGGAGAGTGCCGAATCCTGAATGGAAAATCAGGGAACCTGATTGCCTCAACTCCCATGTCCAACAATCGAGTCTTTTCTCTAAATTTGAAATTTTCTTTCACCAAAGCCTTTCTCATGCGAACATAGTTGCTTTGATCCAGCTCTTCGCTGGCATCATAGGCTTGGACATCTCCATTGGGAAGATGTTAAACTCATGCAGAATAATAATTTAGTCAAGAGGCTACCACCTTTCAAAATACAAAAACAGTTCTGTGATGGGTGTTCTTCCAGCAAGGCACATCGTCTTCCTTTTCCATCACAAGCTTCCTGGTGCAGTTATATTCCCCTTGAGCTCATTCATGCAGATCTCTGGGGACCCGCCTCTGAGGAAACACCCGGAGGAAAGTGGTATTGTTTTCTCTTAATCGATGACTACTCTAGATACTCTTGGATCTTCTTTCTATCAACTAAATCCGAAGTTTTCGATGTTTTCAAAAAATTCAAAGTGATGATAGAAAATCATCTTTCTTGCCGAATAAAAGGTTTCCGGACACGTCAATTGGGTACTGTAGTTGATTCAAAATCTTCCGAGCGTAGGCCAGTTGGTGCAAAAGGGCCACAAAGTCATCTTCGCCAATGGAGATTGGAGAGTGCCGAATCCTGAATGGAAAATCAGGGAACCTGATTGCCTCAACTCCCATGTCCAACAATAGTGTCTTTTCTCTAAATTTGAGATCCTCTTTCACCAAAGCCTTCTCATGCGAACAGAGTTGCTTTGATCAATCTCTTCGTTGAAATCATAGGCTTGGACATCTCCATTGGGAAACTGTTAAACTCATGCAAAATAATAATTTAGTCAAGGGGCTACCACCTTTCAAAATACAAAAATAGTTCTGTGATGGGTGTTCTTCCAGCAAGGCACATCGTCTTCCTTTTCCATCACAAGCTTCCTGGCGCAGTTGTATTCCCCTTGAACTCATTTATGCAGATCTTTGGGGACCCGCCTCTGAGGAAACACCCGGAGGAAAGAGGTATTATTTTCTCTTAATCGATGACTACTCTAGATACTCATGGATCTTTTTTCTATCAACTAAATCCAAAGTTTTTGATGTTTTCAAAAAATTCAAAATCACCTTTCTTGTCGAATAAAAGGTTTCCAGACTGATAGAGGGGGAGAATTCCTCTCTTAATCTTCTCTACATTATTGTGAAGATCATGGGATCAAGAAAGAGTTGACAGCTTCACGTTCACCTCAGCAGAACAGGGTTGTCAAAAGAAAGAACAGAACTATTGTTGAGATGACAAGGTTCATGATGATCTCCAACCAGACACCCAAACACTTATGGGCAGAAGCCTGCAGTAACGCAGTGTATATGCTCAATCGAGTCCCTACCATGACAGTCACGCCTTGTTCTAATTTGTATCTAAGAGCAGTCGTGCACGGGGGACCCCGTGCGGGGGGGGGGGGGGGGGGGGGCGACATTGGTCGGGGCAGCGACATTGGTCGGTCCGGTGACATTGGTCGTGGGCGGCGACATTGGTCGTGGGGGGCGATATTGGTCGTGGGGGCATCATTGGTCGCGGGCGGCGACA
Source organism: Dactylorhiza incarnata (assembly GCA_033032865.1). Classification (NCBI taxonomy): domain Eukaryota; kingdom Viridiplantae; phylum Streptophyta; class Magnoliopsida; order Asparagales; family Orchidaceae; genus Dactylorhiza; species Dactylorhiza incarnata. Next base: position 6,307,142 of record JAWHQI010000085.1, read on the forward strand.
TTGGTCGGTCCGGGGACATTGATCATGGGCGGCGACATTGTTCATCGGGGCGACGACATTGGTCGTGGGCCTTGACATTGGTCGGGGCGGTACCATTGGTTGAGGCGGTGACATTGGTCGTGGGAGGCGACATTAGCTGTGGGAGGCGACATTGGTCGTCGGGGACGACACTGGTCGGGGCGAAGACATTGGTTTGGGGAGTGACATTGGTCGTGGGGGACGACATGGGTCGCGGGGGGGGGGGGGGGGGGGCGACATGGGTCGCGGGGGGAGACATGGGTCGCTGGGGGCGACATGGTCGCGGGGGGCGACGGGTCGCGGGGGGCGACATTGGTGAGGGGGACATTGGTCGTGGGGGTTACACCATGGTAGGGCCAACATTGGTCGTGGGCTGACGACATTGTTCGGCGGGTGGCCAACTTTAAAAATATATCACACCAAAATAGGACTTTGGTATACATAACTGATTAAAGCAGTACGATTAAAAGATGACATGCAAGAAAGATAATGCAACAAATTAAATCATCATATAGAGATTAAAGCAGTATGATCAAAAGGTCCAAAAATATACATCATTCCAAAACATACATAATTGATTAAGGTCCAAAAAGGACGAATAAAAAACAGATCATGATCCAAAAAGCTCAGACTCCAAGAAAACGGTATGATCAAAAGATGGACACTTTGAATGACATCCCTTAAGTGCTGTCGGGCCTCCTTCGGATAATCCTTCATGATTCCAAACCACAAAGAAGATGGCAAGCAAGAAAGGTCATGCACCAAAGAAATTGTTGTAAACATTAATGCTTAAAATTTACAAAGTAAAGAATACTAAAAATTAATAAATTTGCATACCAGTAGCTCCCTGTTTGTGGAGTTGTTGCTGCACTTTTGAAATGTCATAGGACTTTAGTATCAGGTAAGCCTTCGATCTAGAAAACTCACGGAACACTAAATTCCATTGTTCGACACCTGAGAGATTGCGCGACACTCTTGGGATGATTATTCGAATACCTCGATAGTTGTAATTTGGTTTATGCATTGCGTGCCATGATTTTGGTGACAACTTTCCTTTTTTGTCTCTATATACATCTTCTATCTTTGCCGGGATATCCAGAGATCTTGCAACAAACATGACTGATAAGTATCGACTGATTATTTCCTGTCGATCGAAGGCCAATCTGAAACTATTTGATTCCAATATCAACAGTGATACAAAAATATTTGATTCTAAAGCTTCAACAAAACAATTCATATTAAAACAAAGATATGAAGGCATAATAAATATTAAATTCAAGTACCCTTGTTGCAACTCTTTACACATTACAGTTTGCTTATACATTCATCAAAAGGACAACATATCAATCTATATATTTTGGTTTGATGCATGCAATCTTGTGAAGATTTCCTTGAACACAACATTCTTAGTGTATACTTCTTGCTCCTCCAATGTACCATTTTTAACCATCACTTTGGTGCTCTTTGCGGAAACTCCTCTTGACAATGCCATATACAATTGACCATGGCTAAAAACATCATTCGGCAAATATACCCCATCATTTGAAATTGTTTGGCCCTGTGATTTGTTGATCGTTAAAACATAGCTCAAACGTATTGGGAATTGTTTTCGTGTGAGCTCGAAGGGCATTTTAACATTTTCTGCACCCTTCAAAGGAATTCGTGGTAAGAATACCCTGTGCTCTTTAAATTCTCCGCTCAATACTTCAGCTTCGATAACATTTCTTGAAAAAGTTAGGCATGTAAGTCTTGTTCCGTTGCACAACCCAATTTTTGGATCAATGTTTCTAAGAAGCATTATTGGTGAACCTTTCTTGAGATTGAGCTCGTGAGGTGGAATATTCTCTGGATTTATTGAATTTAAGAATTCTGGCAAATATAAATTATGGGTGTCATCCACAATGAAGTCAAAAGAGTAGTAGGTTTTGCATTCCCTCGAAAATATCTCAGGATATTTTTCATTTATTCTGTTGACATCCTCATTCAAAGGTGTTATTATTGCTCTGCTTTCCATATATCTGACATCATTTGGAGAACTTAGATTAGGAAATATCGCTTCGATTAATATATTTATAGAGCGTTCATCTTCCCAAGGTATGACCATGGAGTTTGGAATTCGAATCATATCATTTAGCAAAGTTGGTTCATCACCGTTACCAATACTCAATAAAAAGTCCTAGAATTGTGGATCATCATGAGCTCGCATGTTCACAGTTAAGCTGAGAATGCGAACGTTTGCCCAAAGATACGATTCAACGATGCTTGAGCTAATTATTTGAGATTTTGTTCTATTCACAACAACAGATGTTAGTTGGCGAAAATCACCACCAAAGATCATAACCTTGCCATCGAATGACTAATTCACATCAAACACATCCTTGAAAGATCGATCTACAGCTTCGAATGCCTTCCTATGAATTATTGGTGTCTCATCCGAAATAATTGCCCCTGCTTACTGTATTAATTCACGCAAATCTGACTGCTTGTAAATTTGCATGTTGACATTATTTCAAATTTGATTGGTATTTTGAACTTTGAATGTGCAGTCCTCCTACCTGGTAGTAGGTTTGTCGCGATGCCCGATGAAGCTGTTGCCAATATAATGAAGCCTTCCTTTCTGAAAATGGCCAGTAATGCTCGACATTCTTGTCACGGCGTCAAGGCGAACCAAGGCGAGCGCCGGGCGCCTTGACGCCTAGGCGATAAGGCGGACGCCAAGGCGACAACAAGGCGAGCTAGTCGTTACCTAACGACTTTTTTTTTTAAAATTATCTGGGACTATAAACTGCGGTTTTATCCAAAACCGCAGTGTATACCCAAAAACTAGACTATACACTGCGGTTTTGGATAAAACCGCAGTCTATACCCCATTATGAAGACTATACCACAGTGTATAGTCCCAGTTTGAAACCGCAGTGTATAGTCCCAGTTTGAAAAATAGACAACGGTTTTTAATATAAACCGCTGTCTATTCTGTTTTTTTTTACATTTTTAAACTTAAGTCCCAGACACCCAGTCGGCCAGTAGTCCAGTACAGAATATGAGTATATATCAGGATACAAATCAGAGATATAACTCAACATTGACATTGCAATTATAAGTTTATAACATTATAACATGAAACATCATTAATTTTTAAAGTTTACCAACATGAAACATTATTAATTTTTAAAGTTTACCAACATGAAGAACATGAAACATCAATAAAGTGAACCAACATGAATAATAATATTAACATTTTAAGCCAGGGAGGAATAGACTGCGGTTATACGACAACCGCAGTCTATTCCCCCTATAGACTGCGGTTTTCATATATGAAAACCGCAGTCTATTCTTCTTTTTATGAATAAAAAAAAAGGCGCCAGTCGCCTTGGATCTAGTCTGGCGCCTGGACGCCTAGGCGACGCCATGACAAGGGTGATGCTCGATAAAGGTATGTTTTTCATGTGCCTCTTGGACCATCTAAGAAGAACATCGCATTTTGTCGTTCTCGTATTGTTGTACCGATAATGTTGAATGTTGTTTGTTGATCTTAATTAAATGAGTGAACTGAATTTATGTCATCATCAAATATTGAGAAAGAAAGTTCATGTTCGATTAGGCTTGATAAGTTGTGCAAACCCTCAAAACCTTCACTTATGGCTGACAAACCAAAATCGGTTACTGTTTTCTTATGTTGTTGTAGAATGTCGTCCAAATCATGAAGTAACTTATCTTTTATGTAAGTACTATTTAAAGCGCTCGTTGATGTGTAATCTTCAGTCATACTGTCGAAGTTTTCATCACACAAGTCTCATACAGAGCTCGGTTCACAGTATAACAAAATCGTTGCAAATAATATTATCAACGAAATTGACATTTTAAAACATCTTGCTTCAGCCAGGCAATCTCGAATGTTGTTACCCTCTTCAAGAAGTTTGTATCGCTCTGCAGCTTGTTTAAAGGTTGTACACTGAACACCCATCACACATTTTAGATCCTCAAATTATTTTGGACACTTAATATGGTTGAGTTGCAGTCGCAGGTAAAATCTTTCGCCTTCCATCGGGGAGACTGCATATATCCTTTGTTGCACCCTTAACAGTTCTACTATTGTTAATACGTCGTTGATAAACTAGATATGAGTCATTCCCCTGCACAGTATATTCTGCAAAAGGCTTAGGATATCCTTTGTTGCACCCAAATTTTTTCATGCACTGGGCATTTTGGTTGTAGTGACCACATGTGCCATGTATCATATGTTTTAGAATTGCATCATATAAAAGACGATCCTCTTGTTGATTGGGTATCTCAGCGCTCACCAACAAATCATACTCATTTGGATTATTTAATTTATCTTCAGCATAAAAAATAACCAACATATGTACGCTTGGTAAACCCATTTTCTGAAATTCAATAATGTGAACGTGCGCAACCACCTTTCCAAGGATACCTTTAATGAAGATCTCCTCTTTCAAGTTTTCATATTTTGCTCGAAATATTCTTGTAACTAAATCTGGGCGATTGTGTGGTGATTGCCCGGGATATAGTTCATTTTTTATTTCATTCCAATTAGGATTGCACGTCATGATTAAGAATATATCTGGTTTGCCGTAGTGCTGTACGATTGACATTGCATCTTAATTCCTCTGATACATACCCCGAGGACTTCCAATGAAAGAAGACGGAAGGACGTTTCATCGCCCAATGTTTCCTAATCAAAAAACATTTCACGTATGAAGCTAACCCGCAACTCACACATACTAAATCTCGGAGATAGCGTAAATAAGAAAATAAATGTACGGTACTTGCATCATTTTCACCAACATTTAAGCAATCCTGTAATCCTTGATATAACTCTGCATGGATTTTATTTTGATTCAGGCTAATCCATCTTAGCTTTTGAGTCTCAGTCTTGATGTAGATATCTACGACGTATTGTTGAAGCAGTCGTCCTCCACGAAGAAGTATTGATGGATTACTCGTGCGTATCTACATTAGGCCACAATTTGCTCAAACTTAACACATTAAAAATCTATTACATGAAGTTTTGAAACAATACTCATAACTTTAGGAACCTGGAGCAAAGATGCGCAGTAGTCACAACAACTAACACGCAACCCTTGATCATTTTGAAAAGATTTATCCCAACCAAAAGTACCGTGCGGTAGCAGGAGCGGGCATTGAAGTGGATCGTAATAACCTGCATACTCCATGACTGTAGTTAGATGCCCGCTTGTAGAATGAATTTTGATGTCCCTATCAGTAGACTCGCCAAAATCTTCTACACCAACTAACACTTCAGCCACCTGAGATGCGGTAGGGAGGATGTATTGTCGGTCGGTAGATGGTCGTTCACGAATAAGTAGTTGACACGATTGTAAATGCTGATGTAGAGCAATTTGTCTTAAGTTTGCGACATATGGGTTGTAAGCATCAATGATATGTTTGATCTCATTCAATATTTCCATATTAAGTCATTACTTTCTTCCATACGGTGTGAGGTCTCATTTTCAGTGTCGTAGATGAACATTTGTAGAAACCGTGGTTTGTTCCCCGGAGTAGGAATAAGAAATCCAATCTTGTGATATATAGCTCCATGCGCTCTGAATGTGTACTAATCCTGGTTGAACGCAGGAAGTGTTTCGTCAAGTGTAACACCCATGCATGTGAAAGAGAATACGTGGTTGTACGCACGTATATTTTGCCTAAAATGTCGCCCTTTTGTGGACTGGTCGGTGTAAAGAGCCAGTAACTGTGTGGGGACAGGAATGCCTGGTAAGATTATCTTGCCAAGATTACAACACATTTTTTTATTCTTTGTGGAATAATCAAGCTGTACAATGAGGGCAAGTTGTCGATTACGAGATCCGATAGACGCTGACGGTGTCGGAGGAACGATAATATCTCGCTATATTTCGATGGCCTACTCTCGAATTGGGCGCCGAACGATTATGTCTACTTTCAATTGGTTGATTTGGAGGTTCTGCCTCGTTTGTTTGGACTTCCATGGTTGTTGGCATAGTCACTAATGAGTGCGTTTGTCTTCTCCTCGCATTTACTGCACTCCGTTGTTCTGTAGTCAATGATCGTCTCCAATTACTAACACGTACCCGGGTTTTCTCCCGAGCTTGTTCAGTCGTTGTCGTCGAAGTCGAAGGCCTCCCCCATTTACGTTGGACCGTCCCACCCCTGTTTACCCTCGATGACGATGACTCGCCTTGGTTTTGGTCTGCCATCTGCATGTGTTTGAGATAATTGATTAGGAGTTGCACTCTGGCTCTGATTTGAGTTCATCTTAATTTGAGTTCATCTTAATTTTATATATAAAGTGTTGAAAGAGGGAAATAGAAAATAGAAGTGCTTAATTCATTCATCCACATAGGGGCTATTTATAACATTACAATAGGACTCACAAACCTAAAACTACAATGTGGGACAAAACCCACATACACACATAAAGACTCAATCCAATAACATCAACACAACTAGGCCAACATTGCGACATTACCAACACTCCCCCTCAAGCTGAAGGGGGGACCCTTCAGCTTGGACACAACAAATAACGACAATGGAGGTAGATGATGCGGGACAAAACATCAGACGAGCCACCGGAGGAAATTACAAACCGGAGAATCAAGTTGGGGACATATCCACACACGACACTGACCCACACACGACGCAGGACCCACACACGACACGGACTCACTGGAAACCCGTCAACCAACATCACCTACACACACAACATGCGAAGAGAACGAACGATGTGGAGCAAATCATCAAACGAGTGATCGGGGATAATCCGTCGGGGACAATCTATAGGGATAATCCGCACAAAGGGCGGTCCCACATGACACAGTCCCGCACGACACGGTCTCACGCGACACAACCCGATGAGACTAAAAACACCAAAATCAGACGCCTCCCCAACACATGACCAATCGAAAGGAAGAAAAATGGGGAGACACATACGACATAAGCCTAGAGGCCGTGTGGAATGAAAGCGAAAAAATCAGGAAAGATCATCTGGATCGCTTCATCCCAACACTCCCCCTCACGTGGATACCACGTGCATAAAGGCAGAAATCGTAAAGATACGCAAACTAAGGCGAACACAACGAAACTTTAAAAAAAGGCGGAACAACAACATGCGGAGAAGCAACGGAACAACAACATGCGCCACGACAGTCGGGAGAAGAAGCTCCAGCGGCAAGACGAGAGTAGCCGACAACACCGGAAGAGGAAGGGCAGCGGCAAGAAGAGGGCTGCCGGGCCGAAGAAGAAACAGCAGCAACAACAAGAGGGAGAAAGAAGTAGCAGGACGGAGAAGAAGTCGCAAACAGAGTCGTCGATGAAGAAGTAGCGGAAGAGAGGTCCGCACACAGCCGACGGGAAACAGCCCCGCTCCCGTCCTTGGAATCAAGGAACGATCCCATCGACGGGAGCGAGGGGGAGGAGGAGCCGCAGGAGACCTAGCAGCGTACGCGGAAGCGGAAAGAAGGGTCGGGGGCTAGGTCGCGGGATGAGCAGGAGCGGAAAAATTCTTTTAGGTTTTCAGATCGCAATGCTCTCTGATACCATGTTGAAAGAGGGAAATAGAAAATAGAAGTGCTTAATTCATTCATCCACATAGGGGCTATTTATAACATAACAATAGGACTCACAAACCTAAAACTACAATGTGGGACAAAACTCACATACACACAAAAAGACTCAATCCAATAACATCAACACAGCTAGGCCAACATTGCGACATTACCAACATAAAGCAAACTTGGATAAACCTACGATTGATTACACAAACTCCCTGCTCATCAACTTCCTGTTTGTGTGGTTTGGTATTTAGTTTTCTTGATCTTGTTAGAATTTTTTATCATAAGTTTTTGAAAAGAACTAATTCCAAACACGAAGCATAAAAAGATGGGTTCTCACAATTGGGTGCCAAGGAAATTACTATGTAGAAACAGAAATTTGTGAGAAGGTGCAGTAAGAAATGCCACAAATATCAACTTCAATAAGGTAAATAGAGCAAATGGTACATATGCTGCTATGAAAACACAAATCTGAAAACAAACTGAGACAACCACAAACTGAGACATAACTTGTGTACATATGCTTGTGTACATGTTTTATGTGTGTGATTGTGTGTATTTGTGTCTTGTTATTTGTTTGTGTACATTCAGAGCTAAATTATTATTTAAAACTATTTCACTGTGAAATGACACTATTTCACTGATATGAATGATTGACACTATTTCATTGAGAAATGACACTACTTCACTGATCAAATAAAGAACTCCCCATATAAATACACTATAATTGAAATCTAATCAGGAAATAATATAATGGAAAGTACAATTCTCTAGGGACATAATTATTTTCAAATATGAATGCATAACCAAGAACATAAATCAAGAATGAAAATGTTAAATAAGAACTATATATCAAGAACCAAAATCTCTGCAAAAAATACATGAAGACCATAATTTATGAAAAAAATACCTGAAGAACAAAAAATAAAATCTCAACTGAGATGATAATGAAGTATGGAACAACTTGTAACGCAGCTTCATACATGAAAACTTCCACTGCAATTCATACAAAATGTAAAGAAAATCAAAAAATGAAACTTCCAGTGCAATTCATACAAAAGGGATGGTTTACAGGTTTTTATCATTTCAGAAAAAAGACTATCACAATTGTATAATCCAGTCCTTTAATTACATCAAAAACACCTTAACCTATGAAGCACCGATACTTCCTAGAGGGTCACGTACCCGTACCGGATACGTATCCGATACCGATACGTACCCGATACTCACAGATACACCTGTTATTCTAGTCTGTAGATACACTTGGACTTAGTAGATTGTTCTGCATATTGTAATAAGAGTGTTTTTCTGAAGTAAACAAAAGACTTCTGCGTGTCTTTTAGAAAAGAAAAATTGTGACCCAGAAATGCAACTAGCGATGCTTGTTTATTACAGTAACGAAATGTACTTCAGATTTAAGTATCTTTTTTCATTTAAACTTTAAAGGATTTGATTTAAATTTTATTATTTTGTTTTTTACTGTATATTTAAAGATTAGATATTTCAAATTGGTACTGTTTCTACTTGTTCAGCATGAAATTTTCTATGTTTAATATTTTGCTAACTTGTTTCTAGACAAACCAGAAGTTTGAAGATGCGTTAATCTACAATAACGGGGAAGAAAAGTAAGAAAATGACTGATAAACATCCGTAAATTTGAAATGATTATGAATATTTTTGTTTGAGAACTTCATATTATATTGCATTAACTATGAATTTGTACTTCAATTGGTGATTTATGCAATTATGCTTGATGTTTTATTATTTTGAGGACTTTTAATTGCATTTGTGAGATTATACATATATATTTATTATATTTAATACAATATATCCCGCCGCACCCGTATCCTTATTTTTTAAATTTTGGCGTACCGCCGTACCGGATACGTATCGTACCCGGTACTCATACCTGTACCGGTGCTTCCTAGACCTTAACCCAATCGATGAGCACTCTTACCAACTACGGTGGAAGTATAACCATCACAATAACAATAGAATTGAAATCTAAACATGGAATAATATAATGTGAAAAATTTTTCTCTATTGAAGGTAAAACCTTTAATCTAAGAACTGTTAAATGGATGGGAGAATCAAAGTCCGATTGAGATGAACCATTATTCATATTTTAAAATATGAATGCATGACCAAGAACATAAATCAAGAAAGAAAGTGTTGAAGAAGGAAGAACTATATATCAAGAGCTGTGCTGATCTATGTAAAAAACACCCGAAGACCAAAATCTCTGCAAAAATACCCTAAAAACAAAAAGAAAATTTCAACTGAGATGATAATGAAGCAGGGAATAACTCCTAACTGCAGCTTCAACTATGAAAACTTTCACTGCAATTTTTACAAAATGAATAGAAAATCGAAAACTGAAAAATGGAATTGTCACTATAGGTTCATGCTAATTTTGATCTGTGAGCTGGGCAGTGTTGTGAGATACCCAGATCGTGAGCTTTCATAGTGTATTCATAAACTATTATGAGCAAGAATGAACTCAAATATTGTGAGCAAAACCTGCTCATAGTTTATTGTGAGCTATCAAATAAAATCGGAGCAAGAATGAAGTCACATAAATTGCGAGTGAAGATGAAGACGAGCACAGATATATGTTGATCAACAAATTATATCTACAAAAGTGCTAATATTTTAAAATTGCATTTAGGCAAAGATTAGTAATAGAAGAGAATTTAATGGCAAAGATTAAAAATGAAATGACCAAAGTGCTGGACAAATTGTTTTTAAAAATGAAACGACAAAGATTAATCTGAGTTGAAGACGGTGAGGCAGCCAACCACCCATCTATTTTTTTTGCTGCTGCTACGTACAAAAGTGCTATGACAAATATAAAGATCAACACAGATATATAAAGGAATACCAGCAAAAAACTGCAAAATATTGCACAGAAGTTCTAGAAATCAAGCAACACAGATATATGAGTTCTAGCGCAAAAAATTAGCACAGAAGTTGTAGCTCAAAAAATTAACTCGAGGAGTTACAACTCAAAAAATTAGCACATTAAAATGGAGTAGAAGAATTAAAAAGGAATACCAGCAAAAAAACTGCAAAAATATCGCAGAGAAGTTCTAGAAATCAAGCAGAAGAATTAAAGCAGAAGAATTAAAGAGGAAGACCTGAAAATGAAGCATTAAAGAATTAAAGAGGAAACCCTAGAAATATTGCAACAAAAAGAAACTATTATGTTGGAGGGGTTTTCAGAGGATTTGGGGCGGCCAAAGCAATACGATTATTACGTCGATCTTCGTATTAAAGTCATCACAATGCAATAAAAATATTGGATTCTAAATCTGCAACAAAAAATTTCATTGCTTTTGAGGATCTTGTAAGCAAAACAGCAACCATAAAATTGATTTGCCCTATCTAAACATGTCCAAAAATTAGACTGAATAAAACAACACATTGTTTTTGTCTCCCTTTTTTTTATATCAAACCTTTTCCTGCAAAACAGCTACACATTTTCTTTGTAGAAGAATGCAGAATTGGAAAATAGTTGAGCTTGGAGCCCAAAAGGAACAAAGCATACTACGCTCCAAACAAAAGATATGCTGATTAAGACTGTAGAAGGAATCCGACATCTTATAGCAAAATATAGCAGAAGCACTATATTGGTTAGAGACTCTTTTAACTAAGAGTTATTTCCAGTTATTTTTATGGCAGAGTAGAAAGGGTACTGTGAATCAATAAAAAATAACAGAAGGGCAACTTTTCATAATTATTTAAGCCATATCACAAAGGGTAAATTAGAAAAAATAATAATTTTCTTGACAATTACAAAGTCCAGGAGAAGTTGAAATCTGATTTCTGAGATTTTCCTAATTACTAAGAAAATCACTAGTAAGAAATCTGAAATAAGAAAAAACGATTTTGTAATTGTCAAGAAATGCTGAAAACTGATTTTGAAATTGAAAAAAAGAAATGTTATTCAGTCCAGAAAATTGTTGTAAAGTAATGTCCAAAGCTATTTATAGTCCAGGAAAAGTCTAAAGTTATTCAGTCCAGGAAAACTGATATTCAGTCCAAAGCTATTCAGTCCAGGAAAAACTGTTCAGTCCAGGAAAAGTCGAAATCTGATTTCAGTCCAAAGGTAATTTCAGATTTTCAGTCCAAAAATTTCTGAGACCAAAAATTTCAGAGACCAAAAAATTCAGTGCAAATCTGAGAGAAATATAAATGCAATTCAGTCCAAATCTAAGAAAACCAGGGAAACTGAAAAATACAAAATCACAAAGCAGGAGAACTGAAAATATAAATGCTATAAAGTTCTGAGACCCAAAATGATTTACAAAATCACAAACCAGGAGAACTGAAATTATAAATGCTATAAAGTCCAGGAAAACTGATATTCAGTCCAGGAAAAGTCGAAGTCTGATTTTAGTCCAAAGGTAATTTCGGATTTTCAGTCCAAATATTTCAGAGACCAAAAATTTCAGAGACAAAAAATTCAGTCGAAATCTGAGAGAAATATAAATGCAATTCAGTCCAAATCTGAGAAAACCAGGGAAACTGAAAATTACAAAATCACAAAGCAGGAGAACTGAAAATATAAATGCTATAAAGTTCTGAGACCCAAAATGATTTACAAAATCACAAACCAGGAGAACTGAAATTATAAATGCTATAAAGTTCTGAAAATCATAAATCTGAAAATCGCATCTGAAGGAACGGTGGAGGAGTTGCTTTCTGGAATCTCTCTATTGCGCAAGCACCTGAAGGAAGCTGTTGAAGAGGAGGAGAAGCTCTTGAGGAGAGCCTGAAACAGGGAAACTTTAAAGAAATGCTGGACGGGAGGAAGGAGGTAACGCTGCTCTTGCGCAGGCACCTGAAGAAACAGGGAAACTTTAAGCTTCGGAATCGCGATGGAGGAGGAGCTCTTGAGGTTAGGCACTGTGGAGGTGAGGTGAGGCTTCGTCGAGGAGGTATACACGCTGCCGAAGGCAGGGATCTGTCGAGGGGAGGTAGGGTAACACTGGTTTCGGCGGGTGGCAGTCGAGGAAGAGAGGAGGCGATGGAAGCGTGCATGGGAGGAGAAAGCAGGGTGTCCTTGCTTGCCGTGCGGGAGGAGAGCAGAAAGCTGGCGGGGGAGAAGGCTTTGGTTGTCGTGTTAAAAAGCAGAACCCAAGAAGATGTTGAGGCTTGCATGATGTCCAAAAGACCAAAATACCCCAAAAAAAGACTTATGAATTTTGATTAATGGGATTTTTGGGGGGTATTTCGGGTAGGCAGAATGTTACACTTTTATGGGCCGCTCATTCACGGGCCTTCCCCGCCGGTCGAGCCACATAATAGGGCCGCGGCCCGCACACCCCAACCCTTCTCAACGCGTGTTCTCGGGCTGCGGGATGTTGAGGTTGAGTCTGGAACCCTTTACCTCCTTGATGTAAGCTCTTAACGCCAGCTCACATCACCAACTGAGTCGCAAATCAGTTGGTGATGAGGGCAGACGTTAAGTGTCTCTCATCAAGGAGGTAAAGGGTTCGAGACCCAGCCTCAACATCCCGCATGTTTACCCAGAAATCGGCAATCACCTCAAGTTAGCTGCCCGAGCCCTGGCGGTCTCCCATCGCCCGAGTGGTCTCGCCTTTTTGCCTCGTAGGGGTCGAGCTTCGCGCGACCTCGCTTAAAGGCCGCGCCCCGCACGACTCCTCCCCCGGGAGGTCGCCCCCCGTGAGGTCGCCCCTTGGGCGACCTCCCCCGTGAGGAGATCGCCCCTTGGGCGACCTCCCCGTGTGGAGATTGCCCCTTGGGCGATCTCGCCTCGTGAGGTCGCCCCTTGGGCGATCTCGGCGTGTGGAGATCGCCCCTTGGGCGATCTCGCCTCGTGAGGTCGTCCCTAGGGCGACCTCCCCCATGAGGAGATCGCCCCTTGGGCGATCTCGCCCCTAGGGCGACCTACCCCGTGAGGAGATCGTCCCTTGGGCGATCTCGCCTCGTGAGGTCGCCCATGTGCAGTCTCTTTTTTATGAGATCTATTTTCATGTGATTTTCCTCCATGACGATCTCAGCAGGTCCAGACGATCTCGACGATCTCAGCGGTCTCAGCAGCAGGTCCAGACGATCTCAGCAGGTCCAGACGATCTCAGCGGTCTCAGCAGCGGTCTCAGGCGATCTCGGCAGTTCCGGGCAGCCCGTTACCTTCCAGATCTGCCCGTTAGGGCAGGCCCCGCGTCTATAAATAGAGGGGTAGGGGTACCAGTTTGTGATCTTTTCAAGAGTTCCCAGCTCCAGTCGGGGACTTGAGCGATCTCAGTTTTTGGAGACTGCGGAGACCTTCCCGTCTCCCTTTTGGAGACCTCTCCACCTCTTCTTCAGGAGACCTTTTTTTCATACTTTCTATTGTAACCTCAGCTGTAACACAAGCTTTATTTCAATAAAATTGCCTTTCCTTCAGCTCAGAGTAACCGACCACCCAGCAGTCACACCCCCCATTCTTCAGCTTGAGCAAGTGTGGAGTTGGTACATTTTTTGGTATCAACAGAAAACACGCGACCTTCAGATTTTGAGTGGTTGGTGAACAGCAGCTGCGAGGAAGTTGCGGGATTCAACCTAAAATACGCCAAAACTTCAAACGGACATAACTTTTGACCCGGGTGTCAGAATTCAGAAATTCAAAGCTTGTCAGAACCGGGTCGACCTAAACTATCCAAAAATTGAACTGGGTTCCCCGTTCAGGCGTTTTCAGCCCTCATATTGCTAAAATTCGACTCCGTTAAGAAGTTATCACAGTTTTTCTCTTCTGTCAATCCTTGTTTTCTGAGTAGCAATGAAGATGCCAGAGTTTCAAGCCAAGTCGAATGATGAATTTTCCCTGGAAGCTCTCGAGCTTCGTATAGAGCTCCGTCTGGAGCAATTTCGCCAAGATCTGGAGCAGTCTCGCCAAGAGACCGCTCAAGAACTAGAGCAAACTCGACGACAATTGGATGCAATTAACCGAACTCTAATCGCCATCACTCAACAACTTCCTCTTCAAGTGGCAGCTCCTTTGTCTTCTCAAGTAGTAACTCATTCTCCGAGATTTTCACATCCTGTTGCTCCTCTGCCATCTCAAGCTGAGAAATCCTCAATTACTCGTCATGACTACCTCAGACTAGTTGCCCAGGAAGATCCAGCAGAAATGCTGAACTTTCAGGAGGATTGTGCTTACTTTCCGGCCCCTGCTGATGCGGCTTATTCTCCATCTCATCCCTTTATTGTTGAAATAAAGAGACTTTCTCCCTTTGCTAACAGAATTGAATGGGAGCTGATTCCCAATGGATTTAGAAGGCCTCATTTGTCAGCCTTCTCTGGAGGAGAAGACCCCATCAGCCATCTTCAAATTTTTGAATCTGCTATGTCTTTAAGAGTTGTTTCAAATGGAATCAAGTGCAAATTATTGGCTTCATCCTTTGTCGGTCAAGCTAGAGAATGGTTTTTCAAGATGCCACCTCAATCAATTATTTGCTTCGCTGACCTTCGAAGAAAGCTTCTCTTGAGGTTCCTCACCTCAAAGAAGCGGAAAAGAGGCCTAGCAGCTCTTTTTCAGATCGAGCAAGGAGATGATGAGACACTTGCTCACTTCATTGCAAGATTTCAAAGAGAAATACTTGAAATTATTGATGCTGATCAGAACTTGTATAAAATCGCCTTAATCAATGGGTTGAAAGAAGGCCTTCTCAAATATACAGTTAGCCGAAATAAGCCCAAGTCTTATGGACATCTTATCAGGATAGCAAATCAAGTTATTGAAATAGAGGCAATAGATCCTGGCTTTGTTTTTTCTCAGACAACTCGAAAGCGGCAAAGGAAATCTTTTTATCAACACCCTTCTTCGTCTCAAAACATTCCGCAAGATAAAGACTATAGATCTCATTCTTTTCCAGAAAATAAATCCACTCAGCCTCAACAGTAAGATGTATCATCTGAATCTCTAAGAGCTTGTCATATTCTATCTGACGATCCGAGAACACTTGAATTCAAAAGTTATCCAAAAAAGTATACTCAGCTTAATACTTCAATGAAAGTTTTTCCAATTATTCAGAATGTGCCAGAGTTTAGAGGACCTCAGCCTATAAAGTCTAAGGTCAGAAATCACAACCAAGAACTCTTCTGCACATATCATTCAAAAATTGGCCATGATACAGAGGACTGCCATGCCATCCAAAAATTGGCAAAATTAGCAAACCAATTATTGAAAGCAGGAAAATTACAAGACTATTTTGCTCAGTAAATGGATGATGACCTCTCCTCCATCAGAGACAATGTTACAAAACAAAGAGCTTCTCATTTAATAAAATATGTACATAGACTACGGATGAAATAGAATGTCATTTTGTTTCTGATTTTGGATACCTCCCTTTTTTGTTTCAACCTTTTTGCATCTTCTTTTTTCCATTTTTACTTGTAATAAGCAAAGAAGAATGGGCAAAAACATCGATAAAGCATCAGAGTCAAAATTTTTGCTGTTGGCAATTTAATCTTCAAGAAAACAGATGCGACAATAAGAGTTGACTCAGTTAAAAGGCACATTATAATTGGGCAGAGTCATTTATCGTCAAAGAAGTTCTTAAAAATGGTGCATATCACCTCCAAATTGATGAAATGGAACAGCTATCTCATACTTGGAGCGGAGGTGATCTCAAGTTTCTCTTTTCTTGAAAACTTGTATTTTTATTTCATTTCATCTTTTGTTTTTCTTCTTTCAAGCGTTAAGATGATAAGGTTGTAATCTCTTAAGGAAGCACCAAAAATAAATTGTTATCAAAGGCTTGAGTCCTGCCAAGGGAGACATCAACAGATTCTACTTCATCCTCCTTGACTTGAAGCTTGAGATGTAAATCTGCCAGGACCACAGGTAGCGAGGTGTTTTCGCATCTGTGTAGCAGTAGCTCGCCAAGCTCATGCGAGGGATGGCTAGAATGTCGGGTCCTTGCTAACATCTGACACACCTCAGAACCAAGGGAGGCCGAGTTGAATGTTCAGCTCTGTTATGCATTGTAAGAGGACATTGTTACAGTCTAAATGATCTTCCAGGAAAGCAATGTCGGTACAGCCTCCGCGGCATGATCACACCTGCCCTATGGATCATTTTTGGTCTGTAACTCTTGAATACTCATTGGATTGTGGATAGACAAGGGTCGGTCAAAAACATCTATGACCGTCGTTAAATTCTTAAAGGGGCGGTCTGAAATTTTTAAGACCGCCAGATCTAGCCTCTGTGTTTTCGGAGATCTAAATATGTTGAGACCGCCAGTTTGATCTCCTCCAGGACTTGAATGTTTGAGATTGTTGGTTGAGTTCTCCATTTCTTTTCAGAAAGTGGGTTTCAGAGATCTAAATATGTTGAGACCGCCAGTTTGATCTCCTCCAGGACTTGGATGTTTGAGATTGCTGGTTGAGTTCTCCATTTCTTTTCAGAAAGTGGGTTTCGGAGATCTAAATATGTTGAGACCGCCAGTTTGATCTCCTCCAGGACTTGGATGTTTGAGATTGCTGGTTGAGTTCTCCATTTCTTTTCAGAAAGTGGTTTTCAGAGATCTAAATATGTTGAGACCGCCAGTTTGATCTCCTCCAGGACTTGGATGTTTGAGATTGCTGGTTGAGTTCTCCATTTCTTTTCAGAAAGTGGTTTTCGGAGATCTAAATATGTTGAGACCGCCAGTTTGATCTCCTCTAGGACTTGGATGTTTGAGATTGTTGGTTGAGTTCTCCATTTCTTTTCAGAAAGTGGTTTTCGGAGATCTAAATATGTTGAGACTGCCAGTTTGATCTCCTCCAGGACTTGGATGTTAGAGATTGCTGGTGGGATCTCCAGAGTTTTATTTGGGAAGAGCTTTTCTTTGATCTGAATGATTTGAGACCGCCGGCTGAATCTCCTCCAGGACTTGGATGTTAGAGATTGCTGGTGGGATCTCCAGAGTTTTATTTGGGAAGAGCTTTTCTGTGATCTGAATGATTTGAGACCGCCGGCTGAATCTCCTCAAGGACTTGGATGTTAGAGATTGCTGGTGGGATCTCCAGAGTTTTATTTGGGAAGAGCTTTTCTGTGATCTGAATGATTTGAGACCGCCGGCTGAATCTCCTCCAGGACTTGGATGTTAGAGATTGCTGGTGGGATCTCCAGAGTTTTATTTGGGAAGAGCTTTTCTGTGATCTGAATGATTTGAGACCGCCGGCTGAATCTCCTCCAGGACATGGATGTTAGAGATTGCTGGTGGGATCTCCAGAGTTTTATTTGGGAAGAGATTTTTCTGCGATCTGAAATTTTTGAGACCGCCGGCTGAATCTCCTCCAGGACTTGGATGTTAGAGATTGCTGGTGAGATCTCCAGAGTTTTATTTGGGAAGAGCTTTTCTGTGATCTGAATGATTTGAGACCGCCGGCTGAATCTCCTCCAGGACTTGGATGTTAGAGATTGCTTTTCTGACTGAAGGGATTTAGGACATTTGTGATCATCATCTGAGAACTTCTCACATTTATTCTTGTTTTGGGCGGTCTAGAGAATTTAAGGTCACAACATGAACGTTTATCTTCTCAAGCGATCTGAAGTATACTAGGGTTTTCTTGAGATCTCCTTCTATTTTTCTGTTACAAGACGGTCCGGGATTGTTGGAATCATTGATAAATCAATCTTCTAACATGAATCCATCAAATATTTATCTTTTTATCCACAAGAAGGGGCGGTCTGAATTATTTGAAACCGACATTCGTCCCTTAAAGATCACTCAAAGTGGACTACAAGAGTTCAGGATCATCATTTATGGATTATCATAATTTGGTTTCTCCCTAAAAGACCTTGAGTACTGAAGATCCTCATTTACAAATGGTTGACATCAGAATTATTTCATAACAAAACAGCTTCAAATAGCCAAACTTAATAATTTCTTAAAAGGCGCTTTGACAACCAGAAGATCATCATTCAATATTATCAATTGAAATTCAAATATGAACAAAATATGTATCTCATCAGTTTCAGTTCGATTGATCGGCAACAAGTTGTCTCAGGTACCTGACACGTCTTTACTTTTTCATATACCTGTCCAACATACCTTTTCGTGTATGGAAACAAGTGTTCACTGGTTCTCTTAAGGTACTCATGTAATATATGTCTTTCCTATACTTTCTCTGACCATTCATTCGCAGAGATAGGCAGGTGCTTGCAAGTCTTCTTAAGAAGAGAGAAAATATTCGCAAGCACGCCTGGTGGTAGGAAATTTGCACAGGTACTTTCACTTTTTCATCACGCATGCCCTACTATGACAGGAAAGGTAGATCGCGATTCTCGTGAGTAAGTTTTATTTTTTCGAAGTTTTTTCAAAACTTAAAAAAATGCGAGGATTATGTTTACCCAGAAATCGACAATCACCTCAAGTTAGCTGCCCGAGCCCTGACGGTCTCCCATCACCCAAGTGGCCTCGCTTTTTTGCCTCGTAGGGATCGAGCTTCGCGCGACCTCGCTTGAAGGCTGCGTCCCGCACGACTCCTCCCCCGGGGGGTCGCCCCCCTGGGTGACCTCGCCCCCCGTGAGGTCGCCCCTTGGGCGACCTCCCCCATGAGGAGATCGCCCCTTGGGCGACCTCCCCCAAGGGGCGATCTCAGCTCGTGAGGTCGCCCCTTGGGCGACCTCCCCGTGTGGAGATCGCCCCTTGGGCGATCTCGCCTCGTGAGGTCGCCCCTTGAGCGACCTCCCCCGTGAGGAGATCGCCCCTTAGGCGATCTCGGCTCGTGAGGTCGCCCCTTGGGCGACCTCCCCGTGTGGAAATCGCCCCTTGGGCGATCTCGCCTCGTGAGGTCGCCCCTTGGGCGACCTCCCCCGTGAGGAGATCGCCCCTTGGGCGATCTCGGCTCGTGAGGTCGCCCCTTGGGCGACCTCCCCGTGCGGAGATCGCCCCTTGGGCGATCTCGTCCCTTGAGGTTGCCCCTTGGGCGAACTCCCCCGTGAGGAGGTCGCCCCCGTGGGGTCGCCCCTTGGGCGACCTCCCCTGTGAGGAGGTCGCCCCCTTGGGCGACCTCGGGCCTTTGAGGTCGCCCCTTGGGCGACCTCCCCCGTGAGGAGGTCGCCTGGGCGACCTCGCCTGCGAGGTCGCCCCTTGGGCGACCTCCCCGTGAGGAGATCGCCCCTTGGGCAATCTCGCCTCGTGAGGTCGCCCCTTGGGCGACCTCCCCCGTGAGGAGATCGTCCCTTGGGCGATCTCGCGTCGTGAGGTCGCCCCTAGGGCGACCTCCCCCGTGAGGAGATCGCCCCTTGGGCGATCTCGCCTCGTGAGGTCGCCCCCGTGCAGTCTCTTTTTTATGAGATCTATTTTCACGTGATTTTCCTCCATGACGATCTCAGCAGGTCCAGACGATCTCAGCGGTCTCAGCAGCAGGTCCAGACGATCTCAGCAGGTCCAGACGATCTCAGCGGTCTCAGCAGCGGTCTCAGGCGATCTCGGCAGTTCCGGGCAGCCCATTACCTTTCAGATCTGCCCGTTCAGGCAGGCCCCACGTCTATAAATAGAGGGGTAGGGGTACCAGTTTGTGATCTTTTCAAGAGTTCCCAGCTCCAGTCGGGGACTTGAGCGATCTCAGTTATTGGAGACCGCGGAGACCTTCCCGTCTCCCTTTTGGAGACCTCTCCACCTCTTCTTCAGGAGACCTCTTTTTCATACTTTCTATTGTAACCTCAGCTGTAACACAAGCTTTATTTCAATAAAATTGTCTTTCCTTCTGCTCAGAGTAACCGACCACCCAGTAGTCACACCCCCATTCTTCAGCTTGAGCAAGTGTGGAGTTGGTACATTTTTTGGTATCAACACCGCAGTGCCGAAAACACGCGCTGAGAAGGGTTGGGGTGTGCGGGCCGCGGCCCGTGACTGGTTGTAATAAGATTATGAAATGAATGAATTAGCTTTCTGACGTAGGGTAAGACACTAATGAACACCTAAGGTTAGATGTAAGTGCAAATGCAAATGTCCGGCGAATTCAAACTTGCAAAATAATATTTATAAACCATATAACTAGATTTTCCACAATTGAATTAAAGCAATTTAAAACCAATGTAACAAAGAGAAGCGTATGAGCGCGAGAGTGCGTGAAAAAACAAATGCTATTTAAATAGGAAATTACAAAGACGAAAACTATTGAAACAAGTCTTACAAGCCACTATCTCTACAAGTAGAGAATAAACACAAAACTCAATGCTAAAAGAAATAACAACACACCTTAAACTTTGCAAACGAAGGAGAGGGGAGGGCTGGATGCACTTTCGAGGATTGTCGGGGCTGATTTTCAGCAATCAGGAACGCCAATTTGCTGCTCAGAAACGGGAACAGCAAAAGGATGATGCAGGGAGGCGGTTCTCAGCAGCAAGCAAGTGGAATTTGTTGTTCTGGATGGTTTGAACAGCAATCGGGATGGTAGGGTGGCTGTATGAGATGAGTGGAGGCTTGGCCGGGCTTTGGATGGTTGTAGGGTGGCTGGATTGCATTTAGGCAGCAATTACATGGAGGTTTTGGGGGCTGCTGGAGTTGGTGGAAGGTGGTTCCACGTGAGATTCTGAGGGAGAGGGCTGCTGTAGGGAAATAGGGAGGTGGTAGAAGGTGGTTCCACGTGAAGTTCTGAGGGAGAGGGCTGCTGTAGGGAAACATGGGGAGGAGGTTCGGCTGTCAGGATGATGAGGGAGTTAGAGGGCTCTCAGTTAGGGGGATTTATAAGTGGTTCCACGTGAGAATTAATAGAGGAATAAACGTAGGGATGACAACAATTTGAAGGGGAAGTGGGGAGGAGTTATGGATTGAAATTAGGAAGTAACTCCTTTAATTTAGGAGGTGGAGTTAGTGGGTGGTTAGAGGTAGTTATGGTGGTTATGGGTAGTGGTGGCTGGTGGTGGCCGGAGGTGGTTTCCGGTGGTGGTGGAGGTGGTTACCAGTGGTGGTGGAGGTCGTCGGAGATGTTTTCCGGCGATCGCCGGAAAACGCTAAATGTAGGAAATATGCAGAGGCGGCGTGAGAGGTCCACCGGAGATGGCCGGAGACGAACTCCGGTGATTGCCGGAGATGTTTTATGGGATGTTGGGGGCTGTTTTTTGGAGGAGAATTGGAGGGGAAATATGAGGGCTGCTGCTAGAAGGTGGAGGAGGGTGGTGGGTTGATGAAGGAGGCTCCACGACAAGGTGAGGGAGGAGGGAGATGGAGGACTACTGCTTGTGGAGGAGGGGTTGTTGGTAAAGGAGGCTCCACGACAAGGTGAGGGAGGAGAGAGATGGAGGGCTGCTGTTTGTGGAGGAGGAGGGGCTGTTGGCCGGCTGTTGTAGGTGGTGGAGGGGTTAGTTGGCTGGCTGCTGTAGGTGAATGAGGAGGGGCTGTTGGCCGGCTGTTGTAGGTGGTGGAGGGGTTGGTTGGCCGGCTGCTGTAGGTGGAGGAGGAGGTGTTGCTGTAGCCGGCCAAAGGAGGTGGGGGAAGGGGAAACCAAGGCTTCACGCCAAGGATGGATGGGGGGGGGGGGGGGGGGACCAAGGCTTCGCACCCCGGCTCGGCTTCGGCACCGAAATGACCAAAGATTAGGCTTCTATGCTCCAATCTTCAATGCCTAGAATGAGAGCCCTCACCCTCTATTTATAGTTTTCTAAGGAACAATGAACGGCTATGATCGGCCGAACATTATGACTCAAATAGAACATAAAATTACAACTCAAAATAAAAAATTTCAAGAGACAAAAATACAAAGTTCGTCGAGCCGCTCGAAATGAGCGGTCCCGATCATCACTGCGCCCGTGGTCGTCGCGAGTAGACCCGAACGGGTCGGGCGGGCTGCTCCCCATCAACTCCCCCCATCTCAGAATCATTCATCTCCGTAGAATGAAGATGGTCATATTGTCGTCGTAGGGCGGGGGCGAGTCTCTCGAGCTCTGCTGCAGAAATCCAGGTATCATCGGTGAAGTGGCGGCCCTGCCAATGGACCAAGTAGCGAACTTTGTCTGGTGCGGGTACAAGCTCATGGGCCATGATCTCCGTAATGATGTCAAACGGGCTGGTAATCGAAGAAGAAGGAACTGCTGAAGGCGATGGAACTGCTGATGATGACGGGGCTGCTGCGGTCAATGGAACTGCTGATGACGACGGGGCTGTTGCGGACAATGGAACTGCTGACGGTGGTGGAGCTGTTGTCAATGAACGAGGTGCGGGAACTGGAGAAGCCGAATGATCTGTCGGTACCGAGGACTCGGGTGGGAATGGAAGCTGGGTGGTAGGCGAAGACTGCTGCTGAAGCGGTGAGGTGGAAGGAGATAGTGGTGGTGACTGGGGTTGTAGTGGAGCGGTGGATGTAGACGGAGGCTGAAAGGATATAGTGGTAGAGGGCGAAGGGTGCATATAGTCATGCGGCTCAAAGTATGAAGTCGAATCTTCAACATTGAATACAGGTGAAATCCCCATACTTGGCGGGATATCCAGTTCATAAGCATTTGTTCCAATTCGTTTCAACACCGTGTAAGGACTCATTGGCTTAACATTCAATTTTCGAGCAGTTCCTTTCGGGAACCTCTCAACGCGTATACGAACCATCACTTGTTCTCCTTCTTTAAAGCTTTTCATTCTCCTGTGACTATCAGCATACGATTTATAAATATCATTATTGCAAAAAATCTTTCGCCGGACCGACTCATGCATGCCATGTATATGCCTAATGAAGGACTCAGCCGACTCACTAGGACGAGACTCTATAGGTAGAGGAATAAGATCTATCGGCTTCCTAGGCTCATAACCTAAGACTACCTGAAATGGACTCAATCCTGTGGTCCTATTTACCGAACTATTAAATGCAAACTCTGTCATGGGTAATACCGAGTCCCAAAAGGTGGTGTGGTCACCAACGAGGCATCGCAAAAGATTTCCTATACTCCTGTTTACGACTTCCGTCTGGCCATCCGTCTGCGGGTGGTAGACAGATGAAAATAACAATGTCGTGCCAGTCTTTTTCCAGAGGGTCTTCCAAAAATAGCTCATGAATCGGACATCTCGATCGGAGACGATGGTCTTGGGGAGACCGTAAAGTCGAAAGATGTCTCGAATGAATAGTGAAGCAACGTGAGACGCGTCGGCCGTCTTGCTGCATGCAATAAAGTGAGCCATTTTGGAGAACCGGTCAACTACAACGAGTATGGAATCGTGCTTGCGTAGGGTGCGTGGTAATTCTAGCACAAAGTCCATACTAATATCCACCCAAGGCTGGTGTGGTACTGGCAGTGGTGTATACAGTCCTGTATTTTGATGTGATCCCTTAGCCGTCTGGCAGATGTAGCAATGCCTGACAACTCGCGCAACGTCCCTCTTTACGGAGGGCCAATAAAAACGATCTTCCACCAGTGCGATGGTCTTATCCCTACCAAAGTGGCCTGGCGCACCACCGGCATGCATTTCCCAAACAAGATGATCTCATAGGGATGTCCTGGGAATGCATAAAAGTGTGCTGCGAAATAAATACCGGTCGATAATCGAATAATCAAGAATGACCTCAGGTGGGTCCTGGGATAAAGCGGAGTATATCCCTTCAAAGTCTGGGCATGATGCATACTCAGTGCTCAGATGCTCAAATCCAGTGACCTCGGTGGTAAGGGTGTGAAGTAGGCCCACCCGACGGCTAAGTGCGTCCGCGGGTTTGTTCTCAACACCCGCTCGGTGTTTGAGAACATAGTGAAAGTCCTGCATGTACTCTATCCACTTGGCGTGTCGGTGACTCAATTTTTTTTTGGGAGTCCAAATAACATAAGGCATGGTGGTCTGAATATAACACGAACTCTCGTGGGAGGAGATAGTGTCTCCAATGCCTCAATGACTGCACTATCGCATAGAACTCCCGGTCGTAGTTGGAATACCTCTGTCGGGCATCATTCAGCTTCTCACTGAAGTGAGAAACTGGATGACCCTCCTGACTGAGTACTCCTCCTATGCCTACGGCAGAGGCGTCGCAAGCAACCTCGAAGGCTCGACCAAAATCAGGTAATCGAAGTACCGGAGCCGTGGTCAACTTCTCCTTGATGTCCTCAAATGCCCGAGTGGCGGCGGGTGTCCACAGAAAATCTCTCTTACGAAGGCAACTCGTATAGGGGGCCATGATGGTGCTGAATCCTCTGACAAAGCGTCTATAAAATGTGGCCAACCAGTGGAAGCTTCGAGCCTCGTGGATATTCGTGGGGATTGGCCAATCTCTGATGGTCCTAACTTTGTCAGGATTTACGGACACGCCTAAGGAAGAAATGATAAACCCTAGAAAGTGTACAGATTCAGATAAGAAAGTGCACTTCTTCAAATGGATATAGAAGTACTCCTTTCGGAGGATATCGAAGAGTAATCGAAGGTGCGTGAGGTGCTCTCCCTGAGTCTGACTGTAAACTAAGATATCATCAAAATAAACTATGAGGAACTTGCCCATGTATGGGCGCAGGATCTGAGTCATCACGCGCATGAAAGTGCTAGGGGCATTGGATAACCCAAAAGGCATAACCAACCACTCGTACAACCCATCCTTCGTCTTAAATATTGTCTTCCATTCATCACCCTCTCTGACTCTGATCTGGTGGTACCCGCTCCGAAGATCAAGCTTTGAAAAGATCTGGGCACCTGCATGGTGTCAAGGAGGTCATCGAGTCGAGGAATGGGGAATTGATACTTAATTGTGATCTTATTGATAACACGACTATCTACACACATACGGCAGGTACCATCCTTCTTAGGGGTAAGAAGGGCAGGTACGACACATGGACTCAAGCTTTCTCTAATAAACTGCTTTCGCAGTAGGTTAGCGATCTGAGTCCAGAGCTCTTCGTGCTCATCGGGGTTCATACAATAATGAGGAAGATTCGGTAGAGATGAACCCGGAACAAGATCGATCGCGTGTTGTATATCTCACAGTGGGAGTAGCTCATCAGGGAGCTCCTCAGGCATAATGTCACTGTATTCATCTAGGAGGCGTCGAACATCAGGATGGACGGACTCTAAGTCCACAAGGCCTTCCATAGTCTGAGAAGCAGCAACGACGTAAATGAGGCCGGTGTCTAGACTCTCCCTGGTGAACTCACTACGACGCAGGATATGTACAGGTCTAGGGCCACCTGTAGTAACTGAAGGCTCGACCCTCCCTTTTGAGGGATCTCTGGGTTGGGTCGGAGACAATGTGATCTTGCGGCCCTTGTCAAAGAAGACACAAGTGTTGGACCGTCCATAACAAGTCACGTCTCTATCATAAAGCCAGGGCCTGCCCAGCAAAACATGTGCAACGTCCATGGGAATGGCGTCGCACCAAACTCTATCCTCGAAGGAGGCGGGCTGAATCGGAACCTGACATCTATGGGTGACCTGGATTGTTGTTTTATCTACCCAAACAACACGGTACGGATGTGGATGAGGCTCCGCCTTAAGTTTCATACGCTCAAGCCCCTTTTGGGCTATAATATTTACACAACTACCACTATCGATGGCGAGTTTGCAGGGCCCACCTGCACTCGGGAAATAAGTGTAAAAGATAGTGGTCCGCTTCCAATCCTCATCCGCACGGGGGGTGTGCAGTAAGCGGCGGATGATGCCCAACTCAAGTGCTCGGTCGGCCTCGTCCTCCCAACCTTCTTCTATGGCCACGAAGATCTCCTCCTCAGGTGGTTCTGCGGGATCAGATATAAGGTCAGGCTCCTCCTCAATAAGCAGATTTCGTGTGGGGCACTGCGCCGCCAATGGCCTCTACCCTGACATCTATAACACTGGATCCCGGGCTTCGGGGGCCCGGTGGCAGTGGTGGTGGCCCTCGTATCTGTGGGAGTACGGGGAGGCACGTAAGGGGTGGATCCCTGCTGTGGGGGCCTCCTAGGGGCAGGACCATCAGACTGTGAAGTAGGTCGCCTCGGGCCTGTAGCGCGTAAGTACTGCTCATACTCTAATGCGAGCTGATAGATCTGCTCGACTGTCTCTAAGCGATGAAGAATAAGCTCTCTACGAATGTCTGCCCTCAGTCCGGTCCTAAAGCGGGAGGCCGTCATGATATGCTCCTCTGTGACATCACTTCTCACAACAAGCTCATCAAATCGAGTCATGTACTCGGCTACAGATAGGGTGCCCTGTCGTAGGGTCAGGAGCTGCTCTAAGAGCTGGCTACGATACGAAGCGGGGAGGTAGTTTTCTCTAAGTTTTTGCTTCATATCGGCTCATCAGGTGATGGGGTCATGGCCCTCTCTATCTAGGGAGCGCTCCAAACTTATCCAGTAAACTGTGACCTGCCCAAGTAATTTCATCTTGGCAAACTTTACTCGCTTCTCATTGCTCATCTTGAACCAGTCAAAATAGTTGTCCATTTCTAACAACCAATCGCTAAACGCCTTAGGATCTAACTGCCCGTCAAAGGATGGGGCATCGATCCGAATACGGCTGGTAATATCATCCGCATAACCTCTGGGGCATCATAACGACCCATGTAGTCATCTCGATCATAATAGTATCGAGCGTCTTGACCGTGATGACCTCTACGAGGTGTGTATTGTGGCGGAGGCTGCTCCTCTGGGGGAGGAAGAGCTCGGCCTCCATTGGGGTTCCTATAACGATCGTTGGCTGCCGCTGGGGCCTCCTGGGCGGGCTGGGGAGCCCGTGCAATTGGGTTGTGGAATATTCGATCTGGGGCGTATGTGATAAGAAGCTACTAGAGAGAAGAAGGAAGGAAGCTAGGGTTTAGAAGAGGAAGAAGATTACCTTAGGGTTAATTGCCTCCCCCAAATGATAACATCCCCGGGAATAAATACCCGGGCCAA
The DNA here is from genome assembly GCA_033032865.1 of Dactylorhiza incarnata. Lineage (NCBI taxonomy): Eukaryota > Viridiplantae > Streptophyta > Magnoliopsida > Asparagales > Orchidaceae > Dactylorhiza > Dactylorhiza incarnata. The sequence goes on from JAWHQI010000085.1 coordinate 6,334,496, forward strand.
TGAGGGGGCCGACCGACCCCTCCAAATAGGGTTGAACTACCCTTGGCCGTCCGGTTTTACTGAGTGGGGGCTGAACCGGTTGGTTCAGCCCCTTCGTTGCTTGTCTTCTCCTTGTGCCTGCGAGCATAATAACGCCCCGAGAAGTGGGGCGCGATCGGGGGCGTAACATTCCCCTCCCCATCAAGACCCAGCTTGTCCCAAAGATGGAAATCTGGGTACAGCTCTTTGAAGTCCAACATATCAACCCATGAGTTATGTGCTTCCGTCAAGTGCTTCCACTTGACCAAGAGTTCGGCCCGAAATTCTGCGCCCCACTGTTTACACCTAAGTAATAGAACATTCTCCGGCATCGGCCGAAGTTCACCCGCAACGGTAGCTTCCGGCAAGAAAGGGCTCGGTCAGGGGCGGAACTAGGATTTTTGCTCAGCCCGGGCACATATAATTAAAAATTAAAAATAATTGGAGAAAATATTTCACAATATTTCACATATAATTAACAATAACATGACTATATGAAATTATAAAGAAGTCCAAATTATAAACTCCCAAAAACTCATAAATAAAAAGCAACATGTGCGAAAATACATAAAATTATAATACCTTGTTTGTAAGCATTGACATAGAAATAGCTTAGGCCATGATTTAAATCCTTTAAACTCACCCCTCATATTACTAGCACCATCATAATCTTGTACACATAATTTTGAAATACTTAGGTCATGTTTTACGAATAAATTATCAATGGCCAAACAGGAAAATAAATTGACCTCCAATTTCTGAAGGTGATTACCGAAGAATGAAGATCCAGACTATCCAGTGAATACTGAAGAAACAGACAAACAAGATCAGAAATCGACCTCCAATTTTTGAAGGTGAAATCTGAAATTGTAATCTGCCAATGCTCTAGTCTCTGGATTTGGAAAAAAGCCAAACAGGAAAGGATTAGGGATTTAGGTTCTTGAAATAAGCCAAACAGGAAAAATAAGAAAATCTGATAATGGTTGATGCTCCTAAGTGAATCTGAGAATAGAGATTAGGGATTTAGGGTTCTTGAACTTACTACGCTGCTCTTAACGCAGTCACGCCTCAAGGAAATGGAGATCTGGACTCTGGAGACCGGAGAAATGGAGAACCGAAGACTGAAGAGTGGGTGATTGACTGCCATCTGCCGACTGGAACTACAAGCCTGGAGACTGGAAGAGGCTTAGAGACGTAGAGATTTCGTCGTCCCCGACTCGTCCTGACGTCCTGTGTCGTAGTCCAACGATTCCAGCTCAAATCGTCTGGTGTCATCGGCCCGTCGTCGGCCCTTGGAATGAGGAGATTGGGGTGATTCGCAAGTAACGGCGAAGGAAAGAGGCGGAAATCAGCGAAGGAAAGAGGTGGAAGTCGAACCGCGAAAAGGGCTCCAGCTATTTTTAGAAATCTTTGCCCGGGCAAGTGCCCGACCGTGACGCCATTTGGGTCCGCCTATGGGCTCGGTTGGGCACTGTCACCAATCTTCTGCGAGGGGCCAATTTCTGATTTGTACGACGAGCCACTGATAGCTGTCGGTAGGGTTGGAGCTTAAGGAATACTTCATCACCCACAATAAACTCCCTCTCCTTGCGGTGCTTGTCCGCCTGGGCCTTCATGCGATCTTGGGCAAGGCGAAGATTCGCCCGCAATGTCACTAAGGTGCGGTCGCGGTCGCGGAGGGCCCGATCAACCGCCGTGTTGCCCGACTCATAAGTGCACAAAGAAGGTGGTGGGCGGCCGTAGACCACCTCAAACTGCGTCATCTTGTTGGCAGAGTGGTAAGCGGTGTTGTAACAATACTCGGCCCAGTGTAGCCAGCTGGTCCAAGTCCGAGGCTCGTCCATGACGAAACACCGGAGGTATGTCTCCACGCTACGATTAAGAACCTCCGTCTGGCCGTCGGTCTGGGGGTGATTTGCGGTGCTAAAACGCAAACAAGTTCCTTGAAGCCGGAAAAGCTCTCTCCAGAACTGGCTCACAAAAGTGGGATCACGATCAGAAATGATGGCACGAGGGAGGCCGTGCAAGCGGACGACTTCCCTAGTAAAGAGTTCGGCGACCGACTCCGCCGTATAAGGATGACTGAGAGCGAGGAAGTGACCATACTTGGAGAGCTTGTCGACCACCACCAGAATGACCGACTTGCCCTGAGACTTGGGCAATCCATCAATAAAATCCATCGACACTGTATCCCAAATGTGCTGCGGAATCTCTAGTGGGTGGAGCAACCTGGCAGGTGTGGTGGTCTCGTACTTCTGTCGCTGACATGTCTCATATTGCCGCACAAACTGCTGCACATCCCGGCGTATCCCTGGCCAAAACACATTTGTTCTCGCCCTTTGGAGGGTACGGAGCACTCCTGCATGACCCCCCACTGGAGAGGAATGAAACTCGTGGAGCATAACTGTTTTCCATGCTGAGCCTGGGGGTATGACTACTCTGCCGTGGTAATGGAGCCGCCCACTCTGTAGATGATAGCCTGGCGTCACAGTCTCCCCACGCTGAGGGCCTCCACGAGGGCGCATAGTGAAGGATCCCGCAAGACCTCCTCATGTATGTCATCGAACGATTCGAGGACCGGCCCCGAAATCTGGACAAGTGCACCATCCGGTAGACGGGACAAGGCGTCCGCCACCACATTCTCCTTGCCCTGGCGGTAAACGATCTCGTAATCGTAGCCCAAAAGTTTGGTGACCCACTTTTGCTGAAGAGGAGAGGAGACTCGCTGGTCCAAAAAGTGCTTCAAACCTTGGTGATCCGTACGAATATGGAAATGGCGTCCCAAAAGATATGGACGCCAAAGGGCAACTGCCTGAACCACCGCCAACAATTCTTTTTCATACGTGGACAGTCCCAACGTCTTAGGCGCCAACGCCTTACTGTAAAAGGCAAGTGAGCGGCCCTCCTGCATCAATACTGCACCCAGCCCCACCCCGGAGGCGTCCGTCTCCATGACAAACTCCTTAGTGAAATCCGGAAGGGACAAGACTGGGGTGGTCGTCACGGCCCGTTTGAGCGTCTGAAAAGCCGCCTCAGCATCATCCTGCCATGAGAAGGCATCCTTATGCAGTAGCTGGGTCAGTGGTCTAGCAATCTTCCCGTAGTCCCGCACGAATTGCCGGTAGTAGCCGGTGAGGCCCAAGAATCCCCGTAGAGCCCGAACAGTCTGGGGCCGAGGCCAAGAAACCATGCTCTCAATCTTCCGAGGGTCAGCTTTGACCCCTTCAGCCGAGACTAAGTGTCCCAAGTACTCGACCTCCTCCTGCCCAAAAGAACACTTGAATCGCTTAGCATAGAGTCGATGCTTGCGTAGAATAGAGAAGACCTGTTCAATATGGCACAAGTGGTCTTCCCAATTAGCACTGTATATAAGGATGTCATCAAAGAAAATCAGCACAAAGAGGCGAAGTAGTGGACGAAAGATCTCGTTCATATTGGCCTGGAAGGTGGATGGCCCTGCCAGTCAACCCGTTGGCCATCACTAGAAACTCGTAGTGGCCGTCGTGAGTCCTGAAGGCCGTCTTGTGGACGCCGTCTTCCCGCATGAGGATCTGGTAGTAACCCGATCGTAGGTCAAGCTTTGTGAACCGGATCGCCCCGTGTAGCTCATCCAATAGCTCTTCAACCAACGGAATTGGAAATTTGTCCTTCAAAGTGACGCTGTTCAAAGCCCGGTAGTCCACACAGAATCGCCATGAGCCATCCTTCTTCTTGACGAGAATAATCGGGGCCGAAAAGGAGATCGTGCTGGGCCGGATGATCCCGGCATCGAGCATCTCCCGGACGCTACGCTCGATCTCTGCCTTCTGCATGTGTGGATATCGGTAAGGCCGGATATTGGTAGGCTCCGCTCCGGCCTTGAGTACAATCTGGTGATCCCGAAATCGTGACTGTGGAAGTGTACGTGTCTCCTGAAAAATGTCATAATACTGCTCTACCAAAGACTACATCTGTATGGGTACCTCAGACGACCCGACCTCATCGGATCGCACCCCCAAAAGGACCGCCATCAAGCTCCCTTCCTCTCCGAGCTGCTGTATGCTTTGAAGAGAAACTTCCTTCACTGGCGAGGCTGTGAGACCCTTCAAACAGAACTGTCGTCCACGTTGCACAAACTCCATCGTCATGAGGTCCCAATCAAAAGTGACCCGCTTCAGCTGCTTCCGCCACTGAACTCCGAATACCATGTCCGATCCCTGGATGGGTAGAAGATATACATCCGTGCTCCCAATGTATCACTGAATCCGTAACTCCACTCCCTTCATTACCCCTTCGCACTGCAGCTTGCTGCCGCCAGCCACCATAACCTGGAATGCAGCTCCTCTGTCAATCTCATGCCCCACCCGCTGTGCGACGACCGGAAGAATGAAGTTGTGGGTGCTCCCACTGTCCACCAATATCGTCACCTTCTCCTGTCTAACCGTTCCGGCAACCCGCATCGTGAGGGGCGGATTGCACCCTTCCATGTCATGGATGGAAACCCCAAACTCCGTCATGCCCACATCCTCCTCCAACAACGCCTCCTCGACTGCTACCTCGGGAGGAGACTCGTCGCCCACCTCTTCATGCAGCATGAAAACCTGTATCTTCTGACATTTATGCCCGGGTACAAACTTCTCGTCACAGTTGAAGCAGAGGCCTTTCTCCTTGCGGGCCTGGAGCTCGCCCCACGACAAACGAGTCACCGTAGGCTTAGCAACCGCCTGCGGCTCTCTCCTGGCAACGATGGGTGTGGCGGGAGGCCTCCGTGTGGCCCGCGATCGCTGCCGGTTGAAGCGCTCCTCCTGAATGTGGGCTAGGCTGATGGCGTGGTTCAAACTCCGTGGCATATAAGCATGAACCTCATCCCGCAATTGCTCCTTCAATCCTGACACAAAACAACTCAGCAATGTCTTCTCTTCCCAGTGTACCCGGTTCGCCAATTTCTCGAACTCTGTCCGGTACTCAATCACTGTCCCCTTCTGTCGCAACTTCTGCAGCAGCGTCTCAAAATCCTCATACTCCAAGGGCCCAAATCGGGCGGTGAACCCCTCCACAAAATCAGTCCAGGGCACATAATCTCTACCTCTCAGGAATCACTGAGTCCACTGAAACGCGTCGTCTTCCAGATGGAACGACGCTAGTTGCACTGGCCCAACAAAACCGGGGAGGCCGCCTGAATGTCTGGCCGGCCCGCACTCAGCCGGCCCAGCAAAACTGGGGTTGACACCTCCCGCTGCAGCCGCCAACCACGCCGTCGCTCCCTGGCCTTCGCTGGTGGTCGCCCAGGGTCGGGAGAAGCCGACGCCACCGTTTCCGCCAAATCCCGACGCTCCAGTGCCCAAACGCCCCGGATCGGGCGTTCCGGATGCTTCGGCGGACCGATCGGGTCTTCCGCCGATCGGTTCTTCATCGCTCACGACTTTCCCTTTCAACAGGGCTTTGAGCTCCTCCATACGTACGTCTATACGCTCCTCCAACCGCTGCGTAGATGTGCGCATCTCTTGCTCGATTGCGGTTACCGAATCCACCAATCCACTGTAGTTCTCCTCCAAGGTTTCCAAACAGGTGATCTTCTCTTGCGTGCGAGTGGTGACCATCGTCGGAGAATGACGCCTCTGATACCAAATGATAAGAAGCTACTAGAGAGAAGGAGAAAACTAGAGAGAAGAAGGAAGGAAGCTAGGGTTTAGAAGAGGAAGAAGATTACCTTAGGGTTAATTGCCTCCCCCAAATGATAACATCCCCGGGAATAAATACCCGAGCCAAGGAGGTGGCCGGCCGGCCCCTCCAAATAGGGATGAACCAGTTGGTCCAGCCCTTGGCCGGCCGGTTTTACTGAGTGGGGGCTGAACCGGTTGGTTCAGCCCCTTCGTTGCTTGTCTTCTCCTTGCGCCTGCGAGCATAATAATGCCCCGAGAAGCGGGGAGCGATCGGGGGCGTAACATTATGCAGGAGTAGGAGTTCTTTCTCTTTCACGACGACCCTCTCGTTGGACATCTTGTGGCCTAGTGGACCTTACTGGACTGGGAGACCTACTGGACTCTAGATCCTCTACTCTAGTGGTGAGGTTTTGAAACTGCTCCCTAATCTCGTGCAATTGTGTGCCCACTTGATCGAATCGATCCTCTAAAAATTTTTGGAGATTGGACATAAACATATCAGTGTTAGGACTGGTAGTGGCCTGACTGTGTTCAGGCGTGGACTTCGACATCGCTCGTCTATATGTCTTACCGTTACGTAACATGCAATGCAACCCAACCTGTGCTTTGATACCAAACTGACGTAGGGTAAGACACTAATGAGCACCTAAGGTTAGATGTAAGTGCAAATGCAAATGTCCGGCGAATTCAAACTTGCAAAATAATATTTATAAACCATATAACTAGATTTTCCACAATTGAATTAAAGCAATTTAAAACCAAGGTAACAAAGAGAAGCGTATGAGCGCGAGTGTCACGGCCCGTCTCGACAAGAGTCAGAGTGCGCTTCGTGGCGGGCCGTGATGCCACAGGCATGGGCGAAACGAAAATCCATGTCTGCTAAGGCGCAAGCAGGAGTACTACAAATAATCTTAAAATAGTTACTTTTGATTAGAACATGTTGATTTATTGCGGAAGCTTTAAAATATGATAACTTGAAACAGGTGCACATGCATTTTAGTAAAAGCTCATGATACATGTTCTGGAACAGAAATTTACGCAGTGATCATCGCAAATGAATGAGCATGCAAAGCATGATAAATTCTAGTACATATAATATTTAACTTAGCAGTTGTCCATGAAACAAGGGAAAATGGCTGATCGTAATTACTACATAACCGAAATATACGACAGTAAAAGAAATGAAACATAAATACAAAACCTGAAACTTGACGCAGATCGGCCTCAGAGAGCAGGCGGCGCAGACACGAACACTATGGCAAATCCAAACAGAAGGAAAAGCCTCAGAACATCGAAATACACAAGAGCAAACAAAATAAAATACGAGCAGGAGAAATAGAATATTTGTGTACCGCTTTTCATGAAGCAGAGCTAACAAGACAGACAAGCAAGTGAGACAAGCAGAAATATTTAGAATTATTAGACTACTCCGAAGTATAGCATAAACATTTATTTCTGCTTGTCTCACTATAGTGGGTGCGCATGGTTCACACTCAAGTCCAAGTGTAAGTCTTACTAGAATAAGAGTATTTCCTGCTTACCGTGACCATGCAAACAAGACGATGCACCACCTAAACCCTAGTTTCCAAGATTTGCTTATAACACTTAGGACCTAAGTGATTCATGTAGTAACATAAGTTGTAACAAGTGAAAGTGTAGGTGTTTTTGTTTGACGCGCAGGATTCATGATTCAGACAAATTCAAGTACGGATTCAGGAGATTCAGAAATTTATGCTCGCTATGACCGGTCCTTTGTTCCCATTAAGGATTCAAGAGGGAACCCAAGTCAAGGAGTTGCGTCAGTTAAACCTTACCTTTCAATGTTTACTTGTGTTATTAATGAAATAATTCATGATTTCGTGATTCTAGCATATCAAGACATGTAACCAAGTATTGATTCAGATATACAAGAGTATATTTTACAAACTTGAAACAGGAGGGATCAAGTTATAGAACGTTATTTACTCAAGTGTTGGAACCAGACAGGCATAAAAAACAAGATTCGATGACTCAAAGAACTCAATAGAGAGTTTAGAAACTTGCGGATTCAAGTATTCACGAGTAATAAGATTATTATACAATTTTTCAGGATACCAAGCATTCATTCATGTTAATCCATTTCAAGACACGATTAACTTCTAAGTAAACATGTGTACAATCTGAATATGATAGAAAAAGACCGATCATATACTTGCTAACCAGAAATCATTACTACCATTCCTTGAATTATCCATCAAATAAGAAATTTATTCATCTAGGTGACTAATCAAAATAACATCATTCATGTTCACGAATTCGTGTCATTTCAAACACGTGAAATCTAAATTTATTAACAAGTCAAATCAGGGATCTAAGATCTAAATTTATTCGATGAAACATGGATTCAAGGGTGAAACATATAATTATAAGAACAAACACATGAATTGCAGTTCAATGTTTGCAAGAGAGAAGGATCTCTACTTGCCTTAAATAAGCTGAAGCTGGCGGAGGCGTCTAAATATCACGAGCAAAAATCAGAAATCATATTTCGAACCTGTTTAAGAACGATGAAAGCAACATAACTTAATTCACTATGCTAACACGAGCATTCTACGACGCAGAAAATAAACAAAGAGGGTTTAGCGGATTACCTCCCTCAAAAGAGAGGGGAGAAGAGATTCCACGCGGAGACGGAGACTTGACGGCGCTTAGGTTGCAGAAACCCTAAATCGGAGAGGACTTCAAGAGATCCCGCCAATTGGAGCGACGAACGGCACCGGGGGCACGAATACCTAAGGATTTGGCGATTAAGAAGTGCACCAAAAATCTGAAATGCAAAATGGGGCACGAATAAATCATTAGGGTTTATGAAAATTCTGAAATCAAGGGTGGAGGAGGAAGGTTCTTACCCAAAGAAGACAAGACCGGGCTCAAGGAGACGAATCCGAGTCCGAAATCTGAGCGGAGTAGGGTTCGAGCAAAACCCTAGGCGCTCTTCTTGCAAAGCCGGCCCAATCGGGAGGGAAGAGTGCTGCCGGAGGGAGGAAAATTGCTGTCCACGAGAGGGAAGGGAGGTTGCTAGCCCAAGACTGCTGGAGGGAGGAGATGCTGGCTACTGCCGGCCAGAGGAGAGGGAGGAGCTGTCGACCTGAGCATGAGGAGGTGACGGGGAAGCAAGGGGAGGCGAAGATTCTGCCGACCAGAGAAAGGAGCGGCGACGGCTAGCAGGAGGGAGGCGTCGTCGACGGCCTGAGGGAGAGCAGGGGGCGGCGGCTCGCGTGCGGGAGACGGAAACAGAGGCGAGCGGGAGATCGACGCGGGATTGAGAGCGGCTTGCGGGATCGGGATTGAAATCCCTGAACCGGGGGGGGGGGGGTCGGCTGGGGAATTAAAAGGGGAGGGCTTGGGCTGCGGCTAGACAAGTCAATTATAACCTTTCCTTTTTAATTAAAAAAAATAGGGGTTGTTACAGCGAGAGTGCGCGAAAAAACAAATGCTATTTAAATAGGAAATTACAAAGACGAAAATGATTGAAACAAGACTTACAAGCCACTATCTCTACAAGTAGAGAATAAACACAAAACTCAATGTTAAAAGAAATAACAACACACCTTAAATTTTGCAAACGAAGAAGAGGGGAGGGCTGGATGCACTTTCGATGTTTGTCGGGGCTGATTTTCAGCAATCAGGAACGCCAATTGGCTGCTCAGAAACGGGAACAACAAAAGGATGATGCAGGGAGGCGGTTCTCAGCAGCAAGCAAGTGGAATTTGTTGTTCTGGATGGTTTGAACAACAATCGGGATGGTATGGTGGCTGTATGAGATGAGTGGAGGCTTGGCCGGGCTTTGGATGGTTGTAGGGTGGCTGGATTGCATTCAGGAAGCAATTACAAGGAGGTTTTGGGGGCTGCTGGAGGTGGTGGAAGGTGGTTCCACGTGAGATTCTGAGGGAGAGGGCTGCTGTAGGGAAACGGGGAGGTGGTAGAAGGTGGTTCCACGTGAGGTTCTGAGGGAGAGGGCTGCTGTAGGGAAACAGGGGGAGGAGGTTCGACTGTCAGGATGATGAGGGAGTTAGAGGGCTGTCAGTTAGGGGGATTTATAAATGGTTCCACGTGAGAATTAATAGAGGAATAAACGTAGGGATGGCAGCAATTTGAAGGGGAAGTGGGGAGCTATGTTGCACCGACACTTCAAATTGCCCAGCGTATCAGTGTCGGACTCTCCGACACTCTTCGGACTCTCGACACTCTCCGACACTTCAGAACACTATAAAGGCCACTATGTGTGATGCTTTATTTTTAAAATTTAGGTACTATATTGAACAATGACTCAATAAAGATTCTTCTAGAATTTCTCCATACAAGGATAGTGAAATCATTCAAGAAACCAAAAAATGCTTTAGAAAGTACTTTCCTAACATTGAGGATCGCACCAAGGTGAATTTAGAGTACGCAAATTTTGCTTATATAAATGGAGAATTTAGATAATTTGATTCAGTTCACAGTCGATCTTCGATGGATCATAAGGCTTGGTGGGTTATTCATGGTGCAAGTGCACCTATGCTACAAAGTTTAGCCATAAAGCTTCTTGCACAACCATCTTCTTCATCATGTGTCGAGAGGAATTGGAGAACGTACTCCTTCATAATTATAAAAATTAAATATTTAATACACGTGTCCCAACGTGTCGGAATATGGTATTTTTTGATAATTAACGAGCCGCGTGTCGTGTCGTGTCGCGTCGCGTGTCGGTGTCGGTGCAACATAGGTGGGGAGGAGTTATGGCTTGAAATTATGAAGTAACTCCTTTAATTTAGGAGGTGGAGTTAGTGGGTGGTTAGAGGTAGTTATGGTGGTTATGGGTAGTGGTGGAGGGTGGTGGCTGGTGGTGGCTGGTGGTTGCCGGAGGTGGTTTCCGGAGGTGGTTACCAGTGGTGGTGGAGGTCGTCGGAGATGTTTTCCGGCGATCGCCGGAAAACGCTAAATGTAGGAAATATGTAGAGGAGGCATGGGAGGTCCACCGGAGATGGCCGAAGACGAACTCCGGTGATCGCCGGAGATGTTTTATAGGATGTTGGGGGCTGTTTTTTGGAGGAGAATTGGAGGGGAAATATGAGGGCTGCTGCTAGAAGGTGGAGGAGGGTGGTGGGTTGATGAAGGAGGCTCCACGACAAGGTGAGGGAGGAGGGAGATGGAGGGCTGCTGCTTGTGGAGGAGGAGGGGTTGTTGGTGAAGGAGGCTCCACGGCAAGGTGAGGGAGGAGGGAGATGGAGGGCTGCTGTTTGTGGAGGAGGAGGGGTTGTTGGCCGGCTGTTGTTGGTGGTGGAGGGGTTGGTTGGCTGGCTGCTGTAGGTGGAGGAGGAGGGGTTGTTGGCCGGCAGTTGTAGGTGGTGGAGGGGTTGGTTGGCCGGCTGCTGTAGGTGGAGGAGGAGGTGTTGCTGAAGCCGGCCAAAGGAGGTGGGGGAAGGGGAAACCAAAGCTTCACTCCAAGGATGGATGGGGGGGGGGACCAAGGCTTCGCACCCCGGCTCGGCTTCGGCACCGAAATGACCAAAGATTAGGCTTTTATGCTCCAATCTTCAATGCCTAGAATGAGAGCCCTCACCCTCTATTTATAGTTTTCTAAGGACCAATGAATGACTATGATCGGCCGAACACTATGACTCAAATAAAACATAAAATTACAAGTCAAAATAAAAAATGACAAGAAACAAAAATACAAAGTTCATCGAGCCGCTCGAAATGAGCGGTCCCGTGATCATCACTGCGCCCGTGGTCGTCGCGAGTAGACCCGAACGGGTCGGGCGGGCTGCTACCCATCACTTTCTAGTTTTATGTTTTCTTCCTGCCCCTTCTTCCCCTTCATCCGCTTCTATCCCTTTAGTTCTTCTCCCTCAAGATTCTTTCCTTTATTTTAAACCAGTCACTGAAGCCTTTCAAGAAATCAATCAAGAAAGCTCAGTCAATTTTTGGCAGGCACCTCCAAAATAAATCTTGGGACCACTAATGAAGAAAATTGAATCAGAGGAGACCTTGATCATAACCACTAATCCATTTTTTGATCAAGGCCGTTATAGACCGCTAGTCGAGTAAACCTCATCTATCTCACAATTACATGCATGGCAATATGTTATCTTTGCGGTAAGTACTGTAAGCTAATACATGTAAAATCCCTAACTTCTCACCTCCATATTGTGGAAATGATTCCACATTATCTAAGAGGAACACATGGACAAAGACTTCATTAAAATTTATTGCCTTCACTGTTACTCACCGCCTATGTTGATGATGACTTTGTTGGCTCTGTTACTGATCGGAGATCTACAAATGGATGTATGGTGTTTTTGGGTGGAAATCATGTTACTTGTCGCAGCAAGAAACACAAGTTTATAGCCTGCTAGTGCTCATTTACTGAGGCTAAATATCGGTTAATGACAGAAACTGTATCTGAGTTGTTTTGGCTAAATCCTTCTCTAATATTACTTGGTGTCAGCACTGAATCTAAAAGAGGTTATAAATCTTTGATGTTGGCGACATGACATTATACTCTTAGCAGAAATTTTAGCTTTTTTATAATCATTATATACCTTAGTGGTATTCAAATTGCCTCTTTTATAAGCACCCTTTTCCCTATTAACTTTTTGTACCTTCTCATACTACCAACATGCCTCATTATGAATAAATGATATGTTCTAGGCTCTTCTAAATTGTTTTCAATAATATTCTTAATGGAATTAACCATCTTCTCCCGTATCATATTTGGTTGCACTAAAGAACTCTTGTTAGCCTCCTTTATCAATTGACCTTTAAATGTTAAGATTTATCACATTTCAATTTCCACCACTTAATCATAGGGAAATTATTTTTTACTCTTAAAATTTATCTCCATAACACCACTATTCAATGTTGTATGGTCGAACTCTGTTACGCGCACGCACTCACCGGAGGAGCCACGCATCATCAAAACTATCGAAGAGCGCATGTGGAAACCTCCTTAGTTAATTAGTGTAATTAATTGGTATTAATTAATTCATATTAATTAATTAATATTAATTAAGTATTAATTTGATTGTTTATTGTCATGTGAGCCCCCTCCTCCCTATATAAGGAGGAGGTATGGAAGTATTTTAGGCATCTTTGGATCATTAGGGTTTGGCTCTCATTTGAGAGAGAGATCTTAGGAGGAACCAACTTCCTAGATCTGGGCCGGAGTCCGCTCCAGATTGTATCCGTTTTCCCGTTTAATGCAAGCATGTCTCTTGATTTGTTCGATACTCCATCAATGGTCCGACCTGCCGCCCCGTCCGCTCCTTCGAAGCTGTCGGGGATCATGCCACGATGGACAACCGCCTCCCCTCCATCGACTGCCATCTCGCCTCCATCCAACGCCACTGCGACCTCCACGACAACCTCCTCGTCTCGCTGCCTGCAGCCTTGCAGGCCTTGCTCCACCGCCGTGCCGACAAGCCACCCACAACAGCAGCACACACCAACAGCGGCTCGCCAGCAGCGGCCCGCCAGCAGCGGCCGTTTACGGCCCACACCAGTTTCCCACTCCGGCAGCAACCAATTCCGGCCAGCCGCAGCCGTCTCCAGCAGCAGCAGAGGCCGATCTCAGCGGACCGAGAACGATCAAGCTTCCAGAGCCTCTCGTCGACCTGTCAATGCCTTCACCAGGGACAAAAGCTCACCGTCGAGGCTTTCCGTCGTTCCATAGCAGTGGTACTCCACTGTTAGCGCTCGCGTCGCCACCTCCTCACTCAACGCTACCTCCGGACCTTCGCTTCCTCCAAGCGGCGCCCCCGCAACAACGATCGAAGCAGGCGCCTTCGCCTATGGCCTTCGACGCCCCCGCCCGGAACCCCCCTTCACACGGTACCCTCTCTTTTCCCTCTCGAGCCCCCCATGAGCCTGCCGTTTTTGTCAACTTCCGCAGGGCCACAGTGCTATCATCGGCCTCCCTCGTGCACCCCACCCGAGAATCCTCTTTCCTATGCTGCCAGCTACCCCCCTCCCCCACTAGCTGCCAAATATCACTTTATTCCTTTCTTTTATTTCCCTTGGCCCCATCACATGGACTCCTCTCCCGTCTTCTATCCGCACCTCCCTTCACCCCTTCTTTCGAGGACAAAAATAGTCCGCCGTCGTTCCGTTCAACGATACCCGCTGCTGACATTTTGAAGGATCTCGGCAAAAATTTCGAACTCGCCCTTGAGGACAAGGCCGATTTTCAAGATCGACATATTGTTACGCGCACGCACTCGCCGGAGGAGCCACGCATCATCAAAACTATCGAAGAGCGCATGTGGAAACCTCCTTAGTTAATTAGTGTAATTAATTGGTATTAATTAATTAATTCATATTAATTAAGTATTAATTTGATTGTTTATTGTCATGTGAGACCCCTCCTCCCTATATAAGGAGGAGATATGAGAGTGTTTTAGGCATCTTTGGATCATTAGGGTTTGGCTCTCATTTGAGAGAGAGATCTTAGGAGGAACCAGCCTCCTAGATCTGGGCCGGAATCCGCTCCGGATTGTATCCGTTTTCCCGTTTAATGCAAGCATGTCTCTTGATTTGTTCGATACCCCATCAAACTCTCTCATGGAAGTATCTTACAGTTTTTGCAAGAAGCCTTGCCTTCTAATTAAGTAGAAATTTCTTTGGGCTTTGGCTGCTCCATTTTAAAACCGGTAGATCATATTCATCTAAGTGGTATAGGCTAAGGGGCCAATGATCCATATTAGTGCACAAGACTACATTAGTTTCATGTGAAAACTATATTCTCAGTGCTCCCCTTCATGTATAGGGTCTTGACATTTAACACTTGGCTACTGTTTTTGTTAGTATTTAGAATTTTATTTCCATATTTTATTTATGCACCCTTGTATCCCTTCCTCTAGCATTAAGAAAGGATGAAAATTTCTATATATTTTATATGGTCTTTTATTTTGATTCTTATCATCATCTAACATCTTTTGTGCATCACTTTGTTTAGGAAGCCTCGTGCCATTCCGGTCGGTGTGTTGGTATGTTACAGGAATTGGCCACACTGAACTCAAATAAAATATAAAATTTAGTCCCTGCATCCAGCTAAGAAGGTGATTGGATATAAGTAGGGGTTTATTGTTAGTTAGAAACCCGACGGGATTTGTAGATCATCCAAGGCTCGCCTTGTAACCAAGGGGTTTACTCAACAATTTGGTTTTGATTATATTGATAATTTTTTCCTGTAGTTGAAGTAAAATTTATTTTTGTTTTCTTGTGTATTTATGTTTCCAGGGGATGACCTTTGCATCTGCTAGATTTGAAAATATGGTTAACGATCTTTTTTGAGATGAATTTTACGCAACATTCTACCGTCTTTGTGTGATGGGGTATTCTATAGTCCGTCTCATGAAGAAGCCCCTTTATGGCCTGAAGAAATCACTGTGGGGATTGGTTTGACACGTTCAACATTGTTCTATGGAAGATCGATTTTATCAGGAGTACTTTAACCTCTCTTTATCCATTGGCAAGCTCAGAGTATGATCATTTTACTGGTATATGTCGATGTCATCTTCATATGGAATGATATAGCTTGGATAAAGAAGGTTAAAACACATTTAACATCACACTGTCACACAATGGACCTTATATGCTTCATCATTTCTTAGGTATTAAGGTACTAAGGAATTTTAGGCAATTCTCTCAAAGGAAAAATACCATTGAACTTCTGTTTGGGACAAGACACCTTAGATGTAAGCCTACTAAACACCTATGAACTCCATTATCAAGCTATCACGACTTGTGACTCTTGTAATCCACATATATTTGATCAAGGCCGTTATAGACTGCTAGTTGGGAAAACCTCATCTACCTCACAATTACATGGCAAGATATTATTATTGCGTTAAGTATTGTAAGCTAACACATGTAAAATCCCTAACCTTTCACCTCCATATTGTGGAAATGATTCTTTCTTATCTAAAAGGAACACATGGACAAAGACTTATGTAAAATTTATTGCCTTCAATGTTGCTCACCGCCTATGTTTATGATGAATTTGTTGGCTCTGTTACTGATCAGAGATCTACAAATGGATATGGTATTTTTGGGTGGAAATCTTGTTACTTGTCGCAATAAGAAACACAGGTTTATAGCCTGCTCATTTGCTGAGGGCTGAATATCGGTTAATGACAGAAATTGTATCCGAGTTGTTTTGGTTCAATACTTCTTTAATATTACTTGGTGTCAGCACTGAATCTAAAAGAGGTTATAAATCTTTGATGTTGGCCACATGACATATTGTGTTTTAAAAAATCGTATATCAGAGAGATGTCAGAGATGTTTTAAAATATAGATTTTTTTATGTAACATATCTGCCTAATTTAACATCAATTCAAAATCCTTGCCAACACTTGTGATATGAAGCAAACTAAACAATAATAAATAAATTGGTACATAGGCAAAAATATCTAGAGTACACAGAGAAAATTTAAAAACTTGAGTTAAGGTTAAAGATATAACTCAAATTCTGATTCACAAAGCCAACTAGAAATGAAAAGAGCAAAGAGTTTGAAATACTGAAACTTAAAATGAGTCTGATACATTAGAGTTAATTAATAGTTGATACAACACTTGAAAGAAAAAAACAAGCTAAAAGTAGAAATCCTCGGAAGTTTATTCTAAGTGAATTTCCCGACCTGTGACCCCTGAAAAGAAATGTCCGAAGACGGGGTTAGCCCAACTGGTGAGTAAGAAAAGCTATTCCTTTTAGTGACACTAAAATAACTTAAATAAAATATTCGTGCATGCTTTAAAATAATATTTTATGCTAGAGAAATGTATGCTATAGTTCTATGCACGTTTTTCTATAAAAGTACTTTTCAACATAAATGTCTTTACTATTACTTGATCATATACTAAAATTTTCTCTAATTTCAGAATCATTAAAGCATATGGATTCTAGTTTCTGGCTTGTATTTAGAATTGAGATGACTTATATCCTCTTTCTTCTTATTCTTAGTGGAGTAATTTTTTATGCACATTCTAGAGATTTGAGCCCCCAATGGCGAACATAGGTGCCCTAGTGTGTCTCGGTCATGGTCACGATCACGGACTCGCATTTAGCAATCTCTCATGGGGTGTTGACTCCCCCAATTGAAGCTCATATGGTTAGTTATGTCCTATGAGTATGATAGTGTGCCTCTATCAATCACGAGAGGAACCCTCAATTGTGCCCCTTATTTATCTTCTTATAGTGGCCGGCATGTTCAACATAATGGAACGCCCGCTTAAAGCCACTAATATTATATGTTTAATTAATCTTTTACCTTTTTATAGTTGTTAACATGATTGATCTTAAAGGGAAACATCTGCATACGTGTATTATCTTAAACTATGTATTCCATCGTGTTTATGTCTTTTGTCTTGTCTTAATGATATTAACACAATGAATTATCACTATAATGCAACCTTCCACTTTTAGTAGTTTCAAGTTATGAAATGCCTACTTTCATATTCATATTTTCTTACATGTGTAAGAAGCAAAAATATGTCTTGCAGCTTGGTGATATGCTTAAATTATAATGAAATTTCCTATAACTTTACATATGTTATTCACATTAGCGTGAAAACACAATAAGGTTATAATCTGCTATTATCATTTATACTTAAGACATGATGTATTAAATTTTCGCATTTCTAATTAGGTCTTTTCGTAACCATCTATAATGCATAAGGAAATTACATAATTTAATTTGATTACGTGATATGTCTAACAAAAAAGAATCGTGTTTCTTACCTCGTTGTTGTGGTGTTCATAGACGCGTCGCGACGACATGATTTCTCAGGATTATAATGAACTCCACATAATTACCTTCCTCGCTTCTAGGGTTACACTAAAATTCCAATAATATCATTTAGACGAAGGGATGGATATATAACAATTTAATAAAATTCATAAGGGACTATCACATACCGTTATCAAGCATGGTTAACCTACGACAAGGTTGAATCAGAGCCAAGTAAGCCTCCTTTGATCTACCACAACACAATCAAAATCTGAAATTAAACAGAAACCCTATCAAATGAAAAAGCGAAGGGAACGAAACTAGGGATCACTCTTTTTCATTCTAGGGTTTCGCTGGAAATACTTCACCATTCCAAATGTAGGAAGGAAACGAAAGAAGAAGCGAGAGGATGAAATAAGGAACAAAGCATGAATTTTTACCTCTTCCCCAATAATTGGAGACTGCACAAGGAACCAGTGTGCTCTGCAAAAGGGAAAATTAGAACCTTTGATTCCTGAAATTGAGCATATGAGGAAGGAGGAACCATGAAAACCATTGGAAAAACTCACTGGACGGGACATCCAGTGGTTACCTGGTAAAACAGTTGAAGGGGAAGGTCGGGCATGAGTCGGAAACCGCAAGGAAACGCCGTCGAGCCTCCTCGAGTAGGAGGGAGTCGTCGAAGGTTTTCGGAGAGAGAGGAAGGGCCGGCGCTTGCTGCCGTCGACTTCGACGGGGAGAGAGCTGTCGAATTTGCTGTTGTAACGACTCAACCCTCACAATATCAGAAGTATTGTCCGCTTTGGTTCATCTCAGCCCATACTGAGCTGAACCGCACGGTTTTCCCCTTTTCCACGGGTGGCCTACGAGCACTTCCCAAGAGGTCACCCATCCCAGGAGTACTTCCATCGGAGCACGCTTAACCTTGGAGTTTCCAACACAACTCCACCGGTTGCTCTGAAAAGACGTCTTTGATATTTGAGGAATCGAATTATTACTTAAGCCCAACCACTTTTACTCCAATTCTGATGTGAGATCCAATTCATTCTTGCACCTCCTTTCACCTAGAAGTTTGTCATCCTAGAAGTCTTCCATGAGCTACTTTACATGTGCTTCTATGCCCCTAAAACACTCCCCGCACTCATCATACCGCCCTTATCATATTCAGGATGTTACAGGCCCACCAGCTTCCGCATGGTTCGCCCCTGAACCACACGTCATACTACAGGAAGTCTGACTATGATACCATTTGTAATGACCCAACCCTCACACTATCAGATGTATTGTTTTAGTTCATCCCAACCCATACTAAGTTGAATCGCACAGTTTTTCCCTTTTTCACATGTGACCTATGAACACTTCCCAGGAGGTCACCCATCCCAGGACTACTCCCACCGGAGCACGCTTAACCTTAGAGTTTCCAACACAACGCCAGTTGCTCCGAAAAGGCACATCTGATATTTGAGGAATCAAATTATTACTTAAACCCAACAACTTTTCCTCCTATTTCGATGTGAGATCAATTTCATTCATGCACCTCCTTTCATCTAGAAGCATGTCATCCTAGAAGCCTGCCAGGAGTTGCTTTACCTGGGCTTTTATGCCCCCAAATCACTCTCCGCCCTCATCGGATTCAGGATGTTACAGCTATTCCGTCGACTGACTGGAACGAGAGCAGGAGATGTCAGCAAGTGCGTGACTTGCGAATTGCGATTTCTGGCGTGCGGCTGGGAGTGAACCGTAAAGGGGATATAAATTAGATTTTCCCCTAAATTACAAATATGCCCTCTCTAATAAAAATCTCATTAACTAAAATGGAATGCCCTTGCGAGGTACTATAAAGTGTTAAAATTTCCTACTAGATGTTATTATTTAAATTATCGACTCAAACATAAAATTTTAACCGTAGAGATATAGGTACCTCGATTTGTCTTTGACGCCGATCACAATTATTCACGATCGGATCCTAAATTTAAGAGAGATGATGCGTAAATTTCGGATGTTAAATTTTATCTCATAACCAGAATATATTTATATATATATTTTAAGGATACTTATATTTCTAAAAGTAACAAAAATTGCTATAACAATTCGATAATCAATGATGTATGTATATCATTAATCAAACTGAAGAGTATCCAAAATAAATATTAGTAACACACTATGACTATTACTGATAAATATCCAAAACAAGGAAAAATGAATACTTTGTGAAATATATTTAATAATATACAATAATATTATTTAGATAATACTAAATTCTATTGCATGTAATTTTTAAAAAAAAAATTAAATATCATTGATTAGTAATAAATTTTCTGATGTTTAATAAATACGTATTAAAAGCACGAAAATATTAAATAATAAATATGTTAAATATTATATTGTTTTGATTTGAACTAGGAAAGATACTTTGGAATGATTCTACAAAATTGATTGCAGGAATAATAACTATGAAAGTGAATGAAATAATAAGTGTAATCAAGTAAGCATATGTAATGCATTGTATAAAAATGATTTAAGCACATATAATGGAATCTAAAATGAAATAGTGGATAATATTTTGAAGAGTCATGTCGACAAATATATTGAAGAAATAGTTAATATATCAGAATAAATCAGATATATTGGCTAATATTTTTGTGAATGATGAAACCAATATTTTTGTGAATGATGGAACCAATATTTTGAGGAAATAAACATAGTTTTTGTTAATTGTATGCCTTGAATCCTAACCCAAAGGCGACGACCGATGTTGAATATGGCCCGCGGGGGCCGCGGCTCCGGCTGAAATTTTTCTGGCGCACGGCCCTAGGAACATAGGCGTGTGCCCAAGACATGTGTGGTTGTAACCGCTCTAGAAGTCAGAGTACACATCTAGAAGGCGAAGACACGACTTTTAGGGCACACTGTTCGAGGCGCACGGGGGTGTGCCCATATCGTGTGTCGTTCTGATGGTTGCTACACGTATGTTGATGAAAAGACACGATGATTGGGACACACAGGCGTGTGCTTCTGCCCATGTATCATTCTGTTTCCCGAAATTGTAATTGTATTAAGTGTTATATAAACTCTTGGTCGTTCTTGGCTTTGGGTATTGGGAAATCTGAATTCTAAAAACTTCCCTCTCTCTGGAACCACCTCTGTCCTTGATAGTGAAGATCCGACTGCTGCTGACGTGGACGTACCCCATTTTGGGGTGAACCACATAAATCTGTGTCGTCTGTGATTGTTTGATTTCTGTTTCGTTCTTCATTCTTCTCGTATTTCCGCAAAATGAGCATGCTAGATATGTTGAATCACATTTAAAATATTGATCTCAGGACACTCCATTTCGACAACAAAATTGTTATTCACAATACTGAAAGTCTAGTTTCTATGAGTTGACTAAACACATTTAAATTTATTGTCATTTTATCAAAGAGAAGTAATTGAAAAGAAAGTAGTCATTTTATCAGAGAAAAGTAAAGGAGAAGAAAGTAGTCGTGCGTCATGTTCCCCCTTAAAGATTAGTTGCAGATATTTTCATCAAGTCTCTATATGGTCCTGCCTTCTCATATCTTACAATCAAGATAGACATGATCAATGCCTATGCTCCAGTTTGTGGGAGATTATTGCCTTATATGTGCATAGATATGTATATCCCATATCTCTTGTGATATGCAGGTGTGTGTGTATGTGTATATATGTATATATATACTTATAAAATTCCCCTTATCCAGATCAAGAGTTTATTTCACAACAATTATTTAGTTGATTATTTATCTTTGCTTTCCTGCCTTCTCATACCTTTACTTGGGTTGTGTTGGAACTCGAAGCCAGGTACCGACTCTTCGAATGCCTTGTTCACAGGTTTGAATAATTCTCAAAGTCGAGTTTGCCAATTGCCATGGTGGGAATGAGGAAAACTGGCATTGATGGGATTATTTAACAGACGTCCAGGTACCAACTCTCGAAATAATTGATCTGCCTGTTTATATAGAGCATGTGGGTAGGTAGTGCCAGTAGCCATCACTAAATATATAAAGCAAAATCAGAACACTATCTTTACTGTAATGGCAAATCAATATCATTCCATGTCCATAAAATTTAAGGAAAAAGTAGTCGAGTGAGTTAGCTGGTTTGGGATAAGTTTGTGAACTTGATTGAACCAGATAACTTCATAAATAGATTTAATCTGTTTTATTATCTTGACCTAGTGGCTTATTATTACGGGTGGGGAGAGAAACGCACTGCAAGGAGAAGATCCCACTTGGCCTGCCCTAGGCTCCAATTGATTTCAAAATCCAAGATACAAGATAATCCCAAAACAAAAAGTAGTCAGGAGTTATATAACCCCTCCCGGCAAATGCGAAAACGCTAAACAGAATACGACAAGTAAAATAGAACATAACAAAAGACGACCACGCCATATCGTGCTGTTGTAGTCCTGTCCGCTGGCCTACTCCTTCGAGAGTATACGCGCCACGTCGACGACGCCCCTTCCTCTAGGCCATCCTCCTCTACGTCTACAACAATAACCCTATCTGAAAAATTTGCCTTGTCCGCAAGGAAATATTTCGGAAACTGGCTGCGAAAGTCGTCGCGATCCAACCACATCGCATCGGAGTGAGGGCGTTGTCGCCATGCGACCAAAACCTATTCTCGGACCCGACCCTCCACAACGACGGGTTTGCGGTCTAAGATTGCTTCAGGAAGATAAACGGTGGAGCCTTCTGATGCAATGTCCGGTGGGAGGGCCTCCTTGATCGAGTGGTCTCCTACCACCCGCTTGAGCTGGGGCACGTGGAAGACTGGATGGATGCGACTATGGGCGGGTAGGGGGAGGCGGTAGGCCACCTCACCGATGCGGGCGATCACCTCGAACGGGCCGTAGAAGCGAGCAACTAGCTTGGGATGAGAGCAAGTCGCTACTGAAGTCTGACGGCAGGGTCGAAGCTTGACAAATACCGCATCCCCCACTTGAAACCAGACATCCCTTCGACGCTTATTAGCATGGTGGATCATCTTTCGCTAAGCCCGATGGAGGTGGGTTTTCAAGATCCTGAGAATCTCGTCCCGGTCCAAAAGCTGACTGTGCACTGCCCCGACAAGAAATTTTCCCGGAAGGTGCTGAATCACAGTGGGTGGTGGGTGGCCGTAGACGGCCTGGAAGGGGGTCATGCCGGCTGAATATTGGAAGGAGGTGTTGTAAGAGAACTCGGCCCACCCCAACCATCTGCTCCAGTCACGGGGGTGGTCGGAGGTGAAACAACGCAAGTAGGTCTCCAAGCAGCGGTTCATGACCTCGGACTATCCGTCTGTCGGTGGCTGGTAGACAGAACTCATATGTAGTTGTATGCCTTGGAGTTTGAAAAACTCCTATCAAAAGGAACTCATAAAAGTCGGATCTCGATCGCTGACGATGGAACAAGGGAAGCCGTGTAGTCGGACTATGCCGAAAATGAACGCCTCGGCCACCGTTGGAGCTGTAAATGGGTGACGCAAGGGTATAAAGTGGCCGTATTTGGACAGTCACTCCACCACCACAAGGATACAGTCATTCCCTGCGGACCGAGGGAGGCGCGTAATGAAATCCATTGCCAAGTCCTCCCATATGAGGTCGAGAATGGGTAAAGGTTGCAGAAGGCCTCCCGGAAAGGTGGCCTCGTACTTCGAGCGCTGGCAGACGAGGCATGCTGTCACGAATTCCTCCACGTGTCGTAGCATTCCCTTCCAATAGAGTGCCTCTGCGAGGCGGCGGTAAGTACGAAATGCTCCAGAATGGCCCGTCATCGATGTAGTACGGAACTCAGTCAGGAGCCGCGAAATGCTGGCGGAAGATGATGAAATGACCAACCGGCCCCAATAGAACAAACGACCTCCAAGGAGGGTGTATGGGGTGCAGGCGTCGACATCCGTTCGTAAGCGCTCTATGATGGCTCCCAAGGTCGGATCGGTCTCCACCTCCCTCTGTAAAGTCTCAGTCTCCTGACAAACTGGGTGTGATATGGCTGTTAACTTCGTGGATGTTGTTTGATGGGATAAGGCGTTCGCCGCTAAGTTGGACTTGTTTGAGCGGAATTCAACCGTAAAGTCATAGCCCAATAGCTTTGCCACTCAAGGCTGCTGTGACGGGGTGGTCATCTTCTGGTTGAGAAGGTACCGAAGATTGTGATGATCCGTGCGGACGATGAAGTGCCTCCCCAAGAGGTACGACCGCCAAGACGAGTGTCGTCAACTCGTTCTCGTACGCCGAGCGGGGTCGAATGGTAGAAGAGAAAGAACGGCTGAAGTATGTGATAGGCCACTCGGCCTGCATAAGCACCGCACCGATGCCCGACCCGGAGGCATCACACTCCACAATGAACGGCTGAGTAAAAGCTGGCATGGCTAGAACTGGGGCCGTCACCAAGGCCTGTTGTAGGGCTGTGAAGGTGGTAGCTGCCTCGGGGGACCACCGAAAGGTCAGGTTAGTCGTGTTGCGCAGAAGACGTGTGAGAAGAAGTGACAGCTTGTTGTAGTCGCGGATAAAGCGGCGGTAGAAGCCTGTCAAGCTGCGGAAACCTCAGACCTCTCGTAAGGAGTGTGGTGGTGGTCACTGCAGAACTGCCACAACCTTGTCTGGATCCATGGCCACGCCCTGTGCGGAGACAATGTGGCTGAGGTAGGAGATCTCGCGTTGAGAAAACGCGCTTTTCTTCAGAACATCCTCCGCACAGTCTTGGATCTGGTGGTAATCGGAACGCAGGTCGATCTTGGAGAAATAAGTAGCCCCACTCAACTCATCCAGAAGCTCATGTATCACTGGAATAGGATATTTGTCCGCTACGGTGGCTTTATTAAGCTCACGATAATCCACGCAGTATCTCCAACTGTCGTCCTTTTTACGGACAAGGACTTGAATGCAAAATGGGCCCGCGCTCGGTTGGATCAGGCCGGCGATCAACATATCGGTCACCAAGCGTTCAATCTCATCCTTCTGGATGTGTCCGTAGCGGTAAGGGCGGACTGAGATCGCCTGGATGCCCTCCGGAGCGGAATACAATGGTCGGTGGTGCGCGGCGGTGGCAAGCCTGGCAGCGGCAGGCCTGGCAGCGGCTTAAACACTGAAGCAAAGGCCTCCAAGAGGCGGGACAACTGGGGCGGAGGGGAAGCATGTGTCAGTGGTAGGCGCTCGGTCCTCGGTGTGGTGATTTGCCATAAGAGGGCGAAAAAATCCACCGAGTGAGTGCGCTGAGCTGCGTGAGACGAGATGGTGATCCGCTGTAGGGATGCATCACCCTGAAGTGTGTATGGCCGATTGGCCCACTGGAAAGTTATACACATTAAGGCCCAATTGTGGTTTATGTCCCGCAATGTTTGCAACTAGGTGATGCCCAGAATGACGTCGACCCCGCCTAAGGGAAAAACATGAAAATTTGCGGAGGAGGCATATTCACCCAACTGCAGAGAGAGGTCGTGGCAGAGGCCTCGAGTCGGCGATCGACGATCATCACCAAGGTAGACAACACAACTCGGCGTCTGGTCAGAAGGCAACTGTAAGCACGTCACGAAGTCGTGGGAGATGAAGTTGTGGTTTGCTCCACTATCAATCATGAACACCCCCGGTGCTCCCTGTAGCCATCCTTGGAGCTTCATAGTTCGGGGTCCGGAGATGCCCCCCGTAGAAGAACATGAAAGCTCCAAACGCTGAAGGCCGAGCGGCGCGGCTCCTCCGGAGGATCATCATCTAGTAGTAAAGCCTCAAGATCAGCGGTCGTCACCTCGTCCTCGTCAGCGCATATGAGAAGCCGCAACTCCTTCAACGAACAGACGTGTATCAGAGAATAGGGTTGCTTACAGCGAAAGCTCAAATCCTTCCCACGCAGATCGTTGTACTTCTGTGGAAAGGCGATGGGGGCGGGCGGCTGTGGTGGCATAGGAGGAAAGGCCGGTCTGGGTGGGGCGGCTAGATGATGTGGTTCCCATGCTGGAAGTCAGGGTGGTGGAGTAATGTACGTCGCGCGAGCGGGGGGGGGGGGGGGGGGGGGGGGGGGGAGGAGGAGCTGCCGGAGGTAGTCAAGGGTGGTCCCCCGCACGTACCGAGAAATCAGCTTCCACCAACCGGGCACCCTCCATTGCATCAAAGAGATCACGAGGATGATGGGTACGCAAGCAAGAGCGAATGCGGGGGTTGGAGTCCCTGAAGAAAGAAGTCGAGATAATGATCTGGAGGGAGTCCGAGGACGTGGTTGACGAGCTCGATGAACTCGTCGATGTACTGCTCCACAAAAGCGGTATGTCGTAGGGCACATAGGCTCTCCACCGCATTGCCTGAGTACCGACGGTCATAGCGCTTGAGCAAGATCGGCCCATGAAAGGAGTGGGGTCGACTGGCATAGCCAACGAACCCAGTGGAGGGCGGAGCCCTCCATGACAAGGGTCATCAGGGCCACTTTCTGCCCCTCTTGGGTGCTGTGAATATCAAAGAATTGATCTGCCTTTGCAATCCATCCCAGGGGGATCAGTGCTGTTGAAGTGAGGAACTTCGAGGGAGCGCGACGCGTGGGCTGAGTCCAGTGCGGCGAGCGGAGGTATGGTCGACGGGGAGGCGGGCTGACCCGTGAAAAAGGAGGGATCCTCCCCGGGCGGTGGTGTAGAGGAGCGGATGTCCAGCCGGGCATCACTGGCCTCCAAGCGTTGGAGAATCGCTTGAATCGACGCGAGAGAGCTTGCTTGGTCGTCGAGGCGGGCGTCAGTCATCGCGCGAGTGGTCGGGCATTGCTGTCGGGGCGCCAGGAGCCGACGTAGATGCGATGTATGGCGGAGAGGAGAGCTGGGAGGAAGAATTGCTGCTCGGCGCTGCTGTCGAAGGAGGTGGCAGATGACCCGAAGCAGGGAAGACCGAAGCTGGCGGCGACGGGATCGAATAGGTCGCAGGAGGGGTCAGACGAAAATGAACTGGACGGCGTTGCCGAAGCAGGCGTGAGTGAGGGCTGGATCTGGCGGAGAGGTCGACGAAGACGAGTGCTGGATCGAGCGCCGATGTTGACACAAAGAAGGTAGCGAACGAAACCCGGCGGCACGTGTCACGACCCGTCTCGACAAGAGTCAGAGCGCACTTCGGGCGGGCCGTGATGCCACAGGCATGAGCGAACAGGAACCCATGCCTGCTAAGGCGGAAACAGAAATACTACAATAGTTTTGAATTTATTACTTTGAAAAGAATTTAATATATCTTATAAGTATGCGGAAGCCACAATGAAAGGTTAAAACTATGCATTTTCATTAAAATCAGATGTCATACATTATACTGAAATGATGAACATGCAATGAGTTACAATAGTAAAATGCTATAAGTAAAATGATCTGATACAAGCAAGAACACCCTAAGAGTTGTCCACAATACCAGAGAAAATGGCTGACAATAACTAATACAAGAAAAGTAGATCCAACAGTACTGAAACAAAATACATAGAACCTGCTGACACAGTAATCAAAATAGAACCTCCAAGCAAAACTGCAGCTGAACGAAGAAAACTCAGGGAGCAGACGTCGCGGTCACGAACCCTAAGGCAAATCCAAACAGAAGGAAAATGCCTCAGAACAAGAAAATAATAGAAAACAAGCTGTAATTTTAAGTACATGCAGAAATAAATCTAAAGTACCAATTAACTCTTGAAACAGGCTAGTGAAACAGGCAGGTAACTGAAACAAGCTGAAACTATCTAGAAATATTAGCGTACTCCGGAGTATAGCCTAAACAAGTGTTTTGCAACGACATTGTTGTAAACGATATATTTCTTGTTGATCAAACAAAGAGAAGCCTCCTTTATATATAGGAGGGAACCCTAAGGGTACAAACGGAAAAACAACACAAAAGGATAAAACACACAAATCTAACACTCCCCCTCAAGTTGGGCGTGTGATGTCTTTCATGCCCAACTTGCATATAAGCCCATCAAAGGCTCGAGAGCTTAATCCTTTTGTGAGAACATCCGCAAGCTGTTGTCCAGACGAGACAAACGGAGTGGTCACAACACCCCTCTCAATGTTCTCTTTGATGAAGTGGCGGTCAACCTCGACATGTTTCGTGCGATCGTGTTGGACAGGGTTGTGAGCAATACTGATAGCAGCTTTACTGTCACAGTAGAGTTTCATAGGATCATTATGTTTCATTCCAAGATCATTCAGGAGAGACCGGATCCAGAGGCCTTCGCAGATTCCATGTGCCATCGAACGAAATTCCGCCTCAGCACTTGATCTGGCCACCACATGTTGTTTCTTACTTCGCCAGGTGACCAAGTTTCCTCCAACAAACGAGCAATATCCAGATGTAAACCTTCGATCATCAGCAGATCCTGCCCAGTCAGCATCGGTGTATACTTCCACATTTAATTCTTTGTTCGGAGAGAACAGGATACCTTTCCCTGGAGAGGATTTGAGATAGCGAAGAATCCTGTGGGCAGCTTCCAAGTGCCTGGCTTTGGGAGAATGCATAAACCGGCTTATGACGCCAACAGCATATGTGATATCAGGACGAGTATGGGCTAAATAAATGAGACGCCCAACCAATCGTTGAAAACTAGCAATATCCACCAACGGAGAGCCATCATCTCTTCCTAGCCCATGGTTGGCTTCAATAGGGGTGTCAGCAGGGCGACATCCGCTCATTCCAGATGACTGAAGCAAATCCAAGATGTACTTCCTTTGGGAGATGAATATTCCATGCTTAGAACAAGCAACTTCAATCCCCAAGAAGTATCGGAGATCACCAAGGTCCTTCACACCGAACTCCTTTGTCAGCCTTTGTTTGAGCTTTGCAATTTCTATGATGTCATCACCTGTTATAACAATATCATCAACATAGACGATGAGGGCAGTGACTCTACCCTGTATGTGCTTTATGAACAGAGTGTGGTCAGCATGGCTTTGGGAGTATCCAAAACCCACCATAGCCTTATGGAATCGACCAAACCAGGCCCGGGGAGACTGTTTCAAGCCATACAATGCCTTTTTTAGCCTGCACACTTTACCTTCAGAATCTCTTGGGGTAAACCCCGGTGGTAAGGACATATACACCTCTTCCTTTAACTCTCCATGCAGAAAGGCATTCTTTACATCCAGCTGGGACAGTGTCCACCCTCTGCAGGCGGCACATGAGAGGAGCACACGTATGGAGTTCATCTTTGCTACGGGCGCAAAGGTTTCTTGGTAATCAATGCCCATAGTTTGAGTATAACCTCTGGCCACTAACCGAGCCTTATACCGTTCAACTAGCCCTTGGGGGTTTTGCTTGGCCGAAAACACCCACTTACATCCCACCACAGTCTTTCCTGGAGGGAGAGTTGATAGGTCCCAAGTGTGGTTCTTTTCAAGGGCTAACATCTCCTCATGCATGGCACCTCTCCACTTAGGATGCTCAATGGCTTCCTGCCAGGTGGAGGGAATCGAGATGGCGGATAGGGAGGCAACAAAGCTTCTGTGTAGGGAGGTTAGCAAGGCATATGAAACAAAATTAGACATCGGATGTTGGGTGGAAGAAAGATTACCTTGAGTCCCTGTCAACGTATCAGGTGATGGAGCTGGTAAGCTAAGCACGGGAGCTGGTCTCCTGTTTCGACGAGTGTACACCTGGAGGGGAAGAGAAGGTAGAGTCGAGGAGGTAGCAGTAATGGTGGGTGGTGAAGGTAGAGGTAACGGAGGGATACTGATATTTCCAACGATAGATGGTGAAGGTATAGGTGAGGGAGGAGGAATAGGTAATGGAATAGTAGAAATACGTGAACTCTCTTCCATTGAAGACTCCCCCTGAAGAGAGGGCCCGTAGTATGACTCGGACTCCCGAAAGATGACATCCATAGTGACGAAAGTCCGTTTGGAAGGTGGGTGAAAACATTTATACCCTTTCTGGGTAGGCGAGTACCCAATAAAGACACACTTGAGAGAACGAGAGTCAAGCTTGGATTTCGGATGCACGTAGACAAAACAGGCACATCCAAAGATCCGAGGAGACAGATGAGAAGGGGAAAGATGGAGGGCATTGAGAGGGGATTTGTCCCCAAGGACACGAGTAGGTAGGCGGTTAATAAGATAGGCTGCAGTCATAACAGCATCACCCCAGTAAAACTTGGGAAGGTGTCGCTGGAGAAGAAGGCACCGAGCGACCTCAAGAAGGTGGCGATTCTTGCGTTCAGCAACCCCATTTTGAGAAGGAGTGTAAGCACACGAAGTCTGATGTATAATCCCCCGATCACTGAGGAAGCGTTCAAATTCGGAATCGATGTATTCACGGCCATTGTCGCTACGCAAGACCTTAATGGTCGCAGTAAATTGAGTGGTGATCATATTATGAAAACGTTGAAAGAGAGGAAACACTTCATTTTTTCGTTTCATCAAGTAGACCCAAGTGCATCGGGAGAAGCAATCAATAAATGTGACAAACCAGTGCGAGCCAGATAGCGAGGCAACAGAACACGGGCCCCAAACATCAGTGTGAATCACAGAAAAAGGAGTATCACTAGAAGGGGAAAAACGGTTAAAAGAAGCACGGTGTTGTTTACTAAGAGTGCAGACATCACAGGTAAACAAATTTAAAGGTACAACAGACATAGTAGGAAATAAAACACGCATAGTAGATGGAGAGGGATGTCCTAGGCGACAGTGCCAGGAGTCCAAGCTAGAGGGCCGAGCAGCATGGAGAGCACGAGCAGGAGGAGGGGGGCTGGAGGGATCGAACAGGTAGAGGCCATCGCGCAGTTTACCAGATCCAATCACCGTCCACGTCTTCAGGTCCTGAAAGATGCAAAAAGAGGGGAAAAAGGTCACAGAACAGTTTAAGGAGTTAGTAATGTGACTGATAGAAAGTAAATTGCGAGTAAAAGTAGGAACATGAAGAACGGAAGAGAGGGTGAGACTGGAGCACGCCACAGATCCTTTCCCAGCAATAGGGGTGAAGGACCCATCTGCAATGCACACTTTGTCACAACCCGACAAGGGAGAGTAGGACATGAAACCAGTAGCAGAACCTGTCATATGATCAGTGGCTCCAGAATCAATAATCCACTGAGTGGGAGGACGAGCAGCAGCGGAGTGGGCCTCAGGAGGTCCCTGTTGAGCATAAGCGGAGGAAGCAGAGCTAGAAGACTCAGACGAATGTCCCAGCATAAAGCGACGGAAGGCCTGAACCTCATCAGCTGAAAGAGAGGGCGCGGAGTCAACCACAGCAGGTCCACTGAGAGGGGCAAGGTCATCCACAGTATCTGATAGGTAAGCAGTGCGGGAGGGAGGTGGTCGAGACGGAGGACGACCAAAGCCCCTACCACCACGCGGGCTCGGGCCGCCGCGGGGTGTGGGGAATCCATGAAGCTTGAAGCAGGTGTCCCGAGTATGGCGGCCCTTCCCGCAGTAATCACAGATCAGATGATCTTTGTCGACGGGCCTGGGCTTGGAATCACGAGAGGAACGACCTCCAGAGCTGAACCGAGCAGCTAGAGCAGATCCCTCAATAAGAGTGTCGGGAAGAAGCGTCTGTCGGCGATCATACTCGTGTTGAACAAGACTGTACACCTCAGGCAGACTTGGAAGAGGAGAGCGGCCAAGCAGTTGAACACTAATCTGATCAAAGTCACGATGAAGGCCATGAAGGAACTCAAAGATCCTGTTTCGCTCTTCCCTGGCACGAACCATAGCCTCATCCACCGGAGATTCAAATGTGAGAGGATCGAAGTGATCATATTCTTGATACAGTTGGGTGAACTCCAAGTAGTAAGTGGCAGGAGGACGGTCGCCTTGCCGCAAGAGAAATATCCGACGACGTAACTGGAAGACCTGGGCAGCATTCCCTCGACAAGAGTAAGTAACCTCAGCCCGTTTCCAGATGTCGACAGCGGTGTCCAAGAACAGGTAATTGCGAGAAATCGACTCCAGCATAGAGTTGAGGAGCCAGGACATTACCAAGGAGTTCTCCGACTCCCATTGAGGCCACTCAGTAGAGGAAGGTGCAGGAGCCGTAACAGCACCACTAACATAGCCAAACAAGCGGCGACTCTTAAGAGCCAAAGTAATAGATCGAGCCCACGGAAGATAGTTCGTGCCGTCCAACTTAATGGTAGTGATCTGGGGAGTCCCATGATCATGGGTGGCCCGAAAAAGACCAGGAGTAGGCACAGGATTGGAGGCGGCACTTCCATCGGAGGAAGGATTCGGAGAGCCCATACTATCCGGCATAGAAGGAGGGAGAACGCTGCAGATCAGCAAAAAAGGGAGATCTCACTCATATAAAGAGGAGAGAAGAGCAATAGCCCACTAGAGAAGGATGGAAAACGCCGGATACGTCATACAGGAGATCCGGCGTCACAGGACACTGAAAAACGTCATGAAGAGGAGGCCTACGGCCGCTGCCGGGCCGGGCGGAGAGAAGAAAAGAGGGAGACGAGAGGAGCGGGCTGCTGTCGAGAGGGAGAGAACTCTGCGGGAGAAGAGAGACGAGGAGAGCGGGCTGCTATCGAGGAAGAGAGGGATCCGACGAGGAGCGGGCTGCTGTCGAGGAGCACTCTGCGGGATCCGACGCGGGCTGGAGGCGAGCGCCGCGCGAGACGGAAGAAAAGACGCGCGCGGGGAGACGATCGGCTGAAGAGGCGCGCGCGCGGGCTGAGCGGGATTAGGGCACGCCGTCCAGCTCTGATACCATGTTGTAAACGATATATTTCTTGTTGATCAAACAAAGAGAAGCCTCCTTTATATATAGGAGGGAACCCTAAGGGTACAAATGGAAAAACAACACAAAAGGATAAAAACACACAAATCTAACAGACATAAGCTGTAATCTATGAAATGCGTAGATGTTTATAGTGGGCACACATGGTTCACACTCAAGTCCAAGTGTAAGGCTTACCAGAATAAGGGTATTCCATGCTCACCGTGACCATGCAATCAAGAAGTTGCACCACCTAAACCCTAGTTTCCACGATTTGCTTATGACACTCAAGACCTAAGTGATTCATGTCTTTTCCGAGGAGATTCCTATCACAACGCGACATACTCACGAGCGATAATTCTTGTATTATCAGAAACTGGTAATAAATTAAATACATGAAAGAAGAACTTAAATTCTTGTTTGCAAGCGAGAGGGAATTTCTCCACTTGCCTTAAGGTGAAGCAGGAACTACTAGCGGCAGCTAGGCGGCGCAAGCAAAGACAAGGCTCTATTGAACCTGTTCAGGGATAATCGCAGACGATATTTGATATTTGACAAGCAACAAACCATATGCTAACACAGGCAGTTTAATTCGTGAAAACACAATCAGAAGCGGATTAGCAATTTACCGCCCTCAAGGTGAGGGGAGAAGAAGTTACCACAAGGATCCGGAGTTTGGCGTCTTTGAGGCGACGGAAACCCTAAATTGGGGAGGGTTCAAAGCGATTCCACCACCTGATTTGATGCGCGACACCGGAAACACAAACAAACGTTGGGATTAGGTGGATATACGACCAACGCAAGGCGGACCGACGAAATTACGTCGATCGGAGAGCAAAAATCACCACAAAATAATTAGGCAAATCTGAAACAATGAGGTTGGAGGAGTTTTTTACCCAAGGAAGCCGGATCGGAGCCCAAAAATCCACGGAGAGGCGGATCCGAGCAAACCCTAGACGTTTCCCCACGCAAAAACTCAGCCCAACGGAGAGGAGAAGGGCTGCTGGAGGAAGGTGGCTGCAGTCCACGAGAAGGAGGAGCGGCTGCCGGTCCCTTGGAGGAGAGACCTTGCTGCTGGAGGGAGGAGGAACCACTGCCGTCCCTCAAGAAGCGAGGGAGAAGGCACAGATGGCCGGAGGGAGCGGGGGGAGCTGCAACCCTAGCTGTTGCCGACGGCCTGGAGAGGGAGGGAGGCAGCCTTTGCTGCTGTCGTCGGCCAGGAGGAGGAAGGGAGGCGCAGACGACGGCGCAGATGTCGGCTGGAGGCGGAGCAGGCGGCGGCGGCGGCGGTGCACGCAGGAGACGAGAGCGGGAGAGCCGTCGGGATCGGGAGACCTAGCTTTGCGGCTTGCGGGAGACCTGGACCGGGGCGGGATCGAGAAATAGGGGGGGGGGGGCTGGCTCGGGATTAATAGAGGAGGGAAAATGAGAGGGTTTAATGTTATTATTATTATTATTATAAGTTTTAAATTAAGGGTTGTTACATTCTCCCCTACTTAGAAAGTTTCGTCACGAAACTTCTGAGAATTCTCTTATGGCGAAAAAATTAGAATGACATTCATTCCAACAAGGTTTGCAATTCAAGTCAAGAGAACCAACTGAAAAGGCACTTAAATAGAGAGAGGAACAAGAGCGGAGACATACCGGGATCAAGAGAAAAGATGCGGATACTTGCTACGCATGTCAGCTTCGAGCTCCCAAGTGAACTCCTCAGACTTGCCATGCATCCAAAGTACCTTCACCATAGGAATGGTCCTCTTTCGAAGCTTGCGCTCTTGATATTCCACTATCTTGGCGGGCTCAATCGGATAAGACAAATTAGCCTCAGGAACCACCGGGATTTCCTCAAGAACACGATTAGAATCATGGATGTATTTCCGGAGCTGACTGACATGGAAAACATCATGAACACCGGACAACGAATCTGGCAACTCCAAACGATAAGCAGATCCTCCAACACGCTCTGAGATGGTGTACGGCCCCACAAATCTCGGGCTGAGCTTATGATGGCGCCAAACCGTTTCACCCCAGGAGTAGGAGAAACCTTCAAGAACACCTGATCACCTACTGCAAACTCCAACGGACGACGGCGCTGATTAGCATATTTCCTCTGTCTTTCAATGGCACGACTGAGATGAAGACGAGTCTTCTTGGTGGCTTCTTCCATTTCTTGAAGTAACTCAGGGCCCAACACCACCTTCTCACCAACTTCTGACCAATAGAGAGGAGTCCTACAACGACGTTCATACAACGCTTCGAAAGGGGCCATCTTGAGGCTCTCCTGATAGCTATTGTTGTAGGCGAACTCAACCAACGGTAGGTGCTCATCCCAAGCTCCCTTGAAGTCCAGAATATAACACCGAAGCATGTCTTCAAGAATCTGGTTAACCCTTTCGGTCTGCCCATCGGTAGTTGGATGATAAGCGGTGCTCAGGTTGAGCTCGGTACCCAAAGCTTGCTGAAAACCCTTCCAAAAGTGCGAAACGAACCTCGAGTCACGATCAGAGACAATCCGCAAAGGAATCCCATGAAGTCTAACTATCTCAGAAACATAAATCCGGGCCATCTTCTCGGTGGAGTGACCTTCCTTGTACGGGATGAAGTGAGCCGCTTTCGTCATGCGGTCCACTATGACCCAAATCGCATCATGCCCTCTCGGAGTACGGGGCAAACCCGTGATGAAGTCCATAGAGACATCTTCCCACTTCCATTCGGGGATAGGCAAGGGCTGCAAAAGACCACCAGGACGCTGACGCTGAGCTTTCACCTTCTGGCACGTCAGACATCGAGAGATGAAGCGAGCTATATAATTCTTCATACCAGGCCACCAAACGATTTGCTTCAAGTCATGATACATTTTATTGTTGCCTGGATGACCAGATGTGCGAGACTCGTGAGCTTCCCGGCAAATACTATCGAGCAATTCAGGAACATCAGGAATGCAGAGGCGGCCTCGAAAACGCAGAACATCGTCAGAGATAGAGAAATCCGGAAGAGTCCCAAGTTCAACCTGTCGGCGGATGCGCTGGAGTGCGGGGTCAGATGGCTGTAAATCCTTCACCTGCTCTACCCATAACGGAACGGGAACCTCTTCATGACCTTTTGGCGCGATGGATATATCCATCCGATCGAGCTCATCAATCAAGGCTGCTAGAATAACTGACATGGGTGCACAAGCGGCTACGGAGGCATGCCGGCTCAACGCATCTGCCACTGAATTGGCTTTACCATGAACATACGTGAGCTGCAAGTCATAGTCTGCCACGAACTCGAGCCAACGCCTCTGACGAAGATTGAGGTCCTTCTGAACAAAGATGTACTTTAAACTCTGGTGGTCGGTGAAAAAGTGACACTTCACGCCATAGAGATAATGACGTCAAAGCTTCAGAGCAAACACCACCGCAGCGAACTCCAGATCATGAGTGGGGTAGTTGCGTTCGTGAACCTTCAACTGCCTCGACCCATAAGCAATAACACGATCATCCTGCATCAGGACACAACCCAAACCAACTCCGGAAGCGTCAGTGTAAACTGAAAAGTCCAACCCTTCTGCGGGGAGGGCTAAAACAGGCGCTGAACACAGACGTTGCTTCAACTCAGAAAAGGACTGTTCGCACTGATCTGTCCACTCGAATCTAGCATGCTTTTGAGTTAGTCGAGTCAGGGGAGCAGCAAGAGAGGAAAAACCCTTGACGAAGCGTCGGTAATAGCCAGCCAAACCAAGGAAACTGCGGATCTCGGTAGGGGTAGAAGGTCGCTTCCAGTCCATAACTGCGGAAATCTTGGCAGCGTCAACAGAAAGTCCATCTCCTGAAATGACGTGGCCTAAGAAGGCGACACGGTCCAGCCAGAACTCACATTTTGCCAACTTGGCATAGAGCTGATGCTGACGAAGGGTGGAGAGAGTGAGTCTAAGATGTGTTGCATGCTCCTCGCGGATTTTGGAGTAGACCAAGATATCATCAATGAAGACGATGATGAACTTGTCCAGGTACTCACGGAAGACACGGTTCATCATGTCCATGAATGCAGAAGGGGTGTTAGTCAACCCAAAAGACATCACCAAAAACTCGAAATGCCCGTACCGGGTTCGGAAGGCCGTCCTGGGGATGTCGGAGTCCTTGATTTTCAGCTGATGGTAACCCGACCTGAGATCTATCTTGGAAAAGACTGTACTGCCTTTAAGCTGATCGAATAAATCATCCACACGCGGAAGGGGGTACTTATTCTTGATGGTCACCTTATTAAGATCTCGATAGTCGATGCACAATCTCATGGATCCATCCTTCTTTTTCACGAAGAGTACAGGGGCTCCCCAAGGTGACGAGCTAGGGCGAATGTACCCACGCTCAAGCAATTCGTCTAACTGCGATCTGAGTTCTTCTAGCTCACGCGGTGCCATGCGGTAAGGAGCTTTAGATATGGGGCGCGTCACAGGCTCTACATCAATACAGAACTCCACATCTCGATTAGGAGGCATCCCAGGCAATTCGGCGGGGAACACGTCAGGAAACTCC
This sequence comes from Dactylorhiza incarnata, assembly GCA_033032865.1. NCBI lineage: Eukaryota > Viridiplantae > Streptophyta > Magnoliopsida > Asparagales > Orchidaceae > Dactylorhiza > Dactylorhiza incarnata. The sequence goes on from JAWHQI010000085.1 coordinate 6,371,085, forward strand.
GAAGCAACAGAAATAATCTCGAGTTTAGGAGAGATAGCATCCGAGTGCGAAGCATAAACGAAGCAGACAGAACATCCTTGGCTAAGAAGTCGAGTGGCTCGTACAACAGAGATTACCTTCAGGTGACTGCGGGTCTGAACATGAACGTTGTAGTCTTTGCCATCAATGCTGAGATTGACCCTCTTTGCCACACAGTCCAGCTTTGCTCGATACGCGACCAACCAATTCATTCTCAGGATTACGTCGAACTCTGTCATATCCAAAATTATGAAATCGGCGACGACTAGCAATTCTCCAAGCAGGATCGGGCAATTGAGAACGCCTCTGGTTGAGAGATGCAGATGACCGGGTACAGAAATCTCAAAAGGAACCTCAAGTGGCGAAGTATGCCAACTATAAAGGTCCACGATGCGGCGGGCGATAAAAGAGTGCGATGCACCGGAGTCAAATAAGATTTGCATCCACTTATTCTTGACCCTAAAACTTCCTAAAAAGGGAAACATAAAGCATAACAAGTTTGTTCGACTAAGGCAAGTCAGATTTAAGAATGCGGAAAGATTTAAAATTCTACACAAAACGTACCAGAGATGACGTCGGTAGATGCGAGCGCCTCGCCCTGAGTGACGACGTTCAGCACAGCTCTGCCCTGAGCTCCGGGGATAACTTGCAGAGGTTGAGCGGGGATCGGGCTATCCTTTATGGGACAGTCGAGCATGAGGTGCCCAACCTGCCCACATTTGAAACAGGCCTTCTGCTTGCGGCGACAGTCCTTTGCCAAGTGACCCGACCTCTTGCAGAAGGCACAGACGGAGGCAGCAGAGGCAAGTGTCATCTGAGGTTGCTGCGCAGGAGTAACCATCTTCTGCTTCTTCAGGAGGGAGCGGCAGACTTGGGCGACATGGCCCACCTTGTGGCAGAAGGCACACACCTCTTTGGACTTGGGGCCTTGCTGCTGAGCTGGAGCATCCTTGCGCTTGAGGTCGGATGCGGCGGCATTGCTTGTTCCATGTTGGGCTTTCTTGGCAGAACGATCCAACTCAATAGCTTCCACGTGTAAGGCGGCTCCCACGGTCTCCGCGTAGGTGGTGGCGCCATGAGCTACCACAAGCTGGCGGAAGTCATGATGGAGCCCCTTCACGAAACGGCTGATCTTTTTGCCTTCATCCGGTACGAACTCCGGAGCAAGGAGGGAAAGGCGGGAGAACTCTCTCGCGTACTCGGTCACTGTCCTACCAGTCTGCTGAAGGGACAGGAACTTCTCAGCTAACTTGTCCCGTTCCACGGAAGAGAGGAAGTTCTCCATAAGAGCATCTTTGAACTGTCTCCAAGATAAGGTGGCAGAATCAGGGAGGCTGCGGCGCTGGAGCCACCAAGTATAAGCATCCTCAGATAATTGATAGGCCGCAAGGAGGACCTTCTGGGTCTCGGGAACTCCAGCATACTCAAAATGCTTCTCCATCTGGGAGATCCATTCAGTGATCACGAAGAAGTCTCGATTGTCATCGAAAGACGGCAGATTCAGCCTCTTGAATGCAAGAGTATCTGTCATTGCCACTGGCGGGGCAGGCAGGCTTGGCACGAGCGGGGGAACCAAGGTGACGACAGGCGAGCCGGTCCCAGAATCAGTTGCAGGAGGGGTGGCTCCAGGAAGGGCAGTAGTGTTCGTAACTCCAGCTGTCCCTGCACTGCCGGAACCAAGGGCTGGGTCAGGAGTTTGACGATCCTCTTCCAGACGGGTGAGACGTTCCAGAATCTGCCTCATCAGCTGGGCAGTGGCATCTCCAGATGTTCCTCCCGCTGAAGAGGTAGCCCGCTTGCGCTGCGATCGCTTCGAAGCCATCTAGAAAGAAACACAAAGAGTCAAGTAAGATAAACAGTCAGGCTAGGCTTAGAGGATTGAGACTACAGGTTCTAGCATTCTAATACTGTTGAATACGTAAATCATGTAATAGTTACAGCATTTTCAGTGGACAACTCTAGGTGGTAGTCATGCAAGTGCAAATGCGACGATAAGATCGCGTGCGATAGAAGAATGATTTGAAAAAAAATCCATGTGTGTACAATCGTCATCTGTTGCTCTTAGCTTAACACTCGTGCAATGAGTTATGTCATGCATGCAATGTATTTATGCCTACAATGCATCCTTAAGAATGTTCATGAATGGATACGCATGCCATGTTAAGCGCCCATATCACTTAACATGTCACGCGCATGATGATTTTAATGCCAGCGCACTTGAAAATATTAAACCGCCCATACAATTTAATATTCGCAAGCGGTGTATATCCTAGTGGAAATTCATATGCATATAAATGTTAAGTTTGCCCATACTCCCTTAACATTTGTATGCATACTACTCATGCTTATGAGTGAGTGCGTGCGTGTTTCAGCCTCGAACAACAGACAACGACAAAGTGAGTGAGGAAATGATGCATGCACGTATATTTACATAATAGATTTCAAAATATATAAAATTTTTAAAATATTTTATCTTTAGATGCTCAACCTGGCTCTGATACCAACTGTCACGACCCGTCTCGACAAGAGTCAGAGCGCACTTCGGGCGGGCCGTGATGCCACAGGCATGAGCGAACAGGAATCCATGCCTGCTAAGGCGGAAACAGAAATACTACAATAGTTTTGAATTTATTACTTTGAAAAGAATTTAGTATATCTTATAAGTATGCGGAAGCCACAATGAAAGGTTAAAACTATGCATTTTCATTAAAATCAGATGTCATACATTATACTGAAATGATGAACATACAATGAGTTACAATAGTAAAATGCTATAAGTAAAATGATCTGATACAAGCAAGAACACCCTAAGAGTTGTCCACAATACCAAAGAAAATGGCTGACAATAACTAATACAAGAAAAGTAGATTCAACAGTACTGAAACAAAATACATAGAACCTGCTGACACAGTAATCAAAATAGAACCGCCAAGCAAAACTGCAGCTGAACGAAGAAAACTCAGGGAGCAGACGGCGCGGTCACGAACCCTAAGGCAATTCCAAACAGAAGGAAAATGCCTCAGAACAAGAAAATAATAGAAAACAAGCTGTAATTTTAAGTACATGCAGAAATAAATCTAAAATACCAATTAACTCTTGAAACAGGCTAGTGAAACAGGCAGGTAACTGAAACAAGCTGAAACTATCTAGAAATATTCGCCTACTCCGGAGTATAGCCTAAACAAGTGTTTTGCAACGACATAAGCTGTAATCTATGAAATGCGTAGATGTTTATAGTGGGCACACATGGTTCACACTCAAGTCCAAGTGTAAGGCTTACCAGAATAAGGGTATTCCATGCTCACCGTGACCATGCAATCAAGAAGTTGCACCACCTAAACTCTAGTTTCCATGATTTGCTTATGACACTCAAGACCTAAGTGATTCATGTCTTTTCCGAGGAGATTCCTATCACAACGCGACATACTCACGAGCGATAATTCTTGTATTATCAGAAACTGGTAATAAATTAAATACATGAAAGAAGAACTTAAATTCTTGTTTGCAAGCGAGAAGGAATTTCTCCACTTGCCTTAAGGTGAAGCAGGAACTACTAGCGGCAGCTAGGCGGCGCAAGCAAAGACAAGGCTCTATTGAACCTGTTCAGGGATAATCGCAGACGATATTTGATATTTGACAAGCAACAAACCATATGCTAACACAGGCAGTTTAATTCGTGAAAACACAATCAAAAGCGGATTAGCAATTTACCTCCCTCAAGGTGAGGGGAGAAGAAGTTACCACAAGGATCCGGAGTTTGGCGGCTTTGAGGCGACGGAAACCCTAAATTGGGGAGGGTTCAAAGCGATTCCACCACCTGATTTGATGTGCGACACCGGAAACACAAACAAACGTTGGGATTAGGTGGATATACGACCAACGCAAGGCGGACCGACGAAATTACGTCGATCGGAGAGCAAAAATCACCACAAAATAATTAGGCAAATCTGAAACAATGAGGTTGGAGGAGTTTTTTACCCAAGGAAGCCGGATCGGAGCCCAAAAATCCACGGAGAGGCGGATCCGAGCAAACCCTAGACGTTTCCCCACGCAAAAACTCAGCCCAACGGAGAGGAGAAGGGCTGCTGGAGGAAGGTGGTTGCAGTCCACGAGAAGGAGGAGCGGCTGCCGGTCCCTTGGAGGAGAGACCTTGCTGCTGGAGGGAGGAGGAACCACTGCCGTCCCTCAAGAAGCGAGGGCGAAGGCACAGCTGGCCGAAGGGAGCGGGGGGAGCTGCAACCCTAGCTGTTGCCGACGGCCTGGAGAGGGAGGGAGGCAGCCTTTGCTGCTGTCGTCGGCCAGGAGGAGGAAGGGAGGCGCAGGCGGCGGCGCAGATGTCGGCTGGAGGCGGAGCAGACGGCGGCGGCGGTGCACGCAGGAGACGAGAGCGGGAGAGCCGTCGGGATCGGGAGACCTAGCTTTGCGGCTTGCGGGAGACCTGGACCGGGGCGGGATCGAGAAATAGGGGGGGGGGGGGCTGGCTCGGGATTAATAGAGGAGGGAAAATGAGAGGGTTTAATGTTATTATTATTATTATTATTATAAGTTTTAAATTAAGGGTTGTTACAGCACGCGAGGCAGGAAGCGAGGCAAGGTCGGACCAATGTTAAGGGTGGGGAGAGAAACGAACTCCAAGGGGAAGATCCCACTTGGCCAGACCTAGGCTCAATTGATTTCAAAATTCAAGATACAAGATAATCCCAAAACAAGAAGTAGCCAGGAGTTATATAACCCCTCCCAGTAAATGTGAAAACGCTAAAGAGAATACGACAAGTAAAATAGAACATAACAAAAGATGATCACGCCATATAATGCTGATGTAGTCCTGTCCGCCGACCTACTTCGAGAGTATACGCACCACGTCAACGATGCCCTTTCCTCTAGGCCATCCTCCTCTATGTCCGCAACACTTATCTTATCAGTTATCAAGAACTAGATCACGTTGAGGGCTTAAAAGATTGATGTAATGAACTACTGAACGTCCTCTACTCCTGCAAAAATATATCTTTCTTTAACAAGTTTTTATTCAGGTCCTCAATGCCATCTGCTCCACCCATTCTGGAAACAATTCAACGTCAAGTATATAATCAATAAAATTGGAATTCTGTGTCATGTAGGGTTTCTAATGCTAAGCTATTATGATATGTAAAAAAATCATGCAATGCATACGCATTGTTATAGGGAAGATATCCAGTTGATGGATTAAATAATATACTGTATACAAAAGGGATTATTAATAGGGAAATACAAGGAACTAAGAAGGTAAAAGTACAGTGTGAAGTATTCTTCTCATAAACAAGGAATATTTGCACTAATATTAGAATGTTTCTAAATATGATATAAATATTAGCACTTCCCTACTGTTAGAGAATATAGGAAAGCCTATGTAAAGGCCCATATATTAGGCCCATTTATCTTTCTCTCTTTTAGTCACACATCTCCTGTATAGGATTTCTTCCTCCTCTCTCTTCCTATATATTTGTACTCATACTTGTATTTTCCTCTCAAGTGAATATACTACAAGGTTTATACCATTTCTCTACATGGTATCAGAGCACTCGGTCCAAAATTTGAGGTCTCTACTTTTCTGACCGCCCCCCCCCCGGCAATCTCGCGGTCTCCTTTTTCTGAGACCGCTCCCCTGCTGCGAAAACCTCTGCTTCCAGCATTGCACCCCCCAAGCTTCCTCTCCTCTTCCTGGCTTTTATAGCCTGCATCGTGGGACCCACCGCCTTCTTCTTCCCGCAAAGGCTCGCTGCGATCTACGCTCCTGCGATCTGCGATCTCCGCAAAGGCTCGCTGCGATCTTCTTCCCGCAAAGGACCGATGCGATCTCCGCTCCTGCTCGCCCGTTCTCTGCTAAGCAATCTCTGCTGCGATCTCTGCTGCCGATCTCCTACCGTTCGGTCTCTTCTGCGGCTTGCGACCCGCTCGCCCGATCTCTGCCTAGCGATCTCTACTAGCGATCTCTGCCAGACCACCATTCCGCCAGCGAGCTTCCTGTCTCTGCTCGCTGCGATCTGCTCTGCTCTGGACGCCCCTCCAAACCGCTGCCCTGACCGCTGCTCTACTCTGGACGCCCCTCCAGACCGCTGCTCTGCTCTGTTCGCTGCTGCAGCCTGTCTACCCGGCATTGCCGCTGCTCCTCTCTAGTCAGCCTATCTTCCATTGGCCTCCCTTCCAATGGCCCTCGACGATTCCTCCTCCACTACCATTCCGTCGCCTGCTCCGACTGCTGCTCCTATCTCCGATGTTCGTGACGAACTTCGCATTACCACTATCTCCCTTACCGGGAAGCGTAACTCTGTGGAATGGGTGCACTCGGTGCGTCGAGTCTTACAGACCAAAGGACTCCTTCATCACTTAACCCAGGTTACTACTGCGCCTACTGCTGACTGGCTTAAGGATGATGGTCGTGTCCAAACGTGGCTTCTCAACTCCATGGACTCGGAGCCGTACAGGATGGCTATGTATCATGACACCGCCAAAGCCATGTGGGATGAACTTCATGCCTTCTACTCTGGGCAGAACAGTCTCCAACATCTGTATGACATCATATCTGACCTTCAGAACCTTAAGCCTGGCGCGCCCGATGACATGCTCTCTCATGTCGCCAAGGCAAAGACTCTTCATGAGGCTTGGCTTCAGCATCAGCCTCCCACTCCGGATCTCGCTATTCGGCGATCACAGAAAGAGGCAGTGACCATTGCTATGCTACTCTCTAGCGTACCTCCTCATCTACATAGCGTTCGAGCTCAGATACTCTCCTCTACTACCACACCGTCTCTGTCTGATGTCTGCTCCATGCTTATCAAGGTCACACCTCCATCAGAGGCCCTGCAAAGTTCTTCTCCGGCTCTTCTCCAACAGCCACTCCTTCCAACACCTTCTCCTGGTTCCTCTGCTCGCGGTGGCCGTCCCCCGTCTCGGGGACAAGGCCGTGGTGGCCGACCTCCTTTAAAATGTACTTACTGTGGCCGTGACGGTCATCGTGAAACAACCTGCTACCGTAAGCATGGTCTCCCTCCTCATCTTGCTGCTACTTCGGCGCCTCCTGCTGCGTCTTCCCCAGCCGATCAGCCTGGTCCTACCCGACAGGAATATGATGACCTCCGCTCCCAGTTCCAACAGCTTCAAGGCAGTCTTGGTCGTTCTCCTGGCTCCGTTGCTTCTTTCTTTACTGAAGGTATAACCTGCCTATCTCACTGTTCTCATTGGATCGTAGATTCTGGAGCGACGCATCATATCACCTCCCAGAAACCACCTCAGTATATACAGACGTCTCACTCTCCGTCTATTGTTGTTGCAAATGGCGCTACTACTCCGGTTGCTGGTGCTGCTGATCTGCACCTCACTCCCACTCTAATGCTCTCCTCGGTTCTTCATGTTCCGGGCTCTCCTTTCCAAGGTTTTAAATGTCGGATGTCGGAGACATGTCGGATTGAGTTTTTAGATGTCGGATGTCGGAGACATGTCGGGGACATTTCAATATGTCGGATTTCTAAAAAATATTTATATTTCTATCGACCACCCAAATTTATCACCATAATCCTCATCTATACTGAGCATTTTACTCTAGTTAAGTAAAACTTTATTATGTGAACCTGAAAAGGAGCATTCTTTATGGCTAAACATTGAGCTGCAAAGTAGAAATAAGAAACGAAATCTACAAAGATATAACACCAGCTCAAAATTTTATTTTCACACAGCTATAACTTCTGAAATAACATTTCATCAGAACTTAGAAGCAGTATAGAAAACCCTAAACATCGATGGACAGCGCTAAACAGCGGTTCACTTTAATTTAATTCAATTTAGGCGACATTTCAAAATGTCGGGCTATAATGATTTTTGCGTGTCGGCCGAAATATCGGGTTTTATACATAAAGTCGGCCGACATATTCGAAAACGCCATAACCTATATATTTTGATTATGCAAGTCGTTTTCTTATCAAACAGGACATGTTGGCCGACATGTCGGACATGTCGGCCGACATTTAAAACCTTGCTCCTTTCAACTTACTCTCTGTGAGTCGTTTGATACAGGATCTTGATTGCTGTGTAACCTTCTCTTCCTCTTCTTTTGTTTTTCAGGATCGCCGCACACGGAGTATCATTGGTAGCGGTAGGCTGATGAATGGGCTCTATCTCTTGGATCTCCCACCTACCACTCTCCTGACTGTCTCCACAGCCGACTGACATCGCCGCCTTGGGCATGCTCCTCTTCCAGTCCTCCGCAAAGCTCTCCCTGATGTACCTCTTCACGAGTTTACCTGCGAAGCCTGCATCTACGGCAAGCAACATCGCTCTTCTTTTTCCCTTTCATGTACCCGGAGCACGACTCCGTTATCTTTAGTACATTCTGATGTATGGGGCTCTTATAAGGTCCCAAGTATTAATGGCTATCGTTATTTTGTAACTTTTATTGATGATTATTCCCGTGTTACCTGGTTATATTTACTTCATGATCGCTCGGAGCTACCATCTGTGTTTCGTGCCTTTGTGACTGAATCACGGACACAATTCTCCACTACACTTAAAATAATTCGATCTGACAACGCTCGCGAGTACACTGGCCGCTCCTTTTCTACTCTCTGCACAGAGTTTGGCATAATTCACCAAACCTCTTGTGCATATACCCCCCAACAAAATGGCGTTGCCGAACGGAAAAATCGTCACCTTCTGGATGTTGCTCGGGCACTCATGGTTCAAATGCGGGTTCCTACGGAATACTGGAACTTTGTCGTCTCCACTGCTTGCCATCTCATTAACCGCATGCCCTCCTATGTTCTTAACTTTGCCACTCCCATGACACTACTCTTCCCCTCCACTCCTCTTTTTACTATTCCACCTCGCATTTTCGGTTGCGTCTGCTACGTCCACCTTCTCGGTCCGCCTATCGATAAACTTGCCCCACGAGCTGCCAAGTATATGTTTGTCGGCTATTCTCGGACCCAAAAAGGATACGTGTGCTACTCTCCAACAACCGACAAAACCATTGTCTCACCTGATGTTACGTTCTGTGAAGATCAATCATTCCACTCTCCCTCTGTTCCAAGCACATTACCTTCCACTACTGTTCGTCCTTTTGTTCCGACGGACGCTACACCCTCACCATCTCTGCCCCCTACGGTACCTTCACCATCTCCATCTCCTGAACAGCCTCCTCCCATCATTCAAGTATACTCTCGTCGTAAATCTAAGGATGGTCGCCGTCAGACGCCCTCTGCTACCGATGCCTCTCCATCAGGGGTTGATCCGGCCTCCGCCTCTACAGCTCATCCGATGGCAAACCATGTGTCTCTCCACCGGCTATCTCCACCTCTTCACCGGTTTGCTACCTCTCTTTCTTCCATTTCCCTCCCTAACTCTGTGCAGGAAGCGCTACAGCATCCGGGGTGGCGTGCTGCGATGGAGGAAGAGATGGTCACTCTCCGCGCTAATCACACTTGGGAGCTGGTACCTCTTCCTCATGGCCAACACTGTGTCAGCTGCAAATGGGTCTTCGCTGTCAAACAAAATGCCGATGGGACTCTTGACCGCTTAAAGGCTCGTCTCGTTGCCCGCGGTTTCACTCAACAACAGGGCTTGGACTACGATGAAACCTTCTCCCCTGTAGCCAAGTTAAACACCGTTCGTGTGGTGATCTCCGTTGCTGTCCACCGCCGTTGGCCTCTTCTTCAGTTAGATATCAAGAACGCCTTCTTGAACGGTGATCTACAGGAGCCAGTGTATATGTACCAACCTCCCGGGTTTGAGACCACGGGGGAGTCTCGTGCTGCCTATGTTTGCCGCTTTCTGAAATCTCTCTATGGCCTCAAACAATCTCCGAGAGCTTGATTTGAAAAATTCTGCAAAGTCCTACTGGCACTTGGTTTTCGACGAAGCTCTGTTGATTTCTCGCTATTCATCAAAGAAGGACCCACGGGAACTGTGATCCTCCTTGTGTATGTTGATGATATCCTGATCACTGGGGACGACATCTCTGGGATACAACAACTCAAGGAGCATCTGAACTCGGCGTTTCAAACGAAGGATCTTGGCAATCTTAGATACTTCCTCGGAATTGAAGTCGCTCGTCGACCCGATGGGTTAGTCCTGTCCCAACGGAAATACTGCATTGACTTACTTCAAGAGGCAGGTTTCTCTGGCTGTAAACCTGCAAATACCCCTATGGATTCAAACCAAAAGTTATGTGCAGCTGGTTCTGAGACTGATCAACTCCTTGAGAATCCAGAGTACTACCGTCGTTTGGTTGGGAAGCTGATTTATCTTACAGTTACTCGACCAGATATTTCGTTTGCCGTCGGCGTTGTAAGTCGCTTCATGCACACTCCGAGGACTTCTCATCTCCAAGCTGTTGAGCGCATTCTCCGATACTTGAAAACTGCTCCTGGACAAGGCCTTGTCTACAAACCATCCACCTCGCCATATCTTCTTGCTTACTCGGATGCTGACTATGCTGGCTCTCCTGATGACAGGCGTTCCACGACTGGTTTTTGTACGTACTTTGGTGGACATCTTATAACATGGCGTAGCAAGAAACAGGTTGTGGTTGCTCGCTCCTCGGCTGTGGCTGAATATAGAGCTATGGCTGCTGTCGCATCTGAATTAACCTGGCTTGAAGGACTTTTGGGAGATTTAGGTGTCAAACTCTCCTCTCCGGCAACTCTTCTTTGTGACAGTCAGGCTGCTATTCATATTGCCAAGAATCCTGTGTTTCATGAGCGGACAAAGCATATTGAAGTTGATTGTCATTTCATCCGGGAAAAGGTTCAGTCAAAGAAGATAGAATTGGAACATGTCCCAGCTGCAAAACAAGTTGCTGACATCATGACTAAAGCTCTTCCTCGGCCATTATACCACCAGTTCTTATCCAAGTTTGGTGCCTACGACTTGTACGCTCCAGCTTGCGGGGGAGTGTTAGAGAATATAGGAAAGCCTATGTAAAGGCCCATATATTAGGCCCATTTATCTTTCTCTCTTTTAGTCCCACATCTCCTGTATAGAATTTCTTCCTCCTCTCTCTTCCTATATATTTGTACTCATACTTGTATTTTCCTCTCAAGTGAATATACTACAAGGTTTATACCATTTCTCTACACCTACAAACTCAAGGCAGCATGAACATCATGAGTTTGGAGATCAATGGATGAGTGATCATTAGACCTGAACCAATTTGTTTCCTCACTTCCTACATAGTTAGAGCCACTGCTAGGTTCATTATTGTGAATGAACTCATTAGAAAAAAAGTAAAAATACTCTTTTCTTTTGAGAACGAAAGGCAGCATGTCAATCATTGTCATATAAATGGAGGAAGGGAAGTGCGCTTATCAGTTCAGCCGCCCTTTAAGCTGAAGTCTCCTAATTCCCTTTAAACTTTAGTTCCTGCAAGTCTGCAACTCAAAAATAATTTTAATTTCCTTGCAGCCTATGTTTTCTCTTTTTCAAGTGAGTCAAAGGCGAGTAAATCAAAGACGAGATAGTTGATGATGAGATAGAGGCCGACGAGATACGAAAACCTTTTGGAACCCCTACCCATTGATCAAAATAGCTCAGTAAATTGCATGTATTCGCGTAACAAGGAGAAACCACCGAAGATTTGTTGTAGAGATCATTGACATTGTTTAAAAAAAATTGTAGAAAAAGCCATAAAAAGCTGTTGCAGAATGCAAATCCCCTTTTCGCCTCAAACTCTATCATAACTTAATCCAAAAGAAAGAAACTACGAATGTGAGGATAACCGGCAGTTTTTTTAGTCTTCTTTAATAGATGATAGTTTTAACTATTGCATCCGCAAAACAATCACCTCCAAAGCACAGAAGCTAGGAACCAGCGCCCCCATGCTTCTCCCTCCAAAACAGAATTCAGAGAACAACAAAATAATGGATCCAAGGAACCAAGTATTTTTTAGCCCATTAGCGTAAACATACTGATACATACTCAACGAAAGATTGCACTATAATTGAAAAAAAGATACAACAACACAAGGTATACTCGTGTCAAGCTCTCGAGGGTTGGTTCTCTTTGATAGTTTCTCTCCATGAGAGAACTGTAACACACCTACCTAGTTTGGCCACATTTCAAAAGTCTGGCTGACACTTGTGATATGAAGCAAACCAAACATCACTAATGTTTTGTAGAAAAGTACAGAACCTTGTATATTCCTTTCAATTTGTACCAAATACAATGTAAGAATACAAATATATAAGAGGGAGAAAGAGAGGGGAAAACATTATACACAGTGTGAGACTAAAGAGAGAGAGAGAGAGATAAGAAAATATATGGGCTCCAGAATGGGCCATTACATGGGCTTTTCAAACAAGTTTGAATAATTGAAAACCTTAAACAATGTTTAATACAATGCCACCAAAATTTTGGGGTTGTTCCTCATTAAACATCACAAATACGTTTCTCTCGTCTTGTTTGCGATCTCCGTGTGACCATCAGAATGTGCATGGTATATGATGGAAAAGACTAACTTGATTCCGTAGAGGCAGAACAACCCGCACCAAATACAACATGTAAACATAACATCGTGATCGGAGACGATGGTCTCGGGTATCCCATGTAGTCATTTTGCACAATCAATGACCACTTCCATTTGCTGTCAGCCACCGAGCGCTCTATGCCGCCACTAATACTCCACTCTCATCGATTCTCTATCTGCAAAGTGAGCTAGCAAGAAATTATTATGCTGGGGAATAAAAGAACCTAGTAATCCAACCGTTAAATTTTCCTTCCAAGCTAAGCTTGAAGTGTACAACCCTGTATTCGCCGAGTGGGCTCCCAAGACCCAAGGGGTCTTCTAGGACATTATTTTCCAGCACGGTCCCAGGCAGGGAGAGGGGGCGAGCGGTGGAGGCGGAGGCCTCCCGCTCGCCCAGCCAGCAAGGGAGGCGAGGAGGAGGAGCCCGCAGGCCCCTCTCGCCCCCGTCCCAGCAGGGGGCGAGAGGAGGAGCCCGCAGGCCCCTCTCGCCCCCACCCCAGCAGGGAAGCGAGGAGGAGGAGCCTGCAGGCCCCTCTCGCCCCCGTCCCAGCAGGGGGGCGAGAGGAGGAGCCCGCAGGCCCCTTTCGCCCCCGCCCCAGCAGGGAGGCGAGGAGGAGGAGCCCGCATGCCCCTCTCGCCCCTCGCCCCCGTCCCAGCAGGGGGGCGAGAGGAGGAGCCCGCAGGCCCCTCTCGCCCCCGCCCCAGCAGGGGGGCGAGAGGAGGAGCCCGCAGGCCCCTCTCGCCCCCGCCCCAGCAGGGAGGCGAGGAGGAGCCCGCAGGCCCCTCTCGCCCCCGCCCCAGCAGGGGGCGAGAGGAGGAGCCCGCAGGCCCCTCTCGCCCCCGACCCAGCAGGGAGGCGAGGAGGAGGAGCCCGCAGGCCCCTCTCGCCCCCACCCCAGCAGGGGGGCGAGCCGGAGGTGGCCGACCTCTCGGGCTCGCCCCGCGTGCCCCAACCTTGTGGGGGGGGGGGGGGGGGGGGGGGGGGGGAGGGGTGGAGGTGGGCGACCTCCCCCTCGCCCAGCCCCTTGTGGTCTGCATTTAGCGCCTCGGAATGGCGGGATTTGGCTATTAGCAGGCCAAACTTGAGGGCATTTTCGTAATCTCGTAGGCCAGAATGTGGCTATTGACAGACCAAGTCCAGAAATCTATAAATAGGACCAAGGGGGCACCATTTGGAGGCATCTCTCTTTTGGCCTCTCCCTCCCCAAGTCTCTTTAGCGGGTGAGGAGAGCCTCCAAGGGTGCCCAAGCCCGGCATTGGCTTGGGAGGGGAAGCGCTCTAAGATCTTCCGGGTGTGTGGTGAGACCTCCTCGCCGAATCCTTGGTCTTGTTCCTAGTTCCTTAGCCTCTTAGCCTAGAGCTCTCCCTTGGGAGAAGTAAGTGCAAGGTCACCCCCCAACTTGTTGAGGGCCCGAACTCCACAGAGACTAAGTCATGTTCTCAAGTCTTGGTTTCAACATGAAGACGAGCTCGAATCTAGTAGAGAATGAGATGTTATGCTCTATGTTAGGGGGGTGAATCATACTTGTAGTTTTTATGCTTTGTTTTGTAGATAACTTGGTCTTTTTTTTTCATAACTGTCCAATTTTTAGGACTCATTCGCAAAGTATCTTTCGTTTGTAACTTATACTAAAAGAGCCCTTGTGACTTATGGAATAGCAAGCAAGAATAGCCTCTCATCTACCTCTCATTATTCTCTTTCTTTAGATAGAGTTAGAGACTTGATAGCTCTCCCTCGAGATACTGGTCTTTGGCGCGCAGCCTTTGCGGGTCTCCTTTGTATCTTTATGATCTAAGGGCCATAACAGTCACATAGCAGGGAATTGGAGTATTGAAAATGACAATTTGGAAGTAGATATCAACACCATACAATTTCTATGTCTACGGAAAACAATGTCGTGTGCAAGACTGCTGGTTTTGGAACTGTTAGATTTGAGTAGGTCATTGGTTGGAGTCATAGACTCATAATTGCATGTATTAGATATGAAGTCGAATCCTATATCTTGTAAGTACACTCTTAGTCGGATAGGGTACATGTTTTCTGGTGATGAGAAGGTCCTTAGGTTTATAAAGGGGCATCAGTTCTCCTCAATATTGTAATATTTATTCTTTAGTTACATTTAAATTTGATATTTTGTTATTTTTGATGAGTAAAGTTATATCAGAAACTGATTTGAATTTGAATTGTTCTCCATATAGAGCTCCAAATATAGGTGTAAGCTGTTTGAATGATGCTAACAAGTCAAACTTTACATTCCTAATCTCTTCTCCCAGTTCATTTTTAACATTTTTCATTCATCAGCTCATGAGCAATATAGCATGCATTTGAAGCCTTGTGAATTCCCAATCTTTTTCACAGGAGACAAATACTTAAAACCAGTAGTGATATGCACACCAGAGATAGTCATTTCAGAACGAACCCCCGAGGACGAGTGCATGATTATCGCGAGCGATGGGCTGTGGGACGTTCTTCCCAACGAGCTCGCCTGCAACGTGGCGAGGCGGTGTTTGGCCGAGGGAGGTTCCGCCGGTGCCTCCGATAATCTCGGCAGTACGAGCTCCGCCGGCGGCGGCGGCTCCTCGACGAGCAGCAACGAGAAGGCCGAGCAGGCGCCAGAGGCGAGCTGCACAATGGCGGCCGCCCTGCTCGCAAGGCTCGCTCTCGGAAGGAGAAGCTCCGATAACATTAGCGTGATCGTGGTCGATCTGCGAAGAGGTAGATAATAGGCAGACGGGCATGATAGAATTTGCTGGGAGTGGGGGAGAGAGCAATTTTAGGAAGAAATCATGCAGAAGATGCTTCTCTCCTGAGAAATGAAAAGGAAGCTCCATTTGATGAGCAAGGCTGCAAGGATAGAAATTTCTGTATATATTAAATTGATTATTAATCTCGAATATTTTCAAGGTTTTAGACTTTTAGTAAAGTAATACAATTTTATTTTATTTTTTTAAAATTTAAATTAACCGTCAAAGGGGGGATTAAATTTTTCTTATTTTAATCACAGAGTATGTGTTGAGGTGATTTTTGCTACATATATTGTCCCTAAAAATAATTCGAGTTTTGAAGGTGAGCTTCTAGTTTCTTTATTTTATCTGTGCGCAAAGCATCCCGCGCAGCGAGGGTCCGGGGAGTATCCCACCACAAGGGTGAAATATAGTAAAAACTTACCTTGCATTTTTACAAGTGTTTTTACGGGATTGGAATGTCGCCCTTTGTAAACTGATCTGAATGAGATATCGTTATTAAAAGCTGAAGAGGGCTTTACTGTTTCATTTTCGCCCTTGCTATTTATTTTTGCGCGCAGCGTCTTTGCTCGGATGGCTTCGAATTTTTGGTTTTGAGCAGAGCTCGAATCAAATGGTGGTAAGTCTGCTAAAGCGGGCAGTTGCCTATCTATCCTTTAAAAATGGAGCTCGAATCAAATGGACTTGGAAATAAACATGCAAATATTTGTTGTTCTTATGTCACCTTTTAATTTGTTCTTGCTCCCATAATTATTAGATTATTTTATTTTCTATGTTGTGTCGCTATTCTTTTATTTCAAAAATTTTAGTTATGTTGTTATAGGATCAAGGGTTATTTACCGGGGCTTTCCCTCGAAGTTTGTGTAATTAAAGTTTGCATCCTCTCTAACTTTTGAAATTAGGTCTTTTATCTAACCTAATTGAGATTATTAGCGGCCCAAAAAAAAATCTCTCCCCTGACTTCCTCCTCTCGATCCTGCCCCCCCCCAGTCTGTTTCCACGGTGTTTGCCGATTCCACTCCAGGTCGTCGTTGCCTTTCTGACCGCGTGTCTCCGCCATGGACACTGTCGCCGGTTGGGGCATGCGTCACCCCAACCCCACCCTCCCCACTGTCGATCTCATTATTGCCTCTGAGAAATTCACCTCCTTTGCCGTCATCGAAGTTCTTGGAAGCGCGCACTACGTCTGGAAAAAGATCATTGCACCTTCTCCATTTCTCTTCTTTCTGCCGTTGATTTTTATCTTTGAGATCATTATTTTTATACAGATTATTACTTAATCTGGGTTATTTATCTTTGAAAACCAATGCATGCAAGAAAGATTGGGTTAAAAAGAACAAGGAAAACCACATCTAAAAGATATGAATATCCATTTTTATTGATATGCCAACAATATGCATTATTTGAAGATTGGATACTTGAGGTAAAGTGTCGCTAGAGAAGCAAAATAAAGAAGAAATTGCGTGAAATCATGTATTTTCAAGTCTAATAATGGAGTCATATATGCATATCAACTTAAACAAGTCCAGCTTGAGTCGAGCTTGGCAAAAATCCCGAGCTCGAGCTCGAGACCAATATATTGAGCTCAAGCTCGAGCTTTCGAGCTTAAGTCGAGCTGCTCGCGAGCTTTTTGCTCATCAGCCTGTTTTTATTTATATTTATATATTTTAAAAAAAAATTACCCTAAAAAAAGCTCGCGAGCTCATAACAAGCACGAGCTGTCTCGACTCAACTTGCACCCAAAGCTAGGCATACCGTGTCAACGGGACCCCTTATCTTGCTTCCCCGTCGCTTCATCTTTGTTGCGTTGTTGTTTCATCCGGACTTAAATTTGAAAATGAAGCTCGAATCCAAAAAAATTGCAAGATTTGAAGAGAGAGAGAGAGAGAGAGAGAGAGAGAGAAAGATGACCAATATAGTAATTCCTCACTTCAAATTTTATATATAAAGAAAAAGAGTATAGAAAAGTGAGTGGAGGCCCACACGTACAACCATTATCAAAAACAAAAGGAGGCCTATTTTAGTATGCATAGTCATGATAGAAACGGAGACCATAATTAAATAAGTTATCACCCGCTATGCGGAGGGCCATATATATCTAGGGCACTGTTACATGCACATCACGTTCTTTTGGCTTTGTAAAAATCATTGTTATATATGTGCGTGCTATAAAAATTATATTTGCAGACCAATTTGATAGATAAACATCAAAATGAATTTTTTTTTTCTTTGCTTGAAAAACAATAGCCGTTGGTTGCTAGCATGCTAAATTCATGCATCTTCTGAAATAATCTCAGAGCATCTTCCCCAGGTTCTACCTGCACATAGCCGGAGGATACAAAGGACGGCGGAGGTCTCAGAGGCTGCGCAGCGGCAGGAGCCGGCCGTTCGGGACTTCACGTGGGTCACGAGAAGGATCTAATCGGGGTGTGCACGTAACAACGCAAATTTAATTATGTTTCCTTTTTATTTGTGTGCGCACAAAGTTAAACGTGTTGTGCACGTAACAACGCTAACTATCTCTCGATTACGAAGAGGCTTTAATTACCCATCCGTCGATACAATAATATTTTAAGAGTGATGCAAGTAAGAAGGATGAGAAAATGATTAGGGATTTAAAAATAATAGGGACTTTAATAGTATTTGAATTCAAGATAAAATTATAAATTAAAATTAAAATGGTAAAGATAATCTTGATTGTCTTTTCATAAAAGAAACATTGCACTTTAATATCTTTATATATACATACACACACACACGAGTGACAGGCATAGGGCTCCGCCCCCACTGCAAAGCGCGATAGTACTCGGCCGACGACGGCGGGTACCAAAATGCCGCACAAAAATTTTAATTATTATTTTATAATTATTATTTTTCAAAAATATTTATATTTTAACAAAAAAATTATTTTAAAGTAAGTCTAGGAGGTCTAATGATTACCTACTATAGTAGGTGTAGAAGGTCCGCTAAAATGCTTTTGAATTTTATGAATTTTAATCATTATTTTTATTATAGAAATATAGTGTAATTACACAAATAGTCTTTATATTTTATGAATTTTTATTTTTTTTCATAATATAAGTTAAATCATTGAAGTAAAAGAATAAGAGAATATTTGACAATTTTGAATGTTTCACCAAAATCAACTTCTTGTATATAGTAGTTAAAGAGATATATATATATATATATATATATATATATATATATATATATATATATATATTAAAGAAAAAGAAAAAGTTTAATATAGGTACGGATAATAAAAAAAAGGCATTATAATTTCTACGGTGGAGATTGATCGGCTGTCTCTTCGATCGTTTTCTAAACGAGCTGACAGCAACCAATCAGACACAATACCTTAGCCTGGAGACAGAAAGCATTAATCAAAAGAAAAGCATGAAAACAGCAGCAGCAGGCGGGATGAGATCAGCATCTTAGATTTCACTACTACTCTCCTAGCTAGCTCTATCTGAAGGACTCATGAAAATCCTTCCTTAAAACCATACATATCATGATTACTTCTTCTTCTTCTTCTCCTTCTTCTTTCAAATTAATTAAAGCTCAGAAGGAGAGAGAGAGTGATGGAGTGTAATCATGGTAATGTCTGCGAGTAACCATATACGATTTCATGCTATCTCAGCTCATCTCTCACGGCATGCATGGCCAATCAGATCATGACTTCAACCTGCTGCTCTCATTCATATATATATATATATATATGTCACAGATTCCCAGCACCGCCTGCAGCAGTTCCCGCAGCTAGTGACAGACAGACATGCTTTGACTCTAAAAATATGAAATAATACTTACTTTTTATGAAAAGAGAGAATCGCAGTTGGGTTTTCTCCATCTCTATCTGCGCGCAGCAGACGAAGCGGGTAAGCTTTTCAGTGGCTTTAGGGGGAGTTCAGCTAGCGGCTTCCCTTCGCTGCTGGGTTTAGTAATATATACTACTGATCAGACCGGCGAGCTGATGATCGAGTACGTGGAGTGTGGAGGAAGTTAAACCGGCCGGCCTCTAGCAGATCCATCACAAATATACATCATATATTTATTAATTTCGAAAATGCAGCCCTAAACCCTAATAAAGTAAAGCTGCTGTTCTTTTTCCTGTTTTTGCAAACAAATTTGTGTCATCTTCTGCTCCCCGTGCATCTTTTTTATACATAAATGGTTAAACAGTTTCAATATATATTTGTAGTATCTATATCACTTCTTTATGCATGATATGAAATGTTCGCCCAAATTTATGTTCTAGCTAGCATTTCAAATAACAAAAATATAATAATTATATATATATATAACTAGAGCTAGCTTTACCACCTTTTAACCTTAAGTTATATATATATATATATATATATATGATTATTCAATATAGCTAGGTTGAATAATCTAGCTAGTTTAAGGTATATGATCAATCCCATGATGGATTAAGCATCGCACAGACAACCTAGGGGGCCTAGAAGAATCTTATTAAAATTTTAAAAGTTAATAAACATGTTTGTAAATAGATGTGAATGTGAGGATATTAATTGTTATGGATTGATGTGCACCCATAGATTTATAGGCATCTTCTGGGTGCGTTTAGAGGAGGCTCCGCTAAGGAGAAGTGGAGTTAGTGAGGCCAACAGTCCAACCCACGATCATGGGAGCGGAGGAATCCGCCGGCACGCAATTCATACTTTGTCAGAATCAGGCGCGGTCAAGGCCGCACTTCACTAGTGGGGTGCGGGTAGCCCACACCCCCATGGTGGGGTGCGGCCAAGTCATGCCCCACCTTGGTGGGTGTGGCCCGGCCAAAATGAACCTCCCCTCCACGGCCATGGTGAGGGGTGCGGTCAAAACCGCACCCCCACGAGGGGTGAGGCCAAGCCGTGCACCCACGGGGGATGCGACAAAACCGCTCCCCCCATGTTGGGGTGCGTCCATGCCGTTCTCCCCCGGGGTAGGCTGCGGCCAAGCCCCCGCCTTGCGGGAGATGGAGTCGAAACTACACACCCCTCGACGGAGGGTGCGTCCTCATTTGCATGACGACTGTTGGAAGCGCTACGTAGTCACGCGAGCACTCTCCTTCCCTTCCCCGCGAATAGTCACCACGCCGATCACACTTCCTCTTGCGAACACCACCACTCCGGCGAGCACCCTCTACTCTCGGCGAGATACACCCCACTACACTTGCGAGAACCTTCCTCTCCGTGAGCACTCGGCCGGCGAGAACTTCCAGCGAGAAGGTCCTGCGAGTCAGCTACTCCAAACCTCCACGTCCAGGCGAGATCCCCAATGGGAGGTGCCGGGCTGCTACCAAACTACCGCCGAGATGTGCTGCTCCGGCGAGTACCAACAACTTGGCGAGATGCTCCTCCACGCGAGAATCTCCTGCGGCGAGATGGATTGGCGAGAGCTTCCAGGTGGGAAAAAACTATTCCTGCGGCGAGATAGGTATTCCTGCGGGAATAATATTCTACTATCTCTCTCTACACTTCCTCTTACTCTCTCTCTCTAAATGTTTCTGCGGAAACAAATAGGAGCTGCCACTCTCTTTCCCTCTCTCTCTCTCTCTCGCTCTTATTTACAGAAAAAAAAAACAAAACTTTTCAAACTTCTCTATTCACGCAACTAAAACTTTACAAAGGGGGGCCTATTTATAGGCAACAAAAACTTCACATACTCTCTCTCTATAATTAATGCTACATTCTCTCTCCTTTTTTTTAAATTAAAATACATATAAAAACACATAAAACTTAGTTGACCTGGTCAACACAGCTCAAACCAACAAACTCCCCCTCAAGCTTGGCCGCACATGCCGAGCTTGCCTTTGAGCTTCGCGAACATCTCCACCTTCAAAGCCTTAGTAATCCGCGACCTGCTCTCCGGTAGGGCAATACACGACCTCCACGGTCTTCTGCTCCACTTGCTCACGAAGGAAGTGATACCTCGTTTCGATGTGCTTGCTCCTCCCATGCAGCACCGGGTTCTTCGCGAGCTGGATGGCCGACATGTTATCCACTAACACTGTCGTTGGCCAGTCCTGCACATGATGTAGCTCCTCCAATAACTTCCTGAGCCAGATGGCTTGGCAGGCGCATGCCGCCGCCGCTATATACTCCGCTTCGCATGATGACAAGGCTATAGTAGCCTGCTTCTTCGAGCTCCATGAGAACGCCGCCGTCCCCATGCGAAAACAGTATCCGGAAGTGCTCTTCCGATCATTGACATCTCCACCATAGTCGCTATCCGAGTAGCCGACTAGCTTCAACTCTCCTCCAGATGAGTACTTCAGGCCATGGTCCCTTGTTCCGTTCACATATCTTAGGATTCGCTTCGCTGCGGTGAAGTGATCCTGCTTGGGCTCCTCCATGTACCTGCTTACTACCCCGACCGCATACATGATGTCCGGCCTAGTGAAGGTCAAGTACCTTAGACTCCCGACTAGGCTCTTGAACATCGTCGAGTCCACACCTTCCTCCTCAGAGTCCTTCCTCAACTTTGTCCCTGGGTCCGCTGGAGTGGAGATAGCCTTGCTACCCTCCATCCTGAACTTCTTCAGAATTTCTTCAGCATACTTCTTCTGGGATATGAAGATCCCGTCTTCCTCCTGCTTCACCTCAACCCCCAGGAAATAACTCAGCTCTCCCAAGTCCGTCATTTCGAACTCCTTCTTCATAAGCCTCTTGAACTCCTCAAGCATAGTTGGGTTGTTCCCGGTGAATATCATGTCGTCCACGTATAGACACAAGACCATGATATCCCCGTTCTCCTCTGTCTTCACATATAGGGCATACTCGTACGGGCACTTCACATATCCATGCTTCTGGAGGAAGGCATCTATCATTCCATTCCACGCCCTTGCTCCTTGCTTCAGCCCGTACAAGGCTCTGTCTAGCTTGCAGACTTTTCTTTCCTGGCCCTTCACCACATACCCTGGAGGTTGCTCGATGTACACATCCTCCTCCAGATACCCATTCAAGTACGCTGCCACAGCATCCATTTGCAAGATTGTCCACCTATAATAAGCTGCCAGTGCGATGATCAACCGAATGGTGTCAATCCTCGCCACTGGGGCATAGACCTCGTCATAGTCCACTCCTTGGACTTGCCTGTACCCTTTCACCACCAGCCTGGCCTTGTGCTTCTCCACAGCGCCGTCTTTGTTCTTCTTCACCTTATAAACCCACTTCAACCCGAGGGGTTTGTGGCCTGCCGGTGGATCCACTAGCCTCCAGGTATCGTTCTTCTTGATAGAAGCCATCTCGGCATCCATCGACGTCCTCCAAGATTTCTCCTGGGCAGCTTCTTCATAGGACTTTGGCTCACAATCTGCTAAGAGACAATACAATGAATAGTTAGTATGGATTGGGGCCATCTCCTCATAGAGCTCCCCCACACTCTTCATCCTGAGTGGTGGACTCTCGGAGTCACTCCGATTCCCGCTGCCTCCTGCAAAATTTTCTCTACTTGAGCTTACCCCTCTTGAGTGGGAGGTAGAAGCTCCCCCTGAATTCCTGCTCGGTGGTGATGGTGGCTCCACTCCACCATCCTCGACTCCAGTCTCATGACCTCCTTCATCTTCATCCTCGAAGAACATGCCCTTCATGCTCCTCGTCTTCTCATCCCAGCTCCAGCTGCTGCCTTCTTCAAACACCACGTCTCTCGAGACTATGGCCTTCTTTGTCACAGGGTTGTAAAGCTTGTAAGCCTTGCTCTCCAGAGCGTAGCCAACAAAGATACACTTCTCGCTCCTATCGTCGAGCTTCTTCCTTCTCTGTTCCGGGATGTGAGCATGAGCTACACACCCGAAGACCCTTAGGTGCTTCACGCTTGGCTTCCAGCCACTCCATGCTTCAAACGGCGTCATGAACTTCACGCTCTTTGTGGGGCATCTGTTTAGTAGATACACCGCGCACTGTACTCCTTCCGCCCAGAAACTCTTCGGTAGCCCCTTCTCCTTCACCATGCTCCTCGCCATGTTCATGATGGTGAGGTTCTTCCTCTCTGCCACTCCGTTCTGCTGCGGTGAGTACGCCGCCGTCAGCTGGTGTGAGATCCCATTCTCCTTGCAGAAAGCATCAAACAACCTCGAGGTGTACTCCCCACCTCGATCTGTCCTCAGCACCTTCAGTGGCTGACCACTCTCCTTCTCAGCCATCACCTTGAACTCCTTGAACTTGTCAAGGGCCTCAGATTTTTCTTTCAGAAAATACACCCAACACTTCCGACTGAAGTCATCAGTGAAGGTGATATAGTATCTGCTTCCGCCCACTGAGGTGGTCTCAAACGGACCCGCAATGTCCGAGTGAACCGGTTCAAGCTGCCTCCTTGCTCTCCAGGACTTCCCTCCTTCAAAACTCTGCCTCTTCTGCTTCTCCTTCGTGCAAGCTTCACACACCTTCTGGGGTGGTGAGATCATTGGCAGATCTGTCACCATCCTTGAGTGAGATAGCAACTTCAACCCCGTGAAACCCAAATGGCCCATCCTATGGTGCCATAGCCATGCTTCTTCCTCTTCCTCCGTTCTCGCGAGACAAGCTGTCTCTTGAGCATCCATCTTCAGCGTGAAGAGACGGTTCGCCGTCATCTCCACCTTCACTACTTCCTTCCCTTGACCATTCTTCATTGCCAGAGACCCATCCTTCATCTTGACGCAGTAGCCTCTCTCCACTAATTGCCCAATGCTCAAGATGTTGGTCTTCAACCCTGGCACATAGTACACATCGTTCAGGTGTACTCTCTCCCCGTTCAGCTTCGTCTCCACCAAACCCTTTCCTTCCAAGGAGATCTTTGACGCATCCCCGAAACTAACCTCACCCCCAATGGGTTCAAGGTTTGTGAACATCTCTTTATCTCCACACATGTGGTTGCTCGCCCCTGTGTCCAGGTACCACACTTCACTTCTCCCTTCTTCCCCACCTCGGTAGTTTAATAACATCATCGGGTTTCCACCTCCAGCATTGTTCCCATTGTTCCTAGCCTCCGCATAGTTGTTAGCTTCTTCTCTCTTCCTCGGACTCCAGCAGTCGTAGCTCATATGCCCATACTTGTTACAGTTGTAACATTGTATCTGGGACATATCTCCTCGGCCTCTTCCACGACCTCTTCCTCTTCCTCTTCCTTCTTGCCATCCACCTTGATGTTGCTCCCCCTCTTTCTGGTAGTTCTGGTTTCTCCCTTGATTTTTACCTCCTCTTCTTCCTCTACCTCTTCCTTGGTGACCTCGGTCACGCTGGCCGCCTCCTCTTCCTGAACTTTCCCCAAAGTTCAACTGGGTCTGGAGTGCTTTTCCCAATCCACTCGCTTCTTCATCATCCTGCAGCATTGTCACAACCCGCATTTTCTCCGAATTTAAGAATATCAGAGTAAGAGAAAATACACGTCGTGATGCCACGTCATACAGGAGACAACTGTAGACGCTCAGGCGGAATCCTATTACTTAACTAAACAAACATGACTATCTGATAAGTCATCGTTTGAAATCATTTATTAGGGGTTTTGAGATAAGAACTGTGTCTCTCAGTTCGTGGATCAACTAGTCCACCGAGAAAGTATGTATAATTGCAGCGGAAAAATACTTAATTTAGTTTACTTAAAGTCCTACATGTATGCAAACGACGGAGCATGACGTAAGTGATATGCACATAACTAGGCGTACTGTAAGAGTAGAAAATACCTTTAGACGACTTTAAAGTTAAGGGTTTTAGTTAGAAAGAATGCAATGAGGATGAAGAAAAACCATTTTATAACTATAGTGCACCTAGCATAAATCATTCCCAGAGAGTAAGATACACAAGATCTATAAGTAGTGGCATAAACTGACAAGTAACTATAAGGTATAAAAAGGGGCACAATGGGCGTCAACAGCATGACACTAACCCATTGGCACCAACTAGTATGTCTGAGCACAAGAAGCAACTAAAAACAACTACCTCGCAACAGCGGGGTGAGCAGCTACAAACTCTGAACTCCAGGCAACACCACTAGCCGCTACGGCTCTGAACCTGAGGCATTCAATAAAACAAAGAACGCCTCAGCAAGGAATTACAAGTGGTAGAAGATTAGCAGAAAAACAAACAAGGCATAAGGGGTACCAACCCAAGCCAAAATTTACCGAAAGAGAGCTCCAACAAAGAACCAACAAGCATCAAGTGCACTATATACCAAAAGAGGAACAAACCTGTTCATTTATTTAGTTTCATCAATTAAAGAGACTGATCAGCTCAAATTATACGGGAGCGGTTAACTACCTCCGCTACCCAAAGCCCAAAACCAGGTGGGGGTACCACTAGACCCTACCACCCAAACACGACTACCGTGCAAGGCTATAACATTTCCCCCCCACTGTCTCCCAAACACAACTACTGTGTAAGGCTAAAGACAGTAGTTCTTATTACTTAAATTTTAATTAAACACGGGACGCTGCCCGAAAGAATAATCACTGGAAGGACCTAAGACTTAGGGTCAAGGCAAAGTACACATCGATCAATATGAATCATAAGAGTAACTCAAATGTCAACAGACCACAACGAGTAGAAAGAAGTTCAAACGGGAGGGATTCGAGATCAGGAGCACCGAAAGGTCACTGGCCATCATCCAAGTGCACCCGAGGGGACACGAGATTCAAACATAAAAAAAAACTCAACGAAATCACATGCGTTCCAGGCGGGGTTCTTACCATCAATTATCGAGAAGAAGAGGGACAACATTCAAGGCAGCACTTCTCGAGAACTGGAAGGATTTCTCGAGATAAAGCAAGGGATTTCTCGAGACATTTGAATGTTTTTCGAGACATAGAATTAAGAGCATGCGGAGAAGATGGAAGATTGACTGTGTTGGTAAAGGTTACCAATCACCACCTAGAATGGGGGAGGTCCAGAAATTGTTGCTGTTTGAATTCGTCGGAATTCGTCGGGATTACACGGAATGTCCCGTGAAATCTCGACGAATTGACACAGAAAATCTTTAACTTGATTCGTCGGATTTCCACGGGATTCGTCGGAAATCGTCGGGATTACACGGAATGTCCCGTGAAATCTCGACGAATTGACACAGAAAATCTTTAACTTGATTCGTCGGAATTCCACGGGATTCGTCGGAATTCGTCGGGATTACACGGAATGTCCCGTGAAATCTCGACGAATTGACACAGAAAATCTTTAACTCGGCAGAAGTTGCCGTCTGGTATGATTCATCGGAATTCGTCGGGATTACACGGAATGTCCCGTGAAATCTCGACGAATTGCAACAGAATCCCCTATTCTGCTGTGTGGTCTGCGGATAGCGATTCTCCTAGAAGCTATTTATCCTATGGGTATAGATAGGACGGTTTTCTCCAGGGAACAACTACCCGATTCATAGCAAAGGAAGAATAATCAAGGAAGCTTACATTAACACTCCAAAACTTAAGTTAAACCGAGCGACATGAAATCGACACGAGCGAAACAATACTTCAAGAACAGAAAGAGAAGGAGGAGGAAGCCACTTGCCTTAACCTTGCGAAACTCGAGGTCCTCCGCTCTGAAGGCTAAGGAAACACTCAAGCACGAATTCCTAGAATGATTCAGACCAAAAGGAAGAGTTAGGCTACCGCCAAATCTCCCAAAACTCCACGAAACGAGAAAAGCTTACCGCTAGAACGAAGATCTCGCCGAGAGCTTTCCAAATCTTCAAACCAAACTCGATTCCGACCACTACAGCCCTAGGAATCGCCGGTTGAAGGCTCACAAAACCTCCGCTCTCGCCTCTCTCGCTCGACGGCTGGTTTGATCGAGGAGGAAGATAATGAATAGGAAAGAAGAGACTTAGGCTTATATACTAACCTAAGTTTATTATTTAAATTAATTAAATAATTCTCACATCTTACTTAACCCTCGAGGGCGACCAAAACACTTCGGATTTCTACGAAATTCGCACCTTAACTAAAACACGGCGCTACGAATCCAACGGCGAAGTCAGAATTCAATTCCGACGGGCCGAAATCGGGCTAAAGCCTCCCGAAGCTAAAATCTTGAAATCCACCCAAAATCTTTACTTTAACCCGAAACGATGCGAAAACTCGCACGCTCGATCTACAAGACATACTTTAACTAAGCTAAGGCTCAACACACTACTAGACGAGCTGACGTAACGCCCTTACGCCAAAATTACGTCACAGAGGGTACGTAAAATAATTAACGAAAATCAGGGGCGTTACAGTCACTCCCCCTAAAAGGAAGTTTCATCCCGAAACTTGAAATCCAAGGATCAAGAAAGATACAGAAACAATTCTAAGGATACAGGAAAGAAGACTTACCCGAAATCTAAGTGAAGAGGCTAGGATGAGTCTCCCTCATAGCAGACTCCAATTCCCAAGTTGCGCTTTCGACACCCTGATTCTTCCAAAGAACCTTAACCATTGGGATCGTCTTCCTTCGCAACACACGCTCCTGAGTCTCCAAGATTCGGACGGGCTCTTCGACATAAGAAAGATTGGGTTGCAAAACGGGCACTGAATCAAGAACAAGCCGATCACTACGCAAACATTTCCTCAACTGGCTTACATGAAACACATTGTGAACATTAGGGAAGGAAGCAGGCAAATCCAATCTATACGCTGACACTCCGATGCGCTCAACAATCCGGAAAGGTCCCACATACCGGGGATCCAACTTGTGGTTCCTTCCAAACCTCATAACACCTGGCATCGGAGAAACTTTCAAGAACACCCTGTCTCCAACGGCAAATTCTAAATCCACTCTTCTTCGATTCGCATACTTCTCATACCGCTCCTGAGCAATACGGAGCTTCTCGCGGATATGAGTCACAGCAACATTCATCTCTTCCAAAGCCTCTGGGCCTAGCAAGGGACTCTCACCTACCTCGGCCCAAAACAACGGAGTCCGACAACGCCTCCCATACAGAGCCTCAAACGGGGCCATTTGTAGGCTTTCTTGATAACTGTTGTTATACGCGAACTCCATCAATCCAAGCCGCTTATCCCAAGCCCCACCGTGGTCTAAGATATAGCACCTTATCATATCTTCCAAGATCTGATTAACTCTTTCTGTCTGACCATTGGTCTGGGGATGATAAGCGGTAGAGTACCTAAGGTCGGTACCCAAGGCTCCCTGCAAACTCTGCCAGAAACGAGACGTGTACCTCGAGTCTCGGTCCGACACAATGCTCACAGGCACACCATGCAATCTGATAACTTCATCCAAATACAGTTCTGCTATTTTCTCCATCGAGTAACCAATCTTAAAGGGCACAAAGTGAGCACACTTTGTCAAGCGATCTACTATAACCCACACCGAGTCATGACCACTGGGAGATCTCGGCAAACCGGTAATGAAGTCCATCGAAATACTCTCCCACTTCCAGCTTGGAATATCTAACGGGTTCAACTTACCTCCAGGCCTCCTATGATCTGCTTTCACGCGCTGACAAGTTAAACATTCTGACACAAACTTCGCTATATCATTCTTCATACCCGACCACCAAACGATCTGCTTCAGATCTTTATACATTTTCGTGGAACCAGGATGATAGGAAACACTAGAATCATGCGCCTCGCTACAGATCTTTGTCCGAATTTCTTCCAACGCGGGGACGCAATATCTACCTCGGTACCTCAAAGTATCCTTATCATCGATCGAAAAATCTGGCAATTCTCCTCTTTCAGTTCTACTTCGAAGATGCTGCAAGTCAGGATCTTCCTCCTGATGCATCCTAGTAAGGGCAATCCAAGAAGGCTCTTCAGCCTCTAAGCTCGAGGGTGCGGTACAACTACCGACTGAGATATCCATCAACATAAACTCCTCTACTAAGGACTGCACTGAGAGATTGAAGATATGCGCGGTTTTCCGGCTCAGGGCATCGGCCACTACATTAGCCTTACCCGGATGGTACAGAATATCTACTTCATAATCCGCCACATACTCCAACCACCTCCGTTGGCGCAGATTCAGCTCCTTCTGGGTGAAGACATACTTCAGACTTTTATGATCCGTGAAAATCTTGCATGACACTCCATATAACAGGTGTCTCCAAAGCTTCAAAGCATAGATTACTGCGGCGAATTCTAAGTCATGCGTAGGGTAATTCCGTTCGTGAACTTTCAATTGTCTTGACCCATAAGCGATCACCTTTCCTTCTTGCATCAAAACACAACCTAGTCCAACATGAGATGCATCTACAAAAACTGCATACTCAACTCCTTCGACCGGCAAGGCCAACACCGGAGCACTACACAACGCCTCTTCAATTCCTGAAAGGCCTCTTCGCACTGATCGCTCCAAACAAAAGCAGTATTCTTCTGGGTGAGCTTAGTCAAGGGTGCGGACAGCACTGAAAATCCTCGGACAAATCTCCTGTAGTACCCGGCCAACCCTAAGAAACTCCTTATCTCCTTAGGCGTCGAAGGCGTCTTCCAATCCAACACGGCAGAAATTTTAGCGGGGTCTACCGTAATTCCATCTTTGTTCACCACATGACCCAGAAAGGATACTTGAGGAAGCCAGAACTCACACTTGCTCAGCTTCGCATACAACTTGTGCTCTCTAAGAGTAGACAATACTAAGCGCAAATGCGTAGCATGCTCCTCCGCACTTCTAGAATAAACCAGCACATCATCTATGAATACCACCACAAAATGGTCCAGAAAATCCTTGAACACGCGGTTCATCATGTCCATAAATGCAGAGGGTGCATTTGTCAAACCAAATGACATGACTAGAAACTCAAAATGACCATACCGGGAACGAAAGGCAGTCCGGGGAACGTCCGACTCACGGATCCTCAACTGATGGTAACCCGACCGAAGGCCAATCTTCGAAAATACAGTGCTACCACGCAACTGATCGAACAGATCATCAATCCTTGGCAACGGGTACCTGTTCTTGATGGTCACTTTGTTTAATTCTCTATAATCTATGCACAACCTCATAGAACCGTCCTTTTTCCTTACGAACAAAACTGAAGCACCCCAAGGAGAAGAACTTGGCCTAATGAAACCACACTGCAACAACTCATCTAACTGGGTTCGCAACTCTTCTAACTCGCGTGGGGCCATACGGTACGGTGCCTTAGCAATAGGACGAGTATCAGGCTCAAGATCAATAACGAACTCCACATCTCTAACGGGCGGGAGACCAGGGAGATTAGCAGGGAAGACATCGGGAAACTCTCGCACCACCAGAATATCCTCGATACACGGCGAACCACCAACAGCTTCTACTACAGAAACAAGGTAAGCCAAACAACCGGAAATTAACAGTTTCCGAGCACATACCGCAGAAATTATCGAAGAACTCTGGTACGGAGAACCAAGAACGCTCATGGGTTGACCGTTGTCCATTACGAAGTCCAGACGCTTTTCCTTGCATCGGATGACCGCATCATAACTGGACAACCAGTCCATACCCAATATTACGTCAAAGTCTTCTAAGTCCAACACCTTGAGATCAGCATCAGCCAAGAAATCTCCTAAGAGAACGGGGCAACTTCGGACGCACTGGTTCGAGGACACCAGATCACCAGAAGGGAACTTAACGAGGAACGAATCGTTGCCCAGCTCAGGGGTCAAACGGTGACGCTCAACGAAATCCCTTGCTACGAACGAATGGGTAGCACCCGAATCGAACAGAACACGCGCCCAACGATTCTTTACCTTAAATCTTCCTATAAGCGCGAAGAGAAACTAGTCTAATACAGCGAACTAAAATGAAAACAAGACTAAACAGTTGTCTTAAGGTCTAACCTGCGATCACTTGGGTCGAAGACTGCGCTTGCTCCTGGGTTAACACGTTCAGCTTTCCTCTTCCTTTATCCTGATGCTGCGGCGGCGGCAAGGTTCGAAGCGGTACAGGCTGCAACGGGGGTTGAATCAGCGGGCATTGGAACTTCATGTGCCCCTTCTGCTTGCACTGGAAGCAGACTTTATCTTTGGTCCAACACTGGGCCACATCATGCCCTTTCTGCTTGCACAACTGGCAGAGCACCTCGCCCTTCGGAGCACCCTGGATTGCTAGCACTCGCTGCTGCTTCTGAGCTACCTTCCTCTTGAAACATTTCTCAACTGGATGGCCGGGGCGGCCACAGAAGCTACACACCTCTCCACTCCTTTTCTTTGGAGTCAAGCTAGATACTTTGGGGGTCTCCCCCTCTTCGACTTTCCTCTTGTCCTTTTTCATTAGAGCACCCCGATTCTTGGCATTGTCGATAGCCTCGACTTTCAGTGCTGCTTCTACCACTTCAGCATAACTTTCAGATTTATAAGCACTCGCCAACTGCTGAAAATCGCTACGAAGACCTCCGAGAAATCGCTTCATTCTTCCTGCCTCAGAAGCCACTAAATCTGGAGCAAATCTGCTCAACTTACTGAACTCGATCTCATACTCACTAACCGTGAGTTGTCTTTGCTTCAGGTGCAGAAAGTTATTCATTAAACGGTCTTGCTCGACCGACGGCAGGAATTTCTTTAACACCCTCGCCTTGAACGACTCCCACGAACATCCACCCACGAGATTTTCCCTCTCCCTGATCCACCAGCTCTTAGCAAGTCCTTTCAGCTGGTAAGCGGCGACCATCACCTTTTGGTCTGCAGAGATTCCTGAGTACGAAAACATCTCCTCAATGGCAACAAACCAGTCGTCTAATGCCATGAAGTCTGCTCTTCCGTCAAACGTAGGAGGTCCCAACCTTTGAAAATGCGAAATGAAATTCATTTCCGGTGGTATCGCTACCGGGGGTACCAAGGGAGCAGGAGGAGTAGGTACAGTCTGTCCTACTACTGGGGCCTGCACTACGGGTTGCTGCCTAGCACCGGCAGCCAACAACGCCTCGACCTGCGACTGCATCGCAACCATCTGCCTAGTCAGAGTCTCATTGCTCTGGCGCAGACTCTCGATCAAGGCTTCACTCTGCGCACCCGAAGACTCGCCCTCAGACTGGGGAGTCGACCTAGTCGCGACTCGCTTGCGCGCCATTTCTGCTAATACGCATAAACCTCTAATTAAAACTTAACCTTACACTAGAACTACACTGCTTGTTTCAGAACATACATGTACAGTTACTTGCCATTTCCACTACCTTTCTCTGGGATATTTTCATGATGATATGCTAAATTCAGGAACGATACTACATCGTCCCACTTGACTCATGTGCAAGGGGCATGAATGCATGAATTTTCTACTTGTTTTAAAATCATGTGTGTACGTGTGTCATCATATAAGTCTTTAACTTCGCACGTGTGCTTATGCAATGCTATGTAAAGTATGTTGTGCTATGCATTCTAATAAAGGCCTTAATGCATGTTATGAGCGGCGTACACATGAAATATTATGCATCCCATACTACATAATATCGCATGTAACGAAAAAGAAAACGTGCTAATGGGCATCCATGTGATGATGGTTATGCATCCCATACTACATAACCGTCACATGTTGCAACCTATGGTGGATCCATATACAAACACATATTATGCATCCCATACTACATAATATGCCCCGTATACTTCTTATCATGCTATGAGTGTAGTGTTCATGCTTCGGCCAAGACGTACTGATGACATATCGGTGTGTGTATGCAATGAAACCAAAAAAAACTACCAATCTATATCAGAATTTGTTGCCCGACCAATTTGTCGAACAACCTCCCTCTGATACCAACTGTCACAACCCGCATTTTCTCCGAATTTAAGAATATCAGAGTAAGAGAAAATACACGTCGTGATGCCACGTCATACAGGAGACAACTGTAGACGCTCAGGCGGGATCCTATTACTTAACTAAACAAACATGACTATCTGATAAGTCATCGTTTGAAATCATTTATTAGGGGTTTTGAGATAAGAACTGTGTCTCTCAGTTCGTGGATCAACTAGTCCACCGAGAAAGTATGTATAATTGCAGCGGAAAAATACTTAATTTAGTTTACTTAAAGTCCTACATGTATGCAAACGACGGAGCATGACGTAAGTGATATGCACATAACTAGGCGTACTGTAAGAGTAGAAAATACCTTTAGACGACTTTAAAGTTAAGGGTTTTAGTTAGAAAGAATGCAATGAGGATGAAGAAAAACCATTTTATAACTATAGTGCACCTAGCATAAATCATTCCCAGAGAGTAAGATACACAAGATCTATAAGTAGTGGCATAAACTGACAAGTAACTATAAGGTATAAAAAGGGGCACAATGGGCGTCAACAGCATGACACTAACCCATTGGCACCAACTAGTATGTCTGAGCACAAGAAGCAACTAAAAACAACTACCTCGCAACAGCGGGGTGAGCAGCTACAAACTCTGAACTCCAGGCAACACCACTAGCCGCTACGGCTCTGAACCTGAGGCATTCAATAAAACAAAGAACGCCTCAGCAAGGAATTACAAGTGGCAGAAGATTAGCAGAAAAACAAACAAGGCATAAGGGGTACCAACCCAAGCCAAAATTTACCGAAAGAGAGCTCCAACAAAGAACCAACAAGCATCAAGTGCACTATATACCAAAAGAGGAACAAACCTGTTCATTTATTTAGTTTCATCAATTAAAGAGACTGATCAGCTCAAATTATACGGGAGTGGTTAACTACCTCCGCTACCCAAAGCCCAAAACCAGGTGGGGGTACCACTAGACCCTACCACCCAAACACGACTACCGTGCAAGGCTATAACATTTCCCCCCCACTGTCTCCCAAACACAACTACTGTGTAAGGCTAAAGACAGTAGTTCTTATTACTTAAATTTTAATTAAACACGGGACGCTGCCCGAAAGAATAATCACTGGAAGGACCTAAGACTTAGGGTCAAGGCAAAGTACACATCGATCAATATGAATCATAAGAGTAACTCAAATGTCAACAGACCACAACGAGTAGAAAGAAGTTCAAACGGGAGGGATTCGAGATCAGGAGCACCGAAAGGTCACTGGCCATCATCCAAGTGCACCCGAGGGGACACGAGATTCAAACATAAAAAAAAACTCAACGAAATCACATGCGTTCCAGGCGGGGTTCTTACCATCAATTATCGAGAAGAAGAGGGACAACATTCAAGGCAGCACTTCTCGAGAACTGGAAGGATTTCTCGAGATAAAGCAAGGGATTTCTCGAGACATTTGAATGTTTTTCGAGACATAGAATTAAGAGCATGCGGAGAAGATGGAAGATTGACTGTGTTGGTAAAGGTTACCAATCACCACCTAGAATGGGGGAGGTCCAGAAATTGTTGCTGTTTGAATTCGTCGGAATTCGTCGGGATTACACGGAATGTCCCGTGAAATCTCGACGAATTGACACAGAAAATCTTTAACTTGATTCGTCGGATTTCCACGGGATTCGTCGGAAATCGTCGGGATTACACGGAATGTCCCGTGAAATCTCGACGAATTACCACAGAAAATCTTTAACTTGATTCGTCGGAATTCCACGGGATTCGTCGGAATTCGTCGGGATTACACGGAATGCCCCGTGAAATCTCGACGAATTGACACAGAAAATCTTTAACTCGGCACAAGTTGCCGTCTGGTATGATTCATCGGAATTCGTCGGGATTACACGGAATGTCCCGTGAAATCTCGACGAATTACAACAGAATCCCCTATTCTGCTGTGTGGTCTGCGGATAGCGATTCTCCTAGAAGCTATTTATCCTATGGGTATAGATAGGACGGTTTTCTCCAGGGAACAACTACCCGATTCATAGCAAAGGAAGAATAATCAAGGAAGCTTACATTAACACTCCAAAACTTAAGTTAAACCGAGCGACATGAAATCGACACGAGCGAAACAATACTTCAAGAACAGAAAGAGAAGGAGGAGGAAGCCACTTGCCTTAACCTTGCGAAACTCGAGGTCCTCCGCTCTGAAGGCTAAGGAAACACTCAAGCACGAATTCCTAGAACGATTCAGACCAAAAGGAAGAGTTAGGCTACCGCCAAATCTCCCAAAACTCCACGAAACGAGAAAAGCTTACCGCTAGAACGAAGATCTCGCCGAGAGCTTTCCAAATCTTCAAACCAAACTCGATTCCGACCACTACAGCCCTAGGAATCGCCGGTTGAAGGCTCACAAAACCTCCGCTCTCGCCTCTCTCGCTCGGCGGCTGGTTTGATCGAGGAGGAAGATAATGAATAGGAAAGAAGAGACTTAGGCTTATATACTAACCTAAGTTTATTATTTAAATTAATTAAATAATTCTCACATCTTACTTAACCCTCGAGGGCGACCAAAACACTTCGGATTTCTACGAAATTCGCACATTAACTAAAACACGGCGCTACGAATCCAACGGCGAAGTCAGAATTCAATTCTGACGGGCCGAAATCGGGCTAAAGCCTCCCGAAGCTAAAATCTTGAAATCCACCCAAAATCTTTACTTTAACCCGAAACGATGCGAAAACTCGCACGCTCGATCTACAAGACATACTTTAACTAAGCTAAGGCTCAACACACTACTAGACGAGCTGACGTAACGCCCTTACGCCAAAATTACGTCACAGAGGGTACGTAAAATAATTAACGAAAATCAGGGGCGTTACAAGCATCC
The DNA here is from genome assembly GCA_033032865.1 of Dactylorhiza incarnata. Classification (NCBI taxonomy): domain Eukaryota; kingdom Viridiplantae; phylum Streptophyta; class Magnoliopsida; order Asparagales; family Orchidaceae; genus Dactylorhiza; species Dactylorhiza incarnata. The sequence goes on from JAWHQI010000085.1 coordinate 6,406,857, forward strand.
TGTACTCATGAGCTTGCAAAGAGCCTACAAGCTCGTCAACGGTCATCAAGTTGAGGTCCTTCGATTTTTTGATCGCCACCACTATATGACGGAACTTCTTGGCCATAGATCTCAGCAACTTCTCCATGAAGCTCACATCCTCGATTGTCTCCCCATTTCTCTTCATCTCGTTTGTGAGCGTCCACAGACGAGTCACATAGTCACCGACCTTCTCGGTGCTTTGCATCTTGGTTACTTCATACTCCGCACGGAGGGACTGCAACTTCACCTTCTTAGCCTTCTCAACCCCTTGCATGGAGCGTTGCAACACCTCCCATGCTTCCTTAGAGGTTCTCGCGTCTGAGATCTTCTCGAAGGTCGCCTCGTCGACCCCTTGATACAACAAGAAGAGAGCCTTCTTGTCTCCCTTCCTTGCTTCTCTCAACGCCGTCTTCTGCGCGTTGGTCAACGTCGCCTCTACTGCAGCAGTACGCTCCTCATACCCATTCTCCACTACATCCCACAACTCCTTTGATGCGAGTAGTACTTTCATCTGGATGCTCCAGTTCCCATAGTTGGTCTTCGTCAACTTGGGCACTTGCCCCGGCATGGCTCCACCCATCTCCATCACTTCTACTCCTCAAACCTTCCGAGTCACCGCAAAGGTTTGCAACCTATCTCTGATACCACTTGTTGGAAGCGCTACGTAGTCACGCGAGCACTCTCCTTCCCTTCCTCGCGAATAGTCACCACGGCGATCACACTTCCTCTTGCGAACACCACCACTCCGGCGAGCACCCTCTACTCTCGGCGAGATACACCCCACTACACTTGCGAGAACCTTCCTCTCTGTGAGCACAAGGCCGGTGAGAACTTCCAGCGAGAAGGTCCTGCGAGTCAGCTACTCCAAACCTCCACGTCCAGGCGAGATCCCCAATGGGAGGTGCCGGGCTGCTACCAAACTACCGCCGAGATGTGCTGCTCCGGCGAGTACCAACAACTTGGCGAGATGCTCCTCCACGCGAGAATCTCCTACGGCGAGATGGATTGGCGAGAGCTTCCAGGTGGGAAAAAATATTCCTGCGGCGAGATAGGTATTGTACAACCCTCATTCTCCGAGGGTGGACCCCCCTAAGGCCACGTAGGCAGAGGTCAAAGTCAAAGAGTCAATACAGCAGTCAAGCCTAGGAGCAGAAGACACCCTAGGCGAGTATGGGTGCACTCGTGCGAGTAACTCGGATACTCGCCAAAGGTGGGCGACCATAGGTGATACTCGCCCATCTGCCCGGGGAGATCGCCTCAATGTCGCTAGTCGTCGGGCAAGGGCTGGGCTATAAAAATCCCCCCTACCCCTTGGTTTTCCTATAAATAGGACCCCAGGGGTACTTGGATTGGCACCTGGACTTGAGCTCTCGAAACCCTGCTCTTGCATTCTGGAACCTGTCGCATTTGGCCGCTACTCCCGGTACTAGCCAAGTCGGTGCCTTCCTCGTACCCTGCTCGGCCGTTCTTTGGTCTTGGAGGAGAAGTCTCTTCGGAGCTTCTGGGTACGTGGTGGGACCTCCCTGCCGCAGCACCTGGGGTCCTGTGTGTTGCTCTTCTAGCTCTTCAGTAGTCGCCAGCTTAGTCGTCTCGTTGGACTGCTGGGCGAGTAGCCTCCGGCTGCATCGGTCCGAATCTTGAGGTCAGGATTTTCCTGGCGTCAACACTTTGGTGCGGTGAGCGTGGATCGTAGTCGGAAAAGGAAAGTTCAGCAAGAAGCCGAGATGGTCGTAGGTGGCGACCATGAGGAGGTAGTCGGCAACCCGTCCGCGAGTGGCGAGTTCGTGACACTAGCGGTTCTCGAAGCCTTCGCACAGCGCATGGAGGGAGCCTTCGCACAGCGCATGGAGGGGATCTTGCAAACAGCGCTTCAGCCGTGCGCCGAGGTCACGGCGACCTCGCCGCATCGCCCAATTCCGTCCGAGGGAGGGAGTCCCCCTCGGCGAGCAGGAAAGGAGCACGTGGAGGATGAAACCGAGCGACCAAGGAGGTCGCAATTCTACCAGCCAACCTCGCAAGGCATTCGCTTCCGCGAGCCGTGCGAGCAGGGGAGATACCAGGATACTCGCCCATATGGCGAGTATGGAGGTGATACTCGCCAGGTTGAGGATCGTCGCCGGGCAGGAGGGAGGAGCCCCTTCTGCGAGGAGATCCTTGTCGCGCCAGTGCCAGAGGGGTTCAGGGACCCCGCCTTGAATTACTATTTGGGGAAGGAGGACCCCGTCAGGCACATCCAATGGTTCGAGGATATTGTCTCGATCCGAACCATGTCGGACGCCTTCAAGTGCAGGTTGTTTGCCATCACCTTCCGTGCAAAGGCCTGGGACTGGTTCCATCAGTTGCCCACCGGCTCGATCTACTGCTTTGAAGACCTGTGTCGTGGGCTGACAACCTGTTTCGACACGGCCCGGAAGCTGAAGAAGGAGGCAACGACCTTGTTTTATCTGGTGCAAAGGCCAGATGAGGCGTTGGGACCTTACATCGAGCGCTTTCAGGAGGAGGTTCTGCAGATCCAGGAGGTGGATAGCAACATCCTGTTGCTAGCCTTGACGTTCGGCATAAGTCAAGGCCTCTTCAAATTGGAGCTCAGTGAGAATCCACCCTACTCCTACGACAACCTCATTCAGAGGGCCAATAAGTTTGTCCGGGGAGAGGCCTCCAACCCTGACTTCTTGGCAAGGTTGGCACGGGTGACCAGAGGCGACCGTGGGGAGAGGGATGGAATCCCTGAGAAGAGGAAGAGAGAAGAGCCCCGGAGGGAGGAAAGGAAGAGGCCGGAGCGGCAAGAAGAAAGGGGAAGAGCAGAGAAGAAGAGGGAGGAGCCTTGGAGGAAGGAAACCAGAAGGAGCGTGGAGAGAAGGCCCGTCGAGTCCCCTGAGCGTCAGGAGGAGGGAAGGCACTACCAGGTCCCCGTCAACCGGCCACCTTGGAGGCCGGCTGGACGGCCCCAGCGTCGGGATCAAAGGGGTAGATCCCCGGAGAGAAGGCCCTTTCGCCAGCCAGAAAGGCGTCAGGAGAGAAGGAGAGACGAAGCGATGGCGGTAGCCGGGCGTGGCCGCCATCAAGGAAGGAAGAAGCAGAAGCCGAGGAGACAGCAAGCAGAAGAGGTTCCCCTCTACTGTGACTTCCACCAGGTGGGGGGACATGCCATGGCTGCCTGCCCAGACTTTTGGGAAGCCCAGAGGAGGCTAGCAGCAGGAGAAGGTGGAGGGGAGCAGCGGAGGATAGAGGCCCCTGCCGAGCCTCAGGCAGGGCAGGCTGCCGTCGTTCGAAGGAGGAACGAGGACCGGGTCAACCAGGGAGGTCGGGGAGACCTGGGCCAGAGAGGAAAAGTTGGAGTAATCCATGGGGGAGCAGGGCTGGAAGCTTCCCGCAAGGGAAGCCTCCATCAGATCTACCGCAGGAGTGTCGCCTCGACCTCACAAGCACCGCCCCCAATGGAGGAGATCACCTTTTCTGAGGAGGACATGCTAGGGAATGAGAATCCCTTCCATGATGCCCTCGTGATTCAAGCCGCGATGGAGGACTTCACCGTTGATCGGATTCTGATCGACAATGGTAGCTCTGTAAACGTCATCTTCAAGGGGATGTTTGGCGGACTGGGAGTCGAAGCAGCAAGGGTTCGGGCATCTGATGGTCCCCTCTTCGGCTTCTCCGGAGAGAAGAAGGAAGTGGAGGGAGGAGCAGATCTCCTGGTAACACTCGGTGGCACCTCCATCAGCTGTCGATTTGTCATCGTCGACGCCTCGAGCTGATACAGGGCTATCTTTGGGAGGCCGCTTCTCAACGCCTTCAAAGCCGTCCCATCCTCCTACCATCAGTGCTTGAAGTACTGTAAAGGAGACGTCCAGGTGAGGATCAGGAGCGATCCAAGAGCCGCTAGGGAGTGCTATCTTAGCGCCGTCAGTACCATCAGCTGGATGGCTGACGCGGAGGAGTTCAGAAGAGTGCTGGAGAGCCCGGCCAGGCTGGAGGTGGCCGAAGAAGTGAAAGAAATCGAGGTACTCTCCGCAGCGGGAGTGCCTGGGTTGCTGAAGATTGGCGGGTCGCTGAAGACCGAAGAGAAGATCGAGATGGCGGCGTGTCTGCAGAAGAATGTCGACATCTTTGCTTGGAGCGCAGCCGAGATGCCAGGAGTCGACCCTGAGGTTGCATGTCATCGCCTCAACCTGGATCCCGCTGTCCAGCCCGTCCGCCAGAAGAAGAGGAGGACCGCCACCATCCTTGCCAAGCCAATTCGGGAGGAAGTTAAGAAACTGCTAGATGCGGGCTTTGTATCAGAGATCCAGTACCCAGGCTGGGTCTCCAATGTTGTAATGGTGACAAAGGCGGGGGGTAGCTGGAGAATGTGTGTGGATTTTTCCTTGATGAATAAAAGCTGCCCGAAGGATTGTTATCCCTTGCCTCGAATCGACGCGCTGGTTGATTCAGCCGTCGGTTTTTTCTGTGATGAGTTTCCTTGATGCGTTTTCAGGATATCACCAGATCCGGATGCATCCCCCTGATTGCCGCGATGTCTCCTTCATCACCGATGATGGCTGCTACAACTACAAAATGATGCCCTTCGGTTTGAAGAATGCGGGAGCCACCTACCAGCGGATGATGGACCACATTTTCAAAAGGCAAAAGGGAAGGAATCTGGAAGTGTACGTGGACGACCTTTTGATCAAAAGCAAGAGCGTCCAGGAACACGTAGCCGATTTGGTGGAGACCTTCGCGACGCTGCGGAGATTCAAGATGAGGCTCAATCCGACGAAGTGCGTCTTCGGAGCGGGCAGGGGAAAGTTCCTGGGACATCTCCTTACTCCGAGGGGAGTAGAGCCTAACCCCGACAAGGTTAAGGCGATCCTGGAGATGCCATCCCCAAAAACGATGAAGGAAGTCCAAAGGTTGACAGGCAGGCTGGCGGGTCTTAGCCGCTTCCTCTCAAAGGCCGGAGAGAAGTGCTCTCCATTCTTCAAAACGCTCCGCAAAATAGAAAGCTTCGAGTGGACCGAAGGATGTGAGATAGCATTCGGAAGGCTGAAGGAGCAGTTGACTCAGACACCTCTCCTTCAGAGCCCAAAGGAAGGCGAAGACCTGCTCATCTACCTAGGAGTAGGAGCGGAGGCAGTTAGCTCCATCTTGGTCCGGGAAGAGGGGAGGAGGCAGCTACCCATCTACTATGTCAGCTGGGTGCTGAAGAAGGCGGAGCTGAAGTATCCGATCCTGGAGAAGCTTGCCTTTGCCTTGGTGGTGTCGGCGCGGAAGCTCTGGCCTTATTTTCAGGCTCACTCCATCCGAGTGGTAACTGATCATCCCCTCCGCAATATCCTGGAGGGAGTGGAGCACTCAGGGAAGTTGGCGAAATGGTCGGTAGAACTCAGCGAGTTCGACATTTCCTTCTCCCCCCGAGTGGCAATCAAGGCCCAGGCAGTAACAGACTTCCTGGCTGACTTCTCGGTGGAAGCGGAGCCAGGAGAAGAGGTGATCAACCCGATTCCTTGGACGATGTTTGTTGATGGAGCTTCGGGCAAAAGTTCCGTAGGGGTGGGCATCGTACTCGTCAGTCCGCAGGGAACAAGGATCGAGCAAGCAGTCGAGATCCTCTTCCCCGTCACGAACAACCAAGCAGAGTACGAGTCCATAGTGGCAGGCTTGCGCCTTGCCAAGGAGCTGGGGATCCGTGATGTCCGGGCTTTCACGGATTCAATGGTGGTCGCGTCGCAGATTCGAGGAGAGTTCGAGGTGCGTGACACCACCCTGCAGAAGTACTTGGTAAAAGTGAAAGGACTGATTGGAGGCTTCCAGTCCTTCTTCGTTGAGCATGTGCCAAGGGAGGAGAACTCGGCAGCAGATCGCCTCGCCAAGTATGGGCCGAGGGCTGGAGGAACTATCACCGAGCTATTCCACCCGTCCATTGAAGAGGGAGAGATGATGGAGATCGAGCAACGCCCCTCGTGGATGGATCCCTTTGTGACATTCCTGGCCAGCGGCCAGCTCCCAGCGGACGGAGGGGATCAGAGAAGATTTCGGTACAAGGCGGCATACTACCTCCTGCAAAATGGAGAGCTGTACCGCAAGACCATCTCGGGCCCCCTGGCCAGATGTGTTTCTGAAGACGAAGTACCTCGAGTGTTGGAAGAGATCCACTCGGGAGAGTGTGGAAGTCATTCTGGGACTCGCACTTTGGAGCAGAGGGTCTTGAGGCATGGTTACTTCTGGCCTACTATCCGGAAGGATGCTGAGATCTTCTCGAAGAAGTGCCAGAAGTGCCAGCTCTTCGCCCCCCTTCAGTTGCAGCCGGCCCAGCAGCTCCGATCGATCATCTCCCCATGGCCGTTCGCCATCTGGGGGATGGACTTAATCGTCCATTTCCCTCAAGCAAGTAGCCAGAGGAAGTTCGTTCTCGTCATGATCGACTACTTCTCCAAGTGGATCGAGGCCAAAGCTCTAGCCAAGACCACCTCTCAAGTCGTGAAGAACTTCATCTGGGGAGAGATCGTCTGCAGATTCGGGATCCCTCTCGCCATCATCACCGACAATGGTCCCCAGTTTGCCAGCCTAGAGCTAGAGGATTTTTGCAGGCAACTAGGAACCGACCTTCGATTCGCTTCCGTGCATCACCCAAGGAGCAATGGCCAGGTAGAGGCCGCCAACAAACTGATCATCAACCTACTGAAGAAGAAGGTGGAGAATCTAAGAGGTAATTGGGCGGACCAGCTCCCCTCGGTCCTGTGGGCTCTGAGAACCACTCCTAGCTCAGCCACAGGGGAAACGCCGTTCAAGCTCTCTCACGGGTCGGAAGCTCTCGTTCCAGTAGAGTTTGAAGTCAGAAGCCCAAGGGTGGTAGCCGCGGAAGACGGAAGCGAAGAATGGCGACTAGAGAACGAAGAGGTTCAGAAGCTATCTCTCGACTACATCGAGGAACTCCGAGATTTAGCTTCAGCTAGGCAAGAGGAGATCAAGCGCCGGATGGCAAAACATTTTGACAAAAATGTCCGCCTCAAACACTTCCAAACATGTGACCTAGTCCTGAAGAAAGTGGATGCGGCAGGAAGATCAGCAGCCGTCGGGAAGCTCAACCCGAACTGGGAAGGACCTTTCATCATCCAGGAAGCACTTCTGACAGGAGGATACCGCTTGCAGAACCAGGAAGGCGAGCTGCTAGGGAGCACCTGGAACGGCGATGACCTGAAAAGGTTTTATCCCTAAGGGGGAATGTGTATATCCCATCCTTGTAAATTCATTTCTTTGAATAAAATTTACATCTCCCTGAAACATGGGACGAGGCAGCTTCCTTCACATCAACAAAGTTTTCAAAATAAGGAAGCCAGGTGAAGTCAATCTCCACGCTAGGTTGGGAAATGAGCCTCCGACTTAACCCTCGTAAAAACTCAGAATGGATGATGGGACAGTGCCTCGGGTGTGCGTTCCCTTAAGACCAAGCCTCTGCAATGACGGCCGAGATCAGCTCCCCCTTGCATGTTGGCCGCGGTTCCCACTGACTGCATTTCTCGTCCGACTGTAGAGATTACCAGGAAAAAGTCTGGACGCCGACCTTCCGATTCGGCGAAGAGATGATCGATTTCACTAGCTCAGGGGACCCTTGAAAAAAGGCGTCATGTACCCTCGAGAGCTGAAAAGCTCGTAGCAAATCATTTCATTTTTTAAATTATTGTGTTAGATCACATGAGTTAGTGTGCCTAAAGTGTGCTTAACTCCCTGCTAAATTCATTGAGCAACAGGAAGCAGGTCTGATCCACATCCAGCATCCAAGTGGGATGGAGGCCTCGGGATGGTATGTCCCTTTGGACCTCCCCAACTGCCACTCCCTGCTTGACGTCGTCCTGCATCAACATTCACCGTAGCAGGTTGGAACACGAGCCTCCGACCACACCCTCATAAAAAATTCAGAACGGATGATGGGACAGTGCCTCGGTAGTGCGTTCTCCTAATGCCAAGCCTCTGCACTAACGGCCGAGATCAGCTCCCCCCTTGCATATTGGTTGGTCGAGTTACCCTCCGACCGCATTTCTCATCCGACTGCAGAGATTACCAGGGGAAAGTCTGGAAGCCGACATTCCAACTTGGGAAGGGGCAAGACCGATTCGACCGACCGAAGAGTGGAGACACTCTGGTATCTAAGAAGAATGGAGACCTCGGGACAGTGTGTCCCCTTGGGCCTCCCCGACTGTCGTTCCCTACTTGACGTCATTCTTCGTCGACATCTGGTATCCAAGTAGGATGAAGGCCTTGGGATAATGTGTCCCTCCGGACCTCCCCGACTGCCATTCCCTACCCCCTCTCTCATAAACAACTCCCTTACGTAATTTTAATGGGCTCTTCACCAGGTACAGAGCGAAGCCTTGAGAGCATGTGTCCCTCGGGACCCTCCAAGTAGCCTTCACAGCTCGACTTCACCAAGGGAAATATTGAAGAAAGCAAGCACGTAAGTGCGAGCATGACAGAGTACTCGGTCTCGATGTATGTGCGAGTACCTAGGCGAGTATACATGTGCGAGTATACAGGTGCGAGCATAGTAAGTGCGAGCATGCCGGAGTACTCGGTCTCGCCCCGAGCCTAGGAGCCTAAGCGGCATTCAAAAAAGAAAGCGAGCATCGAAGAAAAGGGCGAGCAAAATGATTATACTCATTCACTATCATAAAATACATATACAAAAAATGCTTTGCAGATTTGCAAAAGGAAGAAAGGCGACTATGAATCCTCGCCACCATCCTCACCACCATCATCGCCGTCAGGATCGAGATCTTCCACATCACCACCCTCGTCCTCAGAATCGTCGTCGTCAGAATCGGTGGATGAGGATGGGAGATCTCGCATGGGGAAGTGGACTCTTCGGCGAGTAATGCCGGGATGATGTCCATGACCGTCAGATGCATTGCCTCCGGCTTCAAGAAGCCATCGGCCTTCAAGCTGCTCAGGACCACCTTCCCGGTTGCTCGAGCGATCTCCCGGCGGATATGCGACATATCATCGCCGACTATCCGGATCTGCTTGCCCACCCTGGAGGGGCCCGCCGACGAAGGCTGTTGCTCGGCAGGCCGAGTTTCCAACTCAGCGATTCGCACTTGGGCGGCCTCCAAGGTTTGCCGAGTATCCTCCAGCTCCTTCTCGGCCTGGGACAGCCTCTTTGCCGACTCCAGCTCGGCAGCCTGCAGCGAGCGAAAAGAAGAAGGTTAGTTTAAATAAATTTGCAAGGTAGCGAGTATCCCAAAACGCGAGTAAAGTCGCATTGGTGAGTACCTCGAACTCCTTAATCCTGTTCGCCATGGCGATCATCTTCGGGCCCTGCACCTTGATCATCTGCTCATATTCGAGCAGTTTCCTCGCAGTCGCATGCCCAAGCTCGACAGCCCGCAGGTTGGCTCGCGAGCTCTGATGGGCGAGATATTCGGCCGAGACCTCTTGCAAGGATTCAGCGTCCGCGCGACCATAGAGGGCGAACGAAACGTCGAACGCCTCGCCCGCGTCCTCCCAATCCTCCGACCAGGCGGGGAGGTTGGTGCTCAAGGTCACTTCATGGGCTCGCTCAGCCCAGGACACCAGAGGGCGACCATAAGCATCCTCGCTACCCCCACCTTCGCCGAAGAGAGGATGACCGCTAGGCTCGCCCGCCTCCGATGGATCGGCCCTCGCTTTCAGGTCCCTCCTGGCGACCTCCTTCTTTCTCCCAGGCTCGGCGGACTTTGCCTTGGCTTTCCTCTTCTTCGAGGGCCCAGCATCATCGCCGGCGACCTCCTGATCATCGCCGCCGGGCGACAAATCAACCAAGGCAGGAGTCCCCGCCTTCGGCGCCAAGGGAAAAAGCTTGCTCGGCAAAGAGCGAGTAGCTGCAACAAAACATAAAGAGAAAAATGTTAGACACCGGATGAAAACGAATTGGCGAGTATGACCCAATGCTCGTTTAGGCGACTACCTTCACCAGGGAACACCTCCGCGAGCTCATCTATTCGCCTCCTCCAGAAGACGACATCCAGCCGGCGACCTCGGAAACTGTCGAGTAGCTTCTCCCGGCTTTCCTCCAGGTAAGGAGTGGCGAACGCACTCTCGGCCGGCTGGAAAGAGGAAGTCGGCACGACGCCAAAATCGCCCTTAATGACGATTATGCGCTCCGTCCAGCGATGGTTCTTGTTCGCCGTGCCGACTAGGGTGCAGACATGGCTGCACAAAAAGACGACGCCTTCGCTGGTAGCGCCAAAGTGGAATACTCGCCGGAAGACGGAGAGATCAAAGGCGATCCCCTGATCGCGCAAGTAGCAGAGGAACCCCACGATCATCGCCACTCCGTTTGGATTGATCTGCGCTGGGACTATCCCGTGGTAACGGAGGATCTGGCAAACCTCCGGCCACAAGGGTAGTCGCAGGCCGACTTCAAAGTGGCGGATGGGGAAGACCAGCTCGGTCGCCGAGAAGCAATTTAGGCGTTCATCCTCACGAGGAAGCCTGGCGACATATCCCGGCGACAAGTACTTGGCGGAGAACTCCTTCAAGTTGCTGGGCCGAGTAATCGGCTTCTTGAAGGAATTTGCCTCGAAGTTCTTCGCGTGACTTGCACGGCAAATAGCTGCCTCGTCAGCCATCCAAGAGTGGAAGGATTGAAGAAACGAGTAGCGAAGTGGCGAGGAGAGGAGCAATCGAGAGATAGTCGCTAGAAGAAAGGGAAGATCGTCAAGAGAGTAATAAATACGTATCCACCCCCCCTATTTATAGTACTCGACAAAGCTTGGCTTCCCACGTACGCCACCGCGAGCGCGAGTAGGAGGTGGCGCGTATCGAGGAAAATTCGCCAAAACCTAGGGTGCACGTCAAGTCACTGATGTCGAACGAGCGAGCACATGCATCGAATTTTTAGGCTACTCGCAACATCTACGCGACATTTAACAAATACTCGCGGAAACAAAAGACAAAAAAGAAAGTCAAAACATCACAGCAAACAGGAAAAACAACAAAGGCGATATTCATACTCGCCAAATAACAAATTACTTGAAGAAATCAAATAGTTCAGAATCACAAACATTTGCCAAAAGGCTACAAGCGACTATCAAGAAAAAAGGGGGCAGGATCCTAGGGGTTCGGCTGAGCATCGGGAAGTTGCGGCTGTCGCCCAACCCAGCCCAAACCACGAGCTCGCTTGAAATGCTCGAAGGCCACGGACATCGCATCCTCGCCTTGTCGCAGCTGCTCCTCCATCCTCGCCAGGCGACCTACGGAGCCCATGCTCGCACGCATCCCCACCAGCTCGTCATGATGCAGCTGCTGACGATGATCCATCCTACCAACCCGGCGCTCCAGCTCGCCGACAGACTGAAGGCGAGATTCTACACTAGCCAGACGAGTATCTAGCTCTTCCAGCCGTGATGCTCGCACCTCCAGCTCGGTCAGACGAGGCTGGGAGTCGGCAGCCGCCAAGAGCTCTACTCGCGCTTCAACCGCGGTCAGACGCCGATGAGACTCGCTGATCGCCAGCCGCTCCAACTTCGCCTCCAAATCCAGGATGGCGCTAGTAGCCCTCTCCTGATACTCGCGAGAAGGAAGCCCGACGGCGTCGACCAGAGCCCCGATAGGGGTATGGGCGCGAGCTGCAGAAAAAGACATGAAAGCAAAACTTAGTGACGAATAGCGAGAAGACTCTTCTTGGAAGATACTCGGAAAAGCAGCGACTCCATTTACCAGGCCGATAGGCGTCACTCCGCGAGTCGCGTCGAGGACTCCGAGATGGTCGGCGAGGAGAGCTCCTTCCCTGATGCGGGGATGGACTGCGACGAATGCCACCTCGCCGGTTCGAATGCGACCCGCCGATGTGCTCCCTGCTGGAAGGCGCATCACCCCGACCGCGACCATCCACTGGTCGCCCTCCCCCTTTGGGAGCGAAGAAACCAGAAGATCCCGCCATCCCACCTCGACGCGAGGACCCAGCCGGATGAGCGGTGGGAGCCGAAGAAGACAGGAGGCGGCGATCATCCTGCATGTCGGCCGGAGGAGGAAACGGAGGAGGTGGAGGAAGTTGGTCCGCAGGTAGTTGCGAGCTACTCGCCACCTCAGGTCGCTGCAAAGGCGGTGGCGGCGGAGGAGGATTGCTCGCTGAAGGAGCCCTCTGCTCGCTCATCGGCCTCTTGTCTACCGCAGAGCTATGAAGGATCCGCACCGATCCGCCCCGGCGAGTTCCTCCGCCGGTCATGTGCGGGACCATAGGCGAAGATCGTAGAGGAATGGCGCTCAGAGACTCCTCCCGAGCATCGGCGAGAAGCGGATCTGCGAAATTGTACAGAATACGTCAGAGACCAGCCGACACTTGGACGACTAATAAAAGTGGCGAGTAGGTATCTCTCACTTTGCGCAGGAGTAACTTCAGCTGGATCTTGAGCCGAGATCCCCACCGTACTCGCCTCTAGAGCAGTATTCAGCGAAGGAGGATCAGGAGCAGGCGAGCCACCTGACTGGCCGAGACCCAAGTCGGCGAGCACCTGCTGAGTAGTGCCGACCTGGGAATCAGCGACATTCTCGGAGGCGTCGGCACTCTTCTTCTTCTTGTTCTTTTTCTCCTTCTTCTTCTCCAGGCGCTTCCTCTTCCTGGAAGCGAGAAAGTCTTCGAGCTCGGCATCGCGAGCAGGCTTCCGCAACGGCGGCAGCAGACTGGCCAAATCCGCAGCAGACTGGCAAGCTCGGCCAAATCCGCAGCAGCTTCCTCGGCAATACTACGCGACATCTTGAAGCGAGAACAAACAAAACCTTGGCGTCAGAGACCCCTCCCCCTCTATATATAGGGCTGGGGCGTCAAAACAGCGGGATGCCGACTACACACTAATACTCGCCCAGAAGACAGCTCGTCGAAAAAGGGTTGGATGGTTCTTTCCGAGCAACTGCGTTACTCGCAAAGAGCGGGGATTGTGTACAACCCTCATTCTCCGAGGGTGGACCCCCCCAAGGCCACGTAGGCAGAGGTCAAAGTCAAAGAGTCAATACAGCAGTCAAGCCTAGGAGCAGAAGACACCCTAGGCGAGTGTGGGTGCACTCGTGCGAGTAACTCAGATACTCGCCAAAGGTGGGCGACCATAGGTGATACTCGCCCATCTGCTCGGGGAGATCGCCTCAATGTCGCTAGTCGTCGGGCAAGGGCTGGGCTATAAAAACCTCCCTACCCCTTGGTTTTCCTATAAATAGGACCCCAGGGGTACTTGGATTGGCACCTGGACTTGAGCTCTCGAAACCCTGCTCTTGCATTCTAGAACCTGTCGCATTTGGCCGCTACTCCCGGTACTAGCCAAGTCAGTGCCTTCCTCGTACCCTGCTCGGACGTTCTTTGGTCTTGGAGGAGAAGTCTCTTCGGAGCTTCTGGGTACGTGGTGGGACCTCCCTGCCGCAGCACCTGGGGTCCTGTGTGTTGCTCTTCTAGCTCTTCAGTAGTCGCCAGCTTAGTCGTCTCGTTAGACTGCTGGGCGAGTAGCCTCCGGCTGCATCAGTCCGAATCTTGAGGTCAGGATTTTCCTGGCGTCAACAGGTATTCCTGCGGGAATAATATTCTACTATCTCTCTCTACACTTCCTCTTACTCTCTCTCTCTCTAAATGTTTCTGCGAAAACAAATAGGAGCTGCCACTCTCTTTTCCTCTCTCTCTCTCTCGCTCTTGTTTACATGAAAAAAAAACAAAACTTTTCAAACTTCTCTATTCACGCAACTAAAACTTTACAAAGGGGGCCTATTTATAGGCAACAAAAACTTCACATACTCTCTCTCTATAATTAATGCTACATTCTCTCTCCTTTTTTTTAAAATTAAAATACATATAAAAACACATAAAACTTAGTTGACCTAGTCAACACGGCTCAAACCAACAAACTCCCCCTCAAGCTTGGCCGCACATGCCGAGCTTGCCTTTGAGCTTCGCGAACATCTCCACCTTCAAAGCCTTAGTAAAAATATCCGCGACCTGCTCTCCGGTAGGGCAATACACGACCTCCACGGTCTTCTGCTCCACTTGCTCACGAAGGAAGTGATACCTCGTTTCGATGTGCTTGCTCCTCCCATGCAGCACCGGGTTCTTCGCGAGCTGGAGGGCCGACATGTTATCCACTAACACTGTCGTTGGCCAGTCCTGCACATGATGTAGCTCCTCCAATAACTTCCTGAGCCAGATGGCTTGGCAGGCGCATGCCGCCGCCGCTATATACTCCGCTTCGCATGATGACAAGGCTATAGTAGCCTGCTTCTTCGAGCTCCATGAGAACGTCGCCGTCCCCATGCGAAAATAGTATCCGAAAGTGCTCTTCTGATCATTGACATCTCCACCACAGTCGCTATCCGAGTAGCCGACTAGCTTCAACTCTCCTCCAGATGAGTACTTCAGGCCATGGTCCCTTGTTCCGTTCACATATCTTAGGATTCGCTTCGTGGTGGTGAAGTGATCATGCTTGAGCTCCTCCATGTACCTGCTTACTACCCCGACCGCATACATGATGTCCGGCCTAGTGAAGGTCAAGTACCTTAGACTCCCGACTAGGCTCTTGAACATCGTCGAGTCCACACCTTCCTCCTCAGAGTCCTTCCTCAACTTTGTCCCTGGGTCCGCTGGAGTGGAGATAGCCTTGCTACCCTCCATCCTGAACTTCTTCAGAATTTCTTCAGCATACTTCTCTGGGATATGAAGATCCCGTCTTCCTCCTGCTTCACCTCAACCCCCAGGAAATAACTCAGCTCTCCCAAGTTCGTCATTTCGAACTCCTTCTTCATAAGCCTCTTGAACTCCTCAAGCATAGTTGGGTTGTTCCCGGTGAATATCATGTCGTCCACGTATAGACACAAGACCATGATATCCCCGTTCTCCTCTGTCTTCACATATAGGGCATACTCGTACGGGCACTTCACATATCCATGCTTCTGGAGGAAGGCATCTATCATTCCATTCCACGCCCTTGCTCCTTGCTTCAGCCCGTACAAGGCTCTGTCTAGCTTGCAGACTTTTCTTTCCTGGCCCTTCACCACATACCCTGGAGGCTGCTCGATGTACACATCCTCCTCCAGATACCCATTCAAGTACGCCGCCACAGCATCCATTTGCAAGATTGTCCACCTATAATGAGCTGCCAGTGCGATGATCAACCGAATGGTGTCAATCCTCGCCACTGGGGCATAGACCTCGTCATAGTCCACTCCTTGGACTTGCATGTACCCTTTCACCACCAGCCTGTCCTTGTGCTTCTCCACAGCGCCGTCTTTGTTCTTCTTCACCTTATAGACCCACTTCAACCCGAGGGGTTTGTGGCCTGCCGGTGGATCCACTAGCCTCCAGGTATCGTTCTTCTTGATAGAAGCCATCTCGGCATCCATCGCCGTCCTCCAAGATTTCTCCTGGGCAGCTTCTTCATAGGACTTTGGCTCACAATCTGCTAAGAGACAATACAATGAATAGTTAGTATGGATTGGGGCCATCTCCTCATAGAGCTCCCCCACCCTCTTAATCCTGGGTGGTGGACTCTCGGAGTCACTCCGATTTCCACTGCCTCCTGCAGAATTTTCTCCACTTGAGCTTACCCCTCTTGAGTGGGAGGTAGAAGCTCCCCCTGAATTCCTGCTCGGTGGTGATGGTGGCTCCACTCCACCATCCTCGACTCCAGCCTCATGACCTCCTTCATCTTCATCCTCGAAGAACATGCCCTTCATGCTCCTCGTCTTCTCATCCCAGCTCCAGCTGCTGCCTTCTTCAAACACCACGTCTCTCGAGACTATGGCCTTCTCTGTCACAGGGTTGTAAAGCTTGTAAGCCTTGCTCTCCAGAGCGTAGCCAACAAAGATACACTTCTCGCTCCTATCGTCGAGCTTCTTCCTTCTCTGTTCCGGGATGTGAGCATGAGCTACACACCCGAAGACCTTTAGGTGCTTCACGCTTGGCTTCCAGCCACTCCATGCTTCAAATGGCGTCATGAACTTTACGTTCTTTGTGGGGCATCTGTTCAGTAGATACACCGCACACTGTACTCCTTCTGCCCAGAAACTCTTCGGTAGCCCCTTCTCCTTCACCATGCTCCTCGCCGTGTTCATGATGGTGAGGTTCTTCCTCTCTGCCACTCCGTTCTGCTGCGGTGAGTACGCTGCCGTCAGGTGGTGTGAGATCCCATTCTCCTTGCAGAAAGCATCAAACAGCCTCGAGGTGTACTCCCCACCTCGATCTGTCCTCAGCACCTTCAGTGGCTGACCACTCTCCTTCTCAGCCATCACCTTGAACTCCTTGAACTTGTCAAGGGCCTCAGATTTTTCTTTCAGAAAATACACCCAACACTTCCGACTGAAGTCATCAGTGAAGGTGATATAGTATCTGCTTCCGCCCACTGAAGTGGTCTCAAACGGACCCGCAATGTCCGAGTGAACCAGTTCAAGCTGCCTCCTTGCTCTCCAGGACTTCCCTCCTTCAAAACTCTGCCTCTTCTGCTTCCCCTTCGTGCAAGCTTCACACACCTTCTGGGGTGGCGAGATCATTGGCAGATCTGTCACCATCCTTGAGTGAGATAGCAGCTTCAACCCCGTGAAACCCAAATGGCCCATCCTATGGTGCCATAGCCATGCTTCTTCCTCTTCCTCCGTTCTCGCGAGACAAGCTGTCTCTTGAGCATCCATCTTCAGCGTGAAGAGACGGTTCGCCGTCATCTCCACCTTCACTACTTCCTTCCCTTGACCATTCTTCATTGCCAGAGACCCATCCTTCATCTGGACGCAGCAGCCTCACTCCACTAATTGCCCAATGCTCAAGATGTTGGTCTTCAACCCTGGCACATAGTACACATCGTTCAGGTGTACTCTCTCCCCGTTCAGCTTCGTCTCCACCAAACCCTTTCCTTCCAAGGAGATCTTTGACGCATCCCCGAAACTAACCTCACCCCCAATGGGTTCAAGGTTTGTGAACATCTCTCTATCTCCACACATGTGGTTGCTCGCCCCTGTGTCCAGGTACCACACTTCACTTCCCCCTTCTTCCCCACCTCGGTAGGTTAAGAACATCATCGGGTTTCCACCTCCAGCATTGTTCCCATTGTTCCTAGCCTTCGCATAGTGGTTAGCTTCTTCTCTCTTCCTCGGATTCCAGCAGTCGTAGCTCATATGCCCATACTTGTTACAGTTGTAACATTGTATCTGGGACATATCTCCTCGGCCTCTTCCACGGCCTCTTCCTCTTCCTTCTTGCCATCCACCTTGATGTTGCTCCCCCTCTTTCTGGTAGTTCTGGTTTCTCCCTTGATTTTTACCTCCTCTTCTTCCTCTACCTCTTCCTTGATGACCTCGGCCACGCTGGCCGCCTCCTCTTCCCGAACTTTCCCCAAAGTTCAACTGGGTCTGGAGTGCTTTTCCCAATCCACTCGCTTCTTCATCATCCTGCAGCATCCTGTACTCATGAGCTTGCAAAGAGCCTACAAGCTCGTCAACGGTCATCAAGTTGAGGTCCTTCGATTCTTCGATCGCCACCACTATATGACGGAACTTTTTGGCCATAGATCTCAGCAACTTCTCCATGAAGCTCACATCCTCGATTGTCTCCCCATTTCTCTTCATCTCGTTTGTGAGCGTCCGCAGACGAGTCACATAGTCACCGACCTTCTCGGTGCTTTGCATCTTGGTTACTTCATACTCCGCACGGAGGGACTGCAACTTCACCTTCTTAGCCTTCTCAACCCCTTGCATGGAGCGTTGCAACACCTCCCATGCTTCCTTAGAGGTTCTCGCGTCTGAGATCTTCTCGAAGGTCGCCTCGTCGACCCCTTGATACAACAAGAAGAGAGCCTTCTTGTCTCCCTTCCTTGCTTCTCTCAACGCCGTCTTCTGCGCGTTGGTCAACGTCGCCTCTACTGCAGCAGTACGCTCCTCATACTCATTCTCCACTACATCCCACAACTCCTTTGATGCGAGTAGTACTTTCATCTGGATGCTCCAGTTCCCATAGTTGGTCTTCGTCAACTTGGGCACTTGCCCCGGCATGGCTCCGCTCGTCTCCATCACTTCTACTCCTCAAACCTTCCGAGTCACCGCAAAGGTTTGCAACCTATCTCTGATACCACTTGTTGGAAGCGCTACGTAGTCACGCGAGCACTCTCCTTCCCTTCCTCGCGAATAGTCACCACGGCGATCACACTTCCTCTTGCGAACACCACCACTCCGGCGAGCACCCTCTACTCTCGGCGAGATACACCCCACTACACTTGCGAGAACCTTCCTCTCCGTGAGCACTCGGCCGGCGAGAACTTCCAGCGAGAAGGTCCTGCGAGTCAGCTACTCCAAACCTCCACGTCCAGGCGAGATCCCCAATGGGAGGTGCCGGGCTGCTACCAAACTACCGCCGAGATGTGCTGCTCCGGTGAGTACCAACAACTTGGCGAGATGCTCCTCCACGCGAGAATCTCCTGCGGCGAGATGGATTGGCGAGAGCTTCCAGGTGGGAAAAATCTATTCCTGCGGCGAGATAGGTATTCCTGCGGGAATAATATTCTACTATCTCTCTCTACACTTCCTCTTACTCTCTCTCTCTCTAAATGTTTCTGCGGAAACAAATAGGAGCTGCCACTCTCTTTCCCTCTCTCTCTCTCTCGCTCCTCTTCACAGGGAAAAAAAAAAGACTTTTCAAACTTCTCTATTCACGCAACTAAAACTTTACAAAGGGGGGCCTATTTATAGGCAACAAAACTTCACATACTCTCTCTCCATAATTAATGCTACATTCTCTCTCCTTTTTTTTTAAATTAAAATACATATAAAAACACATAAGACTTAGTTGACCTGGTCAACACAGCTCAAACCAACAACGTCTGCTTTCCAATAGCGTCCGTCCGTCCTTCGTTCACTCAAAACACTCTCGTGTTTGTTGCGCTCAGAATGCTCCCGTGTTTATTGCGCGCTCAGAACACTCTCGTGTTCATTGCGTGCTCAGAACGCTTTCGCGCACGCTCAGAACACTTCCACGTTCCCAATACGCGCGTAGTTAACCTTTTTTTAATTTCTCAGATTGCAGGTCCCGTTCATCGCCTTCATCACCTTCAACGAAGTTCCCGAACTGCCCAACCTGCCCGAAGAGCGAGACGGTCATTTACGAAAAATGATGATCCGTGTGCTCCGAATCGGCGAACGTGATTCTCCCGTCAGGTGATTACGGTGGTTACGACGACAAGATTACTAGACTACCCCTGCCCAAGGCTATAAAAGGAGCTCAGAGACTTCATTTTTAGACATCATGCCTTCTGCATCCGAGAGAGCTCCGTTGAAGATTTCCTCAGAGTCCTCCTTTGGCTCCGGAAGACCATCTTCTTAAGCGATTCCGGAATCCTTCGGGTCCCGAAAGGCGTCTTAGTGATCTCACTTTCGTTCCCAGAAGAAGTACTTAACTTTCTGAGAGGTGACATGTCACACCCGGAGTTCTCTTTCTCTTTCTAGCTTTTGTAATGAGTCGCGACCTGTCGCGCTAAAATTCTTAATATGATCACGTGAGACGGGCAGGATATGTAATGATTGAGCAGGCGGGTGTGGAAGAGGTTTTAGGGTTGGCAGCAATATATATTATATAATCTGTTTGAACAAAAATGCATGCACCCATCCCCATGCAACGACGACGACGAAGACGCCATTGCTGCATGCCCATCCTCTCGATCACGTGCAGCGCGCCAAACCCCCCCATCATCATCATCATATCTCTCACACACTTGCTTTTTTCCACTACAACTACTGCTGGCTTCCCGGCCAGCTAGCTGCGATGCATAATGAAAAGAGCCGGAGGTGGGCAGACCAACTACGGCAATGAGCATAAGATGGCAGTCACCTTCCCCCTCCCCACTTCCTCCCTTTTCAGGAAACCAGCATTTCAACCAGGGATGGGATTTTCAGTTTCGGTGTTCGAATCTCTGATCATGCCCACTTCTCCATCTCCTCTCTTTACTCTTGCGTCAGATTTTGTGATTATTATAACTATTCCGCATTTATACAGAGAGGGGGTCGATGGAGAGAAAGCCATGAGAGAGTGCTGCATGCCATTATTACACCTAGTAGTACTTGCTGGCTAGCTGGCTAGCTTCCTTCCCTCAGGTGGCCGGACGGCATGACTCATGAGCACTCACTGATCTGTTGATCCAAGGCCCCGCAGACATCTTCTCTCTTCTGAACAGCTGTAGCTAGCTAGCAGCCTCTCCGGCGAAGCGCCGGCGTTGACGGAGAAGAGATGCGTGGAGATGATCAGTCATGGAGGCACTGCGGAAGAAGCTACGTCGTAGGTGGAAGAGACCACCTGATCTCATGCGGCGCCGGCGCCGGCGGGTTCTCATGGCCTCCAAGATCCTACTCCTGCAGCTTCTGCAGGAGAGAGTTCAGATCAGCGCAGGCTCTAGGAGGGCACATGAACGTTCACAGAAGAGACAGAGCCAGGCTGAGGCAGTCACCTCCGTGGGACGATCCTCCGCCTTCTTCCTCTTCTTCTTCAAACCCTAACCCTAAAAGTACGCTAAACGCTGCAGTCACCGCTAACGTCGTTCCGAACCTTAACATGCCGCCGCCGCCGGAAGCCGGCAAGCATTCCTCACCGGTGCTGTACACTTTCCATTCCCTGCTGTCTCCTCTGGAAGATATGGGAAGGTCGCCGGCCGTGGCTTTGAAGGCGCTGCGTGGAGTTGGAGAATGGGGGAACATCGTGGAAGAAGAAGAAGAAGAAGGAGATCAAACGGACGATACTGATCGGATGGTGGTCATGAGGCCGAAGGAGACGAATCCGGTTGTGCGGCTGAGATTGGATTTGGCAGCTGCTTGTGGTGATTTTGAAGACAGCTTGGACTTGGAGCTTCGACTTGGGTACCCCTAGCTGCTAGTAATTTGTACTTTTAATTATTATATTTATGTTTATATTTATGATATTATATTTTTCGTATAATATTATTTGCTTTTAATGCGACTGTATGTTTAGTAGTGTTTAATGCTGACTATCTGTATGCTTATTATTGAATCCGGCCCTTCAATCTGTACTATATAACTAATTCTATACAGTATATATATAGAGAGGATTGTTAAATGGAAATGGCTATTTGCAGCCCAAAAAAACCAAATAAAAAAAATTCTCTCTAAACCCTACTTACATGCAGGCCATTTCCAACGCAGGACGCCCTCCTCCATTCTAAAATCGCTCGACGCGTGTAGCAGCTTGACCTTCCTCCTCCCCTGCGAAGTCGTTGGACCGCCTTCCTCCCTGCGAACCCGCTGGACGCCCCTCCTCAGCTCCCTCAACGCCCCTCCTCGATCCCCCGACACCCCTCCTCTCCCGTGAATTAGCCGTTGGACACCCCTTTTCCGTGCAGTTGTGAGCGTGGGTTTCCCCCGTGAAATCCTCTTCCATTTTGAGTGTTCTCGGCGTCTTTCACGGTCGATTTCTGTCATTATTCGTTATTTTCAAGCAATGTTTCACTACAAGAAAAATCGCATTTAGCAAGTAAAATTAGGAAGGCCACATAAATCCTTGCTAATTAGCATCAAATTTAGCTAGGTAAATGAATTTGTACTTTACCTACGAAAATAGCAAGGAAATTTTTTGTTGCAAAGATAACAACAAATTTTTTTGTTGCTAAATATTTGTTGCTAAAATAAGAACGAAATATTTTGTTGCAATTTTTTTGTTACAAAATAGCAACGAAATTTTTTGTTGTTAAATATTTATGTATGAAAAAATTTATTTTCTTTCAAAAAAATTTATATATTTCTAAAATAGATATTTATTTTTATTTTTATCCTCCGATTGTAAAACGTAATTATTGTTTATATATTTTTATAAATTTGTATTATTCTTTTATATTCAACTAAATATTTAATAATATATTAAATTCTTATATAATCATATATATTTTTTAAATATCTATATATATTTATATATATAAAAAATTATAAATTAGTATAGATTATAAGTATATAAGGAAATATATATATTATATAAGAAAATATATATTATAAGAATATGTATATATATATATATATTTCCATTATATATAAGAAATATAAGAAATATATATTATAAGAAATATATATATACGGAAATATATATATATATATTTCCGTTATATATAAGAAATATATATATACGTTCTTATAAGAAATATATATATATATACGGAAAAATATATATATATATATATATATTAACGGAAATATATATATATTAACGGAAATATATATATTATATAAGAATTTATATATATTATATAAGAATATATTTATATATATAAAAATTTAAGACATTTGGTGTATATATAAAATACTTCCATCTGCTTACAAATTGTTGTGTTAGGAGAGTTTGTTAAAGTGGTTTTATTGTATATAGATGGTTGAGGGTTCAAATCCCAGCATTGCCATTAAATGTGTATATTTTTTTTTATATATTTTTTAATTTTTTAACAAAATAATTAAATAAAATATGAAATATTAGCAACAAAAATAGAATCCCTTGCTAATTTATAAAGGAATAATTTCCTCCCTAAAAATCCTTGCAAAATAGGAAGGAATACTTTTCTTGCTAAATTTAGCTAGGAGCATATTAACTACGGAATTTTTTTGTTCCTAAATTCCTTGCTAATTAAATTTAGCAAGGAATTTAATAAATTAGCAAGGGATTTAACTCCTTGCTAATTAAGATTTTTCTTGTAGTGTTTCTTCCGGCTGGGTGCTTCATTCTTTGCCATTTTTTCCTTCCACTTCACTTTCCCAAACAGTGTTATGTGATCCTTATACCATTAAAGTGGATTAGGATGCAACCTGGTCAAGTCATATCATGGTGTCTATCGTGTTCGATGTAGTTCATACTCAACTCAAATAAAAAATTTGAAGGAAAATTGGCTTGCATGTAAAATTTGATGGCCTGCAAATATCAATGGCCTACATTTAGCGATTTCTGGCCTGCATATAACAATGTTCTCTCTCTCTCTCTCTATATATATATATAAACAAATCCTGAGGGAATATTTTGTACATACATCTCCTATTTTGATTCTGATGAATTTAGTTGAAAATCGAGTCACAATAATTTTATTCAAAAACTTAGGCTCCGTTTGGGAGGACTTATTTTCACCGGTCAAGCGGTTACGACTGCATGAACTGGACCTTAATTAAGGCTCAATTCATGCGGTCTAAACCGCTTGACCGGTGAAAATAAGTCCCCCCAAACGAAGCCTTAGTGAGGTTAATAAAATATGTACATGAAATATATTTATACTATCATGTCACCAAAATTTATTTTTTAAGTACTCATTAGAGACCAAAAACCCTCGATGTAGGCGTGGCTGCGTACTGAAAATATAGTAAGATTACATTAAAAAATCGCAAAACTAGCAATCGAATTAATATTGTTGAAACAAAAAGAAATGATTGTGCTTTTAGAATTTTCCGGGGTTTTTTATTATCATTTTTGTATATTCTAGAGTATTCTTCTTCTTCTCTTTTTAGGGTGTCTCTATACAAATAAGAACATAAAATGGATGGAATTATTACTTTTTTTGTTTGACAAGTTAAACTGCATCCACATGATCCTTTTTATCTAAATTATTTTCACTTAGGCTCAGTTTGGCGCAACGTTTTTGCTCTGTTGAGTTTGGACAAAAATGCCACCATCATATATAGAATGTATGTTTGGCATGCCAATGGTTATGACGGCCACCCCAAAAAAAAACTAAATTTCAACATAAAGTGGATGAAGTTCTTCCTTTGGTGAGGTCGGATGTTCACGAACGATGACGATTCATAACCATTCTGATCTTAATTTGTTCTCACTTAAGTACTATCATTTAGATCAAGCTAATTACCTTTCTAATTCATTGAACACTACTATAATTTGACTTGATGAACATCATTATATCACATATATAGAAGCTTTCTCAAGATGACAAATTTTCAATCAAAATTTGTTAGAATATCTCTTTTAATTATTTTCTACATAGAAACTTGTAATATGATTTTATTTTCTACTTAGAAACTTTATTCATTCTTAACCGTTTGTTCAAAAAAAAATATATCACACTCTATGGTAATTAATTAGGAACTTTGTGGTAGACTTCAATTTATGCACATTCACATTCTAGTTGATTCACAAACTTTATTCATTGGTATTATTAGAGTGGTGTGAATCAATGTTATATCTCGGAATATATATACAATCTAATTTTAAATTGACTGTGCATAATGATTATACAAACATTATTGTTAAAAGTAAGCCCATTTAATTTGAAACATGTAACATATATATATATATATTGTTCGAGATGTGGAGTCTGCAGATTGTATTGGCGATTCATCCACTACATTTTGGGTATGGTTATTTATGTAATTTCTTTATTACAGTTGTCCTAGACTTCCAGTATAAAATGGATTCTTGCATCTCGCCTTTGTAACTGAACTGAAATAATAGTGAAAATCCTAGTGCAACCGTGAATATAGGCAAAGTTGCTGAACCATATAAATCTGTGTGTTTTCTATTGTGATTTTTTTTTTCTGTTGTTGCTTTCGATCATCATTCCTAAGATATATTAAGGGGAAAATGTAAGAAAATATTAGTAGATGAAATATCATAGACAATTACAAAAGTGTATGAGCAGCTTGTAGCTGATAGCCCAGTTCTTTGAATAATGAGCTTATATATTACTTCGTACACAGTAAGAAACCCAGAAAAACTTGCGTGGAGGTGTCTGATGTGATGACTCAACCTTGTTACTTTATATAAGTCAAAATTCAAGACATATAATAACTATTAACACATTAATTATAAGTCTAGACTTCATATATATTACTTTATTTAATTTAACCAAACAGTAGCTAGATGGCTTTGGAGGTGTATATAAGTGACACCTAGTGTATTATTTTATCCTCATCTGCTGCTGCCGCCGTCTTCTTCCTCGGTCTTTTATAAGCTTATCTTCATTTTAGCTTTGACTTCAATTTTGCCTTTTGCTGTACTTTTGTTTTGTTTCACTGATTTGCTTTTTTCGATCCTTTGTCTTCAATAACAATGATTATAGCCGCTATCAAGAAAAGAAAACTAGTTTTGAACTTAAAAGTAGTGAACAACATAGTTCCTCTTTGGTGAGGTCAGACGTTCACGAACTACGATTCGTAACCACCGCGTGCTCACGATCGCTATCTCCGTGCCAAATATATGGAGCGTTAATGATCTACCACATAAATATCTCAATAAACAGTCCGGCGCTTAATCATAATCTTGACGTTATATATGTTCGAATATAATTTCATTATCTTTTATCATCAAAATCAACTTTTTGGAACTTAGAAATATATAATAATCTTTTCGTATTCAGTGATGACAAACAGATGATGATTTGTACACACAAAAAATGGTTAAGATATATATACGATGATCAACCCTCAATTACCCTAAATTAATTGTTTAATAATTTAAACTAATAATTAATAATATGTTTATTATTTCATATTCCTCTCCATTTTGCACTCTCTCTCTCTCTCTCTCTAGTTTATCAACAACTGCAGTACCCCGACCCCACCACTTACTGTTATTGCTGGCTATGATTTGAAACTAACTACTGGTTATATTCACAAGAATATACTTAAATCTTTTTCATGGTTTATCTTCATTTTTTTATTGCACAATTATTTTATTTTGTATATCCTTGATTGATTATGGAATTAGATTTGCAAACCAAAGATAGAATTTATATTGGAAAAAATGTACTTCATAAAAATAATTAGATGGCCAAGAAACTATCATTAGAAATACTTGTAACAAAAAATTGAAGAAATTAATTAATTAAGTTTCTTATGCACGCGTATGTAGCTAGATTAGAACTCGTGCTTACATTTACAAATCACATGAATTTAATAACAAATCAAACATAAAAATGTCCATGTAATTAACCAAATCCATGGTTTTGACTGACGTGTTAATTAGATATTTTAATTAATATGTTCGCGCGTGTCGAGACCGACTTGGAGTGATCTAATGGGTTGCGTGTCTACATAGGGCTAAGCTCTACGCTGGAGATATTATAAATAGTCATTCCAAATCTGATGCGCTATATTGTGGACTATCTAGAGCGAGCCTCTCCCAACTATCTTGAGCATGCGGTCCTATTATGCCATCTATGTTTGTAATTGGATATACTATGGGTAGAACCGAACCAAACATTTTGCTTATGATCTTATTTTATACATTGGGTACATGAGTCATAAATTTTGATGTTTTGTAACATTGAAAATATACTCCGAAGCGGGGTATTTTTGTGCATGAATGTTACGAAATGTGAACTTCATGGGAGGTAAATGTTATGTTTTGTAACATTGAGGGGAAATTTTTGTAATTTCAATAGTAAGAGGGGTGCAATCTGTAATTTTGCAAACTTGGAGGGGTGGTCCCGGTAAATGACCCTAATTAAAATGGAAAAATGATTCATCAAATTTTGTGTGTGCGAGTAATGAATTCTTATGCCACGGGCTTGCTTCAATTCCATTATGCGAGCTCCGTTTGGCATGATGGTGGTGGTATTGAACGCGGTAGTTATGAACCGTCATTAATTTGTGAATGCCCGACCTTACATAATTAGTAATTTCATCCACTTTTATGTTCGAAACTAATTTTCTTTTCTTGGTGGCAGTCATAACCGTTGTCATGTCAAACATATACATTCTAAGACGGCGGTGTTTATGTCAGGAGCAAAAACACCGCGCCAAACGGAGCGAGTTTCGGTCATAGACATAAGCAAAAGCATTTTATATGTCCTTTCAATGATAAAGGCCAACTAAATGATGGAGACAATATTTATCCTCTTATATTTTCTACAGTTCATAGTTATAGTAATAATAACAGTATTTGTTAAAAACATCCTACATAAAGATTTGTTAACTCAAGTTGATGCTCTATCCTTTGCGTAATTTTCAGTAAGACTCCCATAACCAAATCAAAGTCCTGGATTCATGAATTCGCGTCTTGAGTCAGTTGCTTTACAAAAATCCGCTCATCGGGGATCGAAGATCATTTGATAATATACTATCCCGTATGCGCAAGTTTCTTCGCCCAACGAACTCATCCCGTGCATCCATCTCGTCGTTGTTTGAAAATGTTCATTCTAGCAAGCGACAATTGACCATCTTCTTCCATGAAAATGTGTGGATGTGGGATACTATGGCTTCGTTTGGCGTAGTGGTCATGAACCGTCGTTCGTAAACGCTCGACCTCAATTAAGAAAGTTCATGCATTTTATGCTCAAAACTAATTCATTTTTTTGGGTAGCGGTCATAACCTTCGTCTTGCCAAACATGCATTCTATGACTAGAGCGTTTTTGACCAAACTCACCGGAGCAAATAAGCTGTGCCAAAGGAAGCCTATGTGTACGTGGTTGTCTACAATCTAATCACATGCAACCGAACACAATGGTTATCAAAATTCGAACCACGAGCCATCAATTTTGATCACACGCGCTCAATGATTGGGCGCGCTTATTAATCACTCGACCGTACGTGTCTGTGGAGTAGAACATGTGGGAGATTTTTTTAGCAGCCTATGATCGAACACGAGTATCGTCGGAAGAGGATTTCAGCCTTTTTCTCGGCGGAAAGAATTTGTGGTGCATTAAGCATCCTTCTGGTGACCGAAAGATTTGTTCTTATGGTCTCCATTTGGTGTGTGTAAAAAATATTTGATATCAAGCATCTGAATCGAAGTTTGATTTAAGGGCTTCTATCTCTTTATCTCCGTCCGATCTAAAAGTTCGTGCGCATGCAGGTACGGTGTTGGTTTATGCCACCGATTAATAGGGGTCGAACTCTGCTTGAGGCTAAGTGAGGAAGCAGCTCGCCAGCTCTAGCTCGGAGCAGGGTGGAACCGTGTCTTCCGAATGGGACATTTTCGGTACGGAGGAGAGAGAAAATTAGGGCCAATAATGATGCGACATGTGTAAAGCACTTTTTGGATCAACTCTTTAAATTTAAGGCCTGTTTGGGAAGGCTTTTTAGCACCTTTCCATTTTCTGAAAAACGTCGCCGCACCTACAAAACCGTTTGGATTGTCTACCGGTGGGAAAAGCTACCGCGGAAAACTCATTTTTCTCCTCTTTTTGAAAAGTCACTTGGCGCCTACTTTTCATCCTTTTCGAAAAGCACCTCCTGATCCCGATACAAGGTTAGGTCATTTTCCGCCCGAGGGCAAATTTTTCTCCCGTGCGAACATTTTTCTGCCCGGGTAAGCATTTCTTCACCGATGGGCGCATTTTAGGCCCAGACGCGAATTTTTCGCTCGGTCGCGCATTTTTTTCCCGGTCGCACATTCTTCGCCCGGGAGCGCATTGTTCGCACAGTCGCGCATTTTTTGCCCGGGCGCATTTTTCGCCCGTTGATAACTTCTCAAAAGAAGTTATCTTAGTATCACATTCTTATTATTTTATGGTCATAATTCATATAATCATGATTAAAAAGCCGCAAAATGATAAATATTTAAATTTGCAATCAAGTTTGAATATAATTCTCCTTTTATGTGATTTTATGTTAGGAAAGGAGAAAACTTTCATTAATCATGGAAGTTGAAGTTATCATCAAGGCTACGAAGAGGATTCAAGAAGGTTTCAACTTGCCAAAAGCAGAATTTTGAGGAAAAATCCCGAAATGATATTTGTTGCAACAAATTCTGACATTTGTTGCAACAAAACCGACAGTTACAGATTTTCAGCAATTCGAAATTATTCAAATTGGGCCGTTACATTCTTTTTGGGAGGCATTTATTCAGCAATTAAGACCAGCAATCAAGGCACGCCTGAGTGGAAATCTATTATATAATCTCCCCCACGATGGAAGGAAAGACACACAAGTTTTGGGGAGGAAATTAAGGAGTGGATTTCGGCCATTGGAGAAAGAAGGAGGAAGTAACCTTCCATTTCCAGGAAATTTAGGGAGAAATTCCGAAATTCCCTCAATATGCTTTGTAAGATCTTTCTAATTTTGGGTTTCTTCTTCTCTAGTATGAACTAAATCTCTCAAGTCTTGTATGATGAGAGTATGTCAATTTTTGTGATGGAAAATTACCTTTAATCTTGTTGATTGTTAATGAATTATCTTATTTGTATTATGAATTTTGTTGTGGAACTCTTGATTTATGAAGTTTAAACTCTTTTTCGCTTCGAGAATCGAGAGATGAGAGACTAGTTTTGAGTTAAAATTCTATTTTCTTGCATCACGAGAATCGAGAGAGGAGTGGTGTAAAATCTTTAATCAGAGTTTCTTTTATTTTCACCAACACTTCGAGAATCGAGAGAGGAGGAGTGTGAGTTTTATAATTCTAATTTAGTTGAGAAGAGAGAAAGAGATTTCCTTTCTTCGCTAAGTGACTACGGTTGTTATTTCACACAATATTCTTAAATTCATTTATGTTAGAGATAACTAGAGGAATTAGGATATTGAGATTTCCAATATCGAGAGATCATGATTTCTCCGTTTAAATTGTCACAAGATAATTCGTAAAACATTCACATAAGATAAATCATAAAATTCCATCATATTAATCGTCAGAAATCGGAATACAAGACTGTTTTCCTCAACTGGTTTCAACAAGTATTTTTATTTCCATTAAAAAGAAAAAAATAATCTAGTTTTTCATTTCATTTCAATATTGTTTAATTTTCTAAAAACTCATCTGTTTTTGATTCGCTTGAATTTAAAGAAGCGGTTTAGCTAGTACTTGCGAGCACTAGATTTATCACTTCTCCGTGGGAACGATCTCAGAAATCGGAGGTCAAGTAGACCAAAATGGGCAACACGTAGAGCAAAGAAGAACCTGTCGTGACTATAATATGCCTTATCGGGGAGGGGTACAATTCAGTATTACTAGACCCGCAGTAGAAGCTAATAATTTTAAAATTGATTCCATGGCCATGCAACTTGTTCAAAATAACAAATTTGGGGGTTTAAATCATGAAGATCCTAATTCCCATCTAAGAACGTTCATAGAAATATGTGACACATTCAAAATTAATGGCGCATCTGAAGAAGCCATTAGATTGTGATTATTTCCCTTCTCCCTCGAAGGGAAAGATAAAGATTGGTTGAATTCGCTGCCTCATGGTTCTATAACTACTTGGGCTATTTTAATTGAAAAAATTTGGCCAAATATTTCCTCTCATCCAAAACCGCTAAGTTAATGCGGGATATCTCTACGTTCATGCAAATGAATGGAGAAACTCTCTATGATGCTTGGGAGCGATTTAAAGAATTACTTAGAAAATGTCCTCATCATGGACTAGCTATTCACCAACAAGTATGGACTTTCTATAATGGCCTCCAGACATCTACTATGATACAAGTAGATGGAGCTGCAGGAGGTTCTCTCATGAACAAATATCCGGAGGATGCTTGCGGTATTTTGGAAGACTTATCTTCTAATAATTACCATTCTATTGAGCGTCAAGCACAACCTTCCACCACGGCCGGATTATATCAAGTTGATCAATTTGCGTTATTTGCAGCACAAATGGCATCTCAATTTAATTCGATTAATAAAAGATTAGATGCGTTGACTGTAAATCCAAATCAAATGAATCCTCAAGTTAATAGCTTAACCACTCCCATGATCACCTCTAATCCTAATTTAACAATAGAACAACTTGTAGGTGGGAGCGAAGAAGTAAATTACATAGGAGGCCAATTTAAACAAAACTCAAACTCTTATCAAAATCACTATAACCCCGATTGGAGAAATCATCCTAATTTCTCTTGGAAAAATAGTGGTAATGGTTCAACACCAACTCATTTATGTCATTCTAATCCCAACCCTCACCAAAATCATCTTCCAAATCAAGCGGGAATTTCTAGGAAAATAACTGACGACTTTATCATGGAGTCAATACAAAAAAATGAAGCCCGTTTCACTAGTCTAGAAGGATCCATGAGGATGATTGAGTCTCAATTAGGACAAATACCTGCGACTTTAAGTATGAGAACACCGGGCGCACTCCCTACGGATACTACTCCTAATCCCAAGGGAGAAAATCATCAATGTAAAGCTGTAACACTACGCAGTGGAAGGGAGTTGGATGGTGATAAAAGGAATAATCCTTTAGAAAATATTAACATCAACACTGAAAGGACTAACAGCTTGTTGAATAAATCTAATGAAGAAATAATCTTAGAAGGAAATAAAAGTGGGGAAGAAATAGAGAGTTTAGGAGAAAACCTGAAGGAAAAACATGCTAAAAATCCAATAGAAAATAGAATTATTTATCCACCCTCACCTTTTCCTCAAAGATTAAGGAAGAGTAAACTTGATCAACAATTTCAGAAATTTGTAGAGGTTTTTAAAAAGCTTCAAATTAACATTCCCTTCGCCGAAGCTTTGGAGCAAATGCTAAGCTACGTGAAATTTATGAAGGATATTTTAAATAAGAAAAGGAAATTTGGCATAAATGAAACGGTGGCATTAACACATGAATGTAGTGTGATCCTTCAGAAGAAATTACCACCTAAATTAAAAGATCCGGGAAGTTTCACTATTCCTTGCTCCATTGGAAATCAATTTGAAGGGAAAGCTTTGTGTGATTTAGGTGCAAGCATAAATTTAATGCCGTTATCAATCTATAAAAAATTGGGGTTAGGAGAAATAATTAAAATATTTTTAACTTTACAACTAGCAGATAAATCTCTTACTTTTCCAAAAGGAATTGTGGAGGATGTTTTAGTCAAAGTAGAAAAATTTATTTTTCCGGCAGATTTTATAGTTCTTGATATGGAGGAAGACAAGGAGGTTCCTATCATAGTAGGTCGGCCCTTTTTAGCAACCGGGAGAACGTTGATTGATGTTCATAAAGGAGAACTCACTATGAGGGTGAATGATGAGCAGGTCACATTCAATGTCCTCAAAGCTATGAAATTCCCTGATCTTGAGGACGATATGATGGAAGAGGTAAATAGTTTAACGCTTCATGAATTTAAGAAAGGTTATGAGAGTAATGATGAAGAAATGGAACTAAATTTTTTCTCAGATTTTGTTGAATCTTTTGACGATGGAGAAGAGTGTTTGGAGTTGAATGCTTGCCAAACGGCATTCTCCCGTATTCCTGAACCATTAAATATTAAAGAGGGGCCGAGCATGTCCGAGCCATCAGTAATAACCCCACCAATTCTTGAATTAAAACCTTTACCGACACATCTTTCTTATGCATATTTAGGAGAAAATGAGACGTTACCGGTTATAATTAACTCAAACCTATCGCCGGAACAACATATGCAATTAATAAACCTCTTAAAACAATATAAATTGGCCATAGGTTGGACTATAGCGGATATTAGAGGAATCAGTCATTCGTTATGTATGCATAAAATTCTTTTAGAAGAATCGTTTAAAGGATCTATAGAGCCTCAACGACGTCTTAGTCCACCTATGAAAGATGTAGTAAAGAAAGAAATAATAAAATGGTTAGATGCTGGAATAATTTACCCCATCTCCGATAGTCCTTGGGTCTCCCCGGTTCAATGTGTACCTAAGAAAGGGGGAATGACGGTAGTCAGGAATGATAAAAATGAATTAATTTCGACTAGGACTATCACGGGTTGGCGAATATGCATGGATTATCGGAAGCTTAATAAAGACATTAGAAAGGATCATTTTCCATTACCTTTCATAGATCAAGTCCTCGATAAATTATCCGGTAATGATTTCTTCTGTTTCTTAGACGGGTATTCCGGATATAACCAAATCACTGTAGATCCGGAAGACCAAGAAAAGACAACCTTCACTTGTCCCTATGGAACATTTGCATTTAGAAGGATGTCATTTGGTTTATGCAACGCACCGACCACTTTTCAACGTTGCATGATCGCTATATTTTCCGATCTTATGGATCATGGTATAGAAATTTTTATGGATGATTTTTCCATCTTCGGAAAAACATTTGAGGAGTGTTTATGTTGTTTGGAAAGAGTGCTTTCTCGTTGCGTGGAAACTAATTTGGTTCTAAATTGGAAAAAAATGTCATTTTATGGTGCGTGAGGGAATAGTTCTTGGACATCATGTTTCGAAAAATGGGTTAGAAGTTGATAAAACAAAAATTGAGGTAATAGAAAAATTACCGCCACCAAAGAATATAAAAACTTTACGAAGTTTCTTAGGACATGCAGGTTTTTATAGGAGATTTATCAAAGATTTTGCTAAAATCGCTAAACCCTTAAGCAGTTTATTAGAAAAAGATGTTAAGTTTGTTTTTAATGATATTTGTCTATTTGCGTTTAATCAACTTAAAACCCGATTGACTACAGCACCTATTATAGTGGCTCCCGATTGGGGAGAGCCTTTTACACTTATGTGTGATGCTAGCGATTTCGCCGTCGGAGTTGTATTAGGCCAAGTTCGAGAGAAGATATTTTACACAATAGCCTATGCTAGCAAAACCTTAATAGAGGCTCAAATCAATTATACCACTACCGAAAAAGAATTATTAGCCGTAGTGTTTGCTTTTGAAAAATTCAGATCTTACCTCCTTTGTACTAATGTTATAGTATTTACGGACCATGCGGCTATTCGATATCTCATGGAGAAGAAGGATGCTAAACCGAGGTTGATCCGTTGGGTTTTATTATTACAAGAATTTGATCTTGAAATCAAGGATAGGAAAGGGGTAGATAACCCAGTAGCTGATCTCTTATCAAGAATAGAATCTACAAACCCTCTACCACAATTGGAAATTAATGAAAGATTTACCGATGAAAGGATTTTAGCTGTTCATGAATTTCCTTTACCTTGGTATGCTGATTACGTAAATTACTTAGCAAGTAAAATCATTCCTCCTGATTTTAATTTTCAACAAAAGAAAAGATTTTTGCACCAAGTTAAATCTTATGTTTGGGATGATCCTTACTTATTCAAAATTGGGGCTGATGGGATGATAAGACGGTGTGTCATGGAAGGAGAGATAAAGTCTATTTTAGAGAAATGTCACAACTCCCCTTACGGAGGACATTTTATGGGAAATAGAACAGCCATGAAGGTATTAGAATCAGGATTCTTTTGGCCCTCTTTGTTCCAAGATGCGAGAGAATTTGTACAACAATGCGATCGTTGTCAAAGAAGTGACAATTTAAAGAAAAACAATGCTTCACCAATGAATGCAATTTTAGAAGTTGAGTTGTTTGATGTTTGGGGAATAGATTTCATGGGGCCTTTTGTTAACTCCAATGGAAATATTTTCATATTACTAGCCGTGGACTATGTGTCCAAGTGGGTGGAAGCAATTGCTACTACAAAAAATGATGGAAAATAGTGTTACATTTCTTACAAAACTTCATATTTAATCGTTTTGGAACCCCGAGAGCGATAATAAGCGATGGGGGAAGTCATTTTTGCAATTATCAATTTGCTTCGCTCTTAAGGAAATATGGAGTCAAACATAAGGTAGCACTCGCATACCACCCTCAAACTAATGGTTTAGCCGAAGTATCTAATAGAGAAATAAAGCAAATCTTACGAAAACTGTGGGTGCTAATTGTAAGGATTGGTCTCAAAAGCTAAATGATGCCTTGTGGGCGTATAGGACCGCTTATAAGACACCAATAGGTTTAACCCCTTACAGATTAGTATACGGAAAAGCTTGTCACTTGCCCTTGGAATTAGAACATAGAGCTCATTGGGCCATAAAAAAAATTAATTATGATTATGACAACGCAGGAAAATCAAGGGTCTTGCAATTAAATGAGATGGAAGAAATAAGGATGAATGCCTATGAGAATTCCAGAATTTACAAGGAAAAAACTAAGAAATGGCATGACCAACGTTTGAGGGGAAAACATTTTGAGCCAGGACACCTAGTCCTTTTATTTAATTC
Source organism: Dactylorhiza incarnata (assembly GCA_033032865.1). Classification (NCBI taxonomy): domain Eukaryota; kingdom Viridiplantae; phylum Streptophyta; class Magnoliopsida; order Asparagales; family Orchidaceae; genus Dactylorhiza; species Dactylorhiza incarnata. The sequence goes on from JAWHQI010000085.1 coordinate 6,441,696, forward strand.
ACGGTTAAAATTATTCCCCGGTAAACTTAAATCTCGTTGGTCAGGACCATTCCGGGTAAAAGAAGTACACTCATATGGAGCAGTAACTATTTTGAATGAGAAGGATAATTCTGAATTCAAAGTGAACAGTGAGAGATTAAAAATTTATAGAGAATTTGAGAATGAACGGACTGTTTCGTTCATTCGATTAGCCTAATGTTTCATAAGCTTGATTGATGTCATGCCGGGACTTGAAATAAGGCGCTTCTTGGGAGGCAACCCAAGTTTAATATTTAGTATTACTTTAAGCAATGTTTCAGAATTCTGTAGTTTAGTTAAATTCGAGACAAAATAAAAAAAATCAAATCCAGAGTTATCCTCGGAAATTTTGTTATAACAATTTTTTTTTAAGGCAGTAACATCGTACGTGAAACTCATTCTTAGCACTATTTTGGGCCAGCGCAATATTTAAATTGGACACCCTTAAATCGTGCACACAAACCGCGCCACTCCTTATTTTTCGCCTGATCAAACATTTACGATTAATTAAATCAAAACTTAATTAACGACTAATCAAAACTAGCCGTTTTATATAAAAAAAGAGGAAAACGCGTATGTTTTCATTCCAACCTAAACATCCCCTTTCCCTCTTGGCCTCTGCAACCCCGTAACCCGCCCCCGACCCTCTTCTCGCTGGACAACACGGCGCCCAGACTGCGTCGACGGCGAGCTTCAAAGGCTCTTGTCCTCGTCCCAAACTCTCCGATTGCTGGTAAGCTTCCTCCTTTATGCTCTATTTCGTTTCAGTCCACACTAGGGTTAGATCTTAGCAAACCCTCTTTTCCCATAGACACCATGGCCTCAACAAAAAAGGAACACGTGAAGAGGGTTGCTAGAAAAAATTTGCGGTTTGTTAGTAATGAAGCTCAAGCCCTGTTCGAGAAGATCAAGAAGAAAACCGTCATTTATGAGAGGGGTTTCGTATTTGAGCAACAAAAGTGGAGTTTAATGTTTGAAGCTCAAATCAGCAAACAGAGCTGGGAATCATTTTGCACTCCACGAACAGAAGCTGTCCTACCATGGGTATATGAGTTCTACTCAAATGCAAGGTTTCAGAAACACGACATCACCATGGTTAGAGGAAAGGAAATCAATTTTTCAGCACGTTATTTAAACGAATTTTTTGAGACTAAAATCAGGGGCATTGATGAGTACGCCTCTCTGAAAACAACAATCTCACCTGATGATGTCGCCACGGTTTTGTGCGTGAACAAGGACGATCCATGGGCGAATCCTACAAAGCATGTTTTTAAGGCCGCAAGTTTTACAAGGGAGGCTAAGGTTTGGCTGTTATTTATCAATTCAAGCCTCTTACCAACCAAAAACCCCAACAACGTTTCTTTTGACCGAGCACTATTGATCTTCTGCATCATTCAAGGAAACCCAATCAATGTCGGGAGATTAATCTGTGAGCAGATTAGAGCCAAGGCAGCCTCCGAGAAGGGGAATCAATTATGGTTCCCTACTTTAATCACTGAGCTTTGCCAGCACTTGGGAGTAAGAATGGGAGATGGGGATTTGGTGACCTCTGTTTCACATCACATTACCCAAACCGTGGTTACTTCAAATATAAAAGTACTGGAGGATCCCAGAAATCCTCCAAAGCGTGAAGTTGGAGCTTCCTCAAGCAAACGGCCAAAGACCCGTGAAAACTCATCTCAGGATCAAACTGGTATGGAAATGTCTTTAGCGAATTTACAATACATGAAGGAACACCAGAGGAATCATCACATGGTGGTAGAAGCACGCCTGCTAACCATTCTTCGCAATCATTCCAAATTTGCTCCATTTTCAAATATGGAAGGATGCGTCTCTTGGGCTTGGGGCTGCTCGTTTTTATGGGAGGAAAATAACCATCAAAAGGAGACAAAAATTGGAGAGGGAAATGGAGTTTTGGAGAAGAGGAAAACTAGGGTTTGAAAAAATCCTAGTGAAGAAGAAGAATATCGGACCGGATCTTCAACGACATAGGATTGATCACATCTTTGAGTGGAATTTCCTGCATCATTTCACTCTCTTAAGCATGTCTAGTAAGATCTTTCTTGTTTGGTTTCATCCCTCCATCATGAACTAATCTCATAGATCTTGTGTGTTGTTAATACTTTGTTTGTTATGATGTTTTGATTTTAATTTCCTTATGGATGTTTGGAATATTATCTTTATTGAATTTATGATTTTACTCTTGGAATGTTTGGCTTAAGTTCATCTTTAATTTGCTTGGCAAGATTCGAGAGAGGAGTCAGGCTAGATGATTGCTTTATTTTATGCGGCAAGATTCGAGAGAGGAGTCGCGTACATCTTTAACCAAAATTTCTGTTTTTATACTGCACTGCGAGATTCGAGAGAGGAGCGGTGAAAGTATCATGAATTTCAATATAGCATAAAGGTAGAAAGAGATTTCATCTTTTGCTAGCAACATCGATTGTGTGCTTTATGAAATTCTTTTCCACCTAAGTTAGAGATAACTAGGGGAATTAAAAATTTGGATTTCAGAGATCGAGAGATGATGACATCCACTTTTAAATTATTGCAAGGTAATTAATCAAGCATTTCATAAAGATTCATCATAAAAATCATCACCATAAGCAAAGGAAAACAATACACAAGATTATTTCTCAAACTGATATTTCTCCAATTAAGTTGATAAAAGTATTTATAAGTGTATAACCCGTAATTCGTCGAGATCAGAAATGCACGAGGACAACACAGAAGACCTCCCCCATCTGGGCGAGTACAGAAGGCCTCCCCCACCTGGGCGAGTACAGGAGACCTCCCCCACCTGGGCGAGTACATGAGACCTCCCCCACCTGGGCGAGTACAGGAGACCTCCCCCACCTGGGCGAGTACAGAAGACCTCCCCCACCTGGGCGAGTACATGAGACCTCCCCCACCTGGGCGAGTACAGGAGACCTCCCCCACCTGGGTGAGTAAAGGAGACCTCCCCCACCTGGGCGAGTACAGGAGACCTCCCCCACCTGGGCGAGTACAGGAGACCTCCCCCACCTGGGCGAGTACAGGAGACCTCCCCCACCTGGGCGAGTACAGGAGACCTCCCCCACCTTGGCGAGTACAGAAGACCTCCCCCGCCTGGGCGAGTACAGAAGACCTCCCCCACCTGGGCGAGTACAAATTTTCACCCCGTCAAAAGGCGGCAACGGCTATCCGCAACCCATTTCAGAAGGCGGGAGCAGCTAATCGCAGTCCATTTGGATTTGCCTATAAATAGGACTCCAAGGCACAAGTAGAAGGCACCTTCACCCCCCCTTATGGTGGGCGAGTACCTTGCCTGCCTCTCTTGTGCCAAGCTCAGCATTGGCTTTAGGAGGGGAAGCTCCTATAGACTTCCGGGTATGTGGCGGGACCTCCTCGCTGCAGCATGCGAGTTTTGTTTATAGGCAGGTTGTAGTGGTTTTGCAGGCTCTCTAGCTTCTTATCACCTTGCCTCACGTGGGTCGATCACTAAACGAGTAGCCTTTGGTCACCCCCAAGTCTCGAACAGTTGGACCGGTAACCGGGTTCCAACATTTTTGGTGCGGTGAGCGTGGACTGTGACCGGAGTAAGAAACTTTAGTGTGAGACCTCACAACGAGCCTTGATGAGAAGGGAGCGAGGCGAGTACCTGGTCAGGCGAGTTCAAATTGAGGTGAGTTCCAGCTCTGGAGAGCTCAATAAACTCGCAGTTGTTCTACTCGCAGATATTCTGCTCGCATGTATTCAACTCGCAGATATTCTGCTCGCATGTGTTCAACTCGCAGATATTCTGCTCGCATGTGTTCAACTCGCAGATATTCTGCTCGCATGTGTTCTACTCGCAGATATTCTGCTCGCATGTGTTCAACTCGCAGATATTCTGCTCGCAAACGTCCTACTCGCGAGATGCGAGGTGGCCAGGAAAGAGGTATTCTACTCGCAGATATTCTGCGCGCATGAGTCCTACTCGCACATATTCTGTCAGCAAGCGTCCTACTCGCGAGATGCGAGGCGACCAAGAAAGAGGTATTCTACTCGCAGATATTTTGCCCGCCAGCGTCCTACTCGCGAGACGCGAGGCAACCATGAAAGTTGTATTCTACTCGCAGATATTCTGCCCGCATGAGTTCTACTCGCAGATATTCTGCTTGCATGTGTTCTAGGGAAACTTAAGGCCAGGCAAGAAGAAATCAAGCTCGGTGAGGAGTGATTTCAGGCGAGTTGGAGCATAGAAAAAAAAAGTTCCTGCCCCCGACAACTCTGCGTAGGGGGTCATAAGGTCAAAGGTGACACTTGTATTGCCCTCATTTTCACCTCTTTTTATTGCTAACACATTTTCATACATAGTACATATTAACACTCATGGGTGCTTTGGTAAAACCCCCGAGTGCTTTCACCTGATTTGCAGATAGTGTTACTTTGACATCTTGACCAATATGACAACTGTCACAGAGGGATCCATATGACAGGGTCATGGTAGAGAGTATATTTCACTTGTCCTTTCTACTTTATTCCGCGAATTCAACTTGCGAGGTATTCACTTCAACAATTCAGGTGTTTTTCTATATATCCCGCGAGTCCTTACTCGCGAGGTCATCACTTCAGCAACTATGGTGTTCTCTTTAGTTTTGCGAGTTCCTACTCGCGAGGATGTATCCAACTACTCATCTCTGCAAGATCCAAAAGAAATCTATATTCAGCGAATGCTTACTCGCGATGGGCGTTCTTATTTGGGATGATCTTATTCAACAGCTTATACTCCCTGATGAAAACTCAAAGGACAATTATTCATAACTCACCTTGGCGAGGAAAAGTTATCATGAATCAGGTCACGTAAAACTTATTCTTCTTCTTCTTATTCACTACATATAGCAATATTGATCTTTCTATTGCAAAACTCTTAAAAGTTAGATCGAGAATCCACTCGAAGTAGTATGATATATTCAAAAGCATTTTAGGATGTGTGATCTCACCTCTCCCCTTGAAACTTTTGGTCGAGTAATGAGATGACGTCTCGGGTTCAGTGCGCCATCCTAAGTCCAAGCCTCTGCATTACCGGCCGAGATCAGCTCCCCCCTTGCATGTTGGCCGATCTTCCCCTCGAGTACCGACTCTCTTTGCTCGTGCACTAGTTACTAAGGGAGAGAATGAAACTATAGTTTCAGGTACTCTAAGTAAGTTGAAGTCCTCGAGATGTGTTGTTGCCGTAGACCAGGTCACTGCATGAGCTCCTCTCCTGCATACCGACTACTTGCCCCCTCGAGTGAGTTGAAGTCCTCGAGATGTGTTGTTGCCGTAGACCAGGTCACTGCACGAGCTCCTCTCCTACATACCGGCTACTTGCCCCGTCGAGTGAGTTGAAGTCCTCGAGATGTGTTGTTGCCGTAGACCAGGTCACTGCACGAGTTCCTCTCCTGCAAACCGTCTACTTTCCCCCTTGAGTGAGATGAATGTCCTCAAGAAGAGAGTTGCCACCTAGTCAACGCTAGAAGCCTAAAATGTTTGGCACCTCCCTCAGTTGAGCTCGCTTGTCTAGCGAATGGCCTGGAGGGTGTCGAATCTTCTCCACCTCTAGTTGAGCCTCGCACCTGGAGGGTGTCTAATCTTCTCCACCTCCAGTTGAGCCTCGCTCCTGGAGGGTGTCGACACTTCTCCACCTCCAGTTGAGCCTCGCTCCTGGAGGGTGTCGACTCTTCTCCACCTCCAGTTGAGCCTCGCTCCTGGAGGGTGTCTAATCTTCTCCACCTCCAGTTGAGCCTCGCTCCTGGAGGGTGTCGACTCTTCTCCACCTCCAGTTGAGCTCGCTCGTCTCGCGAATGGCCTGGAGGGTGTCGACTCTTCTCCATCTCCAGTTGAGCTCGCTCGTCTAGCGAATGGCCTGGAGGGTCTTCTCCACCTCCAGTTGAGCCTCGCTCTTGGAGGGTGTCGAATATTCTCCACCTCCAGTTGAGCCTCGCTCCTAAAGGGTGTCTAATCTTCTCTACCTCCAGTTGAGCCTCGCTCCTGGAGGGTGTCGACTCTTCTCCACCTCCAGTTGAGCCTCGCTCCTGGAGGGTGTCGACTCTTCTCCACCTCCAGTTGAGCCTCGCTCCTGGAGGGTGTCGACACTTCTCCACCTCCAGTTGAGCCTCGCTCCTGGAGGGTGTCTAATCTTCTCCACCTCCAGTTGAGCCTCGCTCCTGGAGGGTGTCGAATCTTCTCCACCTCCAGTTGAGCCTCGCTCCTGGAGGGTGTCTAATCTTCTCCACCTCCAGTTGAGCCTCGCTCCTGGAGGGTGTCGACTCTTCTCCACCTCCAGTTGAGACTCGCTCCGGGAGGGTGTCGACTCTTCTCCACCTCCAGTTGAGCCTCGCTCCTGGAGGGTGTCGAATCTTCTCCACCTCCAGTTGAGCCTCGCTCCTGGAGGGTGCCTAATCTTCTCCACCTCCAGTTGAGCCTCGCTCCTGGCGGGTTTCGACTATTCTCCACCTCCAGTTGAGCCTCGCTCCTGGAGGGTGTCGACTCTTCTCCACCTCCAGTTGAGCCTCGCTCCTGGAGGGTGTCGACACTTCTCCACCTCCAGTTGAGCCTCGCTCCTGGAGGGTGTCTAATCTTCTCCACCTCCAGTTGAGCCTCGCTCCTGGAGGGTGTCGACACTTCTCCAGCTCTAGTTGAGCCTCGCTCCTAGAGGGTGTCGACTCTTCTCCACCTCCAGTTGAGCCTCACTCCTGGAGGGTGTCTAATCTTCTCCACCTCAAGTTGAGCCTCGCTCATGGAGGGTGTCGACTCTTCTCCACCTCCAGTTGAGCTCGCTCGTCTAGCGAATGGCCTGGAGGGTGTCGACTCTTCTCCATCTCCAGTTGAGCTCGCTTGTCTAGCGAATGGCCTGGAGGGTGTCGACTCTTCTCCACCTCCAGTTGAGCCTCGCTCCTGGAGGGTGTCGACTCTTCTCCACCTCTAGTTGAGCTCGCTCGTCTAGTGAATGGCCTGGAGGGTGTCGACTCTTCTCCACCTCCAGTTGAGCTCGCTCGTCTAGCGAATGGCCTGGAGGGTGTCGACTCTTCTCCACCTCCCGTTGAGCTCGCTCGTATAGCGAATGGCCTGGAGGGTGTCGACTCTTCTCCACCTCCAGTTGAGCTCGCTCGTCTAGCGAATGGCCTGGAGGGTGTCGACTCTTCTCCACCTCCAGTTGAGCCTCGCTCTTGGAGGGTGTCGAATCTTCTCCACCTCCAGTTGAGCCTCGCTCCTGGAGGGTGTCTAATCTTCTCCACCTCCAGTTGAGCCTCGCTCCTAGAGGGTGTCGACTCTTCTCCACCTCTAGTTGAGCCTCGCTCCTGGAGGGTGTCGACTCTTCTCCACCTCCAGTTGAGCCTCGCTCCTGGAGGGTGTCGACACTTCTCCACCTCCAGTTGAGCCTCGCTCCTGGAGGGTGTCTAATCTTCTCCACCTCCAGTTGAGCCTCGCTCCTGGAGGGTGTCGACACTTCTCCACCTCCAGTTGAGCTCGCACGTCTAGTGAATGGCCTGGAGGGTGTCGACTCTTCTCCACCTCCAGTTGAGCCTCGCTCCTGGAGGGTGTCGAATCTTCTCCACCTCCAGTGGAGCCTCGCTCCTGGAGGGTGTCTAATCTTCTCCACCTCCAGTTGAGCCTCGCTCCTGGAGGGTGTCGTCTCTTCTCCACCTCCAGTTGAGCTCGCTCGTCTAGCGAATGGTCTGGAGGGTGTCGTCTCTTCTCCACCTCCAGTTGAGCCTCGCTCCTGGAGGGTGTCGTCTCTTCTCCACCCCAGTTGAGCCTTGCTCCTGGAGGGTGTCGTCTCTTCTCGACCTCCAGTTGAGCCTCGCTCCTAGAGGGTGTCGTCTCTTCTCCACCTCCAGTTGAGCCTCGCTCCTGGAGTGTGTCGAATCTTCTCCACCTCCAGTTGAGCCTCGCTCCTGGAGGGTGTCGACTCTTCTCCACCTCCAGTTGAGCCTCGCTCCTGGAGGGTGTCTAATCTTCTCCACCTCCAGTTGAGCCTCGCTCCTGGAGGGTGTCGACTCTTCTCCACCTCCAGTTGAGCTCGCTCGTATAGCGAATGGCCTGGAGGGTGACGACTCTTCTCCACCTCCAGTTGAGCTCGCTCGTCTAGCGAATGGCCTGGAGGGTGTCGACTCTTCTCCACCTCCAGTTGAGCCTCGCTCCTGGAGGGTGTCGAATCTTCTCCACCTCCAGTTGAGCCTCGCTCCTGGAGGGTGTCTAATCTTCTCCACCTCCAGTTGAGCCTCGCTCCTGGAGGGTGTCGACTCTTCTCCAGCTCTAGTCGAGCATCGCTCCTGGAGGTTGTCGACTCTTCTTCACCTCCAGTTAAGCCTCGCTCCTGGAGGGTGTCGACACTTCTCCACCTCCAGTTGAGTCTCGCTCCTGGAGGGTGTCTAATCTTCTCCACCTCCAGTTGAGCCTCGCTCCTGGAGGGTGTCGAGACTTCTCCACCTCCAGTTGAGCTCGCTCGTCTAGCGAATGGTCTGGAGGGTGTCGACTCTTCTCCACCTCCAGTTGAGCCTCGCTCCTGGAGGGTGTCGAATCTTCTCCACCTCCAGTTGAGCCTCGCTCCTGGAGGGTGTCGACTCTTCTCCACCTCCAGTTGAGCCTCGCTCCTGGAGAGTGTCGTCTCTTCTACACCTCCAATTGAGCCTCGCTCCTGGAGGGTGTCGACTCTTCTCCACCTCCAGTTGAGCCTCGCTCCTGGAGGGTGTCGTCTCTTCTCCACCTCCAGTTGAGCTCGCTCGTCTAGCGAATGGCCTGGAGGGTGTCGCCTCTTCTCCACCCCCAGTTGAGCCTCGCTCCTGGAGGGTGTCGTCTCTTCTCCACCTCTAGTTGAGCCTCGCTCCTGGAGGGTGTCGTCTCTTCTCCACCCCAGTTGAGCCTTGCTCCTGGAGGGTGTCGTATCTTCTCCACCTCCAGTTGAACCTCGCTCCTGGAGGGTGTCGTCTCTTCTCCACCTCCAGTTGAGCCTCGCTCCTGGATGGTGTCGACTCTTCTCCACCTCTAGTTGTGCCTCGCTCCTGGAGGGTGTCGTCTCTTCTCCACCTCCAGTTGAGCCTCGCTCCTGGAGGGTGTCGTCTCTTCTCCACCCCCAGTTGAGCCTTGCTCCTGGAGGGTGTCATCTCTTCTCCACCTCCAGTTGAGCCTCGCTCCTGGAGGGTGTCGTCTCTTCTCCACCTCCAGTTGAGCCTCGCTCCTGGAGTGTCTCGACTCTTATCCACCTCCAGTTGAGCCTCGCTCCTGGAGGGTGTCGTCTCTTCTCCACCTCCAGTTGAGCCTCGCTCCTGGAGGGTGTCGTCTCTTCTCCACCCCCAATTGAGCCTTGCTCCTGGACGGCGTCGTCTCTTCTCCACCTCCAGTGGATCCTCGCTCCTGGAGGGTGTCGTCTCTTCTCCACCTCCAGTCGAGCCTCGCTTCTGCAGGGTATCGACTCTTCTCCATCTATTTTAGTTGAACTTGCTCAGCTAGCGAAAGGCTTGAGAGGGATACTGAGTGACATGTCATCTAGTGCCCATCTCTCCGAACCACGGGTCCTACATTGTTTTTTCGAGCACGTATCGAGCTCGAAAAAAGCCGGGATTGTGTATAACCCGTAATTCGTCGAGATCAGAAATGCACGAGGACAACACAGAAGACCTCCCCCACCTGGGCGAGTACAGAAGGCCTCCCCCACCTGGGCGAGTACAGGAGACCTCCCCCACCTGGGCGAGTACAGAAGACCTCCCCCACCTGGGCGAGTACAGAAGACCTCCCCCACCTGGGCGAGTACATGAGACCTCCCCCACCTGGGCGAGTACAGGAGACCTCCCCCACCTGGGCGAGTACAGGAGACCTCCCCCACCTGGGCGAGTACAGGAGACCTCCCCTACCTGGGCGAGTACAGGAGACCTCCCCCACCTGGGCGAGTACAGGAGACCTCCCCTACCTGGGTGAGTACAGGAGACCTCCCCCACCTGGGCGAGTACAGAAGACCTCCCCCGCCTGGGCGAGTACAGAAGACCTCCCCCACCTGGGCGAGTACAAATTTTCACCTCGTCAAAAGGCGGCAACGGCTATCCGCAACCCATTTCAGAAGGCGGGAGCAGCTAATCGCAATCCATTTGGATTTGCCTATAAATAGGACTCCAAGGCACAAGTAGAAGGCACCTTCACCCCCCCTTATGGTGGGCGAGTACCTTGCCTGCCTCTCTTGTGCCAAGCTCAGCATTGGCTTTAGGAGGGGAAGCTCCTATAGACTTCCGGGTATGTGGCGGGACCTCCTCGCTGCAGCATGCGAGTTTTGTTTATAGGCAGGTTGTAGTGGTTTTGCAGGCTCTCTAGCTTCTTATCACCTTGCCTCACGTGGGTCGATCACTAAACGAGTAGCCTTTGGTCACCCCCAAGTTCGAACAGTTGGACCGGTAACCGGGTTCCAACAATAAGTAATTCTTGTTTAGTTTTGTTACTAGTATTAAGTAATTTTTCATTATAAAAAACTCACTTTAATCATCCCACTTGAATTTAAAGAAAAGGTAGAGCTAGTACTTGCGAGCACTAAATTAATCACTTCTCCGAGGGAACGATTTTTTCTCACTTTATATTATTTGATTCGACACGTGCACTTGCGTTAAAACGTAAATCTATTTTGGGCGTATCAAGTTTTTGGGGCCGTTGCCGGGGAGGTGCAACTATTTATTGATTCTATTCTTGCAATATTAGTGAATCCCAAGTATTTAGAGATTAAGTATTTTGTTTAATTTTGTTTTGTTTTATTAAGGTTCTGCTTGATGCATGTCCAGATATCGTAACATTGAACTATTGCCGTTAAATTTAGAAATTGAACGCACTTGCAAACAAAACAGAAAAGAGTTTAGAACGGTTAATATTATTCATTCTGAGATGGATAATGATGCACAAAATAACGTCAATGATAATGGGGGTCAAGTTGATCAGAATGGTCAACCTGCTGCACCACGTAGGACATGTAGAGACTATAACACACCTTTAGGAGGAGGTTTGCACTTCAGCATAGCCCGACAAGCAATTGCTGCTAATAATTTTAAAATGGATCTCTTAGTGATGCAACAAGTACAATATAACAAATTTGGGGGACTCAATCATGAAGATGCAAATTCTCATTTACGGACATTCTTAGCAATTTGTGACATGTTTAAATTTAATGGAGCAACTGAAGAATCAATCTATCTAATGTTATTTCCATTTTCCTTAGAAGGTCGAGCAAAAGATTGGCTAAACTCATTACCACATGAATCAATAACTACATGTGATTAATTAGTGGAAAAAATTTTGGGGAAATATTTTCCACCTTCTAAGACTGCTAAGCTAATTAGAGATATAACCACATTTATGCAAACTCACGGTAAAACTCTTTATGATGCTTAGGAGCGTTTCAAAGAGTTATTAAGAAAATGTCAACATCACGGATTACACCAACACCAACAAGTCTCAACGTTTTATAATGGGTTATAAACTGCAACTATGATCTTAGTAGACGGAGCTGCTGGGGGTTCCTTAATAAAGAAGTATCCGGAAGACGCGTATACAATATTAGAAGATCTAACATCTAATAATTATCAAGCGTTTGAAAGACAAGGAAACAATACTCCGGCTGGAATTCATCAAGTTGATCAAATAACATCCTTGGCCGCACAAATGACATCCCAATTCAATCTAATTAATAAAAGGTTAGATTCCTTGTCTATACCTACACCTAGTGCACCACTTACCGTGGAACAACTTTATCAAATAACTGAGGAAGCAAATTATGTGGGGGGACAACAAAGACAAATGCCACCGGGTTTTGCAAATCACTATAATCCGGAGTGGCGAAATTATCCTAACTTATCGTGGAAAAATAATCAAGGGATGAATCAACCACCGGGTTTCAATCAAATGCAAAATAATCCTTCAAACACTCAATTTAATCCTAGGAAATTAACTGATGAAATGATTATAGGGATGTTTCAAAAGAATGAGGCCAGAATAGGAGGCATTGAATCTTCCTTAAGATCAATGGAATCCACATTGGGTCAACTAGCAAATGCGCTAAGTCAGAGGCCAGTTGGATCATTACCTTCAGATACTACACCTAACCCAATAAGAGATGAACAAACTAGTCATTGTAAGGCTATCGCTATAAGGAGTGGAGTGGAAATTTCTAGTGGAGACGGGTTGTTAGAAAAAGCTAGAAGGAGCAAAGAGAGAAAATCATTCATCTAAAGCAATCACAAGAAGAACAAATAATAGAAAATAAGGAACCAGACATAGTGGAGATTGCACAATATAATAATAAAAAGAAAGAAATTATTTATCCCCCACCACCATTTCTGTCTAGACTGGCAAACACAAAGCTTGATAAACAATTTCAGAAATTCATGGACATCTTTAAGAAATTGACTATAAACATTTCATTTGCCAAAGCACTTGAGGAAATGCCTATTTATGTTAAATTCATGAAGGACATTTTATCTAAGAAAAGAAAATTCGTTGATAAGGAAGTAGTAGCATTAACCGAAGAGTGTAGTGCAATACTACAAAAGAAATTACCTCAAAAATTAAAGGACCCGGGTAGCTTTACAATACCATGTTCAATAGGAGTGAAATTTACCGGGAGAGCATTTTGTGATTTGGGTGCTAGCATCAACTTTGCCGCTTTCTATTTATACAAAATTAGGCTTAGGGGAGATTACACCAACATCTCTCACTCTTCAATTGGCCGATAGGTCTTTAGCATTTCCTAAAGGAATCGTTGAAGACATATTGGTTAAAGTTGAGAAATTCATCTTTCCTGCCGATTTTGTTGTGCTAGATATGGATGAGGACAAGGATGTCCCTATCATTTTAGGAAGACCATTTCTAGCCACGGGACGAACACTAATAGATGTCCAAAAAGGTGAATTAACAATGCGAGTCAACGATGAGGCTGTAACATTCAACATTCTTAAAGCCATGAAATTTCCTAATGACGAAGAGGAATGTTATTCTATTACAGAAGTAGATGTACCCACTAAATTGATGCATGATCAAGATGATCTAGAGCATCAACTGTTTAATATTTTAACAAATGAAGAAATGGATAAAAAAGATTTAGATATAGTTGAATGTGTGAAGGCGTTAGACACTTATGAACATTTACCTTTAGGTAAGAAGTTTGAAGTATTAAATAGGTCAAGTGAATCAACAATAATGAAACCATCCATTCTTGACCCACCAAAACTAGAGTTAAAGCCCTTACCTGAAAATTTAAAATATGTCTTTCTTGGAGAAGGGAGCACATTACATGTCATTATAGACACATCATTAGAAGAAAAAAATGAAGAAAAACTGCTTAAGGTGCTTCGTGAATTTAAGGGTGCAATGGGATGGACGATTGCTGATATTCGAGGAATCAGTCCATCAATATGTATGCATAAAATCTTGTTGGAAGAAGATTCAAAAGAATCTATTGAGCCCCAACGAAGACTTAGCCCATCCATGAAAGACGTAGTCATGAAGGAGATCATAAAGTGGTTAGACGCAGGTATTATTTACCCTATTTCCGATAGTAAATGGGTAAGCCCTGTTCAATGTGTGCCAAAGAAAGGAGGTATCACAGTCATGAAAAATGACAATAATGAATTGATACTCACTCGAACTGTAACGGGGTGGAGAATATGTATGGACTACCGAAAATTGACCAAATCGACTAGAAAAGACCATTTACCCTTACCATTCATCGATCAGGTATTGGATAGATTGGCAGGTAACGAGTATTTTTGTTTCTTGGACGGGTATTCCGGGTATAACCAGATTATGGTAGCACCGGAAGATCAAGAGAAAACTACATTTACATGCCCCTATGGAACATTCGCATTTCGAAAAATGCCATTTGGATTATGTAATGCCCTCGCTACATTTCAGCGTTGCATGATTTCTATTTTCGCGGATTTGATTGATGATGGTATTGAGATTTTTATGGATGATTTTTCTGTGTTTGGAAAATCTTTTGATGAATGTTTAGAAGTATTAAAAAAATCTTTAGATAAATGTATACAAGCCAATTTGATTCTCAACTGGGAGAAGTGCCACTTCATGGTACGAGAGGGTATTATGCTTGGCCATAAAGTGTCAAAAGGGGGTTTAGAAGTAGACAGAGCAAAGATAGAATTCATTGAAAAACTCCCACCACCATCAAATGTTAAGGGAATTCGTAGTTTCTTGGGTCATGCTGGATTCTACCGGCGATTTATAAAGAACTTCTCAAAAATTTCTAAACCTCTAAGCCACCTGCTTGAAAAGGATAGTATTTTTACTTTCAATAATGAATGTCTTGATGCATTTAATATTTTAAAACAATGTCTGATTTCATCACCGGTCATCATTGCTCCTGATTGGTCATTACCATTTTCTATTATGTTTGATGCTAGCAATTTTGCGGTAGGAGAAGTCCTAGGGCAAGTGCACAATAAGGTTTTCCATACCATCTATTATGCGAGCAAAACGCTTATGGATGCTCAGATAAACTATACCACTACGGAAAAGGAATTATTAGCTGTAGTATTTGCCTTTGACAAATTCCGCTCGTATTTGATAAACTCTAAGGTTATAGTTTATACTGATCATTTGGCAATAAGGTATTTAGTTGATAAAAAGGATGCAAAGCCTAGGCTCATTAGATGGGTTCTCCTTCTCCAAGAATTTGATTTAGAAATCAAGGATCGAAAGGGAATAGAGAATCCAGTAGCCGGCCATTTATCTCGACTAGATAATGAAAATGAGAAAAATATGCACATTGAGATTAGCGAAAACTTTCCAGATGAGCGACTACTAGCGATATCTGACACTATTAGCACTCCTTGGTACGCATATTTCGTTAATTTTATAGTAAGTAACGTATTCCCACCAGATATGGATTACCAGCAAAGGAAATGATTTCTTCACCAAGTGAAATCTTATCTTTGGGATACTCCATATATGTTTAGAATTTGTGCTGATCAGGTTATCCGTAGGTGTGTAGCAGAAGAAGAGGTACATCGTATTCTAGAAAAATGTCACGCATCACCTTACGGAGGACACTTTATGGGGGAACGGACTGCTATGAAAGTATTAGAGGCTGGTTTTTACTGGCCGAATTTGTTTAAGGATGCACATATGTTTGTCAAGAAATGTGATCGATGTCAAAAGACGGAGAACATCCATCGGGGGGCGAGCATGCCGTTGACTAACATCTTTGAAGTTGAAATTTTTGACGTATGGGGTATTGATTTTATGGGACCCTTTATAAATTCAAATGGTAATTTATATATCTTGTTAGCGGTGGATTATGTTTCAAAATGGGTAGAAGCCATAGCCACACAAAAGAATGATGTTGCAACAGTACTGAAATTTATTAAGTCCAATCTTCACTAGGTTTGGTACGCCGAGAGCAATAATCAGTGATGGAGGGTCGCATTTCTGTAATTCACAATTCAAAATACTTTTAAAAAAATATGATGTAACGCATAAAGTCGCCCTTGCATATCACCCGCAAACTAACCGCTTAGCTGAAGTCTCAAACCGGGAAATCAAGTCAATTCTTGAGAAGACGGTGAGCATAAATCGTAAGGATCGGTCAATGAAACTAAACGATGCATTATGGGCGTATTGAACTGCATTTAAGACACCCATAGGAGTGACCCCTTATAAGATGATTTATGGAAAGTCGTGTCATCTTCCCGTTGAATTAGAACATAAATTAAGCTTATTGGGCGATAAAGAAATTAAATTTTGATTTTCAAGAGGCGGGTAAGAATAGACTGTTGCATCTCAATGAATTAGACGAGATTAGATTCCATGCGTACGAGAATGCTCGGCTTTATAAAGAAAGATCAAAGAAATGGCACGATTCTAGAATGCAGAAAAGAGAATTTAAGGTAGTACAATTAGTCCTTTTATATAACTCGAGACTGCGTTTATTTCCTGGAAAACAGAAATCTAGATGGTCTGGTCCATTTCGAGTCAAGGAAGTATTTCCGTACGGGGTGGTAACAATCTGTAACGAGAACGATGGTTCGATATTCAAGGTGAATGGACAACGACTCAAGGAGTATTACGAGGGAATTGATCATCGTGATGTGATGATCATAATATTTCGATGATTAGTTGTGTGAGGAACGTCCTGCCGGGACGTGTTAAATAAGGCGCTTAGTGGGAGGCAACTCATATAATAAAATATAATATAATAGATATATGTTTTCTTATGCTTGTAATTTAGTATAAGAAATGTGAGTGAAGAGAGGGAAATCACAAGCGGATGACCAGGGGAATATAAAAAAATTTCGGCTAAAAAAAATTATTACTAAAAAAAAAAGGTTGGCTAAAACTTTTTTTTTCCAATTCAAATTTTTTTTTCTAAGTTGAATGTTATGACAACTGAAAATAAATTGTTATCACAACTCAATCTCTGCATATTTCTTCAGAATTTCGCCGACCGGCGGTTTAGCTTGGGTTTAACTGAACCGGCACTCACACTATTCACGAATTAAACCCTCCCTAATATATTGCGTGATTCCTGAACCGCCGGCTAGGTTTAGAAATAACGATATCGAGGAGCAGACGGGGCGACTGCGGGAGCGAGCGGCGATTTCGTGCGACATCTGCGAGCATCCTTGCGCAGAGAGGCGGAGGCGATCATCGACGAGTCGGCGGTCGGTCTCGTGAAGTCGCGGAGCAGAACATCATCGTCAACCACAGCGTCTCGCCAGCGTCCCCATCGGCGATCGTGAAGTTACTGAAGCGCGAATGGAGGTGAAAACCTAACCCTTTCCCTAATGTTTCATATACATTATTTCTGGAGCGATTTATCCTTAGCATAGCATCTATTTTAGGCCGAATCATCTAAGGGGAGAAATAAAAGGAGGAAGGGAAAGAGAGTTGTCAAACCACCCGAAAAATTTTGCAATCCAGTTGCGTCAAAATGGTTCCAGCTGTTTAAGGATCTTCCTTGCATATTATGAGAGAGGTTTTCAGTTAGAAAAACAATCATTGAGTATGAATTATGCCGAACAAATCGAACAAATGAGATGGGAAACTTTTTGTCACCCTAGGTCAGAAGCTTTACTTTCTCTAGTGTACGAATTTTATGCAAATGCAAAGAGTCAAGGTGGTGACATTGTAACTGTTAGAGGGAAGGAAGTCAACTTTTCCGCTGCGTCTATATCTGATATGTTCAGTCTTGAGGATCATGACTGTCCTGAGTATACAGAACTTTTAAATAGAGTCAGTGACGAGGAGATGGTGCGTATACTCTTTTGTACACCAAAACCGGCATGGGTAAGCAAGGCGCAAAAAGCATTTAAGGCCACTTGTTTGAATAGAGAAGCCAAAGTTTGGTTACTTTTTATAAATGCAAGTATCATGCCCACCCGTCATTCCAATACAGTAACAATGGATAGGGTTGCATTGATTTTTGGAATCATGACGGGGATGATGTTTGATCTCGGAAAAATTATCAATTTACAACTAAGGCAGAAGATCGGCGAAGAAAAGCCGCGACAATTGTGGTTCCCGACGCTCATCACCGACCTATGTCGAAATGCAGGGGTAGTTGCGTATGCTGAAGATCTGATCACCTAAGTGAAGCATCATATCACCAAGACAGTTATAGAGGTTAATGTAAAGGCAGAAAAAGGTAAGGGAACTAATAAGTCCATCAAGTTACCACGAGCCGAGCTTGCAGACACTGGACTAATTTTGGGAGATTTGAGTAGAGCCAATGAGTTGACTATGCGGAATTTAGAATATCTCAAGGAGTATCAAAGATGCCAGCATCTTTATTTTGACTCACAACTACAAGAAATTCGGGCTACCCAAGCCACCTTGTTAAAGAAAGCTAAGCTCACAATTCCTGTTTCGAATATACAAATGTCCGGCCAATGGGATCGATCGGGTTACTTAATGACGAAAGACCGATGTAAACTGGATCCGGTACATTGTTTCAACAAAGGCAACGTGAGCACCGATTCAGAATGGGAGGATAAAGAAGGTTCTGCAGATGAGGAAATCACAGATGACGATGATGATGAAGAGGACGAAAGCGACAACGAGGAGGATTAGAAATATCACTCTCTTTATTTTATCTATAAACTTGGTTCTCTTTTGTTATTGTTTTCATTTTGCCTACATGCTAAGAACAATATTGATGTCATGAACTAATATCCTAGACTAACTGGAATGCTTATTAGCATGCTATTTTCAATTAATTACCTCTATGCTATTAGACATGATGCATTTTGGTGGATGTTGATCTAATTTAATTTCTGGTTAGTATTCTCTGGTGAATCCCAGGGCTTGTTTATTTCGCTCAAAGCATGTATCCAGCTGCTAGATATGCACTGCTTATTCCATCTACTATATATGAACTGATTATTCCTGCTGCTATATATAAACTGATCATTCCTGCTGCTACATATGAACTGATTATTCCTGCTACTACATATGCATTATTATTACTGATGTCTGAGAATATGCTGAGATTAATTTATATTATTTTGATTATTCTTTCTGCTGAGATTAATATATACTATTCTACATTCATCATGAGGTTCTGATGTTATGCATTGTTTCATGTTGATGACCAATAATACATCCCATGCTTTAATGCATATCCATTATAGAAATTATAAGTATGCAGACATGATTATTACGATTAAGTGTGGAGGTGGGAGTCACATGGGAGCATAAATATGAAGTCTGGATCATCCATTCCAACGCATTCAATTCAATTCAGGGGAGTTTCCTAATTCGATTTAGATTCTCATTATATTTATGTATTGCTCCATTCCAGTATTTGCATGATCTAATTTCTTTGCTATGGACTAGCAAAGCCTAAGTGTGGAGGTGGGGGTAATATAACCCCTACCACTTGAGTGAAGATTAAATCAACCTTACATGAATTTTATGATCTTAATTCTTATTTTTATTAATCAACAAGTTACTTAAGTGTTCAATGATAATTAATTGGTATGGTTTTACAATCTTAGGAGTTCAATTCATGAATTTGAAGTTAGTAAGAATTTTTTGGATAATGCTCATTTAGGCAATTATTTCATGCACAAAATTTTTGTTTACAACCAAGGCAATTTTTTATATATTGACTTCTGCAAATACCAGGGAGGGTGAGCAAGAACTGAGTTAACGATGTAAGTCAAGACTTGAGTTTAGGAAGTTAATCCATTTCGAGCATCCACTAAATACTTTGAGTCTTATCCTTACCACTTTGATGTACACCATTCCATGCTTAAATTCCCTATGTTCCTACTAGTTGTATCTTAATAAGTAGCCATTTATGGGTGTTTAATATAAAAAAATAAGACTAAAAAAATGGTTAAATTTCATAGTGATATGTGGCCTAAGTATTAGTATGCATACTTGGAATGATCCCAACTGTGATATATATAAAAACAAAGAGCATCATAGTGATATGTGACCTAGGTATGTACACTTGTACTTGGAATGATCCCTACTATGAAAAGAAAAAAAATATGTTGATAAATCTCATATTATGGTAAACTTGCTAAGAGTACTAACTAGGGAATGTCATTCCACTATCAAAGTTACCCATCAATTTTGAACCAAGCCAAAATCATTCCGATATTCAATTGAACTACTAACTCATGTGGAGACTAAAATCAATAGCTTAGCATATTCTTACCTTTCCAATAGATGCAGAGGTTCAATAAGAAATATTGCATGAGAGTAAATTTCTTTTTAGCACTCACCACACTAAAATCTTATTTGAGCATTACCTTTTATTCAAGCTAATGGAGTTATGAATGGTTGAATTTTTATTGATTGTAGTCTTATCAATTGAGTAAAGCGAATTTCTATAGTATGCGTTGATTAATTTTTTTTACAAGGATGAAAGATCATTTGAATTTATGTTATGTTATTAGTTCTTCATTCAAGCCAGTGTTTTGAATGATCTTTGCTAGGGACTAGCAAAAGTTTAAGTGTGGAGGTGTGATAACTTCCTAAAAAGAAGTTATCTAGCCTTTTATTTTGGTTATTTATTTTATTTTAAATGGAATAAATGATCTAAATGAATATAAAATATAAATAAATTCATGTTTAATTCAATTATGGATCATTTGATTAAAATTATATGTTTTCTTATTAGAAATGCCGAAGAAATCGACTCGGAGAAGAAAAATTGGACTTAAAATTTTTGGCCTGCACAATATTGTTATAACATCCAATTTTTGATGTTATAACATTTCTGGACGGATTTCAAATTTAAAATTCCGAATTTTCTTCATTTTCAAATATGGAAGGATGCGTCTCTTGGGCTTGGGGCTGCTCGTTTTTATGGGAGGAAAATAACCATCAAAAGGAGACGAAAATTGGAGAGGGAAAAGGAGTTTTGGAGAAGAGGAAAACTAGGGTTTGAAAAAATCCTAGTGAAGAAGAAGAAGACCGGACCGGATCTTCAACGGCATAGGATTGATCACATCTTTGAGTGGAATTTCCTGCATCATTTCACTCTCTTAAGCATGTCTAGTAAGATCTTTCTTGTTTGGTTTCATCCCTCCATCATGAACTAATCTCATCGATCTTATGTGTTGTTTATACTTTGTTTGTTATGATGTTTTGATTTTAATTTCCTTATGGATGTTTGGAATATTATCTTTATTGAATTTATGATTTTACTTTTGGAATGTTTGGCTTAAGTTCATCTTTAATTTGCTTGGCAAGATTCGAGAGAGGAGTCAGGCTAGATGATTGCTTTATTGTATGCAGCAAGATTCGAGAGAGGAGTCGCGTACATCTTTAACCAAAATTTCCGTTTTTATACTGCACTGCGAGATTCGAGAGAGGAGCGGTTAAAGTATCATGAATTTCAATATAGCATAAAGGTAGAAAGAGATTTCATCTTTTGCTAGCAACATTGATTGTGTGCTTTATGAAAGTCTTTTCCACCTAAGTTAGAGATAACTAGGGGAATTAAGAATTTGGATTTCAGAGATCGAGAGATGATGGCATCCATTTTTAAATCGTTGCAAGGTAATTAATCAAGCATTTCATAAAGATTCATCATAAAAATCATCACTATAAGCAAAGGAAAACAATACACAAGATTATTTCTTAAACTGATATTTCTCCAATTAAGTTGATAAAAGTATTTATAAGTAATTCTTGTTTAGTTTTGTTATTAGTATTAAGTAATTTTTCATTATTAAAAACTCATTTTAATCATCCCACTTGAATTTAAAGAAAAGGTAGAGCTAGTACTTGCGAGCACTAAATTAATCACTTCTCCGAGGGAACGATTTTTTCTCACTTTATATTACTTGATTCGACACGTGCACTTGCGTTAAAACGTAAATCTATTTTGGGCGTATCACCCGGGCGCTCATTTTTCGCCAGGACGAGTATTTTTCGCTCGGGCGCGCATTATTCTCCCGGCCGCGCAGTTTTCGCCCGAACGCCCATTTTTCGCCCGGGCTCGCAATTTTTCGCCCGGGATCGCAATTTTTCGCACGGGCGCGCATTTTTCGCCTGGACGCACATTTTTCGCCCGGGCTCGCAGTTTTCGCCTGAATGCCCATTTTTCGCCCGGGCTCGCATTTTTTTCGCCCAAGCGCGCATTTTTTGCACGGGCCCGCATTTTTCGCCCGGACGCACATTTTCCGCCCGAACGCACATTTTTCGCCCGGGCACGCATTTTTTCGCCCGGACGCGCATTTTTCGCATGGGCGCTCATTTTTCGTCCGGGCAATAAGTTTTCGCCCAGGCTCGCATTTTTTCACCCGTGCGCTCTTTTTTCTCCCGGGCGCGCTTTTTTCTCCCGGGCGAAAAAAGCGTGTTTGGGTGAAAATGCGCGCCCGGGCAAAAAATGTGCGCACGGACGAAAAAATACGTGCCTGGGCGAAAAAAATTTAACCCTTGCGAAAAATGGGCGTTCGATTGAAAAATGCGCGACCGAGCGAAAAATGCACGCACCGGCGAGAAATGATAGCACGGTTAAAAAATGCGCTCCCGGGACAAAAAATGCGTACCCCGGAGAAAAATGTCAGCCCGGGAGAAAAATGCTCGCCCGGGTGAAAATTGCACGTTCGGGTAAAAAATTCGTGCTCGGGCACTCATTTTCCCCCGGGCACGCATTTTTCTGCCCGGGCTTGCATTTTTAATAAAAAAGTCACCGCAACGTAGATTTGCCAAACAGTTTATAACGTGCTTCTCATTTTTGAAAATCTCTGCAAAATGAGTTCACCCAAACAGATCACCTTTTGCAATAAACATTTTCGAAAAACACATTTTCCTACCATCATTTTGCCACCACTCCTCCTTTCTGAAAAGCCCTCCCAAACAGGTGCTTAGAGCAATGTTATAAGCACACAAATATTGGCTATTAGCACACCAATATTGGCTCAAAAAACATAAAAATCCCAACCCCATCTGCTTTAAGCGCACGCCGACTCATGTCTTATTTCTGACGGATTCTTCCGCCGTTTTGCGATTCCAAGCCGCACACCCCTCTTCCTCTGCCACACCATGTCGCCCGTCGCCTCCCTTGGAGGAGATCACAGCGAGTTTCGTCGGAAGAACGCCGCACTCCCACGCTTCATCCACAACGTAAGTTCCGCACCCCCGCACTAGATCGACTACAATGGCTCACACGAAGCAAACTGCCCGAAAGTCTACCGGCGGCAGGGCTCCTCGGAAGCAGCTTGCCACCAAGGCTGCGAGGAAGTCCGTGCTGACAACTGGATGCTAAACCTTTTGCTATCTCTTGTTTTTTGTAGTAGAAAATCTGTTGTTTAACAGTTTTTCTGCTCATTTCACTTTTATATTGATTGATTTTGCCAATTTCCCATCACTCGCGCAGCTGGTATTTCTGGTTGTTGTTCAATTAATTTGGTAGAGGAAATATTCATGTGTTCCCTTACTCCACTATATGCATTCATCAAATTGTTGTCTTTGATCAAAATCAAATACACAAGACGATTGGGATTTGAATTATAGAAGAAAAGAGGATTGATAGGTTAATTTGCAATAGTTTCATGTATATATATATAAGCAGAGAAAGATTCATAGCATTTTTGGTGTGTCAATAACGATTTTAAAATTTGGTGTGACAATAATGTGTTTTTTGCGAAAATAAAATATTTTGGTGTGTTAATATATAATTTAGCTGTCAATAGCAAAAATTGATATGTTTTTAACATTGCTCTAAATTTATCGGGCGCCATTATAGAAGAAGACCAACTGCAAAAAAAACAGAGTATAAGCAGGGGGTGAACATAGCAGAGATACTGAGTTAATATATTGATAGCTTACTTTGCAGTAATCAAAGGAGAATAAAAGGAGAATAAAAAGGAGTAAATGGATGCAGGGGAAATGAATGTGGTTCGCCATTCGGGTTGTTAGATTGGGCAGTCCGGGCACACCATGGTTGACTTCTGACATGGGTGCAGGAGAACTCCAAGGGTACGGTTTAATGCAGGGGAGTCGGGTTGGCTCCGGGCATGAGTACTGAGGAGTTCTGGGCACGGTTTAGTGCGGCGGAGCCATGAAAACAATTTAACCTATACTGCTTGATAATAATAATAAAGAAGTTAGTAGCGTCTTTTCTAACACTCTGGAGTTTTGAGATAGTTAGTAGGCGTCACTCCCTAACATCTGCTAAGCATGCACTCAAATTGCGTTCTTTTAGTTATCAAGAATGTGCCTCTTGTACATAAATGCATTGACTGAATCTCCGCTCTGATCAAATGGTGAGAGCATTGTGACATGGCTTGCTGTTGAAGGCATTCTGCAATGCGAGAAAGCGAGCGATTTCCTGACTAAGGCCGCATACTTCTCCATTCATCTCGAGATCTTATTATACTCTGCTATTTGCTCGGATCTTTTGCTATTTAAAAGGATAAGTCTTCCTATTAGGTGCCTTCAAAGTCCTCTATGGTCTCACTCATGTGTTCACCTGTGAACCCTACTCTTTCCTCTTGATGCTTGCGCTCACCATATCTAAACTCTTCACCGCATTGATCTCATTCACAGCTGTGATAATCAGTCTCTTAACTTTGAGCCCTCAACTCTTGAGAGTAAAAGATAGAGAAATGGAGTTTTCTGAGAATCAAAGCCCATGATCTGGACAGGGAGGTTGACGAGGTGGGAGGAAGCTGATGTTGGAATCTTCTACGATCTAGAAGTAATCAAAGAGTTAGTCTCACTATCAACGTAATATGAGTCTATGAGATCACACATAAAAATATATGAAAATAGACAAATAATCGTGTTGGTTTTACTTATATTGCATATAAGTGAAAAACCAATTCTATACCGAATGAAAATAGACCAAGTGCGATAGCACCCGGCCCGCGACGGCGGGCTACGCCCATGACGCTCCAGGCTGCACCCGCATCAAGTCGGTTGCGCCCACAACATATACATATGAGTAATCAAAATTACCGCACAAAAAATTTAATATACATATGAGTAATATGAACCGTCGTTCGTGAACACCCGACCTCATGACCTAAGTAACTTCAACCATCTTTACGTTCGAAACTAGTTTTATTTTCTTGGTTGCGATATGTCAAACATATAATATTATACGATGATATCATTTTTGTCCAAACTCACACGTGCTAAAAAAAGCCGCGCAAAACGGAGCCTTAGTGCATTCAAGAATCATTCTCTTTTGCATCATAGAGTCCTTCCTTCTCTTGCATCCTCAATTTCTATTCTTTATTTTAGAGAGTTTTTTTAAAAATAAATACAACCAAATTAGGATTAAAAAAAAATATCAATGTGGAATAATTTAGAGCTATTTACTGATATATGTTGTAATGGATAGAGACACAATATTAAAAAAAATTATTAATTACTTATTAAATCTTTCCTGGACTTTGCATAATTATTAGGTTGCACTCATCTATCTTCTAAAATTAAACACACCTATCTTTTGTGTGCAGCAATAAGGGGATCAGACATCGTCTTCCTCCAGCAAATAAGAAATATGAATGTCTTTATCTTACGCTGTAAGTAAATGAAGTCAATATATTTGGAATCTCTTTTAAATTGCTTCGTAAATTCACGCGGCGTATAATCACAACATATACGTCGTCTCACAGCGCTGCGTTACCGCTCAACATATAGATTATGATGTAGCGTATACGTTGCCGGTCAGCGTTTTTTGCCGCATGACCGTTTATGTATGCTCTCAACTACCCAATAATGTTTCTTTCTAAAATGATGCATATTTTTGTCAGGGAGATTTTTCATTGGCTCTCCGTTTCGGCTTCATCGTATATGTATAATTAAATGTGATTAATATATTAATTCGGCATCATAATGGTGACGTTACGCCAATTATCAACCGTTGATCTTATTTTCATTATTGTGCGGTGTATAATTTGTTGTTATTCGTATATAATTATGGCCGGAATTAATATCGGTCTGATTCCTGCTACAGCTAATTAATGATAATCTCTGTGCTTTCCTGTTGATATTATAGCCTGTTTTATTCTTTGAGAATTTCACAATATAGTTTCGTCGTATATGAAAATTCATATAATTTTGTGCATTTTATATAAATTTTATATCCTCGCATTTATAATCGATTGATTTTAGGCTGAATGCTTAGATGTTAATATGGTATCCGAGCGAATCATCGCTCAATTTAATTACCAAAATAAGTCGTATATGCCTCGAAGCCATGAGTTTGATCTTAAAAAAAAACACTAAAGTTGCAAAATTACAAGCGGCTGGCTTTGATCGATATTTTGAATTACGATTATAGGGCGAATATTGTTTGGTTAATTAAGCCTCCGCTGGAAAGTTTGGTAATTTTAAGCTCGGCTATTTCAATTCCTCTTATCTCTAACCAATTGATTTTATGTTGGATGTATCCGTTCCAACAAGCAGTAACAACGATGAAAATCATAGGAATGGCCGCTCGATCATGCGATGATAGTTACAAAATTTCGATAATTTTGAGCATGTGTTGATTTCAGGTGATCCTCCTCCTTATAACAATTGATTTCCGATTTGATGTTGGATTTCTATCAAATAAAAACGACAACGAAAGACACAAAAATGATCATCTCGATCGTGATCACAAATGCATAATATATTTATCTTGCAACGACGTAAAGGCGAAGGATTGAGAGCCTAAATCCTCAAAGAAGAAAGTTTGCTCAATTTCTAAAGAAACTTTTTGAATGCACTCGATCAGATCATAGATCCTTAAATTTCCAAGTTCATATGTGTGTGTGTATATATACGAATAATTATCAAAACTTCCCATGGAAGTTAGGATAATCATAGACTGCACCGCTCTTAGTTTCGAAATTACATAACATCCATGTATAAAAATACTTCCTTAGAGTAAATTTTTAAGGGTGTCTTTTTTGTGCGCGGATGTTATGAGATTTTTTGTAATTTCAAAGGAAGAGAGTTGCAACCTAGTAAATTTAAAGGGGACGTCCTCGTAAATGATCTATTACAATCCCTTTTACAAAACACTATGAATCTCCTAAATTGTTCTCGTTGAGGTATTTGTACTTTTCCATGTACATATCCCCTTAGAACCCAAGAAAAGACGAATAGAATCATAGAAATACGCACATGTACACTTGAAGTACGCCGTGCTTCCAAAGTGGCCTACGATAATGAGAGGTTGTCTACCATAACATGCTTGCAAATTAAGAGAGGAAGAAGAAAATGAGAGTCGAAAAGAGAATTCCGACGATATAACTCTAGCCGCCCTCATAAGTCAATCATAACCCGCATGAGAGCAAGCCGGGGGAGGTGGTCCCAACCATATAATGCCTCCAATTAAGATCGAGGCTATGCGCCTGACGCACCTCAAACCCTACAACTAACATATTTACATTTCGTCATGCGTCGTAATATATGTCGTCTCTGACCAAGAGGGTCATGTCTTTCATGATGAGAAAATATTGCATCGGACATCTGGACGTGGAGATACATTTTGACGTCTTACGAACGCACACGCATATGCGCTCGCATATTAATTTAGGATGCTTAATGCATCTTTGTAAGGGTTGTTTTCAATCCCTTCATCCTTTTTTATCCACATCCCACCAGCTTTATTTATTTTATAAGACTTTTGTCAGAGGAGTTGTTTGGGTCTGGGAGAACAGACGTGACATCTAAACCACCTCTCCATCGCACCTTTATTAAAAGCTTATAAATCGGCTCAATATCATCAATAGTGTAAGTTAAAAGACATTTTGATTGGCCAAAAAAAGACCATTCTAATGCCATGATCGACCCCCTTAAGGGAAAAAAATACATATGTATGCATATATATATATATATATATATATATATATATATATATATATATATATAGACACACGCGCGCGCGCGAATAATTACCAAAACTTCCCCTGAAAGATAGCATAATTACAGATTGTACCCCTCTTATTATATATTGATATTACAAAAATCTCACCTGAATGTTATAAAACATAACATTTTGTTAAGATTTGTGAAGTGAGCTAGCGCAGGTGCTAGCGCTAGCTCAGCTTTCAGGTGGGTCTCCCGGATCTATAAATAGGGGGGTCATTCCCCCTGCAGAGAATATCAGAGAGAAGTAGAGGCTTGAGGGGTCTCAATTTGACGGTCTCAATTAGAGCGAACTCGGAGTGAGTTCGGCAAGCGACCTAAAGCAGGTTTCTTGAGTGTGGAAGACTGCGAGCTAGCGCGGGCGCTAGGAGGTAGCGCAGGAGCTAGTGGAGAAGCGGTCTGGCGATCTGCAACTAGCGGTCTGCAACTGGCGATCTAGTCTGTGGTGTGCGAGCAGCAAGCTCGTGTGACCGCGAGCTAGCGCGGGCGCTAGCGATACCGCCGGCGCTAGTAAAGAGGTGGAGAAGCGGACATCTGTTCTCGACCAGTTGTTTTTTCTTTGTATTCGGCTGTTGTAAATCAAGTTGTATGCAACTTGTATTCAGTCTTCTCTCTTGTAATTGTTGTAACTATTTGTTAAGCAATAAAGAGGTGTTTTTGTTCATTTTTTTTGTGTGCTTGTCTCACTGTTCCATAGATCTTGAAATCTTCACACATTTATCTCCCCCGAAGTTCATATTTCATAACAAACATGCACATACCTCCTCCCCCAGAAAATATACTCTGGAGGGGGGTATTTTTGAGCATAAATGTTATGAGATGGGGAAGGTAAATGTGATGTTTAATTTGTAACATTGAGGGGAGGTTTTTGTGATTTCAATAATAAGAGGGGTGCAATCTATAATTTTGCAAACTTAGATTGGAGGTCCCGATTAATTTCCGGGACCACCCCTATAAGTTTGTATAATTATAGGTTGCACCCCTCTTAGTTTTGAAATTACAGTTACCACCCCTCTTAATTTGTTCTATTTACAAATGCACGCTTTCATCCAAATTATGGATGGAAAATATTAAAACTAATGGAAATAGTTTTTTATATTCCAATTTTGACATTGATAGTAATCCATTAGTTTGTAACGCGTCATATTAAACCTAGGGGTAGTTTGGTATTTTAAACACAAAAATTACTTGTTTTAAACGTATTGAGTATGTTTGTAAACAGAACAAACTAAGAGGGGAGGTAAATGTAATTTCGAAACTAAGAGGGCCGGGTGCAACCTGTAATTATACAAACTTACAGGCGAGGTCCTGGTAATTAACCATATATATCTTTATTATATAAGTGAATATAACATTCTCCATGCTCTTACCGTGCTTTCATTTTCTACCGTTGGATCTTTCACATGTTTTATCTGAAACATTTTTAATATAAAAAAAACTTCAGGGAGAGAGTGGGAGAGAAAGAGAGAAGAGAGGGGGAGAGTGCGGCGGAGAGGAAAAAAATAATCTTTTTAAGTATATACGTATTTTTTTACAAACTTACAGGGGTACTGAAGCCCGTTCGACAACATCGCGCCGGGGGTGGGTGAAGTTCGCAGTCACCGGCCGGGTACTATCGCGCTTGGCCGTAGGGGTGGAGCCCCGTGTCGGGCACTCGTGTGTGTGTATGTGTGTGTGTGTGTAAAAATGAAAATATGTAAAAAAAAATGAAAATAATAAGGATAAAAGTGGTAAGCATCATTATCACATAGACAATGAAGCTTTGCTTTTAAGTTCTATGTATATTTACTTGTTGCGGAACGCTTAGGGCTCTTGGTAGACCGGTCCACTTGAACCACCTTAGCTTGTGAGCGAACTAAGCGCGCAAACAGTCAATTAGAGATTTGTCAAGTACGCTGGGACATTTTAACGTGGAAAACCCGGAAAGAGTAAAAAACCACGCGGCCGGAGCTGTGCCGACCAAACTTCACTATCTTCTGGGGGGTTACAATTTGGACGCCAGAACTCGAGCGCGACAGGCCGATGCTCGTTACAATGATGGAGAGAGAGAGAGGACTCCGAGGGTGACAGGCCACCTCTCGGAAAAACTAAGTCTTTTTTCCTTCTGAGAACCAAAGTGAGAAGGCTAGTCGTCTTTTCCTTCCGAGAACAAAAGTGAGAAGGCTAGTCGCATTTTCCTTCTGGGAATGCTGGAGAACGAAAGTGAGAAGGCTGGTCGCCTTTTCGGGATGATGAAGATCTTCAAGCCCACAGAGGAGATCTTCAAGCGCCGAAGGAGAATTCCGCGAAAGTCTGCAAGGAGCTCTCCCGGGTCCAGAAGTCAAGGTCCCTTCAAATGAAGCCCTGGGGCTCCTTTTATAGCTTTAGCCGGGGGCGGTCCGGTAATTTTGCCGTTGGCAGTTTCCATAAATGCTTGGTGGACGAATCATATTTCCCGATTTGGGCACACGGATCGCCATTTTTCGTAAATGACCACCTTGCCCATCGGGCAGTTTGGGCGGCTCGGGCAGTTCGGGCAGTTCCGTTGGAGGTGAAAAAGGCGACTGGCCGTTCCTGAAAAGTGAGAAGCCTGAAAGACAAAAAGTGAGAAGCCGGAAAGACAAAAAGTGAGAAGGCTTCCTGACTGCGCTTAGAAACGTTCTGAGCGCGCGCTAGCGCTGAAGCGTTCTGGGTGCGTAACGAGCTGCGGGGGTGCCTCGGGCGGACGGCGAATCGGGGAGTCGCCCCCTAAAGAACGATCGGGACCTTCGGCGAGGACAAGGGCGCCAGACCGCACCCCAAGGGGGGTAGGCACGGCCGCACACCCCCCAAAAAAGGGGGGTGCTGCTTGGCCGCACCCCAAGGGGGGTGCGGTTTGGCCGCAACCCAAGGGGGGTGCGACCGGGGCCGCACCCCCCAAGGGGTGCGGCTGGGCCGCACCCGCTTGGGGGGTGCGGCTTGGCCTCACCCCCTTGGGGGGGGGGGGGGGCGGCTGGGCCGCACCCCCTTGGGGGGGGGGGGGGGGGGTGCGACTCGGCCGGCCGCGCCCCCTTGGGGGGTGCGGCCGGGCCGTACCCCCAAGGGCGGTGCGGTCGGGGTGCGATCGGGTCGCTCCCTCGCGGCGGGGGGTGCAGCCCGCGCGCTACCGCGCGCTTTCGTGCGCGCGGTAGCGTACATACCTGTGGCTTGTGCACTCTTTGACCGTTGACCCCACCTCTCTTTTGCGGGGCTTTCTCTAGACGTGTCCTAAGGCCTTTACGGGTGTACAACATAAGCCCCCAAAACCTTCGGAGTCCGAGTTCCAGAGCGAGGAGTTCGAAGGTTTTGATTTTTCCGCGGCGGCTTTATCCATTGCCCCTTGTGCGGCGCTTTCTGGGTAGGAGTTGGTGTCGGAGGGTGTTGGTTCTCTGAGGTCGTTGCGGGCTTGCTGCCCGGTATTGACATTCGTATGAGCTGAGGGGTTTCTGCAAAATAACGGATTAGCTTGAGCGGTTCTGAGCCCGCGACTTTTACATAATAGAAAATTAGCTTGCGCAAGTCTGTGTTTGCGGCTTTTTTTTGCACGAGTCTGTGCTCGCGGCTTTTTTGCACGAGTCTGTGCTCGCGGCTTGGCCGGTGAATAGCGGTGTATTCAAACCGTGGGTGAACGCAAGGGGGGCAGGCCCCTGCGCCACCGGGACTCGACGACGGAGGAGAAGGCGAACCTTCAATCGACGGCGGTGCAAAGCCCCCGGGGCAGGGCCCCGAAGTGGCCGGTGAATAGCTGGTGTATTCAAACCGGGGGCGAACGTAAGGGGGGCAGGCCCCTACGACGCTGGGACTCGACGGCGGAGGAGAAGGGCGAACCTTCAATCGACGGCGGTGCAAAGCCCCCAAGGCAGGGCCCCGTTACAAAGATTTTTCTTAAGTAGATGCAAGTGTCAAAATATAGTTTTATAGTAAGAATTAAATTGACGCACAACTTTATGTAAGATAGGATAGGTGCACGAGTCTGGGCTCGCGGCTTTTACATAAATTATAAGATAAATTCGTACGAGTCGGGGCTCGCGGCTTGGTACAGAATTTGAAGATAGGTTTGCACGAGTTTGAGCTCGTGGCTTAGCCCTTGGTAGAGGTCCTGGATCACTGGTAAAAGCGGCGCAGGTTTTGAGCGTTCCAGGTGCGTGGCAAAGTCTTCCCTTCCGCCGTCCTGAGCCTGTATGTTTCGGGCTTCACGACTATGGTGACTACGTACGGGCCTTCCCAGGCCGGCGAGAGCTTATCTCCTTGGGGGCCTTTACCGGCTGCCTCGATGCTGCGTAAGACGAGATCTCCTACGTTGATTGGTCTGGGCTTCACCCTCCTGTCGTAGGTCCGGGCTACACGCATTTGGTAGAGTGCGGCGCCGTCCCGAACTTCTGGGATTAGATCGAGATTTTCTCGGAGCAGTCCATCATTCTTGCTGGGGTCGAAGGTTAGCACTCGAGTACTTGGAACGCCGATGTCGACGGGGATGATAGCTTCGGTTCCGTAACAGAGGTTATAAGGCGTCTCCCCCGTAGGAGTCCTCTCTGTTGTGCGATATGCCCACAACACATTTGGGAGCGCGTCTACCCATTGTCCCCCGGCTTCTTCCAAGCGTGTCTTCAATCCTTTGAGGATGGTGCGATTTGTGACTTATGCTTGTCCGTTGGTTTGCGGATGCGCCACGGCCGTGTGACGTAGGTTGATCTTCAGATCCTCGCACATCTTGGTGAAGGACTTCCCAGTGAATTGAGTGTCATTGTCGGCAATGATCGGCCGGGATGCCGAAGCGGCAGACAATGTTCTTCCAGACAAACTGTTTGGCGTTTTCTTCCGTGATCTTGGCTAGGAGTTCCGCCTCCACCCATTTGGTGAAGTAGTCGATGGCTAGGATGATGAACTTCCTCTGCCCGGATGCTAGGGGTAGGGGACCGAGGAGGTCGATCCGCCACTGTGCGAATGGCCACGCACTCTGCAGCGTGGAAAGTGAGACCGGGGGTTGATGAGGTATGTTGGCGTGCAGCTGACAGCTTTTACACCTTTGGACAAAGTCGGGCGCGTCCTTCCTTATCGTCGGCCAATAGAAGCCTTGACGCAGTATTTTCCGGGCCAATGCCTTCCTGCCTAAGTGCTCTCCGCAGACTCCTCCGTGTACTTTCCTGAGGGCGTAGTCTGCCTCGCCCGCCGGTAGGCATTTGATATATAGACCTGAGAATGCCCGTTTGTAAGGCTCCCCGTCTATGATAGTGAACGATGTCGTCCGCATTCGTAGTCTTCGCGCCTCTAAGCGATCTTCAGGAAGGTGCCCGTGCTCGAGGTAAGCTCGTAATGGGGTCATCCAGGATGACTCTTCCTGGTGGATGGCTGCGATTTCCCATGGTCCTTGAATGCTTGGGATCACGACTTCTTCGATTCGGCGTCTTCGAGACTGGTAGCTGGAGGGTGAAGTGGCGTGCTTGGATAGAGCATCCTCCCTGGAATTCTGCTCTCGGGGGATGTGTAGAATCTGATACGATGTGATCTTCTGAAGAAGTAATTTTGCGAACGCGAGGTACTTTACCATCTGTTCGCTTTTAGCCTCATAATCTCCTTCCACCTGTGAGACCACGAGTTGGGAGTCTGTGTAAATCGTTAGGTTCTCAGCTTTGCAGTCGATAGCGAGTCGGAGTCCAACGATCAGTGCCTCGTACTCTGCAATGTTATTTGTTGCGGGGAATTTCAGCCGGAGTCCGTAATCCAGGGTGATCCCTTCGGGGCTTATGAGGAGCAATCCTGCTCCGGCCCCTTCAACTCCTGAGGCGCCGTCGACATAGAGGGTCCAACGGGGGCTGGTGGCGTCTTTGATGATGGTTTATTCCACCACGAAGTCGGCGAGCACCTGTGACTTGATGTCGGGCCGAGGCAGTAATTGAATGTCAAACTCGCCGAGTTCTACGACCCACTTTACAAGTCTCCCCGAGACTTCCGGCTTCTGGAGGATTGTCCGTAATGGGAGTTGCGTCATTACTTTAACCGCATGAGCCTGGAAGTAGGGTCTAAGCTTTCTAGCTGAGAAAATAAGAGCCAAGGCTGTCTTGTCTGCTGCCGGATATCTGGTTTCGGTGTCGGTGAGGACCTTGCTGAGGTAATAGATCGGTCGCTGCACTCCTCCTTCGTCTTTCACGAGCACCGAGCTAAGAGCCGTAGGCGACACGGCCAGGTACAGGAACAGAGTTTCCCCGGGGTGGGCTTTGACAGAAGCGGTGGCGAGGCCAGGTATTCCTTGAGAAGCTCGAAGGCCACTTGGCACTCGTCCGTCCACTGGAAACCCGAATGGCGTGCTCCCCGGAGAATTTTGAAGAAGGGGAGGTACTTGTCTCTCGTTCGTGATAGGAAACGGGATAACGCAGCGATCCTCCCGTTTAGGCGTTGCACTTCCTTAATTGAGCGAGGTGGCGACATATCCTACAACGCATTGATCTTCTCAGGGTTGGCCTCAATTCCCCGATGGGTTACCATGAAACCTAAGAACTTCCCCGCCGTCACACCAAACGCACACTTGCTGGGATTGAGCCGCATCTGGAAGCGATGGAGAAGCTGGAAGCACTTTTCCAAGTCTTCCAAGTGGTCGCGCCTGTGGACGCTCTTTACTAGCATGTCGTCCACGTAAACCTCCATCGTTTCTCCGATGAGATTCTTGAAGACCTTGTTCATCAGCCTTTGGTAGGTGGCCCCGGCATTTTTAAGGCCGAAGGGCATCACCTTGTAGCAGTAGACTCCTCGGTCGGTGCGGAAGGCGGTATGCTCTTCGTCCGCGGGGTTCATCCTTATCTGGTTGTAACCCGAATAAGCATCCATGAAGCTGAGCAGCTTATGTCCTGCCGTAGCGTCGACGAGCTGGTCAATCCTCGGGAGGGGTAAGCTGTCCTTCGGGCATGCTTGGTTCAGATTGCTGTAGTCGACGCACATTCGCCACTTTCCTGACGCCTTTTTCACCATGACTACGTTAGCGAGCCACGTGGGATATTCTGCTTCGCGTATGAATCGTGCCTCCAGGAGCTTAGCTACCTCCTCCTCGATTGCCTTCAAATGCTCGGGGGAAAAGTTCCTCTTCTTTTGAATCACAGGTCTGCAGGCGGGGTTGATGTTTAGCGAGTGATAGATAACGTCAGGATCTACCCCGGGCATGTCTTCCGGGCTCCAAGCGAAAATGTCCTCGTTCTCCTGCAGGAAGGTTGTAGACCTTTCTCGCTCTTCTTGCGTCAAGAGTGACCCGACCTGAACAGCTCGAGTCGGGTCTCGTTGGGAAAGTGGTACTTCTACTAGCCCTTCGACGGGCGCTCCTCGTTGCAAAGTAGCTTCGTCTCGCAGGTCGAAGTTATTGATGTTGAGAGCGGTTTCCCTTACTGGTTGGGCCTGCTTCAGATAGCAGGTCCTGGCTGCCTCTTGGTCTCCTCTCACGACGCCTATTCGCGCGGCAGTGGGGAACTTCATAGCTAGGTGTGGAATGGAAGGGATTGCCCCGAAGATCGACTGGAGCGGTCTCCCGAAGATGGCATTATATGCGGAGGTGGACTTTACCACCATGAACTGGATATTGTGCGTTGACTACCTCGGAAATTCGCCCAATGTGACTGGGAGAATGATCATGCCTTGCACCGGGACAGGTCTGTTGTCGAAGCCGTAGACGGGCCCGGCTGCAGGACTAAGCTGGTCTTTCGTGAGCTTCATACTCTGCAAAGTGTAGAGGAACAAGACGTCGACTGAGCTTCCGTTGTCGATCAGTATTCTCTTCACCTTGAAGCAGGGATCCCCGATCCCTGAGCTGATCACGAGCGGATCCTGGTGCGGAATCCGCAACCCTTGCAAGTCTTCATCTCCGAAAGCTATC
Source organism: Dactylorhiza incarnata (assembly GCA_033032865.1). Taxonomy (NCBI): domain Eukaryota; kingdom Viridiplantae; phylum Streptophyta; class Magnoliopsida; order Asparagales; family Orchidaceae; genus Dactylorhiza; species Dactylorhiza incarnata. The sequence goes on from JAWHQI010000085.1 coordinate 6,476,887, forward strand.
GTAATATCCTGCTTGAGTTTTTTGTCTTTGTGGTCTCTTACAGGCTGGGCGATCGAGAGGATTTGCGATGCCAAGACGGGTGGTCCGGCGATCGTCTCGATTTCTCCCACCATCGGCCTTCCTCCACCCGCGCCTCGGGGGTCGGGGGGCTGCTCCCCTGCCTCCCTGGGCTGTTGGGGCTGATTGGGAATCTGGCCTTGTAAGAATCTTCCCAGGAGTCCCTGGCGGATGAGGCGCTCGATTTCGTCTTTGAGCCTGGTGCACTCCTCGGTGGTATGCCCGGTTCCCCGATGAAACTCGCAGTACCTGGACTGGTCGCCCCTCGGGTTTGGCGGGGGTATCCGGGGCATGCGGAGTTCGGGGTTGTTCTGAATGGCGTAGAGCACGTTCATTCTGGTGGTGTTCAGCGGGGTGTAGGTCCTGGGCGGCTGCGGTCCCAGATCCCTTCGGGGGTCACGCCGACGCTCGTCGCCGCGGCGCTCCTCGCCGCGACGATCTTCTCGTTCGCGAGGGGCTTGATCTGTTCCCCTCTTCTTTCCTTGGCTTCCTTCGAACTGCCGACGATGCGCTTCGATGGCCTCATCTGCTGCTATTTGTGCTTCAACCCGATGAACGAGGTCGGGATAGCTCGGTACGGTTTCTCTCATGAGGGCCGAGTAGAAGCCACTTGGGCGGATTCCTCCCAAGAAAACTCCTCGCAAGAGCTCGGGGTCAACCCCTGGGATCTGCCGAGCCTCGGTAGTGAAGCGTCGGAAGAAGTCCTTGAGTGTCTCTCCGTCGTTCTGGCGGATCCCTGAGAGATGGGAGGGATCCCGGACAATTCGGCGGTTGGCGATGAACTGATCCACGAACTGTTGCGCCATTTCCGTGAAGTTGTTGATGGCCCCATTCCGTAGAGAATGGAACCAAGTGCGCGCTTGTCCCTTCAAGGTTGCCGGGAACACCTGGCAGAGAAGCTGATCAGGAGCGCTGTAAATCCTCATGACGGTGGTGAAGTGATTGACGTGTTCCAAAGGATCGTCCGTCCCGTCAAATGTCTCGATGCTGGGAAGCTTGAAGCCATTCGGAATTGGATGGGCTAGGACTTGAGGTGACAGGGGGGAGCCCTGATGCGTGGGACGGCGAGCGAGCGCGGCGCGTCGCCCTGCTTGGGCGTACTCTTCCTCTATCATATCACGTATTTCTTTGCGCGTAGTCCTTTCTGTTGCTCGCTCAGGGGCAGCTCTTCTGGGGTGATGGCGACGGTGGTCAGCTTCTGGGCCTCCAGCCGGCGGGGCAAGGTGAGCGGAACTCGCCGCGTTGGAAAATCCTTCTAAAGCCTCGTCCTCCTGAACGGCTTCTTGGTTCGGGACATGATTCAGAACTGGGGGCGGTGGTGCGTTCAGAGCTGGTGGCTGAACCGGAGCTTGAGGAGCCCCGAGATTCCTCACGAGGGCCAACATCTCGGCTTAGTGCTCTTCGATCCACTGCATGCGCACCTCCAGCCCGGCTACTGGTGCAGGCGGTGCCTGTTCCGCAGGTGGTGCATCGATAAGTGAGTGGGAGGGAGCTGGGTCGACGCGTCCCTCCGGCATTGATCCTTCGGCAGTGCGAGCACTCCTCCTTGCCATAGCAGTTGGCCTTCAGAGAGTTTTGGGAATGTTCCCACAGACGGCGCCAAACTGCTGCGGAACGCTTAGGGCTCTTGGTAGACCGGTCCACTTGAACCACCTTAGCTCGTGAGCGAACTAAGCGCGCAAACAGTCAATTAGAGATTTGTCAAGTACGCTGGGACTTTTTAACGTGGAAAACCCGGAAAGGGTAAATAACCACGTGGCCGGAGCTGTGCCGACCAAATTTCACTATCTTCTGGGGGGTTACAATTTGGACGCTGGAACTCGAGCGTGACAGGCCGATGCTCGTTACAATGATGGAGAGAGAGAGGACTCCGAGGGTGACATGCCACCTCTCGGAAAAACTAAGTCTTTTTCCCTTCTGAGAACCAAAGTGAGAAGGCTAGTCGCCTTTTCCTTCCGAGAACAAAAGTGAGAAGGCTAGTCGTCTTTTCCTTCTGGGAATGCTGGAGAACGAAAGTGAGAAGGCTGGTCGCCTTTTCGGGATGATGAAGATCTTCAAGCCCACAGAGGAGATCTTCAAGCACCGAATGAGAATTCCGCGAAAGTCTGCAAGGAGCTCTCCCGGGTCCAAAAGTCAAGGTCCCTTCAAATGAAGCCCTTGGGCTCCATTTATAGCTTTAGCCGGGGGCGGTCCGGTAATTTTGCCGTTGGCAGTTTCCATAAATGCTTGGTGGACGAATCATATTTTCCGATTTGGGGCACGCGGATCGCCATTTTTCGTAAATGACCACCTTGCCCTTCGGGCAGTTTGGGCGGCTCGGGCAGTTCGGGCAGTTCCGTTGGAGGTGAAAAAAAGACTGGCCGTTCCTGAAAAGTGAGAAGCCTGAAAGACAAAAAGTGAGAAGCCGGAAAGAGAAAAAGTGAGAAGGCTTCCTGACTGCGCTTAGAAACGTTCTGAGCGACAGCTAGCGCTGAAGCGTTCTGGGTGCGTAACGAGCCGCGGGGGTACCTCGGGCGGACGGCGAATCGGGGGGTCGCCCACTAAAGAACGATCGGGACCTTCGGCGAGGACAAGGGCGCCGGAACGCACCCCAAGGGGGGTGGGCACGGCCCCACACCCCCCAAAAAAGGGGGGTGCGGCTTGGCCGCACCCCCCAAGGGGTGCGGCTTGGCCGCACCCCCCAAGGGGTGCGGCTTGGCCGCACCCCCCAAGGGGTGCGGCTTGGTCGCACCCCAAGGGGGTGCGACCGGGGCCGCACCCCCCAAGGGGTGTGGCTGGGTCGCACCCCCTTGGGGGGTGCGGCTGGGCCGCACCCCCTTGGGGGGTGCGGATGGGCCGCACCCCCTGGGGGGGGGGGGGGTGCGACTCGGCCGGCCGCGCCCCCTTGGGCGGTGCGGTCGGGCCGTATCCCCAAGGGCGGTGCGGTCGGGGTGCGATCGGGTCGCTCCCTCGCGGCGGGGGGTGCAGCCCGCGCGCTTTCGTGCGCGCGGTAGCGTACATACCTGTGGCTTGTGCGCTCTTTGACCGTTGACCCCACCTCTCTTTTGCGGGGCTTTCTCTAGACGCGTCCTAAGGCCTTTACGAGTGTACAACATTACTATTTAGTGTAATTATCCTTGATGTGGTAAAGCCCCTCACAAATTTACACCACCCACATGGGCCCTCACACTCAAAAAATTAGGGTTGCTACACCAAAAAGGGGGGATTTGCTTGGGTTTGCGCACGGATGGCTATGTTGAATGGGGAGCGGGGCAGCACATTTGGGTGATAGGAGGGATTAAGTGCCCCTCTTATGGAGAAGGAGGTCGGGGGATCGAGGCCGGTTGGCAACGCCTCGCCGACCTCAACAACCCGCCACATGATCAGAGTGGGGTTGAGTTCCCTGAGGCTGTGTGCCGAGCGCGGCCACGTGAAGAAGGGTTGGATCGGTGGACTGCAGTCGACCGTAGAGAGGCGGCCTTGTATGGGCCCCGCCTTGAGTAGGCACCGGCCTTGAGCTGCCCCCACTCCCCATTCAACCAAAACCGATTTCTTTTTAAAATCCAATATAGGCAGCTGCAAACACATGCGGCTATTAAGGGTAAATCACATGCCGCTTCGTCCAAAATAAAGTCAAACTGCGTGGTCGTGCGACTTTGGAAAATAGATGTAAAAGATGATGCAAAATTAGAAATAAAATAATAATTTGGACAAGGATGTGTTTAATTTGATGAGGTTAATTAAATCCCATAATCATTATTATAAGAAAAATTAATCAATTATTAGAAGTTACTTTCGATGTGTGAGTTATTTTTTAAATAAATCTCAAATTGGCATAAATAGTATTGTTTAAATAATGCGATGACAATAATACAAATAAATGTTATAAACTTATAATCAGATATTTGAGCTGTGGTAGTATGAAATTGTGGTGATAATTATACGGACAATATATAATATACTTGTTTTTAGAACCACAATACTGGTTTCTACTTTCTGGCTATATAAAATTTAATTGTGGTAGCTATATTTTGATTTGAGAATAATAAATCATGATATGTATTTAATCTATATTTGCAGTTGTTTCTTATATATTGTGTACGTTCAGTAATGTTTCAAAAAAATAAAATACAACGTCTGCATTTAAGTAATTACATCATATACCTAAATTATAAATTAAATAATGATAAAAATTGATAAAATTGAAAAAGTTTTAGTAGAACTCCTACATCTACTGTGGTAGGTTATTATTAGACATGACAGCGGTCATTTCGAGGAAGGTTGTCATTAGACATCTCAGCAGTATTTTCGATGAGCTACCATTAAACTTATCAACTTTATTAAACTTGATTTAACATGCATGATAATATATGCATCAAGGTGAATTTTTTTTTAATAAAAATAGTAAAGTGGCGTATAACGACTTTCCGTATTGATTAATTAATAGGGCGGAGACCTAGACCTGTCGGGGTCGGGGTATTGCCGCGATTATGCAGTTCGTTTGAACCTTTTTATGGACGGGATTGGCTTTTGCCCAAAACCCATAGGTTTTGGAACATTAGAAATCTAACTATCCCCAAAACCCACCAAATTTGGTATGTTTTCCTTCATGTCCGATCATCTTACCCGCAAAACCATGGGTGAAAATGAAGAAAAAATGATTGACCAAACCTTCCTGCAAAACCATGGGTGCAAACGAACAAAAAAAAAATTATTTTTCATTTGGTAAAATTTATTTTTCAAAATTTATTTTTCAAAATCTTCCTGCAAAACCATGGGTGCAAACGAACAAAAAATTTGTTTTTGGAACAAAACCAAAACCTACAAAATTTTGATTTTTGACTAAAATCAAAACCCTCCGTGTAAAACCCGTGAAACGATCGCAACGTTATTGTTTTTATCTAATGAATTAACATATATTATAATTTATTTAAAAAAAATAAAATACAATGCTTATTTAAGTAAATACACTATATTCTCAAATTAAAAGTAATGATGAAAATTTATATAATTAAAAAAATCTAATTTGAAAAATCAATTTAATAGAGTTCATATACCTACTATGGTAGGCTATCATTAGGCATGTCAAGCTTATTAAATTTAATTTGAAAAGTAACGATGAAAAATCAATTTAATTTGAAAAATTAATACTAAAAATTTAATAATATATGAATAATAACTAGAGTTTCTTAAGCAAAAATTGGAAAATAATGTATAACTATTTTTTACATTAATTAATTAATAATGTTTTTATTTTTAACAGTGATATTGTCGCGGTTGGCCGTAGGTGCGGAGTCATGTGTCTTTATATCGTTTGTGTGTGTGTATATATATAGAGTGATGTTAAACGCAGACCAATTTTGGCTATATGCAGACCACCGTTTTTTATAAAGAGCGATGTTAAATGCAGGCCGGCTTTGGCTATATGCAGGCCACAATTTTTAAAAAAAAAATATCAATTTTCCTTTTCAACCCGCATTTTTCCTTTTCAACTTGCAACCGTCGGACGAGATCGAGCTTCCTCTCTGATCTCCTCTCCCTCCTCCAGTGACTCTGGTCGGTGATCCTCTCTGGCCGACCACCGCCCTCCCTTCTCCGGCCGGCGAGCTCCTCTCTCTTCCTCTATAACTTATTTTTCTATTTTCGAAAAAAATGAGTTTATCCAAAATGCTGTAAATCGTGTTATGCATCTGAATTTAATTAAAGGATAGTATTTTATGCATAAATAAAACTCGATGTTTTTGTGATTTTACACTGTCTTTTATTAATTTAAAGATCAAGTATTCCAACCTTAAGGAAGATCATGGCCCCTAATGACTTGAAAACTTACAAAATAATTTTTTATCACACTTATGAATAGCAGCGCAGAATTAAATAGAAAAAATGTTGTAGGCTCCGTTTGGCGTAGCGACGGCGGTCTTGAATTCGGTGATTTTGAACCATCGTTCATGAATGTCCAGCCTCACCTAAGGAACATAATCCACTTTTATGTTCAAAATTAGTTTTCTTTTTTGGTGTTGGTCATAACCTTTGTCATGCATTAATAAGAAAAGAAAGGTACAAAATTACACACATAGCATACTCACGGAGAAACTCGAGGAACTCAAGAGTAGCACAAGATAAATCATGCCATTTTTCAGAGAGAGCGGGTTTTAAAAGATTAATTTTTTGTGTGCAAATTGTTTCAAATATTCTGAACTCCAACAAAAAATGATCATAATGAATATTAATAATGATTGTATAATGCAACAGACATCTAGTTTGATCTTCACAGGCTTCTTCAATTAGCTGCTCTCAAATACAATCCGTATCATTATTGCTAATAAATAGATCTAGTTATACTGCTGATAAATATTCTGAATCAATTGTCCAGGAGGGCGGCAAGGGCGAGCGCAATGCAAATGCATTAATAAGAAAAGTAAATTTGGCATGCATGAATAATTTTTTGGCCTGCATATATCCGCGGCCTGCGTATAGCCAAAACCAGCCTGCGTTTAACATCGCTCTATATATATTATAAAGTTTCGATGGCCGGCAGGATGACTCACGGTTTTGTCATCAGGGAAGTAATACAGCATAAAAGACAGTATTCTATGGAAGCCAATCAAAGCTCAGGGCCCGGCCGCTTCATTGACCATCATAATTTTACTTACCACTTCTACAGCTGATCAGGCTGTGTTTGACACAGCTTCAGCATAAGCCCTCTTCCTAAGAAAACAGCTTTTTCGCACCGCATATAAATGTTGAGGTATGTCCGCACATAACAATGACACGATAAAGACCTGCAGGTAGCGTGTGCACCTAGGGCGTTGCCCTACTGCTGGGAGCACTATTTATATCTCATTCCACATTTGATGGGTGATAGTAGAATGCTTTGAGCCTATTTCCTAACACTCTCAAAGCAGTACGTTAGGGTTAGAGCTCTAGGTTTTCCCATCGCCCGAGCTTTTCTCTCGTGCGGCTGCTTCGTCGCCTAGATCTCGTGCCGCTGCTTCGTCGCCTAGATCCCGTGGGTCGCCCTCGTCGCCTTAGGAGCTCGTCGAAGTAGTCGCCCTCGTCGCGCGGCTGCTGTGTGCGGCTGATCTGCGTCACGTTCGTCGCCTGGATCCCGCCTGAGGAGCTTCGTCGCCCTCGTCGCCTTCGTCGCCTCTGAGATCGAAGCTTGCGTCGTCGCCTGCGTCTAGCTTTGGAGCTCGTCGCCGCTCTCGTGTTGGAGCTAGTTTTGGAGCTCGTCGCTTGCTCCCTGCACCTAGGGCATCGCCAGATCCGGCTGCCGGCAAGAGTTCTGTGGGCCGCAGGAGTTCTGTTATCTCATCCAGATCTCGCCGTTCTTTGCTTTCTCCGCCAGTTCCGGTCGCCGGAGCCCGTGCCTCTCTCAGATCCGTGGTCGTCTCTGCCGGATCCTTCGCCGGAGTTAATGATCTCAGTTTCTTTTGCCGGATCCTTCACCAAATCTGAGCTCGACTTCGCCGGATCCCGTCGATCTAGCTTGGTCAGTTTTCTATTGCTGGATTTCTTGGATCCGGATCTCCAGATTTTGTCGATCTAGTCGTCGGAGCCCTAGATCTGTGATCCTCTCAGGCCGTTTTGCTGATTTTCTGCACTTGGATTGGATTGGATCCGAAGACTTGGTGGTGTTCCTTCTCCGATCAGGTGACCTCGTTCCGCATTTTACTACTTTTTCAGAAATGTCGAAGTATCAGTCTACCGGCATCCGGAAGCTCCAGTCTTTCGACGTCACCGAGTTTCTCGGGTGGAAGATGCACGTGCAATTCGGCATGAAGGAGCCTGAAATCTTCTACACAGTGCTCAGTGATTACGAGACGACCGAAGAGGACGTGTCGGAGGCTCAGTGGGTGAAAGACGAGGACTTCTGCAGGGATTATCTCCTGAATTCCCTGAATACCCGTCTAGCTATTGCGTATAGCAGCATCAAGACCGCGAAGGGCATATGGGATCAGCTTCAAGCTCATTTCACCAAGGAGGAAGAGGTGTCGAAGTCGCTCCTCGCGGAGTCTTTCTTCAATTTCAAAATTGATCCGACTTCGCCCATCACTTCTCAGTTGGTGGATCTTGAGAATCTGCGCATCAAGCTGGCGAATGCTGAGTCTCATATCTCGGACAAGCTGTTCATTGGGTTTATACTGAGTAAGCTTCCACCTGAATGGATTCTCTTCAAGACTGAGCTGCATAGGCGGAAGGAAGGGATCTCCATTGATGAGTTCAAGCGCTTCATTCATATTGAGGATCAAAACTTTGCTCAGAGACGTGCAGAACAGGTTAGTCATCCCTCCAAGGTGGCTCATTTAGCTTTGCACTCTGGTAAATTTAAAAAGAAAATTCAGCCCCAAAAGGGTGCGTCCTCTTCCCAGTTGCCGACCAACAAGCCTTCTTCCCGCAAGAAGAAGGGCAAGTGCCACAATTGTGGGAAGTGGGGCCACTGGGCAGCTGAATGTAGATCCCAGAAGAAGCCTCTGGAAGTCTTACCTCAGAGTCAGACTAACATGCTGGTGAATAGCTCTGGTCCTCAGTCATTTGTAGGGATGATGAGGCACCGTGCTGGCAGTTCTTCGTCTGACTGGTGGCTAGACAGTGGAGCGACATGTCATGCTACTAATGACAAAGCTCAGCTCACTGAAGTCACAGTTGTTAAAGACTCAGTTGAAAATTGCATTGGTGGGACTACTGCTGTTACGCATGCTGGCACCGCTTCTTTGGAGTTATCTTCAGGTAAAACACTCACTCTTTTACATGTTAGAGTAGTTCCTTTTCTAACCAAAAATTTGATTTCTATGAGTTTGCTTGATAAGTCCGGTATGTCTTTTACGACTCAAAATGGTAGAATGACGTTATCCGTCAATTCACATTATTTTGGGTGCGCGTATCTTATAGATGGCTTGTATCGATTTAGCCTTAACAATGATCACATCAACCAAATCATCACTAATTTGATTGATCCAAAGTTACTACACAACAGACTTGGACACGTAAACTATAGGAAGATGTGCGATCTAGCTAAGAGTCATAACATCCCTCTTGATACCTCCATTCGATTTGATAGGTGCGAGGTGTGTGCACAAATCAAGATCACTAGAAAACCCTTTAAGTCAGTTTCTAGGAGCACTCAACTTCTTGAGCTCATACATTCTGACCTCTGCGACTTTCGGAGTCAACCTTCCAGAGGGGGAAAGAAGTATTTGCTTACGTTCATAGACAACTCTTCCAGGTTTTGTCATGTGTACCTACTGAGATTGAAGGATGAGACTTTCGAGACCTTCAAGGTTTTCAAAACTCGTGTAGAGAATCAGCTTGGTTTGAAGATAAAGCGATTTAGAAGTGATAGAGGTGGCGAATACACTGTAACTGGTTTTAAGGAATTTTGTGCCGCTGAGGGCATAATACTTGAGACCACTGCCCCCTATTCACCCCAATCGAATGGTGTAGCCGAGCGTAAAAATAGAACTTTGACTGAAATGTTGAATTCTATGCTTTTAACCGCTGGCCTGCCTTCCTCCTTCTGGGGCGAAGCAGCTCTGACTGCTAATCACCTTCTGAATAGGTTGCCGCACTCTAAGCTCTCGTCGACACCTTATGAGCTTTGGCATCAGCGTCCTTGTAGATACGACACTCTGAAGACTTGGGGCTGTATCGCTTATGTAAGGGTACAAGACCTTAAGAGATCCAAGGTGGGACCAAAAACCACAACCTGTGTTTACCTAGGGTGTGCTGAAGATAGTGCAGCTGATAGGTTTTTTGATCTATCCTCTCACTCAATGATAGAATCTCGTGACGCTACGTTCTTTGAAAATAAATTTGTCAAGGATCTAGGCACTAACCTATCTGGGTCTACAGATATGATTTCAGAATCTCCTGTGGAATCCGAAGCAGGCCCCTCACACACCGCTCCCCAACCGTTGGAGGATGTTCCCCATCCGCTCAGAACGTCTACAAGAGAGCGTTTTCCTAAGGATTTTGGTGAAAATTTTGTCACCTATCACTTAGAGGATGATCCATTCTCCTACCAGGAGGCAATGCGATCTAGAGATTCGTTTATGTGGGCAGAAGCCATTGACGATGAAATGGACTCGTTGCTACAGAACAACACCTGGCGTCTAGTTGACTTGCCCAAAGGCGCAAAAGTCATTGGATGTAAGTGGATACTTAAGAAGAAATTAAATAGTGATGGGTCAGTAGCTCGCTATAAGGCACGTTTGGTTGCTAAAGGCTTTAAGCAACAGGGGGGAGTGGACTACTTCGACGTCTATTCACCTGTGTGCCACCTATCGACTATTAGGATTCTTCTAGCTTTAGCCTCTATCGAGAACTTCATAGTTCATCAGATGGATGTAAAGACAGCCTTCTTAAATGGAGAGCTGAACGAAGAAATCTACATGACTCAACCTGAGGGTTATGTTGTTGAAGATTCTCAACATAAGGTGTGCAGATTAAATAAATCAATCTATGGGCTTAAACAAGCGCCTAAGATGTGGCACCTCAAGTTTGATCAAGTGGTAAAGAGCCATGGATTCCAGTCCAGTCTCTCTGACAAATGCCTTTATCATCGATCAATGTTGAATAAAACAGTCATCATCTGTCTCTACGTTGATGATATGTTAATATTAGGGTCAGATCTCTCGGCAGTGAGTGATGTCAAATCCACTCTTGCGGAAGCATTCAACATGAAGGACCTCGGTCCAGTTGATACTCTTCTAGGTCTTAAAGTCTGTATCGACGAGCGTGGAGTCACACTCAGTCAGGCTCACTATGTGGAGCAGTTACTGACGACCTGGGGATATACTGATTGCAGATCAGTTGAGACACCAGTTGATCACACTATCAAGTTGAGTCTGAATGAAGGGACCACCGTTGGTCAGGTGAATTATGCTAAGATCATTGGTAGCCTCATGTATGCATCGTGCTGCACAAGGCCAGACATTGCTTACACCGTAAGTATGCTGAGTCGTTTCACGAGTAATCCAGGAAAGGAGCACTGGGATGCCCTAGATAGGCTGATGAGATACCTTAAAGGATCAAAGGATCTAGCTCTGTGCTACACTGGATATCCGCCTACCGTTGAAGGTTATTCAGATGCCTCGTGGTGTTCTGAAATTGGCAATAGTAAGTCTACGAGTGGATTCATATTCACACTGGGTGGAGCTGCTATAACTTGGAAATCAAAAAGGCAGACTTGTATAGCCTTGTCGTCTATGGAGTCTGAACTATTTGCTTTGGCTTCAGCTGGTGAAGAGGCAGATTGGATTCGGAATTTGATTTTTGATATTCCACTATCTAAGTTACGAGTCAATTCGTTGAGCTTGTATTGCGATAATCAAGCTGCTGTTCAGATCATTCAAAATGCTCTCTATAATTCGAAACGGAGACATATACGACTGAGACATGCTCTGCTGAATGATCTTAAGGAGCAAGGCGTTATCACCTTGGTCGATGTGCGATCGAAGGATAACTTAGCCGATCCTCTGACAAAAGGAATGCCCAAAGTCAAGTTTATCAAAACCGTGGGGGAAATGGGACTAAAGGCGATTTAGATCAGCCTTAGATTTTCGTTTTGATCAAATCTGATTTCCTTTGTCCAAAGTAAGCTTTGTTGTATTTCATTGATGTTCTACGTTGCTGATTGTGGATCTGGTAAGTTTGCGTTCATTCCAAATTGATGAATGCGATCTCGCTAGATTCCTTCTTCCTGTGTTGAGATGGTATCATTCCAAACTTGATGGTATTCATTTTGACATAAGGGGACAGTGACAATGACATTCCAAATTGGTACACAGATTTAGCTACGAGAGCCTACTATAAGAAGTTCATATGTCGTTTCGTTTCTTGAAACCGACAATGATTTCTCGATTAGAACACACTATTCTCGATAGTTGGAGCACTCCACACACTCAGGACTCTGGTCTTTCTACGTTCTTTGTCGAACTAGATATACGTAAATTCAATTGTATTGATTCATTCTAATATGAAATTCATTTTCTGGATTTACAGGCACCGAAGGAGTAGGAGGAGTACCTGCTGTTTGGGACATGGATGAGGATGACCTGTTGGACGTCTAGTACCGATGCCTTCTCTGCGTCCATCTTATCTTTTGCTATATCATAGCTAGTAGTTCTTTTGGCTGGTGACTTGCTTGCACCATTTTCTCATTTCCTATCTGCTTATGTTTATGTTTTGGACACTATGGTTTTGGTAGATTGCTAAACTAGAGCTCGTTCGAGACTCTGTGTTGGATCCTACTTGTTTTATTAGCTTCTGTGATGGTGATTTCATTTTGTTGATTTACCTTATATATAACTATTGTGTAGCCTGTCCATTACTGTTTTATTCATATGTTTTGACACGTTTTGTGGATGATTCCTGTTGCTTGGGCATTACACTCTTTACCTCTTTATTGTAGTCGTGTTGGTGACGGACATAGGAGGAGATTGTTGAGGTATGTCCGCACATAACAATGACACGATAAAGACCTGCAGGTAGCGTGTGCACCTAGGGCGTTGCCCTACTGCTGGGAGCACTATTTATATCCCATTCCACATTTGATGGGTGATAGTAGAATGCTTTGAGCCTATTTCCTAACAATAAATATATAAGGCGATGATATTAGTACTATATTTTTGGTTATTCGCACGTATTAGCCGATGATCACAAGCATTGTTTTAAAAATTTGGCTATCCGCAAACAGTCTTCTATTGGCAAGCATTGTTTTAAGAGTTTGACTATCCGCAAGCAGTCATAAGCCTTCCCCTGTTTCTTCTGCATCTCCTCCAACGAATGTTGTTTATCCATTCCAACTCCGTTCCTCCTCCTCACCTGAAGCCCCCTAGAACAACAAGATATACGGCATCAGAAATGCAAGAAGCCTTGCGCCGGATGAGAGAGAAACCCGGAACCAATCAGATTACGTCATTTGTAAAGGTATATATATCTCAGATAAAGGAATTGTACGCAGTATATATAAATGAGTTTTATCTCCAGCGACTCCCGGTTATAACCGGGACCCGGACGCAAAAATTAAATCTCCCCGTGACGAGGATTTCAAGAAAGATACGCGACTAGGGCGAGGGCGTCGTCGGGGTTGTTGGAGGTGCGATGGACGAGGGTTTCGCTGGGGTTGGAGGTGCAATGAGGACGAGGGTTTCGCCAGTTTTCGAGGTGCAACGAGAGATGCTCGCGAGGTATACACGACCCTAGTTTTGCGAAGTGTGGTTAACAAACTTTGAGTGCGGAGAACGAAATTCTAAGAGTCCTAAAAAACTCAAATTTTGAGTGCGGACAACGAAATTAGCAATGCGGTTGACAACACCCATATATAATGAGTATGTAGAATCCCCCGTCTGGAATTATCATTGTCACACACATTAACAAAAGATGTCTCTACGCTTTACATGTCGCCCGACCTGATAACTCGCCTGCGGAAAGGACTTTAATTTCTCACCCAATGCAAGATATCTTCGTAGTATTTTTGGCGAGCTACACCCACTATTCGCTCTGGAGAGTACTCCCATTTTTCGCTCTGATGACAACTCTCACTCTCCTTTGATTATCACCCACTAATCTTGCAACATCTACTGCTATGCAAGCAGATAACATATTTTATGTCGCGTGTAGCACAGATTCAAGTTATATTTGCATGAAAAAATATTTCATTTTTTTATATTATTCTTTTTGTAATTAAGTCAACATGCCCCCGACACATTTCGTTGCAGACTTGCGGTGCAAGCATGAGTCCCCTCATTTACAATTTGTGCCTACTTGCGGACTCACCTCCATTATACATAGACCTATGTAACTTAGAATGGACAGAAGAACTCTCTACAAATTCTCGAGTGTGAGGTGGGATTTTCAGTGTCGTTCTCCGCCGCGAGCCTGACAATTCGCGGTACAACGAACTGTCTAGATATGTCGCTGCATGCGCAGTGTGTTTTTATTCTTTGTAAGCATTCTGGGCTGTTTAGGGTCTCTAATTGGTGTTTAGTTTGGTAATTTGAAATTTTCGTAGTTTTTATGATTTAAGGCTTGATTTATGCAAAATAACTCATTGTTGTGATTTGTCTTGTGATTCAGATGTGAAATCATAGCCATCATTCATTCATGTTAACTTTTTGCAGTTATGTTCTTCAGTCTTCACCGTCTGCTTTATTAGCTCACAGCGAAGCGAAACAATATTTTCGGGTTTCAACGGCGGAGGAACACCGAGAGAATGAGGTGAGTCAAGTAGTCTGCAAATTAATCTAAACGCGTTGTGTAGCCGTTCAATATCAGCTGAACCCTATATAACTGTATGAACCAACTTGAATATCGAACGAAATATTTTGCTCTATCTTAATTTTCTTCCTCAGTTTGTTGCTCTGCTAATTCCTTCTTAAATCCACCAACAATTCCTCCATGCATGACAAAGGTGAAGCGATACATTTATCAAATACTTACAACAAAACATCTACAAATTAAAGAGAAATTTCATCTAATCATTTTTATTTTTCTTAAGCATTTTCAAATTAATGGCGCGGGCTCCAAAACAGCAAACACCATTTAAAAGCAATTAAAATATAACAGGTGGCATGGCCGGCTGATCTCGATGTTTAATTAAATCTTCTTAATAATCACAATTATATTGTCTGTATTTACCTTTCAAAGTCATTTGACCTGGAGTAGTGTTCATTTGGTAATTGGTATCCAACGGCCATGATCCCCTGTTTAATTTAGATTTGTTTTTTTGTTCCAATCACTTATATTGGTAATATATATAGTAATATCTGAGACATTATAAAGTATTGTTTAATGTAAATAAATCTATTATTGTAAAGTGAAAGGTATAATAATAATAGTAGAATACAATTAGTCATATGGTATTTGGAAATTTTAACAGACATTTGACACGACTATGGGTGTTAACGAACCAAATTAAATCGAATAACTCTTCAATCAAGTTCAAATTTGTCATAGAATGCTGAGATTCAGATTTGAATTCATCACAAAATCTTAGAATTGAATTTGGATTCGGGCTTGGATTTGAATTCAAATTTAATTATATAAAATTTATTTTACTATATAAAGTTTATTTAATTATATAAAATTTATTTAAATATATATTACTATTAAAGTTTAATTCACGAACTATTCGTGAATCTTGGCAATCGAGATAATATTAGGTAACATTATTCGGATTCGGATTCAAATACAACTCGAATCCGGATTCAAATTAAAAAAAAAATCTTAATCGAATCTTTAAGAATCGATTCTCAAATTATTCATGAACTATTTGGTTTGCATTGACTCCGTTCAGAAATAAAATGCGAGTTTAAAATTTAGTGTTCGTTTGGCGCTTCATTTTTGCTCGAGTGAGTTTGGACAAAACCGTCACATTCATAATATATATGATTAATGACATGACAACGGTTATGAAAGCTACAAAGAAAAAACAATTACTTTTCACTTTTGACGCTACATTATGAGTTTAAACAACAACACTGCTGTCATAAAATATGTGCTTCATATAACAAGTGCATGTTTGACTGCTACCAAGAAAAAAAACTATTTTTGAACATAAAAGTGAATAGAGTTTCTTGGACGCACGTCCACAATGACGGTTTATTACCATCGCGTTTACAACCCCCGCCACCATGTCAAACGAACTTATTGAAGAAGTGGAGATATTGCCAAATAACTAATTGAAAATACTTTGACAAATATGCAAGGATCAAACAATTTGTTGCAAGAGATTGGGTTATAAAGGCTAGGTGTTAACTTTGTTACCATATTATCTATCACTTAAAAGATGATCAATATAGATTGGGTTTTGACTTTTGTACCTCATATTGTCTGCGAAACATTTCTCACCGACGCTCACGTACTCTCAGCTTGCGAAGGCGAAAATTGATTCGTCAAAATCTTAGTAATTCTTAAGCGCTCATTCTTCCGAACATCCCGCGTGATAATGTTTTTCATACGATTTCGCTAGACATATAACTACACCTATTTCACATGTGCTGCCTTCATCTTTGATGCGATGCGGTCCCAACTAGGGGCTCAAATTTGGTGAGCCATTTCCACTTGTAGGGTTACAAAATGCTCTCAAAGAAGTCTTAAAATGGCTTTGTTTTGGATTCCATTTTTAGCTAGTCAATTGAAAAGGGTGATTGGAGAGATTGAAAAGTGGAAAAGGAAAGGAGAAATGAAAAGGTGATGCAAATGAAAAAGTAAATTAATTTGAAGTGACTCTATGACATCTATGTATATCCTATATGCTTGATTTTGGATAAATACTAAAATAATGTAGAAAATATGTTTGAAATATCAAATATCTATGATTATTTAAATTCAAACTTGTTTGGTCAAATCTTTACGTTTCACACATGCGAGTCTACGGAGTTTACTATTTCATTCGACTATTCATCGCCTAAACGTACGTATATCTTCTGCTTGTTAGCATAATTACAGGCCGCAACCTTCTATCTTTTAAAATTACAAAATTCTCTGGTATCATGTGCATGTTATGAAATGTAAATTTATCCGAGAGATTTTTGTAATTTCAAAATATACTCGGTGAATCACCCTTTTATTTAATATATATTATTTTTCATTAATGCATGTGTCTCTCATATTCAACCAAGAGCAATCGTGGACGGGCGTAATTACCCCGTGCACGAGGAGTCACTGGGAGGCTCTGCATGGTAGGAGGAGACTTCACGACTCCCTCCGAGGGCCCTTGAGGCGACATCACCACCGGTAAAACGAGCTTCAGTCGGTGGTTATAATTGTCTCTCTGTTTTAGTATTTACGGCGATCGTCGGCGATACAATGTCGTCGGGACCCCACCGATATGATAGTCCGACCCCGACGAAGTCACTAGACCATCAGTCTGCGGTAGATCAGGAGGCTAGGCATCCGTTTGGCACGATATTGGCGGTCGTGAACGTCGCTGTTACGAACCGTTGTTCGTGAACGTCATACCTCACCTAAGAAACTTCAGCAAAATTTTATGTTCAAAATTAATTCTTTTCTCTCTTGATGTCGGTCGTAACCGTTGTCATGTCAGACACACGTTTCACGATGAGAGTGTTTTTCTCCCAACAAAACACCACAACGAACAAATGACAATTCTTAGGCTTCGTTTGGCACAGTGGTGACGGTCGTGAACGTGGTGATCACGAACCGTCGTTCGTGAACGCCCGACCTTATCTAAAAATACTCTTGCATTTTATCCTCAAAACTAGTTTATTTTCTTGGTATAGCGGTCGCAACCTTTGTCTTGCCAAACATACGATCTATGATAATTGCGTTTTTGACCGAATTCAGCGGAGCAAATAAGCTGCGCCAAACGAAGCCTTTAACCACCACGTTCCCCACCGCGATGGCCGAGCCAAACGGACCCGATAATCTCCTCGGGCACTTATCCATTCAAAACAAACAGCAGATTTATTTGGTTTATATGAATTTGGTAATATAGAATTACATGGTGGGGCCCATATTTTTGTACTTGGATGAATAAAGTGATATATATCCGCCCGATTATTTCGGGCGATAAATTAGGGCAAGAAAGAGTGGAAGACAGCGTGGGCGCATCTCGGCCTTTCTCCATTGATGACTCTTTCTTTTGTTCCTTTCCGACTTGACATTTTTATTTTATTTTAATATATATAATTAATAATTCTATATAATATTTATTTATTTTAGTTTTAATTTAATATGTGATCTTGACTTTGATTATCCACCTTGCTTCTTCCTCCCATCCCTCCATTTCCTCGATCTCCCGCAGCTTATTACCAATGCATTAAATATATTATCTATTAATAAATTTAATATAATATATATACAGGACGCACGCTGATATCCGCACTGCAATTTTGGCTATCCGCATTCTATTTATAACTTGACAGTTGTATATCTCTCGAGATTTACAACTTTCGTGTTAAACACTTTTCCTAAAAATGCACGTAGAAGGCGCATTTCCAAAAATTCGCTATATATAAGTACGCTCATTTTTCAATCAGGGCGGTAATACGTCTCGTGCGTGTATTTTTAAAAAAAGTGTTCAACACGAAAGTTGTCGCTCTCGACGAGATCCACAACTTTCGTGTTGAACACTTTTCCTAAAAATGTATGTACAAGACGTATTTCCAAAAGACACGTAATAACTCATACAAATAGAGTGCAGATAACAGCGTCCTATATATATACTTATTTATTAAACATCTCAATATTTAATAATAAACTAAATTTAAAAAAAAAACTTTGTGATGGCATGATGTAATTGGGAATAACCATCAATTTAATCGTGATTAATGAATTTATTACATATTTTTTTAAATGTTTTAGTAAAATGTCAAACAAATAATATAACAAAGGTGGCGAGGTTTGAAGATGTGATCAAGAGTGTTGCGCAATCACTATTTATTAAATATACTAAATGATTTTTATAAAAAAGTAATAAAATTTTAAATGTATGTACAAGTGATAGTGCACAGAAGATATGTAGCATAAGTAGCATTCGGGTTGATGCCCAGTGTCACTCGTAGTATATATAGCCGATCTTTATGTTATTTTTATTGGGAAGAGATAACTCTTGGTCGTGTCCAGCGCATCAACATCCTTATATATATAAGATTAAACTAAATAAATAAATAATGTTAAAAATAGTAAAATAATAGACCGATTCGGCGGAGTGATGGTTATAATCCTTATCATGAGCAATGGCCGGCGGAGTCAATGGACGATGTTCACTACGATGGTTCTTCTAACCATGCCAGTCGGCGGATGGGTTTTTAGTCAATGAGGTTTGACACAGTATGTTAAGCTGAGACCCCATGATATGGAGGTCGTGATCAGTTTGATTCTCACCATGCATGGTGTTAGCCTTTGTTTACTTATGTCGTAGTTTGTTGATTGTTTTGAATGTTGGTTAATATTTTATCTTTTGAATGTAGAACTTCATGTAGTTGTTGATGTTTATTAATATTTCTTATGTAATGAAGTTTGTACATTTAGTAATAAAAAAGAAGGATTGAAAATTTCATTTATGTAGCAACATCGTGATATTTTTCCCCTCAGTAGAGATCTTAGATACATAAATGATTCTCAAAATCATTTTCCTCCAATTCTCACTATTTCACATGAATGCAGAATGCTTTTGATTAAAGCGTGCAATTAATCTTGTGTATTTTCTAGGAGATTGTTCTTATTATGTCATGATTTTCTATAATAGACCTAATTATGAATATTATTTGAAGTGTCTAGCTACTCTTAATTTTAAGAATCATTTGACTGTAAGACCACTAATTATACGATCAGGATGAATTTTCGTCGTTAGCTAGGTTGTAAAAAAATAGAAAGTTTGATGGGCTCACTAGATTTTATTAAATACATATTTCATAACTTCTAAAAACAAAATAAAGCTTTAGATTGGGATGTGTATAAGAGAGTGAAATTAGGATGTTGTTGATCCTATTTTAAATGCTTAATTAATTAAAACTATTGTACGTGGCCAAATTTTGGTCTCATTATTAGTTCAAAGTCCGCAACAAATTGTCATAAGAGCTAATTGCATAATTAGGATCGAGTGTATGTTCATGGTGTTTGTGACTCTCATGAGTCTTGTAGCATTTCATCATGATAGAGTAAAGTTCAAGACAGGGCTATAATCTCATGATGACTAGTTTATGTGTTTCACGGGGCTGAAATGTACGATTTTTTGTGATACGCGTAAAGCCTTTGTCATATATACTTAAAACTAATAGTCTCATAAATTCACTAAAGGGATCAATGAGATAAAAAATTAAAGTGTTATTTGTCACCTTCGCTACTCATTTTAACATTCTGAAGAGACTAATACTATAATAAAAAACACTCGCGCTTATAAGATATGATTACTATTTGTATGTATACTGACTTAATTGAAAGACGTTTAGATGCCAATGTTATTTTGCAATACTAATGGCAAGCCCCCGCGATCTTTAGTGCAACAAGCTAGTATATATTGGGCATCATACATTAATGTACGTACAAGTTATCATTAACATGAGGCAAAAGTTGTGGCTTCTTCTTTGCCATTTTTTGTGTTCACACATTTTAGAGAGCATGGGGGATAGAGAATGAGAAATAATAAAAAACCGCCGGCATGTAGGTACTATGCGCCAAGATACTAGTATTAGATTAAAAACAATTCATTAATTGTAATTACTTTTTAGTATATAAGAACCTATGCATCCAACACAATATAATTTGGTTGTAGGTGAAGAGACTAATATCTGTATTATTGAAGTGCATAAGACTACATTGGCTTCACTGGAACTGTATTTTTAGATGCCTATCCTGTGTTTTAACCTGTATCATTTTGATCTTATTTTTAATTCGGTTACATGAGAGTGAACCGTTAGTCTGGCTTGCTCTCACTATGTCATATTAGTTGGGGGGGGGGGGGGGGGGGGGGGGGGGTTTATATAGGGCTCAATGTGGGTGACCACACATTGAATTTTAGAAAAAAATATTTTTTGCTAATATAAATTAAACTAAAATCATTTTATCCTTATATATATTATCTAATGTAAATATTCATTAAATTTTCAATAAAATAGAATTGACTTAGTGGTCATGGTCTCATTATTTAGAGTGAAAGTTCATGAGTTTGATTTTTCATGACATCATAATTTTTTATTCAAAAAAATCATTAAAAATATAGATATTCTTCCATACGTAAAGATATTGCTCAAAAAAATTCATTAAATATTTATACATATTTTTCAATATTTAGAAATTTTATACAAATATTCATTAAAGATATTGATATAGTGTAAAAAATATACATGACATTAATATAATATTGACATATATTTTTGTACAATTTATTGATCAACGTTTTTTTTAATAAAAACAGTACTCTGCCCGTATAAAATAGTTAGAATATATGCATGCAAGTATGCAACAAAACAAATTAGTTATAAGCGCAGTAGCACAAAATGTAAACTAGGCACTAATTTATTTAGATGCACATGATTATATGAATGAATTTTCCCATGCTCGACTATATATATTCTCAGTACTTTTAAAGGCTTTTAGGGCTCTAGCAAACTTAGCATTTTGTAAGAAGATGCCATGATCACTATATTAGTAATAAACTAATTAATTGACTCCATGGATGCTTAATTATTATTATAAAAGGAGAAAAAATAGATTTAATGCTTGCCCTTGGACTTTAATTAATTTATATAGTAATATATATAAAGCTAGGAGAGAGAAAACAAAGGTAAAATTGCATTACAGAAGGTTCTATTGTAAAAAATATTGCACCAATTCTTATTTTATCATAAAATAACTTACATACTTATTTAAACCAAAGACAAATCATATTTAATTAGCATTTGCATATATATATATATATCATACATATTTATCATAATCAATCCTATCCACTCCTTATGTCATATTAAAAATCAATCAATCAATTATCTAATTGCAAATCATTAAAAAAATCAATACTATTATATCTAAATATAATTAAAGTAAGTTGTCAACTCTATTTTAAGGCAAGAGCTAAGCTCTTTTTATTAATGGGGGAGAAAATATTTACTTATCAAATTTATTTCTCTAAAATAAGCCCACGCAATGATTGAGATAGCATAGGGATATTAATCTTATTCTAGCTCCAAATATTGTATAATGCTTAATGAATCATTAGACTTATTGAAGTACTATTAAAATAAACATTAATACATATAATTATAATTTGTTAATAGTTAATAGAGGTACTGAAAAAGGTTTATTTTAATTATCAATAGTTAATAATGGAGGCACTTGTTAATTAAGAGAGTGGTCCGTACTCTGGTTGCTTTGTTAAAGTTAATCCAGGATTAGCGGCTTAATTACAATAGTTAATTACTTTTTGGTTCAGTTGATGCCTTCTAGGCTGCGAGCTGATTGGCTGCTCGTGCCCAAAGCAGAAGAATTAGTGATGGAGAACATGTGAAAGGGAATCATCATAATATTCTATGAGATGGCTCTAGCATCATGCACCATCAGTGTGGGTGCAATAATTTCAATTATTTATATATATATATATATATACACACACACACACACGAGTCGAACGGCATGGGCCTCCGGGCTCCGGCCCTACGTGAATGCAATTGGCGGGCTTAATTCGCCCGCCCCCAAATACTCATAATATGTATATTAAGATTATATATTATATTTAATTATGTATTATTATTTTTTTGGTGATGTTAAAGGCAAACCAGAATTGGCTATTGGCAAACCAATTTCTATTAGTTATTACGCGCCTTTTGAAAATACGCTTTTTACATGCATTTTTAGGAAAAGTGTTCAACACAATAATTGTAGATCTCGTCGAGATCTACAACTTTCGTGTTGAACACTTTTCCTAAAAATGCATGGACAAGGCATATTTTCAAAAAGTTGGCTATAGTTACGATCAGGGCGATAATACGCCTTGTGCGTGCATTTTTAGGAAAAGTGTTCAACACTAAAGTTGTAGATCTCGACGAAATCTACTATTTTCGTGTTGAACACTTTTCCTAAGAATACATGTACAAAGCGTATTTTCAAAAGACGCGTACTAACTTATAGAAATTGGTTTGCCAATAGCCAATTCTGGTTTGCCTTTAACACCACCCTATTTTTTATTAAATTTTTTTATAAGATAAAAATACAGAAAATAAACATTTTAAAAAAACATTTTTTTAAGAATTGAAACAAGCCGCCGCCCTTTTTGGGCTGCCGCTGGCGTGAGCCCCTCGACAGGTTTGCCGGAGTCCGGCGAACCTGTCGGTACTGGGCTCACGCCGGCCAGCCGGCGGCGGCAGCCCAAAATGGCGGCGGGAAGAAGGCATGGAGGGGGGTGCACGGGTTTTTCCTAGGAGGGAGGTTGGAGGCTTCAACCATTTTAGATCCAGCGGTGGAGATTTCTCTGGAGTCTCAATTTGCTAGGTTAATTACCTTGCAATTCATATTTCGTTTTAGTAGTGTATAGATATATATTTACTACATTAAAAGAGAAAAACTGTCTTTGGTGAAATATTCAAATTAATTGTCAAATCTAGTCTTATTGTTTTCATCTAATAAGTTAACTTATATTATAATATATATTAAAAAAAATACAATGCCCATTTAAGTAATTACATCATATTTTAAATTAAAAATCATAATAATATTCATAAAGTTGTAAAAGTTTTTAGTAGAGCTCCTATACCTATTAAGGTAGGCTATTGTTAGACATGTCAACTTTATTAAAGTTGATTTGAAAAGTAGCGATGATAAACAATTAATTTATTTTATAAAAATAATGATGGAAATTATTAATATAAATAATGATAAGATTTTTTTTTAACAAAAACTAAAAAATGGTGTATAACTATTTTCCGCATTAATTAATTAATAATATATTTATTTTAAACTGCATTAATTAATTAATTGGTGCGGAGCCCCGCCTGTCACGGTCGGGGTACTATCACAATCGAGGTGCTGTACTATCGGGATACTGCCGTAGTTGGTCGAACGGGCGGTGCCCCGTGTGTGTGTGTGTGTGTGTATGTGTGTTACTCGTGTGTGTGTCACTCGTATAGTCGTGTGTGTGTCACTCGTGTGTGTGTATCGCAACTTAATTATATACTAAGTAGTTATATATAATATTAGGTTATAAGCTACTGTTACGTTGATGCACACTGAGAGTATGATTAAGTTTGGATGACAATAATTAGACATAAAAAGTATATTAGAGTTTTGAGGTAGGGTTCAACAGATATTAGGATTTACCCTAAACTTAACAAATATATTCGTGTGTATAATGCGTTGTGATTAACACTCACTCCACGAACTTGAAAGGCTTGGGTTTAATATGAATTTGAGTATGTACCATGCAACATCCTGAATCTGATGAGGGCGGTCCGAAGAAGGCGGGGAGTATTTTAGGGGCAATGAAGCCCAGAGAAAATAGCTCATGTCAGGCTAGCTTCTAGGATGACGCCAGATTTTTATGTTAAAGGAGGTATAAGAATGAACCGAATCTCACATCAAAATTTGAGGAAAATTGATGGGCTCAAGTAATAATTCAAATCACCAAATATCATAGGCATTTTTTCGGAGCAACTGTGGAGTTGTATTGAAAATACTAAGGTTACGCGTGCTCCGGTGGGAGTAGTCCTGAGATGAGTGACATCTTGAGAAATGTGCTCGTAGGCCACCTATTGAAAAGGACAAAATCGTTAATTTCAGCTTAGTATGTGCTAAGATGAACCAAAATGGACAATACTTATGATAATGTGAGGTTTGGGTCGTTACATACCATTGTTGTATTTCCTCTAACTTCTGCGTTGAGTTCTGACTGCTATAGAAATAATCACATGTGTTACGATAATTCATGTAGAATGGAAAATAAACAAAAAACCAACAACACAGATTTATGCGGCTGGTTCACCTCAAGATGGACTACGTCCACGGGGAGCAGTAGTTTGTTTTTCACTATCAAGAACATAGACGATTACAGGAGGTAGACAGATCTCCAAAAGAACAACAATGAGTTTATATAATATTATGTACATTTTAAAAATACTCAAAATAACCTTGATAACTACCCCAAAAAAAATTCAGCCGATTTAGGTGATCTAATTAAGATTCGAGGCATATAATTAACAATGTGATCATCCAAATATGTTAATTATGTGCATTACTTTGTTGTTATTAATATCGACCAATTTTGGTGATCTAATTGATCGGGTCGATTACGTTTCATGTTGCGTGGACGATGCGTACAATGGGTGAATACAGAACATCTTTTTACATTTATATGGTTGGCTTAAGCGTAAAATGGTCGCATAAAGGTTTTAATATAAATAGGTTATGATTTTCGGGTCATCGGGCAATCAATCAATTGCATTGGGTCCTACCATCCCAACGCCAGAGAGATCTTATTTAGTCAAAATACTCATATAAATAATAATTCATATAATTATTTCATTCATTAAAAAAATATCAAATATTTATATTGTATCATTATTATTATTCATAATGAAAAACTATTACTAAATTTAAATAATAAAATATTTCTAAACATATGTAATTATCCCAGGCACGTGATATTGGAAGTAGAAGCTGTGTCAGCATTGCTTGCTTTTTTATATGTAAATTATTTAGAGGATTAATAATTGATGAAACCAATAATTTATTACCCGTGAAATACGTCAGCATATACGATGGGGACAAAGGAGGAGAAACCTTCCTCAATAGAGACAATATAAATGAGGTGGAGGAAAAATAAATAATGGAATATAAAAAACCAATTTTTTTTTGGAAGAAGGCATGCACACGCCCACACCATGTGTTGATCAATTACCTCCAATTTTAATATTTTAATTTCGTTATATATATATATATATATATATATATATATATTGGCGGAGTATAAAAATATTCAAAAATAAAGAAATTAATAAGTATAAGAGTACATTATTAATAATCTCTCTTATCTTTTAAATCATAGTCAAATCTCTTTTATCTTTAATAATAAGTGTATAACATTTATATCTTTTTTACTAAAGTCAATAAATTCTTAATGTTTAGAAATGACTATATAATCTCATTTATTTTTTTATCATAGTTAATTAACCCTCTATCTTTACAAATAATTATTTTATATAAAATTAGCTTTTATTAAAAAAAAATTTGAAAAAAATAATATTAAAATTATTTTTTACTTAATAATTACAATACAAATTAATTAAACTTGTAAAATAAAATTTAATTAGGAAAATGAGTAACTAGAACAAGTATTAGTGTGTGTGTGTGTGCGTATGAGTATGTGTGGACACGAGAATAAGTGGGTTGAGATACGCTTAAAGGAGAGGAGCATTTAGAAATGAAAGATTTTCATAGTTTTTTTATTGGAATGTGAATAACAAATATTTGTGTGCATGAGTTACAAATATTTGTGTGTTTTTAATTCCATATTTTTTTAATTTTAATCTCATATTTATTGGTGTACAAATAAAATATATTAGTGTTGGTTATATTTTTAAACAATAATATTGCAAAAGAAACCTATATTTATAAAATAAAATGTAAATTATATAAAAATTATAGTTTGTGAGAATTGAAACCATGATCAAAAGGACAAAATATCTATACTCAACTAACTAATCCAACAACAATATATTATTAATTTTATGCAGCATTTATAATATGCAATAGGAAATTACAAGTTCACCATGTTAAAAAACCTATTTTTATTTACCAAAATATAATATGTTTAAAACTCAGTGTGGGCGGCCGCCCACGCTCGCCCCTACATGGGTCAAGCTTTTTTAAACTTAAAAAAATTTGAGTTGGTTCTCACACAATGTATGTCGAAATTATGCAAGTAATATACGTATTTTGTATTTAAGAACGAGATCTACAACTTTTATGTTGACCATTTTTCTAAAATGTGCATGATTTGGCCGAAATTTGTCCTGAAAGATTGCTGACTCGAATTTTAAAATTTATTATTATTATATTTATTTTGAGTCAGCAACCTTTCGGGCCAGATTCCGGCCAAACTATGCAAATTTTGGAAAAAATGTTCAACATGAAAGTTGTAGATCTCGTTCTTGGATACAAAATGCATATATTATTTGTCTAATTTTTGACATGTATTGTGGTATATAAACTCAAGCTTTTTTAGGCTTAAAAAGTTTTAGCTTATATATGTAATTCTTTATATATATATATCACTATATTAAAATGAAAAAGTTGTCTTGGTGCAACATTCAAAATTGTCAAATATAGTCTTATTATTTTTATCTAATGACTTAGCAAATATTATAATATATATATAAAATAAAATACAATACTCATTTAAGTAATTGCATCTTAAATTAAAAGTAGTGATAAAATTTAAAAAGTTTTCAGTAAAGCTTCTATACCTACTATGTAGGCGATCAATATGCATGTCAACTTTATCAAAGTTGATTTGACGAATAACGATGAAAATAAATAAATTTAATTTAAGAAATTAATAATACATGAACAATAATCAATAATGATGATTTTTTTAACAAAAATTAAAAAACAGTGTATAATTATTTTTCGCATTTATCAATTAATAATGTGTTTTAATTTAAACTGCACTAATTAATTGATAGGGGTGAAGCCCCATGCCTGTCGCGGTCAAGGTACTTTCATGATCGGGGTACTATCCCGATAGAGGTACTATATGATCGCGGTAATAGTAGAAAAATAAATGAATAAATTCATGTAATATGTCGAAAAATAAATGAATAAGAACATAATTTTTATAATTATGTGGATGATTAAGGATCCGTTTGGCGCGGTAGTGGCAGTCATGAACGCGATGGTTATGAACCATCGTTCGTGACCGCCCGAGCCCACCTATGGACCTTCATCTATTTTTACATTCAAAACTAATTTTTTTCTTGGTGACGGTAATAACCATTGTCCTGCCAAACATACATTCTATAATTATGACGTTTTTGTAATATAGAGAGTAATTGGCCTTGTAGATGGAGAGGGAAAAAATAAGGGAATTGTTAAAGGCAAACCCAAATTGGCTAATCGTACACCAAAACTCTAAAAAATCAAACCAAAATGTTTTCTCCTGTTTTTCTTTACGCAAACCCTAAGCTGAAAATCGCAAACCTCTCGTGCTTCGCCGTCGACTCTCCCCCTGCCTCTCCCATCGCCTCTTCCGCCACCTATCCCGTCCCCTTTACCAAACTCTTGCACTGTCCGTTCCCTCATCGCTCATTGGCGATCCCCTCATCCCGCCTCTATTCCGATCAAGCACAACCCTGTCGGAAGCCGGCCATCATATTCGACGCCGAGTTTGGCATCCTCGTATTCTCCCAACACCGGACGTCAGCGTGGATTCACCAGTACCAAGAAGACTCCAGCGTACTCTGTTTTCTTCTCTCTTCTTAAATCTTAAACCATCCATTATGCTTTTATTTCTTCGGCGCTATCTAATGCATACAAACTGTTTGAGCTAATGCCTGAGAAGGCAGTTGATGAGCATGCCTTGCACAATTTTTTTAATTTTTAGCCGTAATGATGAGCATGCAACATTCACGAGCAGCTGTTGTCCAAGTGTTTTTAGGTCTAGACTTTCTCATTGCTGCTATTAGAAGAATCAAGAAGGTTAAATGAAGCTTCTCTTGTGATTGTTAATCTGGTCATTTTCACTTATGTTAATGAAGTATTTTATGTTTACTATGGACTATTTTTAGCTTATATTTATGTGAAATGAAATATTTGTTTTAGTATCCTATATTGAAGTGGAAAAACTGGCAAAATTTTGAATTTTAGATTTGATTAGCTGTTAACAGTAATGGTTTGTCGTTAACAGATTTGTTAACAGAGTAATTTTAAAAAACATTGATTTTTTAGAGTTTTGGTTTACGATTAGTCAATTTAGATTTGCCTTTAACAATTCCCAAAAATAATTGATGATGAAGTAAGATGCACATATATAATAAAGATAGAATATAAATTATGCACAATAACAATAAACAACAAAATATGCTCAAACAAATAACTCAACTAGCTAAGGATTCACTTGAGTAAGAGACAATGTAGATTACAATAAATAAAAAGTTTTCTTTGTCAAAATGAACATATGCATTGATACAATTGTTATTCCTGATCATCTTAATATGAATGAGATTTTTTTATTTCTATCTTTCATTTTTTTCTCGTCTTTTTTTTTCTACTCGTGGGAGTAGTAACTATTGAGCTACTCGAATTAGTATTTCACTATTTTCTCACATATTTGCATTGTTCTTAATTGGTTATAATAATATCAGATTAATCAATTCAAATACAAGTGATTCTTCACTCCTGTAGAAATCGTGTTGAGTGTCCAGTACACCCAAAGCAGTCAGGCTCCACATTAGAAACGCTGGGGGGGGGGGGGGGGGGGGGGGGGGGGGGGGTTGTAGGGGGGCAGCGCGCCCCCTGCTCGGGGGTTCGGGGGCGAAGACCCCGACCGAAATTTCTGTCAGAGGCATTTACGTAATTTTTCCTCGTTAAAGGCCTTTTTCGGCCTAGGGTTTTGTTGTTGAAAAACCGGAGGAGGTAGTTCGGCGGAAGAAGAGATGTATATTTCCTTTTGTTCATTCTTCATAGTGAATTTCTGGGCGCGGGTGGTTGTGGTTTTTTCCCCGATCTTGGGGTTTTTCCACGTTAAATCTCTGGTGTGCTTTTGCTTGTTTTTCTTCTGCGTTTCTTGTGCATTTCGTGGAC
Source organism: Dactylorhiza incarnata (assembly GCA_033032865.1). Lineage (NCBI taxonomy): Eukaryota > Viridiplantae > Streptophyta > Magnoliopsida > Asparagales > Orchidaceae > Dactylorhiza > Dactylorhiza incarnata. Next base: position 6,506,179 of record JAWHQI010000085.1, read on the forward strand.
TTCACTTCTTTACGTAACATTAGTTTCACATGGACACTTCAAAAAGATGAAAGTTTAAAGTGCACATTCTACTTTCGCAATTTTGACTTAGTTTATGACATTATTCCTTGTATTTACGATCAACTATTGGTTTAATTTGATTTATCACTCGAAAATTGAATCACATTTTAAAGAGATTTTAAAATTGTAATCATTTTGAATTTAATTTTCTCTCACAATCATGTGATATGCCTAAAATATTTAGTATGCATTAAAAAAGCTTACTTTTAAAGGCCCTCATATCTAATGGAATAAATATTATATTAATAGATTCATAAATGAAAATTAAGCTTCGTTATATCTGGAATTAACTCGGTCTAAAAAGTAAAATTAAGTCAAGTGCTCGAAACTTAGTCTGTCTGACCAAGTCAAAATTTATTTAAATTTGTTATACCACCCGTAAAGGCCTTGGGGTGCGTCTAAAGGAAACCCCGCTTAAGAAAGGTGGGGGCAACAGACAACGCACAATCGCTTGAGTTGAAAAGACCGAGCCTGCCATTCCCGCCGCCATCCGCCAGAGTCAAGGCGCGCACGGAGCAAACCGCAGGTGCATGCACCACCGCGTGCACGCAGTAGCACGCGGGCATCACCCCCCATCGCGGGGAAGCGGCCCGGCCGCGCCCCGACTGCACCCCTCAAGGGGTGCGGCTCCGGCCGCACCCCTTGGGGGGTGCGGCCCAAGCCGCACCCCCCTTGAGGGGTGCGGCCCAGCCGCACCCCTGCGGCCCCTCAAGGGGTGCGGCCCTGCCGCACCCCTTGGGGGGTGCGGCCCTGCCGCACCCCTTGGGGGGTGCGGCCCAAGCCGCACCCCCCTTGAGGGGTGCGGCCAAGCCGCACCCCTCAAGGGGTGCGGCCCCAGCCGCACCCCTTGAGAGGTGCGGCCCTAGCCGCACCCCCCTTGAGAGGTGCGGCCCTAGCCGCACCCCCCTTGAGGGGTGCGGCCAAACCGCACCCCCTTGGGGTGCAGCCTAGACGCATCCCCCGGGGTGCGGCCCAACCGCGACGCCCTTAGGGTGCGGTCAGGCCTCCTCCCCGCACTTTCTCCACAGGGGGAGGCTCGTAGGGGACCCCGCCGTATTCACGCCCCCTCGTCGGGCGCGTCGGACCCCAATTCCCCTTTGGGGGACAACTTCCCGTTCCACCGCGCGCTCAGAACACTGCTAAGCGCGCTCAGAGCGCTTCCATGTTCGTTGCGCGCTCAGAACGCTTCTGAGCGCGCTCAGAATGCCTCCGCGCTCACGAGCGCTCAGAACGCCTCTAAGCGCGTTCAAAGTACTTCCATGTTCGTTACACGCTCGGAGCACTTTAGCTCTCACGCGCGCTCAGAACGCTTCCGAACACGTTCGGGAGCGTTCTCACTTTTTGTCTTTCAGGCGTTCTCACTTTTTGTCTTTCAGGCTTCTCACTTTTCAGGAACGGTCAGTCGCCTTTTTCGCCTCCAACAGAACTGCCCGAACTGCCCGAGCCGCCCAAGCTGCCCGAAGGGCAAGGTGGTCATTTACGAAAAATGGCGATCTGAGTGCCCCGAATCGGAAAATATGATTCGTCCACCGAGCATTTATGGAAACTGCAAACGGCAAAATTACCGGACCGCCCCCGGCCAAAGCTATAAAAGGACCCCCCAAGGCTTCATTTGAAAGGACCTTGACTTCTGGACCCGGGAGAGCTCCTTGCAGACTTTTGCGGAATTCTCCTTCGGCGCTTGAAGATCTCCTTCGTGGACTTGAAGATCTTCATCATCCCGAAAGGCGACTAGCCTTCTCACTTCCGAAAGGCGACTAGCATTCTCAGAAGAAAAAGGCGACTAGCCTTCTCATTTCCGAAAGGCGACTAGCATTCTCAGAAGGAAAAGGCGACTAGCCTTCTCACTTACGAAAGGCGACTAGCATTCTCAGAAGGAAAAGGCGACTAGCCTTCTCACTTCCGAAAGGCGACTAGCATTCTCAGAAGGAAAAGACGACTAGCCTTCTCACTTCCGAAAGGCGACTAGCATTCTCAGAAGGAAAAGGCGACTAGCCGCCTCACTTCCGAAAGACGACTAGCATTCTCAGAAGGGAAAAAGACTTAGTTTTTCCGAGAGGTGGCCTGTTACCCTCGGAGCTCGTTCTCTCTCTCTCCAAATATTGTAACGAGCTGCGGCCTGTCGCGCTCAAGTTCTAGTTTCCAAGTTGTAACCCCCCAGAAGATAGTGAAGTTTGGTCGGCACAGCTCCGGCCGCGTGGTTTTTTACCCTTTCCGGGTTTTCCACGTTAAAAACTCCCTGTGTACTCAGCAAATCTCTAATTGACTGTTTGCGCGCTTAGTTCGCTCACGAGCTAAGGTGGTTCAAGTGAACCGGTCTACCACGAGCCCTAAGCGTTTCGCAACAAAATTAAATTAAATTATGTATATTTGTACTTATGAATGCACTTAGTTTCTTACCCATCTCTCCCCCTTTCTATATATTATGCATTATATTATGTTATAGCAAGCCAAGTCAAGTTTGAAATTGATTTAGAATATAGAGGGTGAAATTTACTTGATATTAATTAAAGTCCATTCTTGTATGTATGGGGCAATTTAAAGAGTACTTCTAAGTTTTGATCATCTCACTTTTTAAAGTCTTAATCTTTAACTAGGGTTTGTTTCTTGGACAAGCCTTCATAATTGAAATTTTAGTTCAATTTAAACAAAACATTGACTTATAATTCTAATTTTAGGCCTCCAAATCCGTTCAAACGACGCACCATTACAGTTCAGAGAGTTTACTACCTATTAATGCAAATAAATATATAGAGTAAGTCAAAGTGAAGATTAGTTGCTGTTTATATAGAAAATTAAGTCATTATAAAATTTTCTTTATAAAATTTATTGACTTGCTACTTTGAACCTCATGCATGCCTTTGTATGAAGTCAGTCCTTCGAATAAGAATCAGATCACTTACATTGTATGAACTCTAGAAGCATGAATATGAAGAGTTTAAGAGCTTTACTAATTAATAGTGGGAGATAACTTTCACAACAAAAAGTGGTGAAATTATTTGATCATCCATAGGCTAAGTATAATATTTTGGGATTTTGAAAGCAATAACAACAATATTTGAGAAGAGAGTTGAGAGGAATTCAAGATGATTTCTTTGCTTCTCATGAAATTTTTTTCATTACAATGCAGGAATAAAGAGATCCTTTCATAAACCTTTGCATTACACAAGCAAAATAAAACAAAAGTCAATAATCATGTAGCAAGCGGCGCTTAAGGGCGCGCAGGCCCTAGTCATGAATATTGAATATTGATTAGATATTATCCGAACCCTGGTTAGATTAATTAAAATTCAGGTTTTGTATCTCAATTTCAACTTATATTCAATTATGTTGTAAAAACAAATCACTAGTCGGTTTTGAATTCTCCGTGTAATTAGACTTGAGTGGCAAAGTTTTTTTTTATGCTTAAAAAATTGTGGTGGGACCTTTCCTCGGACCTTTGCTGTGCGGGGATGCTTTGTGCATTGAGCTTGTTGCGGGTCACTCGACGCTCTGGTAGACCAGTCGAATTGAACCACCTTAACTCACAAGTGAGCCGAGCTCGCAAACAGTCAATGAGAGAGTTTCTAAATAACAAGAACACTTTTTAACTTGGAAAACCCAGAAAGGATAAAAAACCACGCTATCGGAGTTGTGCCGACCTAATTCCACTATCTTCTTGTACGTTTATAATTGAAAGCTGAGAACTCGAGCGCGACAGGCAGCTGCTCGTTACAATGGTGAAGAAAGTAAACCTCGAGAATGTCAGACCACCTCTCAAGAGACTAAGTATTTCTATGAGAACGAAAGTGAGATTCTCGAGTCGCCTTTCGTAACCCGAAGGAATCTCAATCCGCTTAGAAGGTCATCTTCCGAAGCGAAGGAAAATCATTGAAGGCACGAAGGAGTCCTTCGAATGCTCGAAGAAGATCTTCGAAGATCGAAGGAGATATTCGAGCGCCGAAGGAGAATTCCAAGGAAATCTTTAAAGGAGTTCTCTCGGGCGTGAAGGCCTGTCTTGAAATAAAGACTCTGGACTCCTTTTATAGCCTTGAGCAGGGGTAACCTGGTAATTTTATCGTCGTAACCACCGTAACCACATCACGGATGAGTCATGCTGATCGATTTAGAGCACACGGATCGTCATTTTTTGGATATTCCTGTCTTGCCCCCCCCCCCCCCCACTGAGCAGTTCGGGCAGCTTCGTTGACGGCGTTGAGCGAAGTGAGCTGAACTTGCCCCCCGAGCAGGGGGGCGCATCCCACCATGTGGGGTGCGGTTTCGGCCTATAGGGGCGTGACTTCGTCGTCGCATGAGTGGGATCAGATCGTCGTGGCGGTTCATTCCCCACTCTCATTGTCGCGAGACTTGACATGTCTCCGCTATCCCCACTCACTCATGGTGAAGCTTTGGCTAAATGCACCCCTTGATTTTGCAAATGAGTACATATCAGAGCTGCCCTTTTTTAAGGTTTCAGAATGATTTGATCATATTCTACACAAATTAAGGGCACAAATTAAAACTATTTAAAATATAAATCTCTGTAAAATAATTTTGTTATTTTTCACATTAATTTTTTATATAGAGCGATGTTAAACGCAGGCCAGTTTTGGCTATATGCAGGCCACAGTTTTGGAAAAAGAGCGATGTTAAACGCATGCCAATTTTAGCTATATGCAGGCCACAGTTATTTAAAAAAATATCATTTTTCATTTTAAAACTTCAAGAAAAATGATTCGAGTAGTTTAATACTTCATGTATTATGTGTTTTTTCCTTCCATGCAACTGTGTCCCTAAGGAGTTTACTCGTTTGTCCGACTCCGATGTGTTTTTAAATTACAACTGGCCTAAAGTTATTTATGGGTATTTGCTGCGGCGATGGTGATGATCGCGACGTCGTCAGCGATGACGGCGATGGCGACGATGGCGGCAATGGCGAAGATCGCGGCGTCGTCGGCGATGGCGACGATCGCGACGTCGTCGGCAATGGCGGCGATGACGGCGATGGCTACGTCGTCGGCGATGGCGGCCATGGCGGCCATGGTTATACTTCGGGTAGTTACGTCGCTAGTGGATTTTTTTTTTTGGATAACCGCACCCCCATGAACGGGGTGCGGTTAGCGCCTTTAGAGATACTCCATCAATAGCTTGTTAAAGCTGGAAATCATCATAACAGGAAGCGATGAAGAAATGATAAAGAAGAGACGAAGAAGATGAAACCTGCCTCACATTCTTTATTATAACAGAAAACAGGTAAACAGGGTAATGAGCCAGGATACTCGTATGTTACAATGAAGAGACAGCTACTATATATAAACAGAAAATAGGAAAATCTAGAAGAGGCTAGAGAAAGCTAGAAGAAGCTAGAAAACAGAACAAAGGACATTCTGTTAAGAAATAACCGAATGAATGACAGCTGGACAAAACTATTGCAACACCCCCCATCAAGTTGGTATTTGGGGCCATTCACAAATGCCCAACTTGCTGATAACTGTTTGTAATGAAGTCCTGCAGACAGCCTTTGTAAATATGTCAGCGAGCTGAAGTTTTGTGGAAATATATTGAGGAGTGATGACTTTGGCTTGAAGCTTTTCTCGCACCAGATGACAGTCCAGTTCTATATGTTTAGTTCTCTCATGGTAAACAGGGTTGGAAGCAATGTGTATGGCAGCCTGGTTATCACAATGAAGAGGTATAGGGGTTAATTCAGTAACCTGTAGATCTGCAAGAAGATTAATGAGCCAAGATAGTTCACAACAAACTGCCGCCATAGCCCGATATTCCGACTCTGCTGAGGACTTTGAAACTGTGTTTTGCTTTTTAGTTTTCCATGAGATTGAAGCTCCTCCAAGTTTTATACAAAATCCCGTAACAGATCTGCGTGTCATGGGACAAGCCGCCCAATCAGCATCGCAATATGCTTCTAACTTTAGATTGGAAGTAGCAGGGAACATAAGACCTCGATTGAGAGTGCCATTGAGATAACGCAGAACCTTGTGAACCATATTCATGTGAGGAATCCGTGGAGTTGCCATGAATTGACTCAAAATGTGAACTGCATATGTTAGATCAGGTCGAGATATTGTCAGGTATATAAGTTTGCCGACAATTTTTCTGTATAAGGTTGGATCACTGAGAATATCTCCATCAGAATCATTCAACCTGTGATTTTGTTCTATAGGAATTTCACTGGCTTTGCAATTTGTCATGCCCGCATCTTTTAAAATATTATATGCATACTTCTGTTGTTTTATATGAACGCCTTCAGCATTCCGGACAGCTTCTATTCCTAAAAAGAAATTCAATTCACCAAGATCCTTGATTTTAAACTTAGCATGCAGAAAAGATTTCACTTTTGCTATAACTTGAGGACTGTTCCCGGTGATTAAAACATCATCAACATATACTAATAGAGCAGTGAAATCATTGGACCCTTTTCTGATAAAGAGGGAGTGATCACTCTTTGAAGAGACAAATCCCAGTTCTTCCATGGTAGAGGAAAATTTAGCAAACCATTGCCGAGAGGCCTGTTTTAAACCATATAGAGATTTTGTTAGACGGCATACGGGATTGTTGTAATTTTCTGAAACGGTAAAACCTGGTGGAAGTTTCATGTAAACTTCTTCGAGCAGGTCACCATGTAAAAAGGCGTTATCTACATCAAGTTGCGCAATAGGCCACCCTCTGGAAGAGGCAACAGCAATGAAACATCGAACGGTCGTCATTTTAACTACTGGCGCAAATGTATCTTGATAATCTAAGCCTTCAATTTGGGTGAATCCTTTTGCAACGAGTCTCGCCTTATATCGCTCAATAGATCCATCAGATTTATATTTTATTTTGTAAATCCATTTGCAACTAATAGCTCTTTTTCCAAACGGTAGATCCGTCACATACCAAGTTTTGTTTTCTTCTAAGGCTGCTATTTCCTTGGACATGGCAGTTCTCCAACATTCTTCCTGATAAGCTTGCTTGTATGTTTCAGGTTCCGGGAGGTCGGCTGGATGATGCGTCAAGATGCAAACATAATTTTTCTGCCATGTTGGCTTGGTAATGGTTCGAATGGACCTTCTCAGCGGTTGATTAGGCAAGCCAGTAATATCCTGTCCAGTAGAATTTGCAGGGCCTGGAAGACCGTTATTGGGAAAAAGATCAGTTGCAGTATTTAGAGGAAGACCAACAGGATTTATAATACCCTGTTCAGTAGGCATTTGGAATGCTGAATTATCATCAGTGAATTCACTGAAATCTGATGGGAATGGTAGACAATTATAATTGGGATCAATCTCTTTAGAGAAAGGAAATATGTGTTCAGAAAACTTGACATCTCGACTGACAAAAATGTTGTGTGTGAGTATGTCATATAATTTGTATCCCTTTTGACCATGAGGATAGCCAATAAAAACACAGCGACGAGCTCGAGAGTCAAATTTATCTCGGTTGTGGTTAATGGTAGAGGCAAAACACAAGCATCCAAAAACTTTGAGATGCTCATAGGTAGGAGGTTTATGAAAAAGAATTTCAAAAGGAGTTTTGTTATGTAGAACACTTGAAGGAATCCTGTTAACCAAATAAGTGGCAGTTAGAACACAATCTCCCCAGAATTGGATTGGTAAGCTTGCTTGAAAACGTAAGGCCCTTGCTATTTCAAGAACATGCCGATGCTTTCGTTCAACAATTCCATTCTGTTGTGGCGTATACGTGCAGCTGCTCTGATGTATGATTCCTTTATCTTGAAAAATTGCTTTTAACTTGGAGTTGAAAAATTCAGACCCATTGTCGGTGCGACATTTTTTAACAGAGACAGCAAATTGATTTTGTATTAACTGTAAGAAAGCTAATACTAAGGAGGGTACCTCCTCTTTGGAATACATTAAGTAAGTCCAGGTATTCCTGGTGAAATCATCAACAATGGTTAAAAAGTACTTAAAACCATTATGTGTGGCTGTCTTATATGGACCCCAAGTGTCACAATGGATAAGATCAAAAGCATGTAGAGAGAGATTATCACTTTTATGAAAGGGTAAACGTGACTGTTTGGCCAAAGGGCAAATGTTACAATCATAGTGTTTAACAATTTGTAAGTCAGAAATTGTAGTAATCAAATGCTTGAGTTTATCAGTAGATATATGCCCCAAGCGATGATGCCATAGGATGGACTTGTTATTGCTGACTTGATTAACAGTTGACGTGTTGCGGTTGATTGGTACATTATTGTGATAGAAGTAGTAGAGGCCGCCTTGCTTTGTACCAAAAAAGCTGTTACTCTTCGTCAAAGGGTCCTGAAGGAGACAGCAGGTTGAATCAAATATAAGAGATTTCCGTAAATTTGAACAAAGCTTACTGGTAGAAATCAGGTTATGACGAAAATTTGGAACCAATAGAACATCCTGCAGTATTATTTCAGGACATAGTTGAACCATTCCTGTATGAGTAATATAAGTGGATGATCCATTTGGTAAATAGATCAAGGATGGTTTGGATAGACGTCTTGGCTCAAGGAGAGAATGAAAAGAACATGTGATATGATCTGTTGCCCCACTGTCAATAATCCAAGCTGCTGTCGTATGAAATGAGGAAAAACAGGAGCTAATACCTGCTAATCTCTGGCTATTTTCTGCAGGAAAAGGTTTTGCCATATTGACCAAATCAAGTAATTTGGTAAATTGTTCAGGAGTGAACTGAGGTGGTGCAGAATCACTGTTGCTTTGCTTGTCTGAAGCAAAATTTCCTTCAATTCTGTGGAATCCTGATTTGGTAGGCATTTTCTTATTTTTGAACTTGTAATTCGGCGGATATCCGTGAAGTTTGAAGCATTTGGCTTTGACATGTCCTGCCATTTGGCAGTGATCACACCACATGGATCGTTTGGTGTCATAGTGTCGTTGATCGGACAACATAGCAGGTGAATTTCCTGTATGAAAAGCAGCAGAGATATCATCAATGGGCGTATTGTGGGAAATAGTAAGCTGGCGTTCTTCCTGCTGAATCATTGAATATGCTTCTTCAAGACTGGGCAAACTTTTCATCAGGAGAATCTGTCCACGAAGGGGCTTAAAGGTATCATGTAATCCCATTAAAAATTGCATCAGTTTTTGTTCCTCTAACTGAGCAAGCCAAGCCGTAGTTACTTCACATGGAAGTTCAGATTTGCAGATCGGAATCGATGTGATGGCTTCAAGTTCGTCCCATAATTGCTTGATTTTGGTAAAATATGATTCAATGCTGAGATTATCCTGTCTGCAGGAAGTAATAGCCCGGCGAAGGCTGTAGATCCGTGAACTGTTATTATTAGCAAAACGTCGAGCAAGATTGGACCACATTATGGCTGCGGTATGGCTATGAATGATCGATTGGCCAATGTCCTTAGAAACGGCATTAATCAGCCACGAGATAACCATATTGTTTGCCTGTTCCCATTGGGAAATTCTGGGATCAGTGGCAATAGGTTTAGGAATAGATCCATCAACGAAACCGAGTTTATTCTTGCAAGATAAGGCGATTTCCATGGATCGTTTCCAAGGAATGAAGTTGGCTGTTCCAAGAAGGACCTGAGTAACCAGAATCATGCCTGGATGATCGGAATTATGAAGGAAATAGGGATTCATATTGTTTTGTTGATCTTGAGCAGCCATTGATGACGGTAGAAGGAAGAAAACGAAAAACAGGAAGGTCTCAAATTCCCTTGCCCTCTGATACCATGTTAAAGCTGGAAATCATCATAACAGGAAGCGATGAAGAAATGATAAAGAAGAGACGAAGAAGATGAAACCTGCCTCACATTCTTTATTATAACAGAAAACAGGTAAACAGGGTAATGAGCCAGGATACTCGTATGTTACAATGAAGAGACAGCTACTATATATAAACAGAAAATAGGAAAATCTAGAAGAGGCTAGAGAAAGCTAGAAGAAGCTAGAAAACAGAACAAAGGACATTCTGTTAAGAAATAACCGAATGAATGACAGCTGGACAAAACTATTGCAACATAGCTCTCCAAGATTTGCTAACGAAACAATGACATTCAACGTAACCTCGCACCATGATATTTTACTTACTTATTTTATAAATGCTATTTTGCTTGGTGATTTATTTAGGAAAATATTAATTTGATTTTTTAATATGTTATGTAAATATGAAATTTGACCTGCATGAATAATTTTTTGGCCTGCATATATCTGCTGCCTGCATATAGCCAAAACTGGCCTGCATTTAACATTGCTCTTTATATAAGATAGAGTGAAGGATGTGATAATATTTTTATATCCATATATTTGAACCCATTCAAATTTACTTCAATTAAGAGCCCGTTTAGTACGACGGTGATGATCATGAACGAGATGATTATGAACGATGTCCGTGAACTCCCGACCTCGGGTAACGGGACGGTAAAGTACGGGTGATGCACTTTACTATAAAGTGTGGTCATCAAACAGTCCGTGTGAATGCCCACACATATCTCAAAGCGCTTTGAGACATGTCAATTTTGAACTGCACCCGGGCACTTTATTCCCCCCTCACTTAAGTAATTGCATCCACTTTTATATTCTAAATTAGTTCTTTTTATAGCAGCAACGGTCATAAACATTGTCATGTCAAATACAGATTTGACTGACGTATTTGTCTAAACTCACAGAAGCGAAAACGCATCCCCAAACAAACCCTGAAGCAGCACTCTTACGTTTCTTCGTTAACAAAAAAAAACCGCGAGCTCCAAAAATAAAGTTAACATTTACTATTTGCGCTAATGTAGAAAAAGTCTTTTCTTAAACTATTATATGGATGGGACTTGAAAGGATTTTACTGCACATATATATACCCTATATATAAATATAAATATAAATATATACATATCAGTGGGGGCGACGACATTCGGCGGGGGCGACATTCGGCAGGGGCGGCGACATTCGGCGGGGTGACATTCGGCAGAGGCGGGTGACATTCGGCGGGGCGACATTCGGCAGGGGCGGAGACATTCGGCGGGCGACATTTGGCAGGGCGATGACATTCGACGGGGTTGATATTCGGCAAGGGTGGCGACTTTCTGCGGGGGCGATCTATATTATATCAGTATATATAAAACTTAAATCAATTTTGTTCAATAAAAACCATATGGTGTGATGATTGTCATATTTGCTTGACATAGTGGAAACCTGAGTTCAATTCTCATCGTTAACAAATTTTGTGAGATTAAAAAACGGGTCATATGACACTTATTTTTCAATAAATTTAGGGGTAAAATCATAATTTTATGTTGTAGGGTACTCTACAACTTCATAGTTTTAGGTCACCCCCTAGTAGGTTTAGGAGACCTATGAAAAAGTGGAGAGAGAGGGAGCGGTTTGATCCATCGGCTGATGAAATATCATGCCAGATTCAACGGCCGTAATCATTTCAACGACTTTAAAATTCATAGGTTTGATATTTATTTATATATGGTAAAGATATATATATATATATATATATATAAGTGACAGGGCACGGGGGCCTCCCGTGTCTCGTGCGACAGTACCCTGCCCGCGGAGGCGGGTTTCACCCGCCCCCGACCTGCGGGCTTCGCCCACCCCCAATCGACGGCTTATTTTTTTTTACATTTAAATTATTCTTTTTTAAAGGTTTTTTATTTTTCGTTTTTTTGGATTATAATTTTCTATTTTAAATTATTGTTTTGTATTAATTCTTAAAAAAAAAAAAAAGAATTAAAAAAACGATGGTGTGCAGTTAAGGCCGCCGACGGCGGCCTGGGTACGGGGGGTCCGACGAACTCGCCGGGGTTGTCCGGCAGCGAGCGGGTAGGGCCACCGCCGGCGGTGGCCCTGCCCGTAAGACCCAAAACTGGATCTCTGGGTCTCCCGGGGAGCCGACGGGATAACACCGGAGAGTTCACCGGACCCCGGCTAACCCGCGTGGTGGTATCCCCGTGGCGCTCCAGCAGGGCCACCGCCGGCGGTGGCCCTGCCCGTGCATGAGACCCAAAACTTGATCTGGGCCACCGCCGGCGGTGGCCCTGCCGGAGCACCACCGGAAGACCACCGACGGGTTCGTTGTGGCCCAGAGAACCCGCTGGTGGGCTCCGCCCAGGCCGCCGGCTGCAACCCAAAAAAAGAATCGGGATAGGAGGGCTCGGGATTCCTACGTGAGGGAGAAGATGGTGGCAGTTCTTTTGGGCTATTTGTAGACCAATGTTAATTGATCCAACGGCTTAGATTCAATGTATGGCTCTAATTCAGCCTCAAAATGGCAATAAGTTTTACTTTATAGAATATAGATATATATATATATATATAATATAGTAAGTAGTAAGAGTATGGCATAGGTTACAACTCATTTAATATAATAAAGTTAAAAAGAAAACCTAATTAAACTATATATTTCATGTGCAATTAATCCCATGTAATTAAAGAGCTGCATCCACGTACATAAAGAAAACTGTGGGAGATAGCAGTAACAATTGTCAACACATTTATGAAAATCACGGGTAGATGAGATCACGAACATTATTTTTTTCAAAATGATTGTGGAAATATGAGAAGGATGAAGAACGGAACAAAAACAAAGAACATAGACGATTACAGAGAGATAATTTTCAGAATTTAGTTTTCCAAATAATTAAACAACGCGACCATGAGTTTATATACACACTCCGTACAATTATAATTTCAGGAAGCAGGAATGGCACATGCCCGTATGTCTAGAACCGTGTGCCACAAAAAGTCGCGTCTCCGTCTTCTGGATGCATCCCCTGACTTCTGGAGCAGTTACGTACAACCGCACAAGCCCTGGTGTGCGTGATCAGGCAGTGTGCCAAAAAAATTTCGGCCATGACCGCGGCTCCGGATCACGCGGGTCGTATTCAACATCATCGGTCGTCGTTTTTGGGTTAGGATTCAAGGCATACAACTAACAAAAATGCACGATGTCTAAGACCCAAATTTCTCCACGGTCTTCCAAAGTCGCTCAATTTTAGCAACTCCGAATGTCCATAGCTAAAAAAAATACAATTTGGACTAAAAAGGCTGACCCAAATTAAAGTTCCAAACACAAATAAATCGTTACCACTACATTTGCTACCATAATTTCAGACAGCGTCCGCTCGAACACAGCAATTAATAGAGATTCATAGTTTTTCAGTTCAAAGGAAGACATTCAGCCAAAGAACTTCATGAACCCTGAAGGAGAATGAGCTGAAAAACTACTGCTTATTTCCTCTCTAAAGCACACACAAAAAATTATATATTTAGTGTATAACATTGAAATTAATTAATGATATAAAAGCATGTATATATAAACTTCTGATGCTACTAAATGCATGCAAGTGGTTAACACTTAACAGGATGATAGAATTTTCCTGAAGCTGGCCGGATAATTAAAGGGAATAAATTTCCAAATTTAGCAAAAATAGCCGGACTTTATGAAGCATTTTTATTACTATATATATATATATATAAATTATATTTCCGTCCTTGAGACACAAACTCCAAACCTGAAACAATATGATACAGCTTTAAATAGCTATAGCTTGCTTCTCTAGTAGTCTAGGTCAGGCCATCATCAACAGGCAAGTACCTGTGTTTTACATATATTATATATATATATTATTTATATTTATATTATAAATATTAATTTAATTATTATTATTGGTAGAAAAATAAAAGTAGATGCGGAAGAAATAATTAAAGAGGTAAGCCCCCTTTGATACATTAATAATATATAATTCTAGCTCATTCGATCATGTACACATAACCTTGGAGTTATTAATTTGCTCGGTTTTTTTTCTTCCATCTCCTCTCCAGACGATGCTTGATGGCTTGCTGTTAATCGCAGATGAGCTGGGCTAGAAAGGCGGCGGCCGGCCGTGAGCCCAGCTTGATCCAAAAGCGTCGAGCTGGCCGGCGCCGTTCGGCATTAAATTCGGGGGAAGGTTGAACATAGCCATTCCCGACGGATCTGACATCCCGCCGCCGCTTCCAAGACCAGGAGGGGAACCGCCGGCCATCTGCCCACCGCTGCCTCCGCCTCCGGCGGCGGCTTCATGACCTTCCTCCTCTTCCAGCGGGAGTCTTTCATACGTCGCGTTGGAGAACGTAGCCGCAACCACCATAACAGGCCCGGCGGCGACGAGCGGGCCAACGACGCTGCCACCGACGACCTGCCCCTGCCCGCCTGCCAGGTACACGGTCAGCCCCGTTGACCCGGGAGGCGCCGGGCCGGGAAGGAACGTACCTGTCAGGGAGAGGATCTCGAATCGGCCGTGAAGTGCCACGACGGCTCCCGGCGCGGCGGGCTGGCGGAGAGTGACGTTGGCCACTGCGCCGGCGCCGCTGAGGACGCAGACGCCGCGCTGCCTGCGGCGGGAGAACTGGGCGATGGAGTCCGCAACATCTGCTCCTCCGGCCACCTCCATGACGTGGCTGCGGAGCGCGTTAGGGCTGTCCCGCGTCACGAAGATCGGGGGCTTCGGCTTGTTTTTCGATCCCGGAGGACGGCCGCGCGGTCGGCGGTTTCCGATATCGACGGCACCTTCTTTAGGCTCATCGCCGTTTTCAACGCGATCGTCGTCGTCGTCGCCTCGGCCTCCGTTGCCTCCTCCGCCGCCGCCTAAGTGATGATCAGATGAGTCCTTGAGGCCTATGTTCATCTCGTGGCTGAGCTTGTTTGGTCCGGAAGAGCCGGAAGACGCCTGCTCAACTCCGCCTCCTAGGCCTCCGGCGAGGCCTAGCTGTCCCGCCCACCACCGGTTCGCCAGCTTTGCTGTCGAGCAGGTGCAACTGAAAGATCGATCCTTTATACAAGAAAATAGAGGGAGGAATAAATTAGTACATGAATTAATTAGAGAAAAGCAGATGGAAGGTAGATATGAGGAACAGGCGGTGCGCGCTCCCTCTCTCTCTCCCTCTCTCTCTCTCTCTAACCTGCTGCAACTGGTTAATTTCTTCTCTGATCGTCGAAGAGCAGCTAGCTACAGGCTCACCGAATTAACAAAGGCGTGTTTTTGAGGCGCGCGGCCGGACAAAGGAAAGAGATGGAGTACTGCCAGTCTCCTCTCATCAACTACCAAGAACCAGCTCTACAACTCTGTGCTAGCTAGCTCTCAAAATAATGAATGAAATTAAGATGCCCTCTCTCTCTCCCCTCTCTCTCTCTCTTCTCTCATCAACTCTGTTCTTCTACGTGTAGCCATAACATACGTGCGAGTGGCTGGCTGTGTTGTATATTACGAGATGAAGACCTTGGCTCTATCCTCGGCGGGGAGGAACAGGATGGCCGGCAAGAGAGAGTCGGAGAGGCATGCGATAGGAAAATACCATTATTTTAAGAAGAGAGAGAGAGACGGGGATTGATAGGGAAGGGGGTCTGTGTTTGGCGTATTAGACGATGAGAGAGAGAGAGAGAGGAAAAGTACTACAGAATTAGAGAGAGAAAGAAGGAGGAGGAGAGAGATTCGTAGGTGAACTGTGAGAATAGAACCAGAAGTAAAAAAAAAAACTCCGTTCAGCCATTTATCTTCACAAATTTTGAGGCCCATCTAATATTATTGTTTTAAGAAAATAAATATATTGTTGACTCCAATATTTCTATTTTTAATGCTCAGTAAAGCAATAATAATATATAATTCTCCATCGTTAATTAAAATTATAAAATATGGATATTATTATATAATATATAAAACATATTATATGTATTGTATGTCGCATAATCTGTGATCATATAAATAACTATTAATGCTCTCATAAAGCACCTATCTATGATAGTATGATCTATCTATCTATATATATATATAAATATAAGTCTAAAAGTACTCTTACAATCATCTAACTTTGTTTATATATATATATCGGCATTATTTAAAAAATAATTGTAAATAATAATTATTATTTAATTTAATCACAGTTCGAATACCCTGTAATTAATTAAAATAACAAATATGGTTTGACGGCACATGCCACAATAAACACTTAAGCTTCATTTGGTTTAGCGGTTGCGGTTGTAAAAGGAGCTGTTGTAAAGAGAGGTTTGTAAATGGAGCTGGTGGAAACTGGTTGCTGGAAACGGAGATTTATTTGGGTAGTCAGTGTTTGCAAAGCTGTTCAGAACTGAGATCCGTTTGGAAAAACTCCGGTGGCGTTTTATAAATTTTTTTAATTATTAAATATTATTTATTAAAGTAATTATTATATATTATTTATTAAAGCAATTTTTTTAATTAATTATATATATATATATTTCAATAAATTGTTGAAAATAATATATATATTTATTTTAACAAGCATCTTTCTCCTGCTCCGGCGGCCTAGACAGCCTCAAAGCTCGATCTTCCACCTCTCCGCCAATGCCAACAGCGCAATCGAGGACGACCCTTCCTCCGGCAACCTCTGGCTGGAACTCTCTCAGGGAGAGAACTCCCTCCTTCTTCCCTCTCCATCGCATGATTGGTTATCTGAAGCATCCGTTGCGGTGGAGGAAGAGAACACGCCCACTACCCCACTGCGCGCCGTCCATGTAGCAGGTTCTTCTGATGATTTACCAGAGGACTGGTCACCGACGACGACGATGGTGGGGAGCTCGATGCCCTCCTGTGTTGTGCGGTGGACGTCGTCGAGGAGGGGGCGGAGTTTGTAGAGCACGGAGACACAGCGTGCGGCAAAACAAAATTTTCCTCCCCCTAAACGCGGAGAACTGGAGGTCTCCCGCAGGGTTTCGTCCCGCGATATTTTTGCCTGAGCTAAACGCGGCGCTGTTCGAAATCTAGGCGGAAAAACAAATGGATTTCGGGAGTTGCGTTTTGGCCAAACGAAAAGCTGTTAAAACGCCCAAACAAATAAAGCCTTAGTGTAAAAGCATAATTATTATAGCTACTCAATAATTGCTATGGCTTTAACGAAAGGACACATGTGTCTTGTAACTTTGCAAATTATGGGTCTAATAGCATGTTTATTAGTTTGCATACTATGTTGTACTTTAATTTATTATACACCACCAGTACTTGTAGCACTATATATGTCGTCGTTCTTAGCATCAAAATTTGGAATTCGTTCTCCGGCGATGCTCGACAGAGAGGGGGGAGAGATCGAAAGTCTGAGGGAATTCGGGAAGGTTGAGATGAGATCAGAGAAATGAGAACTGTTGCGGAAACGTGAGTAGAAAGATCGACGAGAGCAGAAAAGCAAAACATAGAAGACACATATTTATGCTATGCCCACGGGCAGCAACGGTCTGTTTTCACTAGATCATGAACATAGTCGATTACATAAAGTGGGCATATTTTCAAATTTCAGATTGATCCAGACTCTAGAATGACAAGAAGCTTATTATACAACACAATGATAACTATCCCTGAAAAAGTTCGGCAATGGATGCGGTCGTGTGTGTGTGTGTGAGAGAGGAATTAGTGCAGTACTCGACGGCGAAAATAGGTGTTTTCATGCTTTGTAGTCAATGCAAGAGAGGAGAAGATTTTTGCTAGTTGAAAATAGATTGTAGATAGTGTAACTGAAACAAATATATAACTGTAAATATATTTTTGCTATTGCAGAATTGCTATGTTGCACCAATCTCTCTTATAAATTATTATTGTGATTTGTTATATGGTCTAAATTATACCTTATTATTCATTTTTAATTTTAAAGTATTAATATCTATAAGAAAATAGGTATTTAGTGATAAAATATTTGTCACGTACAAATTTATTTAGTAATAAAAGATGTACTATTGTGATGATGAAGCTAAATTTTGGTGACAAAAAAATATAAATGATTAAAATTGTCTCCGAGAATAAAATTTGCTAACAAAAAACTGCATGATCACAAATGATTTAATTAGTGACAAAAATTAGTCGCCAAAATATTTAATTAGTGACAAAAATTGCCTTGATCACAAATGATTTAATTAGTGACACACACACACAAATAGTCGTGCACGACCCACCCTGTGATGTTGCTGCAGTATATATCTCTGATCATGAAAACATCATCTATCGGCCACAAAACTGGCGGATGTTTAGATAGATGCTTGATTTTTAATGCAGTGTAAATAGATATATAGGCTCCATTTAGTGTGGCGGAGGGGGCGGATATATCTAGTTCCCCTCTTCCCAAGAATTTTTCGAATTTTGCAAAATTGAATGGTGGATTTAGATTATGCTCGTTGCGGCGATAAATTTAAACTACTTGCACGACAAAATGATGGCCGGATGATGGGAAAATGACTCGGTATAAATTAAACGAGGCAAAAACATTGTATAAATTAAAATCTAGATAAACTAGGTATATAAAAACGCAGCGCCAAACAGAGTCGTAGTACAAATTAAAATCTAGGTAAACTTTACAAACTTAATATATATTTCAGAAAATGATACAAGAGTAGGGTAAAGTTAAATGATTATTACATTAATTCACCCAATAAAGCTTTTTTTTTTGTTATTTTCATGCCATTCGATCAAATCATCCTTCAAAGTAGTATCTTTTGGGAGGGAACAAGATCACATCTTTTTATGATCTATATATCTATATAAAATATGTGATGGTAAAAGCTAGAAATAGTAATAAATGAACAACAAAATTTGTAGTACAAAATGTGTTGGCATGGGTGGCTGAGATTGATTACAGAATATTATAAGACCTCAGTGTAGTACTTAAGAGAGTTTTTTAAGGGTAATTTGCCTGCACCTTCCCTCTATGATTTACCCATTTTACTTTCAAAATTACAAAAGTTGATCTCAAAATTTACTCCAAGGGAGGTACTTTTATGCGTAGATAATGTTACGAAATATAAATTTACATGGAATCGAGGCTTTTGTGATTTCAAAAGTAAGAGGGGTGCGGCCTGTAATTAGTCTAATTTCTAGGAGAAGTTTTGATAATTAATTATTCCCTTTTGTTGTGACCAGAAAATTATAGCATCCCAAAACTTTCACCTGATTCAATTCTTGAAATCATTAGAATCGAGTGGGAGCACGTTGTGTTCGCTTATCGTTATACATTTCGTTCATACTAATTACTTATGTTCTCATATCGAGCTTTTCGCTCGAGTTCAAGCATTTTCATACAATGATGAACATATATATAGAGGAGCTTAAACGGTTCCAGCAAAAAAATAATTCACATGGGCAAATGACTCGAGTCGGTATCCGATCTAAATCAACGTTCTAGCTCCTAGCTAGCACAAGACATATGGGGATGCTGGTTTGTAATTGGTTTGGATCCTGGTCTGATAAGGTTTCATTAGGTCTCGTTTGAGACCTAGCAGGCATCGTGAACCCGACCCGACCGACAAATCTCGATATTGAGAGGGAGCAGTCGACTGTTGCGCAACATCTTCCGCCCCCTCTACCTAGTCGACTACAAGAGGCGCAACAGATCCGGGGATGGTGCTTGAGGCTGGTCGACAGCGTAAGAGTTCCTGCATCTATCTAGCATGTGCTTGCATGCAGGGTTGTGCTGAAGGAGCGGGGTTACGATGGGTTGTTCTCTAGTGTTGGATCAAGAGACGGATTGCGCATTCACGACAAGACCTAGATCTGGCTTGGGCACTCTCTCCGGTGGTGGTTGAGGGTTGTTCGTATGGCTTTTAGATTTGTGAAGTGAGCTACCGCATGCGCTAGCGCTACCGCCGACGGTAGCTCAACTTACAGGCGCCGTCTCCCGGATCTATAAATAGGGGGTCAATCCCACTGCAGAGCATTTCAGAGAGAAATAGAGATCGACTTGAGCGGTCTCAATTTGGCGGTCTCAGTTAGAGCGAACTCGGAGTGAGTTCGGCAAGCGACCTAGAGTAGGTTTCTTGAGTGTGGGAGACCGCGAGCTAGCGCGAGCGCTAGGAGCTAGCGCATGCGGTAGTGGCTGAAGCGGTCTGGCGGTCTGCAACCTGCGGTCTCGTCAGTGGAGTGTGCGAGCAGCGAGCTCGCGGTCTGAGAGCTAGCGCAGGCGTTAAGAGGTAGCGCCAGCGGTAGTTGAGAGATGGAGAAGCAGACTCTGTTCGCGACCAGTTGTTTTTCTGTATTCGAATGTTGTAAACCAAATTGTATGCAACTTGTATTCAGTCATGTCTCTTGTAATTGTTGTAACTATTTGTCAAGCAATAAAGAAGTGTTTTTGTTCATTTTTGATGTGCTTGTCTCGGTGTTCCAATGATCTTGAAAACTTCACAAGAGCTTCTTTCGATTCTTATGTTCTGATTGCAAAAACGGATTGCAATAGATTTTCTCATTTCACGGCGGGTGGAGGTGTCCCAATTCCACCAATGATGCACTTTACCGAATTCTGTAATCTTTTCTCCTATATTTCTGTATCGCATTTTATTGAGCACATATAAACTGCGTGGCTATCCGTGGGATTGTCAATTTTGCCTATGGTGTATTCTTGTTTTTGCCATGTATTTATAGGCCTATGAGGGAGAGAATTTTCACTGACATGGGAGCAAACAACGACAAAGGGAAAATAAAAATTGGGGAAGATAAAATAGTAATAGGGTAATAACTCATATTTCTAAACTAACGTATTTTCGTCGATTCGTCGTGCCGCTAAATCATGCTCTTCCCAATCTGCTAAGGAAAACTCATTTCTTAAGCACAAAATCAGTTGCGCACTTCAGGTGATGGTAGAATGCAAAATAAGGACAGGTTGGAAATTGGACCAGGTTTCTAGTAGGGCCGCCTGACCAGGTTCAGTGGTGTAATAATGGTCCGCCACTTCATTGTCACCGTTCGATTAAAGCGTATGGTCTGCGAATAGCCATATAGTTTGGTAACTTGTAATTATATATGTTTACTAACTTGTACTTCTGTATCGTGGCGGCGCACTTCGATCGGGTGTATGCTGCATCTCCGTCGATATTATGGCAGATGAAGAAGCAAAGCAGTCACACGCACTATGATGGATTGATTATGGCACACCATCAATTGATGCTCTGCTTCATCTTCTATTATACTAGGCCTATCATAAATGCAAATACTAATGAAATAAAGCATTTGCTACAATACAAATGGTGATTCAGTTTTGTTATTCGCCGTGCCATGATTCAAATGCTCATTTGTCGGCTTTTCCCTCTCTTTCTGCGGGATGGGGCAAAATTTTGGTTGAACTCAATGCCGATAGAGTCTATCGCAGCTAAAGCTGTCACTTAAAACCGAAAATCGTAATCCGAACCGGAACAACAATGGTCCGGGTGTGGTTCTTTCGTTTTATTATCCGGACCGAAACCGGAACCGCAATATATAAGTCTCAAGCGGTTTCAAGATTTTTAAAACCGATCCGTACCGGACCGAAGTAGAACCGAACCGCAACCCGTTTATTATTATTATTAATAATATTATAATATTGTCATTTTTTATAATATATCTATAATATCTATACTTACTATTATGGGTGAAACTCGTGTGGTTTGAACCCAAACCGCATTCGCAATAAATGGGGTCGATTTTGGACTGAACAAAATCGCACCACACAAAATCCGTGTCGTGTGGTTTGACATTGGTGCGATTTGAAATTTGTTTTTGCGGTGTACTTTCGGTTTTCAAACAGTCATATAATGCATTTTCAATTTTACTCACATATTTTTCTG
The DNA here is from genome assembly GCA_033032865.1 of Dactylorhiza incarnata. Classification (NCBI taxonomy): domain Eukaryota; kingdom Viridiplantae; phylum Streptophyta; class Magnoliopsida; order Asparagales; family Orchidaceae; genus Dactylorhiza; species Dactylorhiza incarnata. Next base: position 6,527,776 of record JAWHQI010000085.1, read on the forward strand.
AAATATTTTGTTTTAAAAATATAAATAATATACAACTAATATTTAATAGTACTCATGAAAAACAATCTAATTATAGCTGGTAAATTAGTCAAATTTAATTAATTAATATATATCCTTCAAACAAAATTTTAATTGTAAAATAAGATTTCAAGAGCAACAATTCAAAGTTCTTTACCTTATGTTGAGTCGTGATCTTCAACAACATGAACATTGCATCAGCATTAAACGATCGTGATCTTTGAATTTTTAAAATCGGCACGGTTTTGTGCAATTTTGTGATTTTGCAGTTTCAATTTTTAACTTTCAGTCCGACTTACTATATATTATACAAAATGTACTCCCCCTTGGTGTAACACAAAATTACTGCGCCCAGACCTCAGACTTCGAAGTCCCTCTTGCAAAAAAACCAAACGGTATACTTTTCCCCTTTGGTTTTTTATTTTTGACCTCCCACATTCATTCCGCCAAGTTTGATTTTGGTTCTAGTTGGAACCGATTGGAACTGGACCGAACCGTATAGAATCGGACCGAATCGTATAGAATCGGACCGAACCGTTTGTGGTCGGTTTGGTTTTGGTTCTTGTTGAACCGTAACCGAAACCGTTAACACGATGGTTCCAAAAATTATAATGGAACCGGAACCAGAACCGGAATCGGTCAAACCAAATACGGTTTTGATTCTAATTTGAAGAACTGTTACCTTAGCGGTTAGGTTCACGATTTTAGTAGAACCGGAACCGAACCGGAACCGTGACAGCTCTAATCGCAGGATGGGTTAGCTTTGCGCATAAGTTTCTGGCTACGTATTTTCCAGCATCCAACACAACAAAGCTTCATGTACAAACTTTTTGCAGTAGTTTAGACTCCGTTTGGCACGATGGTGGCGGTCGTGAACACGGTAGTAAAATCGTCATTCGTGAACGAGCACCTAAGGAACTTCATCTACTTTTATGTTCAAGTGGATGAAATATAGGATCTACATAGCAAAGCTTCTGCCGAGGCAAATTCACAGTTGATGAAATCGCCTCTAATAACTATGGAATATTGCAGGCGGAGCGGCGGAAGAAAAGAGGTGTAATTTTCTTCTTTGATCCTTTTCATAGTGGATTTTCTGGGCGCGGGTGGTTGTGGTTTTTTCCCTGGATTTGAGGTTTTTCCACGTTAAAATTCTTGTGTTTTTGTCTGCGTATTTTTTTGCGATTCTTGTGATTTCCGTAGGCGTCATTTTTTCCCTAACAACATGCATTCACCACGATTACCGCCAAAGTCAACACTCTCAACAAGAAAATGGATAGCGTGGGTGCGGGTGGTAATGCAGGGAATGGGCCTTATAAGCAAGCTATTTCCGTTCAATGCGATGCGGCGGAGTACACGGAAGCACGCACACACTGTCGATCACGTAATCCCTTCTCATGTTGATCCTATTCAACCGAAAATTTATATTATGCAGAGAACTATCAGCGCAGACAGAATAGCCCTCGCTCAGCTACATATATGCAAACAATCAGACGATGAGCGAAAGACTGCGCTAGCAAAATTATCAACCAAACGTAGAGAAGAATGCCCATTTTTTCATGAATATGTTCTTTTCGTTATGCAAGTTTAAGACTACATCCATTCGCGAGGGGATTGAATGTGGTTTTCCTAATTAGGCTTCTTATGTTCAGAGTTCGCGCATGTCGGTTTCATTTGATTATTCACTGTTAGCCTACTCTATTCGTTTCAAGGGTGATTGAAAACCGATAAGGTTATATTAACGAATGCGTGAAAAATTAAGAGCTAGAACGAGAATAGCAAGAGGAGGAAGAAGAAGACACCTTTTATTAATCTTAAGAGGCTTGTCTCCAAAATATTTTAAGTAACTTTTGAAGAGGATAATTTGTTTTATTAATGTAATTCAAGCTTATCATCATCTCTTTAAGCTACTATTCACACTTAGGCTCCGTTTGCCGCGGCATTTTTGCTCGGGTGAGTTTGGACAAAAATGCCACCGCCATAGATTATATGTTTGGCACGGCAACGGTTATGACCGCAATCAAGAAAAGAAAAATAGTTATGAACATAAAGTGGATGAAGCTCTTTAGGCGTGGTTGGATGTTCACGAGCGACAGTTCATAACCACGGCGTTCACGACCTCCACCGCCGTGCCAAACAGACCCTTAATCTTACAAGTTCCCATGATTGTGGTACCTTTTGGATTGATTTTGGGAGGTTTAGTAGTATAATTTATTGCACATAATTTATAAGTTGAACCTGTTATCCCTAAACCTATTAAGTGCTGATCATTTATATTGTGTTAGGCCCTTAAATTGGGGGCTTTCCTCTAGGAGCCCTACAAATTAAGATGAGTGTCTTCCCAGTGTTTTATTGACAGGTGTCCATGCCTTGAATTCATTTGGCCTGATTGGGTGCTATATTTAGAACAATAGTTAGAAGAAAATTATGACTTTTGTATCAAAATTTAGTTACAAAATTATTTAACTTAGTTGCTTTATGGTAATGTTTGAGGGAAGTTGATGAAATCTTTCTTTAATTTCATATGGAACCACTTAAAAAGAAGAGAGTTTTAATGGTGAATTAATTTGGGATTTGATTGGATAAACAGAGAGCAAGTATACAGTAATGTGTAAAGCACCAAAAGTAACTAAAAATAAAAGAGGATTGATGAATCCTCCTTGCAAAAGAAGAAATTTGGAGGACACCAAGAACCAATTCGTATAGGTTCTGTTAAGAGAGACCCACTAAATAAAGTTTTTCTCTCTTATTAATATCAAGGAAGAATATACTGGTATTTATAGGGAGAACAAGCGGCCAAAACAGTTGGCAAAGAAAAAATAAAAAGGACAAAACTATCCCTAACAAATACTAACATATAAAATTAACATCCCCCCTCAAGTTTGGTCCTCTTTAAAAATATTAATGATGCCAAACTTGAATAGCAGATGCAGGTGCTTCTCTTTTCCCAAGCCTTTAGTTAGCAGATCAGCCGGTTGGTTCTCACTTCTAATATAATCAACTGAAATTTTTCCTTGCTGAATAAGATCTCTTATCAAATGGCAATCAATTTCTATGTGTTTAGTTCTCTCATGAAAGACAGGATTTGTGGCAATGCTCAAAGCTGATTTGCTGTCCTAAAAATCATAACTTGATTTTGAAGTGTAATTCTCAAATCTTTCAATACTCCTATGATCCAAATAACTTCACAGGAGGTAGCAGCAATGGACCTATATTCAGCTTCACAAGAGGATTTAAAAACTGTTTTTTGTTTCTTTGTTTTCCAAGATATTAGAGAATCTCCAAGTTTAATAAGAAATCCGGATAAAGATCTTCTAGTCATCAAACATGATCCCCAATCAGCATCACAATAGGCGGTCAGTTCAAGTTTACTATTGTTGGACAAAAGAATTCCAACACCAATTGTTCCTTTAAGGTAACACAATATTCTCTTAGCATCTTGCATGTGAGAAGTTTTCGGTTGATGCATGAATTGAGCCAGCAAATGAACAGAATAGCCAATATCCGGTCTTGTCATTCCCAGATATATGAGTTTGCCAATAAGCCGTTGATACTCAGATATATCACTTAATAAAGGATCATTAATGTGATTATGTATATGAGTATCATACTCATAACTAGTTAATTTCAAATTCTGCTCAATAGGTGTGTCCTTTGAACAACAACCTGTCATCCCAGATTCATTAAGAAGGTCCAATATGTATTTTCTTTGATTGAGAACAATCCCATTTGTATTCCTGGCCACTTCTATACCTAAAAAATATTTTAGATATCCAAGACCTTTAATATGGAAGCAGCGGTGTAAGTAAGCCTTTAAATCATCTATCATCATATTATCATTCCCGGTTTTGATGATATCATCAACGTAAACCAATAAAATCACAATCTTAGTATTATGATTCTTAATAAACAAAGAATAATCGTGTTTGGATTGTAGATATCCTGCTGCAGATAGAGCTTCAGTAAACTTGAGATTCCATTGTCGGGATGATTGTTTTAAACCATATATGGATTTCAACAATTTGAAAACTTTTAAATTATCCCCCTGTTTATGAAAACCTTCAGGAATAGTCATATATACTTCTTCAGATAAATCCCCTTGAAGAAATGCATTAGTAACATCTAATTGGTAAAGAGACCAATTATGAATAGCTGTTAATGAAAGAACTAGTCAGACAGTAACAATCTTAACGACTGGGTTGAATGTCTCATGATAATCCAAACCTGCTTGTTGAGTATATCCTTTAGCCACTAATCTGGCTTTGAACCGTTCAATCGACCCATCAGAATTTTGTTTGATCTTATAGACCCATTTGCATCCAATAGCCTTCTTATGTGGAGGCAAATCAACAAGTTCACATGTCTTATTAATTTCCAATGCCTGAATTTCAGCATTCATAGCATCCCTCCATTGCTTACTCTTAACACATCTTGATAGCATGTTGGTTCAATGTGAGTGGCAAGGGAACAAATAAAATTTTGGTGACCAACAGAGAGATGAGAATAGGATAAGTTAGAAGAAATAGGATACTTGATAGGTTTATCCTTTATGGTAGGACAAATATAGTCAGCTGACCAAATGAGTTTCTTTGAAATTCTAGTGGATGTCCTGGCTTTGGGAACAACATAATTGGGATTAAGATGGATAGAAGATAAATCTTCATTCTGCTGTGAAGGAAAGACATCATCATGAGAAGGATTAGGAATAGTAGGTGTAATGAAATCATCAAAGTAGCTTTGATCATCAACAACAATCATATGATCAGAGGTAGTATTATGGGTAATGGAAAAAGGAAATAAGGTTTCATGAAAAATGATATCTCGTGAAACGAGAAAGGTGTTGGTGGTTAGATCAAGAAGTTTGTATCCCTTTTGTGTTATGGCATATCCCATAAAGACACATGGCTTTGATTTAGGAGAAAACTTATCAAGGACGGGCAAAATTTTTGCATAGCAAAGACAACCAAAAACATTTAAATGAGTAACTGTAGGAGGTTTGTGAAAAAAGAATTTCAAAAGGAGTCTTCTCTTTTAAGAGAAAAGATGGTGTCCGGTTAATCAAATAGACTGCTGTCTGAATGCATTCTCCCCAAAAATGAATAGGTATATGGGATTGAAACATAAGTGCCCTGGCAACATTTAAGATATGTTTATGCTTGCGTTCAACCAAGTCATTTTGCTGCGGAGTATAAGGTACTGAACTTTGATGAATAACACCTAGAGTTTTAAAAAACTCAGAACATGATTTGGAGAAAAATTCCCAAGCATTATCAGTTCGAACCATTTGTATTTCAGTTTTGAACTGATTTTTTACATAAGCAAAGAAATCCTTTATATGATTGAAAACTTCAACTTTGGTTTGCACGAGAAATACCCAAGTAGCTCTTGAAAAATCATCAACTATAGTAAGAAAGTATTTCACATTGGAATGTGTAGGAATTTTGTATGGGCCCCAAATATCCATATGTATGAGTTCAAAAATGGATTTGGTAGTATGAATTTTGATTGGAAATGGTGATATCGAATGTTTAGCTAAGGGACAAACAGAACAATGAAAAGAGTTTGAATTGAGAGAATTTCCCACTTCAGGAAGATGTTTCAATCTAAGAGAAGACATATGTCCCATTCTCAAATGCCATAGGCTAGAATCTTTAGATGTAAAACAACTAACAAATTCATTATTACAATGAGTATCAATAGAATGTGCATCATTCTTCTTATTACATTGAGATGAAAGATAAGAAGCAAAGTTTGTGCCATTGGAATAAGGGCTGGTGAAACCTTGAGTAGTAGAGCATGAGGCTAAAGGATCAAGGATGTATAAGCCATTTTTGACTCTACCAATCGCTTTTATCTTGCCACTCCAAAGGTCCTGAAAGAGACAAAAATGAGGGTAGAAAGAAACAAAACAATTATTATCCCGAGTGAGTTTGGATATAAAGATGAGATTGAATTGAAAATTGGGAATATAAAGAACATGATGCAATGACAAATCTTGAGGAAGTTTGACTGTCCCTATTTTGTCAACGGAGGCAATGTTTCCATTAGGCATCTTGACAGAAGTATAGACAGGAGTATTATGTGTTGAAGGTTCAAACATTGAAAAATTATAAGACATGTGTTGATTCGCCCCACTATCAGCAACCCATTCTTCATTGGAAATCTCTGTAAAAAGAGAGATGAATTCATCCATAGTTGTACAACCCGTATTCGCCGAGTGGGCCCCCCCAGCCAACTGGCGAAACCTGGGTCGTCCGGATCATTCGCCGGGTCACTCGCCCAGGCTAAGGAAGGTAAAAATGCCCCCGGGTTGGTGGGGGTAAGCTGTAGGAGAGAAGGCGCTAGGCGAGTGGTGCCCTCACGGATCACTCGCCTAGAAGCGTGGGCATTCGCCCAGCCAGGCGGGTGCCCAGCGAATGGTGCCCTCACGGACCATTCGCCCAAATGGGTGTGAGGGGAAAATGACCATAATACCCCTGGTGGGCTGCAAATAGCCCTTCGGAACAGCGGAGTTAGGCTATTAGCAGACCAATTTGGGGTGCGGTTAGTCAAACTAAAAGGCGGATTCAGGCTATTTACAGACCAGCCTAGGAAAACTATAAATAGACCCTTAAGGGCACCTTGGAGGAGATCCGATTTGAGAGAATCCTCTCCTCCAGGCTAGTTTTGGTTGGCAGCCAGTGCCCTCCAAGGTGCCCGGTTGAGCTTTGGTTTGGGAGGGGAAGCTCTCTAAGATCTTCCGGGTGTGTGGCGGGACCTCCTCGCTTCAGCCTTGGGTCTATTCCATTTCCAGCATCCACCGTCAAGAGAGTCTAGTGAGGGAGAAATAAGCATCGGCTACACCCCCAGTGGGTCCGAACTCAAGAGACCAGTTGCTGGTTTCAACATTTTTGGTGCGGTGAGCGTGGACCGTAGCCGGTGAAAGAAAATCCCAAGCTAGTTTCGATGACGGGAGATGGAGGAAATGGTTCTGACTCAGGTCACTCGCAGCCACCAGCGGCAGGGGAGTGGCTGGAGATGTTTGAGAAGTTCAAGCGAGAGGTTCTGCAGACAGTTCTCGCGGCAAGGAGCGAGTGCGAGACCCCGGCGGTCCCAGTGGTCCCGCCTTTGCAGATCGGCGAGAACGCACCGGGGCAGCGGCCGGGGAAGGAGGTGCCAGCAAGAGGAAGCGCGCGAGATCTCCCCGGACGGCAGCTGTTCAGCAGTCCGGCGAGTGCTGAGGTGTGTGAGTTGGTCCCGCGCGAGAGGACCACTCGCCGAGCAGGGGAAGGGAGCCCCTTTTGCGAGATGATCCTCTCGGCCCCAGTGCCAGAAGGGTTTCGTGGGCCGGAGATGTCTTACTACACCGGCAAGGAGGATCCAGTTGAGCATCTGCAGTGGTTCGAGGACATGACTTCAATCCTTCCCATGTCGGATTCTTTCCAATGCCGACTCTTCGCGACCACCCTGAAGGAGAAAGCAAGGGACTGGTTCCACCAGCTTCCCACAGGTTCCATCTACGCGTTCGATGATCTGCGCCGAAGCTTCTGACTACGTTTCTCGACGTCAAAAAAGAGGAAGAAGGATGCGGAGGCTCTCTTCAAGATCAGACAAAGGGAGGGGGAATCCCTGGCCAAGTACGTGGACAGGTTCCATGTTCAAGAGGTTGGCCCCGAGCAGACCCGCTGTCCAGGCTCTCATCTAGCTGGCAGGTCCGAAGGCTCACTCGGTGGCAGGTTCCATGTTCAAGAGGTTGGCCCCGAGCAGACCCGCTGTCCAGGCTCTCATCTAGCTGGCAGGTCCGAAGGCTCACTCGGTGGCAGGTTCCATGTTCAAGAGGTTGGCCCTGAGCAGACCCGCTGTCCAGGCTCTCATCTAGCTAGCAGGTCTGAAGGCTCACTCGGTGGCAGGTTCCATGTTCAAGAGGTTGGCCCCGAGCAGACCCGTTGTCCAGGCTCTCATCTAGCTGGCAGGTCCGAAGGCTCACTCGGTGGCAGGTTTTATGTTCCAGAGGTTGGCCCCGAGCAGACCCGCTGTCCAGGCTCTCATCTAGTTGGCAGGTCCGAAGGCTCACTCGGTGGCAGGTTCTATGTTCCAGAGGTTGGCCCCGAGCAGACCCGCTGTCCAGGCTCTCATCTAGATGGCAGGTCTGAAGGCTCACTCGGTGGCAGGTTCTATGTTCAAGAGGTTGGCCCCGAGCAGACCCGCTGTCCAGGCTCTCATCTAGCTGGCAGGTCCGAAGGCTCACTCGGTGGCAGGTTCCATGTTCAAGAGGTTGGCCCCGAGCAGACCCGCTGTCCAGGCTCTCATCTAGCTGGCAGGTCCGAAGGCTCACTCGGTGGCAGGTTCCATGTTCAAGAGGTTGGCCCCGAGCAGACCCGCTGTCCAGGCTCTCATCTAGCTGGCAGGTCCGAAGGCTCACTCGGTGGCAGGTTCCATGTTCAAGAGGTTGGCCTCGAGCAGACCCGCTGTCCAGGCTCTCATCTAGCTGGCAGGTCCGAAGGCTCACTCGGTGGCAGGTTCTATGTTCAAGAGGTTGGCCCCGAGCAGACCCGCTGTCCAGGCTCTCATCTAGCTGGCAGGTCCGGAGGCTCACTCGGTGGCAGGTTCTACGTTCCAGAGGTTGGCCCCGAGCAGACCCGCTGTCCAGGCTCACATCTAGCTGGCAGGTCCGAAGGCTCACTCGGTGGCAGATTCTATGTTCAAGAGGTTGGCCCCGAGCAGACCCGCTGTCCAGGCTCTCATCTAGCTGGCAGGTCCGAAGGCTCACTCGGTGGCAGGTTCTACGTTCCAGAGGTTGGCCCCGAGCAGACCCGCTGTCGAGGCTCTCATCTAGCTGGTAGGTCCGAAGGCTCACTCGGTGGCAGGTTCTATGTTCAAGAGGTTGGCCCCGAGCAGACCCGCTGTCCAGGCTCACATCTAGCTGGCAGGTCCGAAGGCTCACTCGGTGGCAGGTTCTATGTTCAAGAGGTTGGCCCCGAGCAAACCCGCTGTCCAGGCTCTCATCTAGCTGGCAGGTCCGAAGGCTCACTCGGTGGAAGGTTCTACGTTCCAGAGGTTGGCCCCGAGCAGACCCGCTGTCCAGGCTCTCATCTAGCTGACAGGTCCGAAGGCTCACTCAGTGGCAGGTTCTATGTTCAAGAGGTTGGCCCCGAGCAGACCCGCTGTCCAGGCTCTCATCTAGCTGGCAGGTCCGAAGGCTCACTCGGTGGCAGGTTCTATGTTCAAGAGGTTGGCCCCGAGCAGACCCGCTGTCCAGGCTCTCATCTAGCTGGCAGGTCCGAAGGCTCACTCGGTGGCAGGTTCTATGTTCAAGAGGTTGGCCCCGAGCAGACCCGCTGTCCAGGCTCTCATCTAGCTGGTAGGTCCGAAGGCTCACTCGGTGGCAGGTTCTATGTTCCAGAGGTTGGCCCCGAGCAGACCCGCTGTCCAGGCTCTCATCTAGCTGGCAGGTCCGAAGGCTCACTCGGTGGCAGGTTCTATGTTCCAGAGGTTGGCCCCGAGCAGACCCGCTGTCCAGGCTCTCATCTAGCTGGCAGGTCCGAAGGCTCACTCGGTGGCAGGTTCTATGTTCCAGAGGTTGGCCCCGAGCAGACCCACTGTCCAGGCTCTCATCTAGCTGGCTGGTCCGAAGGCTCACTCGTGGCAGGTTCCATGTTCAAGAGGTTGGCCCCGAGCAGACCCGCTGTCCAGGCTCTCATCTAGCTGGCAGGTCCGAAGGCTCACTCGGTGGAAGGTTCCATGTTCAAGAGGTTGGCCCCGAGCAGACCCGCTGTCCAGGCTCTCATCTAGCTGGCAGGTCCGAAGGCTCACTCGGTGGCAGGTTCCATGTTCAAGAGGTTGGCCCCGAGCAAACCCGCTGTCCAGGCTCTCATCTAGCTGGCAGGTCCGAAGGCTCACTCGGTGGCAGGTTCCATGTTCAAGAGATTGGCCCCGAGCAAACCCGCTGTCCAGGCTCTCATCTAGCTGGCATGTCCGAAGGCTCACTCGATGGCAGGTTCCATGTTCAAGAGGTTGGCCCCGAGCAGACCCGCTGTCCAGGCTCTCATCTAGCAGGCAGGTCCGAAGGCTCACTCGGTGGCAGGTTCTATGTTCCAGAGGTTGGCCCCGAGCAGACCCGCTGTCCAGGCTCTCATCTAGCTGGCAGGTCCGAAGGCTCACTCGGTGGCAGGTTCTATGTTCCAGAGGTTGGCCCCGAGCAGACCCGCTGTCTAGGCTCTCATCTAGCTGGCAGGTCCGAAGGCTCACTCTGTAACACCCTGCCAGTACGAAAAGTATAACAGCAGGTCCGGCCGGGACCCCACGCCATACAAACCACACTAGCTAGGAGTTAAAAGGTGATAACCAGAAAAGTAACAATAAAACGAGAGTACGAAAACGTAAGCGGAAGCATTAATTAAACCATTCAAAAAGACATGTCCACTATCATAGGAATGAGTCCAGAAGTAAGAGTTACGGCCTTAGGGCCTTACATCAAAACAATGTACAAAACTCCAAAAAGGCATACATCGGCACGCAGGCCGGCAATACATGAGAAAACAGGAAAAAGGCTGGCCTTCGAGGGCCAACACAGCAAAAGGGCCAACGCCCGCTACTTCCCGCTAGGCTCACCTGCACCTGCATAAGAACATTCCACCAAGCGGTGGCAAACAAGGTAACGGTCAGCACAGCTGACCAAATTATAACGACCCCACCCCTTACCCGGGGTGGCGGAGCTTCTACCCTGCAAGCAAGCCATACTAGCACAAGTACTAATATAAAGAAAGTGCAACTACACGATGTGAGGTTTCAAGCACAATCAATCTTCTAAGTTGAGCATCAAAAGAAGGGAACCTAGGTATGCACATGATGTTGGTTGGGTTCACCCGAAGGTTCCCCACAACCGCCTAAGCCACCGCATGAGGCTAAACATGACATCATTCTATCACAGACGTGGGTACAACAACCGCACGCTCCATGCTCACAAGGCATGGATCAAAGGTACTTCTTCCCGAGCACCAACACCATCATGAGTCCGGAAACTTGAGATGGGAAAAGAGCTTATGGCCCGTCTAGGTAAACACCTTCCGCGACCTCTCCCACGATCACACGGCTTTACGAGAGACAACTATCCCTTTACCGATACTGCATGGGAACGGGTTCAGTTCAGTCAATTCCCGAGCTCTCATCGTCGAGTTCACACATACGATGCGGGTATGACATCACCTCGGCCCGTAAGGGTTTAGCACTTGCTAGTGCTACACAAAACATAAGTTACAACACCCAAGCCTTCACGAGGACATAGGCTTTACACGTAACCAAAAAGGAGATACAACTCGCTCCGCATCAATTTCGTGGTGAAGGTTTGCCTTCATCCAACTCTCAAAGCATGGGGCTTTCGTTAGGATCTTCGCAGGACGCCTACGCTTAATTCCCGCAATACTATAGAAGATTTCACGGAGTCATTCTCCGGCACGCATTCTAGGCCTAACCTAAATGCAACGTCGCAAATCAAGCATCACCGATTCGGGCTCACGGCCACGAATAGGCTTCACACAAAATGCCTAAATCCGCACGACTACCGGATTTTCTACATGCAATAATGCCGGGGACGGACACAATCTACCCGGAGTTCCGAAGAACTTGAGGAAATCCTACACTTCACCCATTTGGTGAAAGAGACACCTCATGCAAGCATAGAAAGAGGAATGAATGGACAAATACAAGTCCAAAGTTCGGGAGGAAGAATCGTTACCCTAGGCGCTTTCTTTTTCGCCATGGATCCGAGATTCTATACGGAGAGAAACGACCGCACCGGGCTGCACTCTCCAAATCTGGAAACGGCTCGCGAAACGGAGCTCCGGAGCTCCGTCAATGGCGGGATCTTCCTTCTTCTTCCTTGCCTCCTTCTTCTTCCTCTAGCCTAGGAGAGAGAAACACCTCAAAATAATGAGGATTAATCTCCTCTCATAAGCCCTAATAGCCTCCAGCATCTAATCCTAGCCATCGGATCAGATCTCAAAAGATTTGGACGGCCCGATCTTCTTCTCCGCTCAAAATCGCGGAACAGAATAAACAGGGCGCACGATCACAGGCGCACGGTCAGTGGTCGTGCGCGACGAGGGCAATGGTCGTGCACACTATCCGGGACAGAACTCTGAATTCTTGCTAATAAGCGCACGATCGCTGGCGCACGATCACTGGTCGTGCGCGAAGAGGGAAATGGTCGTGCGCACTGTCCGAGACAGAACTCGATTCTCTTCTGAATTAACGCACGATCGCTGGCACACGATCACTGGTCGTGCGCGATGAGGCCACTGATCGTGCGCTAAGAGCAGACAGGGAAAATTCTAGCCTGCTTCACGTGCCGCACTACCACTCCGCCTACTTCGCGGAACTACCAGATTTGGGGTGTTACAACTCCACCCTCCTTAAAAGAATTTCGTCCCGAAATCCAGGAAACAGTAATAGCATAAATTACAGTTATACTTTACCTGAGGGAAATAGCTCGGGGTACTCCGCAAGCATCGCTTGCTCTCTCTCCCAAGAGAGCTCCTCTCGGCCGCAGTTATCCCACCGGACTTTTACCATCCGAATGGACTTGTTCCGCAGCTGCTTTACTTCGGTATCTTCGATGCGTAAAGGCTTGACTTTCGTCGACAACCAACTATCAACCGGAACTTTGCCGACCGCAATGATATGAGTAGGCTCTTGCACTGCTTTCCTCAACACTGAAATGTGGAACACGTCGTGCAGACCGCTCAGCTCTGCAGATAGTGCAAGCCGATAAGCCGCATCACCAACACGCTCCACGATCTCGAACGGTCCTAAGTACCTCGGACTGAGCTTTTTCAAGCGTCGAATCCTTGATACCCCTTTGAACGGTTTGATCTTCAAGTAAACCCGGTCACCGACGGCAAACTCTAAGTTCCTATGCTTGGCGTTGAAATACTTTGCTTGCCTATCCTGGGCAACCAATAGCCTTTCGCGTATAGACCAGATCGTCGAAGTTGCTTCTTCAACATCCTTTCGCTTCAATAGCTTAGTATCGCCCGTTTCCGCCCAAGACAACGGCGTACGACACTTCTTACCATAGAGGGCTTCGAAAGGAGCCATCTTTATGCTGGCTTGGTAGCTATTATTGTAGGCGAATTCGATCATAAAGAGATGATCCTCCCACTTCTTTCCAAAGTCTAGAGTGCACATTCGGAGCATATCCTCCATAGTCCTGTTGGTTCTCTCGGTCTGTCCATCCGTTTGCGGGTGGAAGGCCGTGCTGAACTTCAGTTTTGTGCCCAACAGTTCATGGATAAGCCTCCAATCTTTCGATGTGAAACGCCCGTCACGATCGCTGACGATGCTACGAGGGACACCGTGCAGTCTCACGATACTATCCACATAGAGCTTTGCTAGTTTTTCTACCGAATCATCCTTCCGGTTCGGAATGAAGTGCGATACCTTTGTCAAACGGTCCACGATCACCCAGATGGCGTCGTTTCCATGTTGCGATCTCGGCAATCCATGCATGAAATCCATCGAAATATCATCAAACTTCCATTCCGGAATCGGCAAGGACTTCAAAAACCCACCGGGACGTTGACATTCCGCTTTCACCAACGCGCAAGTATGACACTTGGCTACGTAAAGGGCAATGTCTTTCTTCATGCCCGGCCACCAGAACAGTTTCTTCATATCCATAAACATTTTAGTGCTCCCCGGGTGGATCGAGTACTTGGTATGATGAGCCTCGTACATCAACTCCGCCCGTAGAGTACCAACGTTTGGGATGCATAACCTTTCCTGCTTCCACATAAGGTCGTCTTCGAAGGAGAAATCAGCGTTTAACCCTTCAACGGTTTCCGCTTTGTATCGTTTCAAGCTCTCGTCCAACTCCAATGCTTGTCGAACTCGGTCGGCAAGGTCGTAGTGAACTTCCGTCCAGTTCAAGCATGCTGAAGTAGACGTTCTCCTATCAATGCATATGATCTCCATTTCTTCTAGCTCACGGATTAGACGCTCATCGTGCATCAAAATCCAATTTGCTTGTGCGGGAGCCCGACGACTCAACGCGTCTGCAACTACGTTTCCTTTACCGGGAGTATATTTGATATCGAAGGTGTAGTCCCCAAGGAACTCCATCCACCTCCTTTGGCGCATGTTCAACTCCCTTTGATCTAGTAAGTACTTGAGGCTCTTATGGTCGGTAAAGATATTGATCTTCACGCCATATAGATAGTGCCTCCAAAGTTTGAGGGCAAAAACCACGGCCGCTAGCTCCAAATCATGGACCGGGTAATTCCTCTCGTGAACCTTCAGTTGCCGGGAGCCGTAGGCAATTACCTTCCCGAACTGCACTAGGACACAACCCAACCCACTTCCTGAGGCGTCGCTATATATTTCATAGCCTTCCGTACCCTGTGGCGAGCATAGGATGGGCGCCGTGATCAGACGACTCTTTAGCTCTTCAAAAGCTCGTGCGCACTCGGGCGACCAAACGAACTTATGATCCTTCCTAGTCAGTTTTGTGAGAGGAAGTGCGATCCTCGAGAAGTTTTCCACAAAGCGCCTATAATAGCCGGCAAGTCCTAAGAAACTTCGGACTTCCGCTACGTTTTTCAACAAAGGCCACGCTTGGATCGCTTCTATCTTCGACGGATCGACTGCAATTCCTTCGCCACTAACAACATGACCAAGGAATGCCACTGACGGTAGCCAAAACTCGCACTTGGAGAACTTGGCATATAGCTGACTCCTCCTCAAGGTGCTCAGGACTGCGTGCAGATGCCCTACATGCTCCTCTTCCGACTGAGAGTATACCAAAATGTCGTCGATGAAGACGATCACAAATTGATCTAAATACTCTCGGAATGTCCCGTTCATCAAGTCCATGAATACCGACGGTGCATTGGATAGACCGAACGGCATTACCGTGAACTCATAGTGCCCAGAGCGGGTACTGAACGCTGTTTTTGGAATGTCACATTCCTTTATCCTAAGTTGCTAGTAGCCGGACCTTAAGTTAAGCTTAGAGTATACCGTCGACCCAACCAGTTGGTCAAATAAGTCGTCGATTCTCGGAATCGGATAACGGTTCTTCTCTGTCAGTTTGATCTGCTACTACTAGGACAACACCAAGGCTGGTCTTAGGCCCCGAATCCTTCAACAAGGTGAAGAATATCTTCGCGCCTTTTCACAGCTTCTCCTAACCGCGCTCACCCGAGATCTATTGGGCAGCATTACCTCTAATCTATCCTTGACTAAGGTAAACGACACTCCGATTCATAACACAAAGTCCTTAGACAGATAAGAGAGCGATGCTCCCACACCAACAGAGCTTTCGTCGGATAGTCGATAATTAGGACAAGGCCTAATTGCACACAAATTCAAAACATAAAATTTTGTTGTCATCGGATACAATGGACACAATGAAATCTTTAACCGCACACAGGGTAGAAATCATATTAAGAGATGATCATCCATACCTGTGGCAACATCGCATTGTTGAACGACCTTTTGCTGGCCATAAGAGTAGACTCTCGGCTGGGTTAGAGAATATTGGGGAGTCGAAGACTCCACCGCCTTTCCTTTCTCTATAGCAGCTGAACCCATCGCACGAGCATAGTCCACTTCTCCGCTTTTTGCCTTTGGAGGACCACTTCGACACACCGCGGCTTTGTGCCCCACCTTCCCGCAGGTGAAACACGTAATAGGTCCCCGCACGGTCGTGGCTCCCAAAATATTAGAAGGAGCTGGTTCCGCGAACCTAGACTTCCTCTTGTTTCTTCTGAACTCCGACTTGGATTGAGAGGTCGGCGCATGTAACTCATTGAAGTCATTCGCGCGTGGCATACTCTTCATTTCTATTTCTAGAGATTTTGCTGCTTTCACTAAGACGTTGAAGCCAAGTAACATTGGACCCACAAGCATTTGTCTTAGGTCATCTCGCAGGCCATTGTAGAACTTGTTGACCTTGGTCTCCTCATCTTCCCACATAGACCTCTCATAACGACCCAGACTGATGAACTCATTCAGGTACTCATCCACCGAGTGTGCTCCCTGCTCCAGGTGCAAGCACTGGTTCTGTAGTGCCAAATGCCCTGATGAGAGCATGTACCTTAGAAGGAATGACTCATGGAAGTTTTCCCAAGAGATTTCGGTAAGTTGTCTCCCACCAAACTTGTGCACCAACTCCTCTTCCCACCAAAGTCTTGCTTCTCTTATAAGTAGGAAGGTGGCCAAGGCTACCAACATATCCTTAATTATAAGTATTGACGTTAAAGTCTTCTTTATTTCTGACAACCACTCAGCAGCTCTCACAGGAGATTCGGTCCCCGCGAAGGATGGAGGGTTGAGGCTCAGAAAGTACTTTAACAGTTGATAGCGCAATTGCGGTTCCGCTTCTGGCTCACTTGCCCTCGTCGGAACCGGGGCCACAATAAGACTGGGAGGCTGTACCAGCTTTCCTAGCCATGCATTTTGTGCAGCCGAGACCGCTTCTGTGACCACTCTGATCATCTCAGCCGAAGGAGCGGTCGCTGGCACTTCAGCCGACCCACTACTATCAGCGGTGTTACGGGGTCGAGACTGCCCCGCACCACTTCCAGTCACCTATAATCATGCAAGGCACGATTTAGTGACTCAAAACATATCAAACATCAATCATGGAACGCTCAGGTTCCGCAAACAAGTATGTTTTTTCATTCCTAAGTGGACATTCTTATTAGTTTTTGTCGTTCTAGGTGAATGCACAGCCCGTGCGCACCACCCCTTAAAAGGAATTCGTCCCGAATTCGCTAAACTACGGATCGACGCTTTAAGTCCGATACCAAATTGTAACACCCTGCCAGTACGAAAAGTATAACAGCAGGTCCGGCCGGGACCCCACGCCATACAAACCACAGTAGCTAGGAGTTAAAAGGTGATAACCAGAAAAGTAACAACAAAACGAGAGTACGAAAACGTAAGCGGAAGCATTAATTAAACCATTCAAAAAGACATGTCCACTATCATAGGAATGAGTCCAGAAGTAAGAGTTACGGTCTTAGGGCCTTACATCAAAACAATGTACAAAACTCCAAAAAGGCATACATCGGCACGCAGGCCGGCAATACATGAGAAAACAGGAAAAAGGCTGGCCTTCGAGGGCCAACACAGCAAAAGGGCCAACGCCCGCTACTTCCCGCTAGGCTCACCTGCACCTGCATAAGAACATTCCACCAAGCGGTGGCAAACAAGGTAACGGTCAGCACAGCTGACCAAATTATAACGACCCCACCCCTTACCCGGGGTGGCGGAGCTTCTACCCTGCAAGCAAGCCATACTAGCACAAGTACTAATATAAAGAAAGTGCAACTACACGATGCGAGATTTCAAGCACAATCAATCTTCTAAGTTGAGCATCAAAAGAAGGGAACCTAGGTATGCACATGATGTTGGTTGGGTTCACCCGAAGGTTCCCCACAACCGCCTAAGCCACCGCATGAGGCTAAACATGACATCATTCTATCACAGACGTGGGTACAACAACCGCACGCTCCATGCTCACAAGGTATGGATCAAAGGTACTTCTTCCCGAGCACCAACACCATCATGAGTCCGGAAACTTGAGATGGGAAAAGAGCTTATGGCCCGTCTAGGTAAACACCTTCCGCGACCTCTCCCACGATCACACGGCTTTACGAGAGACAACTATCCCTTTACCGATACTGCATGGGAACGGGTTCAGTTCAGTCAATTCCCGAGCTCTCATCGTCGAGTTCACACATACGATGCGGGTATGACATCACCTCGGCCCGTAAGGGTTTAGCACTTGCTAGTGCTACACAAAACATAAGTTACAACACCCAAGCCTTCACGAGGACATAGGCTTTACACGTAACCAAAAAGGAGATACAACTCGCTCCGCATCAATTTCGTGGTGAAGGTTTGCCTTCATCCAACTCTCAAAGCATGGGGCTTTCGTTAGGATCTTCGCAGGACGCCTACGCTTAATTCCCGCAATACTATAGAAGATTTCACGGAGTCATTCTCCGGCACGCATTCTAGGCCTAACCTAAATGCAACGTCGCAAATCAAGCATCACCGATTCGGGCTCACGGCCACGAATAGGCTTCACACAAAATGCCTAAATCCGCACGACTACCGGATTTTCTACATGCAATAATGTCGGGGACGGACACAATCTACCCGGAGTTCCGAAGAACTTGAGGAAATCCTACACTTCACCCATTTGGTGAAAGAGACACCTCATGCAAGCATAGAAAGAGGAATGAATGGACAAATACAAGTCCAAAGTTCGGGAGGAAGAATCGTTACCCTAGGCGCTTTCTTTTTCGCCATGGATCCGAGATTCTATACGGAGAGAAACGACCGCACCGGGCTGCACTCTCCAAATCTGGAAACGGCTCGCGAAACGGAGCTCCGGAGCTCCGTCAATGGCGGGATCTTCCTTCTTCTTCCTTGCCTCCTTCTTCTTCCTCTAGCCTAGGAGAGAGAAACACCTCAAAATAATGAGGATTAATCTCCTCTCATAAGCCCTAATAGCCTCCAGCATCTAATCCTAGCCATCGGATCAGATCTCAAAAGATTTGGACGGCCCGATCTTCTTCTCCGCTCAAAATCGCGGAACAGAATAAACAGGGCGCACGATCAAAGGCGCACGGTCAGTGGTCGTGCGCGACGAGGGCAATGGTCGTGCACACTATCCGGGACAGAACTCTGAATTCTTGCTAATAAGCGCACGATCGCTGGCGCACGATCACTGGTCGTGCGCGAAGAGGGAAATGGTCGTGCGCACTGTCCGAGACAGAACTCGATTCTCTTCTGAATTAACGCACGATCGCTGGCACACGATCACTGGTCGTGCGCGATGAGGCCACTGATCGTGCGCTAAGAGCAGACAGGGAAAATTCTAGCCTGCTTCACGTGCCGCACTACCACTCCGCCTACTTCGCGGAACTACCAGATTTGGGGTGTTACACACTCGGTGGCAGGTTCTATGTTCAAGAGGTTGGCCCCGAGCAGACCCGCTGTCCAGGCTCTCATCTAGCTGGCAGGTCCGAAGGCTCACTCGGTGGTAGGTTCTATGTTCAAGAGGTTGGCCCCGAGCAGACCCGCTGTCCAGGCTCTCATCTAGCTGGCAGGTCCGAAGGCTCACTCGGTGGCAGGTTCCATGTTCAAGAGGTTGGCCCCGAGCAGACCCGCTGTCCAGGCTCTCATCTAGCTGGCAGGTCCGAAGGCTCACTCGGTGGCAGGTTCTATGTTCCAGAGGTTGGCCCCGAGCAGACCCGCTGTCCAGGCTCTCATCTAGCTAGCAGGTCCGAAGGCTCACTCGGTGGCAGGTTCTATGTTCCAGAGGTTGGCCCCGAGCAGACCCGCTGTCCAGGCTCTCATCTAGCTGGCAGGTCCGAAGGCTCACTCGATGACAGGTTTTATGTTCAAGAGGTTGGCCCCGAGCAGACCCGCTGTCCAGGCTCTCATCTAGCTGGCAGGTCCGAAGGCTCACTCGGTGGCAGGTTCTATGTTCAAGAGGTTGGCCCCGAGCAGACCCGCTGTCCAGGCTCTCATCTAGCTGGCAGGTCCGAAGGCTCACTCGGTGGCAGGTTCCATGTTCAAGAGGTTGGCCCCGAGCAGACCCGCTGTCCAGGCTCTCATCTAGCTGGCAGGTCCGAAGGCTCACTCGGTGGCAGGTTCTATGTTCCAGAGGTTGGCCCCGAGCAGACCCGCTGTCCAGGCTCTCATCTAGCTGGCAGGTCCGAAGGCTCACTCGGTGGCAGGTTCTATGTTCCAGAGGTTGGCCCCGAGCAGACCCGCTGTCCAGGCTCTCATCTAGCTGGCAGGTCCGAAGGCTCACTCGGTGGCAGGTTCTATGTTCCAGAGGTTGGCCCCGAGCAGACCCGCTGTCCAGGCTCTCATCTAGCTGGCAGGTCCGAAGGCTCACTCGGTGGCAGGTTCTATGTTCAAGAGGTTGGCCCCGAGCAGACCCGCTGTCCAGGCTCTCATCTAGCTGGCAGGTCCGAAGGCTCACTCGGTGGCAGGTTCCATGTTCAAGAGGTTGGCCCCGAGCAGACCCGCTGTCCAGGCTCTCCTCTAGCTGGCAGGTCCGAAGGCTCACTCGGTGGCAGGTTCCATGTTCAAGAGGTTGGCCCCGAGCAGACCCGCTGTCCAGGCTCTCATCTAGCTGGCAGGTCCGAAGGCTCACTCGTTGGCAGGTTCCATGTTCAAGAGGTTGGCCCCGAGCAGACCCGCTGTCCAGGCTCTCATCTAGCTGGCAGGTCCGAAGGCTCACTCGGTGGCAGGTTCCATGTTCAAGAGGTTGGCCCCGAGCAGACCCGTTGTCCAGGCTTTCATCTAGCTGGCAGGTCCGAAGCCTCACTCGGTGGCAGGTTCTATGTTCCAGAGGTTGGCCCCGAGCAGACCCGCTGTCCAGGCTCTCATCTAGCTGGCAGGTCCGAAGGCTCAGTCGGTGGCAGGTTCTATGTTCAAGAGGTTGGCCCCGAGCAGACCCGCTGTCCAGGCTCTCATCTAGCTGGCAGGTCCGAAGGCTCACTCGGTGGCAGGTTCTATGTTCAAGAGGTTGGCCCCGAGCAGACCCGCTGTCCAGGCTCTCATCTAGCTGGCAGGTCCGAAGGCTCACTCGGTGGCAGGTTCTATGTTCAAGAGGTTGGCCCCGAGCAGACCCGCTGTCCAGGATCTCACCTAGCTGGCAGGTCCGAAGGCTCACTCGGTGGCAGGGTCTATGTTCCAGAGGTTGGCCCCGAGCAGACCCGCTGTCCAGGCTCTCATCTAGTTGGCAGGTCCGAAGGCTCACTCGGTGGCAGGTTCTAAGTTTTCAAGAGATGATCTCAAGAGCATTCGCATAGACCACGCGCCGGAGAGAGGATCACACCCCACTCTATTAACTACTTAAGCGAAACCCAGTGATACGTGAATGGTAAAGTTCACTTGGTAGCGAGAGATCGAAGGGGAGCGACCGACCTGAGTCATCTTCGAGCATTCGCGGGGTGGCCACGACAGTCGCATCACGACCTAACGTCCTATTGAGCCTAACGAGGTGCGACGGCGAATAAGAAGAATCAACGTCCTAATGAGCCTAACGAGGTATAGCGGCGAATGAGAGGAAAACTTAGAATGACACAAATTGTAGTCAATATATACATCTTTTAAAGGCACTCGCCCGTTCAAGATTACAGTCAAAATGATAAATGCAAAAAGAGAAAATACAAGAGGCCCTTCTCAAGGATCAGCAGATTTCTCGCTTGAAGATCCGTCGCTCTCGCCAGAGTCTGGGATGAGGGCGTCCTCTCGTGGCTCGACGTGGTCGTCCTCAGGAAAGGGGATTGGAATGTAAAGCTCGGGGACGACTTGGCGAGCGGAAAGGCGTTCGGCTTCCGCCTTCAGGTATCCCGCTCGCCGCAGCACCTGCAGCGCATGCTCGACAGCATTCTGCGCGTTCTCTTGCATCAGCTGCTCCAACTCGTGATGGGGATAAAAATGGCCCCCGCTCCCCGGGTCGAGTGCTGACGCACCAGCCTCTCGCAATCGCTGGACTTCGGCTTTGGCCAGACGGATTTCATCCTCAAGGCCGGCCACCCGAGCGCGGAGCATCTCAGCAACCGTGGTATCCTGAAATTAATAACAAGGGTAGTAAGAATAAAGTTGTCAATCGGCAACAAGTCACTCGCGGGAAAGGAGAAAACATACCTCTGCGACAGGGCGGTTGGCGAGAAGAGTCTCCGCAGCCGCCAGCTTAGTCCTAAGCTCCATCGCCTCAGTAGAAGCAACAGACCGGGACTCCTCAACCGCCGCCAAGTCCCGCGCCAGTTTGATGCTCCGGCGCGAAGACATGTGCGCGAGCTCGAGCGCCCGCAGCATGGCCCTGGCACTCTCATGAGCGAGAACCTGGGTCGTCTCGGCATCATAGACTTCGGCGTCTTCTCGGCCGTAGAGGGCATACGCGATGGCGTAAGCCTCACCGCTGGCGAGATCGCTCTCTATCCACGACGGATGGAGGGTGGAGAGCGAGACCCGGTTAGCATTCCTGTCCCACTTCACCAGGGGAGCCCCCGAGGGGTCCCTGTACTTCTCGCCGCTGGGGAAGTTGCGGTGGTCCCTGGGAAGTGGGGGCGGCGGCAACGACAGTCCCGCGCGAGGGGTGGTCTCTCCTGGCGCACTCGTCCCCAGGGCTTGGATCTGAACATCCGCCCCGAGGGTCTCGTCCGGGACCCCCTTCCCCTTGGCGGAGGGGGGGTTCTTGGGCTTCTTGGAAGAGGAAGAGGTCAGCACCGCTGGCTTGCGCTTCTTTCCGCCAGGCTTGGAGGAAGAAGGTTCCTCCTGACAGGCATCCGCGGCGGCCTGTGCGAGAGAGAGGGTAGACCCGGAGGGACGCGACGGATGAAGGGGGAAGTGGCGCACACCTGCATAATATAACCAATGGTTCTAGCGAACGATGTAAAAATCACAAAGCGAAAGCGAATGAAGTCTCGAACGCTTACCCTCGCCCTGCGGAATGGGTGGAAGCGAGTTGACGTTTCGCCGGAGATGGACGAGATCCATCCCGTGCTCCAGGATGTATTGGTGAAGTTTGGCCTCGTGCCCCCCTAGGGTCGGGGGGCGGAAGGTTGACTCCTCCTCCTGCACCGGCGCGAGGAGAGTGTTCCCCAGGTTCCCGCTTACAAACATAAAGCGGCGAACCCAGTCATGGTTCTTGTTCGGGAGCCCGTAGTGCTTTAGGGGGCTCAGTCCCGAGAAGAACGAGATACCATGGGTGCAACGGAAGGTATAGAGCTTGCGGAAGACGGGCAGCGAGAACTCAATTCCCTCCTCTCGCAGGTAGCTCGCGTACCCCAGCAACATAGCGATGGAGTTGGGGTTGAGCTGGCCAGGCACGACCCCGTAGTACCTGAAGGTCTGGCGGAGTTCCGGCCAGATCGGGAGGCGAAACCCCACTTCGAAGTGCTCTAGCGGGATCGCGAGAGCACAAGGCGAGATGGAATTCAGGCGCTCATCCGGCCTGGGCTTTCGCGCCTCGAAACCCGGCGGGACGTAGTCAGCGACGGCAGTCAGGTAGGCCTCCTCAGAGAGGTCGCAGGAATCAAAGACGTGGTTGGCGAATGCGCTGGCGCACTTGGCCCTGCCTTCCGCATCGCCACCCATTTTTGCGAGTAAAGAAGGAAAGAGGAGCAACAGATAAGGAAGAAGCACGAATGCTAGCGCAAGGAAAGAGAGCGGATGGTTATGTATTTAATACGGTGGTTGAAAGACCTATTTATAGAGGGACTAAACGACGTTTGGACTTTCGAGACCTCGGGTGTGCGGATAGCCATCGCGCCCTCCCGACACCTCGAAGCCCGAGCCGGTCCCTCTCGCCCATTAATGGCAAATGCCTTATGTCTATTCATTCCGCGGCTACGCAACGAGGTTGGAAGAGCATCCGACTATAAGTTATCACTCGGCAATACCCAAGCAAAGCTATGAGATACGAAAAACGAATAAAGAAGCATTCGCAAAGTATAGAGAAATTATTACAGAAAAATAACGTTCAACATTCGCAGCATAAAGTAAGAAAAGAAAACAATAAGAGGGGTGGACGTTGGGTAGGTCAGATCTCCTCCCAGATCCACCGACCTCGCTTTCGCGACCCAGCTTCCATGGGCATTCGCGGGCGGTAATAAGCGAGTATACTGGTGATTTCCTGGGAAGCAAGGTGGAGTTGATCCCGGGCTCGCGCAGCATGCCTTTCAGGAGACAACTCCTCTCCCTCACCCCCTAGCCGCTCCACCTCCGCGAGAAGATGTGAGTGACTCCGTCGAAGGTCCTTCAACTCACGCGCGACTCTCAGCCGCACGTCGTCCACCTGGCCGGCTACGTTTCGCTGGATATGGATGAGCTTCCCCAGGACCTCCGAGATCCGATCCTTCAGGGTCGCGTGATCCGAGGAATCATCCAGGAAGTCAGCGAGATCCTCCGGAGAGGGGAGAGGCGAGAGCATCCCCTCTCCCCCTCGTAGTAGGAGTCGAGGGGGGAGGCTTCTCGATAGCCTGCGGAATCACAACTAGGTTAGTGGTGATAAAATATGCGAGTACGATAGAGGCGGGTGAGTGAACTGACCTGGGATGGGGTCCGGGTGACCCGAAGGATGAGACGAATGAGGGTGCGTCCCAAACAGCCAGGCGGGAGGTAAGACCTTTCCCTTTCCTGGACGGTAAGGCTATGAAGAAGGAGCCGGAGCATTCGCACGGTCATCAGCACGGAGATGCTAATCCAGCTCTCGCTCAGGGGAGACCCTCCGTTCATTCGCGGTGACAGAGGGGTTCACCTGAGCAGGGGGGCTGGGAGGAATGGAGTCCCGCAGCGGGACGTCAGGGTTGAGGGCTGCGAAAAGGTAATGATTAGTAGCCGACAACATAAAAGGAAAAAAGTGAGAAGGTTCACAACTCACGGGGTTGGGGTACAGTCTCCCCAGGAGGAGGCGGAGGAGCAAGATCCAGATCGGGAGGAGGTACCTCGTCCGCGGGAGGTGGCACCACCGCACTGCTTAAAACGGCCCCATGGCCGTCCTCAGGTACCAAAGCCCCCTGCGAATGGTCGGAATAAACGCAGGGTAAGGGACAGGAACTAAATGGAGACAGGAAGAATCCTCATACCAGCACCGCGGGGTCCGGAAGGGCATCCGCCAGCGTGTTCGCCGGTGGAGTATCCGCCGGAGACTCCGAGGCAGTCTCGCCTCTCTGACGATTCAGCCGAATCGTCTTGGCTCGACGCGAGACATAGGGGGCGCTCGGATCCCGTTTAGACATCAGCCAGGGAGCAAATTTGGATGCCCTGGGGGCCGTTGCAGCTTGAGCCGCAGTCAGGCGGTCGATCATCTCTCGCGAGAGGGGTTTCGCAGAAGGTTTGTGGAAAGACATTAGGAAGTAGAGAAACTCCGAGCCAAGGTATGAAAGTGGTCCAGCAAAAATTTGACAGGAGGAGGTATATATAAGGTGGCGGTGGGACCCACGGAATCTTATGGATCCAGTCAGCAAGCACTCACCGAATACAGGGTTGGACTGTTCTTTACGACCGTAGGAACCGCTCGTAAAGAGCGGGGATTGTGTACAACCCGTATTCGCCGAGTGGGCCCCCCCAGCCAACTGGCGAAACCTGGGTCGTCCGGATCATTCGCCGGGTCACTCGCCCAGGCTAAGGAAGGTAAAAATGCCCCCGGGTTGGTGGGGGTAAGCTGTAGGAGAGAAGGCGCTAGGCGAGTGGTGCCCTCACGGACCACTCGCCCAGAAGCGTGGGCATTCGCCCAGCCAGGCGGGTGCCCAACGAATGGTGCCCTCACGGACCATTCGCCCAAAGGGCTGTGAGGGGAAAATGACCATAATACCCCTGGTGGGCTGCAAATAGCCCTTCGGAACAGCGGAGTTAGGCTGTTAGCAGACCAATTTGGGGTGCGGTTAGTAAAATTAAAAGGCGGATTCAGGCTATTTACAGACCAGCCTAGGAAAACTATAAATAGACCCTTAAGGGCACCTTGGAGGAGATCCGATTTTAGAGAATCCTCTCCTCTAGGCTAGTTTTGGTTGGCAGCCAGTGCCCTCCAAGGTGCCCGGTTGAGCTTTGGTTTGGGAGGGGAAGCTCTCTAAGATCTTCCGGGTGTGTGGCGGGATCTCCTCGCTTCAGCCATGGGTCTATTCCGTTTCCAGCATCCACCGTCAAGAGAGTCTAGTGAGGGAGAAATAAGCATCGGCTACACCCCCAGTGGGTCCGAACTCAAGAGACCAGTTGCTGGTTTCAACAATAGTACCTGTAGTTGTGGCTGCAGTAGAGGAAGTAGATTGATTTGCTATGTTCATATCAGTAGCCTGTTGAGAATTTGTTGAAGAACCCGGTTGCTGTTGCTTATTAGTTGAGGTAGAATTGAGAAGTTGAATAAGTTGTTGATATTGTTGAGGGATAAATGGTGATGCTTGACTGAAAGTTGGCGGTGGAATGACATGAGCTGCTGGTGATTGAGGTTTGCCTCTTGAATCTGTGGAGAAGCAGCATAAACCTGGTTTGAACTTGGATAATTCCCTCCTTGATGATATCCATTTGAGTTGCCAGATCTGCCTCTACCCCGTCCTCTAGAATATCCTCCTCGGGGAGGATAACCAATTAATTTGTAACAAGAATCTTTAGAATGTCCGTTGTTGGAACCTGGATACCGGTCCAACCTGTTCGAGACTTGGGGAGTAGCTTGAGTTACTTCTCTCTTCATCGGATTCCTAGATCTAAGTATTCCGAGCTAAGAACTGACCCTCACCGATTGGTAGGTAGCTTCCTAAGAATGACCCACTGGCTGCAGCGAGGAGGTCCCGCCACTAACCCGGAAATCTCACTCGATTTCCCCTCCCAAAAACCAGAAGCTGAGCCTCTCTCAGACAGCACAAGGAAGAAAGCACAGGCTCTCAAAGGGGGGTGGATCTGTGCTGATCTGAGACATAATGGGTTCTATTTATAGGGAAAAACTTCCCATGGGTAAAATGGTCCTAAAGGCCCGCGGGTAAGTTCCTCCGCCTTAACCAAATTACTATATGCAGACCAAAATGGTCTGCGAACAGCCCCCTCGCGCCTTTTCTCATACACTAACCGCACCCCCTGCTGGTCTGCGGATAGTGAGGGAGGGTTGACGAGCCGGAGTGGCCCATGCTCGCCCCTCCCTCCCGGAGATTGCGGCCGAGACGACTAGGTCCAGATCAATTCGCCAAGGGCGGGCTCTCCTGAGGGGTTCTCGTCTTAGAGGAGACCTACTCGCCTCGCCCCAGATAAAGGGGAGCTTGACATGCTGGATGCGACAGGGAAGGGCGTATTCGCTTCCTTACCCTGGGCGAGTAAGACCGTCTCGGGTCTACTCGTTGAAGGGTGCCGATCTACTCGCTGAGCCTTATGGGCCTACTCGCCGAATACGGGCTGTACATCCGTGAAGTCCACAATGCTGACAAAGAAGATCTGATTTCTTGGTTCTTTGAGAAGAACTATATAATCCAATCGAATTATCAGAATTCATATTGAAAGGAGGAATGGATCTTTGAATTTCTTCATTGCAAAACATGGAAAAAGCCTGTTGATGAATAGGTGTAGGTACCATCATAAGTATTTGAGATCGTAATGCAATGTAAGAATCATTCAATCCCATGAGAAACTGCATTAATTTGTGTTCCTGAGAGAAATCTGTATAAGATTTTGAAGCAAAACATGTACAGTGCGGAAGATTTAGGAGGGAATCATATTCTTCCCACATTTGTCTCAATCTTGAATAATAGATTGTGACGGTATTCGTTCCTTGAACGTGAGAAATGATTTCTTTGAACAAAGCAAAAATCCTAGATCTGTTGGCTTTATTGAATTGATCATATAACTCAGTCCAGGCAATTGCAGCGGTATCGCAATAGATCAATCCATTGTATATGTCCTTACTAACGCATTTTAATATCCAAGAAAGAACAAGCGAATTACATTTTTCCCATTGTTCATATTCATCGGAATCCGAGTTAGGTCGAGGGTATTTACCATTGATGAATCCAATCTTGCTTTTGCAATTCAAGGTCAGCTGCATAGCTTTGCTCCAGACACCATAATTTTCTGAACCACGGAGCTCGTGAGGTACGAGATGAAGATTGGGAACATCAGATGGATGAATGTATAAAGGATTGTTGATATCACTAATGTAAGAATTGGATGACGATGGAGAAGAAGAAGGCGTAATGGCAGGATCTGAAGCCATTCTTGAGAACAAAATCAAGAGTAAGATCTAGAGAAGATCGGAGAAAAGAAACAAGATGCTGGAAGAGACAAGAAAGTCAGAAGAAAAACCGAGTTAACTTGGAGAAAAATCGCAGAATCGAAAACGAACTCGTCCACGCCTCTGATACCATGTTAAGAGAGACCGACTAAATAAAGCTTTTCTCTCTTATTAATATCAAGGAAGAATATACATGTATTTATAGGAAGAACAAGCGGCCAAAGCTGGCAAAGAAAAAATAAAAAGGACAAAACTATCCCTAACAAATACTAAAATATATAAAATTAACAGGTTCGATTACGGCTTTTTGGAACCGGAATCGATCCATGTACCCAAAGTATAGAACCGGATCCTGCTCAAAAGCTCGGTTTGATTTTGGTTCGGTTCCACCCATTTTAAGAAAAAGAAGTCATGCATCAAACATAAAATCTAAATAAATGAGTAAAATTAATTATAAGACGACCAGATGAGATATAAGTAAAAATAATAATGAGTAAAAACATCAACTTTGGTTATTACTATCCGAACGGAGGATTTTTACGGGATTGCTATCTTAACTTGGGGGGCTAACAAATTACCCCTACAAGAGGAGCAAAGAAAATGAGTAAAAACAAGTTTTGTCGTGGTGAAGGATAAAGACAAGCAAGGGGAACCCAAGTAATCAATAGACAGCCATGAGACCCGAGAACCGAACCATATGTCGGTTCTTGAGGACCAAACCGAGACACTTGAGAACCTACAAGAACCGCTCCGACTCGGTCGTTTTCGGTCCAGTTCTCGGTTATTTTTGCACACCCTTCATATTTGCTACCACCAATCGGCACTTCCAATAATCTCTGCAACAACACAACACAATATCTGCCGGCATTTCTAATCCAATCCTAACACCAGCATGAAGTTGTTAGCATTTCTGATATAATTTCACCAGGCTTACCAATAATCTCTGCAAGAACACGATCCTTCTGCGAACTGATGGTACCGGTTCCGATCCCTCACAGTGATAATCCTTCCATATATTCTTGATAAAATCTTCGTGGCAGCATGACAGTCGCCGCAAACTCGCAAGTTCTTCACAACTCGAAGAGGAGAACGAGGCTCCGTGCTGATGAGCCCGAATGCGATAGCCAGCTTCTCACTGTGAAAACAAAGCGCTCTCTCCTTCTCCTCCTCCCCTACATTTAACAGAACCACTGATGTGTCTGCAACATGCCCCGCCTCTTTCAGCTCCCTCTTCATCTCCCTAATCATCTCATGAATCTCCCGAATATGCGGATGAGACGCATCGCCCATCACAAACTCATGAACGGTGCCATTCAGTTCAATAGAACTCACACCTGGATCTTTCTTCAGTCCTCCGTCGTTTACAGTTCTTCTCACTTTCGCAACTTCGTTCCACCTTCCATGAGCCGCATATATGTTCGAAAGCAGAATGTTACAGCCAACGTTCTGACCATCCAACTCCAGAATCTCTCTAGCCACCAATTCTCCCAGATTCAGATTCTTATGCATCTTGCAAGCAGCCATGAGAGCACCCCATACAACAACATTGGGCGCAACTGGCATCCTTCTTATTGTATCATGAGCTTCGCGAAGAAACCCCGCTCGTCCCAGGAGATCCACCATGCATCCATAGTGCTCCACTCTTGGAACCAGCCCATATTCGAGCTCCATCCTGCGGAAAAACTGCTTTCCCTCTGCTAGCAATCCGCTGTGGCTGCAAGCCTTCAATATACCTACGAAGGAGATGCCGTTTGGCCTGATTCCTGCTTCATTCATCTGAGAGAAGACCCTGATTGCTTCTTCTCCGCAGCCGTTCATCGCCAGGCCATTCAACATAGCATTCCACATGCAGACATCTTTGTCATCGGTGCTGTTAAACAAGATGGAAGCTTTCTCCATCTCCCCGCACTTTGTGTACATATCGACCAAAGCGGTGGCAAGAACAACATCCGTTTCGATTCCATGCTGTTTGATGAAGGCGTGGAGCCATCTTCCCCGATCGAGTGCACCGGCATCGGCACACAGTGACAGGAGGCTCGCCATGGCAGTTCCATTTGGCTTCATTTCCAAATCCTTCATTTGGTTGAACAACTCAAATGCCTCATTAAAGCGGTTTTCTTGTGAATATCCTGAGATCATAACATTCCATGAGGAAGTGTCCTTCTCTCTCATGCCATTAAAAAGAGCTCTTGCGCTCTTGTTATCACCGCATCTGCAGTACAAATCTAACAAAGCTGTGGCCAATGTAACCTGCATCTCCAATCCGTGTCTGAGAATGTAAGCATGGAGCCACTTCCCCAGCCAGATTTTCTTGTAAAGAGCACAACTTGAGATCAAAGATAGGATTGTGATTTCATTTGGCTTCACATTATCATCCGCCATTCTTCCAAAAAGCTCCACCGCAATTTGGAGATCTCCGGATCGCGCGTAGCCATCAATCATTGCAGTCCATGACGCCGTGCTTCGATCATCCGCCCGGTCAAACACGCTCCTCGCCATTTCTCTGCGTCCGCACTTCGCGTACATGTCTATCAGGGCGGTGGACATGTTTGCATCCGGGGGAATGAACTCGCTGCTCTTCATCATCAGAGCATGAACCTGGCGGCCCATCTCTAATTCCGCCGCATCTGCAAGTACATTGATCATGTTTATCACGGCTACTTTGGTTGGACTCACACCAGCCGACAGCATATCTATCATCAGGCCTGTGGATTCCTGATACAATCCGCTTCTTCCATAGCTCCGAATCAAAGTGCTCCAGGAAACCACATCCCTGTGAGGCATTTCGTCGAACATACTGGTGGCAGAATACAGGTCTTCGCAGTCTGAGTACATACGTATGAGGGAGTTGTTGACAAAGGCATCGCAGTCAAGGCCGATCTTTATGGAGAAGCCGTGGACTTCTGCTCCGTGTCGCAGGCCGCCGAAGAGTGCGCAGGACTTGAGGACGGTGGGCACGGTGAAGGAGTCGAGGGCGGCAGCGATGATCTTTCGGGCGTGGGCGTAGAGTTTGATTGCGGTGCGGGGGCAGTTGTTTTGGTTGTAGGAGGAGATGATGGGGTTGAGGTGGGCAGAGGGGGCGAAGAAATGCGGGAGAAAAGGGTGGGAGAATCGAGCGCGGAGGAAACGGGCATGGAGTAGCTTCGTTTGCTCTAAAGTTGGAGTTTTTATGGTGGGAGGAGAGGCAGAAGAAGGCAGGGGGATGATCTCCGGCCGGGGAATGGCGTTCGGAAGCGAGAGTGGGAGATTGTTCACAGCAACAACAGACATAGTTTGTGGTTTCCGGCGCACGATTCTAATATTCTAAGCAATATAAACAAATGATTCAATCAGCACTTTATCATTAAGAGCTTCCCAGTTAAATACAACTGAACACAAAAATCTACTCAATAAGCAGCTCCACCCTCCATAATTATGTATTCATTTACAACAAAAAAGGTGGCAGAACTTTCCCACTGCTTCCAAAACTTCAAACAAAACTCACCCACATATATATATATATATCTATATACACGCACCATAGAGACCAAACAGCACTTCCACTGCTCCCTGAGAAGCAAAATTCTCACCGGAAGAGCATTTTCAACTCTTCAATCCGAGCGCACCTAACCTCCTCGTCCGTCAACGCTCCGGCGATCATCCTCTGCTTCCTCGCCTGCACCTGCTGCATTCTGTCTTCCACAGTGTCCTGATCACAGAAGTCGAGGGGTGGTTTTATAATTTCAAATGATAGAGAGGTGCAATCTATAATTACACTAATTCACATGAGATAATTAGGCTCCTTTGGTGGACAAAAATGCCACCATCATAGAATGACGGTTTGACATGACAACAGTTACTACTTGCACAAAGAAAAGAAAATTAAGTTCCTTAGGCTCCATGCCGACAAAAAAAACCTAGTTTTGAACATAAAAGTTCATGAAGTTCTTCAAGTGAGGTCGGGCGTTCACGAACAACAGTTCATAATCACAGCATTCACGGCGAACGGAGCATTGTGTAATTACAAGATAAAAGAAAATTAAAATTTGCTAACCTTGACAATAAATCTCCTAACTTTCACCTGCCTCTTCTGGCCAATGCGATGGATCCTCATAATGGCTTGTTCTTCCACTGCTGGATTCCACCAAGGATCCTGTGTGTGTGCATAAATATTGACAATAAAAAGTTTAGAAACATAAATGTAGTGGATAGGTATGGCAGTGGGCAGAGTACATATTAAAATTTTAGTTGGCAGCAGGTTTCAATTATTGAGAATAGTTTAGTATCAAATTATTAATATAACTTTGTGAGCATATAATATATAGATCCGAATCTCTTCACGCTGGGAGAACAGTGGAAACTCCGCTGGTGATGAAAGTTAGGCCGATCGTGAAGCTCGCCGAGTGACAATGGAGAGAGCGACGATCATTGAGTGAATTTGTGACGGACAACAAAAGCAGAGATACAAACTCAAGAGGATTGGTTCTTGCAAGCTGCTTGAGAACAGTGACGGATTCAGAAAATTCTAAACACAATAGTTCATAAAATGTTACATTGAGCAGGGGTGAGTAGGCGGGCCGCAGGTCATGGATTGTAAGTTAATTTTGAGGGTGCACATATCTGAGTCTGAACTGCGAATAGTCAAATTTGATTTGCAAATAGCCAAATTTTGATGTGTTTATAACAAATCGCAAAAACCCTAAACCCTAAAACCCTAAACCCTAAAAACCCTAAACCCTAAACCCTAAACCCTAAACCCTAAACCCTAAACCCTAAACCCTAAACCCTAAACCCTAAAAACCCTAAACCCTAAAAACCCTAAACCCTAAACCCTAAACCCTAAACCCTAAACCCTAAACCCTAAACCCTAAAAACCCAAAAATAAGGGTGTCAGTGTCCCTTTGGCCCCCCTCTGAATCCGCCGCTGCTTGAGAAGACTACAAGAATACAAAATATACTATAATTCCCCACTCACTCCCTTCTAAAGAGGATGGAATAATCTGATTCCCTAAAGAAAAAAATTATATAATCCATGTGTTTGAGGCTGAAATTTTTATGCGGAAGCGTATTGAGAATAATCTCACATAAACATTAAGAATTTTGAGCACTAAGCATCTTTCAATTACGAGGGTTTTGCACATTGCACACTAAATATTTAATTTTGACACTATATAGTTCTAAAGACTTTAATATTAACTTTGTACACCATCTTAATTGAATATTTATGATGCAAAATATCAAAATTAAAGCCTTTGGCAAATAAAATGTGCTAAAATTAAATATTTAGTGTGCTATGGCAAAGTCCCAAAAATTAATGCACTTAATATAAACTGATTTTTAGATTGGATGAGTGAGCTATAATTCCAAGCCCAAATAACTATTATATTTAATTTCAAAAAAAAACTATTATATTTAATGAAATAATAAGATACCTCAAATATAGTTGAAAACTAAAACAAAAAATTACCATGAGAAATACATTAGAAGCTGCTGTCAAGTTTAATCCCACCCCTCCTGCTTTAAGAGACATCAACAAAACCTGACAAATTTTTTAAAAAATAATAAATAAAAATTGGCAGAGGATATAATTATTCGGCGGCTGAAACCTCAAAAACAAACACAGGCAAAAAGCTGATTCATTTTACCTCCTTGCCACTGTTCTCACTGAACTCCTTGAGCACCTTCTCCCTGTTTTTCTGCGACAACTTCCCATCAAACCTCAGGAACTGAACTCCTTCCCTGTTGAAGCAGATCTCAAGCAGGTCGAGAAACGAAGTCCACTGGCTGAACACGATGCTCTTCTCCCCCGTCCCCGACCGCCGGATCTTCTCGAGACAGGCGATGAGCTCCTTCACCTTGACCGACTCCTTCCAGTTCTTGCGTATGTCAACCTCAAATGGGTTCTCGGTTGGACAGGTGATGAGGTCGGCACTTGTCAGGGACCTCCGGCAAATCGGGCATGAACCGGAAGCAGGTGTCCTCCAGCTCGCCAGAAGGCATTCCCGGCACATTCTATGAGCGCACGGTGTGAGAACTGGATCGTCGGATGCTGATTCAAGGCAAATCGGGCATTCGCTGACTTCTCCGCGCTTGATTCCTTCCACCACTTCTTCCACATATGCTGGCGCAGGGGAAGCGCCGTGGGAGATTTCTAGGAAGCGCTGTGCTAAGTTGTTGAGGTCAGCGCATTGCTGTTTGTTCCCACGGCTGCAGAATTCAAATGAGAAGTGAATAGTCATGAGACACTGATCATCTTATGTTTATTAGAGAGATTGTTGCAAGATGATACTTTGGGCTCACCTCATGACAAGGTATGGGTGATTGCAGCACTGCCGTAAGCGAAGGAGAAGCTCCAAAATGGATGCGTAGTTGTGAAGAACTCTGCCTTCGGCGATAAACTGGTCGAACTTGATCTGTGGTTTTACAGTTCGGTCAGATTAGAAGATTGGAAACAGAAAATGTATAGAGTTTGTTTGCTTTTTTACAAGAAAAAAAAACATCACCTTTGATTTCCAGAACAGAGCTTCATAGAAATCGCGCTCTTCTTTAGATTGCTCACATTCCACCACTTCAGAATGGGCATGCGGAAGCACGAGAATGGGCCTGAAATCAATATTTTGAAGTACTCCATGAAATTCACAGAAGATAAATAAAGGATCTCATTTGAACTTCTAGAATTATACTCACTTTCCTTCCTTGTCTTTCGTCTCCTTTGTTCTTCGCAGCATCAATGGCCTTAGTATAGCCTTAATCAATCTCAGCCCTCTTTCATCGCCATTCTCATAAGGTATTTGAATCAACTTATGCCACCTATAGAGATATACAAGGAGGAAAAAAGATAAATGACAGTAAAGTAGTTATATTAACCCAAACCAAATTAACAAATTCTTCACTTTTTGAAGAATTGAGAAAATTGACAAATTCTCAAACCACTACAGTTTCTCGCCGTACATACCAAGACCAATTGCACCATGGTTGTACATGCAGAAAACAAAGTAGACTGTACAGATCATCCAAACTATTCTGCAGGCACACAAAAAAGAAATTTTCTACTGAGAGATGAGAATAAATATCAAATTAGAAAAGCACTTTCTAATTTTACTATTATAAGTATAACAGAGAGTTTTAACATGCATTCATATGAAAATAAACGGTCAGATTTATGGTAAAAATACTAACCTGAAGTGGGGTGCCAGTGAGGCACCACCTGCAGTGTGCGGTTAGCGCAAAGGCAGATTGTGCCACACGGGTTTTTGTACATTTGATCGTATGCGCTTCATCTAGCACAACTCTGTACCATCTTATGTTGTGAAAGATACTTTTCTTTTCTGACCCCTGTATGTTAAAGATAAATGACTGACTGTTATGGAAGACCAAGCCTTTAACAATGGTTTATGCTTAGATTCCCTTTTGGAGGGACATAAAATGGAAACTTTGAAGGATAACTGAAAAAGCAAAATTTATATTTCAGGATTTCCAACAAGCATTTTGTTAGAACCCGAGTGATGGTGGGTGGAGAGACCCAAGCTCTAATAAAGTACTCAAGACAACATGTGATTCCGACGGTGGGATCTGAAAATTCCAACACATGTTCTCGTGTGTAGATTAGCTTGAAACATCAGCTCACTCACATGACGAAACATGCGATGGACATCGGAGGATGTGAGAGATGTTTACCATGACTAACTATACGTATTAACACTGAAGCACTCAACCTAAACCAATTGGTTGTAGTTGGAGAGACTATATATCTAATTAAGCGCCCAATATAACATGAGATTCCCAATGGGATGAAAACTCTGATTGGGACGGCTGTGGTGACAAGAAAAATAATGATGAAAATCAACGGTTGGTTTAAAGTTGTTAAAAATAACAATGGTCAGAAAAGCATTAGGACAAGAATGAAAATGGAGAGCTAAGAGAAGAAATGCATAACAATGCAAAAAACTAATTTTAGCTTTTTCTGAAAGTGAAATGGTTCATTGCTTTTCAAAAAGATCTGAAAACACTTATTTGGCAAGAACACTTTTCCCACCATCGAGCAAACACCTGCAAAACAACCGTGATGGTGTGAATGAAACCTTTTCCACCACCACTATTGTCACAAACAGAGCCTAAATATGCCAGCATATCATCTCATGTGTACGAACAAGCACCTCACATGACAACGAATAATAGACACGAAGAATGATGGGGAGGGGCATGGGTCATGAATAATTTTGATACCATTCTAGAACCTAAACATTCAGCATAAGACGAATTGGCGATTAGTGGGGAGGCTGAAAGTCTAATAAGTACCCAAAACAACATAGGATTCTTAATGTGGGATTAAACATTCCCACATTCTTGACACATAGGAGCACATGAAACAATTATCTCATCACATGAAGAAACACATGATTGACATGAGAGATGAGGAAGAGGGACAGTCAGCTCTGATATCAACTTAGAATCCCAGGCATTTAATCTATAAACCGATTAGTTTTAAGTTAAAAATTGGGTCCTAACATATTAAATTATTTGTAATTTAGTATCATAATTATTTCACTCAATAAAATACCCAGCTTTTCACATGAACTCCACCTAACTATATTTAGAATGTAGTTGCTACAATACCCAAGTATATTTGAGCATTTCTTCTAAATATTTAAAAATAGACCATCCTGAAAGAAGAATAAAGAAGTAGTTGCACTCACAGTTTTATAAGCTGATGCTAGGACACCATAAGTTGTCAATACAACATGATGCTTTGAAATTTCTCGTAAATCTTCGGACTTCTCCCCACCGTAATGTACAAATACAGAAATAGAACCTGGTTTTGAATGTGCCTCCAATTCATCCTGGGGAAAAAACGATTGACAAACATGTTTATCAATTTGAGTCCAAAACACTTCAATTATAATCAAATATGCCCAAGAAGAATAGGTAAATGTTGCTTCTAAAATTGTCCTTTTTACACAAACATATAGAATATAATCCAACATTGAGAACATTATATAGCATTGCGCGCTTAATATAGATCATGAGCCCTTTCACTAAAAATACTTGTTTTACATAATGCAACAAGATCTACTGGGAATAAGTCAATGTTGCTTCAAACATTCTTTTTAACAGAAAAACACAATGCAGAGAATATTAAAACCAACAAAGCATGGAATCATGCATCTTTTGAGAGTAGTAGTGATTGAGAGAGAAAATTACATAGCACTATGCACTTACTATAGATGAGCCCCTGCATCTTAACCCGTCTGTTCTGCATAATGCACAACTAGATCTACTGGGATGCCGCTATGCTCAATATTTATATGCTTTTATGACAACAAAGTAGCCTTATTTTTATATATCAATGATGTTAAAAGGTCAATGAATCATTTAGAAATAAATGTTCATTTTTATTTTTTAAATCAATCAAAAACTACATCAAATCATACACCGTAAATTAGAAGGTAGAAACCTTCTTTTTACTCTAAAAGAAGAATTAGTTAGCATACAAAAAATTATTTCTTTATGTTTGTAGTCGCTTAAATGCATCAACTACAAAGATAACCGATAACAACACAGAACTGACAAGTCCTCTGTTAGGTATCAGCATCTTATGATCATTGGAGAGAACAAAAAATGAAAGAAAAATTGAACAAAGTAAAACAAAAAATCAAAAAGGCTTACATGGTCCTAATTAACCTTTTGCCTAGTTGGACTGACAAAAATGAAGTACTCTAACATGAACATTATTATTCTTATAGGAACATGTGTATTATCTTAAGATGAATTATTGCAAACCTAACCTTCCATTGACCCAAGAGTGCCATTGGACAAACAATTAGTGTGCCTCCTTTCACAACAGGTGAACTGTTATTTAAATCTCTCTCCGATCCATTGCATTCACCCATGCCAGCATCATCATCAGGTGCCGCTCTACTCGGATTTGCGAGAATTAACGCAATCGTCATGACAGTCTTTCCAAGTCCCATAGCATCAGCTAAAATCTATTGAAATAAAACACAATTTAGATATGAAATCACGTGCAAACAAAAATTAAATAAATTCAAAGTGTCAAAATTTATTAGATACAATAAAAAGATCCACAAGACTAGAATAGCTCAAGTATCATAAAAATAAATTGAAAGGGTAAATAATGCAAGCAATAAGGATAAATTACAATGAAATGATTGAATTTTAATCTTGAAAGTAATGCAATAATATAATTATTCATTTGTATAAGAACTCATTTTTTTATTAACTCAGTAAATTTGAAGGCATCTTACAAGACTTCAATTACATCAAGTTTCTGCCAAACAAAAGATAGAAATCACTCTATTTCTATATTTTATTTATACTATCAATTAGGAAACCAGCAATATAAGTATTCATTTATTTGCAATAAGAAAACAAACACTTTTTTTCAATTTTCTGCAAGAGATTAGTCCAAATGTTCACTTAAATGTCATCCAATTCAAAGGAAAAAACACGCTAAAAGTCAAAGATCCCAATATGAGATGGCAAAAAGAAAGAAAAATTGAACTTCATACCGGCGGCTCAGTATAAATTATCATTGTCCACCTATAACAAAATAATTTTGAGTTGGATGTATATATTCTAACATCAAATGAGCTACTATGACAAGCCAATAAAAAAAGTCAGAATAACACTTTTCCTATCAAATGCCAGACTCAAAAGATTCAAATACAGATTTATTAGAATAAGAAAACAAAACAAATAACATTGAATTGTGAAAACTATTCCAATGGACTTACTCCTCCTCTAGCCATCTGTGTAGCACTTGGAAATTGGGTGGTAGCTTCTCCAGAAAATACATTTAAATAAACTGCTGGAGCCCTCCTGTTAGCATCACAAACCAATCAATAAGAATCAAGGCTCTACTTCTTTGACGGCACATAATATTTGATCATACTAATTCCAAGTACGCTTCTCATACTTATCACAAAGTCTATAAGCCGACCAACACGGATGTAGAGTTTTTGTAGCCTGTTCTGCATCAATTCCTCTCTCTGATTCTGACATCCAGTGGAGGGCTTGCTTTTGGTATGACCACAACTTAGAAAGGAGTGTGCTTGGGGGCTCAGCTTCCTGTAAAGAGAAAGGAGAATCATGTCAATTTCTTTCTTTTTAGTGATAGTGATAAAAAAATGTATCTATATAAGTCAATAACCTACTTGCAGGTTGTACATTTCTGCTGTTCCAACAAGCTTATTGAGAGATGCCTCTGAGATTGCTTGTTCATCGTCACCCTGTTCTATATAAGTAGTGTCCCCTTTCCTTCTCTTTGCAAGGCCCTCTATTTGAACATGCTCATCATCCTGCTTGAATTGCACGGTTCAATTCATAAGGCTGTGAAAACTATGTACAAGCACTTAATTGAAAAGGACCGACATAGTTTCATGGCTTGCTGATGCTTATGTTTCAGCATTAATACAAACTAGCACGATCACATGAATAACTGGTAATGAGAGAAAAATAAGTTGTTCTTACTTTTAGATTTAATGATCTCTTGCGGCTTTCAAGCTCCTCCGGGGTGAAATCAGCCTGTGTCACAAACAAAAGCATCAGAAATTACCCAACATAAATATTTTCCAACGAACTATTAATGATCGTACGAAGAAAAGCGGTGTAAAAGAAAGGTGAATACCTCCTTAAATGGTTTGATGTTTAGTAGAAAGAACAGATTGTGGAGAGGT
Source organism: Dactylorhiza incarnata (assembly GCA_033032865.1). Taxonomy (NCBI): domain Eukaryota; kingdom Viridiplantae; phylum Streptophyta; class Magnoliopsida; order Asparagales; family Orchidaceae; genus Dactylorhiza; species Dactylorhiza incarnata. The sequence continues at coordinate 6,567,193 of JAWHQI010000085.1, forward strand.
TGCAGAGTAGTATTACGGTTTGTAGCCTCCAACTTCCAAGAGGATTTATCGCCCTCAGTGAAGACAGAAATGTTGATGTAAAAGCTGCATACAAAATAAGAAGATGATCATCAAAACCATTAAATCAATGTGGTAAAACAAACTTGAATGCATGGGTTCCGCAGTAGCAAGCACCTGACATACAACGTAATCTCTTTCATTATACTTAGTTCAACCGGCGCTAGCGCGCATCTACCACGGATTTTCACCTTGGATGAATGCACAAGAGGAATGAGGCAATGCGACCACTCAGGAGGAAGTCTTCCTAGCTGGATATACAAAGAGAAAAGAAGAAACCATTAATCGAACAAAAATGAAATACTAAAGCAGAGCAAATGGAGAAATAATCATAGCTAACATACCTCACCAGACCTCTTTGTTGAGAAGCGGACAATCTCTGAAGTGGCTGCCGCCGCCTTTGAACTGACCCACCTTCCAACGTGCAACCTCCTCTCATAAACCTTTGGAAAGTTGAAGTAAACAATCTCATCGACTTCAAGTTTATTTGATCCGCGGGCAGTCGACACTCCCATCACAAAAGATCTCCCAACAAGGAACCAGTCGGATTCTTCAGGAAACTCTCTCATTTCAACAGGGTCGGGAGTAGATATCACTTGAATCTTCCGGTCAGGGACAGGCTTTCGCAGGGATTTGGGTGGAATGGCCGTAATTGGGCGCGCATTGATGTGGGGAGAGCAATGCGCGGTCGCTAGCATAGAGAAATTATCACTGCTTTCCTCAGAACTTTCCCTTTTCTCATGCGTCGTTTTATCTTGATCGGTATCCATGGCTTTATCTTTCTTTGTCTCAGCAGCTTCGGAATCAGGAACAAGGATGGGTTTTTTATTAGACTCCATAACGGGTTCTTCCTTTTTAATTCTATCTTCCATGCAATTTTCATCTTTATTAGGCGTAGAGCTGGACTCTGATCCACTTCCAGTGCTGGACTCCCGGAGCTTGTGCAAGGCTTTGTTGCAGCCCTGCTGCAGCTCACGAGGAACATTCTTCTCCGTCAACCGTGCGTCCTTGGACGACCGCCGCGGGGCGTCGAGAAGAAAGTTGATGGCGCGATCGGGGTTGTTCCCGGCGACGGCGAGTGCTCGGAGGATGTCGGCTTCTGGTACTTCACTCCCTAGAACTAATCGTATGCTCATGATCTCCTCTGCGAGGAGGATTCGAGGCTCAGGCGTCGTCTCGAACACCATTACGAGCCGAATGGGAAGAAGAAGAAGAAATGAGCGGGATAACAAGAAAGATTGGAGAGGATCCTACTCCTTACCGCTCAAAAGAAACAAGGGAAGGTGGAGACGAAGGGTTCAAATATGGGCAAGCGATTCCTCCAATTTGGCGGGAAGCAACGCTCACGGCGCGCATAATTATTGGTAATAAGCGGTAAGAAAAAACTGGCGGGTTTTCCGCAGTGAAAAGGTGAAAAGAGGCGGTGAAACGAATTTCATCTGTTTTCGTTTTTTTAAAAAAATCTTAAAAAAAAGGCGGGGCAGATAGTCCCACATCGTAAACAATGATTTAGGGTATGGAGGCGAGGGCTATAAAAGGAGGAATTAGTGTCCGAATTAAAATTAAAAGGGTCGGTTGGCTATGTATGCCACGCTCATCCTTCGTCTGGTGAGTGCTGTATGGCTATCAAGACATATGGCCGACACAATTTGTGGGATTTATAGGGTTGGCTTGCTCGGCCGACCCTACAATTTATTTACTATAAATTTTCGTTTTTTTTTAATTGTATTTTTTTTCGTTGTAATTAAATTAATTTTGAAATGCATATTATGATAATTTGTGTATTTTTTGTGAGAATTCAAATCCAACTTTAATTAATTTGTGGATATTTAGCGAATAGTTTTAAATTAATAAATTTTATATAATAAATAAATAAAATTTATTATAGGTTTCGGGACAAATCTGAATTCAAATTTTTGAATGAATTTCAATTGATGTTTTCTATCCTAATTTTGAATTCAATCGATGTGTTACTTGATTCGTGAACACCCCTAACTACACCAACTTTAATGTTTACAAATATCATTAATCAAACTAGCATAACTCGCCGCACCGCAGCCATGGTGTGGAAGTATGATCATTGATTTCCCCAATATAAAGGTCTGATCATTGGCTTGTAAGAAATTAGAATTACAGAGCATTTATACTGGCTGTCTAAGCATGTTTCGACTATTTTAGGGCCGTTTTGTTTGAGATATCGTGTGTGTGAACGATCTTCTGTGACTAATTTTTGGAGTTCTGTAAGTTTGCTTGTGCGCCTTTTCATGCATGATCACGATCATGCATGCATGATCGACTTAGGATTATGGTGTGGGGCCGTGGTGGCCCAGAGCCGGCATGTATCGTTATGAAACCAGAATTCAACTTACGGTGCATATAATAATTTCACCAAACAGCCCTCCAAAAAAATCATAACTATTCCATTGATGTAAACATTAAGGGACAATTTTAATAATTTTAAAAGTTAGATAGGTTCAAGCTGTAATTACGCACAAACTTCAAGGGGAAGTCCCTATATATATATATAGAAGCATTTACCGGGACCACCCCTCTAAGTTTGCAAAATTACAGATTGCACCCCTCTTATTATTGAAATTACAAAAACCTCCCCTCAATGTTACAAAGCATAACATTAAGTTCACATTTCATAACATTCATGCACAAAAATACTCCCTTCGGAGGACATTTTCAGGAGGGATATTTTGTGCATGGATGTTATGAAATATGAACTTCGGGGGGATGTAAATGTTATGTTTTATAACATTCAGGAGAGATTTTTTTAATTTCAATAATAAGGGGGGGTGCAATCTGTAATTATGCTATCTTCCGGGAGAAGTTTTGGTAATTATTGGTATATATGCACATGAATAATTACCAAAACTTCTCCTGACTACAAGTCTTTTAGAAAGTAATAAAAGGGTCAACCTGTGATTAGCAAACTTAGAGGGGAGGTCCCAGCAAATGCCACTATATACAGGTTAACATAATTACAAAAACTTCCCCTGATAGTTAACATAATTACAAGTTGCACCCCCTCTTACTTTTGAAATTACAAAAATCTCCTCTGTAAATTTACATTTCATAACATCCAATGCACAGAAAGACCCCTCCCAAGAATTTACTCCAACAGCGTATTACTGTGCAGAAATGTTATGAACTGTAAACTTACAGGGGAGATTTCAGTAATGTGAAAAGTAAGAAGCAAGCATGTTTCCAGGTAAATATGACAATATTTCAATGCATGCATCCATTGAGCCATTAAAATAACCAAATATATATATAATTTTTATTTTTATGTACAAAAGAATATCATTCCCAGCTAAACCTTTCAATCCTAAATCCTAGCCAAATGGGATTTATAAAAAATTAGGCACAAAATGCAATCCCCAAAAGCTATCCCATACAATACGTTCAACACACCTGATTCATTCCACAGGATCATTGCTCCTCGGTATGATTCTTACAGGAAGATTTGCCAAATAATTCCCATGAACATCAGAAACCGAGCCGCCGCCAGATCTTCCAATCTTCCGTTCGTCCGTGAAATGTAGACCGATGTCCCCGTCGTCGTCGTCGTCATCTCCGGAATCATCCACGTAGGTCGTCCTCCACAAGGACCGAAATTTCACCCTGCCTCCGGCGAGATCGCCGCTGCCACCAACACCAGCGCCAACCCCGGCGTCCACTTCACCACTTTTGTCAGACAAATCATCGCCGTATCGCCTGAAACTACGGCGGATGAAAACCGGCGGCTCGGGGAAACTTGCCTGCAGCCCGGATGGCCGGGGGCTCGAACGGGCCCACCAATTATCGGGGGCATGGTTATCTCTTCCATTCTCGGGGGCTGGGATGCCCCGAAGAAAATGGCTGGAGGTGGAGGCCTCAAACTGCGACCGCAGCCTGTCATTGATGAGGAATCCGGCATTTTGGTCCTCCGCGAATTCTTCTGTATCGCGAGGTTGGTCGTATGGCATCCATGGTCCTCTACTTTGCTCGAAGACGGATTCGCGGGCTAACGGGGAGGAATTCATTTCGAGATCGTCATGATGCAGGGGCTGAGATAAGTAGTACCAGTCCAGGGTTCGCAGATCCGGGGTCCTTGTCTCCAGCGGAGCGTGTTCTCGTCGTATCTCGTCTTGTAAATTCCGTTCCCTGAAATTTCGAATATTGGCGAGAAACTGCAGACCATGTGCACTCGGTTGCCAGGTAGGGTAGGCGCTCTGGAAACTGCAAAATGGCAAAACAACAGTTTTGAAGAGTGTGGCAGAACAGTGTACAGAGAGGCTCGAGGAAAAGAAAGTTCTAGATATGTTCAGAAATAATCAAATGATTTGTTGCATCCGTCCAGATATAGTCTCATATCCAAAAACAAATGTATGCATTCCATCGAAATATTTCGAACGAAATGTTCGGATCACAAATTCACAATCACAGAAGTGAGTCGTGTTAGAGCAAGTTGCAGGGATATTTGCTTGTTTTGTGGGAAAATAAAGCTCGTGGGAACTCAGTTATTGTGCGTGTTTGAGCCACAATTTGCCTTATAAAACTTCTTCACTGTTTTATTTTTACTACGAATTAAAAGATTAGTCCAAATCATTTCATCGCCTTAACATTACTCAAATGTGTATTACACAAACAAAAATGGAACAAAAGTGAAGATGACTTCCTGCGCCATATATAAAAAATTTCTGCGTATTTTTTAAATTTCCTAAGGTGGGTCGAAATATTTCAAGTCTTCGGCGCATTGTCATGAAAATAGAACAAAAAATAAGAAATTCAAATGATTCAACAACAAAAATGAAGCAAAATATCAGAATATTTCAAAATAAATACATACCTCAAGAATGATTTCTCCACTTTCCCTTGGGAACTCCTAGTGTCTTTTGGAGCATTAAATGGAGAAGCATACTTTCTATTTCCATGTCTTTCAAAGTCAAACAAGCTCAAGCTATAACCAAAGAACATAACAAATCAAGCAGAAGATCAATTTAATTTTACAAATAAGCCAAGAAAAATCTTACAAAATGAAGAAAAGTTATGACCTGCAGACATGCCCCACACCTTCAATATCCACTGTGAAATCTGAAATAAATTGTAAAATATCATCCACGCGCTGAAATTTTACAGGATGTGGATTAATTCATTTGAACCATGAAGTGTAAAATGGATCAATTCAATATTTTTGCCGCACAATTTCACCTTGGGAACAACAAATACAAGCAGATATGGTGTAATAAAAATCGAGGCCATTTCCTCCAGCAGCATCATTCCTGTGTACTGCATACAAAAAATGCAGCATCACTGATAAAGAGATCATATACCTAAAATGCATCTTTCGGGGGATATATTAACCATGTGCATCAAAGAGCTGGATAAGAACTGCAATTTCCATGACTAGGCTTTAAACTTAAACATAACACTTAAATATATTGCAGGTATCATGATAAAAACTGTTAAGATGTCTTGTATCCTAATCGGTTTGAAGCCCTTTCACCTGACTCCCAATCCCTCCACCCTTTCAGATTGTTTTGGGAAATTCATTTGCACAGCGGAGTAATATATAAACTCCATCAATGCAGTGTTTGAGGCATGTGAAACTTATAGCAGTCTCTGTTACGCTAATTCCTCGTATCGAACATCTATAGCCGCCCGTGGACAGCTTTTGTGTGATTCTGTGATTATGTTTTTCTTCTTTCTTTGCACGACTATTTGTAACAAATATCATCCACGGAGGAAAACGACAATTGATGTGCCACATATTTTGACCAAGATGTCTTAACAAAGAGCAAATGGTAAACCTGTATAAAAAAGAAACACATATGGATGCAGGTTAAACCTGCCAAATAGTAAGTCAGAATCTCTAGAAAGTAGGATTAAAAAATATGTAGACATAAGCTATCACTGTAGTTCTTGTAGAAATACAAGAGAAAAGAGAGAAATAAAATATAACTTTATTAATTTCTTAATCATCTACTTACATACAGGTATTTGCACACTTATATAGGAAGAATGATAGGAGCAGAAATCTCATTCTAAGATGTGGGACAAATAACCTGAAGAGGTAGTCAACTCAAGATGGCCTTATTTTGGGCCTTTATACATATTTCCTTCAACACTCCCCCTCAAGCTGGAGCATAAAGATCGTAAGCGCCAAGCTTGGACAAGAACTGATTGTATAACGGTCGTGGTAAAGTCTTGGTGAGAATATCCGCAACATGCCCAGCAACAAGAACATGTTTTAATTCCACTTTTCTTCAATTTAACTTTCTCCTGAATGAAATAACAATCAACTTCAATGAGTTTGATTCGTTCATGGAATACAGGATTCTTGACAATGTGCATAGTAGCTTGACTGTCGCAAAATAAAGTGGTTGATGAGGAAAGTTTGATTCCCAAATCACCTAGGAGACTTTCTGGTCACGGTCTCAAACACGGGAGGTTGGCGCATGTAGACAGTCTCTAGAAGGTCGCCATTGAGAAAGACATTCTTGACATCCAATTGATGTAGGGATCACTGTCGATGAACAACTAAGGAGATCAGGACACGAACGGTATTCAACTTGGCGACTGGTGAGAAGGTCTCATCATAATCAAGGCCAGGTTGTTGAGTAAACCCCCGAGCCACAAGACGAGCCATTGGACGTTCAACTGTCCCATTTGGAGCATATGTTTGATTGCAAAGACCCACTTACATCCCACACAAGTCTGTCCCGGAGGAAGAGGGACAAGATCCCAAGTCTGATGGGGCAGTCATTTCCTCATCCATGGTCGTGCGCCACCCTGGATGTTAAGAGCCTCCTGCAAAGAGTTAAGTATAGAAATGGAGGATAAAGAAGTTGCAAATTTGAGAAGAGCAGGGGAGAGGCCATACAAGGATACATAATTAGCCAATGGATGAACCGTAGAGACAGGTGCCGGATCTTCAAGCCGCGAGGTATCAACAGTAGAGGGTACCTGTTGTTGGGCATCAGATCTAGGAGGACGGCGAGTGTATACACGAAGAGGTGGTTTGGAGGGGACTGGATTTGGGGTTGGAAGTAGTGGTGGAAGAGGAGACGTAACATGGACGGTAGGACGTGGTAGTAGAGGAGGTGGAGGAAGAGCTGGACGGGAAAAGTGAAAAGGCAGATCTTCGATGAAAGTTACATCCGCAGAGATGACAACCTTCCAATTATTTGGAGAGTAACGCACATATCCTTTCTGAGTGCGGAGTAACCAAAGAACATGTATTTGGTAGCACAAGGAACAAACTTGTCAATGGAAGGACCAAAACAATGGATAAAACAGGTGCAACCAAAGACGCGAGGTGTGACGGAAAAGGGGGCGTGGAAGGAAACAGAAGACTAAAAGGCGTCGCAAAGTTGAGAATGGAGGAGGGCATGCGATTGATGAGATGGCAGGCAATAGAAACCGCGAAGTTCCAGTAAAGAGTAGGTACCTGCATTTGAAACATTAGTGATCGGGCGAACTCAAGAAAGTGACGTTTTTGCGCTCGGCCACACCATTTTGTTGGGGCGTATAAGCACATGAAGTTTGATGGATGATCCCAAACTTAGTACAAAGATTAGTAAAAGCATGGCTTGTGTATTCACGTGCATTGTCGGTGCGAAGTATTTTAAGAGAACTAGAAAACTGAGTATCAGTCTCAGTAATAAAAGCACGAAAGATAGAGGTTATGTCAGTGTGATCACGAAGTAAATACAAAAGGAGCATTGGTCCGAGTACAATTAGGGTGAAAAGACGAACAAGATTGTTTTCCAAAGATACATGAATCGCAAGTAAAGTCATTAAGGGAGATATCAGGAAGAGCTTTCTTGAGGATCTAGAGAGGAGCATGCCCAAGACGTCGATGTCAATCAACAGAAGTCACAGTTGAGAGAACTGGAGGAGGAACATCCAAGATGTAGAGCCCATTAGATAGTCATCTTTTACCAATGATATTTTGCGTATGTCGATCATGCACAACAAAAGAGGGAGAGAACGTTACACAGTAATCAAGATCTTGAGTAAGACGGCTAAGAGAAAGAAGGTTAAAAGGCGATCTCGGAACATGAAGGACCGAGCGAAGAGAGAGAGTTGGAGTGAGAAGCAAATCAGCAGAGCCAGAAACCGGGGTGGTGTCACCATTAGCCACAGTGGTGAACTTGGGATACACAGATTGTAAGTACTGAGGTGGCTTCTGCGGAGTAAGATGATGGATGGCACACGAGTCCACAATCCAAGTGGAGCGATGGGAGAGACAGGAGATACTTTCATTGGAGATAGAAGCAACAGAGCCAGACAGACGATAGAGCAACCCCTGGAGATGTTGAAGTTGGATGCGCATGACATCAATGTCGGCACGATTGGTAGAATACGTATCAGCAGCAACAGAGGCAGTGAGTAGAGGAGGCGCACCGTGCTTACGATAGCAGGTTGCCTCAAGATGCCCATCCCTGCCACAGTAAGTACACTTGAGACGAGGCCTAATGTTGCGACCTCTACCCCGGTAGCCTGTGCGACCTCCACGAGCTGAAGGAGGATTGGGGTGAGGTATAGATGAGTACTGGGGAAGAGTCGAAGATGGAGGTTCGGGAGCATCTGAGGGTGGTGTCACCTTCAAAAGCATGGAGCAAACATCGGAGAGAGAGGGAATGGTGGACGAAGAGAGGATCTGAGCCAGGACGTTGTGGAGATGAGGCGGAACACGAGCCATCATCATGACAATCCCAACAACCTCTTTATGAGCACATTGGGCAGCAAGGTCGGCAATTGGAGGCTGATGTTGAATCCAGGCCTCGACCAAAGTTTTGGACCACGCAACAAAGCAGGTTAAATTGCCATCAACCCCTGAGTCGAGAGATTGAAGACCCGTGATGATGTCGAACAGGTGTTGAAGGTTGTCTTTGCCAGAATAGATGGAGTGCAGTTCATCCCACATGGCCTTTGTTGTTTCATGATACATAGTCATACGGTAAGGTTCACTATCCATGGCGTTGAGTATCCATAATTGGACACGACCATCATCACGGAGCCACTCCTCAGTGGGCGCAGAAGGGGTGACCTTAGTTATATGATGCAAAATATGGGTGCAACTCGAATCGGTTGCTAAGATGAATTCAATCCGGATATTGCTTTCATGTGCAGTGTGCAAAGGATGGAGTCTCAATCAGTTGGACATGAAAAATGCATTTCTTCACGGTGATCTTGAGGAGGAAGTCTACATGTCGCTGCCTCCTGGTGTTCTTCCAAAAGGGTCAACAAGGAAAGTTTGTAGGTTGAAGAAAGCCATACATGGCTTGAAGCAGTCTCCTCGTGCCTGGTTTGGGCGATTTCACCGGGCAATGATGTCTTTCGAATACAGGCAGAGTCATGTTGATCATACCTTGTTTGTGAAACACCGACACGGCAAGTTGACTGCCCATATTATCTATGTAGATGATATAGTGATAACCGATGATGACACAAAGAAGATTGAACATTTAAAGTCTAGGTTGGCAAAGGAGTTCGAAGTGAAGGACCTTGGACCACTCAAGTATTTTCTCGGCATCGAGGTGGCTAGATCCAGACATGGAATTTTTACATCACAGAGGAAGTACATTCTGGATCTACTAGAAACAACCGGAATGATTGGGTGTAGACCCGTTGACACCCCAATTGAAGCTAATCACACGCTTGGTAGAGATGGTGGAGAAGTTGTTGATGATATACCAGGTTTCCAACGACCGGTGGGAAAACTTATCTCCCTCCCATACCCGTCCGAACATCTCTTATGTTGTGGGTGTCCTCAGCCAATACATGCACTCACCAATGTCACATCACCTTGACGCTGCATACAAAGTCTTGCGGTACCTCAAATCCTCTCCTGGCAAGGGTATACTGTTCTCACCCAACGAGACATTAACAGTAGAAGTCTACACTAATGCGGATTGGGCAGGTTCAGTTGATGACCGAAGATCTACATCAGGATATTTCTCTCTTGTTGGGAACCATTTGGTGACCTGGTGAAGCAAGAAACAACACGTCGTAACCAGATCCAGTGTTGAGGCTGAGTTCCGAGCTATGACACATGTGATATGTGAAGGGTTATGGATTTAATGTGCAGTGTGCAAATGATGGAGTCTCAATCAGTTGGACGTGAAAAATGCATTTCTTCACGGTGATCTTGAGGAGGAAGTCTACATGTCGTTGCCTCCTGGTGTTCTTCCAAAAGGGTCAACAAGGAAAGTTTGTAGGTTGAAGAAAGCCATATATGGCTTGAAGCAGTCTCCTCGTGCCTGGTTTGGGCGATTTCACCGGGCAATGATGTCTTTCGAATACAGGCAGAGTCATGTTGATCATACCTTGTTTGTGAAACACCGACACGGCAAGTTGACTGCCCATATTATCTATGTAGATGATATAGTGATAACTGGTGATGACACAAAGAAGATTGAACATTTAAAGTCTAGGTTGGCAAAGGAGTTCGAAGTGAAGGACCTTGGACCACTCAAGTATTTTCTCGGCTTCGAGGTGGCTAGATCCAGACATGGAATTTTTACATCACAGAGGAAATACATTCTGGATCTACTAGAAACAACCGGAATGATTGGGTGTAGACCCGCTGACACCCCAATTGAAGCTAATCACACGCTTGGTAGAGATGGTGGATAAGTTGTTGATGATATACCATGTTTCCAACGACCGGTGGGAAAACTTATCTATCCCTCCCATACCCGTCCGAACATCTCTTATGTTGTGGGTGTCCTCAGCCAATACATGCACTCACCAATGTCACATCACCTTGACGCTGCATACAAAGTCTTGTGGTACCTCAAATCCTCTCCTGGCAAGGGTATACTGTTCTCACCCAACGAGACATTAACAGTAGAAGTCTACACTAATGCGGATTGGGCAGGTTCAGTTGATGACCGAAGATCTACATCAGGATATTTCTCTCTTGTTGGGAACCATTTGGTGACCTGGTGAAGCAAGAAACAACACGTCGTAACCAGATCCAGTGTTGAGGCTGAGTTCCGAGCTATGACACATGTGATATGTGAAGGGTTATGGATTTAATCGATTATACGGGACCTGGGCGTGGGGTGTGGGGGTCCAATTAGGATCTATTGTGACAATAAAACGGCTATCAGCATTGCCCACAACCCAGTCCAACATGATCGAACTAAACATGTGGAGATCGGCAAACACTTCATTAAGGATAGTAAGGGGGATTGTGAGTACTCTCTTTGTTCCATCAAACCAGGAGCTCGCAGATGTGCCAACTAAGAGTCTGAGTCAAAACTCCTTTGACAAAATATTGGGCACGCTGGGCATGACAGACATTACACGCCCAACTTGAGGGGGAGTGTTGGAAATACTGTATTTTATTTTGGGTTATTTCTGTCCCGCTATTACTATTGTATTTCATCCACATTGGGGAGTGGTGTTGAATGAATTTATTAAGTCCTTTTCCTGTTCCAACAGTAAGTGCGTTCGGGCAGACTTCTCGGCAACAACAAGAGACGAGGGCGGAGCCGCAAACTCGGCACAGCGAAGCCCACCGCAAAATTTAGAGGTTACATGAATTATTTATTCAAAACAACTGATAGTAATACGTTAGTATATACTAATTAATAATAATTATATCAATTAAATATTAAAAGTTATTTTATTAGGCATGACATCTCTATCTATATTATAAGGGGAGGCTTAGGAGTGTGTTGGAGATTTTGGAAAGCCTTGTGTGTTCTCTCATTTAGAGAGGAGTTCTTTGGGGGAACAAGCTCCCAAAAGTTTGGTGGGAGTTCTTTGGGGGAACAAGCTCCCAAAAGTTTGGTGGGAGTCTACAAGCGCTGACCAAAGAGCTACCAATGACAATCGAGCCCATTCATTTCGAGTGGATCATCGATCTAAAAAATTTAGTATGTTATTTGTATTTTTCTGATTTTTATTTAGTATGTTTTGGAGGTCATCATGATCGGAGAATCATGACCATTTATGGACCCTCAGCCTATAAATAGAGGTAGAATGCTCAATTGATGAATGTTGAAAGTTAGAGAGGGAAATCCTCTTTTGATCCCTGATGTTGAAGCCGAAATCTGAGTGCAAAGCTTGAATATCTCCCTCCCCTTCCAACCTTAGTCTCCCCTTCCCACCTTGGTTGGCCACTTGGCCCCTCTTTCCCCTTAATTTCCACTTCTGGCCACCACTACCACCTCTTCCTCCGGCCATCACCTCAGTCCTTCCACATCAGCTCTGGCAGCCCCTATAACCATCTCTTCCACATCAGCTCTGGCAGCCCCTATAACCATCCAGGAACAACACTATAAGCTTATTGATTGGTTGTGATATTTTTAGTGTCGAATTGCGTGCTTATTCACTTTTTTGAGTATATTAGTGTGAAATCTTCGTCCACAGTCTCTTGTGAATTGATAGACTTATTCGCTTATAGTTGTTTTCTCGCACTCTCACATATATATTGCATTACGTGTTTCCCTATTTTGGAGTTCAACTTAATTGTGACTTGTCTCGTAATATTGTTCATAAAGTTAATTATAGTGAAGTTAGTTGTTGGATTACCGTTAGTGCACATAGAACTTCATCCATTAGCCTCTTTGCTTCAGTTTAGAATCTACCCTATGTCACTCTCAAATCTATATCTCATTTACTATAATTTTTAGTGAGTTTTTGTCCTAGAGTGTTCCCCCCTCTCGTTCCACAATCGTAGAAAAATCTTGTTCCGTAACAAAGATATTTTCCAATCCAACATGCCTTTATATCACAACTCACCAAGGAGTGTTACTATTAAATTATTTCCATCCATTGTAATTTTTCTTAATCCACAATAATCACACTAGACCCATAGTGACGCCGACACAAAATTAATGGGTATGATGTCAAGATAAAAACAAAATATTTTACCTGGAAAAGAGTTTCAAACTCCGCACGTACTGTATCATTATTTTCTCTTCCCCTCCATCTCTTCGGAAAGTAATGTGTTTGTTGGACAACTAGTCCCATTACTCCTTCAGGGTCAAGGACTTGGAGCTCATCACTCACCGCAGCCCTTGCTATAGCAGTCACCGTTCCAAAAATAGCAGCATACCAGAACAAGTTGCGGCCAAATATCTGCATATTCGATAAAATCCAGGTTTGGTTAATTATTCACCTGAGTTAATAATTTTTTGCCACAGTCAAAGTATTTTTATTGACCATCTTACTTGACCCTCTAGAAGAGATTCATCCAGAAATGCAATTATAATCAAAATGGCTGCAAAACCACCAGACACAAAAGATATAAACTTGGCAATTGTGGAGATAAGAGGAGAAGGGAACTGATTCAGATAGTTCGAGGCATAGACCACACTACTGTCCAGTCGATGTCGAAAGAAATGATCAACCTGAATTTTATAGTGGAGAATCAAATATCAACATCATAAGTATTCATATCTGTTAAAAATATTATAATACAAACTACACATCACCCTTTGTCACACTATATCACCTTTCCATCTATAATTAAACAAATCATCAATAACCAATCACAAACTGTGCATGTAGCTAGTTGAGATAAAAAAATTTCCTTCAAATCACAAATCCAAGGTAAAAGGAAAGGTCAAGATACCTCGTTGAACTCTCTGAAAATCCACCTTGATAAGTTAGACCACCTTCGGGAGGATGCTGTTCTTGGATGGTTATAAAACTGTTCAGCATGCCTTAGGAAAAGATACACCAACATAAAAATCACAAGACATGGTGATATCATAAACATTACAATCCCAACCACGATAAGCCGCTTTCTTAGTAATGATGGATTTGTGAGGAAATCCCTTTGAATACAAAATTTGCTGCAAATGGGAGAAATCTAATTAATAAGCAACCATATGATTTTTTAACATATACAATGAACTATATTTTTTAACATAAGCAACCAAAATTTGCTACAAAAATATAAATCACAGAAACATGAAAGCAACATATAACAGAATTATATTTATTATTTTAGAGAGAAGATACATTCTTTTGAAGTTGGGTTCAATTGAAGTCTAACTCCAGTCAATATCATAGTCATTCCATCATGTATACCTACAAACCTCAGAATGCCAAAAACAACAATTTTGTACACAATATTACATTAAGGTGAGGGCTATATGAATCATGTATTGTTTATGTAAGAATTCTTCCTCCTAGGACCAGCGACGGTAGAAAAACACAGCCGATGAGAGAGAAAGTTAATATTTTATTAATTTCTCATAAAATCGCATGCATGGTTACAAGTATTTGTACATATATATAGGAAGGGGTGGAGACTAAACTTCATTTTGAGATGTGGTCCTAATCCTTAAGGATGAAAGGGACTCTAACTGGGCCCATGAATGGGCAAGTTATCTTAACACTCCCCCGCAAGCTGGAACATACAAATTGTAGGACCAAGCTTGAACAAAAACTGGTGATATAGAGGACGCGGTAAGGCCGAGGTAAGAATATCAGCAATTTGCCCAGCAGCGGGAACATGTCATAGGTCAAATTTCTTTAGTTGAACATTTTCCCAAATAAAGTGACAATCGACCTTGATGTGCTTGGTACGTTCATAGAATACAAGATTCTTAGCAATATGGATAGCTGCTTGACAATCGCAAAACAGAGTGGCCGGAGAGGAGAGTTTGACACTCGGGTCTCTCAGAAGGCTTTCCAACCGCGTAAGTTCAAAAACGACAAAGGTCATTGAACGATACTCAGCTTCTGCAGATGAGCGTGCAACCAAAGATTGCTTCTTGCTTCGCCAGGTGATAAAGTGTCCACCAAAGTATGTGCAATACCCAATTGTGGAACGACGATCATCCAGAGAGCCAGCATAGTTAGCATCAGCATAGGCAATGAGAGATAAGGAAGAGGACTTGTATACAAGCCCTTGTCCATGAGCATTCTTCAGATATCAAAGGATCCGCTCAACTACCTGGAGGTGAGAGGTCCGTGGAGCATGCATAAACCGGCTGACAACCCCAACGACAAAGTATATAATAGGTCTTGTAACTGTAAGATAGATCAGCTTTCCCACAAGACGACGATAGTACTCTGGGTTTGGAAGGAGCAGATCAGAGTCGGAGGTATGTGCGCGGAGCTTGTGGTTAACATTCATAGGTGTATCAGCGGGCTTACATCCATAGTAGTCAACTTCATGAAGAAGATCAAGGCAGTACTTTCATTGAGATAGGACAAGGCCATCAGGACGACGTGCTGCCTCAATACCGAGAAAGTATCGAAGATTTTTCAAATCTTTGGTCTGGAATGTGGAGGTCAAGCGTTTCTTGATCATGTGTATGCCTTCGAGATCATCGCCCGTAATCAAAATATCATCAACATACACCAACAGTATCACTGTGCCTGTTGGGCGGTGACGAGTGAATAGAGAGAAGTCGGCCGAGCTTCGAGTAAACCCAACATCACGAACAACCCGATTGAACTTGTCAAACCATGCTCTGTTTGAGACCATAGAGAGATTTCTTGAGATGACATACAAGAGACTCCCCCGTGGTCTCAAAGCCGGGAGGTTGTTGCATGTAAACAATCTCAACGAGATCGCCATTCAGAAAGGCATTTTTGACGTCCAGTTGATGCAACTGTCAATGACGACGAACAACCAGGGAGATTAAGACACGAACAGTATTCAACTTTGCGATGGGGGAAAGGTCTCGTCGTAGTCCAGGATGTGTTGCTGAGTAAAACCATGGGCCACAAGACGGGCTTTTAGACGTTCAACTATCCCATTTGGACCATGCTTAACGGCGAAGACCCACTTACAGCCCACACATGTCTGACCAGGAGGGAGAGGGCAAGATCTCAAGTTTGATTAGCCTAGATAGCGGTCATTTCCTCATCCATAGTCGCCTGCCACCCCAGATGCTGAAGAGCCCATGCAGAGAAGTGGGGGTGGAAATAGACAAAAAAATCGCAAATTTCTGAAGCACCGGAGAAAGTCGATGCAAAGAAACGTAATTAGACAGGGGGTGAGCGGTAGAGGCCGGTGTCAGATCAACAGACCACGAAGCATCATCAGTAGAGGGTAACTGTCGTTGAGTATCTGAATTAGGAGGACGGTGAGTGTATACTTGAAGAGGAGGCGGGTTGCAGGGTAAGGTTATCGGTGTGGGAAGGAGAGGAGTAGAGATGACAGGAACGGCAGAGCGCAATAGCGTAGGAGGTGTTGGAGAAGCTGTAGGTGTAACATCCCACTTTTCAATTAAACCATCTAGGAGTCTAGTCAGTTCAATTGACCCGCGTGAGCGGTCTAGTCGAGTCTAGGTGACTCATTACTCGACCATGATCTAAACCTATCGGTTTTCCCACGAGCTAAGCAAATGACATCAGAATCGATCTCAGTTAGCGTCGTTAGACTCGTGAAGCCAATACGAGTTCAACGAAACTGTCCGCGCTCAATTCCGATGAGTATCGGAGAAATTAGCACGCAAACGCGAGTTTAAGTAACGAAATTATCCAAAACGGTGAAATCGAACAAATGAACTCGGAATCGACCTCAGTTAGTTTCGTTAGTCTCGTAACGATAATACGAATCTAACGGAGTCGTCCGTTTGCAATTCTGACATCGTTAAGAGGGTTTTCAGTGTTTACGAAAATTGGGCCCTGAACACTGCGGGGAGCGTAAAATGAGCAAACGAACTCGAAATTGATCGTGGATCGTTTCGATGGGTGTGTATCGACGAGACGGTCATAACAAGCCCATCTGAGACGAATTACGAGGTCCATATATCTACGTGTGTTTAAAGGGGTATTGCGGTGAGCCTCATTTAATATTAATATATATATATACGTACATGTATGTATATATACGTACATATATGTACGCATATATCTACATACATATACATATATATATGTACGAGTGACAGTGAACGGGGGGCCCCCCGTGCCCCGCGCGATAGTACCCTGTCCGCCCCCTGCGGAGATCACCCACCCCCGGCACGCACCCAGTTTATTCGTTTTATTTTTCCGCCCGCCCCAAGCCAGCCCCAGATCGGCAGTCTTCCTCTGCCCCCGACCGGCGGGCTTTTTTTTTTTAAATTATCTTTTTAGTTATTCATTTTTAAAAGATTTTTTTCTTTCTTTTTTTCTATTATAGTTTTATTTTTTTAATTACTGTTTTAAAATTTAAAAAACCAAAAAAAAAGAATGAAAAAGAAAACCACCAGTGGGTGGTTGTGTCCTGAGAAGTAAAAGAAAACTGCTCATTCATATATATAGTAATGTAAGTGCTTACAACAACTTCCAGTTGGTGTGGTGGTTGTGTCTTGATTCAATATATTATAGGTTTTGGGTTCGATCCCATGCAAACACAATTTTGCAAGTATTAAATTTTTAATGAAGATAAGGACAAAATCGTAATTTCACGTTGTAGGGTAGTGACTTGAAAATATAGGTCTAGGACACCCTACCATAGTAGGTATAGGAGATCTAGTAAAAATAATATGTGGCTGGATTTGATTTCAGCGAGATTGAATGGTTGTGATTGACTTGATGGTAAACAGTTACACCATAAGTGAATATCTTTATATAGTAGTAAAGATATATATATATATATATGTGTGTGTATGCATATGCATATATACATATAGATACATATATATGCATATACATACATATATTTATACATACATACATATATATATATACACACACATATGTTTAGGTTAGAATAGAATCACTTCCCTCTTTCATCTGTAATCTCTCCCCCTCCCCTCCATTTCCGATCCAACCGTTGGTCGAATTCAGCACTCCCTTCTCCAGCCAATCAAAATGACGAGCACCTCCTCTGTCCTGTCAAGGTCGAACTCCTCTTCAAGACCGGCAAGCTCTCCTCTCCGGCGAGTCCTTTCTCCGGCGAGCACCACCTCCCTCCAACTGAGAGCCCCTTGCAGCAGCTTTTCGGCGAGCAGGCTGAATATCTCTCGCTCCAACCAGGCCGAGATCCACCTCCTCCTCCGGCGACCTCCTAGCCCAGGGACCTTCTACCCGAGCTTCTCCTTCTTCCTCCAAGTTTCAAACCGAGCCACCACAGCTCCAAACCACCTCCCTCCCTAGATCCGACGAGATCTTCAATCTTCTTCGAGATCCGGCCGCTCCTCTCAAACTCCATCCACCTTCATCGAGCTCCAGTCTCCCTTCTCAGATTCGGTCTCTTCTTCGAAAGTCCAAGCAGCCAGCATTCTCTTCTCCAACCCGACAAGCTCCACCCCTCTCTTTACTCCGGCCGACAATCTCCAGAAAGCAACACCATGTAGCCCGAGTACATCTCCATCTTCTCCGGCGAGTCTTCTCCCCCTTAACTTCAACCAACCCGAACTCCTTCCCTCAAGGACAACCACCATCTCCAACAAAATCCCCACCCATAGCTTATATTTCTGCTAGCTCTCTTCAATCGAGAAACTCCAACATCATTCAATTTGAGAGCCCTAGCTCTCAAAACAACAGCGACCGATCTCTCTAATCAACAAAGGGCAACACACTCAATGCGTTTGACATCCTCTTCGGCGATATCCGAGGAGATCTGATTATGACCGGGAGCGACAGACAAATGCCGCAAACGCGGCTATTGGGTAGCATGAATGGACACCCTGTGAGTGCTTCGTTGACTTCTTCCGAGCCTAGATCTTAAGGTTTCTATTTATAGACGTTTTCCCGCAAAACTTTGTTTTTCCGGCGACCCACGGACACCTGAGCGTAATCGTGCTCGGCGTGGTCGTGGATCATGTAGAGTGGGTCCTTGCGACCCCTCTCCGCGAGTCTCGAGGTGCAACACAACGATAAATTATATTGCTGCGCGCGATCAAAATAACGACAATCGCGCGACGACAAATTATATTAGTGCGCACGATCAAAATAACGACGATCGTATCTTTCCTTATAGTTTCATTCCTAGTCTTTTTTGGTCTACCCCTCCCCCGTTTAACATGTCTAGTGACTAAACTCTCACAGCGACTAACAGGTGCCTCTAATGGTCTCCTATGTACATGTTTGAACCATCTTAAACGAGCTTCTCGCATCTTCTCTACAATTGGCGACACTCATGTCTTATCCCTGATACATTCATTCCTAATTTCATCCAGTCTCGTGTGACCACACATCCACCTAAGCATTCTCATCTCCACAACTCCCATTTTTTGCTCATGTACACCATTCACTGCCCAACACTCAGAACCGTAGAGCATTGTTGTTCTAAATTCTAATTGCAGTATGGTAAAACTTGCCTTTAAGTTTTAATGGTACTTTACGATCACATAAGATCCCAGACGCGCCTCTCCACTTCAACCAACCTGCTTGGATTCTATGTATCACATCTTTATCTACACCTCCATCTTTTTGAATTATCGATCCCAGATATTTAAAGCACTCACCGCGGGAAATATCTTGGTCACCCAATTTAATGACGGAGTCATCCGACCTTCTTGCACTACTAAATTTAAGCTCTATATACTCCGTCTTTGTTCTGCTCTACCTAAAACCCTTCTTTTCTAAAGTATCTCGCCAAGATTCAAGTTTCGTGTTTACACCCTCGCGCGTCTCATCGACCAAAACAATATCATCTGCAAATAATAAACACCAAGGTAGTGCTTGTTGGATATGTCCGGTGAGCTCATCTAAGATAAGGGTAAAGAGATAAGGGCTTAAAGCTGACCATTGATTGTGCGACGACAAGTGATATTAAATCGCGTGATCGAAATAACGACTCACGCGGTGGAAAATGATATATATTCGTGCGATCGAAATAATGACAACTGTGCGATGAAGATCAACGGAGAATCGTACGATGGAGATCAACATTGAATTATTCAACGAAATCAACGATGATCGCACATTGGAGATAATCATGAAGCTTGCGGCGGAGACCTTTGACGGTAAAGATTACTAGTCTATGAAATGCTTATAGTCGATTTAGGATAGAATTACTAAACCGACGTCGTTGGCACTACCCTTTTCATGATAATTAATTAACGCGACATGATTTTTGATAAATCATGACCATGCCCGCCAAGCGTATGAGGCAGCTAAACCCAAATCCTATTCTAGGTTTTGGAAGTGATTAATATCTCTAATCTGATGTGTTTATCGCATTTAAATAACATGTTTATATATCATTTAGTGGTTTTATGGTTTTATATATCATTTAGTGATGATTGAGTAGTGTTTTGGTTAGATAGAGTGGCAAGTTGTTCGCCTCCCTTGGTTGGTACACTAAATTGTAGGTAACTCTGCCTGTTTGAAATGATAATTAATCAATGACATGATGTTTGATAGCCCAAATCCTACTTAAAGTCTAGGATGTGTTTAGGATACCTAAATTAAGGTCTTGATTGCATTTATATTAATCTGAATATACATAATAGTTTATTGAGATAGAAATTTGACGGAGGTATCTGAGATGGTTAGCTCTCTTGGTTGGGTAGAGATGCAGGTTGTTCGTCTCCCCTAATTGGTATATTAAACTGTTGGTAATTTTGTATGTGTTGTTGATGATTATATATGAATGTATGTGGCGGGTCGACTGACTCTGCTAGTGGCACACTCCGAAGGGTTTGGCCAGTGACTCATGGATAGCGTCACGGTTGAACGACAGTGTGTGCCCTAGCCTAGTTGTTTGTGTATGTGTTAGCCACCTGGAATTCTACATGAGTTATGCCTTGGTTCTTTTGGATATGTCGTCTGATGGCGAAAAATGAGTACGGGCTCGAATAGACGTACGTAATGCCTAGGGATAATTGTGCTTAAATAACCTGGTAGTTGCATGGACGGTCCACTGCCACTATTTGGCCACGACGGTCGTGCCTATGAGACTAGCTAACACACGAATAAGAGATCTCAATCGTTACTTTGCACTCGATTACGACCGGGTGTTGACGTCTCGACACTGTGTGTTTGTTAAATCTATGTCGACATAGTAGGTTGTGTGTACTTGATGATGATGGTGTACCTCGTTTAGATGGTAGTCTTTTCTTATTGCAAGTGGTTAGCATCGTTGGGTGCCCTCGTCCGCTCCGTCGGTGGCAGTAACAATTCCGCCCTTTGGGAAATTCGTCATGTCCTCAAGGCAGAAGTCTGGGAACTGATGGCGCATATCCTCTCGATCCACCCATGTCGCCTCTGAGAGTGGGCGATCCTGCCAAACCACTAAAACTTGCTCCATTGGTTGCTCCGCGCGGAGGATCGTACGCGTGTCCGTAATGCGCTGGGGAAGGAACACTGAAGGGATGGCGCTGGATGCCAACGGGGAAGCGCCTCCTCGACTGGGTGATCACCAATCACCCGCTTGAGTTGCGAGACATGGAACACTGGATGAATGCGGCTCTCCGGAGGTAGGCGAAGGCGGTATGCCTGAGTGCCCACCCGGGCTAGGATCTCAAAGGGGCCGTAGAACTTGGCCGCCAACTTGGAGTGGGTCCACATGGTCACCGTCACCTGGCGGTGTTGCCGGAGCTTGAGAAACACTGAATCACCCTCGGTGAACTGGACGTCACGCCGATGGCGGTTGGCTGAGGCCACCATCCTGTCTTGGGCGCGTTGGAGGTGTTGGCGCAGCTGTCGGACCATGGCATCACGGTCGCGGAGGAGGCCGTCCACGGCGGCTACCACGCATTCGCCCAGAACGTCCCATGTGAGGACGGGCGGAGGTCAACCATAAACTGCCTCGAACGGTGTGGTGTCGGCGTTGGAGTGGTAGGACGTGTTGAAGGAGTACTCGGCCCAGAAGAGCCACTCGGCCCAAGCACACAAACAAAACAACGCAGATAAGTTTCTAAGCATCGATTCATGACCTCGGACTGCCCGTCCGTCTGCGGGTGGTATGTTGTACTCATCTGAAGCTGCGTACCCTGCATCTTGAACAGTGCCTGCCAGAATGAACTCGGGAAAAAGGGGTCGCGGTCACTCACAATGGAGCGAGGGAACTCATGGAGGCGGACCTCCCCATCAACAAAAATAGCGTCCACACCGGGAGTCGTGAACGTGTGTCGTAGCGAAATGAAATGAGCATACTTGGACAGACGGTCCATGACCACCAATATGCAGTCCCATGTCTTGGAGCGGGGAAGCCGGAAGATAAAGTCCATAGAAATGTCTTCCCCGATCTGAGTCGGAACTAGAAGTAGCTAGAGGAGGCCCCCAGGAAAGGTAGCCTCGTACTTAGCGCGCTGGCACGGTAGGCAGGTTGCGACGAAGGTCTTGACCCGTTGGAACATTCCTGGCCAATACAGTTAAGCGGCGAGGTGGTGATACGTCATGAAGGCGCCCGCGTGACCTTCTAGAGTAGCATGGAACTCGATGAGTAGGCGGGGAATCAGCTGAGAGAAAACGGAAAGTACTAGACGATCATGATAGTAGAGGCGGTCACCCACAAGACGATAAGGAGGGCAGGCCGATGCGTCCGCTCGCAAGGCCCCCACAATCGACTATAGCTAATGGTCGGACGCAACTTCACGCTGAGGAATGGTGGCGTCCTCCCAAAATGGTCGGGAAATGACAGTCAAACTTGTTGTCTGTAGATGGCGGGAGAGAGCGTCGTCCACCCGGTTGGACGAACCCGCCCAAAACTAAATGTCGAATTCGTATCCCAATAGTTTGGCCAACCAAACCTGCAGCGCAGGAGTCGCAATCTTCTGGTGGAGGAGGTAGCGTAAGCTACGATGATCTGTCCGGACCGTGAAGTGGCGACCAAGCAGGTAGGGTCGCCAATGCAGTACTGTTATAACCAGCTCGGACCCATATGCGGAGCGGGGGAGCACGGTGGCGGCAAACATACGGCTGAAATAAGCGATGGGATGTCTCGCTTGCATCAAAACCGCACTAATGCCTGAGCCCGATGCGTCGCACTCAACCACGACTGGTTGCGAAAAATCTGGCATAGCTAATACGGGGCGGTGCTCAATGCCTACTGAAGGGTTCGGAATGTCGCGGCAGCCGCCGGTGTCCACTAAAAACTGCCGGTCTCTGACTTTTTCAACAAGCTGGAGAGAGGTTTGGCAATCTTGCCATAGTCCCGGATGAACCGACGATAGTACCCCGCGAGGCCCAAGAATCCACGAATGTCGCGGAGTGATCAGGGTGTGGGCCACTGAAGGACGGCCCGAACCTTGTCTGGATCCATAGCTACACCGTTTGCGGAGATGGTGTGCCCCAAGTAACTAATCTATGTCTGACCGAAGACGCATTTCTTGAGGTTCACACAAAAAGAGTGCTCCATGAGAGTGGTGAGAGTTGCCCGAATATGGTCAAGGTGTTCCTGCCAAGATGAACTGTAAACTAGGATGTCATCGAAGAAAACCAATATATACCTGCGTAGGACTGGACGAAACAGATCATTCATGGTGGCCTGAAAAGTGGCAGGGGCATTCCTCGGGCCAAAATGCATGACCAGGAACTCATAATGACCATCATGTGTGCGGAATGCTGTCTTTGGAACATCCTCCTCGCGGACCTGTATCTGATGGTAGCCGACTTGGAGAAATAGACCCCCCCCGTAATTCGTCCAAGAACTCCTAAATGACCGGAATAGGATACTTATCGGGGATGGTGACCTTATTGAGTTCCCGGCAGTCCACGCAAAAGCACCAGCTGTCGTCCTTCTTGCGGACTACGAGGACAGGGCTCGAGAAGGGACTAGCGTCGGGGCGAATGATGTCAGCCGCGAGTATGTCACCCACCAGTGTCTCGATCTCTCCCTCTGAGCGTGGTCGTAGCGGTACGGTCGAACTGAGATGGAGTAAACACCCCCTTGTAAGGGAATGCGGTGATCCATCGGCCCGACTGGGGGAAAACGGGTCTTGTCAGCGAAGACGTCCGGAAAGAGGTCCAAAATAGCCTGCAGCGCCGGGGTGATCGGACAGCATTGGCCGGGCTGCTCCTCCACGTGCCACAAGGAGGCCGCCCAATCCACGTCGGTGGATTTCTAGAGAGACCATAAGGAGACAGACTGACGAAGTAAGGCCGAGTCGCCCTCCAGAAAGCAGGGCGTTCCCCCATGGAGGAAGCGCATAGTCATGCGGTCCCAGTTGACGTTGACGTCGCCAAGGGTGCGGAGCCAAGCCACCCCGAGAATAACATCCACCCCTCCTAGAGAGAAGGCGTAGAAGTCTGCCTGAAATGGGTTATGGACTATGGTGAGAGTGAGGGTCGCGCACAGGCCACCCGTCGCCCGCCGCCTACCATCTCCTAAACAGGCCGAGAAGTGATCGGCGGCTTGCACTAGCAGCACCAGACGATCCACCAGGTGCTGAGCGATAAAGTTGTGGCTCGCTCCGCTATCAATCATCACCACAACAGAGGCCCCGCAAAGCGTCCCCCAGAGCTTCATCATTTGTGGGCCCGAGAAGCCGCCGACAGTAAACAGTGGATGGTCCAAGCGATGGAAGGTGACTGTTGGGGAGTCCTCAGTCGCAGTTTCCAACTCAAGGGCCTCGAAGTCTGCGAGTGTCACCTCGGGTTCCTCCTCGCCAATGAGGATCCAGAAGACTTTCATCAGGCACTCGTGCGTAGGGGTGTAGGGTTGTTTGCAGCAGAAGCACAAACCCTTGGTACGCGGATCATGGTACTCCTTATTAGAAATTCTGGGGTGGGCCATAGGCCTAAGAGGGCAGGGCGGCAGGGCGGCGCGGTCGGGGGTACCTCAAGCTGTGGGGCACGGTAGGCCGTTGCTGGTCAGTTGATCGAGCGTGCCGAAGGCATCAGAGGCGGCCTGCCCATGTCCAGAGGCCGAGTTTGGAATTCCGGTTCAACCAAGCGGGCGAGATCCATGGATTCCGCAATCGACGGCGGATGATGGGTGCGGATACCGGCACGGATGTGTGGGAGGAGCCAATGCATAAAGAAGCTGAGGTAGTGGTCCAGTGGAAGGCCTGACACATGCGTCGCGAGGAAGATAAACTCATCGATGTACTCATCAAGGGAGCCCGTCTGGCAGACGTCGCAGAGTCGCTCCACCGCAAAGCCCGAGTAGCAGGTGTCATAACGGCGAATGAGCTCCTGCTGAAGGTCCGACCAAGACATGGTCGGTTTGGATTGACATAGCCAGCACACCCAGTGGAGAGCGGAGCCCTCCAAGCCGATCAATGTCGTGATGACCTTCTGTGCCTCCGAGATATGTTGAATATCGAAGAACTGTTCGGCCCGGGCAATCCATCCCATAAGATCGGTGTCGTTTACTGAGGGAACATCAAAGGAACGAGGTCCCTGTGAGAAAACCCTGGGCGGGGGGGCTAAAGTCTGGTACGGATCCAGGGGAGCTCCGAGGAGGGACAGCGAATCTGTGTTGGACGTCGCGGACGTGGTAGGGCGACCGACGAAGAGGGAGTCGATCTTGGCATCCATGCAGAGTATGAGGGCCTGCAGCGATGCGATGGAGCTGTCGTGGTCGTCCAAACAACGAAGGATGGCTGGATCCGTGGGTGGGCGCGGCGGTGTTGCGTCGGTGTTGAGCAACGATCGCAGCCTAGGGGGCATGCACTCGACCGGGTGGAGGGAAGAGAACCTGGAAGCGGCTGGAAGCGATCGAGGAGCGGTGCCCGCTGGAGCCGCGTCTAGGGAAGGCGATGTGATCGCGGACGCGGGGCGAGCGAGGCGATGTGATACATGACAGAGGATCGATGCGCGAAGGAGTGGCGGAGCGGCGACGCGAGCAATGCGCGTAGGAGGAGCGAACGGGATGCACAGAAGCAGGACTGCTTAGGCGCGGGTACTTCGGGCGGCGGAGACCGCGGCTGGAAGGCGGCAGGTCGGACCAAATTGTTAGAGCACGGGAAAGAGAGAGAGGGGGGGGGGGGGGGGGGGGGGGGGGGGGGGGGGAGAAAATTAGAGGAAGAGAAGGAAACGGAAATCAGAATTCCAAATTACTTCCAGCCTGCCAAAATACAATAGTTACCCGGCTTATATACTTGTCGGGTTCAACATATGAAACTGAAACATAACAGATACCCAAAATATAACGGATACAATAACGCCACTTGACACATGTCGGTTAGGCCGGCATGTTACGCTCGTCGTGCTCGCGACGTCGATACACCTGCCACGCCGGCGGTCGCCCTTCGCCCTCGTTCGCTCCGTCGATGTCGGTAACAAACCACTTGTATGTCATTTGTTGAAATTTTTGCTTGGCCTTAAGCAATATACTCGAGCTTGGTTCATGAGGTTTACTCTAGTTGGTCCAGGTTATCAGTCTTATCTACAATTCATCAAAGAAGGGCATCTTATTCTGCTTGTCTATGATGATGAACTATTATCACAGAGAACGACGAGGTATAAATTTCCTAGGTCACTGGCTAGACATTTTTAGAAAAGGGGTTTGTCTCCTTTAATTTCTGTAGATTAAGGTTGCTTCTTGAGTTGACTCTCTTATCCTACCTTAGAGAAAGTACTGCACGGATCCCCAATATGATGCGCATTACTTGGGGGTGTAAACCAATCGATATGCCTATGGGTGTGAATGTAAGATTTTCCTTTGTAGACTCCAATTATAATATGTTATTAATCAATCCATAATATTATCGACGCTTGATTAGGAAGCTAATAAACTTGACAATTAAAAGTATAGACATTTTCTTTGCAGTGAGTGTTGTCAATTAGTTCATGCATCTTCCTAGATCTTCTCATCTGCAAGTTGTTGTGTGCATTCTTGATATTTGAAGTGTGCTCTTCGGCATAGACTAGCTTTACAGCTTTCTACTCCTATTATAGCTTACTCAGATGTTGACCATGTTGATTCTATAGATGATCAATGCTCGACCAACATTTTTGTACTTATTTCGATAAAAAATTGATCGCATGTAGGAGTAAGAAGTAGGTCTTGGTTTGTTCTTCAACAAAAGTCGAATACTGCTCAATGTCCTTTGTAGGCTCTATGTTGTTAAAGACGCGCCTAAGACTCAAGGCTCACCAGGATCAAAAGTTTGAGCCTTCGTGCGCCTTTGGGGCATAAAAGGACACCTGGGGTGAGATTTCTATTGTAAACTTTTTTTTTCAAAATGAAGAAAGATATAACGTAAGAACTTAATAATTTTTGCATGATTTAGTTTTTGTGAAACATAATCGATCATTGAAATTTAGATATTATGCAAGTGACCACATTTATTGTATTTTTTAAGATATATAAATGATAGTAATGAATGATTAATGGGTAAAATAGATGAAGAATCTGATCAAGAAGATGAACTGATGTTTGATGTTGATTATTTGAAGTAAATATGATTGCACCTTGCCCTCGTCAGGCATGCGCCTGCACTTTGAGCCTAGACTCCAAGACCTCTTTGCGCCTTGGTGCGCCTTGAGCCTTTAATAACAAAGTGTATCTTTAAGCTCCCTTTACCCAAGAGCCCCTTCTAACCAAACTTGGTGAGTCATTGTCTACACCAGTGGCTCTCTCTATGACCATCAGGCTAACATTCATATTGTTGGGAACCAAGTCGTTCGTAAGCTAACGAAGCACGTCAAGGTTGGCTGTCATTTCATTTACGACAAATTCAAGCAAAGTGAAGTCCAGTGTTACTATGGGGATATTCTCACAAAATATTTTCCTAACCTTCTTGTATCTTTAATATCTCTCCAAGCTTGCAGCATACGACATGTATGCTCAAGCTTGCAGATGAGTGTAAATTGTGACCACGGTGCTTTTTATGTATAAAATATTTGTATTTCCTTCCTTTGTTCTTTAATCTGGTTACAGATACTAGAGTGGAAGCATACCAAACAAAGGTTGTATCTACTTTCGCTCAAACAATCCATATAGGTGAAGATGGAAGCTTCAAGAGTTCCCTGCTAAACCATAGAGTGCTATGATGGGTCTTTCAGTTCGTCCCTATTTAACTAAATCTGACTTGGGCGCCCCCACAGACATGGCATCAAAACCATTAAATGACTTTGCTTTCTTTGTTTTATAATCCCAAATGATGTAGACTTGTAAGCATGTGACTTTCTTTATATATGTATAACACTATATGATCTAATAATAAAATAACAATGAACCAGATTTTTTTTCATTTCTATCAACATTATTATTAATTATTATGGTTATTTATCATATTTTGGATTAATTAAACTTAAATTAATTTATAAGTATCTATCCAACATAAATTTTAATTAATGGATCTTATTAAAATTACTAAGTTATAATATAACATCATAAAAAATTAATTGTAATATGATATCCCTATTTTATTGATGAAGTGGCTTGACTTTGTCTACCCTAGCAAAAGAACTGATCAAGTATGACGACCAACATACAATTCACCAAAGCATATTTGAAAGCATGTTCATTTCCTATGCCCTTGAGCTGACTCTAACCCCCCCCCCCCCTCAATTTAAATAAATATCAAGGAAACAAGCAGCATATGAACGACCTTTCATGTAATCCAGTTTCAAATTTTTGAGGAAGGAAATTCTTACCTGTCAAACATGCTCTGAAATATGCACCAATTCAGGGTCCATTCGAGTGTTTTAGGTAAAATTAAATGATTTTTACCGCCACTTGCCTTAGAGATGACAGGAGGGCCAGCTCCAGGAACCCACCATGGTATTGGAAGAGCAAGGACGCCTTTATTGAGCATTCCGATCAAATAGTTCTCTTTGCGCATTATACGCATTACAATGTCATGGGCAGACAGATCCTTGACCACACAAAGTTGCTGCTCCTTTTGCACTTCAACAACTTTTTGGAGAATTGTAGGCCAAGGAGAAGTCGCCATTTCACGATCAGTAACCTTAAGGCTAGGATAAAGTGGAAGAAATGTAAACATCAGTCAATATAGTTTACAAAATCCTTTTCATGCAACAAATAGCAAATTCATGTATCTACCTGTAATAATAGAAATGACGAATGTTTAGTGTATTTTTGAACTGCACAAAGAACTTTAAGAAGTTGAAGAGGCCATATACAGTCAATATAACCATGCTGCCAATAATGACTCCTTTTGTAAATGTAAAAGGAACTAATGGGTGATGCTTAATGGCTTCCTTTGCAAGATCGCAAGGTTTTTGCCCTGATTCGACGGCTTCCATTCCACATTTCACATTGTGAAGGGCGTGCCAATCAACAACCAGTAAGAAAAACCATATGAATCCTAACACAAAAATCACAGTCAGCAGCTCAACTATCCACTTGATCACAATGCATAGGAGCCCTTTCTCGCGATAATAATTATACAGCCTCTCAAAGAACAGATCTAAATCAGTAATTGGTTCTGATTTCAGTTCTTCGCCACTAAGAAGATCTGATTGGCTCTCAATATCGGAACCATGCAACCTTCTATAGTCAGATAGCTCTATTGCTGGTGGCTCATCCCTGAGCAAATGAACGTTCACTGAAGATTCATTTCTCAATTGCCATTTCAATATCATAGATTGAAGAAAGCCCTTTCGGTCACTAGACATCATTCGTGAAATGTTAGGCTAAACACCAGTAACCTGTCCATGCCACTAAATGTTCATCTGAAACCAGGAAAAGTAACTAGTTAATTAGAATTAATATGACATAATTTGTAGAAAGAAATGGAAAGTGCAATATATTCTTCCTCAAAGGGGCATAATATAGCTAATACATCAAGACACATAAACTCCACTCACGGTGTGGGACTAAACCTTAGACACTCTAAAATACTCAAACACAATACCTTTAACACTCCCCCTCAAGCTGGAGGTGAAACCTTCAGCTTGAACAAACATAACATAAAACGGAAGGTAAAAGAAAGTTGGCAACGAGGGACAAGACAGCAGCCACCGAGGCCCAACCGCGTGTCACCGGGGATACTTCAACCGGGCAAAAGCCACACGACGTTGGTCCACAAACCGACCATGATCACGCTGGATGCTCCCGGAGCTGAAACTAGGTCAACCAAGAATGCCAAACCATTCCTACCACAAAGACACAAAGAAACAAACAATAAACGAAATCAACCTGGGGGCCATGTGTGACTAAGGCAGGAGTCGGGAAAAGAGGCATCCGAGTCGCCGTTATCACTAGCACTCCCCCTCACGTGGAACACGTGCATGAAGGCATAGACTCGCATGGAGACACAGACAAAGATAATCAAAACAACACATAAAAGAACAACTATGGATAACGGTTGCCGGCAAGACCACGATCCGAGATGCAGCGAGCAAAGCACAAGCCAGCGGCGAGCAGAAGGCTCAAGCGGCTGCGAGCAGAGTGCTCAAGCAGCAGCGAGCAAGAAAAGGCTCAAGCAGCGGCGAGTGAGAAGGGAGGAAGAGAAGAGCTCGGCACCCAGAGAGCAGCAGGACGGGAAACCATCGTCCACAAACCGACTAGAAGACACTACCAACACAATAACAACGACAACACAACTTAACCAAAAAAGGACAACATAGACAACAACTAAAAAAAAACAGCAACTTAACAAAACACGGAAACACGGCAGCCCAGCCGGAGAAGAAGAGCAACGGCAGAAGTGCAGGAGCAGCACGAAGAATAGCCGGAGAAAAAAAAATGCAGCGCCGGAGCATCAGCGGAAAGCCGCCAGCCAGAGACAGCGGCGCGGGAAGAGAGAAAGTAGACAGCAGCAGCACAGGGTTGCCGGAGAAGGAGTAGCTGCAGCAGCGCAGCAGCCGGAGCTGGAGAAGACACAGTAGCCGGAGAAAACACTGCAGTGGCAGAGAGCAGCAGTGGCAGAGGGCTGCTGGGCCGGAGAAGAAGCAGTAATCGGCGGAGAGCATCGCCGGATAAGAGGTAGAATGATCGGCCGTCGAAGTAGCAGCGGGAGAAGTTGTCGATGTCGCAGGCTGGAATCGTCGGCGGGGTCTTGCGCTCGTGAAATAGACGGGATCGGCGAAGGTGAAGCAGGCGGAATCTGGCGATGATGTCGCCGGCGGGAGGAGCTGCGTCGTGGAGATCTGGAGTCGGAGCAGGAGCCGCTCCTGTCGACGGAATCACCGATCGACTTCGTCGACAGGAGCGGGAGCGGACTGTGAGAGCCCTAGCAGTCGAGAGGAAACACGGTCCGGGTGGGGTTTTTGGTTATTACGGGAGAGGAGAGAAAAATTTTAATTAGGCTTTCAGATCTTAAAGCTCTGATACCATGTAGAAAGAAATGGAAAGTGCAATATATTCTTCCTCAAAGGGGCATAATATAGCTAATACATCAAAACACATAAACTCCACTCACGGTGTGGGACTAAACCTTAGACACTCTAAAATACTCAAACACAATACCTTTAACATAATTAAATCTAAATAGTGTGCCCTAAGGACATTGGATGAAACCGCCAAGCACAATTTTGAGAAAGCTGAAGAAATTCAGAATGTCTATCAATAAGGGGGAGCAATTTTTGTTCTACAAGATAAACTTCATATTTAAAAAAAAGTCTGTTAACTTTGACATAACCATCAAAACCTATGTTTCGGGTGCTGCATCGAGTATCTCCACTTGTTAATAATCTTTTGTTTTCCAGCTACAAATAGTTTGAGAATTGTTTAGAAGATAAAAGTTTAATGTACCACAGAATTATAATGATATTTCTCAGTGACACTGGACATAGGAAAATTAATCTAGCTGAACCACATATTTTTTCTCTCTTTTATCCTCGTTGTGGGCTCTCAGATGTTTTTCCCAACTTCTGGCTATAAGGCTTGTGAAGGGAGGTGTGAAGATCAATAAGTACGATGGAGATCTTAGATACTAAAAGATGCAAATTGAAGAGTACATGTACCAGAAGAAACTTCATCTAAACGAAAATATGAGGATGCAAGCAGAATTTCCATAGACTTTTTTGGCAAATGATATGAGAGTTAGTCATATCTAATCAACAGAAGACCCCCCAACTCCTTGTGCTATCTTCACTTTTTTCTATGAGGATGCTTCACTTTTTTCTATGAGGATGCAAGCAGGATTTCCATAGACTTTTTGGCGAATGATATGAGAGTTAGTCATATGTAATCAACAGAAGACCCCCCCCCCCCCCCCCAACTCCTTGTGCTATCTTCACTTTTTTCCTCCTCTACCGCTCTACGACTATTTCTCACACCTCCCTTGATACACCATCGAACAAAGGACGATACATGCTTGCATTAAACGGGAGAAAACGGATACAATTCGGAGCGAACTCCGGCCAAGATCCAGGAGGTTGGTTCCTCCTAAGACCCCTCTCTCAAATGAGAGTCAAACCCTAATGATCAAAAGATAGATAAACACTCCCCATACCACCTCCTTATATAGGGAGGGGGGGCTCACATGACATAAAATAAGATTTAATTAATATTAATTAATTAAGATTAATTAATTAATACCAATTAATTACACAAATTAATTAGGGTGTTTCCATATGCGCTCCCCTGACTCCTGCGAGCTGGTGTGCGTTGGCGGATGCATCATCGTAACAATAGGCCGCGCTTGAAAATTGACCTTGTCCCCAAGGTCAAGGTTAAAAATTTTGTCAGGGTCCTACAAAATGTCAGCAACGGGTATCGTCGAAAGGAACGACGGCGGACTGTTTTTGTCCTCGAAAGAAGGGGTGAAGTGAGGTGCGGATAGAAGACGGGAGAGGAGTCCATGTGATCGGGCAAAGGGAAATAAAAGAAATGAATAAAGTGATATTTGGTAGCTAGTAGGGGAGGGGGGTAGCTGGCAGCATGGGAGAGAGGGTTGTCGGTTGCGGTGAAGGAGGGAACCCAATAAGAGTGTTGTGGCCCTGCGTAAATCGACAAGAGTGCCAGGCGCGTGGGGTGCTCGAGGGGGAAAAATTACGGGAATGTGTAAATGGGGAGGTGTCGGTCTGGAGGCGTGCCAGGCGGGGGCGTCGAGAGCGAGAGAGATCACCGGCGTTCCGACGAGGATGAGTCGACGAGTCTGGCGCGCGAGTAGTCGGATTTCATCGTCCGGCTGGGGGTCGAGCTCGAGAAGCAGATCCAACAAAGGAGGAAGTCGATCTGACGAGTCCGGCGCCGAAAGGGCCAGGAGGCCTTGGCGTTGGGGCGTAGGCGGCGAACGACTGACCTCTCGGGCGACAGACTGCGCATCGTGTGCTGTGGACGGCAGGGACCTCAGTGAGGGGTTGTCCAAATGAGCTACGAGACGATGGAGACTTTCTTGGAGAGAAGCGAGGAAGCTAGCCTAGCCGTCGAGGTGGCGTTCGACTGCGTCGAGGCGGGCAGCAGTCGTGGAAAAGGTGCGGTAGTGGTTCGTCTGCGGTCGGGAGGTGAGCGGTGTCGATGGCTGCGGAACAGGATCGATGAGAGGGGCAGAGAAAGTGGACGGAATCCCGGCGGCTTGGAACAAGCGGACGGGGGTGGCAGGTCGGACCATTGATACACCATCGAACAAAGGACGAGACATGCTTACATTAAACGGAAGAAAACGGATACAATTCGGAGCGAACTCCGGACAAGATCTAGGAGGTTGGTTCCTCCTAAGACCCCTCTCTCAAATGAGAGTCAAACCCTAATGATCAAAAGATAGATAAACACTCATCATACCACCTCCTTATACAGGGAGGGGGGGCTCACATGACCATAACATAAAATAAGATTTAATTAATATTAATTAATTAATACCAATTAATTACACAAATTAATTAGGGTGGTTTCCATATGCGCTCTCCTGACTCCTGTGAGCTGGTGTGCGTTGACGGATGCATCATCGTAACATCCCTTCACAAGCCTTATGAACTACTCGAAGAAGCTAGGACAAGGAAGGAAAGTTGTCATGGGCTAACTCCAGTTATCCTTTAATATTTTACATATATTCTATTAAGTCATTATGTTATTAGTCATTAGAAGTCGTAAATATCTTTTATTATTTTGAGTATTTTATCTAAGTTCAAGTGTTAAAATGTATTACGAGTATTCCATTTTATAATTATATACAAGGACTCATAGGGTCATGAATGAGAGAAGCAATGAAAGAATCTTAAAACTCTGTCTTAGTTCTCTTATCCTCCTTCAAGCTAGGGTTTGGGTGAGCAAGACTCCCTCTTCCTTCTCCCCCTTAAGTTGAGCTCGGCTCCCTCCTCACATTCTCCGTAGATTGAGCTCGGCTTCCTTGTATATTCGGTACCACCACCACCACTAACGAGATACTATAGGAAAGCATGTGACAACTCGGTATCAAAGCTTTTTAATGCCTTGCTATAGCCCTATTTTGAGCATCTGTCGTCGCCCATACATTGTTCCATTTCGCTCAAAGAGGCCCTAGGCGCTACTGACTTCCTCCATGTACCCGATTGCACATCCACTGATCCACAACAGGCTTAAGCATCGACACAAACAACATAATCGACGACAACACCTTCATCTTCCCCGTCTAAAGGCAAACGATCAACACACGACATCGACGCAAACGGCTTCAACATCGACCAATCGATCCCAACATCTCCTCCTTAGAGTTCATCCTCTTCCTCAAACCAATAGAGAAATTAGGGCTTCTCTCCAGGGAGCTTCTGGCTTTGCCAGCTTCCAATTGGCGCTGATCAACTTCCAATTGATGTCATCCAGCTTCCAATCCGCCCTTCGATTGAAGGATTCTGACTTCTACCAATACACGCAATCATCAAGCCTCTCACCTTCTACCACAAGCAAACAAGCCATGGGGCCTGCGTAAAACCTGTCGAACAGGGCCTGTAACAAACTGCTTGTTGTTTTGCCCACATCACGCCCACGACAACAATGGCTCTCTTAGGTTGTTTCCTATGCCCTTTCTCTGTTTCCTTCGCATTGAGCCTAGCACCTAGCAAAAAATAGAAGTCCATTCAATTATTAATTAATTGATTTTTTTCACTTTGGCATGACGATGTGTTCCGACGATCAAGCTGAAATCTGCAAAATGTTGTGAATGATACGTGAGATATCAGTAACAACGACGACAATGACTCAAGCGATGTTGGCCTGCTCCTCAAACTCTTGAAACTCTACCCCGGGGGGATAGGGATCTGGGGTCCGATCGGACCTGTGAACAAAGAACGCTCAACAATCTCTTCCTATCAAGCCACACCACTGTCGGCGCCCACAGTCCTCATCCAGACAACTATTCTCCAACCACAGATTCCGCTAGTTTCGAACTTCGTACCACCTCTCCCGCGGGCCACTCTCGAGTCACTTGTTTAGATGATTGTTCGCCAACCGACGTCACTGCATTCGATCCTTGCCGTCTCCATACAGTATACTACACTTCACCCACAGATTCCGCCGACTTCAAGCTCAGCACCACTTGTTCCATTGGTCACTCTCACGCCAACCCTCACAACGATTGTTCATAGGCTAGTATCGCCCCTCCCAATCACCACGGTCCCCATTAAGCAGGCTCCTCTGTCGCCCTTGACCATCCGCCACCACCGAACACCCTTACCGGCTTACCCTGACTCCAACTATTAGTATTGTTTAACGCTCCCCAGCAGACACTTTCATTCAAAATCCATGTGGTCACTATTCCACAGGCACTCAGCCGACTCCCCCGTCCCAGTGCATTTATGCAACCTCTCTGCAAGCAACAACCCCCTGACATCATCGTCATTGTTCGCGTCCTCGGTAAGCATGGCGAAGGCGTATCCCTTGATGAAATCCCAGTTCCAATATCATGCAACAATGAGCTGTTTTGGCGAGAAATCCAGGAATCGGATGAACACCTAGTGTGTAACTGTGTATACCCTTATATGAGCTTGAGGAAAGTCAATGAGGGTTGGGATGTTATAGGCTCACACCAGTTATCCTTTAATATTTTTCATATGTTTTATTAAATCATTATGTTATTAGTCGTTAGAAGTCATGAGTGTCCTTTAGTATTTTCAGATTTTTATGCAAGCCCAAGTGTTCAAATTTATTACGAGTATGCCATTTTATAATTCTATATAACGACTCATAGGGTTATGAATGAGGGAAGCAGTGAAAGAATCATAAATTTTTCTCTCGAAGTTCTCTTCTCCTCCGACCTCAAGCTAGGCATTGGGAGACGAAGGCTCCCCTCTTCCTTCCCTCCTTTAGGTTGAGCTTGACTCCCTCATCGCATTCTCTGTAGGTTGAGCTCGGCTCCCTTGTATCTCTGCCATCACCACCACCAACGACGAGATATTGACGTGCTACGGGAAGGCCGTAACAAAATTCTTCCTCAATTAAAAGTTTTTTGTTCTTTTTCTTGTGTCCAAATGAAGGGAGAAGCTAGACCTAAGTCTAAGAAATGATATTTTCATTAAATATATAATGATGGTTTTTGCTATAAATTTTAGGATGATTAAAATCAAGAGATTAGGAAAAGGAATGTTATATTTAATAAAGTAATCATATATAAAGATATTTGCTAGAGGTTGGGAAAAATGAATCCAACTCTAGCCGGCGTTAAGGAGGATGCAGGAGACGAAGGATTTCACTAAGAGCGTCTCCTTTAAGAGCGTTAAGAGCAACCTTAAATTTTCTTAATGACCTCCAAGGTGCTCACTGATGCAGGTGGGTTGACAATGGTAGGGGTACTCTAAATGCAATCCTAGATAGAATGTGAAGTCATGCAATGAAATGTATAGTCCGAATTAATTATCAACAAGCAATAAATTTTAAAAAAAAATTAAACAGACACACAGTTGTTCACAAAATTAATTTAGGAAGATCAAATTATAACCCGCAATTAATTGAGGCGCAAGTACTTTTAAGCACGCACAGAATAAGTCCTGCAAGTCCACGATTTCACAATAAAAGGCATATAATCCCATATCCAACAAAGTATGATTCGAAGTATGCAATAATAGATAACAAACTCTAAATAACGACTTACGCATACAGGCAACGGCTGAATGAAGCAAAGGAGGAGATTACGGGTTGTTGGAGGGCTTTGATGGGCTGTAATGCTGGCTTCCTGGGATGGAATGGAGGGTTCGAAGAGGGGTTTGGCGTGGGTGGTAAGTGATACGCGTCGCGAGGGGGGGTTAGGCCGGGTGTTGGGAGGATTTCATGGAGATAGAGTTGTGGAATTAGTGTAGACAAACGGGGATTTAGTTTGTTGTTAGGAAGGGGGAACTTTGGTATGAATATTTTGTAGGAATCGGGAAAAAAACTTATGTAGGATACAGAGATGGGCTAGGGGGTAGGAAAGGAGATAGTGGGTTGCACGACACAACAATGGAGGGATTCACGGGCACGGCTGGGAGAATTTCTGCAAGACGGATAGAACCTTCAGGATGGAGGTACGCAGGGCTTGGATATCGAGAGGGGAAGGTGGTGTTTCTTGCTTACCAGTAACAGTCGTGGAGAGGCTTGCGAAGGATGGCGGGCGATGGAGGGTTGAGGGAAGGGATGAAGTTAAAGGCCTTGGAGTCCACCAAGGAGACCTCTCGGCGTCGCACCGAGGGGGAAGAAGACCGACGGTTTTCCAATAGGGGAATCAAACCCACGATCCTCAGTTGGCATGCATGCTTTAAATAAAACATAAGTGAAATAGGGCACCCGAATCAGACGACTCATATCGTCCGAGTCGATAGGGTGTCAAATACAACTTGAAATAAATAAAATAATATATGAAAAAGACTCGGAACGACCGGCTGGACGCATCTGTGGACACGGATCACCTGAACGGGTAGCGTATCACCGCCTCCTGCGGGAATACACGTGCGTGGGTCGGCGATCTCCATCACTTACATAAGTTTCTCCCCAAATATATTTAGGGGTTGCACAAAATACAATAATAAAAGGATAATTAAAGCAATGTCTAATACAACATTAAAATAACAAATAAGTGGCGGTTCTCAAAGCTTTAGTGAGCTTCTTATAGAACCTTTATGCATGTGTAGGTTTTGTCATTTCCCGGTGGGAGTCTCCATAACATTGACATCGTCCTTAAGACAATACAAAAAGAACATAGTACAAAGATCCTCTCGGTCAACCGGCAGAGCTGGTACAATCTCTGGGTTGCCCTCGTTGATGTGTTGGTGGCTTTGTCCTGTGTTGCGTCCTCTGCCTCGAGGGACTCCAAATAGCCATGCATATATCATTCAAATCATCACTAATCATGGCTTCAAACTTCTTCAAAGGGCACTCATTTGTAGAAGAGTAAGGTTGTCTGCAGGGGAAGCAAAATCTCTTACTCTGCAGGTCATTATACTCCGGATTGGATAGGTGGCGAGGGGGAAAGGACGGTTTGGGCATGGAGAAATGGTGGGTGACTGAGGCAACCAGTCATGGTGTTGGTGGCTTAGGATTGCATAAAAAAATATGATCGGCACGCGGGGTGGGAGGGGGTGGAAGAGTATGGGTCCAAGGAACTAACAATGAACTATTGTTCGACGAGGATGGCAAGGTCTGAAGCTTGGTTGATGGTGGAGGTAAGGAGGATGCGTAGCAAGCTTGAATATGGTGCATGAAGTAGACCAGGTAATGATGGTAGCCTACGTAACGTCGGGAGAGGACTAGTGGAGTCGGCGAACACAATGTAGTGTTGAGCTTTCCATGTAAAGGAGGGTCGTGGGAACCTTTGTGCCTCTGATGTGTAATGAAGATCAAAATATTCTTCAGATCTGACAATCCAACTCGGTGGGTTGGTGTCGTTAAATGATAGAATGCCATTGCGGTGATGGGTTGGGGGTGACAATTCTGCAATAGCTGCACCTCCAAGAGACGAGTCACTCGAGGATCGCAATGAGGAGGTATCATTACCCACCAATGGTTGGATGGTAGCATTGTTTGGAGCATTGCAAGATGGAAACAAATTGTTAGTCTCGTGCATCGAGGCGAGCATTGATGGTGATGAATGATTGCTTGACTACATGCAAACAGGTTTTCGTCATTTGGTGCATCGTAGACATAAAAAGTCGAATGTAAAAGTGCAGGGTGGTGTCTGGTGATATTGTCAAAAGGTGGTGAGCCTGAAGTGGGTAGATTGGATGTGTGGTTCAATAGTCGGCCAACTACAAATGAGGTACGGGGGTAGCAGCTTACCGAGGTACGACCTGCAGACGGCGTGGTTGCAAAAACTCTCGTCGAGGCTCGGTGTACACAGGAGAATGCAAAAAAAATGTGATTGCAGTGTGTTCGGCTTACAAGAGGCGCGACACACACGAGTGAGGCAAGGACGTCAGCCTAATGCACATAGGTCGCTAGCAAAATCGTGCAGATGATGAGAATGCATTGTTACGCAGACTGGATCGAGGAAGGGATCTCATAGTGGTCAATGCAGGTAGAGACGTGAAGTTGTGTGGCTGGATAGGGAGACTCCCGACGAGGTCAATGCAGGTGGAATCGATGATGTTGTCGGGAACTGCTTGGTGGCAAGAAGCTAGGGTTGGGGTCGGCGATCAGATGAATCGGTTGGCGGCACAGAAGGTCGAATCAAAGTTACGGGGTGGGTGAAATGAATCCAACCCCAGCATGCACTAAGGATGAGGATTTAGGAGAACAGGGAATCCACCAATAGCACCTCCCTTGATAGCCTTAGGGAGCAACCTTAAACTTTATTAATGACCTTGAAAGTGCTTATATAAGTTTTTCCTACCCATATATACAGAGGTTACATAAAATAGAAGAATTATAGAAGAATTAAAGCAACGTTTAATACAACATTAAAATAACATGGGAATAAAATAATAACTAAGTGGTGGAGCTCAAGGCTTGAGTGTAGATCAAATAGAACCTCTATGCGCGCATGGGCTCCGTTGTCTCCAGGTGGGGATCTCCATAACAGCGTCTCAAATAATAATAGGAAAAAGACCTCCATGGGTGAACATGTTAAGCTCAAGAAAGATTTTAGAAATTGATATGCAAGAAAAAATTGGATCATTCCAAAGAAGTTTGAGATAGGTCCGAGTATATTCTTCTTCCTTAAATTTTATGATGATCGAACCAAACTATTTCAAGGAGTAATGTAGGTTTAGGACAATCGGATATGGGGAGGGGGGAATCCTTGCATAGAAATGACAGTTGGATGTTGACCAAACAACCAAAGAGAATAAGGGAACTGATACAGGGTAGGTTGATAGTGATGAATGCCCTAAGATGCGACTCAACGTGAGATGCGGTGCACCTACGGACAAACTCTAATGTTTGTGTAGATGTAACTAACAGTCTAATTTAGTTAGCAATAAGCAATTAATTAAAATATATTTAAGGAGGTGCACATTTATTTGCAGAAAATTTAATTGAAAAGAAAACGAGAATCCACAAATATTTGAGGCGCAAATAATTTTAAATGTTTGCTGAATAAGACCTGCAAATCCAACAATTTTACAATAATAAAGGCATATAATCTCACATCCAACAAAATATAATCCAAATACACAATAATAAAAGACAAAACTTCAAACTAATGACATACGCATGCAAGCGGCAGATGAATATAGCAATGGAGGAATCTGAAGGTTGTAGGAGGGTTGTTTGGGTGAGGGAAATGTGTGGATCTGGTAGGAATGTGAGGGTTTGCGGTGCAGGAAGGGAGGGATAGGGAATGTCGGGTATTATTCTGTAGAGATAGGCTCAGGCGGGGTTGCACGTGTGGGGAAGTTGCGGAATAGGGTTGGCAATGGGGGAGGTGGCGTCGGACGCACTCAAATCGGACTGCTCTTCTCCACCTCCTTCAGTTGAGCTCCACTCTTGGGAGGTGTCGACTTTTCTCCACCTCCTTCAGTTGAACTCCACTCATGGGAGGTGTCGACTCTTCTCCACCTCCTCCAGTTGAGCTCGCTTCTCTGGAAAAAGGTCTGGGAGGTGTCGACTCTTCTCCGTCTCCTTCAGTTGAACTCGCTCGTCTAGCAAATGGCCTGAGAGGTGTCGATTTTTCTCCACCTCTTTCAGTTGAGCTCCGCTCTTGGGAGGTGTTGACTATTCTCCACGTCCTCTAGTTGAGCTCACTCGTCTAGCGAATGGTCTGGGAGGTGTCGACTCTTCTCCACCTACTTCAGTTGAACTCGCTCGTCTAGAGAATGGTCTGGGAGGTCTCGACTCTTCTCCACCTCCTTCAGTTGAGCTCCGCTCCTGGGAGGTGTCGACTATTCTCCACCTCCTTCAGTTGAGCTCCACTCCTGGGAGGTGTCGACTCTTCTCCACCTCCTCCAGTTAAACTCGCTCGTCTAGCAAATGGCCATGAAGGTGTCGACTTTTCTCCACCTCCTTCAGTTGAGCTCCGCTCCAAGGAGGTGTCGACTCTTCTTCACCTCCTCTAGTTGAACTCACTCGTCTAACGAATGACATGTGAGGTGTCGACTCTTCTCCACCTCCTTTAGTCGAGATCCACTCCTGGGAGGTGTCAACTCTTCTCTACCTCCTTTAGTTGAGCTCAACTCCTGGGAGGTGTCGACTCTTCTCCACCTCCTTCAATTGAGCTCCGCTCCTGAGAGGTGTCGACTCTTCTCCACCTCCTTCAGTTGAGCTCCGCTCCTAGGAGGTGTCGACTCCTCTCCACCTCCTTCAGTTGAGCTCCGCTCCTGGAAGGTGTCAATCTTCTTCACCTCCTTCAGTTGAGCTCCGCTCCTAGGAGGTGGTCAACTCTTCTCCACCTCTAGTTGAGGTCGCTCATTTATAGAATGGCATGGGAGGTGTCGACTCTTCTCTATTTCCAGTTGAGCTCCACTCCTAGGAGAGATCTCGTGTGGCATATCATCTAGCGTCCCTCTCTCCGAACCACGGGTCTTACAATGTTTTTTCAAGCTAGTATCGAGCTCGGAAAAAAAAAGGGATTGTGTATAACCGGTAATTTGTCGATATCAGAAATACCTAAGGAAGACACTTTAGGAGACCTCGTCTCGCCGACCTCACCGGGAACGGATATTCGCAGACCATTCAGCTCGGCAGCTATACAACCCGTATTCGACGAGGAGGCCTAGCTTAGAAGACCTCGTACAGCAGGGGCGAGCTCAGAAGACATCGCCTAATAGGGGCGAGCTCAGACCACCTCGCTCAGCACTCGCCCAGCAAAGGCAAGCTTAGAAGACCTACCAAAGTGTGGTCGAGCTCAGAATTTCACCTCATCGAGGGCAACTATTCGCAGACCATTTAGGCATGGGAATAGCAAACCAATATACCTCCGAGACAGATTGCCTATAAATAGGACCTTTTGACCCCCCCCCCCCTATAGACTCTGGGCGAGCTCAGTGCCCGACTCTTTTGTGTCGAGCTCAACATTGAAGTTAAGAGGGGAGGTTCATATAGACTTTCGGGTGTGTGGCGAGACCTCCTCGCTACATCACGTAGGTCTTGTTTGTAGGCGATTCAGATTTGTTTCTTGTGTTCTCTGGCTTCTTGTCTCGTCCGAGTCGACCACCAGACCAGTAGCCTTGGGTCACCCCCGGGTCCGAACTTTAGGAACCCATTTTCGTGGTTCCAACACTTAGGTTATTAAGATTGATTGTGATAAGTACAATGTCGCACACCTTCTCATAAGGTTCACTTCTAACATCGTATCAAATCCGA
The DNA here is from genome assembly GCA_033032865.1 of Dactylorhiza incarnata. Classification (NCBI taxonomy): domain Eukaryota; kingdom Viridiplantae; phylum Streptophyta; class Magnoliopsida; order Asparagales; family Orchidaceae; genus Dactylorhiza; species Dactylorhiza incarnata. The sequence goes on from JAWHQI010000085.1 coordinate 6,609,584, forward strand.
AAGGTTTCCCTCCTTCCTTGGTTTCTTGTTCATGGTACATAACTCTGCATGCTTCGTCAAAGATGTCTCCGTCGCGAGCTGCCTACCAGCCCTACCTATATCCCTTTGTGAGTGTTTCATCCGATCAATGGTGATTCTGCTCTCGGCCCAGGGAATTCCCTTCGATCGACATCCGCTTTCAGCCACGGAAGCTTCTTTAGATCTAATTGAGTAGCTTCATTCAACATTTCAAGTGCTTCTCGCAACTACCCTTCGCTGACAGAGGTTATCGCTTCAACACTACCATCATTTCCGTCTTTACCTACAGTATAGTCATTAGATAGATTATACAATGAGTGTAACTCAAGATACAATCGAATAAAATTGTTCTATGGAGCCCATAATAGTGTCCATCATCCCGAATGTGGTTCTCCCTAACTTACAAACAGGTATTTAAGAGGAAAAGAAAATTATTTGTTGTGGAAGATCACAATAATGATGAGCTTTGAATGATCATGGTAAAGAAGACAACTTTATGTTGGATCCACCATCTAAAATATTTCTAGGAGGTACAGAGTAGCATATAGCTGATGTTAACCTCATTAGTCTCTTGTGGCATAGTGTGTAGACAAATATTTGATTTGGTGTCTCATTGCTCCTCCAAGCAATTCTAGAATCATCTAAATATGTTATATTCTTGCAAAAATAATGCAAACCATATATGAGGTGTCTCAAGCATGGAGTGGTTGTGCGAGGGAAAAATTGTGTTAGAAGAGAAGTTGAATGTTTACTTCCAACTACTGGCGATACGAAATTGTGAAATAGAAAGCATTAAAAGTAATGATGACATCTCTGGAACATTTGAGGCCAAAATTTAGTATTGTTAGATCTAAGATTTGGGGTGATATGTTAGTGACCACTCTTTGAGAGCCATATTCTAGAGTTATGAGAGCAGCGGGGGATGATGCAATGAGAGGCTCTTCCTTAAGTGGTAGATTGACTCAAGATAGTTCTGCATTAATCTCACAAGGTGGACGAAATAGAGGACATAGAGGAGGACGATATAGAGACATGGATTATGGATAAATGTGGAACTTAAAATATAAACCAAGGTGGTAGGGATCGTGGGAGAGTTTGTTACCATTATGATGAAGGACATGTAATGGCCAGGTGTTGGAAACTTCATGAAAAATCTCCTGGAAAAGGGTCCAATGTTGTTATGACTTATGACAAATTCAATAAATACATGTCTCTCATGTAAAAGTAGTACAGACGTAATGATTTGGAGAGAGGGCTATATGAAGTTCAAGCAATCTCAGAGCAACCCATATTCCTCACCAACTTCTTCGTCCATTGCATCCTACAATCAGATAGGTACTACCTCTATGTTTCTTTACCACCCTATGGATGTAAGGCATTGACTCAAGGAACATTTGAACACATGACTGGTGATGCAGGTATATTCTCATCCATTTCTCCCACAAACACCATATACCTTGTTACTTTTGTTAATGGATAAAATTCGTGTCAAAGGCATTGGAGATGTGATGTAGGGGTAGGCTGTGGGTGCACGAAACCTAGACTCTAGGTGGGTGTGAGATGCGACCCGCTAATCCAACTCTAAAAATGATGCAACGATTAGTACGATGGAATTTAATAATGAGCAATATAAATTTTGTTTAACACCACGCGCAATAAACAGAAACGAAGCAAAATTCAATTTGGCAATTAAGCGAGGCTTTCCTCCGCTCGGAGGGCCTTAAGCGAATGCGCGGTGAATGCGTCCCACCTGCAATTGATATTCGTATGCAACAAGCAACCCACCAAAATAATACCAAACAAATAGAGGGCTACCAAATGAATAATATCAAATCACAATCCACAATACTACAAAATACTCAAGAGTAGAGGGCTTTACCGAGGCGATGTAGATTTTGGATCCGGAATAGTAGATCGGCGATCAAACGCGTCTCCAGTGGCGTGGAAAAAGTGGAAGTGGCTGTCCTCGGCGTCGGAAGGCAAGATCGGGCCGGGAATGTGTAGATCCGGCTACTAGGAGAAGGATCCGGGCAAAGGGTGGCTAGATCCGCTTTGTAAAGGGCGGATCGGGCCTAGGAAAGGAGATCGGGTGGTGGAAATAACGGATCGGGGTGGGAATTTCAGATCGGGATAAATCTGAAATTTTAGGCTAGGCGGAGGTGGATCCACGGAGGGCAAGTAGAGGAGGGGGCGGTTTGGGCGGTTGAAGGTGGGGAATAATAGGAGGGAACGGTTGGATGTGGGGAAGGGGCTGCAGGCCGGGAAAGAGGGCTGAAAGGGGGGGCGGTACTGTAGCAGCGGGCTGTAGGAGTGGTTGCTGTAGCAGCGATTGTAGCAGCGGTTTACTGTAGCGGCGGTACTGTAGCAGCGGTTTGGAGGGGCAAGGAGGGGGCGGCTAGGGCTAGTGGAGGTGGGGGAAGGTGGCTATGGATGGTATGTAACTTGGGGAGGGAGGCGAGCACCTAGGAATCACCACCTAGGGTTCCACGGCATCGGCACCGGGGAGGATCGCTGGAACTCCGAAAATCTCTTCCAAAATTCAGCAAGCCCCCTAATGCAGCCTTCTACTCCTATTTATAATAATAACATAAGCTAGGGCATCCCAGCCGACGGCTATGATTGGCCGCGGGGGAAAATGTTCAAAACTTATTAAAATTACATCAAAATAAATAAAGTTATATATAATTTTGACTCCCAACGTGGAGCCGGACGCATCTGCGGCATCGGATCGGCGATCCGATCAAGTCCTCCTGCGCGAGTAGACGAGCGTGGGCCCCGCCTTGCGACGAACCCCTCCATGTGCACCAAATGATGGATCCCCATCAACTCCCCCCGACTGAAAAGTCTTCATCTCCGATGAATGGAGATGATCATACTGAAGTCGAAGTCCAGGGGCGAGTCGATCAAGCTCCGCAGGCAATATCCAAGCATCGTCAGCATCGGGGCGGCCCCGCCAGTGTACCAAGTAACGGCAGCGCGGCCCATCTGAAGTAGTCACGAACTGGTGGGATCTGATCTCAGTAATACTCTCATCTCTCAACTCTCGAGTAGTGGAATCCAAAGCGATCGGTGGTGCCGAAGGTGAAACCATAGAGGACGAATCTCTAGACGACAAATCCCCGAGTGGGTGGGTGTCAGCAGGGGGTGGACTATCATGGGTGTCGGTCGTAGGTGGGGTATGAGTGGTGGAGGGTAAGGGGAGTGGTGGAGGAAAAGGCTGGGCATCTCCACCGCTCGGGTCCAGATACTCTTGAGGTTCATAGTATGGTGTCAGATCTTCGACATTAAACACTGGGTGAATCCCCATACTTGTCGGAATATCAAGTCGGTAGGCGTTTGTCCCAATACGGCTCACAATAAAGTAGGGGCCCATTCGCCTAGCACTCAACTTTTTGGCAGGCCCCGAGGGGAGCCTCTCCGGTCGGATTCGCACCATCACTCTCTCACCAACATTAAATACTTGCTCTCGCCTATGTTTATCTGCATGTGTTTTATAATTCTCGTTGCTCATAATTATTTTCGTCGTACGGATTCATGCAATTCATGCAAATGCTGGGCGAAAGACTCGGCAGACTCACTAGGGCGAGACTCTAAAGGACTCGGTAGAAGGTCAATAGGCTTCCTAGGGTCATAACCGGACACTACATGGAATGGACTCAAACCCGTGGACCTATTGACGGAGCTATTGTAGGCGAACTCTGCTACAGGTAAATCTAAGTCCCAACTGCCTACATGCTCACCAACTAAACATCTCAAGAGGTTTCCTAGGCTCCTATTAACTACCTCGGTCTGTCCGTCCGTCTGTGGGTGATATGCCGAGGAGAACCTAAGAATGGTGCCAGTTTTTTGCCACAGGGTCTTCCAAAAATAACTCATGAATCGCACATCCCGGTCAGAAACGATCGACTTGGGTAGACCATGTAATCGAAAGACTTCCCTCATAAAGATAGACGCCACATGAGTCGCGTCTGCCGTCTTGTGGCAAGCAATAAAGTGCGCCATCTTTGAAAACCGATCAACCACCACGAAGATGGAATCGTGTTTCCGCAGAGTGCGGGGGAGTCCTAGAACAAAGTCCATGCTAATGTCCTCCCAAGGACGGTGTGGCACCGAGAGTGGGGTGTACAGACCCGTGTTCTGCTTGGTCCCTTTTGCCGTTTGACAGATACGACAGTGGCGGACAACGCGAGCTACGTCCTTCTTAAGGTTAGGCCAATATAAGCGGTCCTCAACGATAGCTATAGACTTATCCCGACCAAAATGTCTCGCGGCCCCGCCCGCATGCAACTCCCAGATCAGATAGTCACGGTAGGATGTCTGGGGAACGCACAAGCGAGAGCCTCGGTACAGGTATCCCTCAAAGATCTGGTAGCCCTAAACAGGGTCGAGTGGATCTCGGGATAGAGCGGAATAAATCTCGCCAAAGTCAGGACACGACGGATAATCCAATATCAGCCTCTCAAGACCATCAACACTCGAGGTCAACGTATGCAGTAAGGAAACGCGGCGACTCAACGCATCAGCCGGCTTGTTCTCAACACCAGCGCGGTGCTTGAGAACATAGTGAAAATCCTGCAGATACTCGACCCACTTTGCATGTCGGTGTCCCAGTTTGCGCTGCGAGTCGAGATAACGTAGCGCCTGATGGTCGGAATATAAGACAAACTCCCGGGGGAGGAGATAATGTCTCCAGTAGCGCAGAGACTGGACAATCGCATAAAATTCTCGATCGTAATTCGAGTATTTCTGCTTGGCCTCGTTCAGCTTCTCACTAAAGTAAGAAACTGGATGTCCCTCCTGGCTCAATACGCCACCGATACCAACACTGGATGCATCGCACGCAACCTCAAATGCTCGGCTAAAATCTGGTAATCGCAGCACTGGAGCCGTCGTCAGTCTCTCTTTAATCTCCTCGAAGGCTCTAGTGGCGGGGGGGTCCACTGAAACTCTCTCTTCTTGAGGCAGCTCGTGAAGGGGGCCATGATCGTGCTAAATCCTTGGACGAACCTCCTATAAAAGGTGGCAAGTCCGTGAAAACTGCGAGCCTCGTGGATATTCGTCGGCACAGGCCAGTCACGAATAGATTTGACCTTGTCAGGGTCAATAGATACACCAGTCGAGGATATGATAAAACCGAGGAAATGGACTGACTCAGACATAAACGAACACTTCTTCAAGTTCACATACAATTTCTCTTGGCGGAGGGTGCCAAAGAGAAGCCTCAGATGATCGAGGTGTGCAGCCTGAGTCTGGCTGAAGATCAGTATATCATCGAAGTACACAACCAGAAACTTGCCCATGTAGGGCCGCAACACCTGAGTCATAACTCGCATGAATGTGCTTGGGGCATTAGATAGCCCAAATGGCATAACTAGCCACTCAAATAGACCGTCCTTAGTCTTAAAGGCGGTCTTCCACTCATCCCCTTCACGAACTCGGATCTGATGGTACCCACTACGGAGATCGATCTTGGAAAAGATCTGGGCACCCGACATCGTGTCTAATAAATCATTGAGTCGTGGGATCGGAAAGCGGTACTTGACCGTGATCTTGTTGATGGCGCGGTTATCGATGCACATACGCCAACTACCGTCCTTAGGGGTAAGTAGGGCGGGAATAGCACACGGACTCATACTCTCTCGGATGAACTGCTTCTGAAGAAGCTCGTCGACCTGCCTCTTGAGCTCAGCGTGCTCATTAGGATGCATACGGTAGTGGGGCAGGTTCGGGAGAGAGGCTCCCGGGATCAAGTCAATGGCGTGCTGAATGTCCCGTGGGGGAGGCAACTCATCAGGAAGCTCATCCGGCATGATGTCAACAAACTCATCTAGAAGGGGACGCACCGCTAGTGGGTGGTCAACAGGGGTGTTCTCAGAAGCCTGCATGGCGGCTACGACAACATGATATCAGATTCAATGTTGTCTCGTAGGAACTCGCCTCGTCTCAAGATGTGCAGGGGTCTCGAGGCGCTCGTGCTCACAGACGGCTCAACCACGCCCTTGGGTCTATCTCGGGGCTGGGTGGGCGTCAACGTAATCTTCCGCCCCTTGTCATAAAAGACACACGTGTTCGAGCGGCCGAAACACGTGACGTCACGATCAAATAGCCAGGGGCGGCCCAACAACACATGGGCGACGTCCATGGGAATGACATCGCACCAGACCTTGTCCTGGAAGGATGCAATAGTAATCGGGACAAGGCAACGCTGGGTAACCTGAATAGCCGTCTTGTCTACCCAGACAACACGGTATGGGTGAGGGTGAGGCTCTGCCTTCACCTGCATACGATCAAGCCCCTTTTGGGCGACAATATTCACACAGCTCCCACTATCGATGGCTAGCTTGCAGGGCCCGCCTGCACTGGGGAAATACGTATAAAAGATGGTGGTGCGACGCCAGTCCTCGTCCACACGTGGGGTATGTAGTAGGCGTCTAATCACTCCCACCTTTAACGATCTCTCAGCGTCACTCTCCCAACCATCCTCCACAGTGGCCCTGACGTCCTCAGGGGCATCCTCGTCCTCGTCTAAATCCTGCTCCTCGCCCTCAACTAGCAGGTTCCGCGTGGGGCACCGCGTCGCCACGTGCCCTCTGCCAGAACATCTAAAACACACAATACCGCCAGGCTGCTGGCCATCAGTGGTCATGACCTTGCCCTTCGCATCGGTGGGGGTGCGAGAAGGTGCGGCCGCGGAGGTCTGGGGTGGAGCGGGTTTCCTAAAGGTCGACGAATCAGTTCGCGTGGGGAACTGCTTCGTGCTCGACGATCGGAGGTACTGCTCAAACTCGAGGGCAAGCTGGAAAATTTGATCGACACTCTCAGGATGGTGGGGAATCAACTCTCTCCGGATATCGGCGCGGAGGCCCGCCCTGAATCGGGATGCTGTGGCAATAGGCTCCTCAGAAATATCGCTCCGAACCATCAGCTCATCGAAGCGGGCCATGTATTCTGCAACAGTAAGCGTCCCCTGTCGTAAATTCTGCAGTTGCTCGAACAGCTGGTCACGGTACGAGGTGGGGAGGTACTTCTCTCTCAGTCTATCCTTCATCTCCTCCCAACTGGAAATAGGATAGTAGCCGTCTCGCTCTAGGGCCCTCTCAACACTAATCCAAAACACCTTTGCTTGCCCGATCAGTTTCATCTTCGCAAAGCGGACACAGCGCTTGTCACTCATCTCGTACCACTCGAAGTAGTGGTCCATATCCAAAAGCCAATCGCTGAAGGCTTTCGGATCTAAGCGCCCGTCGAAGGATGGGGCGTCGATGCGGATACGATGAGTGATATCAAACTGGTGGTCGCCTCTCCGTGGATCAGGGTAATCCTCGGGATAGTCATCATAGGCGTCGTATCGAGCAGGCTGAGGACCACGCTCTCTTCGACCCGGGGGATAGTACTCATCGCGGTAACGGTCACGACGATCATGCGGGGGTGCTCGGTCCCTAGGGTCAAAACGAGGCTGTCGTGGCATACGATACTCATCTCGCTGAAATGGGGGTCGGTCACGAACTGGGGCATGACGACGCTCAGCCGCAAGATCGGGGCATCTCCTCACCGGTGGGGGTGGGACTCGATAAGGGATATCACGACGATAACGGTCTTCCGGTGGTGGATCGTCCTTATCCCTCTGATCTCGATGGGGAGGATTGTCAGGGTCGTCCTCAATCTCCTCGTCACGGGGTGTCGGAATATTCCTAACATTTTCTAACCGATCTAGACGTTGGTTCACTGTGGCGAAGTCACGACGCATGTTGGTGAACTGTGTCCCTAAGGCATCAAAACGGTCTAACACAAGGCGCTCAAAGTCCGTAGTAGCGGCGCTCGAATTCGAGCCCGCTGCTCGCTTGGTGGTGGGTGGTGGATCTACCATGCTTCTAAATGTCCTACCACTACGGAGCATGCAAAATGGCCTAACCTGGCTCTGATACCAAAATGATGTAGGGGTAGGCTGTGGGTGCACGAAACCTAGACTCTAGGTGGGTGTGAGATGCGACCCGCTAATCCAACTCTAAAAATGATGCAACGATTAGTACGATGGAATTTAATAATGAGCAATATAAATTTTGTTTAACACCACGCGCAATAAACAGAAACGAAGAAAAATTCAATTTGGCAATTAAGCGAGGCTTTCCTCCGCTCGGAGGGCCATAAGCGAATGCGCGGTGAATGTGTCCCACCTGCAATTGATATTCGTATGCAACAAGCAACCCACCAAAATAATACCAAACAAATAGAGGGCTACCAAATGAATAATATCAAATCACAATCCACAATACTACAAAATACTCAAGAGTAGAGGGCTTTACCGAGGCGATGTAGATTTTGGATCTGGAATAGTAGATCGGCGATCAAACGCGTCTCTGGTGGCGTGGAAAAAGTGGAAGTGGCTGTCCTCGGCGTCGGAAGGCAAGATCGGGCCGAGAATGTGTAGATCCGGCTTGTTGAAACCAGTTTCCCGGTCTCAGCGTTCGAAAGGGGGTTGCGACTAACCCTTACTTGACCTAAGCCTAGACCCTTGACCGGTCACTAGGAACTGGAAGACTTGGACTTGATGAACACTTGAATCCACAAATGGACCCCTTAAGCTGCAGCGCGGAGGTCCCACCACACACCCGGAAGTTCACTCGGAACTTCCCCTCCCAAGCCAATGCTGAGCCTGGGCACCTTGAAGGGCACTAAGGATCACCTCACCGTCCACCTTCAATGACAGGGGGAGGGGTAGTGCTTGCTCACACGCGAGGGAGGGGGTAGGAACCAACCCTTCCCAAGGTGCCCATGGGGGTCTATTTATAGACTTCCCAAAAAATGGACTGCGGATAGCAAAAATCCTGCTATCCGCAGTCCAACCATGACCACCATTGATCATGCATGCGAGGGGGGGCGAGTGGGACTCGAGGTGTCCACTCCCCCCTCGCGGGAGGTCATACCGATCTCCCCACCCATACCGGGCGAGTGGGAGGCCTCTCCCACTCGCCCCCTAAGGGGGCGGCGAGTGGGAGGTCCCATCCCACTTGGCCGGCGAGTGGGAGCAGCCCTCCCACTCGGCCGGCGAGTGGGAGGCCCTCTCCCACTCGGCCGGCGAGTGGGAGGCCCCCTCCCACTCGGCCGGCGAGTGGGAGCAGCCCTCCCACTCGCCCGGCGAGTGGGAGGCCCCCTCCCACTCGCCCGGCGAGTGGGAGAGCTGCTCCCACTCGCCCGGTGAGTGGGAGCACTCCTCCCACTCCCCTCGCAAAGGGCCTGAGTGGGAGGATTTCTCCTACCCACCCAAGGGAGTCGGGGTAGCGGGTGCTTCCTCCGTCTCACCCGCGGCCTCTTCTTGCCTTGATCGGTTTCGACCGTCTCGACCACCTTGAATTGTCTTGGTCTCGTCCGGGTCGGGTCACACCGACTCGGGAAATATGAGGGTTGTACACGGCTACTAGGAGAAGGATCCGGGTAAAGGGTGGCTAGATCCGCTTTGTAAAGGGCGGATCGGGCCTAGGAAAGGAGATCGGGTGGTGGAAATAACAGATCGGGGTGGGAATTTCAGATCGGGATAAATCTGAAATTTTAGGCTAGGCGGAGGTGGATCCACGGAGGGCAAGTAGAGGAGGGGGCGGTTTGGGCGGTTGAAGGTGGGGAATAGTAGGAGGGAACGGTTGGATGTGGGGAAGGGGCTGCAGGCCGGGAAAGAGGGCTGAAAGGGGGGGGGGGGGGGGGGGGGGCGGTACTGTAACAGCGGGCTGTAGGAGTGGTTGCTGTAGCGGCGATTGTAGCAGCGGTTTACTGTAGCGGCGGTACTGTAGCAGCGGTTTGGAGGGGCAAGGAGGGGGCGGCTAGGGCTAGTGGGGCAAGGAGGGGGCGGCTAGGGCTAGTGGAGGTGGGGGAAGGTGGCTATGGATGGTATGTACCTTGGGGAGGGAGGAGAGCACCTAGGAATCACCACCTAGGGTTCCACGGCATCGGCACCGGGGAGGATCGCTGGAACTCCGAAAATCTCTTCCAAAATTCAGCAAGCCCCCTAATGCAGCCTTCTACTCCTATTTATAATAATAACATAAGCTAGGGCATCCCAACCGACGGCTATGATTGGCCGCGGGGGAAAATGTTCAAAACTTATTAAAATTACATCAAAATAAATAAAGTTATATATAATTTTGACTCCCAACGTGGAGCCGGACGCATCCGCGGCGTCGGATCGGCAATCCGATCAAGTCCTCCTGCGCGAGTAGACGAACGTGGGCCCCACCTTGCGACGAACCCCTCCATGTGCACCAAATGATGGATCCCCATCAAGATGTTTCACCAACGTCTAAATTATCTCTTAGTGGTCCGTTGTGTTCCTCAATTACCCAGAGTACATTTGTCTATTAACAAACTGATGTAGGGTGGATGTGAAGATAGTGAGCTGATTATGATCTAATGAGACTCTAATATATGGATGTGAGTTTGGTAGTGAGTGAGGATCCAGAATGATGCAATGTTCATGCAATTTTCCAACGATTAATAATCACAACAAATTCTGAATTTATACAAAGAGTTCATGAACATACACACTAGAGATTAGACGTTAGAAATACAAGCTAAATCTAGTCGAATTTTAAGTACATAGCTGCAATCATGTTAAAGATATCACTGATACCACCCGATGCAAATTTAAAAGGAATGGAGGTTCCTTCCATTGCAAGCTACCATATCGCTGAAAACCAGATGCGAGACACGAATGTTAATCAACGCCCTAGCAGTGTGAGAGGCATCTTCAAGAACCTCCCTTAGGGATATGTTCATCAATCAACATACAGGACACGCAGCACAAACCGTTAAAACATACTCACAAAGGAGATGAAAATTTGAGAACAGAATTACTTTCGTTCTTCCCAAAGAGGGTATTTATGCAAGTTACATACAATTGCGTGAAATGAAAAAAAAAAAAGATAAGAAAATTATAAATTGATTGTAACATTAAAATATTAACTTTACATTTGGCGTTAACGGAGATGAGCTGGCGAAATATGTCTCATGCCTCTCCAAAAGGTTATCTTTGTATATAAATAAAGGCTGCAGCTATATAGAAACTATGGAAAGTAATAATAAAATAGATATTTCTCTCTCTCTCCTCGCGTGCTCTGTCTCTCTTCCCCATGGCCGGTAGGGCCATTCCCTAGTTTCTCGTCGGAGCCTCTTCAAATGCTCGCCGGAGCCATTACAAATGGTGCTCTCGTCGAGTTCGCCCGCCATGGAGGTGCCAACGCCCACTCCCGCTGATCCTCTTGTTCCTGCATCTACTTTCGCGGTCACCCAGCAGGAACTGGACATGCGCCATGCCGCATATATGGAACAACAATCAGCCCTTTGTGAATCTTTACAATCGACTAAACATCGTTTCGCCGCCGACTTCCAGCAAATCCAAAGATCCTTATCTCACAACCAGCAACAACAAGATCGTCTCCAACAACAACAAGATCGGGCTCAAGAATCGCGGCGAAATACAGTCCTTCATGAAGTCGATCACTTCCGCCGCTACGATTCAGCCCGAATTACCATTATACAGTACAGGCGGCTCGCAAATATCATCTACGCCTTCTTCGACTGGACTCCTGTCGATTTCTTCTCCATTACCGGGAGCGGTGGAAGGACCCAGTCGTTCACGTGTGCAGATAATCGAACCCAGTGGATCTGATTTGTCACAGCCAGGCCTACTCGGAAATCTTCCTTCTTGTTCGTACTCATCTGGCATACCCCCTCCATGTTCGTACTCATCTGGCATACCCCCTCCATGTTCCTTTGCTCCCGCGATACCTCCTTTACCTACAACATTCATGCCCTCTTATTCCACTGTGCCCATACCTTCTTTTTTCCCTCCGTCTGCACTTTTTAACAACTCACTTTCTTCACAAAATGTCTCACCATATTCTACTTTTACGGCACCAAATACTTCTCCATTTAATCCTTCGCCAGACTATTCATTTCCACATCAAAATTTCGGTCATTCTGGACATTCGGTGTCCAAGGTCCATTGAACTCGCTTTGCCACAGGGGATCGGACGGATTGGATCTTCAAAACTGAATTATATTTCAGGTACAATAATATAAATCCCATTGACTATGTTTTTATCGCTTCTTTATATTTGGACAGGCCAGCATCAACTTGGTTTCAAGACCTTTTGCGAGATGGTTTATGCGATGATTGGCACACCTTCAAATTGGCTATTCAAGGTCGCTTCGGACCTTCGGATTATGATGATCCGCTCAGTAAACTAATGCATATAACGCAAACTACTTTTGTTGCAGCTTATCAAGAATCTTCTGAATTGTTATGTTCTCAAAACCACGGTATTTCCCACGATACATTGCGTAGAAATTTTATTTCGGGTTTAAAACCCCATATCCGCCGAGCAATTATCGCACAACCTCAAGGAAACATTTATCATAGTTTTAAAATGGCACGACTTTTTGAAGATCAATTCATCGAGGATTTTAAGTCATCTAAACCATGGATAAATAAACCTTTTTCAAATTCAACTTCTACAAATCCTAGACAAGATCGGTTGGCTGTCAAAAGATTGCCTCCAGCGGAAGTCCAAGCGAGACGAGAAAAGGGTCAATGTTTCACATGTGAGGAGCGTTACTTTCCAGGTCATAAAAGTAAAAATAAATCGGGCCTATACTATTTTGAAGGGGAACTCGAAAATGAGGAAGAACATCCTCCTTCCGATGAGGTATCAGAACCCCCCAGAGATCCAAGTATTAATCTCGAAAGAAGTATGATCGCATTAATGGGCACTTTTCCTACCAATTCTTTGCGTGTACAAGGCAAAATTGGGCAATCTGTTGTACATATATTCCTCGATAATGATTCTACCCATAATTTTATTACTAAGCGTGCTGTGAATTTTCTAAAATTACCAATTTCCAACATTTTTCCTTTTAAAATTCATGTAGGCAATGGAAACGCTATGTTATGCAAAGAAAAATGTTGACAAGTTAAATTGATAATTCAGGAAATTGTTTTTATTGTCGAATTATTCATCACGGACGTCCATGGTGCGGATATCATTTTGGGATTTCAATGGTTAAAAACCTTAGGGCCTATTACGATAGATTATGTCACATTAGAAACCTCATTTAATTACAACAATACGCCGTGTAAAATCCACGGTAATCGACCCCTTTGTTCAGACATTGTCTCTCCAGCCCAATTATACAAACTCATTGCTCAAGACTCAATTGAATATGTACTACTTGCTTACAAACCGATTCATTTGATATCCTCCAATCCAGCCCACCATCATCTAACCAGCATCCACTCCAACTTTTTGCTTTCAGAATTTGCCAAAAAAATTCAATCTCCAGCGGGCCTACCACCCTCACGGGCCATAGATCATACCATTCCATTATTCGACGAGTCCAAAATCGCCAAAGTCAAACCTTATAGATATCCTTTTTATCAAAAAAACAAAATTTAGAAATTAATTACAGAAATGTTACGCGACGGTTTAATTCGTCCTGGTAATTCTTCCTTTAGTTCACCGGTCCTTTTAATTAAAAAACGCGATGGATCGTGACGCTTTTGCGTCGATTATCGTGCCTTAAATACTTTGACAATTAAGGATAGTTTCCCTATGCCGGCAATTGACGAATTATTAGTTGAGTTACACGGAGCTTCCATTTTCTCAAAGTTAGATCTCCATTCAGGTTATCATCAAGTTCGGATGAATCCTAAGGATATTCATAAGACGGCTTTTCGGACCCATCATGGCTTGTAAGAATTCTTGGTTATGCCATATGGGCTTACAAACGCACCGGCAACCTTTCAAGCTTTAATGAACTCACTATTTCAGCCTTTGCCTTTCTTACGTCGGTTCGACGTCATTTTTTTTTGACGATATATTGATTTACAGCTTAACACCAGCCGACTATTTCTTACATTTAAGACAAGTTTTTCAAATTTTACATCAGAATACACTATTTTTAAAATCGTCCAAATGTACTCTAGTTGTCCCCTCAATCGAATTCTTAGGACATTTGATATCTGCAACCGGCATCCAACAAATCCTAGTAAAATCGATGTTATTCAATCATGGCCTAAACCTCAAACTATTAAACACCTACGAGCTTTTTTAGGCCTAGCCGATTACTATCGCCGGTTCATTCGTCAATATGCCACTATAACCGCCCCTCTCACTGATTTGCTAGCAAAAGTCAAGTTTATTTGGACATCTACCGCTCATTATGCATTCACGCAGATAAAACAACTCTTAATTTCTACTCCGTTATTGGCTTTGGCGAATTTTTCACTTCCTTTTGCCATTGAATGTGATGCGTCCGGGGTAGGTATTGACGCGGTAATGTCCCAGAAAGGACACCCTATAGCTTATTTTAGCAAGAAGTTATCCTTGCGGGAGCGGGCGAAGTCAACCTACATTAGGGAACTGCTAGTTGTTACGATAGCGATTAGCAAGTGACGGCAATACTTACTTGGTTCCTCGTTCACGATTTTAACAAATCATAAAACATTATATAATCTTAATTCTCAAGTTATGACCATACCCGAACAACAAAAAATTTTACCTAAGATGTTAGGCTTTAATTATGTTATACAATATAAGCTAAGTAAAGAAAATACTGTCGTCGACGCCCTTTCTAGAATACCTGAATCAGATTCTAGCACTTCTTTATATTCCTTGGAAAACATATCTTTTACCTGTTCAAATTTATTTGATGACTTAGAAAATTTATATAAATCTGATACAAAGGCTCAGGAAATATTACAGTTATTGCAAACATGCCCAGCCCTACATCCTGATTGGACTAGTGTAGGATTCCGACTATTTTATAAACATCGTTTATATATTCCAGCTTCGCCAATTCGTTCCATTTTAATTAGCGAAGCCCATGACATGTGGATAAGCGGACAAACAGGCACCACCACAACAATAAAACGTTTGCAACAATATTTTTATTGGCCTGGTTTTCAACGCGATATCCGCCAATATATACGTCAGTGCGATTTATGTCAAAAAAATAAAACTATTAATTCACTGTCATACGGTACTCTTCAACCATTACCTATACCAACCAAAAATTGGGCCGACATCACTAAAGATTTCATCACTCATTTACCATTATCGAAATCTTATACATCTATATTAGTTATGGTTGATAGACCGTCCAAAGGAGCTCACTTCACCCCTTTACCAGCACGATACACCGGCCCGCAGGTCGCACTCGTTTTTGGGGAATATTGTGGTAAACTCCACGGTTTCCCTGAATCAATAATTTTGGATCGTAACTCGATTTTTTTAAGTGATTTTTTATTATCTTTTTTAAAACAATGGCATGAAGTTGCGTTTAGTTCAGCATACCATCCACAAACGGATGGACAAACTGAACGGGTTAATCGTTGCATTAACCAATATATATATATATATATATATATATATATATTTTCCTTTCAGCATCCTAAACATTGGGCTCAGCTTCTTAGCTAGGCCGAATATCACTATAACACAGCCTATCATTTGTCGGCTGGAATGTCGTCCTTCGAGGCCATGTTCGGTCGGCCACCACTCTGTTTTGTCCTTTATCCTACAAGTGGACAGTCGACGGATTTTCCACTTCCGGAGGCTACGACCAGAGCATCTCTACTTCTTCGTTTACAACATAATTTACAACAAGCTCAAGACAAAATGAAAGCATTGGCAAATAAAAAAAAAGGAAATAAACTTTCAGGTTCGGGACATGGTGCTCCTTAAACTTCATCCATATAAACAGTCTTCCCTGCATATTAAAACTTGCAAGCGATTAGATCTTCGTTTTTATGGTCCATTCAAAATTATTTCTAAAATTGGATTGGTTGCTTATAAATTAGAGTTACCTCCTTCAAGCAAGATTCATCCAGTCTTTCATGTTTCTTTGCTTAAGCCTTATTACGCCAATACGGATATAATCATTCATAATTTACCAGATGACCGTCCTTGAGCGAGCACACGAACATCTGCATTAGAAATTTTAAATACTCGTGTTATTGAACACAATGGCCAAACAGTTAAACATGCTTTAAGCCTTTAATACGTTGGGAAGGACTGTTGCCGGAAGAAGCCACTTGAGAAAATATTTCTGATCTAAACAGGGAGACTCGTACCAGAGTAGACATTTTCTGTGTATGCCAATCTCAAGGGAGCACAACCTCACAGGGATGTACCTGAAACCTCTCACAAAATCTGTCATCCCCGCAGTTTCTCTGTTACCTCCTACTAACCAAGGTGACACTTTGTTACAGCTCAACTTCCCAAACGTCTCACGACCGACGGGAACTCTGGCGACAAACGACAGGAATGCTTCCAAACCTTCAGACAAAAATGTCACCCCATCATTACCTCAATTTTCTTCTAACATGTGTAATCAAAAATTACAGGACACGGGCTATAGTAAAGAAATATCAAGACCACCAGATAACACACAACAAGAAACAAGGAAGTACTCCTCCCCTCTTCTAACACTGTCATCCCGGATACAACACAAATAGATTTATATAACCCAGGTGATTTCCTATTCCAGGAGAACAATGGTGTAGCCGGGAACAATGATGCTCCAGCGAGACCCCACCGGAGTTGGATTCCAGTGTGAGTTACTTGCTCAAGCGCAAATCAACTACCAGCAATCATACAAACGGGTCATCTACGGCTCCCTAATAGCGACCATCCGGAACATAACACTACAGATCAACAGAACAAATACAGCACCAGCATACATGGCATCTCCACGAGGTCTCCTTCAGGCCACGACGGCTCGGCACCATCTCAGGCTTTTCAACCTCGTCGATGATCCCTTCGCACTGCATCAAAGCTTCAACACAGGTTAACCAGTTTTCCTCAGGTACCTCGACGGCGTCGTTCTCTCCATCGTCGAACTCATTCCATATCATTAGGGGTTTGCCGACCCTTTCGCAAAGCTTTAAATAAAGGGGTATCTGATGTCGGTCAGTTCGGGCTCGGGCAGCATGATCTTGGGCAGGGTAGGGATGTAACGTTAAAATATTAACGTTACATTTGGCGTTAACGGAGATGAGCTGGCGGAATATGTGCCATGCCTCTCCCAACGGTTATCTTCTTTGTATATAAATAAAGGCTAAAGTTGTATAGAAACTATGGAAAGTAATAATAAAATAGATATTTCTCTCTCCTCGCGTGCTGTCTCTCTTCCCCATGGCCAGTAGGGTCATTCCCTAGTTTCTCGCCGGAGCCTCTTCAAATGCTCGTCGGAGCCATTACATTGAGTTCTCAAAAAAAAATTAAAATTTTGTTGCACTGGATGTGGGTGTTGAAAGTGGCGCGACAGTTGGTCGTTCCTTCCCAGGGTTAGGTCATGGGCCAAAAATGGAAATGAAATAAGTACATAATACTCTAGAAGTAAAATTGTAAGGGATCCCGAGGTTTCTGAGACCTGAAAAGGAGAACTCACCGGGGGAATGGTAGGAACCCATTGAGATACTACAAGTAGGGCAGTAATGGATGAAGATTGATCATGGTAGGTATTGTTATTTCGTTGTCATAGAGTGGCAGAGTACTTGGTGATGGAGGGTAGTCGCCGCCCTAGTTGGTACCAAGTTTAGTAAAGTAGATGCCCGCGTCAAGAAGGGACGGAATAGAATCCATAATGTCTGTTTTTTTAAGCCTGAGCTAATCTAACTTTAAAAGGACCTTAGATGGCACTTTCAGAGAAACTACAGTTAATATTATCGTTCCAGAGATTTAGCAAGTTAGATACACATTCATTCCTGACCAGACACAACAAGTAATCCGGCAGCCGGCAGGAAGTTTGGATGATTCACAAACTACAACACTTCTCCTCCGGCTCCATACTTCTTTGTCTCAACATAACTCATGTAAAAACGCGATCAACGCAATTAAACACAGCATCAAGCATTAAAGAAGAATCATGAAGTTCAGGAGATATTAAAATGAGAAAACCTCCAGGGCCATAGCTGACAGAGAACAAACAATGACTTTTTAGTATCATCGATTGATTACCTGCTAAGCAGAACCACAAGGGAACCGCACACGCCGTCGGGAAACTCCCCGATAAGCAATCGCTCGCGTAACCGCCAGAAAAGGCAGCAGATTCGGATTCCAAGTGGCCGGCGGAGCAGCGGAGGAGAGAGAACCAGAGAGATGGAGAAGAAGTGGGGGAAGAGAGAGAAGCAAAATCGGAGAAAGAGTTTTTGGAGCTCGAGGGAGAACGGAAGCGGCGAAGGAGAAATAGAGCAATTGCGTGGAGATCAGCGAAGGCTTGTTATATACTGACGACCGGAGGTGGCTCTATGCCCTGCTACGGCGTGCACGATACCGAGCAATTAGGTCTTCCATTTTGGTTTACTCGCTGGGCCGGGCTTACTAATGGGCCTTTATAAACCACGTGCGTGTTGCTTTATTTCATTACTAATGTGCTTAATAGAGCAAGAGCTTGTTGCTTTATTTCATTATATATGACGTGGTTCGCTAATTCTATGATAATTACGTGCAGCCGTGCACGATCCCACCAAATGCCTTTAGCAATAAAAGTCATGATCAGGGTCTGTTTGTTTTGACGGTAAGAGTGGTAGGAGATGGAGAAAGGTGTTTGGGGTCTCAAAAAAAACTCAAATAGAGTATTAAACAGTTTTAATGAAACAGTAGTATTTTTCTCCGGATAGATAGAGCAAAAATGTCCAAAAAAAACAGACTGTTTGTTTGGGCATTTTTTTTCGTTGTGTTTACCAAATAATTCAAATGCAAATTTTTGCATGTTTGAATAGTCTCTATTTGGAATCATCAATCCCTCAGAGTATCATTTTATGTCTTGTTCCAACAGCAGAGAGGAATCACCATTCAGAAACAATACTTGATCTTCATTTTTAAAGGTTCCATCTCCAACTACAATCACTCGTTCAAACAAACTCTAAGTCATATGTGCAATATACCATTCACCCAAAATTATCTTTTTGCCCTTTTTGTCGCTCTAGCAGTATAGACACGCGCTTCTCAATTAGCAATCGACGATCACTTCTCCCGGTCGGCGATCAGCAATCGCCATCTGCCAAGCCCCGAGTTCCCGCACACAGCATCTTATTGTATTCTTTTTTAATAAAATCTGCAAAATTTTTAATCAATTTTAATGTGATGCTATAGTTTGGCACTAGGACTTTGTGCCCCATGCGACAATACTCGATTCGCTCGTCTTCTCAAGTGCACAGCAACGGCGATAATGACATCGAGTGATGTTGGGGTCCGATTTTCGAAGTGTTGTTCACACTGGAGAAGGTGATGGACGCGAGTACTGTCGCGCAAAAAACGGAGGTCCCCGTGCCAAACTGCTTGTGTGTGTGTCTGCGCGCGCGCGCGCCTCTGTCACTTATCATCTTCTCTTTGCACTCGATGAACAAAATTTCTCAAAGGAGCAACTACTTATAGTTGTCAAGACCGAAGAAGCACCGGAGAACCTCATGCTTGACTGCTTGTATTTTTAGAATGTAATCAATATACTTTGTTATTTAAACATAATTTAATAAATATGTAATTAAATTATTTATAATAAATATTCGGTTGCTTCGATTTTACAATAAAAACTATAGAACAGCCCGATGATCATCGAGAGGACAATAACCGATCAGGAGGGCAATAGTCGAGCCAATTGCTCAATGTTAGCCCGCACGCTTGATGGTCAACCAGCAGCCAATCCGAGCCATCTAGTTGATGATCACCCTCTCGCTCGATGATTGCCAGTTGGATTATATAGAGTAAGCCAATGGGGTTCGAGCACACAACAAACTTAAATCCACAGGGGCAAATTATGAAATCCAATTTTTCATTGGTAACATGAGACAACTTCAATTTATACAGCATAGAAGTTTTTTCTTATAGAGTTTACCTTATTCAATAAGACCCTAAGAAGGCTTAAGGCTTATTCTAAAGAAGCGGAAGGTGAAGAGGTTTCTGAAAAATGGCGTCTACGTGGTTGGAATCGGAATCTTTCAGGAGAAAGATAAAGACGATCATCACCTTCAAGATAGGGACGATAGTGAGGTGCTCGAAGACGAGAAAGATCAGGACAAAAACAAGTGGTTGAGTGGATCTTCAATTTCCCATCACTGGGCATATCCGCCGTTGTTATCATAATTAAGAGGAACGAAAACTTTCAACATGTATGTTTGGCATGACAACGGTTATAACCGCCTCCAAGAAAAGAGAACTAGTTTACAACATAAAATGGATGAAGTTAGTTAAGTGAGGTCTGATGTTCACAAATGACAGTTCATAATCATCGCGTTCACGATCACCGCCACACCACCAAACGGAGTCAAAAAGTTGTTAGCAAAGTGAGATAACTAATTTATTATATATATAAGTACAGGCCAGGCTACCAAGAAAAGAGAACTAGTTTTCAATATAAAATGGATGAAGTTAGTTAGGTGAGGTCATGTGTTCACGAACGACGGTTCATAACCGCCGTGCTCACGACCGCCACCGCCGCACCAACTGAGTCGAAAAGTTGTTAGTGACGTGAGATAACTCATTTCTTATATATAAGTATAGCCGTGTAGGCTAGGCTACTAATATGTTATTTTCTATGAAAAAGAAATAATATTATAATTTACACTTTTTTTAAACTACGGCATAAAATTTTCTTAATTTTGACCTCTAGGTATAACATTACATGTTAATTACACAAAATTTTCTTATTCAAAGCACATGAACGGTTTGATAAAAAGTCCGCATTATCGGCCGGTAGGTGGAAAAGATGAAACATATGTGTTTGACTATTCAAATCCAACTCAACGGTATTTATAGGTGTCGACAAGGGGATATACCCATCCACCCATAAGTGGCCGCCACACCATGTACGAGGACAATCTGATCTCCGGCGACCTGAGGCGAGTTCATCTAGATTCACACCGAAGTGAAGTGTTGCTTCCGGTGAGGTGGATGCGAGCTCTCTTAGTTGTCAACGTCGGATCTCGATGTGCGCGGGTTGTACACTCGCATTGATATTTTTACCTATACACGATACCGAGGATATCATCTTTCCATTAGTTTTAAATTTGAATAGTGTTTAGTTGGTTTCTTCTTCTAACTCTTCTCTTTGATCAATTTGTTTAGCTTTCGTCCGCCCGCCTTTTCTAAGGTCGGATTCACTTCCATTTGCCATCAAAATTCAATTGAGAACGAAATTGAATTGCCCAGTTTTAATTCAATTTGATTTTGAATATTTAAAATTAGGAACAGTTGGGCAACCCGGAATTGAAATCGGTGAATTAGTAATTCCAATGAATTGAGTCAGAATTGGAATTAGATCGATTCCAAGAATTTTGAAATCAAATTCAAACAAACTCCTGCACTATGAAGTGACCCTTGAACAAAACCGTACAGATCCGAACAACCCTAAATCACAAATTCTTAATAAATAACGCTATGAATCCATTATTCCACAGTCCGCACCAGCATATCAAGCTCCAAAAAATCCATGGCGGAGGTGAGAGTGCTCCAGGAAATCCATGTCTCTCCTCCTCCATCACTACCATCTCAAGATCCTCAGCCCCTCTCCTACTTCGACTCGGTCTGGCTCCGGGGAGGACGAGTAGAGCGGCTTTTCTTCTACGACTACCCCCATCCCATATCCCACTTCATGGACAATCATCTACATGCCTTCACCGAATCCCTCTCGCTCACCCTCCTCCACTTCCACCCTTTGGCCGGAACTATCCGCCGTTCCCCAGTCTCCGAATACCAATTCGAGATCGCCTACACGGAAGGCGACTTCGTCGCCATCACCGTCGCCGAATTCACAGGGGAAGACTTCCACAACATTTCAGGACACCACTTGCGGGACTTGAACAGGCTGCGGTTGCTCGTGCCAAAGCCACCCAAATCATCATTAGACGGAGAGACGCCGCCGCTCTCGGTGCAGGTTACCCTTTTCCCTAACCAAGGACTCTGCATCGGTTTCACGGTGAACCACGCCGCTTGCGACGGGTCCGGATCGATGCGATTCATCCGGTCGTGGGCCGCCGCCTGCCGATCGGCGGAAGACGAGCTCGACATCTCACCTCCGTTGCTCGACCGATCCGTTATCGTCGACAGCCGTGGGTTGGGCCGAAAAATGATCGACATAGCACGGAAGATTCGCGAGATTTTCCCAGAGCAATTAAAGAAGCAGGCGACAGTGAAATCTTCCTCTGCCGGCCTGGTTTCTGGTACTTATACTCTGGGTAAAGACCAGATTGCGCGGCTGAAAAAGCAGGTGCAGACGAAGACGGTGGAAGAAGGGACGCCGCCGTTTCACATGTCGACGTTTGTGGTGAGCTGCGCTTATGTATTGAGATGCGTCGCGAAAGCTCGGGGATACGACGACGGCCGCGATATATCCTTCTCCTGTGCTGTGGATTGGAGACAGAGGATGATACCGCCCATCCCTAGCAATTACTTCGGGAACTGCGTGGGGCCTTGCTCAACGGGGTTACTGAACGCCGGGAAGATCGCCGGGGAGGATGGGTTTGAGGTCGCGGCCATGGAGATAGGGAGAAGTATAGATGAACTGAATGGAAAGGATGTTGGCGTGCTCTTAGAAACAGCCATTGATAAGTTCATGGACCGGGTGGACGTTACTCCGCCGCTGTCGGTAGCCGGTTCGCCGAAGCTTCGTGTTTACGAGACTGATTTTGGGTGGGGGAGGCCGAGGAAGGTGGAGGTGACATCCATTGGAGACACCGGAGCCATGTCGCTGGCGGAGAGCGGGGAGGAGGAGGGCGGGGTGGAGATTGGTTTGGCGCTGCCGGAGGAGATGATGGAGGAGTTCGGAAACCACTTCGCCAGTGGCCTTCTGGATATTTGATCGCCGCATCTGTGTTTTTATTCGGTGTGCTGCTCTCCGGATCTTCTTTAACTATCGTAGAACCGCAGAGGTTACTACTCATCCAAGAGATCCAACTTGTTTTGGATGGTTGAGATTGCATTACATTTGTTTTTTCAGAATCCTGACCATTGCTTCAGCACTTATGCCATCATCTATCATTTTAGTTATCAATTTGCTTCTAAATAATAAAGAATTATTTTTAGAAAATAATAATTATATTAATAATATATTTTTTTGGTGGAAAGACAATAAATTAGGATTCTCTCCATTTGAGCCATATGAATATTATTCATTTCATGACTAATATAATCAATTCCATCTTCACCATGAAATAATCAATTTTCCCATATAATCAATTTTTTTGCACATTTAGTTAAATGAGAATCCATCTTTACCATGAAATAAACCAAATAGATGGGTCCTAAATGGAGAGGATCTTCATCTGAATCAGCCTTGGGGTCTGACTTAAGGTGGGCAACTTGCTTATAGATCCATGTCATACATTCACCTTATTTTGACATGTGACAGCCTTTTTAAATATCATGTGAAAAAAAAATCTTAAAGATCATATTTGATATTTCAGATATCATATTTTCTCTCAGAAATTATTGCTCTGTTTGGTTGGGCTGTTGCTGATGGAAAGATGCTGATGGAAAACTGCTGATAGAAAAAGTGCTGATTCTGGAAAACGGAGTTTTGCTAAAAAACTGTTTGGATGAAAAGTTGCTGATTCTGGAAACAGTTTTTCTTCCATCCTCACAAATTTTTTCTATAGCAATAGAGAGAAGATTCAAAATTTCAAACGAACCCCTCTTTGATGAATCAAAGGATTCAGTGCTAAAATCTCGAATCGCCTAGGGCCGAATTTCACTGGTTGTCGGCCATGGGATGTTAGATTCACAGAACAACAAAAATCGAGCTGCTCCAATTCACGAAACTTCGAATACCATCATCCATTAACCGAGAAAAAGGGGAAAAGGTGAATTGACCTCCTCGTTCTTGCCTTTCCGCGTTCAAACCCCCAAAGTTCGAAGACGCATTCAAACTTCTTCAGGACACTTCTCCTCCAGCGACGTCGCGCGATCACCGGCGGAGTACAGTTGAATGAGGCTTTAGATCACTGGCGGAGTACAGTTGAATGAGGCTTTAGAGAACGTATGCAGAGAGAGCGCGTGAGGAAGAAGAAAGATTAGTGCATCTCCATCAGAAAGTCCATCTCCATGAATCAAAAAGCAACACAGGAAGGAAGCGGAGGGGGAGATGAATGCCGACGGAGGAGATCTGCGCAGGGTTTTCCGCCGTCGTCGTCGAAGGGGGAGAGAGCGGCTCGCGATATCGGGGTACGTTTCCGGAAGGAAGCGCAGCGCAGCTTTTGCGGTTCACCGCAGGAAATAACCACGGTTGAGGATATAAGCAAAACAACGGTCCTTAATAAACGGAGTTTCAGAATTAAGTCGAACCAAACCCTGTTTATGGCCGAAATCATGGTGCGTCCCAGCCGCACCGCTGCCTAACAGCCGAACCAAACGCCACCTATATTTGATCTCTTAACATAATTGATATCTCATATATCAAACTTGGCCTCTGAGAGATCATCTTCTTCCTATGTCGTGATAACATCTACTAGAGTTTTGAATGAGAAAATAAAAATCAATGTACATGGGCAACGCGAATGAAGCTACGATCTATAAGTTTGTGACAAATTAGGCTTTCGAGTGAAAAGATAAAATCAAAGAATAACCTTAGCTCCTTGCCTCGTTGACGATGAAGTTCGGTTCATACGTAGTCGAAGAAACAAAAATGACAAAGATGTTTGTTTCTACAGATAAAAAATAGTTCTCTAGGATACCCTCGGTCGACCACCTCTCAGATTCTAGAGATCAGTGAGGTGCTAAAAAGTGTCAGGTATCAAAATTAGGTGAATCTTGGACATGAATTTATAACTAGACCGCAGACAGCAGAATTTCGCCCTTTTCACATATGCTTCACTACTAGAATTGCATTTTTTCTTGATCAATACCAAAAGCGTCATGTACTATACTAAATTGGTATGTCCGTCTCCTAATTCTTGTACTTGCATCACTTCACGCCTAAAATATTTTTCGATTTTTACTTTATTTATTATCGAAAGATGGAAATTAGGCTTCTGTTGTAAGACCTTTACGGAAAGGAGGCACCCGATGAGAGGATCTTATCATACACTACTTTCAATCTACGTTACAGTGACTTAAGGAAGAGTAGGTGCATATATGAAATGATGGGAGTGCTCGAAGCATCCGAGTGAACATCTAGTTTGGAATGAACTACCCGTTGCCCCCAACGGGGTATTTATAGGCGTAACCCTAAATCCCCGACGACCCGTTAACGGACCCGTTAGAGTTCTGTTAAATATACGATACAATTCTAAATATACCTTAACATTCTCCTCCTATATTGTAGCAATTGTATCACATAACGGGTTAAACAAAACATATAAGTTAGATAACGACAGAAAGAGTTTCAGATTAAAAACAACAAGAGTTTTAGATCAAACATCTAAACTCAAACAGGTTCCAAACATGCAAAAGCAAAAGCAAAAGCAAGAACAGTAATCTGATAACAAAACTCAAACAGGTGACGGGTCGGTCTACTCAAACAGCAGATCATCTCCATCCATGTCGAAATCCACTTTCTCTCCTCCAGACTCCAGTTGATCTGCATTTAAACATTTGAATGTCATGAGAACAAAACTCAATGAATCCATACATATGCATATCAAAAGTAAAGTGATTAGTTCTTACAATTTTGAACATAATACTCTAACTAGGAAGAAAGACTGACAGGTCCGCATCTCTTATCTAATTTACACAAAATTAGAAATTTGGTTTCATAGAACCAAGCTATGTTCTTTCGATTATGAAGATTATTATCAAACATTTCACAATTGTATTATATCATCAAGTTTGGAATGATACAACAAGCTGTGACCAATATATCATCAAGTTTGGAATGATATAAGTAATGATCATAATATCAGGACGCATATCAGCAACTTCAGTATTCGTTTTTGGAATGATACCCAATTCAGCCTTTGAAAAGAAATAGTTATGTAAGTCATCAAGTTTGGAATGACTAGCAACTAAACAATCTCAGGCTTTCATCAAGTAGCATCTGGAACACTTCAGTGTACTCAGTCTAGATGCGTGAATGTAGGCAGACTCGGTTCTAAAATCTTAAACAAACATAGATATTAAGTCCCACTAAATAGACTTTAATCCCATATCCCCGATGTTTTAGATGTAAGAACCTTGCATAAGCCTTTCGTAAGGACATCGACTACATTATCTTTTGATCT
This sequence comes from Dactylorhiza incarnata, assembly GCA_033032865.1. NCBI lineage: Eukaryota > Viridiplantae > Streptophyta > Magnoliopsida > Asparagales > Orchidaceae > Dactylorhiza > Dactylorhiza incarnata. The sequence continues at coordinate 6,635,802 of JAWHQI010000085.1, forward strand.
CACGTCCAAGAGGGAAATTATCCCTTGACTGGTGAGATAGGTCAACCAGGCCTGTTTCAACCTTTAGTTGCCTGCGCTTACCATTGAACAGGGAATTAGTTTCAATGGTTTTTGTGCTTGATTGTCACAAAATATCGAGATAGAGTTCATTTTCAGACTCGTCATTGGAATATCCATAACCAAATCTCTGACCCACTCTGCTTCTTCGGCAGCTGAAGCAAGAGCATAGAGTTCGGATTCCATAGAGGATAGTGCTATACACGTTTGCCTCTTAGATTTCCAAGCTACTGCGGCTCCTCCTAGGGTAAACACATAACCACTAGTGGAACCTACTATCACCAACGTCTGAGCACCAGGAGGCGTCAGAGTACCCTTCAAGCACAGGAGAGTGTCCACTGTAACATAAAGCATACTGCTCAGTATACTTTAAGTATCGCATTAGCCTTTCCAAGGCGTCCCAGTGGTCCTTTCCAGGGTTACTAGTGAATCTACTCAACATGACGACCGTAAAGGCTATGTCGGGTCTAGTGCAGGTAGTAGCATACATGAGACTGCCAATGAGTTTGGAGTAAGCCAACTGTCTAATAGGTGAACCGTCATGAGATTTCAGTCTATTATTATAGTCGTATGGAGTCTCAATGTTCCTGCATTTATCATAACCCCACTTCTCTAGTAGAGTTCTGATGTAGTGACTCTGGCTGAGGGTTATACCCTTATCCGTAAAGGTCACTTCCATGCCTAGGATGGTCTTCACCACACCTAAGTCAGTCATGCTAAATTTTGACTTCAAGGTAACCTTAACGTCTTCCACCTCAGACTGATCGGTACCCAAAATTAGCATGTCATCAACATACAAGCAGATTATAGCGACGGAGTGAGGACTTGTCCGTATGTACAAACATTTATCTGAAAGGCTGGATTGAAAATTCAGGCCTTTTACGCAAGTGTCAAACTTCTCGTGCCATAGCTTTGGTGCTTGCTTCAATCCGTAGAGTGACTTAATCAACTTACAGACCTTGGTGTCGAGACTTTTTACGACAAACCCTTCAGGTTGACGCATGTAGATTTCTTCAGTTAGATCTCCATGTAAAAATGCAGTCTTAACATCCATCTGATGAACGACGAAATGTTCAATAGATGCGATAGCGAGAAGAACACTGATCGTTGCAATGTGACAAACAGGTGAGTATGTATTAAAGTAGTCAACTCCACTCACTTGAGTGAAGCCTTTGGCAACTAGACGGGCTTTGTACTTAGCGATACTCCCATCTGGATTCAGTTTCTTCTTAAGAACTCACTTGCTCCCAATGGTTTTAGCTCATTTGGGTAGGTCAACTAATGTCCAAGTGTGGTTCTCCATGAGAGAGTGCATCTCATCATCAATGACTTCTTTCCATAACAGGGAATCCCTGGATCGCATCGCTTCCTGATAGGTGGATGGATCAGCTTCAACGTGGTAAGTCACAAAATCTGTACCGAAGCTTTTAGGAACACGTTCCCTATTAGATAGCCTAGTGGACTCTAGGGCACTAGTGTGAACCGGCTCAGTGTCAGGGAGTCGCAGTTCCGTCCCAACGAGGTATCAGAACTGGTGTCTGGCAGACCTGGAAGAGTCAGGTTCTTATCTCTAAGAAACTTGTCCTCAAAGAACACAACATCTCTAGACTCAATAACCGAGTTGGTAGAGAGATCTAGAAATCGGTCTGCAGCACTATCCACCGCACATCCTAAGTAGACATAAGTGTTCGTCTTAGGTCCTAACTTTGTTCTCCTTATGTCAGGTATCCTAACATAGGCGATGCAACCCCAGGTTTTGAGGTGATCAAATCTGGGCGGTCTCTTAAACCAAAGCTCATACGGGGTTTGCTTCAATTTAGCATGAGGAACCATATTTAGGATGTGATTCGACGCGAGGGCTGCTTCTCCCCAATAAGCGGCAGGCATACCGGCAGTCAACAACATAGAATTCAACATCTCTGTTAAAGTTCTATTTTTCCGCTCGGCAATACCGTTTGACTAGGGCGAATAAGGGGCAGTGGTTTCAGGTATTATGTCATTGCTGACAAGAAAATCCCTAAACTCACCCGAGACGTACTCACCTCCTCGATCACTCATAAGTCGCTTAATTTTCAAATCCAATTGGTTCTCAACCCTATTTTTGAAATTTTGAAATTTTTCAGAAGCTTCATCTTTTGATTTTAAGAGATAAATGTGAGTATATCTAGAGAAGTCGTCGATAAAAGTTATCAGGTACTTCCTACCATCACGTGTGACAAAATTCTTATAGTCACAAATGTCGGAGTGTATCAACTCTAGTAAACGTGTACTCCTAGACACATGACTGAATGGTGTTCTAGTTATCTTAGTTTGAACACATATCTCACATTTGTCAAATTTGGTTTTAGTGTCTAAGGGATGTTATGAGTTCTAGCTAGCAGGAGTAGTTTTCTATAATTGACATGTCCTAGTCTTGCGTGTAAAGTCTTAAGATCTATCAAAGTAGAACTAACCTGATTGACTACTTCGTTTGCTAGACTCAACCGATACATTCCGTTGACTACGTACGCACAACCAAAATAATGTGAGTTAACCATTAATGTCACCCTACCACCACTAATGTTAAAGGACATACCCGCATCGCTTAACAAACAAATCGAGATTAAATTAGCAGCTAATGTAGGAATGTATTTAACATCTTTCAAAAGTAAATGCGTACCTGACGAGAGTAGCAGATCCACGGTCCCTGTCTGGAGTACCTCAGCAGTGGCTCTATTTGCCACTGTAACAGACTCAGAGGCTGGAGTGGCATCCTTCAGCAGAGCGGAGTTGTTGCATACGTGGCAGGTCGCCCCCGAATCCAACCACCAGTCAGTACTGGCCTGAACGTTCCCAACCTTGGCAACAAAGTGGGAGGGCGTAGTCTGATTGAGCATATGAGCTCTGTTATCAGGCTTTGGTGGGTTAGCATCGGGCTTCTTGGGTTGCCTGCAGTCAGAAGCACGGTGACCCCACTTGTTGCAGTTGTAGCACTTGCCTTTGAACTTCTTGATCTTCTTACTGGTGTCTACTACTGCGGGTGCACTGGGGGGAGGTCGAGTCCGATCAGATCTAGGCTTCCTCTTCGGGTGTGTGATCATATTAGCAGCAGATTGCTGCTTGCTCACCACCTCCTTCACATGCCTTGTCCGATTCTCATCCTCAATGCAGATAAACCGCTTGAGTTCTTTCAGACTGACCTGAGTCTTCTTGCGATACATCTCCGTCTTGAAAGAGTACCACGCTGAGGGGAGCTTGTAGATGATGGCACCAGCAACGAACCCATCTGGCAGAGGGACACTTTCACTATTGAGCTTGGCCATCAAATTTTCCAGGTCTGCAATCTGGGGAAAGATTTCCCTGTCCTCAGAGAATGTGAATCCCATAAACTTGTCCACCAGATGCGTCTTGGACATGTTCCCCTCCTCTTTAAACTGATCTTCCAGCGCATTCCAGATCTCTTTCGCTGTCTTCAATTTTCCAAACGTCTCGGCCAGTGAATTGGAGAGACAGTTGAGAAGATTGTCGCGACAGAAGTCTTCGTCGCTGATCCACTGTGCTTCATCGTCACCTCCTTTGAATGCTGCGAAATCAGTCTGCAGGGTATAAAAAATATTTAAGAATTTCATACCAAACTGCGTATTCCACTTCCAGGCACTGAACTCCGAATGAGAGAACTTCTCCAGCTTTATCAGCGGCACAGGAGAGGAGAGAGAACTGTTCTTCTTAAGAGAAGCCATCGGAAGTACTGGAAGACTGAATCTGTAGAGGAACTGCACTGCTATTCACTTTGGCGGCGGCGGAACGACGACAGCGGCACGATCTACAGCAAAAGCCGCACTAGAGCAGTGCACTGGAGTGGAGCAACAACAGGATCGACACTTCACCGCACTGGACTTCACTTCACTGCACTTGAACAGAATCGGCACGACTGGAGCGACACAGGAACGGCAGGGAGGAACCTTCTTTGTCGCAGGGAGACAAGAAGAAGGGGCGGCGTCTCCTTCGTCTTCTGCGAGCGGCAGAAAAAATGTCGTCGACCGGGGCAGAAAACGACGGGATCAGCGTCAACAGAGGGATAGCGACGGGCAAATCGATCCAGGCGAATCGATCCAGGCGAAGTCCAGGCGATCCAGGCGATTCGATCGGCAAATCGATCCAGGCGAGAGGAGATACAGCAGAGGCGCGAACGACGGGGAAAAATCGCACGGTGATCGGCGTTAGAGAGAACGCACGGGGAACAGGGGCTTCTTCCTTCTTGCGATCAGAACGGCGACCCTTCCTTCGATCGATAGGGACGAAGCACAGCGGCGATCTGCAACTTCGATCGATCGGAAAAACGTCGAGCGCGAGGCGGAAGAACAGTTCCGGGAACTTTCACCCTTCGATCGACAGGAACCACGACAGATAGAGGCGGTTACGGGAACGAACATGGGAGGGGGGGCTTCGGTTCACGAACGATCACACTTCGAGAATGATAGGAGTGCTCGAAGCATCCGAGTGAACATCTAGTTTGGAATGAACTACCCGTTGCCCCCAGCGGGGTATTTATAGGCTTAACCCTAAATCCCCGACGACCCGTTAACGGACCCGTTAGGGTTCCGTTAAATATTCGATACAATTCTAAATATACCTTAACATGAAATTCTCGTCTGTCTCTGTTATTCGCTTCTGACACTACAGTCTACAAATCAAAGATGGCAATAAGTGAATAACAATCACACCACAAATATAATAGGACAAAGGCATTAAATAGCGAAAGATAGTATATGTTTAAGACTAAACAACCATAATAATCATAAAAACATCAATATATCAAAGAAGACAACATAAATAAATCAGAGCAAAACAGGACTAGACCCTACAATTAAAGTATAATAGTTCTATAACAATATATGGGGGCTCATAAGTACATATGCCAAAACCGAGCAAATAAATGTTTTAGTTTTGGTTCAAAACGATATCATACGTTTTTTGTTTTGGCCAAAACGAAAACTAATATTCGTTTGCATAATGTTTCCAAGTCCGTTTGGGCCAAAACGAAACTTATGTTCGTTCGCAAAATGATTTTGACATTCAAATTAATTTGGAGAAATGCACCTTACACGAATTGCAACATATAAACATTGCAGAAATTCTAAATAGAAAATTTGTGACAAAAGAGGAGCGCGATCTTCTTCGGTGAATGGGAATATCGAGGATTATACTTAGAACCATGGATCACTTTCAACAGAGCGTGAAGCGAGGAAGAAGCGGAGAACAAGCGGAGAAGAGGTCGATTGAGGAGATGGAGCAAGAATTTCGCATTATATCAAAAATGAGCACAAGTTTTCTATCTCTTCATCCAGATTGACTTCGAGAGCAGTTTACCCAGCGGAGGACAAGTTTTCCATCTCTTCAATATTACTACTAATTTCTCATTAAATTCAAGAGTGAGTGAAAAACATGATATCAACTTGACCTTCAAAGCCGCTATCATAAGAAGTTTAACATACAAACCTTCAGTCTTACTTCAATTCATCAAATTCTTTATCCAACGGTATTGGATTTCCAGACACATAAGCCATTAAAGCTTCCATGAATCTTTGTTCATCAGAACTTGCTCTAGTGGCCGGAGAATCAAAGCAAATGTTATAACTTCCATAAAGAAAGAAAAACATTATAAGACGTACTCAGCATGACTACGTTGCTCCCTCCCACATCAATTCTTCCTTGAGGTTATCAAATTCCTCATTCGACATGACTACGCTGCTACAGTAAGGAAGAAACGTTTGCGTTGATTTGTCGGAGGAAGAAGAGATGGGGGAGAGGAAGAAGACGAAGCGAGGAAGACGGTGTGGGGAGGGGGGGTTCGTGAGGAGTCCGAGAAGAGTGGGGAGCTCCTCTGTTCTCAAAACCGCAAAACAGACATCGCTAGGTCTGTTTTGGGGCAGAGCGCTTATAGAAGGAATTGAAAGCAGTCCGTTCTCAGCCCAAAACTAAAACTGCCGAATATACGGCCTAGCGAACGCAAGAAAATAGTTTTCAAACCCCAAAACCAAAACAGACACGGTAAAACACAGTAAATGAGCGCAGACTAAGAGAAAGTTACATTATGTATCCTTGGAGTAGCATATGTTGCTATGCATATCAACCAGTGTCTCAACATCGACCGTCTCCTCGTCATCTCTTTGCAATATCATCCTGGTACACTCGGAATTACAATGAGGTGAGGGTCAGTCATACGCAATGACTAAGTAGTTTCGCTTCTTCCATTAAGCCCATATATGCTCAAAGAGGGCAACCAAAACTGCATTGCAATAAGTATCAACACAGTGCAATATGTATATATGTAACAATAGTATGTCAAGAATATAATGGCAGTAATGTTGTAAGAGAGTACATGTAGAAAAGACAACACACAGTGAGAAACAAGTAAATATGTAAAGAACTATACTATAGTCTTCTGCCCAATCAGTGTTCACAACACACATGCACACTCGTTAGTACATCCTAAAGGTATAAATAACAGTAAAAAGGACGACTCATTTGATTCACCGTGTCAATGTAATACTACGTATCCAAATTCGTTAGAGGTACATCATTATTACAATATCAAACATGACTCATTAGAATCATACTCAACAAGATTAGACTACGATGTTTACCGTCTAGTTTTTCACTATCATTATATATCATCTAATTATAACAAATATGAGGCCTAAGAATATGAAACTACTGCTTCATGGGATAGCTAACACTACTAAGTCCAACATATAATGGACAATGACAATCGCCCTCACATGTCATTAAGGATTTGCATATCCTCAGTGAATAAATTTAGCTCATCAAATAAATAACCCAAAGATACCACTCATAACAAAAGTACAACATTACTTCATTTGCTAATCAAATAAATACCACAAAATCTAAACTCGTCTTCTTTGTGAATTAGAACATCCCCGCGACCTAACCCGGTAGCAGCCACTTGGGTGGCCTCCTGCGTGGCCATGGAATCGCCAGAGTCTTTTGAGGCTTAGGGGTTCGTTAGCCTATGACCAGGTGGTCGGAGAGCGACGAGGATACGTTGAAAAATAAGGAGCTCACGGTGGAACAAATTACTCATGGTTAGGTCCAAGCTTCCAATTTCCAGCAACAAGTGCCTTTGAAAAGGAGGTACATAAGGACCCAGTGGAATCCATGGAGTGGGCTTGAGTGGTTGATGCTGACGATTTGTGGTTTAGGAGGTGAGAGTCGGCGTTACAATAATGCGATGTGCATGCCTAGATATAATCGAGGAATTAATGGTCTATCGCTATATCGATGACTAGATAAAGAAACACACATATACATTATTTCCTTATGTGCAAATACAACTCACATTTATATTACCTAAATACTCAAACTAGTCCATAAATTAAGGTCCGACTAGACTAATGGGCTCGATGTGTTCAGGTTATGATACTCGACTAATGGGCTCGATGTGTTCAGGTTATGATACTCATAGACGCACCATAATACGAATTGGAATGCAGTCGAAGATAAACCAAAAATCCCAGAAATCATCGACGACTTTGAAAACAAGTTTAAGAGATGATGCTTGATTTCTTGAGCATCAAGATTTGTTAATAGATGTCATGGTCTAAGACATGAATGATAATATTTTAGACCTAATAATTTTGTTAGCGTTCGTAGACATGAAATCGAGCTTACATTAGATGGTGTTAATAAAACATCAAGATTTTTTTTTTAAAAAAAATTATAAGATCCATCATCCATGCTTAATATCTTATTTAATTACTGTTTTATCAAATTATTTACATTCTTTGCCTCTAAACTTTGGTAATCATGTCTTCAATGGACTTTCATTAGCTCCATTTGGGTAAAGGAGAATTGCAAGACCAAATCTACATTTTATTTGGGTGCGGATAAAACAGCTCACGTGATTATAATGCTGAAAGGTTAGTGCATAATGCCAATTGTCGATTTGAAATCGGTGGAGTGAAGATATGCAGTGTGGAAGAATATTATAAATATAAAGAACCAACAAATTAAAAGAAATAAAAAAAGTCAAACATGACAGTATTTTGATCACGACAGAACACCGACCGTGACAAACACATTATTAATTAGTCAATGCGAAAAAATGTTACGCTATTTCTCAATTTTTATTAAAAAATAAATCATCATCATTATTCATATATCATTAACTTTTTATCGTTACTTTTTCAAATCAAATTTATGAATTTTCATAGTTAGTTTTCTAAATTAATTTTAATAAAGTTGATATGTCTAATGACAGCTTATCACAGTAGTTATAAGAGTATTAATTTTTTTTTCAATTTTATGAATTTTCCTCATTACTTTTAATTTGAGAATATTATGTAATTATTTAAATGGACATTTTTTCTTTGAAATAAATTATAATATATTTTAAGTCATTATACACGAGAACAATAAGACTATATTCGACATTTTTTAATGTTTTACCAAAACAACTTTTCTGTTTTAATATTGTAAAGAATGGGATTGTGAATAGTGTCGGTGGTGTCATCAACTTTTTTATGGTTTTCACAATTATCTTTCTTCGGCGCTTCGTCGCCCATTTCTCGCTATCGTTTATGGCGAGGTGACCAAGACTGCCATCTTCTGGAAATGCCCCTCTGGGGACTCCCCGAGTGCAAGGTCGTCCTCACCTCACACTGTTGCGGTGACCGACGAGCTTAATCTAGAGGCTAAGCATGTACGCTTCTTGCGGGACCTCGCGGACACTACCACCTGGTCCACCTCGCCCACAGTGGGCGGGCATCTGGCCAAGGTGCTGCAAGAACACGCCCCACATGTGAAGACCAACATTGTCGCAACTTCGTCTGTCACTTCATCTGCTGAGACGGTCTTGCCACTGGCTCCTCTTAAACATCCTCAACCGGGAACACACAAACTCTTAATACTGAGCTCCACCATTCCACCGCCGCCAAATCCTAAGCGAACCCAGGGCGTCGCGGCTTCCTCTGGCTCGCTCATCATCGGGTCCCCTTCCCGCGGGAATGACCATGTGGCACCTCCTCCTCCTAAGGCTGGCGAGATCAGCGGGTCTCGTGGTCGACATGATTCACGAGGTCACAATCATGACCGCGAGGTCAGTGACCTCGTTTCGCTTCTCCTCGTCGGGGCGTGAAGTCCCCGGATCGCCGTCGTGGTAGGTAACCTGCACTTGGATGTTCATGCCAAGTAGAAAAATGACTTGGAATTGCTAATAAGTCATGCTCAAAGAACACGCTTTCTCCGACTTTTGTATGAGACCTCGCCAACAGTCGAGCTCGCATCGCATCACTCACATGTGTGGACACGCCTTGCCGGGCAGGGCTTCAACCCGGTCATGCTATGTCGGTGGACCACGTCAATAAATACGGACCCCTGAACTATATTTAATGAAATTTTATTTGCCAAGATTTCGCTAGCAACGAGAGGGAGCGAGCTCGAACCTAGACCGCCACTCTTCTATTCTTCTACTTCTTACTGAGATGACCTCCCCTGGAGGAGAGTCAGAGTCAGGTCGCCTCCAATGCATGGACAAGTTTAGTGCACATAATTTCCCGGAGTCAACCACTACGCCGGCCGAGATTGTGGCTTTTAACATGAAGAATGTTCCACCCGAGTTCACCGCGCAGCGAGCCGGGATGGGCGAGCATTTCAACACTTTTTCCCCCGATGAGCTCGTCTTCCCGTTAGCCCACTCCGACATGGGGTTCACCTCCCTATCTGGCCGGAGGTCCAACAGATTCTAGTCTAATATGGCCTCATTCCCGCTCAGGTCAATCCGAACGGGATTGTGATCATTATGGCCCTAGTATGCTTTCTGCGCAAGGTCGGGGTGACATTAATTCGACTTCGCCGTTTTTTGGAAGCTATTGATCATTCAGACGACTTCTGATGAGGTCTCCTATTTCAGTGTCGCCTCCGTCAAGATCAAGGAGATGCAAAATATGGTCCACAAGTGGACCCATAAGATCCTTATTGTGCGAGATGACTTTGGTTCGCTTTCCCTCCGAATGATTCTATGAAAGCTGTGATCTTCAAGTCACCTCGCCTATTGTTGGTGTCGGTGCCGATGTACACCTCGCACTTTCAGAGTCAGCTCGACGTCGTCCGGCTGCGACACCGTGTCGACGAGCTTCCTTTCATCAACCCGAAAGAAGGTATACACGATCCCGTTTTTACCTCGCATATCTATTGCAGAGCCAATTGCCGCACTGATTCTCAATTTTTTTTTCAGGACTCCACTCCCTTCCCGCCGGTGCAATATTTGTCTAGGCCGAGACTTCGCACGCTGGGAGAGGCAATGCTGCCCTACCTCACACACCGAGTTGATTACGGTGGATGAGGTAGAGTCGTGCGCCGACCTAAAAGACGAGAAAAACAGATCTGGTGGCGAGCTCTTATGAGGCGCCAAAGAAACACAAAAAAGATGTCGCGCACTGGGAACTTCCCGAGACTATTGACTTCGAGGTCGAGGACCCCGAGGCCCACCCCAAATACGGGTAGAATAGTGAGGGTGGGTGGGTGTGTTGGGGGGGGGGGGGGGGGGGGGGGGGGGGTATGAGTTGAACGTGTTTTCTACTTGTACCTTGGGAGTCCTATTTATAGGCAGTCCAAAGGTGTCTGTGAATAGCCACCCCCACCTATGTTGGATACGAGTTACATGTTTCCTAGACGACCTTACTCTGGAGAACGTCTGAAGTTGGCGATTTGAAGCAGACTGCCTTAGGCGAGGCCACTAGAGCTGGGTTCGCTGGACCGAAAGTCGCATGGGAGAAGAGCTCGTCGTGCGAGATCAAGATCGCTGGGTGAGCTCGGGAGTAGTTCGTCGACGAGCTGATGTGCTGAAATGCTGAGTTTCAGATGGGACCCATACGTCAAAGAAGATAGCTCACGGGCGAACAGGGGACTGCTAAGCGAGCTCTCTGGAGAGCTCGTCAGCGAGCTGATTTATTGATTTTTTGGGCTCCTTGCTAGTTCCACGCATATTTGATGACGTCCTTTCTTCTGGTCAAGGATCAACCTTCTGGGATCTGGGGACTTATAATTAGATCTGGGCTAACTCGTCGAATACGAGTTGTACAATATTAGTGCACCCTCTTTGGATATTCACATCCCCAAAAATACCTAAAATTATTTTAACACACACACACACACCAGTATTCCTTAACGCAACCCATCTTTTCCTGAAACATAACCTCCCCTCTTTTCCCCATTTCACCGTAGGTGTTTGCATTCACCGACGAGTACAAAGGATCCTACAATAGCGGCCTAAAATCCCTCATCAACCCCTTTCACTGCTCCTGCTCCGAGCCCAAAACTCAAGTTGTTGCACCTTCAGAGCGCGCTTCGCCCCCGACAGCTTCAACATCATCATCTTAAAACTCATTGTAATGAGTGACGGTCTGTGGCTCTCGAGAAATCTGCTACTTGCAACACTCAGAAGAATAGTGTATATTGGTCGACACCGATCTGACTCCGTGTTTTTTTCTCTTTCCGAGTTTTTCCACGTAAAAAGCTTTCTTATCATCCGTTGGTCTTTTCTGTGACTATTTGCACACTCGGCTCACTCTTAAGCTAAGGCGATTCATTTCGACCGGACCGTGAGGGCGTCGAACGACCCGCAACAACAATGAAAAAAAAAATGCAGATTTGGATTTGCGACCACCGTGATTCCTTCAAACCCCCAAACTAATCGTATAAATTTTGCACAAATTACATGTATACCACCCACCACAATCCACATTGACAAATAATGAATCAGAACATTTTTGTGTGTGCAGAAAAAGAGCAACAGTAAGAAAGCGCATCCTCCTCTTAAATCTCCACCGATCTCTGGTTCAGAGCCACGTATCTCCACCTCTCCTTCTCCACGAAATCGGCATCCAGAAACTTGGCAACGAAAGCCCAAAACCTGTAAGCATCTTCAAAGTTCACCAGAAAAGCAAGCGAAGCACTCACGACGGCAATCCCCAGATCGCCGGTCTCCTTCTTCGTCCTGGCCAAAACACTGGTCCCTGGACCCTTCTTCTCCAAGCCTCCATGCCGGTCCTGTCCATGTTTATGATCCGAGAACCAGATGTTTTGAAGAAATCCGCAGTTCAATGAGATGTTACTTCTGTCCGCAAGCTTCTGCACGAGCGACGGCTCCACCTTTTGTCCTTTCCAATCGAAAAGATTGAATGCTAGTGCAGATCCCCTGTCGAATTTCACATTTGGCCCATAAATCCTCACCAAGCAATTGCCATGGCTCGAGTCAGGATGCCTCAGCTTCGTCAGCGCAATTACTAGCCAATTTATTATGCATCTGAGCCTGATTTGTATAGCTGGGAGACCAAGTGAATCGGCATGATGCAAACCCCTCAGCTCAATCTCCGCTTCCTGATCCAGATTGTCTGATTCTGCTTCTTGCGCGATGAGATCTTCCTCTACGATCTCTGATGACAGCTCTCTCTTCTCAGATGCTTCCCCTTCCTCGTACTTCGTTCCCGCCTTCTGTGTTGAGGATAAGGGACCAGAAAAAGATCTCGTCTCCATGTCTTCTTCTCCGGAATACGACATATTGCTTCTTGCAGGAACGATGGTGACGAGCCCAATGCTTCTGTCAAGCACTGAATTCTTGAGGACTTCTTGGCTCGATTTTTTGATGAAGAGCCCGGCGAAGCCGGATGGGTTTAGGCCGAACACTTTGAAGAAGGAGCAGATGATGAAGTCCGGCTGCAGAAGGGCCATTCCCATGGTGTCCATGTCCTTTGGACCCAAAGTGCAGGTATCGAGCGCCACATGCCATCCTCTCTCCTGCGCCATTTTTATCAATAGATTTGGGTATCTAGTTCCCGTCATTCTCGACATGAGCGGGAACACAAACAAACCCCTCTTCTTCTTCTTGCTTCTACTTCCCAGCATTCGTTTCAACATTGCCAAATGGATACCGAGACTCGGCCATGTGAAGCTTGCGGACATGACCTTCGCACCCCTCTTCTGCGCGCATTCCGACATCGGGGTGACTGCTTCGCTCTCGTAGTCGTAGACTGTGAGAAGGCGATTGTTCGATTGGAAAGGGTAAGTCTCTGCAACCAAACTGAAAGCCGTCGTTCTGTTTGAAGTGCAGACCATGAAATAGTCATCTGCGGATATTTTGAGGAAGGTCATGATCTTGTTTTTGACGGATGATTCGAAGCCAGTCTCCTGCTCGCCGTTCTGCGCATCGAATTTGAGGCTTGCTGATTTGTACGAGATGGTGAAGAAACGGGGGGAAGATGCCGAAGAGGAGAGATTTCTGATCTGCGAATGGGAGTAGAGGCCGACGCCGCTGTAGTCGAGGCAGATGTGGTCAGAGAGGTGGGGGTACTCTGCGTCTCTGATATCGTCAGCCTGCGGCATGGTTTCTAAGTAGTGCGGGAAAGCTTCGGTGAAGGTGGAGAAGGAATCTGAAAAAGAAGGGAGGGACTCATGGTTTGTGAATTGGGTGTTTGGGAAGAGGGCAGAAATGGCGGAAATGACGAAGTCGGATCGGGAGGAGCTGGATGATGTGGCGGGGATGTCGGAAGTTCCGGGATGAGAAATACAACAGATTGAGGCGCAGCACTCTGCGGCTCGGTGGACGCAGGGCGAAGGCATCTCTACCTGTCTTTCTTCTTGTTCCGTCTTCCTCTGTTTTTCTTCCGATCTGACCTTCGATGCCTGGTATATTAGGGTTACTTTTATTGCAGGCGATCGGGGAAGAAAGTACAATGCATGGATGCGGGAGCACTGCGATGGCGAGCTGCTCCTTTTGAGGTCAAGTTTTTTTATATTATATATATTACCGTCGTTATTATTATTATTATATTATATATATAATATTATGAAATACTAACATCTTCGGTTTTACTTCCAAATGTAGTCGTATGGAAATCATGATAATATGACCACCATACAATGCTGTGTATTTGGTAGTAAATGCATCGAATACAATTATTACTATAGAAGTTTGAATTCTATGAACATTTGGATTTTGATCTAAAGATCTAAGTAGGAGTGCAAACGAGTCGAGTTTGACATAATTTTCAGGCTCGACCTCGAGCTAACCATTTCGAGCTAGAACTTGAACTCGACGAGTTCATTTTGCTAAGCTCGAGCTCATTGTGCTCGGCTCAAGCTCGAGTCAAGGCCTACTTTTTAAGCTTGAGCTCGAGCTCGAGTCAAGGCCTACTTTTTAAGCTTGAGCTCGAGCTGCTCACAAGCTTTTCAGCTCATGAGCCTTATTTTCTTCATATTTTCCAATCTTTTAAAAAACACAAATAAAAACCCCGCCGGCCGGCTCGTGAGTTGATGAACAACAATATGCGAGCTCGAGCTCGACTCGTAATCGAGCTCGAGCTCCACAGACTCGAGCTCGAGTCAAGTTTTTTTCGAGCCGGCTCATCGAGGTTACGAGCCTGCTCAACTCAACTTGCTTTGATCAAGATGCAATGGATCACGAGTAAATCTCTTCCACGCACTTCTCTTACCATGCATGTTTAGTTTGGATATAGCCTTTGAATAAGTGAAATCCATATAAACCTTCCATTTTTAAATAAGTCTACCTTGAATTCTCTTCATTGCCAACTCATATTTCATTGCGCACTCAGTTTCTGACTTCCTCCACGACAATATGCTCAATAAAATCTCAAATGCCCCTCTTCGAGCCATAATAGAGGACCTTGTTGGATTCATTGTATGCCCTAAATCATTTATTTCACATGATATAGTTGTTGAAACTCTTATTTAACAAATCCAATAACATCATCTTCCTTCAAATTCATATTTTCATTAACTCTTCCAAAATACCAGTTTTCCCGACCCTCAAACAATTCCGTCCTGTTAGTTTTTGAAGTGAGCTAAAGTCCAGCGTTAAGTAGCTAGCGCCGGCGTTAGCTCGACTTCTAGAAGGTCTCTCCTTTTCCTATAAATAGGAGGGCAACCCCCCCCCCCCCCCCTCATAGATTGTTTTTTTTATTTGGGCGAGATAGTAGAGAACTCAGAGCGAGTTCATCGAGTGACTTAGAGAAGGTCTTTTGAGAGAGAGTACTCGCGTGCTAACGCGGAGCGTTAAGTATTTAACGCCAGACGTTGAGTAGGTGAGTGCGCAGCGAGTGCAAGTGCGGCTAGTGAGCTGCGAGTGCGAGAGCTTGCGAGAAGGCTAACGTCGGGCGTTAGGAGTTAACGTCGGGCGTTAGCGAGTAGCGAGTGGCACCTGTGTTGTGTGTTGTGGAGGAGAAGCGGACTCCGCCCGCGACCAGCGCCCGCGACCAGCGCCCGCGACCAGTTTTTTACTTCTATTTTTGGTTGTTGTAAATCGAGTTGTATGCAACTTGTTTTCAGTCTTGTTGAATTGTCCTGTAACTTTCTGCAACTTAATAAAAGTCAAGTGTTTCCTGTTCATTACTTGGTGTTCTTGTCTCGGTGCTCCATCGGTCCCGAAAACTTCACATGGTATCAGAGGTAGGTTGGAACAAACACTGAGTAACCAAGATGGACTGCGGAGGAGGTTATGCGAGAGGACTTGACATTGAGTTGCTTACTCAAACCAACTACAAGAAATGAAAATCTTGTATGGAGAGCTACTTACTCGGAGAGGACCTTTGAGAGGTTGTTGGTGGAGATGAAAAGGAGGAAGTTGTAGCAACCGAAGATAATGCTCAAGCAGTGAGGGCTTGGGGGAAGACCAACGCCAAAACGGAGTTCACTCTGAAGAGAGCTATTGCACCTGACTTGTTCGACCACATCATGGGTTGCAAGTCAGTGTCCGAGATCCGCAAAGCTCTTGATGGCTATTCAACAAGAAGAATGCAGCACGACTACAATTTTTGGAGAATGAGTTGGCGCGGTCCACTCAAGAGGGGATGCCAATATCCACCTTCTTCTTGAAGGTGAAGAACCTGTGTGCTGAGATCTCGGCTTTGGATCCTGATGAGCCTATCTCTGAGGCAAAGTTGAAGAGGCATATACTCCGAGGCCTGCGAAAGGAGTATGTTCTGTTTGTTACTTCTGTACAAGGATGGGCTACTCAGCCTTCTTTACTGGAGCTAGAGAACCTGTTGTCATCACATGAGAGCTTGGCGAAGCAGATGACTGGAGTATCTATCTCAGGGGTGATAGCGAGGTGTTGTTCTCAGGGAAGAAGAAGTCCCGGGACAAGAGGAAGAAGAACTCCGGAGATGGACCGTTAACATCCTCTCAAGGAGATAAAAGGGAAGTTCCTCCCTGCTCGCGACGAGAATGAGAGAACTCTTTGCTTTGCCTGTATGAAGTACGGGCACATGACAAAGGACTGCCAGACCAATCTGATGACGGGTCATGTTACTGAGAAGGAAGGAGGCCACTAGAGAGGTGGGGCGAGAGGTGGAGCTCACCAGGGTGGTGAGGGAGGAGACAACTGCTTCCTGGATGAGATGATTACAACGTCAGTTGATGTCTTAGCTTCCATCAACTTCGAGAATGACTGGATTGTAGACTCCGCCTGCGGGCACCATCTCACTGGAGATGTGTCTAAGTTTGCCTCTCTAAAGGCATATGAAGGGTGTCACGACCCGTCTCGACAAGAGTCAGAGCGCACTTCGGGCGGGCCGTGATGCCACAGGCATGGGCGGAAGGAAAACCATGTCTTCTAAGGCGCAAACAGAGATACAAAATAATAGTTTAAAAATAGTTACTTTTGAGTAGAAACAGGTTGTTTTGTTGCGGAAGCTTTAAAATATGCTAGTTGAAACATGTGCACATGTATTTAGTAAAAGCTCAAGATACAAGTTTTGAAACAGATTTTTGTGCAGTGTTCATCGCAGATAAATGAGCATGCAAAACATGATAAATTCTAGTACATATAATATTTAGCCTAGCAGTTGTCCATGAAACAGGAGAAAATGACTTATCGTAATTATTACATAACAGAAATATCCGACAGTAAAAGAAATGAAACATAAACACAGAACCTGAAGCTTGACGCAGATCGGCCTCAAAGAGCAGGCGGCGCATGCACAAACACTAAGGCAAATCCAAAACAAGAAGGAAAAGCCTCAGAACATTGAAATAAACAGGAGTAAGGTAAAATAAAAGTACGAGCAGAAGAAAACAGAATATTTGAGTGCCGTTTTTCATGAGTCAAAACTAACAAGACAGGCAAGCAAGTGAGACAAGCAGAAATATTTAGAGTTATTAGACTACTCTGAAATATAGCATACATAGATGATTAAGTAATAACTTAAGTTGTAACAAGTGAAAGTGTGGGTGTTTTTGGTTGACGCACAGGATTCGTGATTCAGACAAATTCAGATTCAGATTCAGATGCAAGTCTTATCGGGAATTCAGGATTTCTACCCGTAACCTCTAAAGGACGGCTCTTTCGAACCCTCACCCTTGAGCCAGGGAGTTCATGCTTGCTATGACCGGTCCTTTGTTCCCGTTAGGGATTCAAGAGGGAACCCAAGTCGAGGAGTTGCATCGATTAAACACCACCTTTCATTGTTTACTTAAGTTATTAATGAAGTAATTTCTGATTGAGTGATTCAAACATATCAAGACATGTAACCAAATTTTGATTCAGATATACGATAGTATATTTTACAAACGTGAAACGGGAGGAATCAAGTTATAGAACGTTATTTAACCAATCTTGGAACCAGACAGACATAAGAAACAAGATTCGATAACTCAGAGAACTCGATAGAGAGTTTTGAAGCTTGCGGATTCAAGAGGCTGAAGGTTTTATTAACAAGAAGATTATTCAAGTAAAATGCACAGGAGTAAGTTGACAAGCATCGATTTTGGGATAAATACGCATTTACATTAAAACATTTCATGGCACAATTAACTCCCAAATAAGATGTGTACGATACGAGCATGATAGAAAAACACCGATCATTTATTTGCTAACCAGAAATTATTACTATTATTATCATGACGCTTCTTACTCATGCTCAACGACCTTTCATTCCTCGAATTATTCATCAATTAAGAAATTTATTCATTTAGGTCTATCCAAATAAAATCATTCATGTTCACAGATTCGTATCATCTCAAATGCGAAAAACCTCAAACTACTAACAAGTCATTTCAACGTCCGAGATCTACGCTTATATGATGAAACAAGCATTCAAAAGTGAAGTCATAAATTCATAAGAGCAGACAAGGTAATCTACGATCAATGTTTGCAAGAGAGGATGATCTATACTTGCCTTAAATAAGCTGAAGCTGACGGGGGCGGACAAATAGCGCGAGCAAAAATCAGAAATCATGTTTTCGAACCTGTTCAGGAACAACGAAAGCGATGCAGCACAAATTACTACGCTAATACAAACATTCTACGATGCGGAAAATAAACAAAGAGGGTTTTAGCAGATTTACCTCCCTCAAAGGAGAGGGGAGAAGAAATTCCACACGGAGACAGAGGCTTGACGGCGCTTAGGTTGCGGAAACCCTAATTCGGAGAGGGCTTTGTGTGTTCCCGTCAATTGGGGCGACGAACGACACCGGAGCACGAAAACCTAAGGATTTGGCGATTTGGAAATGCACCAAAAATCTGAAATGCAAAAAGCGGTACGAATAAATCGTTAGGGTTTACCAAAATTCTGAAATCAAGGGTGGAGGAGGAAGGTTCTTACCCAAAGAAGACAAGATCGGGCTCAAGGAGCCGCATCCGAGTCCAAAATCTGAGCGGAGGAGGGTTCGAGCAAAACCCTAGGCGAGATCGAAATCCAAGGAGGAGAGGGGATTAGGGCTGCCGACATCTGAGGAGAAGATTGGTTGCTGGCTCCTTGGAGGAAGAAGGAGTCGGCCATAGGAGGAAGAGCAGGAGGCTGCCGACATTTAGGAGGGAAATCCCGTCGACTTCTGCAGGAGGAGGAGGCGGCCATGGCAGAAGGAGGAGCTGTCGGAGGGAGGAGCTACTGGAGAGAGGAGTTGCTGGAGGGGGATCTGCTGTCGGCCCCTTAAAGGAAGAAGAAGGAGGCGCAGGCCCTAGAGGCGGCGGAAGAGGCCACGATAGGAGGAGACGCAGGCGACGACGCTGGTTGGAGAAGGAGGCGTCGTCGACGGTCTGAGGGAGAGCAGGAGGCGGCGGCTTGCGTGCGGGAGACGGAAGTAGAGGCGAGCGGGAGATCGACGCGGGATCGAGAGACTGGAGCCCTAGTTGGGGGGCTTGCGGGATTCCTGGACTGAGTTTTATCGGGGAAGGGCTGCTCGACTGGGAATTAAAAAGGGGAGGGGTGCGGCTAGATAAAATAAACTCTTCCCTTCCTTAATTTCAAATTAAGGGTTGGGGTGCGGTTAAGAGAAATCGAATATCTAAATAAGATTATAAAATTAAGTAGGGTTGTTACATTCTCCCCTACTTAGGAAGTTTCGTCCCGAAACTTTCTGAGGATCCCCTGAATGAGACCTCTCATGGCGAAGATTCAGATGTTATTCAATCCAAACAAGATTTGCAGACCAAGACAGGGAAGCTAACAATGAATATGCTGAAACAGAGAGGAAGGCAAGCGCGGAGACTTACCAAGATCAAGAGAAAATTTGCGGGTACTTGCTACGCATATCAGATTCAAGTCCTCAGGAGAATTATTCAGACTTCTCATGCAGTCAAAACAGAGTTATCATAAGGATGATTTTTCTTTCGAAACTTGCGTACTTGATACTCTACGATCTTAGCGAGTATGACCAAATACGAAGGATTGGACTCAGGGATCACAGGGATTGCTTCACTCAGCTCGGAATTGAGGGATAAGACTCAAAAATTCGGGAGCGAAGAATATTTGCACGAAGGGGTAACTTACTTGCGATGTTGACACTTAAAAGTTAATTAGAAGGGGATACTGGAGAATCAGATGAGATCGGTAGACAAGCAGAACAAGAAGCACTGATTACGAATACCGGAGATTTGAAACTAGAGATTCTAACACATTTCCTACTGTCAGATATATAAATTATGTAATAATTACAGCATTTCCATTGGACAACTATAGGTAATGATCATGCAAGTGCAAAATTGAAATAATGTGCAGTGTCAAGCAAGTAGTAAAATCATGCGTGTACAATCATTATTGTTGTTCTTAGCTGGACACTTGTGCAATGCTTATGATATGAATGCAAATGAATGGATACACATGTCATGTTAAGCGCCCATATCACTTAACATGTCATGCATATTAAGACTCTAATGCCAACGCACTTGAAAATATTAAATTGCCCATAACCATTTAATATTCGCAAGCGGTGTATATCCTAGTGGAATTCATATGCACAAAAATGTTAAGTTTACCCATAACCCCTTAACATTCGTGTGCATACTACTCATGCTTATGAGTGAGTGTGTGCGTGTCTCAGCTGCGAATAACAAAAAAAATGACAAGGTGCGTGAAGAATTGATGCATGTACAAATATTTATAAAATAAGATTCAAAATATTTGATAATTGTAAAATACTTTATCTTTAGAAACAAACCTAGCTTTGATACCAACTGTCACGACCCGTCTCGACAAGAGTCAGAGCGCACTTCGGGCGGGCCGTGATGCCACAGGCAGGGGCGGAAGGAAAACCATGTCTGCTAAGGCGCAAGCATAGATACAAAATAATAGTTTAAAAATAGTTACTTTTGAGTAGAAACAGGTTGTTTTGTTGCGGAAGCTTTAAAATATGCTAGTTGAAACAGGCGCACATGCATTTAGTAAAAGCTCAAGATACAAGTTTTGAAACAGATTTTTGTGCAGTGTTCATCGCAGATAAATGAGCATGCAAAACATGATAAATTCTAGTACATATAATATTTAGCTTAGCAGTTGTCCATGAAACAAAAGAAAATGACTTATCGTAATTATTACATAACAGAAATATCCGACAGTAAAAGAAATGAAACATAAACACAGAACCTGAAACTTGACGCAGATCGGCCTCAAAGAGCAGACGACGCAGGCACAAACACTAAGGCAAATCCAAAATAAGAAAGAAAAGCCTCAGAACATTGAAATAAACAGGAGTAAGGTAAAATAAAAGTACGAGCATGAGAAAACAGAATATTTGAGTGCCGTTTTTCATGAAGCAAAGCTAACAAGACAGGCAAGCAAGTGAGACAAGCAGAAATATTTAGAGTTATTAGACTACTCTGAAATATAGCATACATAGATGATTAAGTAATAACTTAAGTTGTAACAAGTGAAAGTATGAGTGTTTTTGGTTGACGCACAGGATTCGTGATTCAGACAGATTCAGATTCAGATTCAGATGCGAGTCTTATCAGAAATTCAGGATTTCTACCCGTAACCTCTAAGGGACGGCTCTTTCGAACCCTCACCCTTGAGCCAGGGAGTTCATGCTTGCTATGACCGGTCCTTTGTTCCCGTTAGGGATTCAAGAGGGAACCCAAGTCGAGGAGTTGCATCGATTAAACACCACCTTTCATTGTTTACTTAAGTTATTAATGAAGTAATTCCTGATTGAGTGATTCAAACATATCAAGACATGTAACCAAATTTTGATTCAGATATACGATAGTATATTTTACAAACGTGAAACGGGAGGAATCAAGTTATAGAACGTTATTTAACCAAGTCTTGGAACCAGACAGACATAAGAAACAAGATTCGATAACTCAGAGAACTCGATAGAGAGTTTTGAAGCTTGCGGATTCAAGAGGCTGAAGGTTTTATTAACAAGAAGATTATTCAAGTAAAATGCACAGGAGTAAGTTGACAAACATCGATTCTGGGATAAGTACGCATTTACATTAAGACATTTCATGGCACAATTAACTCCCAAATAAGATGTGTACGATACGAGCATGATAGAAAAACACCGATCATTTATTTGCTAACCAGAAATTATTACTATTATTATCATGACGCTTCTTACTCATGCTCAACGACCTTTCATTCCTCGAATTATTCATCAATTAAGAAATTTATTCATCTAGGTCTATCCAAATAAAATCATTCATGTTCACAGATTCGTATCATCTCAAATGCGAAAAACCTCAAACTACTAACAAGTCATTTCAACGTCTGAGATCTACGCTTATATGATGAAACAAACATTCAAAAGTGAAGTCATAAATTCATAAGAGCAGACAAGGTAATCTACGATCAATGTTTGCAAGAGAGGATGATCTCTACTTGCCTTAAATAAGCTGAAGCTGACAGGGGCGGACAAATAGCGCGAGCAAAAATCAGAAATCATGTTTTCGAACCTGTTCAGGAACAACGAAAGCGATGCAACACAAATTACTACGCTAATACAAGCATTCTACGATGCGGAAAATAAACAAAGAGGGTTTTAGCAGATTTACCTCCCTCAAAGGAGAGGGGAGAAGAAATTCCACGCGGAGACAGAGACTTGGCGGCGCTTAGGTTGCGGAAACCCTAATTCGGAGAGGGCTTTGTGTGTTCCCGTCAATTGGGGCGACGAACGGCATCGGAGCACGAAAACCTAAGGATTTGGCGATTTGGAATGCACCAAAAATCTGAAATGCAAAAAGGTGTACGAATAAATCGTTAGGGTTTACCAAAATTCTGAAATCAAGGGTGGAGGAGGAAGGTTCTTACCCAAGGAAGACAAGATCGGGCTCAAGGAGCCGAATCCGAGTCCAAAATCTGAGCGGAGGAGGGTTCGAGCAAAACCCTAGGCGAGATCGAAATCCAAGGAGGAGAGGGGATTAGGGCTGCCGACATCTGAGGAGAAGATTGGCTGCTGGCTCCTTGGAGGAAGAAAGAGTCGGCCAGAGGAGGAAGAGCAGGAGGCTGCCGACATTTAGGAGGGAAATCCCGTCGACCTCTGCAGGAGGAGGAGGCGGCCATGGCAGAAGGAGGAGCTGTCGGAGGGAGGAGCTACTGGAGAGAGGAGTTGCTGGAGGGGGATCTGCTGTCGGCCCCTTAAAGGAAGAAGAAGGAGGCGCAGGCCCTAGAGGCGGCGGAAGAGTCACGATAGGAGGAGACGCAGGCGACGACGCTGGTTGGAGAAGGAGGCGTCGTCGACGGTCTGAGGGAGAGCAGGAGGCGGCGGCTTGCGTGCGGGAGACGGAAGCAGAGGCGAGCGGGAGATCGACGCGGGATCGAGAGACTGGAGCCCTAGTTGGGGGGCTTGCGGGATTCCTGGACTGAGTTTTATCGGGGAAGGGCTGCTCGACTGGGAATTAAAAAGGGGAGGGGTGCGGCTAGATAAAATAAACTCTTCCCTTCCTTAATTTCAAATTAAGGGTTGGGGTGCGGTTAAGAGAAATCGAATATCTAAATAAGATTATAAAATTAAGTAGGGTTGTTACATTCTCCCCTACTTAGGAAGTTTCGTCCCGAAACTTTCTGAGGATCCCCTGAATGAGACCTCTCATGGCGAAGATTCAGATGTTATTCAATCCAAACAAGATTTGCAGACCAAGACAGGGAAGCTAACAATGAATATGCTGAAACAGAGAGGAAGGCAAGCGCGGAGACTTACCAAGATCAAGAGAAAATTTGCGGGTACTTGCTACGCATATCAGATTCAAGTCCTCAGGAAAATTATTCAGACTTCTCATGCAGTCAAAACAGAGTTATCATAAGGATGATTTTTCTTTCGAAACTTGCGTACTTGATACTCTACGATCTTAGCGAGTATGGCCAAATACGAAGGATTGGACTCAGGGATCACAGGGATTGCTTCACTCAGCTCGGAATTGAGGGATAAGACTCAAAAATTCGGGAGCGGAGAATCTTTGCACGAAGGGGTAACTTACTTGCGATGTTGACGCTTAAAAGTTAACTAGAAGGGGATACTGGAGAATCAGATGAGATCGGTAGACAAGCAGAACAAGAAGCACTGATAACGAATACCGGAGATTTGAAACTAAAGATTCTAACACATTTCCTACTGTCAGATACATAAATTATGTAATAATTACAGCATTTCCATTAGACAACTCTAGGTAATGATCATGCAAGTGCAAAATTGAAATCATGTGCAGTGTCAAGCAAGTAGTAAAATCATGCGTGTACAATCATTATTGTTGTTCTTAGCTGGACACTTTTGCAATGCTTATGATATGAATGCAAATGAATGGATACACATGCCATGTTAAGCGCCCATATCACTTAACATGTCATGCATATTAAGACTCTAATGCCAACGCACTTGAAAATATTAAACTGCCCATAACCATTTAATATTCGCAAGCGGTGTATATCCTAGTGGAATTCATATGCACAAAAATGTTAAGTTTGCCCATAACCCCTTAACATTCGTGTGCATACTACTCATGCTTATGAGTGAGTGTGTGCGTGTCTCAGCCGCGAACAACAAAAAAATGACAAGGTGCGTGAAGAATTGATGCATGTACAAATATTTATAAAATAAGATTCAAAATATTTGATAATTGTAAAATACTTTATCTTTAGAAACAAACCTAGCTTTGATACCAACTGTCACGACCCGTCTCGACAAGAGTCAGAGCGCACTTCGGGCGGGCTGTGATGTCACAGGCATGGGCGGAAGGAAAACCATGTCTGCTAAGGCGCAAGCAGAGATACAAAATAATAGTTTAAAATAGTTACTTTTGAGTAGAAACAGGTTGTTTTGAAGCGGAAGCTTTAAAATATGCTAGTTGAAACAGGGGCACATGCATTTAGTAAAAGCTCAAGATACAAGTTTTGAAACAGATTTTTGTGCAGTGTTCATCGCAGATAAATGAGCATGCAAAACATGATAAATTCTAGTACATATAATATTTAGCCTAGCAGTTGTCCATGAAACAGGAGAAAATGACTTATCGTAATTATTACATAACAGAAATATCCGACAGTAAAAGAAATGAAACATAAACACAGAACCTGAAACTTGACGCAGATCGGCCTCAAAGAGCAGCCGGCGCAGACACAAACACTAAGGCAAATCCAAAACAAGAAGGAAAATCCTCAGAACATTGAAATAAACAAGAGTAAGGTAAAATAAAAGTACGAGCAAGTGAAAACAGAATATTTGAGTGCCGTTTTTCATGAAGCAAAGCTAACAAGACAGGCAAGCAAGTGAGACAAGCAGAAATATTTAGAGTTATTAGACTACTCTGAAATATAGCATACATAGATGATTAAGTAATAACTTAAGTTGTAATAAGTGAAAGTGTGAGTGTTTTTGGTTGACGCACAAGATTCGTGATTCAGACAGATTCAGATTCAGATGCAAGTCTTATCGGAAATTCAGGATTTCTATCCGTAACCTCTAAGGGACGGCTCTTTCGAACCCTCATCCTTGAGCCAGGGAGTTCATGCTTGCTATGACCGGTCCTTTGTTCCCGTTAGGGATTCAAGAGGGAACCCAAGTCGAGGAGTTGCATCGATTAAACACCAACTTTCATTGTTTACTTAAGTTATTAATGAAGTAATTCCTGATTGAGTGATTCAAACATATCAAGACATGTAACCAAATTTTGATTCAGATATACGATAGTATATTTTACAAACGTGAAACGGGAGGAATCAAGTTATAGAACGTTATTTAACCAAGTCTTGGAACCAGACAGACATAAGAAACAAGATTCGATAACTCAGAGAACTCGATAGAGAGTTTTGAAGCTTGCGGATTCAAGAGGCTGAAGGTTTTATTAACAAGAAGATTATTCAAGTAAAATGCACAGGAGTAAGTTGACAAGCATCGATTCTGGGATAAGTACGCATTTACATTAAGACATTTCATGGCACAATTAACTCCCAAATAAGATGTGTACGATACGAGCATGATAGAAAAACACCGATCATTTATTTGCTAACCAGAAATTATTACTATTATTATTATGATGCTTCTTACTCATGCTCAACGACCTTTCATTCCTCGAATTATTCATCAATTAAGAAATTTATTCCATTAGGTCTATCCAAATAAAATCATTCATGTTCACAGATTCGTATCATCTCAAATGCGAAAAACCTCAAACTACTAACAAGTCATTTCAACGTCCGAGATCTACGCTTATATGATGAAACAAGCATTCAAAAGTGAAGTCATAAATTCATAAGAGCAGGCAAGGTAATCTACGATCAATGTTTGCAAGAGAGGATGATCTCTACTTGCCTTAAATAAGCTGAAGCTGACGGGGGCGGCCAAATAGCGCTAGCAAAAATCAGAAATCATGTTTTTGAACCTGTTCAGGAACAACGAAAGCGGTGCAGCACAAATTACTACGCTAATACAAACATTCTACGATGCGGAAAATAAACAAATAGGGTTTTAGCAGATTTACCTCCCTCAAAGGAGAGGGGAGAAGAAATTCCACGCGGAGACAGAGACTTGGCGGCGCTTAGGTTGCGAAAACCCTAATTCGGAGAGGGCTTTGTGTGTTCCCGTCAATTGGGGAGACGAACGGCACCGGAGCACGAAAACCTAAGGATTTGGCGATTTGGAAATGCACCAAAAATCTGAAATGCAAAAAGGGGTACGAATAAATCGTTAGGGTTTACCAAAATTCTGAAATCAAGGGTGGAGGAGGAAGGTTCTTACCCAAGGAAGACAAGATCGGGCTCAAGGAGCCGAATCCGAGTCCAAAATCTGAGCGGAGGAGGGTTCGAGCAAAACCCTAGGCGAGATCGAAATCCAAGGAGGAGAGGGGATTAGGGTTGCCGACATCTGAGGAGAAGATTGGCTGCTGGCTCCTTGGAGGAAGAAGGAGTCGGCCAGAGGAGGAAGAGCAGGAGGCTGCCGACATTTAGGAGGGAAATCCCGTCGACCTCTGCAGGAGGAGGAGGCGGCCATGGCAGAAGGAGGAGCTGTCGGAGGGAGGAGCTACTGGAGAGAGGAGTTGCTGGAGGGGGATCTGCTGTCGGACCCTTAAAGGAAGAAGAAGGAGGCGCAGCCCCTAGAGGCGGCGGAAGAGGCCACGATAGGAGGAGACGCAGGCGACGACGCTGGTAGGAGAAGGAGGCGTCGTCGACGGTCTGAGGGAGAGCAGGAGGCGGCGGCTTGCGTGCGGGAGACGGAAGCAGAGGCGAGCAGGAGATCGACGCGGGATCGAGAGACTGGAGCCCTAGTTGGGGGGCTTGCGGGATTCCTGGACCGAGTTTTATCGGGGAAGGGCTGCTCGACTGGGAATTAAAAAGGGGAGGGGTGCGGCTAGATAAAATAAACTCTTCCCTTCCTTAATTTCAAATTAAGGGTTGGGGTGCGGTTAAGAGAAATCGAATATCTAAATAAGATTATAAAATTAAGTAGGGTTGTTACAAAGGGTCAGATGCTGTCATCACTGCGGATGATACGGTGCATCCAGTTGAGAAAGAAGGGATGGTATCCCTTGGGAATGAAGAGATGACACTGAAGAGTGTGTATCACGTGCCCGACAAGAAGAAGAACCTCTTCTCGGTTGTAAACACAGTGGATGCTGGATATCACGTGCTGTTTGGACCAAAGGAGATGAAGTTCCTGAAGAACCTGTCGTCTGTTGATGCTGACATCACGCTCACCAGGAGGAGGGTGAAGGATTTGTATGTTCTGTCTGCAAATGCCTATGTGGACAAGATGACGACAAACGACAGCGCTGCGATCTTGCATGAGAGAATAGGTCATGTGGGGATGGATAAGTTGAAGATGATGGTTGCGAAGGGCCTAGTGTTTGGCTTGCCTAATCTCTCTTCCTACGGCGACGACCATGTGTGCGAGGGTTGTCAATATGGAAAGTCACATTGACTTCCGTTTGACAAGTCGGAGACCAGGTGTAAGACACCTCTTGAATGCGTACATGATGTGATGGGGTCGTGCGCCACCCTTACTTATGGAAGAAATAAGTATGCGCTAGTTCTGGTGGATGATTACACCCGCTATACGTGGGTATACTTTCTGAGGGAGAAATCAGAAGTATTTGTGAAGTTCTAGGAGTGGAAGAAACTTGTGGAGGGAAGACTGAACCTGAGGGTGAAAAAGCTGAAAAATGACAATGGGGGGAGTTTACCTCTAATGAGTTTGCTTCTTTCTGCAGGAAGTTCAACATTCGGCGGGAGCTCTCTTGCGCCCACACCCCTCACCAAAATGGGGTCGCAGAGAGGAAGATCCGCCATCTGGTGGAGACAACCAGGAACTGGCTACATGCCAAGGGCATTCCCAAGGCCTTATGGGCAGAGGGAATGACATGTGCTACCCACGTGATCAACAGGCTACCACTGAGTCCCAACAGGATGGTGTCTCCACACCAGCTTATGTTCGGGGAGAAGCCAAACGTGGCTCACATGAGAGTTTTTGGTTCAACCTACTTTGTGCACGTCCTGGAAGCTCAAAGAACCAAGTTGGAGCCGAAAGCACGGAAGTGTGTATTCATCGGCTATGATGAACGGAAAAAGGGGTGGAAGTGCATGGATCCGCCGACCCACAATTTTGTTGTCTTGCGCGGCTTGGTGTTTGACGAACTGATCTCGTATCAGGGAGTCTCTTCTGTGGTGTTGCCAGAGAGTGGAGATTCAAGCAGGAGAGAGTCACCAAGGACTCTACTGTGGAGTTGGAGTTATCTCCCAGTGCCTCATCGCCATCTGGATCGGGTGGGGCTTCGTGCTCTAGAAGCAGAGGGAGCAGTGCTTCAAGAGATGTTGGGAGAAGAGCTGAAGAGGAGGAGTCTACCGGGGTGGTAGAAAGTGGCCAAGCCTTGAGGAGGTCGAAGCGGACCATCGTCCTGCCTACTCGCTATAAGGAGGGGAACTTCGTGAGTTTGATCTCTTGCTTCTTTGCAGGACCACTCGACGAGAGGGAACATGCCGCTTTGAAGATGTTGTTGGCACTAAGGAGTGATACGTGGCCATTGATGAAGAGATAGAGGCCTTGAAGAAAAATGAGACCTGTGACCTTGTTCCCATGGTTGAAGGCTTCAAACCTATCACCTGCAAGTGAGTGTACAAGGTAAATAAGAGAGCTGATGGAGAAGTAGAGCGGTACAAGGCGAGGTTTGTCGCTCGGGGTTTCCCGCAAACCTATGGAGAGGACTACGATGAGACGTTTAGTCTTGTGGCGAAGATAACATCGGTGAGGACAGTCATTGCTCTGGCGGCGTGCCGAGGTTGGAAGCTGTGGAAGCTTGATGTGAAGAATGCGTTCCTGTATGGTAAGATTGACAAGGACATATTTATGGTGCAACCACCTGGATACTTGTCCAAGTCATACCCACATCATGTGTGCAAGCTGAAGAAGACCCTCTACGGGTTGAAACAGGCGTCGTGAGCCTGGTATGAGAAGATTGCAGAGTATCTGCAGTTTTGTGGTTTTGATGACTCAGACTCTAGCATTATCGTAAAGAAGAGTGGAGATCTTCATGTGCTGGTGTTGCTATACGTCAATGACATGATCGTGACATGGAACAACAGTGAGGAGGTCGCGACGCTGAGACAGCAGTTATCCATCCGATTTGAGATAAATGATCTTGGTGAACTGTACCATTTCCTTGGCCTTCAAGTTGAGAAGAGAAGAGGCGGGCTGCTCGGTTCCCAGAAGGCTTATGCTGAGAAGATCGTCGAGAGATTCGGGATGAAGTAAGGGAAGAGCAGTTTTGTTCCACTGGAGGCTGAGTTGAAGCTTCTGAAGGAAGAAAGGAGGATTTTTTCTGATCCGAAGATCTTCCGGGCACTGATGTGGAGTCTTTTCTACCTGACTATCATGAGGCCAAACATCGCTTTTGCCGTCGGCCGAGTTAGTCGGTACATGCAGGAAGCCGCGGAAGCCTCATCTAGAGGCAGCCAAAGGGATACTGAAGTATGTAAAGGGAACCCTTGAGATGAGGTTGTTTTATGAAGAGAAGTCTGTCTTCAAGCTGCATGGGTACACGGATGCAGACTATGCAGGTGATGCTGATGATCGCAAGTCGACATCAGGTTATGTGTTTATGTGTGGAGTTGCTGTCATCTCGTGGTGTAGCAAGAAGCAGGATTCTATCTCCCTTTCCACCACTTAAGCTGAGTACAATGTGTCGTCCTTAGCAGCTCAGGAGTGTGTCTGGCTGAGGTGGCTGGTGGAAGATGTGGACGAGAAGGTCAGCGGACCTACTGTGCTTTGCGGGGACAATGCGAGTGCTTTGAAACTGGTAACCAACCCAGTTTGTCACGCAAGAACAATGCACATAGAGATCGAACATCACTTCATCAGAGAGAAGGTGTTGGGTGGCTTGATTGTCGTGGAGCATGTGCGGAGCAAAGACAACCTTGCGAATATATTCACAAAGCCCCTTTCTGCGGGGCCGTACAGGAGGCTTCGCTCACTACTTGGAGTCGGAGCTCACTTCAAGGGGGAGTGTTAGTTTTTGAAGTGAGCTAACGCCCAGCGTTAAGTAGCTAGCGCCGACGTTAACTCGACTTCTAGAAGGTCTCTCATTTTCCTATAAATAGGAGGGCAGACCCCCCCCCCCCCCCCCCCCCCCCCTCATAGAGTGATTTTTTATTTGGGCGAGATAGCAGAGAACTCAGAGCGAGTTCGGCGAGTGACTTATAGAAGGTCTTTTGAGAGAAAGTACTCGCGAGCTAACGCGGAGCGTCAAGTACTTAACGTCAAGCGTTGAGTACGCGAGCGCGGCGAGTGAGCAGCGAGTGTGAGTGCGGCTAGTGAGCTGCGAGACCTTGCGAGAAGGCTAACGCGGGGCGTTAGGAGTTAACGCCGGGCGTTAGCGAGCAGCGAGTGACACCTGTGTGGTGTGCTGTGGAGGAGAAGCGGACACCGTCCGCGACCAGTTTTTTACTTCAATATTTGACTGTTGTAAATCGAGTTGTATGCAACTTGTTTTCAGTCCTGTTGAATTGTCTTGTAACTTTCTGTAACTTAATAGAAGTCAAGTGTTTCTTGTTCATTACTTGGTGTTCTTGTCTCGGTGCTCCATCGGTCCCGAAAACTTCATAAGTCCCACAATTTCACTTGTTGGTAAGTGGTCATTAGTTGACATCTCTTTTCTGGAGCACACTACGATTTGAGACTGGCTGATATACTAGGTGTATTATAAATTAGTCAAGGAATGAATATCCAAGAGCGGTTAATAACATCTTTCTGAAAACAGAGTTTTTCTTTCTTTCTAAATATAAAATTGATACTAGCTATTACACAACTTTCAAATTACTATTGTTATTCCTAGTTCTGTTTGGTTTTTGTTCTTGTTCTTGAAATCTGATGAGAAAATGATTTTTTGTGATCTATCATTTTTCATAATATAAATTTAGTTATTATAAATGTAACTTTAATTATTTAAACAGAGAACACAATTAAGCAAACAAAACTCGGTTCGCAAAAGACAGTTCATAACTGCTGGGTATACAAACCACAGTTCGTGACCACTGCATTCATGACCGCTAACGCCGCTCCAAACCAGACCTAAATGATTTTTAATAGATCTGGGGCAAAGAATGTGAACCACCCCAATTGCCAAAAGAATTTCTAGTCTCATGATTCTCCTCTTCTTGAACGATAGTGCATTGTTCAATATTTCTGACACTTTCTTTCTTCTGTCCAGGCAGTTATTTCTTGTTCTATGAGAAGTTGTGGTAATTGATCAACATCTTCTCATCTAACGTGTTCTCTTTTACTCCAGATTTACTTCGCCCCCTAATGTTACAGGTATCTCCATTCTTCCTTAGTTTTATTCATAAAGAAATTACAATAATTTCGGGCAGCAAATTATGGCCAATGTACCATGGCTTTTGAATGTTTGGTCGTTTATTAGTGGCTAATATCACAAAGGTTTTCCTAAAAGTGCTTCATCCCCCTCCACTGAAAGGAATTATCCTGGAGACTTTGAGCTAGCTATTTTGACTAGACCTTATGCAGATATTCATTAGGCACAGAAAATGTAGTTTATGTAGAGCCAAGGATGACTGTAATCTGCAGTAATCGCTGGCAGGAAAATCAAAGGAAGCAGAGCAAAATCAAGCTCAGTTCAGCTGTTGTCATAAAGTCTTAACAATCCTACAATCTAGTGTGGTTGAAATAGGGACGGGATCCTCTCAAATTGGTGAGTTTATAAAAATAAAAATAAAAAACCCAAATAAACCATCACATTTATTTCCATTGGATGAGAAGCCCCAAATGGAGAGGACGCCTGTCAGTTCTCTCGAGCCCGGCACCATTATGTTGTCTCCTCTTTTTCAAGCCACACGCCACCTGAGAATGAAATTCTAGCTTTAGTGTAAACTAGCGAAAATTTGTCCGTTTAATATTAAATATTAAAAAAATAATTTTCGTATCCGTATTTATAATAGTTAAAACCTGATGAGGATTCATCATGGGCTCTCTTTTTATGGAGAACCGGGCGGCGGTTACTCTTACTAACCGCTCCATCCACTACTTTAGTGGGAGAGAGTGGGGAGTTAAAAACGGAACCGCCATTCCCGCCGCTAATCCCCAATTTGAAACCGCGCGCTAACCGCGCCAACCGCCGCGTAGGCGCCGACACCGCCTACTCCCGCCGGCGAGCGGGACACACCGAACCGCACCCCGCACGGGGTGCGGCCTCCCCCAGGCCAAGCCGCACCCCACGAGGGGTGCGGCCAAGCCGCACCCCCATGGGGTGCGGCCAAGCCGCACCCCACTTGGGGTGCGGCCGGTCGGCCGCCGCCCTTTGGGTGCGGCCAAACCGCACCTTACCGGGTGCGGCCGGGCCGCGCACACTTGGCGCGAGGGACGGTTGAGCCTCCTCCTCCTCTGATTTTCTTCGTCGGGGGGCTTACAAGTGGCCCTCCCGTATTCGCGCACCCGTCAGGAGCGTCGGACCCCAATTTCCCTTTGAGAGACAGCTCCTCGTTCCGCCGTTCGCCCAGAACGTCTCCACATTCACGCACACTCGAAATGTCTCTAAGCGCGTCCAAGGCGCTTTCATGTTCGTCACGCGCTCAGAACGCTTCTGAGCACGCTCACTTTTCCGCCGTTCGCTCAGAGCATTCTCACTTTTACGCCTCGCCTCGCTCACTTTTCCGCCCCGCCTTGCTCACATTTCAGCCTCGCTCACTTTTCCGCCTCGGCTCGCTCACTTTTCGTCTTTTCAGTTTCTCACTTTGCAGGAACGGCTTGTCGCCTTTCCTCAAAGGGCAAGACGGTCATTTACGAAAGATGGTGATCCGAGTGCCCCAAATTGAGAAATATGATTCGTCAGCCAAGGTGGTTATGGTGGTTACAACGACGAAATTACCGGGCTACCCCCGACCAAAGCTATAAAAAGGCCCCTAAGGCTTCATTTAAAGGATCCCGCCTTCACGACCAGAGAGAGCTCCTTGAAGATTTCCACGGAATTCTCCTTCGGTGCTTGAAGATCTTCTTCGTGGACTTAGAGATTTCCTTCTTCGCGAAAGCGGACAAGGCTGTCTCACTTTCGTTCTCAGGAAAGCGGACAAGGCTGTCTCACTTTCGTTCTCAGGAAAGCGGACAAGGCTGTCCCACTTTCGTTCTCAAGAAAGCGGACAAGGCAGTCTCACTTCCGTCTTCTCAAAAGCAGACAGGGCGGTCTCACCTCTGTCCTCTGGAAAGCGGACAAGGCCTTCTCACTTTCGTTCACTGCTGTACTCATAGGAAAAGTACTTAGTTTTTCCGAGAGGTGGTCTGTCACCCTCGGAGTGCTCTCTCTCTCTCTCTCTATTGTAACGAGCAGCGGCCTGTCGCGCTCGATCTCTTAGCATCTAATTGTAACCTCTCTGGAGATAGTGAAATTTGGTCGGCACAGCTCCGGCCACGTGGTTTTTCACCCTTTCCGGGTTTTCCACGCTAAAAAGTCTCTGTGTATTCAATAGATCTCAAATTGACTGTTTGCGCGCTTAGACCGCTCACGAGCTAAGGCGGTTCAATTTAAACCGGTCTACCAAGAGCCCTAAGCGACCCGCAACAAAACCGTTCCCATATCGATGTAATAAGATTAGAAACCACTATGCAACCTCAGTGTTAGTTAGTGTATTATTTAGTTGATAGTGCTTAGTGGGATTAGTTGTGTGTTGGTTTTGTTTGTGTGTTTGCTAAATAACCTCCATTTCCAAGGCAAGGAAATGAGGATTCTTCTTTTAAGTTCTCATGGATACAATGAAAAAAAATGATGTAACATTCACATATAACATCAAAATATGCCATCTCTTAATTTGCACATAGCCCTCCAACATTTCAATTCTATAAAATCAACTTTTCATAAATACAAAAACATCTAACAATATGACATGGATTTGATCTAATAATGATCTCGATTCATGTTCACTTTTTCAAACTCTCCCCAATAGGAATATGAATCAAATCAAGAGAATGGAAACCTCAAGAAAATGAAATCGTGAACTATTCAAAATCTTAAAGCTTTTAAGAACTTCGTGCAATTTATCGTGAGTAGGTAACTTGCTGAATCGCTTCACAACAGAACCATCTCATTGTGTTTCTCATGATATTTATTAAAAAAAGGAGAAAAGTTGAACTTCAACCAACTGAAAATAATATAGAATTGAAAACTAAAGACAAATTAACATAGCATGATTAAAAATTGAAAGTTAGGGATTCACATTTACCCTCTTAGAAATCTTTTGCCAGAGAAGGAGATAGTCTTGCCCTATTCAACCCTTTCTTCTTTATGCAAATTCTTCTCACTTGGGTATATGTAGTTTTAGGGTGAATTATAAAAGAAATGAAATAAAATATGAAAAAAAATTAAGAGTTACTTATAACTCTGGCGTTGCTTTGTTGAAGTGGAAAAGTGACTATCGATCCCCTTGAAATTGCATACACAGCCAGACCATAGGACATAATGCCTTAATTACTGGGCATGGAAGTGAACTTCAGAAATGGTGGTTCTAAGTTAGCGAATGCGTCGCCTGGATCAAAGTGATAGCACAACTGCTAGGATGTTGCGTCCAACTTTTAGCTCGAGTGACGTGGTAGAGTAAATTTCGGAATACACTTCCTTGGCAAAGGTCGACGATGCCTAAGATGTGGACTGTCGAGAGCCCCGGGAGAATCGAAATAGAATGGTTGTGAAAGACAGGAGGTTGAAAAATGAACCGTTCACGCCAAGGAGAACGTCAAGAAACCTGGATAAATCGATGGGAAAATTCTGCGTGGAGAGGGGAGGAAAGCTCGATCTTACGCAAGGGGTTGGGGGTGACGATCAAGCATCAAGAAGGAAGCGGGTGTTGCGACTGTTAGGAGATGATTCTAACTGGAAGGATGTAAAAAAAAAAACGGGTCTCGCTATTCTGAAATGCATCTCTCTGGAAGGAAAATTAAAGGAAGTGGGGTTGATGCGGAGCTTCATGTGTCAGAACCAATGGGGAGTGTTCTGTAGGAGATCACCTCTATGCCGTAGAGGAGCCGTCAGTAGCGGGAGTTGGGCAGAGCTTCAAGTGTTGAAACTGAAGGGGAGTGTTACCCGGGAGATCACATCGATGCCCTAGAGGAGCTCGTGAAATGTCGGAGTGAGGGAGCTGTCGGAGTGAGGAGAGGTGTCGATAACAGAAGTTAGGAGGTCAAGCGAGTATTGATATCAGGAGAGACCGTCGAGGAGATGACCTTATGATTGAGATCTCGAGATTAAAATAACATGGCCGGCTTATTCTGGATTGTTGGAACCAGGAAACCGGCTCACACGCAGGAGTCGAAGTCTCGGTCCGCAAAGGGCCAAGATCTCGGATCGCAAAGTTCGAACAAAAAGGATGACCGAAGGTTACTAGCCCCTGAATTAACAGACATAGACATAGAGTGAACAAATGAGAGGTCGCGGCTATTGTATTATGGAATGAGGTGGTCGTGTTAAATTATGGAGGTCCGACCGTATACCAAGGAGTGTATAGGAACTCCCCCTCCCTGATTAAGTGTTGTGCGTGTTCAGGGGAAGGCAGGCGAGATCAGGTCGTCACTATTTTATTATCGAACGAGGTGGTCGTGTTATATTGTGGAGGTCCCGCCACATACCCATAAGTGTATACGAACTCCTCTCCCGAACCAAGTGTTGTGCGAGTTCGGGGAAAGACAGGGGAGGTCGCCAAATCTTCAAATGAGCGACTCTTTGCGGGGTGTGAACTGACTTCCACACGTTACAATGAGGTCTTATTTATAGGAAAAGATAGGGGCTACCCCCTCCCCCCCCCCACCCCCCCCCCCCACCCACCCACCCACCCACCCGGGCGAGGTACCTAGGAGGTCACAGAGAGGCCGCCATGCTGAACACCTGAGGCCGCCGAGTTGAACTCCTGAGGGCGCCAAGCTGAACTCCTGAGGCCGCCGAGCTGGACACCTGAGGCCGCCGAGCTGGACACATGAGGCCGTCGAGCTGGACACTTGAGGCCGCTGAGATGGACACCTGAGGCCGCTGAGCTGAACACCCGAGGCCGCGGAGCTGAACACCTGAGGCCGCCGAGCTTAACACCTGAGGCCGCCGAGTTGAACACCTGAGACCGCCGAGCTGAACACCAGAGGCCTTCCAGCTGGACACCTGAGGTTGCCGAGCTCGACACCTTAGGCCGCCGAGCTGGAATCCTGAGGCCACCGAGCTTAACACTTGAGGTCGCTGAGGCCGCCGAGCTAAACGCTTGACGCCTGAGACCGTCGAGCTAAACACCTGAGACCGCCGAGCTGAACACCTGAGGCCGCCGAGCTGGACACTTGAGGCCGTCTAGCTGAACACCTGAGACCGCCGAGCTGAACACCTGAGACCGCTGAGCTGAACACACGAGGCCGCCGAGCTGAACACCTGAGGCCGAAGCTGAACACCTGAGGTCGCCGAGCTGAACACCTGAGGTTGCCGAGCTGAACACCTGAGGCCGCCGAGCTGAACACCTGAGGCCGCTGAGCTGGACACCTGAGGCCACTGAGCTATTTATTGTTTTCATAAATCTGTAAATCCAGCAACTCTGCTTAAAACAGGGCGACAGCGAAGGCTTGAGCCCGAATGAAGCCGTCATTGTTGCATGGGATTTGGCCATTGGAGCCCTTGGCCCGATGAAGTTGTCACCGTCTCCGTTAGTTGATGTCCATCGTCGTAGCAAGCTCAAGTATGTCACTGCAATCTTTTAATAGTTATATATATATCATTCACAAAGTTCTATACAATTACTTTAGCCATTTCACCATCATCTTCTTCTTCCTCCGCTAGTTCCAATTTTATTAAGAACAGATAACAACAACAAGGAAGGCAGTAACTCTTCCCCTCTTATACTTGATATTCATGAAGCCGACAACATGCTCAAGCCTCCTACTTATCACCATGGGAATTCTTAGGAACGAAGATCGAAAACAACGAAGAAAGAACAAGAAATCAACGCAGAAAACACACAGACTTACGTGGTTCAGCAACCTTGCCTACGTCCACGACCGCACTAGGGTTTTCACTATTTCTTTTCAGTTACAGAAGCGAGATGCAAAGAAGTCATTTTATACTTGAAGTCTAGGACAACCATAATAATGAAATTACATAAATATCTCTGCCCAAGAAATGCAGTGGATGCATCGCCAGTACGATCGGACTCCATATCTCCAACAGGGAATCATCTTCGAATTTATTTCAGAGTACATGGGCCAGGTCAGTGTCTACCAGGTTCATCCTCTGGGCCTGGCATGGGCCTTGCTTCAGGCCATACTGCAACCCTTAATGGGGGCCTGTTACAGCCCCCTAAGCAGACACTGACCTGGACCGAGCCTGTCATGGTCCAAAGCTGGAGCGCTTTTTTGCGCAGCTGATCCGAGTGAGATTTTTGGGCACGTGATCAATTTACACCCTTAATTTTAATCATTGATTGGAACATACGTGTAGGAGAATTAAGCACATGTGCGAATGAGCGGAAATAGATTTGAGGAGTTAATAAATCAATTCAGGTTGTTTGGTTGGAAGGAAATGGATATGAATTGGAATTGGCCAAATTTCATGACTTTTCAAAATGACCTAGGGCCGATTTGTTGGGTCCCACTAGTTTTCAGTCCCGAAGGCTCCCCCGTTCTCAGTTTTGATCGCGCATGCAGCTTCCTCTTCAATCCTCCAGTGGTAACACCCTCTTCTTCTTCTTCTCCTTCTTCAGTCCTCCCCCTCTCCAAATCCAGTTCTTTTTCTTTTTGCCCCCCCCCCCCCCCCCCCCCCCCTTCTTCAAGTCTCCCCCTCTTCAATCCGCCCCTTCTTCTTCTTCCCCTCACCCTCTTCTTCTTCCCCTTCTCCTTCTTTTCTTCTTCAATCCGCCCCCTCTCCAAATCCTCTCATTCTTCTTCTTCTTCTTCTTCTTCTTCAATTTAAAGCGAAGTTTTAGAGAAATTCATGGCTCCATCAGAACGCATGAACATGATGTGACGTTCTGTTAAATTATGTTTTTAGTATTTAATTATTTTGAACAGAACCTATTTTAACATACAATTCATGCGGACGGATTCAATCATGCAACCGAATAGCGGAATTGCACAATTCAAATTCTTGTTGCTCAATTCTATCTTGCAGACGAACGTTATAATTGGAATTCAACTCAATTTCAATCTCCGTTGGTTTTGGAATTGACTGAATTCTACTTCATCGGTTCCAAAACCTGCGAACCGAACGGACCCTAAAGGTCTGTTTTGGAAAGTGATCTCGGTGGCTTGATCTTTCCCACCACACCAGGCTTCAAAATGAAGACTTACCAAACACCAATTTCTACGGTGACATTTTTATCTCGCCAAAATAATCTTAAATCACCCAAACACAGGACCCAACTAATATTTCAAAACAATGGTGGAAGATGTAGTGCATACAAACCTCCGATCAATTGGAATAGAGGTCACCTTGTTAGACTTAGAATAAATGATTAATCCGCCCTTTGTTTTGTAGGTAAAAGAAGAAAAGAAAAGGTGGAAGAGATTTCTATTTCATTGCATACTTAAACAAGATACAAAGCAGGGGTATAAATACCCACGGCAGAAAGTTCTGGATACAGTCATTAAGGCTAAGTAGATGGAAAGAGATGGTTAGGGAGATAATAAATATAAGCTAAAACATAAATGATAACCATTAATGGTGCCGGATTTTCTTATAACTTCACACACCTAATGTTACGGGAAAACTAGGGAGAAGGGGATTAGGGAGAGAACTTGAGAGAAATTAGGGTTAGAGAGGAGGAGAGGAGGATACCTTACTATACTCATGCATGCCATCCAAAGAGGGATCCCCGGGTATAAATATACCCGGGCCCAAGAGGGGCCGGCCGGCCCCTCCCACGGGGCTGAACCGGTGTGGTTCAGCCCCAAACCGCCTTATTCAGATAGTGGGGGCTGAACCAGATGGTTCAGCCCCGTTGCCGCTTGTCATCGCCTTTCGCCGTCGAGCGTATGTATGACCAAAGAATTGCGTCATGTTCGGGGGCGTAACATTCCCCTCCCCATCAAGAACCAGCTTGTCCCCAATGTGGTAGTCCGGGTAGAGTTCCCGAAACTCCAACAGATCCACTCAAGTATTGTGTGCCTCTGACACGTCCTTCTATTTGACAAGGAGCTCCGGGCGGTACTCGGTACCCCGTTGTTTCCATTTGAGCATCAAGATCTCCTCGGGTATCGGTCGCAGCTCGCCTGATACTGTTGCTTCGGGAAGGAAAGGGTTGGCCTAAGTTGTGTTGCCTACCTTGGGTTTCAGTAAGGATACATGAAGTGTCGGATGAATACGCGACCCTTCAGGAAGAGCTAAAGTGTAGGCGACAGGACCCACACGACGGAGAATACGAAAGGGCCCATAGTAGCGAGGGACCAATTTCTGGTTCGTCCTGCGGCCTACGGACACTTGCCGGTACGGTCAGAGTTTGAGGAAGACCTCATCTCCTACAACGAACTCCTGTTCCTTGCGATGTTTGTCAGCTTGGGCCTTCATCCGGTCTTGTGCGGTACAGAGATTTTCACGCAAAGTGGCGATAGTGCGGTCCCGGTCGCGGAGCGCCCAATCCACGACCGGCAAAGCTGTGCTGCCCGGTTCATAGCTGCTCAAGGACGGAGGAGGGCGGCCATACACGACCTCGAATGTCAGTTTGCTTGTGGAATGGTAGGAGGTGTTGTAGCAATATTCGGCCCAGTATAGCCAACTGGTCCATGTCCTAAGCTCGTCCATCACAAAGCAGCGAAGGTATGTTTCCACCCCCCGATTGAGAACCTCTGTCTGGCCATCCGTCTGGGGGTGATTCGCCGTGCTGAAGCGCAGGCAAGTCCCCTGTAATCGAAATAGTTCCCGCCAGAATTTGCCCACAAATGTCGGGTCCCGGTCGGAGATGATGGCGCGCGGGATGCCATGGAGTCAGACAATTTCGCGAACAAAGAGATCGGCGACGGACTCGCCGGTGTACGGGTGGCTCAAAGCCAAGAAATGTCCGTATTTGGAGAGCTTGTCGACCACGACCAAGATAACTGTCTTTCCCTGAGACTTGGGCAACCCATCGATGAAATCCATGGACACTGTCTCCCCAATATGGTGGGGGATCGGCAGAGGTGTAAGTAGGCCGGCTGGAGAGGTCGTCTCGTACTTCTGGCGTTGGCATGTCTCACACTGCTGGATGTCGCGCCGTAATCCTGTCCAAAACACATTCGCCTGTGCCCGCTGTAGGGTACGGAGTATGCCCGCATGTCCGCCGGTCGGGGAGGAGTGGAACTCGTACATCATAACTGTCTTCCAAGCCGAATTTGGAGGAACGACCACTCGGTTCTGATAATAAAGTCTGTCGTTCAGCGGCTGATAGCCCGGTGTAGTGGTCTCCCCCCCCCCCCCCCCCCCCCCCCGTCGGAGAGCCTTCATGATGGCACGCAGTGCGGGATCCCGCATGATCTCCTCCTGAATATCATCTACTGAGTCGAGCAGGGGACCGAAAAATTGGGCGAAAGAGCACGCCGGTAAGCTGGATAAGGCGTCAACAACCACGTTCTCTTTGCCCTGCCTGTAAAGAATCTCATAATCGTATCCTAGCAGTTTCGTCACTCATTTCTGCTGAAGCGTGGAGGAGACCCGCTGTTCCAAGAAGTGCTTCAAGCTTTGATGGTCAGTACGGATTTTGAAATGTCGCCCCAACAGGTAAGGCCGCCACATAGTCACCGCATGAATGATTGTCAGCATCTCCTTCTCGTATGTGGATAGCCCCAGAGTACGGGGAGACAATTAATGCCTTGCTGTAAAAGGCCAGTGGCCTGTTTTCTTGCATCAAAACTGCGCCTATGCCCACACCAGACGCGTCGGTTTCCAGCACAAATTCTTTGTTGAAATCAGGAAGCGCGAGAACCAGAGTGGTCGTCATGGCCCTCTTAAGGGCCTGGAAGGCCGCTTCCGCCTCATCGGGCTAATTGAAGGCGTCCTTCTGTAATAATTGAGTCAGCGACCGAGCGATCTTGCCGTAATCCTTGACAAATCGCCTGTAATACCCGGTAAAGCCCAAGAAGCCCCGTAATGCCCGGACGGTGTGAGGACGAGGCCATGATAACATGTTATCGATCTTCTTGGGATCG
This sequence comes from Dactylorhiza incarnata, assembly GCA_033032865.1. NCBI lineage: Eukaryota > Viridiplantae > Streptophyta > Magnoliopsida > Asparagales > Orchidaceae > Dactylorhiza > Dactylorhiza incarnata. Next base: position 6,677,211 of record JAWHQI010000085.1, read on the forward strand.
GCTTTGACTCCACTAACAGAGACCAAATGTCCCAGGTACTCCACCTCTTCCTGCCCGAACGAACACTCAGACTGCTTGGCGTAGAGCTGATGTTGGCGGAGGATGGTGAAAACGTGCTCGACATGGGTCAAGTGCTCCTCCCAACTGGTACTATAGATGAGGATATCATAAAAAAAAATCAGTACTGAATGGCGGAGCAGAGGGTGAAATATCTCATTCATTAAGGCTTGGAACGTGGACGGGGAGTTGGTGAGCCCGAATGGCATCACCAGGAACTCATAGTGTCCATCGTGTGTACGGAAAGTTGTCTTGTATATGTCCTCCTCACGCATCCAAATCTGATGGTAGCCCGACCGAAGGTCGAGTTTGGTAAAGAGGCGAGCGCCGTGCAGTTCGTCTAACAGCTCTTATATCAGAGGGATGGGGAACTTATCCTTAATAGTCGAACTATTCAGGCCGCGGTAGTCCACACAAAATCGCCACGTCCCGTCCTTCTTCTTGACTAGAATGATGGGAGACGAGAAGGAACTAGTACTGGGGTGGATGATGCCGGCGGTAAGCATTTCCCTGACGTTGCGCTCTATCTCGGTCTTCTGGATGTACGGGTAGTGGTATGGGCGGATGTTGGTGGGTTCCGCGCCCATCTTGAGCTGAATCTGATGATCTCTGAACCGTGGTGGTGGGAGTGCGCGGGGTGTCTGAAATATATCGACATACTTGGCCAGAAGCGCCTGCATCTGAACTGGAACCACTGGAGGGCGGTAGGGGTCGGTGTAACCTCCATAATCACTGCCATTGTGCTTCCCTGACTCTCCAGTCGTTCCAAGCTCCGAAGTAAGGTTTCCTTCATAGGGGCGGATTTGAGGCCCCCCAAACAGTACTCCTTCCCGTGTTGTAGGAACTCCATAGTCATCTGGTCCTAGTCAAAGGTAACCCTTCTCAGTTGCTGCAACCACTGAACCCCAAGCACCATGTCCGAGCCTCGGATAGGTAAGAGATAGACGTCTGTGCGCCCTGAGTATCCTTGTATCCGTAGCTCCACCCCATTTATAACTCCTTCGCACTGAAGTTTGCTCCCAACTGCCACCATAACGTGAAAGGCGGCTCCCTCGTCAATCACATGCCCCACTCGTTGTGCCACATCAGGATGGATTAAGTTGTGAGTACTCCGCTGTCCACCAAAATTGTCACTTTCTCCTGAATAATCTTCCCCGCCATCCGCATGGTGAGGGGAGCGTTGCATCCTGCCATCGCCTGTATGGACACCCCAAACTCGGTCAAATCCAAGTCCTCAACCCACTATGACTCAGGGGGACGCTCATCTCCCATATCCTCCACATCTTCATGAAGCATAAAAACCTGTATCTTTTGGCATTTGTGCCCGGGTGTGAATTTGTCATCACAGTTGAAGCATAGCCCTTTTTCTTTCCTCGCCTGCAGCTCGTCCCATGACAATCGTGTGACAGTCGGCTTGCCGGCCGCCGCCGGCTCCCTCCTGACGGTCGCCGGGGTACCCGTGGGTCTCCCCATGGTACGACCACGTTGCCTGTTGAAGTGCTCCTCTTGAATGCGGGCCAAGCTAATGACATGGTTTAGACTGCGGGGCATATAGGCGTGGACCTCATCACGCAAGTGATCCTTCAGTCCTGATACAAAGCAGCTGGGCAACGTCTTCTCTTCCCAGTGTACCCGATTCGCCAATTTTTTGAACTCCGTCCGATACTCCATCACTGTTCCCTTCTGACGCAAATTCTGCAGAAGGGCCTCAACATCCTCGTACTCTAGGGGTCCAAATCGGGCGGTGAAGCCCTCCACAAACTCAGCCCAGGGAACATAGTCCCTGCCCCTTAGGAACCACTGCGTCCACTGAAATGTGTCGTCCTCTAGGTGGAATGATGAAAGTTGCACCCATTGGCCCTCCGGAACCTCTTGGTAACTGAAAAAAAGTTCGGTCTTCTGCACCCACTCTAAGACGTCCCCTTCGTTGAACTTTGGAAAATTCATGCGTGTCAATTTCGGAGGCATGTACGCTCGCGGAGCGGCTTGCCCTTGCCAACTTGGACCTTGCCCATTCCAAGCCGGCCGTCTCGGCTCCATAGGGCCGATGTTTACACCCGGGTATCCAGGATGTGGCTGGACGGTCCAAGGAGCGCCTCCTCCATAGCCTCCCGAAGGGACGACGCCACGCGGCTGGGGTAGAAGACCCCCCGCTCCTCCTGCCGGCACGTCTAGAGCCTGCCCGATTCCTCCCTGCTCGCTACCGGGTCGTCCCCACGGTGGATGTCCCGTGCCGTAGTCGGTCGTCCCCATCTGGGCGGGACCGGCTCCTGGAGACGCCATGCGGAAGCCCCAGCCGCAGCCACGCCACCGCCTGTGACGCCCCCCGATCCGCTCGAACCCGCGCCTACGCGCATCGGATCGGCCGATCCGTCCGCGTCTCCCATTTGCTGCGACGCATACGTATCGGCCGTTGGTTGTTGCGACCCACCGGACTCGTCGTGCGCCGTCGCCTTTCCTTTCAGATTTAGCGCTAACAAGGCCTTGAGTTCTTCCATGCGGGCGTCGATCCGCTCTTCCAGCCTTTGTGTGGACGCCCTTATCTCTTCCTCGATGGCGGCAACCGAATCCGTCAACCCGACGTAGTTTTCCTCTAGGGTTTCCAATCGGTTGATCTCCTCTTGCGAGCGGGTGTTCACCATGGCCGAATGACGAATGCTCTGATACCAAATGTTACGGGAAAACTAGGGAGAAGGGGATTAGGGAGAGAACTAGAGAGAAATTAGGGTTAGAGAGGAGGAGAGGAGGATACCTTACTATACTCATGCATGCCATCCAAAGAGGGAGCCCCGGGTATAAATATACCCGGGCCCAAGAGGGGCTGAACCGGTGTGGTAAGGTTCAGCCCCAAACTGCGGGGCTGAACTGGTGTGGTAAGGTTCAGCCCCAAACTGCGGGGCTGAACCGGTGTGGTAAGTTCAGCCCCAAACCGCCTTTCGCCGTCGAGCGTATGTATGACCGAAGAATTGCGTCATGTTCGGGGGCGTAACACCTAACAATATAAAGGAAGATGCGATGCTAGAGCCCTGTCACATGTTCCAAAAATTCAAAAGCAAAAGAAAAATGATGATATTTGCCGTATCCGAAGATGCCGCCCGATTGAAATAAACGATTGAAGGTGTAGAAGCTAGAGCCCGTCGCGATGAACAAGGAGAAGCCTCCCGAGAGGCAACAAAATTCCATCTTCTCCCAACGGACTATAATCAATCTTGTAGCAGATCGAACTGACTAGCTACATGCAAAATGGGAATGAAGCCATAACTCAGAGCTGAGAAAGTGAAAACACAACTACATCATTCCAGTTGGAATCCATATGGTTGCAAGGGCTATTTGTCCTCGAGAGGGTAAATGTTACAACTGTCGTACATCAACCACGACGTAGAATGATTTCTTCCATCGGACAGGTCATATAATGCCAGCAACTATACCTTCAGTTTTTAATTGTTCTTAGGAGTTGTTATTTGTTTATATGTTTTTGTCACAAGATAAAATGTAGCAGCAGCTATTTTATGATCTGTTGTTATGGGCAATGTTGTATGAGTAAAGTAGTAGTCAGAAAAGTTTATGAAGAAATATAATTGAATTCTAGTTTTTGTAGGGCGTTTATATTGGCGTTTATATATGGCTATTGGAAGACCAAATATACTAGCAGCCCAACAAAGAGATATTGACAGCTCATTGGATATTAGCAGCCTAAAATTCAAATTTTTTGTTAAAATCGACCAAAAATAGTTTTTTCCTGCTGCAGGTGTCCATTTTCCAGGTCTAACTTGTTGGTTTTTAATTTTTGTTGACCGGGTCAACAAGAGTTTTTCATATTTGTTTTTTTTTGTGGCATCTAATGTTCCGCCACGTGTCAATTTCTTATAAGTTTGAATTGCCTATATAAAGGCTCTTTGTAAGTTTGTTGAAGGTTGAATAGAAAGTATTGGCATTTAAATTTTCGGTAGAAAACTTAGAGAGAGAGAGAGAGAGTTTGTAGGGAGAGAGTGAGAAGATTTTATTCCCGCGGGAATATTGGACTCGCCATCCCTGCTCTCTCGCCAGCCTGTCTCGCCCGCTGGATCAACCCTTCGTCGAGCTCGCAAGTGTGCAGCAGCGAGTTTTTTGTCTCTCGTTCGTCGAGCTCGCAAGTGTGCAGCAGCAAGCTTGTCTCGCGTTCGTCGATCTCACTCTCGCCGCTCGTGGAGCTCGCGGCACCCAGCTCGCCCAGCCAGCTCGCAGCTGCCGTGTCCGTCCAGCTCGCCGATGTGTGTACTCGCCTGAGGAGCAGCCTTCTCGCCTGCCCGCATTCGCACTGCAGTGCACTCGCACAACAGTGCATTCGCCCAGCTCGCCTCGTAGCCAGTTGACCTCGCCGAGCAGGAGTCAAGTCGCCGGAACAGCCCGCATCTCGCCTGCTGTGTATTCGTCATGGAGAGTGTTCGATTGGAGGTGTGTTAGTCGGAGAGTACTCGCAAGTAAAGAGTGGCGAGGGAAGTGAGCTAGCGTGCCCATTCGTAACGTTTCCAACAAGTGGTATCAGAGCTAGGTTCCAAACCTTTACGGTGACTCGGAAGGTTTGAGGAGTAGAAGCGATGGAGACGAGTGGAGCCATGCCGGGGCAAGTCCCCAAGTTGACAAAAACAAATTATGGGAATTGGAGCATACAGATGCGAGTGCTACTCGCCTCTAAAGAACTATGAGATATAGTTGAGAATGACTATGAGGAGCGTACTGCTGCAGCAGAGGCGGCGTTGACTAACGCCCAGAAGACGACACTTAGAGAAACGAGGAAGGCAGACAAGAAGGCCCTCTTTCTACTGTATCAAGGGGTCGACGAGGCGACCTTCGAGAAGATCTCAGACGCGAAGACTTCTAAGGAGGCATGGGTGGTGTTGCAACGCTCCATGCAAGGGGTAGACAAGGCTAAGAAGGTGAAGCTGCAGTCTCTCCGTGCGGAATATGAAGTAACGAAGATGCAGAGCACCGAGAAGGTCGGTGACTATGTGACCCATATGCGGACGCTCACAAATGAGATGAAACGCAATGGGGAGACGATCGATGATGTGAGCTTCATGGAGAAGTTGTTGAGATCTATGTCCAAGAAGTTCCGTCATATAGTGGTGGCGATCAAAGAGTCGAAGGACCTCACCGAGATGGCCGTTGACGAGCTTGTAAGCTCTTTGCAAGCTCATGAGTATAGGATGCTGCAAGATGATGAAGAAGTGAGTGGCTTGGGAAAAACACTCAAGACCCAGTTGAATTTTGGGGAGAGCTCAGGAAGAGGAGGCGGCCAGCGTGGCCGAGGTCACCAAGGCAGAGGCAGAGGTAGAAGAGGAGGTAGAGACCAAGGAAGAAACCAAAATTTCCAGAGAGAGGCGGAGCGACCTCAAGGAGGTTGGCAAGAAGGAAGAGGAAGAGGCCGAGGAGATATGTCCCAGGTCCAATGTTACAACTGCAACAAGTTCGGGCATATGAGATATGATTGCTGGGCTCCGAGGAAGAGAGAAGAGACAAACCACTATGTCGAGGCTAGAAACAACGGGAACAATGCTGGCGCTGGAGACCCGATGATGTTCCTAACCTACCGAGGAGCGGAGGAAGGAAGAAATAAAGTGTGGTACCTGGACACAGGAGCGAGCAACCGCATGTGCGGAGATAGGGAGATGTTCACTAACCTGGAACCCAGTGGGGGTGAGGTTAGCTTCAGGGATGCGTCGAAGATCTCGTTGGAAGAAAAGGGTCTGGTGGTTGTGAAGCTGAATGGAGAGAAGGTGCATCTAAACGATGTGTTCTATGTGTCAGGCTTGAAGACTAACATCTTGAGCCTTGGGCAGTTGGTGAAGAGAGGCTACTGCGTCCAGTTGAAGGATGGGTCTTTGGCGATGAAGAACCATCAAGGGAAAGAAGTGGTGAAGGTGAAGATGACGGCGAACCGTCTCTTTACATTGAAGATGGATACTCATGAGACGGCATGTCTCGCGAGGACGGAGGAAGAAGAGGAAGCATGGCTGTGGCACCATCGGATGGGCCACTTAGGCTTCACGGGCTTGAAGCTGCTATCCCGCTCCAGGATGGTGGAGGATCTGCCAATGATCTCACCGCCGGAGAATGTTTGCGAGGCGTGCACGAAGGGGAAGCAGAAGAGGCAGACGTTTGAAGGAGGGAAGTCTCGGAGAGCAAGGAGACAACTTGAACTGGTTCACTCGGACATTGCAGGTCCGTTTGAGACCACCTCAGTTGGCGGAAGCAAGTACTACATCACCTTCACGGATGACTTCAGTCGGAAGTGTTGGGTCTACTTCTTGAAAGAAAAATTCGAGGCCCTTGACAGGTTCAAGGAGTTCAAGGCGATGGCAGAGAAGGAGAGCGGTCAACCACTGAAGGTGCTGAGGACAGATCGAGGTGGGGAGTACACCTCGAGGCTGTTTGATGTCTTTTGCAAGGAGAATGAGATCTCACACCAGTTGACGGCGGCGTACTCACCACAGCAGAACAGAGTCGCAGAGAGGAAGAATCTCACCATCATGAACATGGCGAGAAGTATGGTGAAGGGCAAAGGGTTGTCGAAGATGTTCTGAGCGGAAGCAGTGCAGTGTGCGGTGTGTCTACTGAACAGATGCCCCACGAAGAGTGTGAAGTTCATGACCCCGTTCGAGGCTTGGAGTGGCTGGAAGTCAAGTGTGAAGCACTTGAGGGTCTTTGGGAAGAAGCTCGATGACAGGAGCGAGAAGTGCATTTTTGTGGGCTACGCTCCGGAGAGCAAGACTTACAAGTTATACAACCCGGTGACGGAGAAGACCATAATCTCAAGGGATGTGGTGTTTGAAGAAGACAGCTGCTGGAGCTGGGATGAGGAGACAAGGAGCAAGAAGGGGATGTTCTTTGAAGATGAGGAGGAAGGTGGTCAGGAAGCAGGAGCTGAGGATGGTGGAGTTGATCCACCATCACCACCTAGTGGAGATTCAGGGGGAGCTTGCACTCCCTACTCAAGTGGAGGCAGTTCTAGTGGATCAAGCACTAGTGGAAGCAAGGATGATCGTCCTCAACCTAGGATGAGGAGGATGGAGGAGATCTACGAGGAGACGGCACCGACACTTAACAATTTTTCTCTGTATTGTTTGTTGGCAGATTGCGAGCCACGATCCTATGACGAAGCAGCCCAAGAGAAATCTTGGAGGACGACGATGGATGCTGAGATAGCTTCCATAAAGAAGAATGACATTTGGAAGCTGGTCGATCCACCCGCAGGCCACAAACCCCTCGGGGTGAAGTGGGTCTACAAGGTGAAGAAAAACAAGGAAGGAGCTGTGGAGAAGCACAAGGCGAGACTCGTCGTGAAGGGCTATAGGCAAGTCCAAGGAGTGGACTATGACGAGGTCTACGCCCCGGTGGCGAGGATCGACACCATCAGGTTGATCATCGCGCTTGCAGCTCACCATGGGTGGAAGGTCCTGCAGATGGATGTGGTGTCGGCCTATCTCAATGGCTATCTGGAGGAAGATGTGTACATCGAGCAGCCTCCCGGATATGAAGTGAGGGGCCAAGAGAGAAAGGTGTGTAAGTTGAACAAGGCGCTATATGGCTTAAAGCAAGGGGCTCGCGCATGGAATAGAAGGATAGATGCATACCTTCATAAGCACGGCTACAGGAAGTGTCCCTACGAGTATGCTCTTTACACCAAGGTGGAAGAAATCGGTGATATCATGATCGTATGCTTGTATGTAGACGATATGATATTCACCGGGAACAACCCGGCTATGTTCGAGGAGTTCAAGAAGATGATGAAGAGAGAGTTCGAGATGACGGACTTGGGAGAGTTGACATATTTTTTGGGTGTCGAGGTGAAACAGGATGAAGACGGCAACTTTATCTCGCAGAAGAAGTACGCGGAGGAAATTTTGAAAAAGTTCCGGATGGAGGATAGCAAGGCTATCTCCACTCCCGCTGATGCAGGGCTGAAGCTGGGGAAGGACTCCAAGGAAGGAGCGGTCGACTCCACGCTATTCAAAATTTGGTGGGAAGCTTACGCTACCTGACCTTTACCCGACCATACATTATGTACGTTGTTGGAGTAGTGAGCAGGTACATGGAGGAGCCAAAGCAGGATCACTTCACGGCTGCCAAGAGGATCCTGAGATATGTGAACGGGACGAGAGGTCATGGCCTGATGTACTCCACTGGAGAGGAGTTGAAGTTGGTCGGCTACTCGGATAGCGACTATGGTGGTGATGTGAATGACCGGAAGAGCACTTCCGGATATGTGTTTCATATGGGAACGGCGGCGTTCTCATGGAGTTCGAAGAAGCAGGCTACGATAGCCTTATCATCATGCGAGGCAGAGTACATTGCAGCTGCGGCATGTCCTTGCCAAGCTATCTGGCTGAGGAACCTCCTGGGAGAGTTACATCATGCGCAGGATGGCCCAACGACAGTGTTAGTGGATAACATGTCTGTCATCCAGCTTGCAAAGAACCCGGTGCTGCATGGAAGGAGCAAACATGTCGAGACCCGGTATCATTTCCTTAGGGAGCAGGTGGAGCAGAAGACGGTTGAGGTTGTGTATTGCCCCACCGGAGAGCAGGTCGCTGATATCTTCACCAATGCATTGAAAGTGGAGACGTTCGAGAAGCTCAAAGGGAAACTCGGCATGAGCTGACAAGTTTGAGGGGGAGTTTGTTGGTTTTTAATTTTTTTTGACCGAGTCAACAAGAGTTTTTCATATATATATATATATTTTTTGTGGCATCTAATGTTCCGCCACGTGTCAATTTCTTATGAGTTTGAATTGCCTATATAAAGGCTCTTTGTAAGTTTGTTGAAGGTTGAATAGAAAGTTTTGGCATTTAAAGTTCGGTAGAAAACTTAGAGAGAGAGAGAGAGAGAGAGTTTGTAGGGAGAGAGTGAGAAGATTTTATTCCAGGAATATTGGACTCGCCATCCCTGGTCTCTCGCCAGCCTGTCTCGCCCGCTGGATCAACCCTTCGTCGAGCTCGCAAGTGTGCAGCAGCGAGTTTTTTGTCTCGTGTTCGTCGAGCTTGCAAGTGTGCAGCAGCAAGCTTGTCTCGCTTTCGTCGATCTCACTCTCGCCGCTCGTGGAGCTCGCCGCACCCAGCTCGCAGCTGCCGTGTCCGTCCAGCTCGCCGATGTGAGTACTGTTAGAATTGAAGTGAGCTAGCGCCGGCGGTAGCTACTACTCGCCACCCCCCTTGTTTTGCCTATAAATAGAGGGGTACCCCCCTAAGAGTAATGCTTTCAGAGAGTGGCGAGTATTGCATTGAAAGTGACGAGTATCCTCAACTTTGAGCGAGTTTGAGATACCAGAGTGCTACCTGGCGAGCATCGGACTTGGAGTAAGTTCGGCCAGCTCCCTTGAGCGAGTAGCGAGTATTGGAGATACCGCCCGACGCTAGCGATAGCGCTCGCGGTAGCGAGTATTGGAGGAAGCGGCGCGTGGCGAGCGTGCGAATAGCTGGGAGTGCGAGCAGCGAGCTTGCGAACTGGAGAGCTAACGCCTGGCGCTAGCGATACCGCCGGCGGTAGCGAGGAGCGAGTATCACCTGTGCGGTGTGCTCCGGAGGAGAAGCGGACCTTGTCCGTGACCAAGTTCTTACCTACTATTGGCTGTTGTGATTCAAGTTGGATGCAACTTGTATTCAGCCTTGTTGAGTTGTAAATAGCTACCAGAATTAGTATTGTGAAAACTTGTGTTCATATATTGGTGTCCTTATTCTCCCGTTGGTTGACGTGTTCTTCCGACTACAAAATATTTCACATGGTATCAGAGGGATAGTGGGAACAAGGACGAAGCAACCAAGATGGACGGCGGAGGAGGGTATGCTAGGGGACTTGGCATTGAGCTGCTTACTCAAACCAACTACAAGAAGTGGATGTCTTATATGGAGAGCTACCTTCTTGGAGAGGATCTCTGGGAGGTTGTTGGTGGTGGGGAGCAAGAGGAAGTAGTATCTGCCGGAGATAATGGTCCAGCTGTGAGAGCTTGGAGGAAGACCAACACCAAGGCGGAGTTCACCTTGAAGAGAGCCATATCACCTGACTTGTTCGACCACATCATAGGTTGCAAGTCAGCGTCTGCGATCTGGATAGCCCTCGATGGGTTATTCAACAAGAAGAATGTGGCGCGGCTACAATTCTTGGAGAATGAGTTGGCAAAGTCGACTCAAGGCGAGATGGCGATATCCACCTTCTTCCTGAAGGTGAAGAACCTATGTGGGGAGATCTCGGCCTTGGATCCTGAAGAGCCAATCTCAGAGGCGAAGTTGAAGCGACACATACTCCGAGGCTTGAGGAGGGAGTATGTCCCCTTCGTTACTTCCGTGCAAGGATGGGCTACTCAGCCCTCCCTTCTGGAGCTAGAGAACCTGCTATCGTCACAGGAGAGCTTGGCGAAGCAGATGGCGGGAGTATCCATCTCAGGAGGAGATGGCGAGGCCTTGTTCTCAGGAAAGAGGAGATCCTGGGACAAGAGAAAGAAGAACTCCGGAGATGGACCTTCAACGTCCTCTCAGGGAGATGGGAGGAAGTTCCTCCCTGCACGCGATAAGAAAGGGAGATCCCTTTGCTTTGCCTGTAAGAAGTACGGGCATATGGCAAAGGACTGCTGGTCCAATCTAAAGGCCGGTCATGCTGCTAACAAGGAGGGAGATCACCAGAGAGGTGGAGGAAGAGGTGGAGGTCACCAGGGCGGTGAGAGGGGGGACAATTGTTTCCTGGCAGAGATGACGGCAACTTCGGTCGATGTCTTAGCCTCCATCAACCTCGAGAACGACTGGATAGTGGATTCCGGTTGCGGGCATCATCTCACTGGAGATATGTCCAAGTTCGACTCCTTGGAAGCGTATGAAGGAACGGATGCTATCATCACTGCGGATGATACGGTACATCCCGTGGAGCGAGAAGGGAAGGTGTCCCTTGGGAGTAGGAGAAGCCAGTGACACTGAAAAGTGTGTATCACGTGCCTGGCATGAAGAAGAACCTCTTCTCGGTGGCTAACGTCGTGGATGCTGGATACCACGTGCTGTTTGGACCGAAGGAGGTGAAGTTCCTGAAGAACCTATCGTCTGTCGATGCCGACGTCACGCTCACCGGGAGAAGGGTGAAGGATTTGTATGTTCTGTCTGCAAATGCCTACGTGGACAAGCTGAAGACAAACGACAGCGATGTGATCTGGCATGAGAGGCTGGGTCATGTGGGGATGGACAAGCTGAAGATGATGGCGGCAAAGGGCCTAATGAGTGGCCTGCCTCATCTCTCTTCCTACGACGACGGTCATGTGTGCGACGGATGCCAATATGGAAAGTCACATCAACTTCCATTTGACAAGTCGGAGACCAGGTGTAAGGCACCTCTTGAGTGCGTACATGCTGACGTTATGGGGCCGTGCGCCACCCTTACTTATGGAGGCAATAAGTATGCGCTGGTTCTGGTGGATGACTACACCCGCTATACGTGGGTGTACTTTCTGAGAGAGAAATCAGAAGTCTTCAACAAGTTCCTCGAGTGGAAGGAGCTTGTGGAGGGGAGGCTGGACCGCAGAGTGAAGAAGCTGAGAAGCGACAATGGAGGAGAGTTTACCTCCAATGAGTTTGCTTCTTTTTGCAGGAGGTTCGGCATTCGGCGGGAGCTCTCCTGCGCTCACACCCCGCAGCAGAATGGGGTGGCAGAGAGGAAGATCCGCCATCTGGTGGAGACTACCAGGAGTTGGCTACATGCCAAGAGCATTCCCAAGGCCTTATGGGCGGAGGGAATGACGTGTGCTACTCATGTGATTAACATGCTACCTCTGAGTCCTAACAGGATGGTGTCTCCACACCAGCTCATGTTCGGAGAGAAGCCCAATGTGGGTCACATGAAGGTGTTCGGTTCTACCTGCTTCGTGCACGTCCCAGACGCTCAAAGAACCAAGTTGGAGCCGAAAGCGAGGAAGTGTATCTTCATCGGCTACGATGAGCGGAAGAAGGGGTGGAAGTGCATGGATCCGCAGACCCACAAGTTCGTCGTCTCGCGCGACGTTGTGTTTGACGAACTGGTCTCATACCAGAGAGCCTCTTCAGTGGAGCTGCCGGAGAGTGGAGAATCGAGCAGGGAAGAAGAGTGGGTCACTGAGGACCCTACTGTGGAGTTGGAGTTATCTCCAAGTGCTCCATCGCCTTCTGGATCAGGAGGAGCTTCTGGCTCAGGGGGAGCTACGAACTCAAGAAGCAGGGAGAGCACCGCTTCAGGAGGAGTTCAGAGAGGAGCTCAGAGAGGAGCTCAAGCAGAGGAGTCTACCGGAGTGGTAGATAGTGGCCAAGCCTTGAGGAGATCGAAGCGAACCATCTTTCCGCCTGCTCGCTATAAGGAGGGGAACTTCGTGAGTTTGGTTTCCTGCTTCTTCGCAGGACCACTCGATGAGAGGGAACCTGCCTGCTTTGAGGATGCAGCTGGCATCAAGGAGTGGGACGCGACCATGATCGAGGAGATGGAGGCCCTTGAGAAGAATGAGACATGGGACCTGGTTCCCATGGTGGAGGGCATCAAACCTGTCACATGTAAATGGGTGTACAAGGTTAATAAGAGAGCTGATGGAGAAGTGGAGCGGTACAAGGCGAGGCTTGTCGCTCGGGGCTTCTCGCAAACCTACGGAGAGGACTACGATGAGACATTTAGTCTTGTCGCAAAGATGATGTCGGTGAGGACGATCATCGCTCTGGCGGCGTGCCGAGGTTGGAAGCTGTGGCAGCTTGATGTGAAGAATGCGTTCCTATACGGAGAGATAGACAAGGACATATTCATGGTGCAACCACCTGGATACGTGTCCAAGTCTCTTCCACGTCATGTCTGCAAGCTGAAGAAGGCCCTCTACGGGTTGAAACAGGCGACGAGAGCCTGGTATGGGAAGATTGCGGAGTACTTGCAATTCTGCGGCTACGATGCCTCAGACTCAGACTCCAGCATGTTCGTGAAGAAGAGTGGAGGTCTGCTAGTGTTGTTATACGTCGACGACATGATCGTGACAGGGAACAACCCTGAGGAGGTCGCGGCGCTGAGACAGCAGCTTTCCATACGTTTCGAGATGAAGGATCTTGGTGAACTGCACCATTTCCTTGGCCTCCAAGTTGAGAAGAGAAGAGGCGGGCTGTATGTTTCCCAGAGGGCGTATGCCGAGAGGATCGTCGAAAGATTCGGCATGAAGGAGGGGAAGAGCAGTTCCGTTCCTCTGGAGGCTGGGCTGAAGCTTCGGAAGGAAGAAGGGAGGATTCTTCCTGATCCGAAGATCTTTCGGGCACTGATGGGGAGTCTTATCTACTTGACTAGCACGAGGCCGGACATCGCCTTTGCTGTCGGCCGAGTTAGTCGGTATATGCAGAAGCCGCGAAAGCCTCATCTGGAGGCAGCCAAAGGGATACTGAAGTACGTGAAGGGCACCCTTGAGATGGGGTTGTCCTATGAAGAGAAGTCTGACTTCAAGCTGCACGGGTACACGGATGCAGACTACGGAGGTGACGCTGATGATCGCAAGTCGACATCAGGTTACGTGTTCTTGTGTGGAGCAGCTGCTATCTCGTGGTGTAACAAGAAGCAGGACTCTATTTCCCTTTCTACCACGGAGGCCGAGTACAAGGCGTCGTCCTTAGCAGCTCAGGAGTGTGTCTGGCTAAGGAGACTAGTGGAGGATGTGGACGAGGAGGTCAGCGGACCTACTGTGCTTCGCGGGGATAATGAGAGTGCATTGAAACTGGTAACCAATCCAGTGTGTCATGCAAGGACCAATCACATAGAGATCGAGCATCACTTCATCAGAGAGAAGGTGTTGGGTGGCTTGATCGCTGTGGAGCATGTGCGGAGTGAAGACAACCTTGCGGATATATTCACGAAGCCCCTATCTGCAGGGCCGTTCCGGAGGCTTCGCTCATTGCTTGGAGTTGTTCCCGGAGCTCACTTCAAGGGGGAGTGTTAGAATTGAAGTGAGCTAGCGCCGGCGCTAGCGCTAGCGCCGGCGGTAGCTACTACTCGCCACCCCCCTTGTTTTGCCTATAAATAGAGGGGTACCCCCCCCCCCCCCCCTAAGAGTAATGCTTTCAAAGAGTGACGAGTATTGCATTGAAAGTGGCGAGTATCCTCAACTTTGAGCGAGTTTGAGATACCAGAGTGCTACCTTGCGAGCATCGGACTTGGAGTAAGTTCGGCCAGCTCCCTTGAGCGAGTAACGAGTATTGGAGATACCGCCCGGCGCTAGCGATAGCGCTCGCGGTAGCGAGTATTGGAGGAAGCGGCGCGTGGCGAGCGTGCGAGTAGCTGGGAGTGCGAGCAGCGAGCTTGCGAGCAGCGAGCTTGCGAGCTGGAGAGCTGACGCCTGGCGCTAGCGATACCGCCGGCGGTAGCGAGGAGCGAGTATCACCTGTGCGGTGTGCTCCGGAGGAGAAGCGGACCTTGTCCGTGACCAAGTTCTTACCTACTATTGGCTGTTGTGATTCAAGTTGGATGCAACTTGTATTCAGCCTTGTTCAGTTGTAACTAGCTACCAGAATTAGTATTGTGAAAGCTTGTGTTCATATATTGGTGTCCTTATTCTCCCGTTGGTTGACGTGTTCTTCCGACTACAAAATATTTCACAAGTACTCGCCTGAGGAGCAGCCTTCTCGCCTGCCCGCATTCGCACTGCAGTGCACTCGCACAACAGTGCATTCGCCCAGCTCGCCTCATAGCCAGTTGACCTCGCCGAGCAGGAGTCAAGTCGCCGGAACAGCCCGCATCTCGCCTGCTGTGTATTCGCCGTGGAGAGTGTTCGATTGGAGGTGTGTTAGTCGGAGAGTACTCGCAAGTAGAGAGTGGCGAGGGAAGTGAGCTAGCGTGCCCATTCGTAACGTTTCCAACATAACTCACCCAGGAATAGTAGGGATTAGTGGCCTTCAATGATTTTTCTAAGGATGCAAGAAAAAAATCATAAAGAGGAGAAATCATACCTTCTAGATGAGGTCGTTGGCGTCCAAGGGTGCTCCTCCGGCGTTTTTTGGCGGCCAGCGGTGAAGATTCGGCGGGCGGGAAGAGCGGCGAATGGGGGGAGATGGGAGATAGGGGGCGGGATTTCTATCGGGGCATGGGAGACGATGAAAAAAAGGAGTTGCTATTAGAGAGGATAGAGTTAGGAAATTAGGTCTCTTTTTTTAGTTTATTGGGGCTGCCAATAGCCATAGGCGGGGGCTGCCAATATAAACTCCCTTTTTTTATCGGTAGTCTCCTCCCACTTCGTCTCTCTCTCTCTCTCTCTCTCCTCTAGTCGTTCTAAGCTGTTCTTCTCTACCATTCTACTAACAATTGGTGCGCTCGTCTTGACCTCTGTCCTCCCACCGCCTTTCTAATTTGTCGGACACCACTCATTCCAAAGAGGCTCAGCAGCAACTTCTGGAGATCACCACTGCTCTCTCAAAAGAACTAATTACATGCCAATCCCAGTTAGATGGTCTACAAAAGAAACTGGAAAAATAAAGTTTAAAACTTCATTAGAAAGAATAAATTGTTTAGAAAACTAAAGAGAAAAGGATACTCGAAACGTTCTGGACAAATTTGAAAGTTATGTACATATAATATATAATCAATCATGTCTGATGAATTAAAAAAAATCATGTATTTAATTAATAGATATGATCTAATAAGGTATAGTAGAGTGAAATTTACTATTTACATATTTTAGTATTAATAATGCAAATAACTCATTAAGTATAAATTAACACATTTTATCACCGCTTAATCAACATCAAAAAATCATATTTAGCGAAGCCTCATTTCTAACTCTTTTTATTGCTTTTTCAACGTGTAAATAATTAAGGTCGTTGATGTTAGCATCGCACTTTTAGCTATCCGCACTAGCGGTTAATCGCAAGCATAGTTTTAGGAGGTTGGCTATACGCAAATAGTCTTCTATTAACAAGCATTCTTTTAAGAAGTTGACTATCCGCACTTTTGGCTTGTCGTGGCTTTTGCAGATCTATGGCTCTGCTTGTCTCTGAGAGGAATGCTATTGTGGCCAGGGGTTGAAAAGGGTTCAGAAAATCCTGAGGCTGGCATTGAGTTTAAACCCATAAGCCTTGCTACTATTCCCAGTGCCCTGATTCCAATTCCTTCTTCATCTAAACAGTGAGATAAAAGTACACAATAAAATCCCAGTATAAAGAGCAGGCAAAGCTTTATTGCAACAAAGCTGAAACAGACAAAAAGAAGAAGCCAGAATCATCAAGAGACCATGCAAGTTCCAGCCCCTTGATCTACACTCGAAACCTCGCTGCACATCGGCAGGAGCTCCAATGAGGAAATTGTTGCCGCCAAGAGGAAGACAGATCGCCGGATTCGGAGCACTTCTCGCCGCCGGGAAATGGAGGAGGAAAACTCGCCCTCGGCGCAATCGCGACAGCGGCTAAGTGGGAATAAGGTGAAAGGGTTGCATGCCCATAATTAAATGAGTCATTTTTATAATTGTATGCGTTGACTGAATTAGTAAATTTTGTCTTAGTAAAGTTATCATCCAATGAATGATCATATTAGTTTTTATAAATGTTGGTATAGAAATTTCCCTAACATTGCTGTCACATGTAAACAACAAAATAAACTCGCCAGACTCGGTGTCCGCTGTGAGAGCTATAGTTTTTTTTTTTTTTTTCTAATTTACATCTTCTCATGTATAGCTAATGCAGCGGTTATGCTGTACTAGTTCATGGCATAACCGTGATCACGATCAAGGTTTGAGCTTGAGTACAGCGTTGTCTTCGTGACAAGGCGCAGATCAAATATGACACGTGTCGAACTTCTTGATCCTAATTTTTAGCTAGTGATCCTCTTAAAATAGTTCTATGCGTACATGTGTCGAACTTCTTGATCTTTATCTTTTCATCATTGAACTCGAGCTCTCTTTTTTCTAGTGAATTAAGCAGCGCATCTGCATCATTAACCCCAACCTCAATCTACTTGACTATGAAAACGTTCACTCGCACAATACACAAAGTTGCCCGCGGGGTCATGCTGTCAGTCCAATGCACAGTTTGATTTGGCCGCGCAATATTATGAAAATATATATATATATACATTATAATCAAAATATTAGGTTAAACAATGTTGAATTTTGAAAAATAAAATAAACTCTATCCTAATTTAAATTCAAATGCAACAAATATTTCTCACACATCCAATCACCATCTGCCTTCTCTCCCAGCTTAAAAAGCTCTTCCTCCACCACCAAATTTACCAAAATATCCCTCCGTAAGCAAATTTGATGATCTAGATGATTTCAAACCATCTAACGCTGGATTGCAGAAATTTCTCTGCTGGTACGGAAATTATTATTTTTTGCATTTAGCAAAGTTGGACTTTTTAATAAATTAAATATTTTTTCCCTAAAAGGGGAAAAATAGTGGGGCTTCGTTTCTGGAGAGTTCTTATTTGGAGCACACCAATCAGATGGCTCCACGATATCCCACACCTGGGATTAAGCTAACTACAGTAGTTTTCCTTCCGGCACGTGCAAATTAATTGTATACTAATATATATGAAATATTGTATAAATAATTTTGGCTGAAATCCGCCACAATCCCAAACCACCGAAGCGCCCGCAGCCAAAGCTAAAATAAAGCACAGGCGCTTCCTGATCTGATAGCACCAAAAGGGGGGGGGGGGGGGGGGGGGGGGGGAATGCCACGTCATCGTATTCTCAGTTGGAGTGGCTCCACAGCGGCACGTCCCCGCGCCACTCGCCGTCGTCCCACCCAAAGCCCGACCCCATCGCCGCCGTCGACCCCGTCGGAAAGTACATAGACGGGTCGACGGACAGGCCGTCCGCATAATAATACTCCTCGAAATCCATCGCGTCGAAAGCAATGATCTCCTCCCGCGCGGTACTGCAGTTCTCCGGCGCAGGATCGTGGGTGTCGGCCGCCTGCGTTTGCTCCGCCTGCGGCACGTGGTCCGCGGCGGGGCGAAATGCCTCGGCCGCTATGGCGGCGGCCCGCTGTATGGCGCGGGGGCTGGCGGGGGATGGGGGAATGGGGAGGAGGCGGGCGGAGTCGGCGAAGTTGAGGCAGGCCTGGCGGCCGCGGAGGGCGAGGGCGGCGACATCGTGTGCTCTGGCGGCCATCACCGGCGTGGGGAAGGTGCCGAGCCAGATGCGGGACTTCTTGTTGGGCTCGCGGACCTCGCAGACCCAGCGCCCGGCGCCGCGGCGCCGCACCCCTTTGTAGATCGGGTGGCGCGTCTCGTGGAACTTTGTCCGCCCCGCCCGGCGCTTCGGGGGAGCGGAGGACACGGTGGCGTACTCCTCGTCGTCGTCGTCGAAGAGCGGCTGGTTGCGGACTGTGCTGCTGTCCATAGTGAAGGATGGAGAGTGCGGTATATGGTGCTGCTGGGATATAGGGAGGGAGTTTTGGAGGGGTTTAAATTGGGGAAGGGACACGGAATTGCCAGCTGCGGCCGGGGAGGCAGGGTGGGTCCCCCCACCTCGCTCTTTTTTAATAAATTATTTATTATATTTTTTATATCAATTAATAAAATTACGGAAAATGAAGATTTGCCTTTTTGGTGTGTGTGTGTGTGTGTGGACTTCTCTGAGACCGGAGACCGGAAGAGCTGAATGGAAGGGACACGTCAGCAATCTGGACCGGGCTCTTTCGGGTGGCTTTCGTTGGTTCCATTACATTACATTGTGGGCGTGACGGTGACGTGGATTCATGAGTGTCCCCCTTATTCTAGAATTCGGATCAGGATCTTTCTCAATTTGGGACCTTAAATAAAGGTCTATTTTACGATCCGGATTCATTTTCACATTATCTAAAGTTATACAATTTTCTTATTAAATAAAAGAAGATGAGATTAGTGAACCCATCGGATCAGCAACACATAAATCTGGACCGTGAAATGAAGAGAATCATGATACGGTGCTCTTCGTAATCTTCTGTATATTTTAGGGCTGTGCTGAATCATGAGTTTGAGAATTAAATTAGTCCCCTTGATGAAAAATCTTGCGAGCAATTGAAGGAACCGTAGGAAATGATATATGTTGGCTTCACCTTTCCTTGGAGATCGGAATCTAATGCAGGGGATGACGCGAGAATTTGCGGCTTCTAGGTAGGAGGAGCGTGGTCTGTGTAGGAGGCCAATATCGGAAGATGTGGGAGATGGTCGGTACCTCCGGAGAAGGAGAAGGAGAAGAGGCAAAAGATCGAAAAGTGTGCGAGATTGTCGGTACCTCCGGAGATGGAGAAGAGGGAGACCGGCGGGTAGGCAAAAATCAAAGGGGTACAATCGACCATCTTATAAGGAATATCTCAACTTTTGACTTCAAATGTTTTATACCTAAAATATTTTGTAAATTAATGACTCGTAGTAAGAATTACAACAAAAGGAGAATGATATTATTAATGCAATGAATACTATGAATATTCAAAGTAAATATACATGTGTATCAATGTGTGCATATGCATGAGTAAGTGAGTTGGTCGGTGAGTGAGTGTTTGAAACCATGGATTTACTACAACGCAGATTCAACGTCAATTGTTCTTCGGAACCACCGAACGAATACATCCGCGCGAAACATCGGATTTTATGTGGATCAAGACGTACACAACGTAGCGGACCAGAGTTGCTTTCATTCATTCCGCATCGGATGGCACGCTTAGAGAACATTTGGCACGACCGTTCTTGCTCCGGTGCATTTGGATAAAAAAACGGCGCCGACAATTTAATCCATTCGACATGATCATTGTTGCCGCAAAAAAACTTTGATTTTATATAAATGCGGGCGCGGCTCCAACTTCGAAGGGCGAATTGAAATGGTCGTTCACGCGCCGGCCATTCTCTTTACTGTCGCACGAGACGGACCCAAGACACAGTGGTTTATACTCGTGCTAGAAAATAGTTTAATGATCTGAACGTACGGTAGTGATGCAAACACATCGCTATGAAGCAGCAGCAAGAAAACATTTGTTGTTAGTTTTTTATTTAAATAGAGGATTAGAGGTGGGGGCAGAAATGAATAAAAAAAAATGATGCAAACGCGGATTGTGGTCGTGTCGGAATTCGCGCGTTTCCGTTTTGGATTTCGTATCTCCAGTGGGGAAATCATGAATGGGACGGTGCTGACTCCGCGGTATGTTTCATCTACACCACCTTCCTATTAGTGCTAATTATTTGATACTGAAGCCATGCTATAATTAATATAATTTAATATAATATAACATTATATATACATATATAATAGTGTTGGAATAATAATCATATAATATAATTGGGTGTTACATATTAGCGTATCCTATGCGTATTTAGGATTATTAAGGCCTAGTTTGGCGCGTCGGAGGTGGTTTTGGGAAGCAGAAGATTCACGTGTGGTGGGAGAAAAAACCCACACATTTAAGATCCGTGAAAACGATGTGGGGGGCGTTTTCGCGCGTCAAACAGTCAGTGCTTTGCGGTGGCATTTACTTAGAAACGCCACCGCAGGTAAACCGCCGCGCCAAACGGGGCCTAAATTTATTTAGGTGTTAGATATAAGCTCTAAATTTCATATCTTATTAAATATCTAATTTTGTAGTCATAGACCCTCTCGTTAAGAGACTATTTGTTTCCGTTGTGAGAGTTGGAGCGGTGGGAATAAGGGCGTTGTCAATGGAGCGATGAGGAATGGATCGGAGGAGGTGGATGCATTCTAAGAAAAAAAGGTCAGAGCGAGAATTAGAGGATTACGAAATAATTTATTTTAGCGGAAGTGTTTCTCGTTAACGAAGATTGAGCAAAAAACGCTGGAATAAACATACCATAAATGGGATAGTTTTGAAAATGTAAGTAGCTTATTTAGGGTGTTGTTATTAGAAGTCCAAAGTTTTCTTTTCTCAAATTTTTCCCTTCGTCCCAACGACAGAGTGACGGCGGTGGAACTGTTAGTTGAGGGCGAGGACTAAGCCGAGTGCGGCAATGATGATTACGGTGAAGATCACGATCATCAACGCTATTCTTTGTTGGTTATTGTCAGTCGTTTTGCATGATGGCCAAGGGAAAAGGAAAGGTGAGAGCGGGCGAAGAGGAAGAAGCGGAGGAATACGGCGAGCAGGGTCGAGCAGAGGCGAGCATGAGGCGAGCAGAGGCGAGCAGAGGCGAGCATGAGGCAAGCAGAGGCGAGCAGACACGAGCAAGTGACGAGCAGAGGCGAGCTTGGGCGAGTACCTCGCGAATATGAGCGAGTAGCCCTTGTAACTCGCGAGCAGATGCAGTATACTCATCTGGATCCCCCCCTCAGGATTTCTATATAAATAGACCACCATGGGTACTAGAGAATGTCACTTTTGGAAGTGGTCAAGGACCCCCAAAGCTGGATACTCGCCAAGTCCATGCCCGTCTTGTATCTGGCCCAGCTTTTGGTTGCGGAGGGAAGTTTTTCCCAAACTTTTCGGGTATGTGTTGGGGCTTCCCTGCTGGAGCACTTGTGGTGTGCTTATGGTCATGTTCTCTCTCCTATTTTAGCTATTCGAGCCGTGGATCGAGTTTGATCGCGGGATCAGTAACCTCCGGCTGCATTGATCCGAATTTTGGAGCCGGGATTTTCCTGGCTTCAACGGCGTGGAAGGAAGTCACGAGAGAGCCCGGCGCAGAACTCGCATGAGCAAAGCTCGCAGACGCGAGGGGTGCGTGGCCCGTGAACTCGCGGGAGTCGTTGACGTGTGAATACATTGAAGTCGCATGCGCGTGAAAACGTGTGAACATAGTCACAAATGTGTTGATGGGCGGAGTCTTCGGAAGTGGCCCGGAGTTCGAGAGCTCACGACAGTTCTCGTACACCATGAAGTCGGCGAAAGTCGCAAAAGAAGAGTGAAGTTGCAGGTCTACGCAAACTCATCAGGCGTTCTCGAGTTCGCAAGAGCAATTCCGTGGAAGCGATTTTGAGTTAGCTAACTAAAGTAGGAGCTCGACCGAGTACTCCCTAGAGGTCTCTCAGCTAGTGAAGTCGCAAGGAGTTCGCGAATGTTGAAGGATCGATCCGAATTCGGGAAGCGGCGGGCATTTGCACTGGGAGGTCTCATGTGAAAGTACGACATGCAGGCATGTTTAAAAATGGAACTCTGCGCGGACCGTAACATAAGCTCAACTGGTGATGGATGACAGCGCTAAGTCCCTCTATCTAGGAGGTTGCTGGTTCAAGACCTCACCTCAACAAACCGCTGCACATGGACCGCGCTCTGTATGCGGAGATGAATTGGGGGTGTACGACATGCATGGCTGTTCAAAAATGAAACTCTGCGCGAACCATAACATATGCTCAACCGGTGATGGATGTCGGCGTTATGTCCCTCTATCTAGGAGGTCGCTGGTTCAAGACCCCACCTCAACAACTCCCTGTACAGAACCGCGCTCCATGTGCAGAGATGATTTGGGGTGTACGGGTTGCAGGGTTGTTCAAAAATAGAACCATGCGAGGACCGTAACAAGAAGTACTCGTTGATCACATAATATTTTTTTTATAAGTTTTAGCTTACTTGATTGGGCGAATCCTTGTGTACATCACTATTTGTGATTAATTCATCGACGAAATGAGATGGGTATTTCCTATCTCGTATATAATGAGATACAAGATGCGTTGTCGAGAAAGTGAGACACGAGGAAAGCAACAACTTTTTATAGACTTATTGGAGAAAATATGCACAGGTGAATTAAATCTCACGTTAGAATTGAAAAAAAAAGGTGCTGCTATAAGCATTGCAGTTTTGGCTATCCGCACTCAATTTGTATGAGTTATTACGTGCCTTTTGAAAATACGTCTTGTATATTCATTTGTAGGAAAAGTGTTCAACTCTACAGCTTTCGTGTTGAACATTTTTCCTAAAAATGCATGTACAAGTCGTATTTCCAAAAAATGGCTATAGTTATGCCCATATTTCAATCAGAGTGACAATACGTCTTGTGCATGCATTTTTAGGAAAAGTATTCATCACGAAAGTTGTAGATCTCGACAAGATCTACAACTTTAGTGTTGAACACTTTTCCTAAAAATGAATATACAAGACGTATTTTTAAAAGGCGCGTAATAACTCGTTCAAATTGAATGCGGATAGCTAAAACTGCAGTGCCCTAAAAGAATTACTAGAACTGTGCGATCGTACTCGTCGAAATCAACAAAGGGCAACACAATAATAGATAATTACGGAGATACCACAAGAGCAAGCTCACAATCAACTCACGGTATAGGTTTATTATTTAGTTATTAGAATTATGTTATTTATTATTCAATATTTTTAACTTCAGACAGAAATATATATATATATATATATATAGATAATGCTAATAAAGTAGGATAATTTTAATTTGATAAATTGCTCCTGCAACGGATAAGTGGGGTAGGGGTAAGGCTGCCGCCCCATCTGAGGAATCGGCCGTCCACTGACCGGAGAATCTCTGCGAATCTCCGTATCCTGCGGCTGAACTCACTGCTCCATTAATTATTTCAAAACCGACTTTTCAGAAATTAATTATTTAATTAATACCGAAACATAGAAACAAACACCTATGTGTGTTTTGACCATTCGTAAGTTAAAAGTCGTGGGCCCACCAGACCCCGACGCGCTTTCTCTTCGCGCCCCCAAGTGGTCGGTGACCGTTGCGTCTCTCCAACCGCCAACCCGCTGCTTTCAACTGTCCCTGAGCTGTCGCCGGCGGGGCTCTTCACAGAAGGAAGCTTCACTCCACTGCCGCAGCCGTCACCCGGGATCCACCGCGGCAAATCGAGCAGCGCGCGGCTTACTATCCAATAATGTCAGAATAGTGGCGCTACATTTGCTGAAGATTGGCGGAGCTCCGCGTTTGCTGTTTGCGGCCTGAGAGAAGATCTACAAGTGGTACGCTTCGCGGGCACACGTGGATACGCGGCGGTTCCGCGGCACAGAATTTAATGATCTAGAATCTGTGGTCAGAAAAACAGTTCAACGGTTGGGATCCGACCGTCCAGCAGAGAAAGGACGATGGAATATGGATCATTGTGATTCACAAATGAACGGTCAGGATGATCCGGAGATCCAGTCACTGTGGACGAGGTATGCGTCTAGAGCAAGTGATGAATATTGAATATTCTATTTTATTATATTCATATAATTATACACAATTCTTCCAGAATTTTGACTTTTAATTTTAGCTTCTATGGCTTGACCTGCATAATTATGACCTCAGTTTCTATGCCTTGACTTTTGATTTTTTTCAAATAATTTTTGTAAATATGGGCATATTTTTTAGTTCCAAATTTTATTTACACCCCTAAATAAATTTACACAAATGCTATCATTTAAAAAAATAATTGACCAATGAGATGAATATGTTAGTGGCAAGGAGTTTGATAATGACTTATTCACTCTGTATGGTTAAAGCTCCCTTAAGGGCGATATATCGGCCAACATGCATTATAAGACGAATACGTAGAGGCTCAGAGCATACCTCGACCTACCAAAGGCAGCGTACTAGTTGTACGATATCCCATTAAATGGGGCGAGCTGTAAGAACATATTTAAAAGCACTTGTCAATCCGTGTTCTTCAAATATCGCACTGACATAGACTACTCCTCCGTTTGGTACAGCGGTGGCGGTCATGAACGCAGTGGTAAGACCGTCATTCATGAACGCCCACCTAAGGAACTTCATCCACTTGAACATAAAAGTGGATGAAGTTTCTTAGGTGCCCGTTCATGAATGACGGTTTTACCACCGTGTTCACGACCGCCACCATCGTGCCAAACGGAGCCTACATCTTCAAATTACATATTCAAATCAGTTCGGATAAAAAAAACCGAAGGGAATTACTTTAGTTAAAACCACAAGCAACACTTAATCGATTATTTTTATAATATACACATCTTCAAATTTCTAAAAAAAGAATATTTATTACAAATACTAATTATAAAGATTAACAAAGATGCATATTAAATACTGTCTAAATTATTAATCAATTGTTAATTATATACAAATTTTTTGGGTTAGTTCTCATGTGTCTAAATTATTAATCAAAATGAAAGTTCGCTTTTAAAATTTTTTTGGACCAAAATCGAACCGAGAACCACTAGAACCAACCCGAATTGATTATTTCAGTTCAGTTTCAGATCGCTTCTCAGTTCCTCGGTTCTTTTTGCACCCCACATTTAAGTTATGGTCAATATCTTCCCATTACGATGATAACTATCCACTTAAGTTAAAACTATTCATTAATGATAACTACACATTGTGTGACTTAGATTGATGACAACACATTTATAAATATTTATGGAGGGGTATTGGGTCTCCAACCTCAATCACTCATTCATCCAACATCTAGAGGGAGTGATCAAAGGCTTAAAAGATTGTTGTTCACGTCAGAGTCCTACTTGGAGGAAGCATCAATAATCGTATGTTTGATATAATTCTCCCGCCTTAAGTTTTATTCCGCGTACTACACGTTCATGATTGTCATTCATGTGCATTTTGTCATACACAATTATTTTTTCCAAACACGAGATTTAATATTTGAAGTAAAAAAAAATCTAAATTCTATCTCTAGGAATTGAGCTTGCGTGGCAAGAGGAGACAACTGTGTCGCAAGAGATCGGCGAACAAGGAAAGTTTTCCGTGGCACAACATTTTCTAAAGACTCACTTTGCCTACTAAATTTACGACCACCAAGCTTCAAAGCAATATGGGCTAAGGGAAGGAATGATGTCCACACTATTGGTATGATTGACGCCAAGGAGTGGTTTATGAGGTGACCGACCATAGCATGAGGAACATGTTCTTCCAAGCGAGAGTGACACGTGCGGCCAATTTGACAATATATATATAAAAACCGGCAAATCTCCAATTTTTGCCCGATCTGATCTCTCGCGACATGTGTTGAGCAGCACGACGATTTTTAGCAACTTCACTACGGCCTTTTGAAATACTATGTAGGCGAACATCCCGATCCTTGTGCCACAAGGAACTCCATCCATTTTTTGTTGAACAATTAATAGTTTTATTGATTGTAATCGTTGTATGATAAACATCTATTTTATGTCTGTGACATTTTTGTCCAAACTCACTGGAGTAAAAATGCCGCGCCAAATGAATCTAAATTGGTTGTTTGCCATGTCTAACGAAACTATTGGTGTGAGTACGATTGGGTGAACCCAAGTTCAAATCTATCTTCATCTTTGGCCAATGGGGGTGGGTTAGGTTCGGCAGCTCATGCGAAAGAATGGATTGGGTCCTCAGGATCCAAGTGCACTGCTTTGATCCCAAATTGT
This sequence comes from Dactylorhiza incarnata, assembly GCA_033032865.1. Taxonomy (NCBI): domain Eukaryota; kingdom Viridiplantae; phylum Streptophyta; class Magnoliopsida; order Asparagales; family Orchidaceae; genus Dactylorhiza; species Dactylorhiza incarnata. Next base: position 6,703,517 of record JAWHQI010000085.1, read on the forward strand.
TGGACCATACGACAATTTGTCTCTCAGATCAGAGAAGTTTGGATCCACTTTGGAAGGGAGGGACTATTTGGCATGACTAAGGAGACCGCACAAGTACAAAAATTTGGGATTTTTTCATAACAGAGGGTTGCCAAGATCGCCGAGTTATCTCCAGCTTTGATTCTGACCGCTCTCGTTAGGGCAAGTTTTTTTGGATCCGAGCCTCAAATTTAGATCTATGCCCCGGGCTCACGAGATGTTGACAAGTGATACCATTTTTTCTTTCATTTACTCGTAGTAAGATGCCACGTTTTCATTGTATTCACGTGCGGTTCACGAGAACAGGGAAGTGGGAGGGGCGTCCAGATTGGTAAGTCTTCCCTAAGGAGGTCGGAATTGTTGAGATAAGAAGTTAGGCTTTTGATACGAATTCCAATTCCACCCACTCTTTTAAACCGTCGAACATTGGAAATGGAATTGGGGGGCCAATTCTAATTCCTACCCTAATTCCACCCAAATGAACATGACCTAAGGGAACCTATCAGTGGAGAGCTTCTTGATTGAGAGTGCTCTAATAGTGTTCAAAACCAAAAGAACGGTGGATTCCATGACGCTTCAAGGCTGCCTGTGCAACACCCTACTTACGACAAGAAGATCTTGCGTCGAAGATACAGTGCTGCCAGTTAAGGATATGGTGACCCCCGATTCTTCTTCACCATTTAATGATATAGCTTTGATGAAGTGTTCTGGATCATTATCCAGAAACATGGCGATGGGCAGGGTTAGTAGCAGCGAAAAAAAAGAAGAAGACAGAACTCTCGTAGCTAGAAGTTTTTTAGCTCTCCTAGCAAAAGCATTTCCTTAATTATAAGTATTTTATTATTTTTATGGTATTGTTTTTAGAAAACTTTAAAACTATTTTAACAGCCTCCCCTTTTAAAGTAGAAGTGTGTGTGTGTCCTTATCCTGATCATCTCCATATCCGCACTCATGCTTCTTCTCCCCTTCACTCTCAGATCCCACCCTTCTCCTTTCCTCAATGGATCCATTCCTCTTCTTCCCAAGCTCGCCACTCCATCTCCCTCCCTTCTTCCTCCTCCCCCCTCCTCCCTCTCCATCCAGGCCATGAAGAAACTCCAGGGCCGCGTTGTTTGCGCCACCAGCGACAAGACGGTGGCCGTGGAGGTCGTCCGGCTGGCGCCCCACCCCAAGTACAAGCGCCGCATTCGCAAGAAGAAGAAGTACCAGGCCCACGACGCCGATAACCAGTTCAAGGTCGGTGATTTCGTCCAGCTGGAGAAGTCCCGCCCCATCAGCAAGACCAAAACCTTCGTTGCCATCCCCGTTCTGTCCCGCAGAAATCCGAAGCCCGGCGAGGCCCTCCCCTCCTCCACCCTTGATCTCCCACTCCAGTCTCAGGAGAAGTCCGAATTCCAGGAGGAGCCGTAGCAGGAGACAACCGAGGATGCAGAGTAAGAAGCCAACGACACTACTACGCATTTCTTCTTCTTCCTCCTCCTCCTCCTCCTCCGTATGCTATCATTTTACTGTTTCCTCGTGGAGATTTGTATTCGTCGAATGCTTGCAGGTGTTTGATGAAATGCCTGAATGAACTTGTGTCTGTTGTTGACCACATGCGTATCTAATTTTGAGGGTTATTATTTGAATTGGTGATACGAATGTAGATTTATGTGCAGTTCTAATCAATTTAGGATATATAGAAACACAGATTTGATGATAAAATAAGCAAGTCAGTGTCCTACTTTTTCAATTCAAACATATTTTCTTCAAACCAATTTTCACTACACTAAGAATCTAACCTGCAAAACCCATGCTCTTGGGAAGTTTTTGGCCACTTCGTTCATCACATCCATCCCCAGCGCCGCCGCCCGGAGTAAATAAATGTCAACACGAGCTTAAATCATAGTTTCTAACTTTTTCCTGCTTCGCAAGAGCGATCATGGTCGGAGATCCCGATCGCCGGAAACCATTAAAGAGGTGCAGATGAAGTTTCGGCGAGTCAGCATGACACCTTTACTCCTTCCTATTGTGCCGGAGGAGTAGAGTAGCGCAGTAATATCCGATTGCTTGCTCTGTATCGGGAACGCACAATAGTTCAGAGAAGAAGTGGAGCCGAAGAAGTTGGCCGGAAGCAGGAGGTGATCATAACCGTGCCGGAGCAAATACAACCATATGATCCGTGATTGTTTGCGAAAATATACGGCTGATCGTATTTTAGCTCAATCATGCGCACAAATCCAAGTTGGCGGAAATATAAGGGGGGGATCAGGGGTCGCTCACGATGATCTAAGCTGCGTTACACGCACCAACATTTTTTTTCGCGCTTAGAAATTAAATTTTTGTGTTCATTTGAATTTTTTTTTATGTGCAAATAGTCATTACTGGTGTGCCTATAACAACACTCTGATATGTTACTCGTATATCAAAATACTCCTCTGTAATTCTGACCTAAGTAGGTCGGACTTCCCGAATTTGGTACCCAGCCGCTCACTCGTCTGTCCCGCCTCTTCCCCGCAAGCGATCTCGCTCCCAGACATGTTTGACATTTTCTTACCTCCGAACCCTCGCTTCTCTTCGCGGGCCGTCTCTCCGGCAATGCGGACGACGATGATCAGCCGATGGAGAGGAAGATGACGGATTGTGGTATTAAGATGCTCCCGAGGTCGAGGTGCGCGATTGACCAATCTCTGCATGATTTCAAAGCCGTGTTTACTTCCACTAGATATATCCCATCTCTTCCATTCTATCGAATCCTCGCAGTTGCCGGGATTCGGATGCAGAATTACGCCTGTTTTTTCTTGATATGGACACAATTGATTCCCCCCTTCCATTTTGTTGCAATTTGTTCTTTGCAGTAATGCAATTGGAATCATGGCCTTTTGCGTTTAGGGTTTCTCCTCCATGACTAGGTAAGAGTCATGTGTGTTTGTACTCCCTTCATAGCATAGTGAAGCCCATGTGCATCATGCGTGTTTCACAATCCTTTGCTCTTTGATCGGGCATTAAGCGTATCTTATATCTATCCAGTCTTCTTTAGTTGCAGTTAATATCAGCATACTTCCACTCTAGCTAATGCTTCTTTGCAATTCAACTATGCACAGAAATTAAGCAATTATAATTTGATTTTGGTTCTAACATTCTCTTATAATATACATCCTTCTTGCTTTTATACTGTATTTGTTAGCTAACACCATCATATTGTAGTTTGTTCTTGAGATTAGATTTTTAAGATTATCATATAAATTCTACGTAATTTACAATGTTTGCAAATTTAGTATCTAGATTTCAATTCTTCTGACTGAATTCTTGCTTGCAGTTGAGCAGCAGAATTGTCAAATCCAATTTATGTGTCTGAATTCTTGTCTGTAACCGAACATTAGAATTGTAGTTGGCCACACTTCCAATTTTCATCCACAATTCTATCCAAACGAACGGAGTCTTAGGGTCCGTTTGTCGAATGAAATTAGAGATTCGGAGTTGGAATTGGAGATCCAATTCTAATAAAAATGTACATTTTATTGTAGTTCCAGGGTCTCAATTCCTTCCAAATGAATGGATCTTTAAATATCAAATGTGTCGCTTACATACATTATAAGGATTTGAAGCGATCAAGAAATCTTTTTTACGCATGAAGAAAAATTTCAAGTCAAAACTAAGGATAATTGCTATTAATTTTAGTTTGGAAAGTCCATACCGCAATATTTTTTAGGGTTCATCTTTATTGCAACCCTAGGTGTGTCGATACTGATTGTCGATTTTGATGTTTGGGTTTGGCTATGGTTGGAGAGAATCTTAACCCGTTCACCTTTTTAATCAAGCTGCCATTTATTAGGAAATATTTTATATTTTTTTTTCAACATTATGACCTATTAAATCCTTATGTTCATCTCCATTCAACCTTCATTGTTACTAGCAAGATTCTTCATTGGTGGGCAGAGTCGAAATCTAGAACTCAAAAAGGAAAGACCACTCTAAAGTGGCCCCAATCTATACCATTTTACTGCATCTTGAAAGAGTTCAATCACTCTTTGGTGGATTCAACCCGACTTCTTCCATAACAAACTATGGCTATCGAGCAAGGCTCTAACCGATAATCTCAAATGGCAGTCAAAACCCTTGACGGATTCAACTCAACTTTCTTCACGACAGATTATATACCGATATGCTTGTTTTTATTGTGAAAATGAGGTTTTTGGATAATGAACTAGTAGATATGTTGTCGCATCTGAGAGCTGTTGGTACTTCTTTTTCATCTTCTTCCCCTTTTATATTCTTTATTATCTTCTCAACCAGATTGCTTCAAAATTAGCACTGCTGAGAGTCATGTATTCAGGCCAGTTGTCGAAAGAGCCATTGTTTGTTGTTTGCGAGATAACCTGAATACTGTATTATGTCCTGTAAAGAAAACATACCCGTAGCAGCTTGGTGGCTCTTTGTAGGGTTACGAACCTCAATTCTATATTTATTGAGTTTTCGATATCGAGGCAACTATTTGTTAAGTAGATTAAAGATCCAATTAAGTATCTGTAGTTTTCTTCATCTACTTTTTTTTCTTCGCAATTCTTAGTCAATTTTTCATTTGTTCCCATTGGAGTTAGTGTGAGATTACAATGCTCCATGTTGAATTTTGTAAGAAGTTCATGACATATTTTTCCTGTGAGATAAAAATTCCTTCTTGAAATTGTTTGATTTACATGCCCAAGGAAAACTTTATTAGACCAAGGTTGATCATTTTATATTTTATTTTCCTTTTTTCTTAGACTTCTTAAATCATTGTGGAAAAGTTTCCGGTGATGATCAGGTCATCAACATATAAACAAACTAAAATGAGATATCCTGATTCTCGTTTTGTATACGGAGATGACTCATAAGCACATAGTTTGAAACCTTGTTTAATTAAAAAATCTCAATATTAGTGTTCCGGGCATGAGGTGTCTACTTCAGTCCATACAAGGCTTTCTTCAATCTATATACCTCATTTCTTCTCTCTTTTTCTTATATATCCGTGGTTATTCAACATAGATTTTCTCTTCCAGAAATGTTGACTTGACATCAAGATGGTATACTGGAAGTTTGTTATGAAGTGAGTAAGCTAGGATGCACCAAATAATATCCATTTGAGTGACTGGAGCAAAGGTTTCATCAAAGTCTCTTCCTGAGATTTGTGAGTATCCTCGTGCTACTAATCTTGCCTTGTACTTGGAGATATTCCATCTTCATTATATTTTGTTTTGAGACCCACTTGAGACCAATGACTATGTTATCCGGTGGTTTTTCTACCAAAGATAAAAAAGGTTGATCATTTTATATTTCATCTTCATTTTTTCTTGGACTTCTTGAATCATCGAGGAAAATTTTCCAGTGATGATCAGGTCGTCAACATATAAACATACTAAAATGAGATTCCCTGATTCTCGTTTTGTATACAGAGATGACTCATAAGGACAGAGTTTGGAACCTTGTTTAATAAAATGATTGTCAATATTAGTGTTCCAGGCACGAGGGGTCTGCTTCAGTCAATACGAGGCTTTATTCAACTAGTATACCTTATTTCTTCTCCCTTTTTCTTATATCCCCGTGGTTATTCAACATAGATTTTCTCTGAGATTTCTCCGTCCATAAATGTTGACTTGACATCATGATGGTATACTAGTAGTGTTTTGCAACGAACAATCATCATATGATCGTTCAACCATCATTCTTGATGAGTGAGATTTTAAATCTTCTGATTGTCTATCCCAAATAGATTCTTTATTAAATGTGACATCTCTGGATATAAAGAGTTTCTTGTCTTTTGGTAAATATGTTCGGCAAGCTTTTGATTCTTCACTATAGTCTAGATAGATGCATATTTCACTTGTCTTATCCAACTTTTCTCTTTGTTCTTTGGAAATGTGAGAATAAGCTATACATCCAAGCGTTGTTAGATGTTCAATGGAAGGCTTTCTACTGAATAGAGCCTCATATGGAGTGGTATTAAACAGTGCTCTTGTTCGAGTCCTATTTAAGATGTTAACTGCAGTATTAGTAGTTTCTCCTCAAAACTTCTTTGGTAATTTTTTTACTGTGCAACATTGATCTTGCCATTTATATTACTGTTCTGTTTCTTCTCTCTACTATACCATTCTATTGAGGAGATATGAGGGTTGTAAGCTCTCTCTTATCCCATTTTCTTTGCAAAATTTGTTGAATGGATAGAGGTGAATTCCCGCCTCTATCACTTTTGAAGCTTTTAATGTTTTTACCAAGCTATTTTTTACTGAAGTTTTGAACAACTTGGAAATTTCATAAGCTTCATATTTGTTTGTAAGATATTAAGTCCACGTATATTGACTGAAATCATCAACTAGAAAGGAAAAAAATACTTTTTATTGCCAATTGTAGGTGTTGATGCATGTCTCTAAAGAACCCCCATGAATGAGTTCTAAAGGCTCTTTGCTTCTCCAAGAGGCATGTTTAGGAAATGGAAGCGTATGAGTCTTTGCAATGGTGCAGCCTTCATATATTTGCTTTTTTTATTTTGATGTCTGGTAGTCTAGTTACAAGCTTCTCCTGATTCATAAAGTTCATAGATCCCCAATGAAGATGACCAAGCTGATGGTGCCAAAGCTTAGAGTCAAAAATGCAACTCGCAACTCTGCCTACGGTGAAGGCATTTTGGCATATACTAGCCATGTCAAAAGAGAATACTATGTTGTTGGACATTATTCCTGAGGCTACAGTATACAAGATGTCTTGTTTTTTCATCAACTACACGACAAGTATCTTTTGCAAAATTAATTTTATATCCTTTTTGCAATAGGTGACCGATAGTTAAGATTTTTTGCTAGTGTAGGTATATATTGAACTTCAGAGATTTCTTTAATTTGCCATGAGCTATTTTTAATGGTTATATTACTTTTCTTTAATCTCTTCTGTCTTCCTATCTCCAAGAAAAACTTACGAGTTAGAAGTTTCATCAAAAAGACACAAAACTATGTTTGTTATTGGTCATATGGCTAAAACATCCACTATCTATATACCATAGATTTTTATTTTTGCACTCATTCTTATAACAAGAATAAGTAGAAATCAAGAGAAATAGAAATGCTTGTTATGTTATTCATCCACAAAGGGGGGAATATATAGGAAATACAAAGAGACATAAAACTTGACTCACAATGTGGGACTAAACCCACTAACATACTAATAGACCAATACTACTAAACTCAACTCTCCCCCTCAAGCTGGAGGGGAAACCACCAGCTTGACAACATCAAAGGAAGGGTAAATGTGGTAGGCAAAGGTGGGACAAGATGGGTGACCGGGGATACTCCCACACACGGTCCACCCACAGGAAAGAAACCACACACACGAATCCACGAGACCGCGGGGATAACACCACACACGCACGGATCTACGGGACCGCGGGGATAACACCACACACACGAATCAACGAGACTGCGGGGATAACACCTCTCACACAGATCTACGTGACCGCGGGGATAACACCACACACACGAATCTACGAGACTGCGGGGATAACACCTCACACACAAATCTTCGTGACCGCGGGGATAAGAGAAAACCACCAAAGGCCATACCACCTACCAATCATCAAGGAAAAACTTGGGGAGACAAACAACACACGACACAAGCCTAGAGGCCGTGTGGGACTAAAGCGAACAACGAGAACGATCATCCGAGTCGCATTCATCCCAACACTCCCCCTCACGTGGAAACCACGTGCATATAGGCATAACAACAACATAAAACAAATGCAAATCAACAAGAAAAACTAAAGAGACACATAAAGACAACAAAACTACCACAAGTCTTCATCATTAGCGAGCAAAATCAGCACCAAAAAGGGGAGGCAGCAACCGGACAGTGGCAGAACGCAGCATAGAAGCACGACGAGATCTAGAGCAGCGAGAACAACAAGCCAGCAGGGGAGGGGAAGATCTGCTCCCTCTTGCAGCAGCCAGACGAGAAGGAGCCGACGGGATCTGGAAAAATAGGAGCAGCCAGCGTCAAGAAGAGCAGGGAGGAGAAGCTCCAGCGGCAGATCAGCAGCGGGAGAAGCCAGAAGAAGGCTGGAGAAGTAGCAACAGTTGGATCTGCAGCAGGAATCGATGGGAGAAGCATCCGACGTCGATTTCGACAGTAGAAGCAGCAGACGGGGTCGATTTCTACCGTAGAAGCGGCAGACGGGCTCGACGGAAGCGGCAGAAGCGGCAGACGTGCTCGACGGAAGCGGCAGAAGCGGCAGACGTGCTCGACGGAAGCGGCAGGTGCGACAGACGTGCTCGACGGAAGCGGCAGGTGCGGCAGACGTGCTCGACGGAAGCGGCAGGTGCGGCAGGCGTGCTCGACGGAAGCGGCAGGTGCGGCAGGCGTGCTCGACGGAAGCGGCAGGTGCGGCAGGCGTGCTCGTGGATGGGAATAGGTCACTCCCGTGGATGAATCAAGCGAGGATTCCATCCACGTGAGTGATAGGAATCGCTCGACGGGGGTTCAGGACAGCGTGACGGGAACGAGAGGGAGAAGGAGAGGCGGAATCGGAAATAGCTAGCGAGCAAGATGCGGGATCAACCGAACCCTAAACCTGCCTCTGATACCAAGTAAAAATCAAGAGAAATAGAAATGCTTGTTATGTTATTCATCCACAAAGGGGGAAATATATAGGAAATACAAAGAGACATAAAACTTGACTCACAATGTGGGACTAAACCCACTAACATACTAATAGACCAATACTACTAAACTCAACTGAATAAAACAACTTCCTTCTCTTCTTTTTTCCTTTTCAGAGAAGTGGGCCTCTTGTTTGTTGTTAAACCGACAATCTCTCTCAGAGTGATTTGAAATTTTGCATCTCTTACAGTAGAAATAACAGTCCTTAGAGCCATGATTTGTTTTTTTACATATTATACAATTGCAATTTTACTTTCCCGGCGTTTGCTGATGTTTATCAGAGAACTGGACATGTATTTTACCTCTGCCCCTCCCTGTGTCTTCTTTCCAGTTTTGATTTAATTTATATGAGGCACCTTTCCTTGTCATACGGCTGATGTCTGTTGATGCCCATTTTTGTTTGTAGAGCTTGATCTAAAGACTGTGAGGCTCTGTTAAGTCTATCTTCTTCATGTGACTTTAATGATCCCATTAGTTATGTCACTGTGAATACATTGAGATCTTTAGACTCTTCTATGATTGATATAGTGAGATCAAAACTGGATGGAAGACAACTACGGATCTTAAGAACTATTTTTTTTTATCACCAACATATCTCTGAGGTTTCTTATTTGATTGATAATTTTTATAGTTCTTGCGAAAAAGATCATGAACTTCTACTTTGTTACGCCGGGCGGCGCGTCACGATTCCGAGGGTACCAATACAAGCGCAGGCTGAAGGAGGCAACGGAGGAAGACGGGGCTGAACCGAACCGGTTCAGCCCCTATGGGGGCCGGCCGGCCCCCTTGGGTCTGGGAGAGCTATATAAACCCGGACCCCTTTGATGAGAGGATTATTGAAGACTAATTTCAGGTTCATCTTCTTCCTAAACCTTAGTTTCTTGTAGCCATAGCTCTCTTCCTCTCTCTTTTCCTCCGTAGATCGTATCATTTGGTATCAGAGCACCGCTCCTACGGCCATGGTATCAACACGTTCCGAAGCCGAACTCGCTCGCTTAGCAGCCATCGAAGAGAACTATGTCGGGTTGACCGATGCGGTAGCGGCGAACGAAGATCAAATGAAAACAACCCAAAAAAATATTGAGGAACGCATGGATGGTCGCCTGGAGGAGTTGAAAGCACTGTTGGTGCAATCGTTAATAGGAAATACTGTACCAAACAACGATTCAGAGGCGGAGGCGTCTCACGCGGCGCTACCATCCACGAACGGTGCCCCAGGAGGATCGAGCGTGCCCCCCCTGTGCGGATCCGGACCCGATCCAGGCCGCATGGAACACGCGTGGACGGGATCGACCTTAGCGGCGTCGGGATCGACTCAAACTGCAGGTGACGCGCCGTATGGGCAAGGGGGAGGTTTCACCGGGTCAGAGGGGACCGGCTACAACCGGCCTGGTGGCGGTTGGCCGGCGCAGCAGCCGCCGACGCGGCCGGCTACGCAGCAGCCAACACCGGCTGCTGCGCCAGGGTGCGGCCCTGGCGGGCTTCCAGCAGAGCAGGCACGACACTTTGCCGGCCCGTGGCGAGGTCGGGAGGCGCCGGTGGGTCCTTTCCGACCACCCGGGACCATGGGTGCTCCGGTCGGAGGAGGAGCGGGGCTATTGCCGGCACCACCAATGTTTGGAGGAGCAATGAGGATTTGAAATGGAGAACTGTGGAATGAACGACCCCCGTGGCAGGGTTTTCACGGCGGAGGACAGCAAATGGGCGGCGGCCATGGGGGAGTTCCCTATCCGGAAGCGTGGGGTCGACAAAATCAGCCCGCAGAACAACAATGGCAAGGAGGGTATGGCCAAGGTCAAGGAGGGTAGGGGGGGGGGGGGGGGGAAATCCCCGACCTTACATGCAACCCAAGCGAACGCGCATGAATTTTCCAAAGTTCAAGGGGGGCGATGCTCTGGAATGAGTGCAAAAAGCGGAACTTTTTTTCAATTACCAGGAAATTCCGGAGGATCAGTGGGTGCAGTTAGCGGCCTTCCACCTGGAGGACGACGCTTATCAGTGGACCAAGTGGTTCATGAGGGGCCGTGATTATTCCTCATGGGCAGAGTTCGTGGGGGCCTTTTCGGCCCGCTTCGGCCCCCTGGACTATGAGGACGTCGAAGCTACCTTACAGAAGCTGAGGCAATGGGGAACGGTGATGGAGTACAGGACCGAGTTCGAGAGGTTGGCGAACCGGGTCTCCTGGGGGTAAAAGATCATGCTGAACTGTTTTGTCTCCGGTTTGAAATATCATTTACGAGACGAGGTCCATGCTTATATGTCTCAGAGCCCGAGCCATGTCATCAGTCTCGCACGAATACAGGAGGAGCGGTTCAACAGACAGCGGAACAGAGCCCCCACCCAAGCCCCAACCACCCAAATGACGGCTCAGAAGGATCTTCCACCACCCGTTCGTACAACAGTGACGAAACTCACGTGGCCAGAAATGCAGGCGAGGAAAGAAAAGGGCCTGTGCTTCAATTGTGACGAGAAGTACACTCGGGGACATGCTTGCCAGAAGGTCCAAGTGTTTATGCTTCGGGAAGAAGATGAGGTAGACGAGGAGCTCAGCACAGAGCTCGAGGAGGGGCTGGATCTGACAGACTTTGGGGTATCTATCCATGCCATGGAGGGGTGCACCGCACCACTCACCCTACGCATCGCTGGTAAGGTGGGTCAGGCGAAGGTGACCATTTTGGTGGACAGTGGAAGTACACACAACTTCATCCACCCTGCAGTGGCTCAGAAGGCGGGGTATGACATCGACCGTGGCGCGGCCTTCCACGTCATGGTGGCGAATGGAAGCAAGCTGCAATGTGAGGGAGTCATCAAAGGGGTGGAGCTGAGGATACAAGGCTACGTCGGGCGGACGGACGTGTATTTATTACCGATCCGGGGTTCCGATATGGTGTTGGGGGTACATTGGCTGCAACAGTTACGACGGGTGACTTTTGATTGGGAACAGATGACCACGGAGTTTAGCCAGAGAGTGGTAAAGAGTATTGATTGTGGGGCCTTAAATCGTCCCCACTGAAGGAGATTTCCATCCGCAGCTTGGAACGACTGGGGGAACAAGATAGGCCGATCGCCCTCGTCATGGAGATCAAGACAGATCCTACATTCCAAACTGACGTGCCATTACAGATGCAGGAGTTGTTGATGCAGTATTCTGACTTGTTTCAGGAGCCGCACACTCTCCCACCTCGGTGGTTCAGGGACCACCAGATCCAGTTGAAGGCCGGGGCAGAGCCGACAAATATCCGACCATACCGCTACCCACACATACAGAAAGCGAAGATCGAAAGAAGCGTCAAGGAGATGCTATCGGCAGGGATCATCCGACCCAGTACCAGCTCGTTCTCTTCCCTGGTCATTTTGGTAAAGAAGAAGGACGGGTTGTGGAGATTCTGCGTGGACTACAGGGGGCTGAACGCTTCAACCGTCAAGGAAAAATTTCCAATTCCAGTGATCGAAGAACTGCTCGATGAGCTACATGGCGCCGCATTATTCACCAAGCTGGACCTACGGTCCGGCTACCATCAGATACGCATGCACGAATGAGACGTTCACAAGACGGCTTTTCGGACGCATGACGGGCACTACGAGTTCCTCGTGATGCCTTGCGGCCTCACGAACGCCCCCTCTACCTTCCAGGCCGTCATGAATGAGATTTTCTGACCTCTCCTTCGGCGGTCCGTACTGATCTTCTTCGATGATATCCTGATCTACAGCGCCAACTGGGCGGAACACGTCGCTCACGTGGAGCAAGTTTTCACCATACTCCGTCAACATCAGCTCTACGTGAAGCAGTCCAAGTGCTCTTTTGGACAGCAGGAGGTGGAATATCTGGGTCATCTGGTCTCCATACACGGAGTCCAAGTGCTCTTTTGGACAGCAGGAAGATCGAGAGCATGATCACATGGCCGCGTCCTCAAACCGTTAGAGCACTTCGGGGTTTTTTGGGGCTCACCGGTTACTACCGACGGTTCGTCAAAGATTATGGCAAGATCGCACGACCCTTGACACATCTGTTACAGAAGGATGCGTTCCAGTGGCAGGACGACACCGAGGCTGCTTTTCAAGCTCTAAAAGGAGCCATGACGACCACTCCAGTTTTGGCACTTCCAGACTTTACTAAGGAGTTTGTGGTGGAGACGGATGCATCCGGGGTGGGGCTCGGGGCGGTTCTGATGCAGGAGGGCCGCCCTCTAGCCGTCTATAGCAGGGCACTAGCGCCCCGCACTCTGGGATTGTCGACATATGAAAAGGAGCTGCTGGCTATTATCCATGCTGTCGCAGTTTGGCGGCCGTATTTGCTTGGGCGACACTTCAAAATCCGCACCGATCACCAGAGCCTGAAACATTTCTTGGAGCAACGAGTGACATCCCCTCTTCAGCAGAAGTGGGTCACCAAATTACTGGAATACGACTATGAGATCATTTACAAGCAAGGCAAAGAGAATGTGGTCGCCGACGCCTTATCCCGGTTGCCTGAGGGCACGCTTCATCAGATCTCAGGTCCGTTCATCGATTCCTTGGACGAGATTCAGGAAGAGGTTCGCCGAGATGCCGAACTTGGGATTATTGTGGCAACTCTTCAGAGAGGGGAGCTCACTTACCCAGGCTACCCGTTAAGGAATGGGCGGTTGTACTATCAGGATCGAGTGGTTATTCTCCCCACCTCCCCATGGAAGACGGTGCTGCTTCATGAGTTTCACTCCTCACCTACTGGGGGGCATGCAGGTATCCTTCGGACACTCCAGCGCCTTAGGGCAAATGTATTTTGGAAGGGGCTCAGACGCGATGTGCAGAAATTTGTTCAGCAATGTGTCGTCTGTCAAAGGTAGAAGTATGAGACTACCGCTCCAGCAGGCCTCCTTACTCCTCTCGAGATCCCTCAGCACATCTGGGACACGGTTTCCATGGATTTTATCGAGGGGCTACCCAAGTCGCAGGGCAAGTCCGTCATTCTAGTCGTCGTGGACAAACTCTCAAAATATGGGCACTTCCTGGCCTTACGTCACCCCTACACGGCCGAGTCAGTTGCAGATCTATTCATCCGGGAGATTGTTCGGCTTCATGGCATTCCGCGGGCTATCATTTCGAATCGGGACTCGACGTTCGTAAGTAATTTCTGGCAAGACTTGTTCCGCTTGCAAGGCACTTGCCTACGGATGAGCACGACGCACCATCCCCAGACGGATGGACAAACAGAAGTTCTCAACCGCGGCGTGGAAACGTACCTTCGATGCTTTGTGATGGATGAGCCACGGACCTGGACCCAGTGGTTGCACTGGGCTGAGTACTGTTACAATACCGCATACCACTCCGCCAGCAAGATGACCCCGTTTGAGGCCGTCTATGGACGTACCCCACCCACCTTGAGTAGTTATGAGCCGGACAGCACGACCGTACCAGCGGTGGACCGAGCATTACGGGACCGCGACCGTACCTTGGCTACTCTTCGAGACAATCTGCGTATTGCATAGGATCGAATGAAGCTACAAACCGACAAACACCGGACTGAGCGAGAGTTTGCAGTGGGTGATGAGGTCTTCCTCAAACTTCAGCCCTACCGACAGTTATCTGTGGCCCGCCGAACGAACCAGAAGCTTGCACCTCGTTACTACGGACATTTCCGCATCATCCGCCGGGTGGGTCCTGTCGCTTACACCTTGGCTCTACCAGAGGGGTCGCGTATCCACCCGACTTTTCATGTCTCTCTCCTCAAGAGAAAGTTGGGTGAGTCCGTGCACTTTTATGTTAGGGGTAAGGCTCTCCCGTACCGGTGGGCAATACCAGCTGCTCAAATACCGCACCACGCGAAGCAGTCCACGGCAATGATCTATAGTGGCCCCAAATCCGGATCCCCTAACAGGGCCGCGACCCGCACACCCCAACCCGTCTCTGCACCCAGTCTAGGTGCAGCGGGGTGTTGGGGCGGGGATTCGATCCCCCGCCCCCTTGATAAGAAGCCTTTAACGCGGCTCTCATCACCAACTGAGAGGCTCTGCACCCAGTCTAGGTGCCGCGGCTCAGTTGGTGATGAGGGTCGCGTTAAAGGCTTCTTATCAAGGGGGCGGGGGATCGAATCCCCGCCCCAACACCCCGCTGCACCTAGACTGGATGCAGAGACGGGTTGGGGTGTGCGGGTCGCGGCCCTGTTGGGGGATCCGGATTGGGGGCCACTATGGATCATTGCCGTGGACTGCTTCGCGTGGTGCGGTATTTGAGCAGCTGGTATTGCCCACCGGTACGGGAGAGCCTTACCCCTAACATACTTGCTCATAAATAAAGTGTTAGTCTTTCCAAAGAGGCTGAAATTTATAGCAATGTCCTTTGTAGAGCCTTTAAATTCTTCTTTAGGAGTTTCCCATGCCTCCTTTGCACTTTCAGCACTCATTATTTTGGAAAGATGGTATCTGAAACTCCTTGTTGAATTAACAGTAAGGCTTTTACATCCTCCAGCTGAATTTCTAATTTGAATTTTAAATGAGCAGAGCTTCATTTTCTTTTCCTGTCCCTGGAATATGAGGACCATTTAGGACTAAATCTCATTGCCCTCGAGAGATAAATAAGATCTTCATTTACACTCTCCAATATTGATATTTTTCTCCCGTGAATGACTGACAAATGGGAGTAGTTGAATGAGCCAATGTTGGAAGACGAAGAAACCGTTGGAGAGCAACTTCTGCTCATATATCTTTGCTTCAATTTGAGTGGCCTTAGATCTGGTATCACTATTGGTAAATGATGGGAAATGATGCAATTCTCCCAAATCCTTCATCTGAAAAAGAATAGATAGCTCCTGTCTAAGCATTGCCACCTCTTCATTATCATTTCCTATCACAATCGTATCATAAACATATAGCAGGACGAGGACGCGAAGTCCACCCTTCTTCACAAACAAACTCGAGTCTGAGTCCGATGCATACTACCCACCAAACGACAAATACTCCGCAATTTTCCCATACCAAGCATAGATTCTTCAGCTTGAACACATTCCCTGGATGTGACTCAGATACATACCTTGTTGGTTACTCCATAAAGTTATCATTATCAATCTCGCCGTAGAGAAAAGCATTCTTCATGTCGAGTTGCCACAAGCCGCCAACGCAATCACCACCTGCGCTGAAGTCATCTTCGCCACATGACTGAATGTCTATTCATAATCCTCCTCGTATTGTTGTGAGAATCCCCAAGATAAAATGTGAGTCTTGTACCGCTCCACACTGCCATCCACTTTCTTCTTGACCTTGTACACCCACTTGCACGTTACCGGAGTGACACCATCCACCTTGGGCACTAAGTCCCAAGTTTTATTCTTGTTGAGGGAAAGCATCCCCTCATCCATGACATCCTCTCACTCCTTCATGCCAGTGGATTATTCAAGACATGACAACTCCCGCCCGTCAAGTGGTCCTGCAAAGAAGCACAAACACATACTAATAAGATTACCTCCCCTGTATCGAGCCGGTGGGGCTCTGCAAAGACAAACCACTCTCCACTGCCCCAATATCATCCTCTACATCAGCTCCCCCGCCAGTGTAGCTTGAAGCATCGCTCCCCCTAATATACGCTTTCATGTTTTCACATCTAACTTGATTCTAAGAGCATCCGAAATGTGCACAAAGCAAGTAGCACCAAACACACGTAAGTCCTTCACACTCGACATTTCTCCAAATATCAGCTCATGTGGAGACTTCAAGTCATTGTGGCTCAGCGGTAACTCGTTGATCACATACATAGCACATTCCATGCCCTCCGCCCATAAGGTCTTGGGTATGCCTTTCACAGCAACCAACACTTGCACATTTCCTCCAAGTGCTGGATCTACCACTGCATAGTATGAGCACAAGATAATTCTCGCTTGATTCCATGCTTCTTACAAAAGTAGAGAAGTTGGTGGAAGTGGACTCCCTTCCATTGTCCGTCCTCAACTTCTTGATCCTCAAATTCATCTCCCCTTCGATCTGCTCCTTAAACCCTATGAACTTTCCAAAGATATCTGACTTCTCCTTCACGAAATACATCCACGTGTAGCGTGAGAAGTCATCCATGAACACCATCATATACATGTTTCCTGAGTATGTGGGTGTGGCACACAGTCCTATCAAGTCGCTGTGGATGCACTCCAACGACGCCTTGCACTTAGAAATGGACTTGTCAAATGGGAGGCGATATGATTTCCCAAATTGACACCCCCACATGCGCGGCCATCTCCTAAAGAAGATAAGCTAGGCAAGCCTCTCACAAAAAGTCACAAGGACATTTGCTATCATAACCTTCAGCTTCTCCTTCCCAATATGACCCAACCTCTAATGCCAGATCACTGCACCGTCGTTTGTCTTCATCTTGTTCATATACGAGTTTTTCAAGAGCACAAACAAATCCTTTACACGCCACCCGGTGTGAGTAACGTCAACCTTCACCAAAGAGAGGTTCTTTAAGAACTTTACCTCCTTTGGCCAAAACAAAACGTGTAACCCTACATCTACTGTATTGGTCACCGAGAAGAGATTCCAAAGAGCATGAGATTCTTCTACATCCACCGGCGTCGTCGCCATCTCTGCCAAGAAACGGTCCCCCCACTCATCTTCATCCTTGGATCCCTCTCCTATCTCTGCTAGGTGCTTAGACTTTAGATTGACTTTGCAGTCTCTCCTGAAGTGACCCAGTTTGTTGCACCCGTAACACCCCTCCATCATTCCTAAGATGAAATTTAGCCTCATCCCCCGAGCTGTGGTAGAAGGCCCCTCTCCAGCATTCTTCTTTTTTCCCCTCATCCTAGTTCTTCTTTCCTGAGAGCAACACCTCACTCTCTCCCCCTGAGATACAACAACCGGTCATTTGTCTTGCAAGACTCATGTGAATAGGCTCTTCATCTTCAAGAAGAAGACTGAAATCGACAACTTCCCATGATTAGCTTTTTCCAATTCATTCTCTAGGAACTGTAACCTAGCTACATTCTTTTTGTTGAACAATCTATCCAGGGATGCCCAAATCGCCGAAGCCGATCTGCACCCGATGATATGATCAACCAAATCTAGAGATATTACCTGTTTGACTGTGAACTCGGCCGCTAAAATCTTTGTAACTCTGATACCATATAACAAATCCACACCTAGGATCCACAACGAAAGCAGGAGAGTGCCAAAAATATAGTGTAGGATATGCTTTGAATTAGAGAATAGAAGTTTGCTACAAGTCCGCTTTAGGACACACATACAAGAAACAAAGAAAAAGTTTGTATGATTCTCAACAAAAAAAATAAGATCAGCGATGCGGCTTCAAGGATTTCGACTTCTTTCTCCAACGGGAACCAACACCAAGGGAGGGGAGAATCAAGTGGTGCAGAGTCTTCTTCTCGCTGTTTCAGGAAGAGGGCAGGAACCTCGCGGCTTCGAGAGAACAACTGGGATTCTACTAATTTGAAACAGCCTGGGCCGCATAAATCCAGTTTATTACGTTTACAGTGTTCCCTGGTTTAATGGAAACTAGATTTCATTTGCTTACATCCTTAGAACCATCTGATTGACTTGTGGCATGCAATTTTCAAAGAGCTGCGCATCTGCATCACACTCCGTAAAATTTCGGGAGCATTGTATTTATTACTAGCATCTTTGAGGTTACTCTGGGTTTTGGGAACGAAACGATCATCTTGACTAAGGGTAATACGGCACCTCTAAAAAAACTGTTTGGTAATTCTCCAATTCCCACCGCCACCGCTCCAAAATGCTATTTTGACCTTTTTTTAGAGCGCAAACATCACCCTCCATTTCCCACTGCTCCAATGCTTACCATTTCCACCGCCCCAATTCTCACCGCAGAAACAAACAAATCCTAGAATTAAAATTTTTGGGGCAAGCTCTTGTTGGCAGGATTCATCCGTTAGGGTTGGCGACTGCTGCTAAATGAAATATTTATCTTCAGCTCGAATTCTCATAATTATGCTGCCTATGATTTATATATTAAGTGCATTTATTTGCCTGAGTTTTTCAACGTGAGAATGTTAATGTATTTTTGATCATTCTGTATTTTTAGAATAGTGAAAGATTTTGTGCAATTGGATTTTTTTCACCTCAAACAATTAAATGTGTGTATCGAGCTGAATCAAGATCGAATCAAGTTGGCTCAAAATTAAACAAATTTTCTCTTTATTCATAGTTGACTCGAAATTAAATTGTGAGTTAAATTGAATCGACTTAAATTGTGTAATCGATTCCAATTTAGCTCAATATTCGAGCGATTTCGAGCGACTTTCGAGTTTCGAATAATATGTTGGATGCACAAAAATATTCCTCAAGGTAGGTATTGTGTGCATATATGATATACAATATAAACCTTCAAGGGGAGATTTTTCTAATTTCAAAAGATAAAAGGGCACATCCTGTAATTTAAGGGAGATTTTTCTAATTTCAAAAGATAAAAGGGCACATCCTGTAATTTCAAAAGATAAAAGGTCATGTAAATTACCCTATATATAGAAGCACATGTTTGTGTACACACACATGCGGGCATCTTCGCATGATCTGTCCGTGCTCGATGCTCTGAAGCCCGCATGCATGCAAACGGGTTGCACAGGATAATCCTATTCATATCTATTTTGCGTAGTATTCATCAAGTTAACTAAAAAAAAAAAAAAGTATGTAATTTCCACGAATATAAACTAAATTATGGAGCGATCACTAAACTTAGGAAGTAATATTATAGATTATTTCTCCAATCCAAGATTGAAGCCCGTCCTTCAAATGATCACCTGCATGCAAAACATGATATATTGTAAAAAAACATACATGAGGGCAATAATTTATTTAAATAGTAGGTTTGTAACGTTGAGATTGAATCGACAAGAATCCCTCCACTTGAACATACCTTGTGCCGATGATCCCGATCATGGCCATGCTTTCGATCAACCGGCTTCTCCTCGAGATGCTTGTCAACACTCCGTAGTCCCCTCATCCCGCTCGACTCTTCCGTCACAAGTCCATGTTTACTCAATTTCCCGCGCGCGTGCGCGTGCGCGTGCCTGTGATTGCGCCTCTCGTCCTTGTGAGCATGGGCACGCCGGTGATCGCCCGAATCCAACGGAGGATCCCTGTGCAAAACAATTGAGCGCCGATCATGAACGCTCCGTATCTTTCCGCCCCGTCTCTCCCTGTCATGGCTATGATGATCTTTCCGATGATGGGCATGCGATTCGTGGATATGATGATGACCTGTCCGATGATGGGCATGCGATCGTCTTGAATCTTTTTCGTGCTTGGAATGAGTTTTGGTTCTTCCAGTTTGGACGCCAAACCGGTCATCCCACCAGTCATGGAGAGGGTCAAAGAATCCCTTTTGATGTAAAAGCCACAGAAGGATGATGACTGCCAAAAATTCCAATCAAATATGGTCTGGAACTAGAAAAGAAAACTGAAAATTTCTATTGCATGCAGACGAAAGTAAAGAAATTTACCAGCAGGAAATATGGCCAGCAGTAATCCGAACATCAATATCCAGCTAACGCAAACATACTGCATGTGACAACTAAAATCGAAGAAGCTCGAGCATTTGCTCCTGAGGAAGACAACTGAATGCTAAGTATGCTGCAAATAATATTTTGTTTTTGTGATGTTTGGCGTAAATAACATCAACGACGCTCTTGCGAAGATGGATAAAACTTCCATTTTCAGGTTCCTTGGAAGCGTTTTTGGTTGCATATTTCGCCGCATTAAGGCTTCGTTTGGCGCGGCTTAATTGCTCCGGTGAGTTAGGTCAAAACACCATTACCATAGATTGTATGTTTGGCAGGACAAAGGTTATGACCGCTACCAAGAAAATAAACTAGTTTTGAGCATAAAATGCATGATTTTTTTTTAGGTGAGGTCGGGCGTTCACGAACCACAGTTCATGACCACCGTGTTCACGACCGCCACCACCGCGCCAAACGAATCCGAAATCAAAAAATATATATTATTCTTTTGATATACTAAGGGACTGAAAAAAACATTACTAATCATGGCCCAAATAGAAACAATGAAGAGAAATGGAATGTAAAAAAGGATAACTGCACTAAAAATTTGCAAGTTCTGGAATTGTTTTTTTTTTTGAGAAAAATACAACCATGATTGCACCAAATTAGGCTCCATTTGGCGCGGCGTTTTTGCTCCGGTGAGTTTGGACAAAAACGTCACAACCATAGAATGTATGTTTGGCATGCCAACTTTACGACCGCCACCAAGAAATGAAAACTAGTTATGAACATAAAGTGGATGAAGTTCCTTAGGTGAAGTCGGGCGTTCACAAACTGAGCTAAATTAGTAAAAAGAATGTTAGAATTGCATTCTAGAAGGGATGGATAAGATCCTACATACCTGCATGTTTTCCCTGTCATGAAATCTATCAAGCCATCCCACATTCTCTTCCACCAGCGCTTAATTGATCCAAAAAAACCATTCAAGCCATCACCTTGAGATTCATATCCCGACGTTATCTGCAAGACGCGCAGTAAATATAAAAAAATAAATTTGTTCTAAACGAAGCAGCCATGAACTTATCGTGGACGCAGTGGCGCTATAGCCTGTCACACAGGTACCCACATTCCTCACCGATTTAGCTTCTAACACTCCCCCTAAAATGGCAGTGAGGATAACGAACTCAATTGATCACAAATATATTTTATTTCACTTTCTCCATGAGTCTATGTGAACATATTTGCAATTGATTGGAATTTATAGCATATTCATTGAAATAGTCTCATCTATTATCTTTTCCTCGACAATATGACAATCCACTTCGATGTATTTGGTCCCAAATTCATTGCCATCTTATTGCCAAACTTTGACCTTATGCTGAGCCTCTTTTAGAAATTGATTGAGCCATGTTCATCCTCAAGTTGTATGTGTCATGGCTTGAGAGATCATTTTCTTCGGATCATCCTCAAATCCCTCCAACATCAGCACTATGACAGAGTTAGGAATCTCCGCCGCTTTTGACGCTCCTTATCCTCTCTCATCGCTAAGAGGTCAAAAAGCCACACAGCGGAGGAGTGCAGTTACTATAGCGATCAAAGAAGGTACTATCTGAAATGCTCGAAGACATTGCGGGCAACGCCGCAATCTTGCAAACAAGAGGGATTCTCACTCCAGAAATAGATCTAGTGATGTCAATTATCAGAGAAGTCGTAGGTGCATGGGTACTCACATTCCCTGACTCTCTCACCATCGGAGAGGTCAACTTTTTATTCTCCTTCTTTGCTTGGTGACAGGCGTGGATTTGAGCCAAAGAGGAAAACTTGTTTTCGGCCAAAATTCGAACTCTTCTACTAGAGTTATTTTGAGATATCTCAAAACTCGTATCACAACATCAATGTGAGAGGTATGTGGTGAGGCCATAAACTGACTACAACGCTCACCGGAAAGCCGATGTTGGTCAAGTGATTGTGAGGTAATTCAGATTACTCACCAACCTAGGTGTACAACCCTGATATTCGCCTAGTAGATGATCAAATAAAAGTAATGCGAGCCAGGTTCTCGGGATGTATATATGTTAATAGGCAAAATAAGAGAAAGAGCAAAATTGACATATACTCTCTGCGTTCGACGAACGGCGCTCTACGTTCAACGAGAAGGTTCAAAGCTGCATTCGGCGAAATCCAAGCAGCGCTCGACGATCCCGTCTCAGCGGATCCGCTGGGACGAGCGCTTGGCCGGCTGCTCGCGAGAAGGCGAGCGAGTCAAGAATGCGAGCGGGGCAGGAGTGCGAGCAAGGTCTTCACAGACCATTCGCCCAAAGGAGGCGAGCCCGATCTATCAAAGGTCACCCGCGGGAAGAGGCGCGAGTCAAGTTCCCACGAGCCAGAGCCTCAAGGTCGACCGACAAGGAGGCGAGCGAGCCAAGTGCTCGCCGAATGCTCGCAAAGAGGCGAGCGAGCCAGAAACTCGCCGAAGGATCGCGAGAAGACAGGCGAGCCAGATTTCTTCCAAAGTCTCCGTGATCGACGAATCTCAGTCGAGGTCGACGAACTCAGCCCGGCGCCCGACGAAGTGCGGGACGCGTTCGACGAATCCGCTGATCATCTATGATCGACGAAATCATCTCTCTATCCCCGTTGGCCTGCCATTAGCCTATCCAAACAGCGGAGTTCAGCTGTTAGCAGACCCATCTGGGATGCGTTTAGTAAAACCAAAAGGCGGAATCCTGCTATTTGCAGGCCAGACTAGAAAACCTATAAATAAGACCTCAAGGGCACCTTTGGAGAGAGGTTACTTGAGCTTCTCTCTCCTCAAGCTTTTTTTGGTTAGCATTTTTAGAGCTCTCCAAGGTGCCCAAGTCTCAGCTTTGGCTTGGGAGGGGAAGCGCTCAACGATCTTCCGGGTTAGTGGAGGGACCTCCTCGCTGCGACTAAGGTCTTAGCTTTCTTTCTAGTCTTCAGTCTACCTTCTCCGAGGGATCAGTAAGGGCTAGCTGCCCCTCATTTCGGTGAGGGCCCCGAACTCCACAAGAGGCCGAGAAATCGGTTTCAACATTTTGGTGCGGTGAGCGTGGAGCGTGGCTGGTCCAAGAAAGTTCCAAGGAGCAGACATGACAGGAGGCGAGGATCAAGGCGAGGGGTTCAGCGAGTCACCGCAGGTAGTGACGCTGAGTATGTTCGCGGATTTCAGGAGGGAGGTGCTTGACACCTTCGGGCTCGCGGTCGCGGCGCTGCGAAGTGAGTTCGCGACTCCGGCACCCCAGGTAACTCCTCCCCCGACAGCGGTTGGCGAGAACGCCCCAGGGGGAAGGGCCGGAAAGGAAGTCGCAGGAAGTTCAGTTCAAGACATGGAAGGGCGAGTACTGTTCGCCAGCCCGGCGAGTTCCGTGCCGGCGAGTTCCGTGCCGGCGAACTCTGAGCCGGCAAGCGCGCGCCCGCAGGATTTAGCGACTGCGGGAGTGGTCCAGGCGAATACCGTTCCCGCGAGCGCGGTCCCCGCGAGCCCGAGTCTGGCGAGAGAGCTTGGGGGTCGTGTGGAGCGAGAAAGGATGGCAGAAGGGGGAAGTCCCTTCTGTGAGTTGGTACTTTCTGCACCTGTCCTGGCAGGGTTCGGAGAGTGGGACAGGGTTGTACTACAACGGCAAGGATGACCCTGTCCAACATCTCCAGTCTTTTGAGGACTCGGTCTCCATCAGGCCGATGTCAGATGCTTTTAAGTGTCAGCTCTTCGCCGTCACTCTTAAAGAAAAGGCCAGGGACTGGTTCCATCAACTCCCTACAGGGTCGATCTACGCATTCGAGGATTTGCGCCGGAGCTTCTTGTTGCGATTTTCAACTTCAAAGAAGAGGAAGAAGGATGTCGAGTCCCTCTTCAAAGTGAAGCAGGAGCCAAATGAGTCGTTGGCTCGCTACGCGGATCGGTTCCAGGAAGAAGTGCTACTCACTCAGGAGATGCCTGAGTTTGCATTCCAGCTCGCCTTCACGGTCGGGCTGAGGGAAAGTTTCTTTAAGATGGCTTTGAAGAGGAAAGCTCCCGTATCCTACGAGGAGTTGATGGAGAGGGTGGCGGAAGAGATTGAGAGTGAAGAAGCCAACCCGGAGCTCGCCAAGAGGCTGGCGAAGCTCAGTGAGCCGGAGGTCAGGCAGCAAGAGGTAAGAAGAAGGGAAGATCCCAGGGCCCCGGAGGGGGAGTGGAGGCAGCGTGCCGAAGGAATGCAAGGTCAGGGAAGGGGTTATGGCACGGGAAGGGGCAACTTCTATGGAGGACAAGGAAGACCCCACCAGTTGGGATGGAGGCAGGGTCCGAGGCAGCTGCCTCCCCCGCCTCAGCAAGCCATGGCGATCAGACGGGGAAGAGGGGGAAGAGGGGAAAGAGGAAGGAGAGAAGAGGCGAGAGAATAAGCGGGGGCAAGAAGGAGGAGGAATAGGATGGCGGAAGGCGAAACAGGGGAGGTGACGTTGCCGTATTGTGACTTCCACGATGAGGAAGGTCACGCGACGGCCACCTGCCCAGAGTTCCTGGAAACAAAAAGGGTCTGAGTGCCCGCACCGAGGCAACCGATGAGAATTGAGGAGGTCGAGCCTCGAGGGGAGGAGGAGGAAAGGTGTGAAGACAGAGTTGATGTGGGGAGTAGATGAGAGATCGGGGTGATCCATGGGGGGGTAGGGGTGGAGGCAACCCGCAAGGCTAGCCTCCACACCATCTATCGGCGGAGCGTGGCCTCAACATCCACTGCTCCACCCCCGGCGGAGAGAATTACTTTCTCCCAGAAGGACATGCCAAGCTATGAAGACCCGTTCTGCGATGCGCTGGTCATCCAGACCGCCATCGAGAACTTCACCGTCTCGCGGATTCTAGTCGATAATGGGAGCTCGGTCAACGTCGTCTTCAAGAAGGCGTTTGACGAGATGAAGGTGGAGGCCAAGAGGGTATTGGCCTCGGATGATCCCCTATTTGGCTTTTCGGGAGAAAGGAAGGAGGTAGAAGGTGGAGTGGGGCTCCATGTGACCCTCAGAGGGCAGTCCCGGAACTGCCGCTTCGTGATAGTGGACGCCCCAAGCAGCTACAGCGCCATATTCGGACGGCCTCTCATCAGCGCGTTCAGATGCGTCCCTTCCACCTTCCACCAGTGTCTCAAGTTCAACGCGGGTGGAGTCCAGGTCTGGATCCGAGGAGATCCCAAGATGGCGAGACAGTGCTATGTGACGGCTGTCAACACCATCACCTGGATGGGAGAAGCGGAGGAGTTCGATAAAATGATGGAGGAGGCGTCAGAAGCCGGAGGAGAGAATGGAGTCGGGGAGAGGATGGAGGAAGAGGAGGTTCATGCCCAGGAAGGGGGCGCTGAGAGGCTCAGGGCGGAGAAAGGAGAAGAAGAGGGGAAAAGAGAGGGTGCCCGGGAAGGAGGGGCGGAAGAGTTAATGATGGTAGGAGAGGCAGAGACGGCGGAAGGAGCCCAAGCGCTCGCTTGCGGCGGAGAGAAGGAAAGTGCTTGGGGAGAGCAATCTAGGCTGGAGGCCGTGGATGAGGTCGTGGAGCTTGAAGTCACCACTCGGCTTGGGGTGGTGGAAAAGGTCCGAGTCAGTGGAAAGCTCAGTTCGAAGGAGCAGGCCGAGATCTTGGCCTGCGTGCAGAAGAATGTGGATGTCTTCGCTTGGAGCGCCGCGGAGATGCCCGGGATCGATGCGGATGTGGCTTGCCACCGCCTCAACCTCGACCCCGGCACCCGCCCCATCCGCCAAAAGAAGAGGGCCACGGCGGACAAGCTGGAGGAACCAATCCGCGAGGAGGTGAAAAAGCTCATACAAGCAGGTTTTGTGTCGGATATCCAGTATCCAGGCTGGGTCTCCAATGTAGTCATGGTAAAAAAGGGGGGAGGTAAGTGGCGCATGTGTATCGACTTTTCACTTCTTAATAAATCATGCCCGAAAGATTGCTACCCCCTGCCTAGAATCGACGTGCTGGTTGACTCAGCCGTTGGTTTCTCTGTAATGTCTTTCTTAGATGCTTTTCCAGGTTATCATCAAATCCGCATGCACCCCCCGGACATCAAAGATGTCTCCTTCATCACGGGGGACGGATGCTACTGTTATAAGATGATGCCCTTTGGGCTCAAGAATGCAGATGCCACCTATCAAAGGATGATGGACCGGGTCTTTCGCGAACAAAGGGGAAGAAACTTGGAGGTCTATGTTGATGACCTCAATGGTAAAGAGCCGGGACCTTGAGTCTCACCTACGAGACCTTGAGGAGACGTTTGGGACCCTACGGAAGTATAAGATGAAACTCAACCCCAAGTGTGTCTTCGAGGCTAGCCGAGGGAAGTTCCTAGGCCACTTGCTCACCCCGGCAGAAGTGGAACCTAACCCAGACAAGGTCAAGGCGATAATGGAGTTGGGGTCGCCGAGAAGCCCGAAGGAGGTTCAAAGCCTCACAGGGAAGCTGGCCGGACTTAGCAGGTTCCTCTCCAAGGCGGGAGAGAAGTGTGCACCCTTCTTCAAGGCGCTAAGGGGCAATAAAAAATTCGAATGGACCCCGGAGTGCGAGGAAGCTTTTCAGGCTTTGAAAGGGCAACTCACCCAAACCCCCCTACTTCAAGGGCCGAGATCGGGAGAAGACTTATCCCTATACCTGGGAGTAGGACTTGAAGCGGTAAGTTCAGTATTGATCCGTGAGGAAGGAAGAAAGCAATTCCCTATCTACTATGTGATACAGGACGGGCATCACCACCTGCCTGCCACCCTGGATACCTGGCATCCCACCACGGCCCAGGGGTCCCACCGGGTGTCCACCCGATGAGCCTTATCAGGTCCTGCGGACCGTACACCCCAACCCATCCCCGGCCCCACCACAGGGCCGATAGGTTGTTGAGGCCAGGGCTCGATCCCCCGACCTCCTTGATAAAGAGTCTTCAGGCAGACTCTCATCACCAACTGATCCGCGGCTCAGTTGGTGATGAGAGTCTGCCTGAAGACTCTTTATCAAGGAGGTCGGGGGATCGAGCCCTGACCTCAACAACCTATCGGCCCTGTGGTGGGGCCGGGGATGGGTTGGGGTGTACGGTCCGCAGGACCTGATAAGGCTCATCGGGTGGACTCCCGGTGGGACCCCTGGGCCGTGGTGGGATGCCAGGTATCCAGGGTGGCAGGCGGGTGGTGATGCCCGTCCTGCATCACTATGTCAGCCGGGTGCTGAAGAAGGCGGAGCTCCGGTACCCAATCTTGGAGAAGTTGGCTTTCGCATCGGTGGTGGCGGCTCGGAGGCTCCGACCCTACTTCCAGGCTCATTCAATCAAAGTGATAACAGATCACCCACTTCGCAAGGTCATGGAGGGGGTGGAACACTCGGGAAGATTGGCAAAGTGGTCCGTGGAGCTGAGCGAGTTCAACATTACGTTCGTGCCCAGGACATCAATCAAGGCCCAAACAGTGGCAGACTTCATGGCTGACTACACATCCGAAGTGGGGGAACATGAACCGCCTCCCCCAGTGGCGTGGAAGATGTTGGTGGATGGTGCGTCAGGAAAGCACTCCTATGGAGGGGGAATCATCCTGGTAAGCCCCCAGGGGACCAAGATCGAGCAAGATTTAAACATCCACTTCCCGATTACCAACAACCAAGCGGAGTACGAGGCGGTGATAGCGGGCCTGCGGTTAGCTCGAGAACTGGGAGTGCTAGATGTGGAGGTCTCGACGGACTCCATGGTGCTAGCATGCCAAGTCAAGGGAGAGTTTGAGGCAAAGGACCCGACCCTCCTGCGGTACTTGGAGAAGGTCAAGGGAGTCATCGGGCAATTCCACACTTTCTCCATCAAACACGTGCCCAGGGACGAGAGCACCCCCGCGGACCTCCTAGCCAAGTTCGGTCCCCGAGCAGGAAGAACGGTTTCGGAACTCTTCCGACCCACCATCGAGGAAGGAGAGTTGATGGAGGTGGATCAGCGGGTCTCGTGGATGGATCCTTTCGTCACTTTCCTATCATCAGGGAAATTCCCTGAAGGAGACATGGACAAACGACGCTTCAGGTATAAGTCAGCTTATTACTCTTTGCATGCAGGAGGGCTGTACAGGAAGACTCTCTCGGGACTCCTGGCCCGTTGTGTCTCAGAGGAGGAGGTTCCGAGAGTCCTAGAAGAAATTCACTTCGGGGAGTGTGGGAGTCACTCCGGGAGCCGAACTCTGGAAGGGAGAGTGTTGAGGCAAGGCTACTTCTGGCCCACCCTCAGCAGGGATGCGGCGGAGTTCGCAAGGAGGTGTTCAAAGTGACAACTCTATGCTCCGCTCCAACTCCTCCCGGCTCAGAGGCTCCGAACCATCACTGTTCCCTGGCCCTTCGCCATATGGGGGTTGGACCTAGTTGGTCCTTTCCCTCAAGCTAGCGGCCAAAGAAAGTTCTTACTGGTCATGATCGATTATTTCTCCAAATGGGTAGAAGTGAAGGCGCTCGCCAAGGTAACATCTCAAGTTGTGAGGAATTTTGTATGAGGAGAAATAATTTGCAGGCACGGCCTTCCCCTGGCTATAGTGACGGACAACGGGCCGCAATTTGCTAGCGAAGAATTTGTTGGCTTCTGCACCCAGCTCGGCATCGACCTCAGGTTCGCATCGGTTCATCACCCGAGAAGCAACGGTCAAGTGGAGGCGGCAAACAAAATAATCGTCAACCTGCTAAAGAAAAATGTGGAGAACCTCCGGGGAAGTTGGGTAGAGCAGCTACCGTCCGTTCTTTGGGCCCTGAGGACTACTCCAAATACCGCCACCGAGGAGACCCCGTTCAAACTTTCTCATGGGTCCGAAGCAGTCCTTCTCATAGAATTTGAAGTAAAGACCCCCAGGGTGACCGCCGCAGGTGAAGGGAATGAAGAGTGGCTAGTGGCCAATGACGAGGAACAAAGGCTATCCTTGGACCTGGTGGAGGAACTCCGGGACCAGGCCACCATCAGGCAGGAAGAAATCAAGCGACGAATGGCCCGATATTTTGACAAGCACATCCGAGTAAAACACTTCGAAAAAGGAGACCTAGTGCTAAAGAAGGTTGACGCGGCCGGGAGAGGAGCCGCGGTTGGCAAGCTAGAGCCCAATTGGGAAGGACCTTACATTGTAAGTGAAGTGCTCAGGTCAGGAGGATAGCACCTCCGGGATGTGGAAGGGGTACCTCTTGGCCGAGCCAGGAGTGGAGACGATTTAAAAAGGTTTTATCCTTAGCCATTTTTTGTAGATGACTTTTCATATTTCCTACTCAACACATGCATTTTGGAGCAATCCTTTGGCAGGTCTCAAGTAGTGGTGCTGGAATGCCCCAGATCGATTCCGCTCCCAGGCTCTCACTAGACGGGGGGTTCAGGTTGATCTCTGGAGAGGCTGGCAAGGTGACAAGTGGTGGTGCTGGAATGCCCCAGATCGATTCCGCTCCCGGGCTCTCACTAGACGGGGGGTTCAGGTTGTTCTCTGGAGAGGCTGGCAAGGTGACAAGTAGTGGTGCTGGAATGCCTCAGATCGATTCCGCTCCCGGGCTCTCACTAGACGGGGGGTTCAGGTTGATCTCTGGAGAGGCTGGCAAGGCGACAAGTGGTGGTGCTGGAATGCCCCAGATCGATTCCGCTCCCGGGCTCTCACTAGACGGGGGGTTCAGGTTGATCTCTGGAGAGGCTGGCAAAGTGACAAGTAGTGGTGCTGGAATGCCCCAGATCGATTCCGCTCCCGGGATCTCACTAGACGGGGGGGTTCAGGTTGATCTCTGGAGAGGCTGGCAAGGCGACAAGTAGTGGTGCTGGAATGCCCCAGATCGATTCCGCTCCCGGGCTCTCACTAAACGGGGGGTTGCAGGTTGATCTCTGGAGAGGCTGGCATGGTGACAAGTTTTTATGCAGGAAGGCCCCAGATCGATTCCGCTCCCGGGCTCTCACTAGACGGGGGGTTTCAGGCTAATCTCTGGAAGGGTAACCTCAAGATCCGGGCGAGGCGTGACCAAGGGTCCGATCGCATAAGGGAATAGACCGCGGCAGAACGGCTGAGTCCGCTGATTCGCAAGGCTGCTTGTGAATTTCGGTGGCGCGAGTAAGGTTGGCGGGCCAAAGAGGGCCCGCCTCCGCGGTGGTCCCTGGATAACGAAATAGCTCACAAAAGGCGAGTGCGAGCGAGGTAGGCGAATACCGGCCTCTCTCGCAAAGGTCCTCAATAAGGTACTTCCTAAGCAAGGATAAGGCTCGGCGACCTAAGTCTTACCGTTGCCTCGGAAGGGAATGGGGGCGAGAGCGGCTTAGGTATAATACGGCGAAAGGAGAATCGTCAATTAAAGAGACGCAGACGCGAGCATCAGAACGAAAGTCTTAAAAGCGCGAGCACAGGAAAATCGAGATCGCGCGAGCGCGAACGAAAGAGTGCATGCGAACGAAAAGTAAGGAAATCCCACTGAAAATATGGACAAAATATTTCTTTTTCATTTCTCACAAAAGATTACAGTCCAACGACGGGCTCGCCGGCAAAAAGGAAAAACCTTTTACATTATAAACAACAAAAAATTTTAAGGCGATTCGCCAGATAGCCTTTCAATCACTCTCTCGACCCTCCGCCTCGGAGATGGGCGCGAACAAGTCTGGGACGACTTCCTCCGCAGTGAACTCCATAGCGTCGGGAACGATCATGCCCGCTCCTTTGAGAATGTCGAGGACGAGCTCCGCGATCTCCATCGACCTCTTGCGGTCGGCTTCTTTCTCTTCCCGCGACTGACCACGAGTCCCAGCTCGCGGAGGAGGGGGAGGAAGCACCGCCGAGGTCAGGTCGTGGATCTGGGCCTTGAGGCAGGTGTTCTCCAGCCCCAAGTCAGCGATCCGCGCGTGAAGCTGGCTAACGGACTCGGCATCCTGCAAAAAGCGGGTTAGCGAGAGAAAAGCGGAGCTGAACCGGAAAAGGCTTTCACAAGGCATTACTTACCAGTCCGTCTTGAAGACTGGCGAGGAGGCCCTTCGATAAGGCTTCCTTCCCCTTAAGTTCCGCGACTTCATCCACAGACTTCTGGAGCTCAACGTTCAGCTCCCTGATCTCCTATCCGCTGTAAAGTACCGGCGGCCCACCATATGGGTAAGCTCCATCGCCCGGAATTGGGCTCGCATAGCTTCATATACGACCCCCTTCGGCGTAAAGGACCGAAAGATGGAGTCATCCCCGCGACCATAGAGGCCGAAGGCGAGGGCGAACGCCTCACCCCCAGCCTTGTCGTCCTCTACCCAGGAAGGGAGAAGAGAGGAGCAGATGACCTTGTTCTGCTCAGGGTCCCACGCGAGCACCGGCTCGCCAACCGCGTCCGCAAGCTTCATACCGAGCCCGAAGTTAGTGTGGCTCGACGGTTTGGGCTTGGCGGTCGTCTCCCCCGGCTCGCCACCCTCTTTGGCGAGCTCCTGACCCGCAACGGAAGGAGAGGGGAGATCGGGTTCAGATAGGTCCACGACCTCCTTCGCCTTGGCAGCGGAGGGGGCCTTCTTGGTCTTCTTCGCCGCCCCCTGCGAGGCGGGCCGGCGTAGGGAAGGAGGAAGCTTCTTTCCCAACGAAGAACTCGGGATGTCGCGGCAGGCCTCGGCGGCCACGCGCGCGAGCGAGCTGGAGGTAAGGGAAGAAGGAGGCGCGTGAGGAGGGTTGAGGGGGAGTTCACGCTCTCCTGCGAAGATAACGGGGGACGTTAGACAATCGAAGGAGGAGGGAGTAAGAAAGTTGACGAGTGCGAGTCAAACCTTCCCCTGGGAGGACGGGTGGCAGGAGGTCCACTCGCTCTCGAAGGAAGGCGACCTCAAAGTTTTTTCCCTTGAGGTATTGGTACAGGGCCGCATCACAACCCCCTAGCGAGGTCAGAGGGCGGTAGGCGGCCTCGTCTCGCTGGGTGGGAGTATAGGAGACGTTGCCGAAGGGACCCTTCACCAGGACGAACTTCTGCGTCCAATAATGAGACTTGTTCACCGTCTCGCAGACGGTGACATGCTGGCTCGCGAAGTGAGCCGTCCCGTCCCTATACGCGCGGAACGAAAAGACCTTGCGGAAGACGAGCAGGCTGAACTCGATCCTTTCCGCCCTGAGATAACTGGCGAACGCGACCACCACGACGATCGCGTTCGGCGTTAGCTGGCTCAGCAGAACGCCGAAATACTTGAGCACCTGGAAGGGTCAACAAGGTTTAAGCGCCATTCGCAAAGCAAGTCAGGGATGTAAGGGTTGAGAAATAAATATACCTGGCGCACTTCCGGCCAGAGTGGGAGTCGCAACCCGTTTTCAAAGTGGGCAATGGGAATGGCGAGTTCGTCGGGATGCGGGTCGCTGATGGTGTCCCTCTCGGTAGGGCAGCGAGCCGCAAAACCAGAGTGAATGTTCTGGTCAGCGGCGGCCTGGTACTCCTCTTTCGTAAGGTTGGCGCAGTAGAAAATGCCATCGAGGAAGGCCCTGACACACTTAGACCGCCCCTCAGCTTCCGTCTCGCCGACCATGATGTCTGGGATCCGCGGAATCGCAAAAGCCGCGAGGGCGAGCTAGATCTGCGAGAGAATCAGAAAGAGGGAGAGCGCGAGGGAGTAACAGTAAATGCGGTGGTTGGAAAGGAAAAAGGGTCGGCTATTTATAGAAATGAAAAAGGCGGGAAGAAGCCGAAACGTCGGTATCTGCGGATAGCGGATTCGCGCGGTGCTCTTCCGCCTCTAGGGATCCTATTCGCTCCCGGCGAGTCGGCACCCTGTCAAAGCTTTCTCCCCTTAATCATCGGCGAGCTAGCGCCAAATAATAAAACATAAAAAAGCAAGGGCGATACGCGAGTGCGAGTAATAGAAACACAAACATAATCCGCGCAAGAGCGAGCCAGGTAGGGTGAAAGAAGAGATGAAGAACAGGGAAAATAAAGGGCTCGCAAGCGAGTCAAAGTATCATTATTACAAACTTATAAAAATTGTTCGCGACCCCTCCTATCGAAGAGGGGGGAAGAAAAACAATAAAAAGCAAATACAAGAATCCTCAATATCGCAGCCACTTCCAGCGACCGCGACCCCGGACACCAGATCGAGGGGGGACTCGCGGGTAGTGATACTCGCGGAGTGACCGGTTCGCCTGGCTCGTCAGCCGCATATAATCATCGATACAGGCAATGTACACCCCAGGGGAGGTCGCGTCACTGTGATCGGTCGGCCGTATCTCAGCGAGAACGCGCGCATTCGCGTCCTCCATCGCGGCGAACCTTTCCTCATTAGCGAGCCGATCCAGCCGATTCTGCTCATGTAGATCCCTCAGCAGGGTGGTATGCTTCTGGAATATCTCAGTGACCCGCCTCTTCATTCGCTCTGGATCGCTGGGATCCCCCAGAAAGTCGGCGACCTGACTCGGCGAGGGGGGTGGAGATATCTCCAACGCTCCAGACTCTGACTCGGAGAGATGGGTCATGGGATTACCTGTGAAGTAGGAATCAACGACAAAGTGAAAAATAACACTCAATGACGGCAGTCTAACCTAGTGGACGAATTGGAGTACTGGGCCGCTGGCGGGAGGTGCCCGGCTGGCCTCGGAATGCTTTAATAAAGGCAGAGGTGAGGGCCTTACCCAGACTGGGGGCGAGCGTGGGTCCAGAACCAAACCCAGGCTCGGCAATCAACGTTCCTCCCGAGCTCCTCTGACCCAGGAAGCCGAATCCAGGAGTAGGGATAGTCTGGTTCGGCACGGTGGGCGAGTCCGCCGGGGGAGGAACTTGTTCTTCTGGGGCCGCGAGAGGGGACACTGCACAAAAAGTAGGTGTGATTTAACGAGTCGAGAGACGTGAAGGAAGACGAGGTAAACCGCTCACCTCGATGCGAAGGCGAGTCCTATCGGCCGATGACCCCCGCATCCCCAAGAAGAGCGCCAGCTCCACCCGTAGAAGGGAGGTGGATCTCCGTGATTGGCCTTCCCGAGGCGCCCTCATCCGAGGGATCATTCTGCGAATAGGATAAATAAGGTCGAAAGGGAAGAACATCAAATGGGCGAGCTCGGCGATAATACCTGCGAGGCGAGCCCGTCATCAGGAGAGTGTGGCGAAGAAGAAGACCCTCCCCCACCAGCCGCGCGCCGAACAGCCTTTGCCGTTCTTAGGGAGGGCGGAGGCGGAGAGCGTCGCGGAGAATTCCAGGAGGCGATGACAGCGGTTTTCCCCTTCTGGGCCGCTTGCGAGGCCTTTAGGCGAGCCAACATCTCGTCTTTTTTCGACATCGCGTTGGGGCCCGCGGCGAGTAAGAAAAGATAGAGAAGAATAAAAAGTTCGAATGACGGCCAGGGAGAGTGATATTTATAGTAGTGGGCATGGGGCCCACCGAAAGATTCTCGCCACGTCACCAAGGGGCCGTCGAATATCAAGGGTTGGATGATTCTTCGCCTCGCGAAGAGCGGGGATTGTGTACAACCCCGATATTCGCCTAGTAGATGATCAAATAAAAGTAATGCGAGCCAGGTTCTCGGGATGTATATATGTTAATAGGCAAAATAAGAGAAAGAGCAAAATTGACATATGCTCTCTGCGTTCGACGAACGGCGCTCTACGTTCAACGAGAAGGTTCAAAGCTGCATTCGGCGAAATCCAAGCAGCGCTCGACGATCCCGTCTCAGCGGATCCGCTGGGACGAGCGCTTGGCCTGCTGCTCACGAGAAGGCGAGCGAGTCAAGAATGCAAGCGGGGCAGGAGTGCGAGCGAGGTCTTCACAGACCATTCGCCCAAAGGAGGCGAGCCCGATCTATCAAAGGTCACCCGCGGAAAGAGGCGCGAGTCAAGTTCCCACGAGCCAGAGCCTCAAGGTCGACCGGCAAGGAGGCGAGCGAGCCAAGTGCTCACCGAATGCTCGCAAAGAGGCGAGCGAGCCAGAAACTCGCCGAAGGATCGCGAGAAGACAGGCGAGCCAGATTTCTTCCAAAGTCTCCGTGATCGACGAATCTCAGTCGAGGTCGACGAATCTCAGCCCGGCGTCCGACGAAGTGCGGGCCGCGTTCGACGAATCCGCTGATCATCTATGATCGACGAAATCATCTCTCTATCCCCGTTGGCCTGCCATTAGCCTATCCAAACAGCGGAGTTCAGCTGTTAGCAGACCCATCTGTGATGTGTTTAGTAAAACCAAAAGGCGGAATCCTGCTATTTGCAGGCCAGACTAGAAAACCTATAAATAAGACCTCAAGGGCACCTTTGGAGAGAGGTTACTTGAGCTTCTCTCTCCTCAGGCTTTCTTTGGTTAGCATTTTTAGAGCTCTCCAAGGTGCCCAAGTCTCAGCTTTGGCTTGGGAGGGGAAGCGCTCAACGATCTTCCGGGTTAGTGGAGGGACCTCCTCGCTGCGACTAAGGTCTTAGCTTTCTTTCTAGTCTTCAGTCTACCTTCTCCGAGGGATCAGTAAGGGCTAGCTGCCCCTCATTTCGGTGAGGGCCCCGAACTCCACAAGAGACCGAGAAATCGGTTTCAACACTAGGTATCTTGCTGCATCGCTAATCAACTCCCCCATCACCTTTCATCAGCTTTACATTAAGATCCATTGGATTATCCACATGTCTTTTTTAACAAATCCAAAACATATAATTTGCAAAACATATATCCTTCAATGTTATGGCCACCTTGATTCCCAAAAAATACCTCAATTTTTCTAAATCTTCTCTATGAAGATAAGACTGAAGAAACTCCTTCAGCTAGTGAATTCCATCGTTATCATCTCTTGAAAGAACAATGTTATCGACATACAAAACAAGATCTGAACTCCTAAAGTTGTATGGCGATAGAACATTGATGGTCAACTGAACATCAAACCATCCCAAACTTGGTTAGCACTTGGAGAACATTTTGAATCATGTTTTGACAAATGTTTCGGTACATAAAATGCTTTTTTCAGCTTACAAACCATCTAGGAATACACTCTGAACAACGAATCCAAAATGTTGCTCCATATAAACTTCTTTATCTATGTCAACGTAGAAGTACATTTGATATATCTAGCTGATGTAGTGGCCTAGTCTGAGAGGAATCAAGAGAAATGATCATGCATACGTAATTCCTAAGTAGTCCATATGTTTGACTATACCCATTCAAAATCAAAGAAGAGCTCTTTCTTTTAGGTACAGAGACCATCTCACGGGTATCATTACCCTCAAGGGCGTTGATTTCACTCATCATCATGAGGCGCCATCCCTCATTATTGATAGTCTCTTGAACAACTTTTAAAATGGGAGTTGTTAGTAGCTTGGTGAGAAAAGATTGAAAACCACAAGATAATGAATCAAGGGCACCGAAGATGATTTTGGGATGATATCCAATAATATTCATTAAGCCAAGTACATATTTATACAAAGGGAGTCTCACAAGCGTACATGTAATGTGGTACTAAAGAATGGATAAGAAATAAAAGACAAATATAATATCTCATTCCACTCTTCTGCAAGCTGGACCATACATGCCGTATCACCAAACTTGGGGAGAACAAATATACAATAGATAAGGTCTTTTGTGAGAATACTGACTGAAAAGATTACAAACTAGATAGTTTACCAAATCTTTTTGGAGGTCCCTCCACTAACCAAGGACAAGACTATTCTCCCCTCGGCTTTGTTACTAACTTTATTTGATCTGTCATGCTTCTCCACATGTTGAGAGGTAACGATAGGAAGGATATTTTTTCCTACTGTGGTAGTTCTTGAGCTTTGTTGGAATATATTAGGATGGCACGATAGACTATTGAGCGAACACTCTTGATGAATAGTCTGAACTGGCTGTAAGTAGGAACATTCTCTAGGGCGCAAATTGTATAATGTGAATGCTTTAAGGAGACTTCTATTGTGTATGCGCACTAAAGCGAGTTATCTCGGACAATTTGATATACGACAAATGGTAATCAATGATGGAGTTGAGCCTCACGTAACCTGACCTTGTACCAGATGAAGTGGAAGTCAATATCTTTTGTGCACTAGTGAAATATGAGTTTTTAGTAATAGGGTGGCAACCTAATTGTCTAAAAGAGAACTACTAATGTAGATAATGAGATGCAGAGGTAGATTAAAAGGATCATGAGCTAAGTAAGCTCGAATACTACAAGAGTCATGGAGGGATGTCTACACAATATATTGCTTTTTATGTGACTGCATTCCCATCGAAGTAAGTACATGAACCATTGATGGAACAGTGTTTATCAATAGCACCAATATAGTCGATGCAAGGGCCCAATCCACAACATCTGAGATATTATTCACATTGGTATACTCTCAACCAGAGCACGCTTAACTATGAAGTCCCTAATAGAACTTCATCATGTACTCTGAATAGGTGTCTCTGATGTTTGGGGGATGAGGGGGGGGGGGGGGGGGGGGGGGGGGGGGGGGGGGGGGAGAGGTTAAGTGATTACTTACACCTAATAACATTTCATTCAATTCTGATATAAGATTCGGTTCATCCATGCACATATTTTCACTGAGAATCATACCATCATAGAAATCTGCCAGAAGCTGCTTTGTTGAGGCTTCACTATCCTAAAGACACTCTCCTCCCTCACCAAATTCAGGGTGTTAAGTTAACCAACTTCTGCACGGTTCATCCTCGAAACACACATCATACTGCTGGAGGTTCGACTCTGATATCATTTGTAACGACCAAACCCACAATATCTGAGGTATTGTCCGCTTTGATTCAACCCAACCCATACTAAGCTGAATCACACAGTTTTATTATTTTCCTGAGATGATTTAGGAGTACTCCTAAGAGGTTGCTCATTCCAGACTTACTCTTACTCAGAGCACGCTTAACTATAGAAATGTAGACTAAAATATATAAGACCCTACTTTGCGTGCATTCTTTTGAGTAACAAAACCGTAATATGCATATTTAAGCCCCGATCTCGTAAAGACACATTTCCAGTCCATACTGAAGTTGATAAACTATGATTCTGAACTGTACTGAAGTCAAATTAATGAGCACAGCTAATGATTTAAATTTCTAAATTCTAACAATGAAAGACTAGAGCAGTTTTAGAAACCTGTGATCCATTGTCAAGAACAGTTGGGGTGGTAGTAAATTGGCACCCAGCACGATCTGCTTCTGTAAAATCAGAAGCCTTGAGAATAGCTGAATTGCAGGGGAATGGAGTTTATTAGCATAATGAAAATAAGAGTCAGTTTAAACTCTGTGTTGGCACAATTTTTTATCATGAAAACCTGCACATTCATACTTTCCAGCCTGATCAGTCGTGGGGTATATGTGGAATGATCTAGAAACAACCTCCTCTGGTTTCATTATAAAAAATTGTTCCTGAGAAAGAAACAGAACCTTTGTCATCAAAACATCTAAAAAAGTAAAGCATCAATGCAAAATACTACTATCTTACAGCATGCCTTAAGTTGAGGAAGACGTGAAACTAGATAAAAGGGAAAATAATTCACTCAAGAACTCAACTAAGAATTTCCCATAAGAATACCTTCAACCTTTGAGTTAATAAGTATAACTACAGCAATGTTCTTTGAACAAGGATACTTTCAGAATTAACATGGTCTTTACTTGAGCAAGGATACTTTTAAAATTAGGAGTCATTAATGAAAAAGTAATTTAGACGCTATCAAGTAAGCTCGCATAGCAAGTGACCATTAGCATTTCTGTCTCTTGTAATATTTAATATTTTCATTTATTATTTGAGGTTGATAAAGGCCCCGTTAACTTGGTATAAATAGTAGCATTGTACATGATGAAAATTATAATATTATTTTGAAACTCTAATCAATGTTTGAACTATAAGTGTGGAGCCTAGGACAGAAAGCCAAGTGTATAGGTATTGTTTGTTTCTCAATGATAGGCCATTTCGAATCTGCGTCAGATGGCATGAAGTGTGATAAGAAACAACGGGGATGAAGCTAACCAACAACATATTAACAAAGATCAAGGTGTTGCAGAATTTTATGTAGCAGTCCTCTGCAGTGTGGTCTCTCATAAGGGTCTGAATCTCCGCATCCAACTATTAGAGTAGGTTGGAGACCTATGATATTCTTTGAGGAAACATGTTCAAGATCAAGAAATGGTATCATAGGAAAACCTAGCTCGCAACGTCCCAGATGAAGGTCAAGGATCAATGCAAGAACATCGTCAATAAAGGCCTCCAAAAGATTTTTCTAGCTCGAGCAAGAGATGTTGATGCTTTGTGCTGAGTGAATATGAAGATGGTTACAAGATGTCATAACAACAATGGTCGATAAAAATTCATAGGAGATTGTTGAATATTTTGGAATGGAAAAGCTTGAGAATATTATTCATCCCCCAAGGGGTATTTAAAGAGTTACAAGGAGACAAATAACATCAATAGCCGATGTGGGACTAAACCAGCATATAACAAAATATACAAATACCAACACCCCCCTCAAATTGGGCGTGTGATGTCAACCATGCCCAACTTGCCAACAAGCTCTCTAAAGACACTTGTACTTAATCCCTTTGTGAGGATGTCGGCCAATTGTTGTTCAGACGACACAAACGGAGTAACTACAATGTCTCTCGATGTGTTTAGTACGATCATGTTGCACTGGGTTGTATGCAATGCTGATGGCGGCCTTGTTATCATAGTACAGTCTGATAGGCTCGCTTATTTTAAGACCAAGATCTTTCATGATGGCTATGATCCATAGCCCTTCACAGATCCCATGAACCATAGCCCTAAACTCCGCCTCAACGCTGGATCTGGCAACCACATGCTATTTTTTGCTCCTTCAGGCAACTAAATTTCCACCCAACATAGTGCAATATCCTGATGTGGACCGTCGATCCTCAATAGATCCAGCCCATCCAGCATCAGTGTAAACCTCAATAGTCAGCTCACCTTTTGGTGAAAAAAGGATGCCCCTCCCAGGTGAGGACTTGAGGTATCTGAGGATACGGTGAGCAACATCAACATGATGGGTCATTGGGGAATGCATATATTGGCTGAGCACTCCCACAACATAAGAGATATCTGAGCGAGTATGCGACAAGTAGATCAGTTTTCCTACTAGCCTCTGAAAACTTGGGATGTCTTCGATCATTTCACGATCATCTCTTCCAAGTCTGTGGTTAGCTTCCATTGGGGTGTCAACCGGTCTACACTCACTCATTCCCGAGGCTTCAAGGAGCTCAAGTATATATTTTCTCTGCGATATGAAAATCCCATATTTGGACCTCGCAACCTCAATGCCTAGAAAATACTTGAGGTTCCCCAAGTCTTTCACTTCAAACTCTTTCGTCAGCTTTTCTTTCAGTGTCTAAATCTCATCCTGATCGTCTCTTGTTATAATGATGTCATCCACATAAACTATTAGAGATGTTAACTTCTCTTTATTGTGTTTGATGAAAAGGGTATGATTTGCATTACCCTGGAAGTACCTGAAACATGTCATGGCGTTGTGAAATCTTCCAAACCAAGCTCTAGGAGATTGTTTCAGGCCATATAAAGCCTTCTTCAGCTTGGACACCTTACCATCAGATCCTCTAGGAGAAAAGCCAGGAGGTGGAGCCATGTATACCTCCTCTTCGAGATCACCATGAAGGAACGCATTCTTAACATCAAGTTGGCTGAGATTCCATCCCTTACAGGTAGCACACGATAGTAGAACCCTTATAGAGTTCATCTTAGCGACTGGAGCGAAGGTTTCATGATAATCAATTCCTAACGTCTGAATGTACCCTCTTACGACCAACCTAGCCTTGTATCTCTCCACGACACCCAGAGTGTTCTGTTTGACAGAAAATACCCACTTACATCCCACGACAGTCTTCCCATTAGGCAGTTGTACCAGGTCTCAAGTGTGATTTTTATCAAGGGCATGCATTTCTTCAAACATAGTCGCCTTCCACCTGTCATCAGAAAGGGTCTCCTGCCACGATGTAGGAATGGAACTAGCAGACAACGAGGAAACAACCGCTCTATGGGAAGCCGTTAGAGACGAATAAGAGACAAATTGAGATAACAGGTGTTGTGTAGAGGTACCTTCCCTTAGAGTAATGGACCTTGACGACGGATCAGATGTCGGCTCTAGGATTCTGATATGGGCCCATGTGTTTGTTCCCTTAGAATGACGATTGTAAACCTGCAGGGGTTTTACCACAGGAGCAGCAGGAGATGGCATAGGAGCCATAGGAGACGGAGCCGAGTGGGATTTATACAACGAAGGAATGAGTAATGGAGTGGTAGACAGAGAATCAGTGGGAGTTACGGAGCTCACTTTCAATAGAGGAGAGCCCCCCCCCCCCCCCCCCCCCCCCCCCTGAAGTGAGGGTAATAGCTCTCAGATTCAAGGAACGTGACGTCCATGGTTACAAAAACTTCTTGGGAACATGGTCAAAGCATTTATAACCCTTTTGGATAGGAGAATAGCCTATGAAGACACACTTGTGCGCACGAGCATCAAGTTTAGACTTACGATGGATATGGACAAAACAAACACAACCGAATACACGAGGTTGCAGATTTGTAGGAGACACTCGAAGAGTGTGAAGGGGCGTGTTATACCCGAGGACACGTGAGGGCATACGATTACTAAGGTAGGCGACAGTGAGAACGACATCCCCCCAATAGTACTTGGGAAGGTGCATTTGGAGAAGAAGGCACTGGGCAACTTCCAAAAGGTGACGATTCTTGCGTTCGACTACCCCATTTTGAGCAGGGGAGTGAACACAAGATGTTTGATGGATAATGTCATGATTAACAAAATAATGTTCAAAATGAGAGTCAATGAGCTCACGACCATTGCCAGTCCGAAGAATTTTAATAGAGGTATCAAACTGCGTAGAAACCATTTTGTGAAACCGTTGAAATAAGGAGAAAACTTCATTTTTAGCCTTCATTAGGTAAACCCAAGTTGTGCGGGAGAAACAGTCAATGAAAGTTACAAACCAATGACAACCGGAAATAGAAGTAACGGGGCAAGGCCCCCAAACATCACTATGCATAATATGAAATAGTGCAGAACTAGGAGATGAAATGTGATTAAAGGAAGCACGATGATGTTTACCAAGTTCACAAGCAACACAATGAAAATTATCAACTAATACAGAAGATAGAGTAGGAAATAAACGTTTCATAGACATAATAGAAGGATGTCCAAGGCCACATTGATTTGATTGAAGTCCCTATGCAGACCATGGAGAAACTCAAAAACTTTGTTCCTGTTTTCCCGAGCACGGACAAGGATCTCATCCTCCGGAGACACAAGAGTGAGGGAGTCAAAGTGATCATGCTCTTGATAAAACTGAGTGAACTCTAGGTAGTAAACAGACGGAGGGCGATCACCCTGATGAAGGTGAAAGATCTTCCGTCGTAGCTGGAAAAGTTGGGCAGCATTGCCCCGACAGGAGTAAGTGGCCTCAACCCTCTTTCAAATATTCGCAGCGGTGTCCAGAAATAGATAATTCCGAGCAATATAGTCAACCATGGAGCTAGTCAGCCAAGACATAACGAGGGAATTTTCAGACTCCCACTGCAGCAAATCAGGAGAAATCTGGGCAGGTGTAGGAGTAGTACCCAAAACATAACCAAACAAACGTCTGCTCTTCAAGGCAAGGGTAATAGCTCGAGACCACGGGAGAAAATTGGAATCATCCAGGCGAATAGTCGTGATTTGAGGAGTATTGTGGTCAAGACTTGACCGAGTCGATCCACCGGACACAGGGGTGGCGGAGGAAACGCCGGCACCGGAAAAAATTGTGGGAGATTCGTCATTCCCCGACATAATTATCCATGAATACAAATCAAGGAGTCAAGGGGAGGAACACCATAAACACCTAGAGAGAAACTAGGGTTTTCTCATTGAAGGAGGACCGAGACCAA
Source organism: Dactylorhiza incarnata (assembly GCA_033032865.1). Classification (NCBI taxonomy): domain Eukaryota; kingdom Viridiplantae; phylum Streptophyta; class Magnoliopsida; order Asparagales; family Orchidaceae; genus Dactylorhiza; species Dactylorhiza incarnata. The sequence goes on from JAWHQI010000085.1 coordinate 6,746,430, forward strand.
ATCCATGTAGGATCCTCCAAATAGGACCGACACCGGAAATGCCGTCAAATTAGAGCAGCATGTCCGGTGCCAAGAGCAAAGCGGAAACAAAACGCTGGAGAAGGCCTCCCCTCGAGCGACGACGAGAAGAAGGGACTCGGCGAGGACAGCTAGAGCGGCTGCTGGAAGAAGGAACTGCGGCTAGGAGGGTAGGCGACTGCAGAAACTGGACAAGGGACTGCGAGAGGAAACTGGACGCGGGACTGCGACGAAGGAAGCTGGACGCGGCTACTGCGGCGAAGCGGGACGCGGAAGCTGGGAGCGGATGTTGGACGACGCGAGGCGCGGAAGACGCTAGGCGCGGCGAGAGCGAGACAGGACGCGAGTCGAGAGGGGAAACCCTACGACTCTGATACCATGTTGAATATTTTGGAATGGAAAAGCTTGAGAATATTATTCATCCCCCAAGGGGTATTTAAAGAGTTACAAGGAGACAAATAACATCAATGGCCGATGTGGGACTAAACATCATTGCAGAGACTAGGAGAATGATTTTCACATGAGTAGAGGTCAATTCAACCATGAATACATAATTCAACATGACAGTTGTGAGGGAGTGCCGTAAAAAAAGGAGACGTCTTTAAACTACAGGTATATATTATGATATTATATGAAGAGCTTGATATCGAATAGTTCATGGACCGACTCTCGGAGGTAAATAATTTCTTCGATTACATGAAGATTCCTATCGACAAACGAGTAAAGTTAGACTTGTGCAAATTAAAATCAAGAGTACAAGGATAAACTGCAGGAAGAGAGATGAGCAGAAAGGAATATATGCATTTCCACCAGGAGAAATATGCAAGTGAAGCTAGAAGCGTGTTTCTTATTAGATCACTATGAACAAAAAACTTTTCCATCAGTATGAATGTGGGCTAAATCTACTGATAGCATCATGGAGTACTCATAGCAAAGGTCGTGTGCCTTAATGAGTGCAACAATCTTGACAAGACTAAACGGAAACAAGTCTCTCATTTCATGAATGACCCAAAAAATAGCAATCTAAGACTGCATTGGAGCGTAGTGCATTTATAATCTGAAAAATGCTAGAAATCGTATGCTGCAGGCCAAATTTCCTGCAAGAGAAGTGGTAGTCCGATAACATAACTTGGTGGTAACAAAATAAAATAGAAGGACAAAATTCAAGCAGCAAGTGAATCCCTAAAAGATAACCCTACGACGGGAAAATGACAAAAAGGTCGACAAGAAATTTTTTTTGAACTATTTACCCCTACATGAAACCTATGGTAGATAAGTGCTTCAAACACAACCAACTTGGGCATCCTTAAGGGATAATCTGTGCCGAAAAACACGTGAAATGAAGACTATGAAACAATGTGTGACATCTATAATGATAAGAGGTGAATCTCGAGGTGGTGAAAAAGACCATGATTGCACCCAAGGTTAATGACTAAAGAAAGGAACAAACTATTCAAGATGAAAAGCATCCTTAATGGTAAATGGTTTAGAGTTGCGATTGACAACAAAAAATTAAAAGAATATCATAAATTCACACCTGGTTGAAGCAGCTGGCTTAGGGATAGAAAAGTACCAAAATCCCTACTCAAAAAGGTAAGTTCAGAAAGCGCAGAGTATATTGGTGAAGAGGTACCAAGTACCCTTCCATAGGTACCTACAAGACGAGATTGCATGCATTATGTTGGATGGATGAAGTCCATCACATGTTGCTTAGGTGGCCTTGACAATATGATATTAGTGCCAAGCATGATGAGCAACTAAATGAATATCACAAGGAAAAAGGAAGGTATAAAGTTCAATCTTATCCTATCCAAGAAAGACATCTAGAGTGGGCCGCACCAAAAGAAAATAAAACTTTTCTCTTGCTGATTTCGTTTATGAAAAAGGCAGAGAAAGAAGTCATTATGAGAAGTACATGTCTTGGTTGTGAAAGGTGGTATTGAAAGTGAGACCTCCATTAATGGAAAGGTGATACAGAGGCACAAGTTATGCTTGACGAGCTATGACATTCTCCTAGAATACTTGTCATGAGGATGTTGTCTATGCAAAATATACATCACTACGTTGAATTGTCATCATTTGTGAATTTACGCAACCCCACAAGAGATTGAGGTTCTTCAAAGGAAGGTGGAATAGCTGTTGCAGAAGAGACATCTCCAAGAAAGTATGAGCCCTTGTGTTGAACCATTGCTTTAGCTAAAGAATGACGATAGTTGTAAAATGTAGGTAGAAAGTAGTGTGGTCAATACGATCACAATTGACTGCAAGATTCATATACCATGATTGGGTGACATGTTGGATAAACTAGTTGGAGTCCAATTATTTTCAAGATTGACTTGTGGAGCGACCACCATCAAATTTAGATCCAAATGGTCGATGAATGGAAGATTGTAAAAAGAAATTAGTTTAAAGTTGTACGGGTAAAATACATAGTGGCTTATCCTCCGAGAGGTGCAACTGTCTCTGTAGTCATCTGTTGTCAATAAGAACGTATATCCTAGAATTTCTGTGGATAAGCTATCCAAGGAAGGCTATGTCGACTGACTACCATGGGATGTCGCATCTGTCTCTGTTTGTCAACTTGAGAAATTATTATTTCCTGACAATGAAGTTGTCATTCCTTGGATTTATTGTAGAGTGACTAGAGTCTAAATGGAGGAGAAGGCTATGCAATTTGAGAGTGGTCGACACTGATGCAGCGAGGAAGTTTTAATGGGTCGGTGACTTTCTATCATTTGTTCATTAAATTTTTTAGTAAACGTGTCATCATTCGTTAAATGCATGTACAAGAGATAGTTCCAAGAGAGCTAAGAAGCTTAGCGGACAAGATTTTTAGATCAAGGAGCAGTTATATATTGAATCAATAGTCACCCTTATTTTAACAAACTCTTCGACATGGAATGATGTTGACGAGTAGGCAGGTTGTGTTGTTGCGGGAGAGACGGCATGTAGCTTTCATCAACAAGAAGTTGAGTGATTCACTGTGGAAGTGGTCAACAAATGATTAAGGAGTTTTACACAATAGTGCGAGCACTAAAACAATGGGAGATGTACCATATCTACAAGTATCTAAAGTATTGGATAGTGCACATCAACAGTGACATTGCGAGGTAGAAAAATCGCCTTATTAACTACAAGGGAAATGAAGAATTTATGAAAGTTTTCGATAAGTTGATTTATAAAAAAAACTATAGAACATTGTCACATTCACTATGAGTTTCTGAGGAAGGAAACTAGTTTTATATTCCTCACATCACCCTAAAATAAGAATTAATTAGTGAGCCACACACCAGAAAGATGGCAGCACACCAGGCACAATAAAACCCAATATCTAGCACTGACAAGTTAATATTGGATGCAACTGACATGTGGGAGCACTCACAAACTGACTCAGCACATGAACAACAAAGACAATGTCAGGTCTAGTAATGGTGAGGCAAACCAAGCTCCCAACTAGATGGTGGTACCATGTCGGATCGGAAAGAGGAGAGCCCTCGTCCGGACGCATCTGAAGATGGAGATCCATGGGAGTAGCAGCGGTGCGAGAGTCGGACAGTGCAGCACGGACCAGTAAGTCGAGGTGTAACGTTGCTGAGATAACTGGTAGCTAGTAGGAGTAGCAGAGAACTCGATATCCAAGAAGTAACTCAGAGTGCCAAGATCAATCATCTAAAACTGCTGCTGAAGGTGATGTTTTACAAACTCAACATGGGAGGCATCGTCACCAGTAATAATCATGTCGTCCACATATAACATGAGAAGAGTCCGACCACGTGATGAAGAGTAGACAAACATAGCTGGATCATAGTGACTAGGCTGACACCTGGCTGCAAGAACTGCTGAACTAAAACGTTCAAACCAGGGTCGAGGAGCCTGTTTGAGACCATAAAGTGCTCGATGGAGACGACAGACAAGACCAGGAGCGATAGAGAGGCCTGGGGGAGGAAGCATGTACACCTCATACTGCAAGTCATCGTGAAGAAAAACATTCTTCACATCCAGCTGAAACAAGGACCACTGACAGACGGCTGCAACATCAATGAGGGTCCGAATAGTAGTCATGTGAGCCACAGGAGCGAAAGTCCATCATAGTCTCGGTCGTGCTCCTGCTGAAAACCACGGGCCACCAACCGGGCCTTGTATCTCTCCACTGTGCCATCCGAGCGAGTCTTCACTTTGAAGACCCACTTGCAGGTGATAGGAACTGCACCAGAAGGTAATGGGACTAGATCCCAAGTAGAAGTGCGCTCCAAAGCACTCAACTCGTAAGACATTGCGGCCTGCCACTTAGGAATCAGGACAGTCTCTTTGTAGGTACTAGGCACTGGAACACCACAAGTAGTCGCTGGAAGAGATGATAGGTCAAGCAGCTGAGTAGCAAGGTTGAGCCGATCGGGTGGGTGCCGATCACGAGTGGGGTAGCGTCGTGCTGAAGGATCATCCACAAGTAACTCATTGGAAGAGTACGAATGCAGAGGGGCAAAAGGCGCATCTATAGGACAAGACCGCCGAACATAGTGCTGAGCATAGTGCTGAGGAAGAGCAGGGGCACGAACCTGGACAGGAAGATCAGGAGACAGTGGAGATGACTCAGGAAGGACATGAGACGGTGACTCTGGTGGAGACTGAGTGTGAGGTGACTCAGAGGAAGGTGACACATGCAGTGGTATGGAGAGAAAAAGAACGTTATCAGTTGTAGTGGAAATGTGAGTAGAGGAAGAAGGAGACGAAGGTGAGAATGAAACAAAAAAAGGGTGGTCCTCAACAAAAGTAACATCTCGTGAGATACGAAGACGACGAGCTACGGGGTCATAACATATATAGCCCTTGTGCCCAGGACTATAACCAAGGACAACAAAAGCGGTTGACTGAGCAGATAGTTTGGTGCGCTCAAGAGGAGGGAGAAGAACATAACATAGACACGTAGGTGGTCATAACGAGGAGTAAGACCAAACAGACGCTCACCAGGACTGTTATCATGTAGGAAAGTGGATGGCGGGAGGTTGATAAGATGGACAACAGTGGATATGGCCTCGGCCCAGAAGTGTGGAGGTACATGCGAGGCAATGAGGAGGGTACGAGCCATCTCAATGATATGACGATGCTTCCTTTCTGCAGTGTCATTCTGAGAATGAGCACCAGGACAGAAGAGCTGAGGTAGAGTGTCATGAGAGCTGTTTGCCAAGCTTACAACCCGTACATGAGTGCGAGCGATCAACAGACACATGTCCTAAGATACCCTGACGAACAAGATAAGATAGCCGAGCTCCACTGGGATGGCCGAGACGGTGATGCCAATGAGGAAAGCTGACCGACGAAAGACAAGTGGGAGATACAACAGGGGAAGTTGGTCGCGAAGTGGGTGAAGGAAGCTGGAGATGGTCGAGCACATAAACCCCGCTACGGCGACGACTAGTTCCAATGAGTGTCCCTGTGTGACGATCCTGCACATAACACAAAAGGGCATAAAAAATAACAAGACAACCTCGGGAAGCAAGCTGGCTAACAGATATGAGGTTCATGGGAAGCTTAGGGATATAGACAACATCAGGAATATGAAAATGAGCGGTATGCAGAGTACCACAGCTAGCAATGGGCAAGGTGGTGTCATTAGCAATGATGACACGTAGGTCAGAAGAAACAGACTGACGGGAATGTAACAGAGCTGCATCAAAGGTCATATGAAAAGTTGCTCCAGAATCTAGTAACCAGGAAGCCTTAGTGATACCTGTAGAGGCGGATGCAGCCGCTGAGTCGATCTGTGAAGTGGAGGCTTGGCTGACAACAAACGTCGAGGATGAGGAGACACGACTCTGAGAGAGCCGCTGAACGAGTTGCATGATTTGATCAGGAACAGAGGTAGGACTGTCAGGAGCAAATGGCAGGATAGGAGCAGCTCGCTGTGGTGCGCCCTGCTGACTTAGAGCACGATATTTTGCGACACTCTGACCGGATGCGTCCCAAGTTGTGACAGTGGTGACAGCGGGGAACACGACGCTGGGATGGCCCGGAGCCCAGTGATGCACCCGACAAGGTAGAGTAGGTGCACTAAATCCAGGAGGAGCTGGTAAAGCCAGCGGATCAGGTGCCGAGAATCCATACTGAGGAGCAGCGAGAACTAAGTGTGATGAAGAGGTGACAACAGAGGGGCGCATGCCCTCCAAAGAGTGAAGGCGGGTCTCCTCAGCAACAACAACAACAAGACAGTCATGCAGGGATGGTGGTGCAACTCAGTGCATCAACTGAGCACGTACATACTCGAACTCAGGTCGAAAACGCATGAGGAACTCATACATGCGCAAGTGATCCATTTCCTCAGCAATACTGGTGCAACGAGCACAAGTAGGGCAACCAGAAATAGACATCCCATCCAGCTGGCGCCATAAATCACTGAGCTCCGCAAAGAGTGCCTGAACTGAGCGGTCGTGCTGATGGGCAGAAGCAAGCGTCTGCATCAAGGAGTGCTTCTGCGAGCTGACGTAGATGATCCAAGATTTCCCTGACAGTAAGAAACTCACATACAACCATACGAATGGATATCTCAGTAGACTGGCAAAGAACTGCAATGATTCGGGCGTCATCATGTCATTTCTTCCAATCTGGCTCACTAGTGGCATAAGGAGCAGATTCCTTATCAACGGGGGTGGATGGTGAGCCGGAGCAGGAATATAGCCATCAATATGACCCCAAAGATGCAATCCACGAAGAATCACGCGAACCGTGGAAGACCATTCCTTGTAGTTGGTCCCATTAAGGATGATATTGGATTTCGGAAGGTACGATATGTGGGGAGAGGACATTTGGACAATTTTCAGCAGCAAGAATGGCTGAGAAGAGGATCGGACAGGAGCAGTTCGTCGATGATTGGACAACAGAGGAAGAAAGCGCAGCAGGGATCGACGAACGGCTCCGCTGGGAATCGAGTGCAGCGGGAATCGACGAAGACAGAGCTCCAGCAGGGATCGACGAAGAGATCGAAGAAGGCGTCTCGACGGGATCGAGTGAGAACGGCTCTAGGCGGGGATCGGCGGGGATCTGATGCCATGCTAGAATTTCTTACGAGGCAAAGTCGATTCGTAGGAATGTCGAGAGAGCCATCTTGTGCTATATAGAACCCGATTCATCTAACATCCAGGTGATGAAAAATATTTGGAAGACTTATCAATGGACTGTCTTCAGGTTGCTAAGCACTTCGTATTTTCCATGGCCAACGTATTCTCTAAGATGGATCATTTCATTCCTTGCAAGATGACAACCAACGCAGTTCACATTGCCAAACAATTATTTTCCAAAGTCATGGAAATTTATGAGAGACGAACGCAGTTATCTCTAGCAGAGACTCAAAGACTTAAGCACATTCTAGAGAAGTTTATTGTGTCTCTTTGGGTGCTCGCTAGAGTTCAGCATCAGATCTAACCGCAGACAAATGACCAAATTGAGGCGGTTTGGGGAATATGATTTGGAGTATAGCAAGAGAAAAAAAATAAAGCAATAAGATTTTTTGCTCTAGCACAAGTGGTGCTCACGTATAACAATGTGATCCACTCGTTGACAAGGAGGTCACCTTTCAAGATCATATGCTCCAAATCACCCAACCACATTCTCAACCTGCAGAGTTTGCTAGAAGGGACCATGAAGAGCACGCCAACCACTAGAATAGTAACTCATGTACAAGATGTGCAAGAAGAAGTATGCTAGAATTTACAAAAGGCTTATGAAAGATAAAAGACATATAAGGACAACCATTAAATTGTAAGGTTTTTGAAGTTGGTGAATATGTTATGATGTACCTGAAGAAAGTGGATTTAAAGTGGACAAAATGAAAAGCTATGACTAAGAAAGTTAAGATCCCATAAAATACTAAACAAGTTGAACAACGAAGTCCATGTGCTTGAGTTATCGATTCAATGATGATCTTGCCTATACCACCACTACTACCCAAATGAAGAACTACAACTGACCCTAAAGAACAAAAATCACGGACACTATCATGTGAACTCGGTTGGTGAGTGGCAAGTAAATTAGTTGCAAGGGCCTAGTTCCTCTTGTTGAGTATTCTTATAGAGATCCTCTCGTCAAGTACTCCTACCGGCTCTTTTTCAACACATTTATTATAAGCAGTTGATATGAGCCCCACTTATGCTATATAAATAGTAGCAACGTACATGAATGAAACAGAGTAATATTATTTTGAAACACCAATCCTTGTGTAGAGTGTGAGTGTGAATTCTAGGACCGAAATCCTAGTGTGGTTGTGTGCATCATTAGTTCTCAATGATCGACATTCTGACTTTGCTTCAAAAAAGTGTTAAAGCAACAAATTTATGATTTCATACCGTCAGTGCAATCTTTAGTTCCTAATTACTATCAAACAAATGTTCACATAAGCACCTCAATCTATTTATAGTTCAAAATAATTTTGTTGTTGAAGAAACATAAAATAAGAAAAATGGTATGCTATCAATAGAACAAATTAAATATATAACAAGATACTTCAATATGTCATGGCAAGCAATAGATACACAAAAGTTTGTTTTAAAAGAATTCACATGCAACAAACAATCCTTCGCTTTTTTTTACTCATAATAGATGTTATAACTTATGCATTTAACTCAGAACCAATTGGTTATGGGTAAAGGGACTCAAGATCTATATTAAATGCACAAGGTTACATGACTTTCTCTATGTAGGTTTATATTCTTAACACACCACTTTAAGTATATGGCTTTGGGCACTAATGTCATTTTTTTAATTGGGTGGCGTGGTGCCTTAGCTTGTTAGTTGTAAGAGAGATCATGAAGGTAGTCATAGTCCGCCACATCGATGACCTTTTGTTCCACGCAGTTTCCAATAAGTGGAGCTAAATGAGCTCGCCACTTCATTCAAGAAAATTCTCTTCAATAAAACTAAAATTTGAAAAGTCACACAACAATACTTCAAGAGTAAATTTAATTAATAAAAGTTGAGCTTATTAAAAAATTCTTTGAAGAATTATAATTAGCACAAACACCAACTTCTGCATTAAATAGCATAAGAAATCAAGCCCGAGAGTTTTAAAAAATGCGGACCCTTATGAAGCGGCCGATCTAAAGAATACGCGTGTACATTACCCTATGATATAATTTATATATTCATTCATCATTCTACATGAAATATTCCTATTTTCTAATCAAGTAATCATATAATAAACTTCATTTCATATTTACAAGTTATTAATGAATAGTGTACATACTAAATGTAGAGGGGAAAAGATAATTTATTCAAAAGATAAATTATTTATATATAGAGGTATAATACGTATGAGTAAAAAATGAAAGGGCTAAGATTATAATCTGTAGAAGAGTATAATAAAGCTAACTTGTGTTTGGAGGTATGGTTGATAGTGATGATATAGTTAATAGTAAAAGTTGATCTTGCTGTATGAGAAGATGTGACTCGAAAAAACAATTCCAGATGTGGCAAAATTTTAACTGCCTGAGAGTGAGGTTTAGTAACTGGAAAGTCAAAGGACTTTAGAGAGGTTCACTAAGTTGATAAAAAAAATTGTATCCTATTAGTGAGGTTTAGAAACATGAAAGAAAGGTTCTGAAACTAGAGAGTGGAGTCGATATCTTGAGTGAAAGATTCTGTAACCTGGGAGTTAGGTTTGGCAATCAAGAAGAGCTAAAATTTTGAAGCCAATATCCATGCCTATGTAGGAACTTTTTGGAGAAGACATGTAAGATCTCGCTGACAGTGGCTTAAATATGAGCATGTCCAACTTGAGTTTGGAGATCAATAGATAAGTAATGAATTTGAGCAGATAAGAAATAGTTCGGTGAGGTAGAGCCCGACGAGATAAAGGTGAAGATAGAGACTCGTGACCATGGCTAACAAGATGAAGCCTAATAAGATGGAGACTGTTGGGAGGCAAGAGGAGAGGGGATGAAGTTGAAGATAGTGGGCCATGTTATGGCTGGTGGCCTGAAAATGATGCGGATGAGAAAGGTGATCAAGAGGGAAATCCACGTCGGGTAGATCTCAAATGGATAGTAGATCTACAAATAAGGTGATCAATGAGGAAGAACCTTTGCAGGAGAGAGGGATGGTGGAGGGAGATATTTCCAGAGGTGAGGTAGGTAATGAATATTAGACTCTCATAGGAGAAGCAGTCATTAAGCAACAAAAGGAATAAAGAAGAGGATTTTGATGATGGTCGGTACTAAGAAAAGAATCAGAGTTGTGGTTAGGAGATGCAGCTGGAGGTAGCGAGATTGGTGGTAGAGGAGAGGAAAGCGTACTCAATGGACAGTAACACGGAAGCAGGGTCATGGTTCTTATCACCAGCAAGAGGTGGAACCAGTAAAGCCCGTATCTGAGGAGGATTTGAGGAACCAAATCCAGTATCAGAATAGAAGAGCATGATGACAATGCTAGAGTCATTTTTAATGGCGGCACTGAGGATTGTGGCATCGTACAGAGCGAAGTCGAGGAAGGTAGTGCGATAAGTAATATAATGAGAAGAAGGTTGGCGAAGTTGGTGATTTGGTCAGAGCCAGCCTAGGGCGACGTTCTGACATGTTAAAACTCGAGACTTGTGTAAGTGGGAAAAAATTCAAGGTAGTTATTCAATAAAAAATCATTTATGCCTAATACAAGTACAATCTGTTTGAGCAAGAAATGAAGGGCTAAGATAATAAATTGTGGGGGAGAAATACGATGGCCTATATTAACTATCTAAATCATTCATTCTACTTTTGTAGGACAATTTTATTCAAAGTTAAAATTATCTAGTATAGTAGCTCATAAGATTCAGGCTATATTTGGGCATTGGTTGTAACTGCCTTCTCAGCTCCTTGAATAGCAGAAATATTTCTACAATGCTTGAAAGTATATAATTATGAGAAAATGTATATTTGTATAAAAGTTGAAACTAATAACTGCAGTTTAGGTGGATATCTTAAAAAGTGCTTTTAGAGATTTTAGCATTCGTATCTAATTAATTAACCAATCCTATTAATTAGTTGTATATTAGCTAACATTACGGCATCTTACAAGAAGTGCATAAATTCATAATACACAATCCATAACTGACAATCACAGCATATTGGACAAATCTTAAAATAAGTTTACAAATAACCATCCACTTTACTCCGGAACAAAATGCTACACAGCATAAAATGCAACAGAAAACAAAAATGCCAAATGAGCCTTATCTACTTTGTCTATTTGATGCTTCTCTTACCAAAGCAATTTGAAAATTTTCTCTTACAAGGTTTTATTGATAATTACTTTTCTGATTGATTATCATTGAAAGATTTCCCAAAAGTCTGTTGTTGTGTCCAGAATATCGCCTCAATTTGATGTATAAAAAAAGGCAATAAACATCCATTTAGCAAATCTTGTCAAAAGTAATCGTGCCAATCGATTTATACAAAGACCTTGTTGTATGCTCCAAAATATACTAGATTTATGTGGCAACACACACCATATCACACATTTGTTAAGATGAAGTAAAACAATGATTCCAAACACTGAGATTAAATTTTGACGCTAAAATTAAAGCTATTCACTAGATTACTTGTCTGATGGCATCAAATAACAACAACTATTAAGAGAATTTGACATCAAAAAACAATCATAGAAATGTACTATACCCATACTGAAATTAAGAGAATACCTCCATGTAGCTTACACTTTTCAGGCAGTCAAACTGCAAGAAGCAAACATTAAAATTTAGAGGAAAGAATCAAACAAAGAGCATAACTTATGAAGCTTTGCATTCATATTTATGCATTCACACGTCCAAGTAAAACTCAAAAACTTAGAAAACTAAAAAAATTAATCTGCCCAGACATCTATTTTGATGGTCCGTATCCTAGCGTAATATCCTATGGCCTCGTGACTCATGAGATTTCTATTATAAGCAAAAAATATTGCTGAAAAAACAAGAATTATTTTAATTGGAATGTTCTCATTAAGTAATACTAGCCTTAACAAATATCTGAATACAACATTTATTAATTACGACCGATAGCAATAACAACCATACCGACTAGTCCCATGGGTAAGAAATAATGTAGCATATTATGTTAGTAGACAACAGAAATGGCAGCCTCTTTGAGTAAAGATAACTTGGGCAATGACCAGTGAGATAACACATACAAGGTCATAATTTGAGTTTAAATCAAGTAAACTATAGCATTTAGAATAAGTACAAATAATACATATTAATCACCAAAAGTGGTGAACCATGAGGTATACCTATTTTTGTAATTATTTAAATTGCGTTCATGTTAATTGCCAGTCATATATCATTCAACATTGTCCATGATGACAATGTTTTTACGTTTGCTTCATATTTATTATATATATTTGAGGTTTTAACTACTTATAGACAAGGAGTGAGCACATCAAACGAGAACAAACACGCTCTTATGGAAAGAAGAACAAACTCTATAAAGACAATTCAAAATAAATGATCGGCAAACATATAAGCAAACTAATAAAGGATCATTAAGAGGCAAGATTTCTCAAATAAGGAACTTCGCTAAGACCTTGGAAGTAAGTTTTTCTCAAATTAGGAACTTTACTACGTCCTCGGGATGAATCAAGTCCAAATTTTTCTTAGCCAAAGCAACAACAACTGAATTTCCTTCTCTATAGAGACGAATGGTATGCTTGTCTCTTTCTATATGTAACAATATTTCTTGTCCATACTGATTAACCCTCCAATTAAAATGTTGATACTTCATGGTTTGATATAATATTTTGGAATTAGTAAAAAACGCAACCTAAAAATTTTCAATCTCTCCCTTAAAAGAAGGGGTGCAACCGCTCGCAAATGGAGACCCATAACATATTGGTATTAGAGCCATCTTCATCCACCGGCCGTTGCCATCCACTCAGACCCAAAATCGGATTGTCATTATACGAGACTAGCCAGCCTATGACCCACGATTTTTATCAACCCACCAACGGATTGTGACTTCCCGCACACATTCACGAACTCCGGTGCTCACCAACAACTTCCAGCATCCAGCTCGTCCAAGAACGATGTCGTCCGTGAACGACATGATCCCGCTGACAGAAGCTCTTCCAAACCTTGTCCACAATTTCCAGCACTGTTGGGGGAAAATTCGCCCCAACAAGCAAACTATTGTGCATTCATGTGCAAACCCGAAGTCACGAACCTCACCCTCAACTACCTTATGCACCATTCCAGTACGTCAACCGAACCATACTTAGTACTTACCTTCCACGAGCTTCCCATCCCCCATAATGTGCTTCCCCACTACCTCCGCTGTCAATTGAGTGCCCAACACTCCTAATTGAGCCTCTAACTCGTAGACCTACTTTCTTGGAATCTTCGGGAAAAGCCTCAATAGTCCAACGACCATGATGGACAAGGGCGGTCTTACCCTCACTCAGGTCATAAAGTCAATCCAAAAGATGATGGCCAAACCAAGCCATCCAAGAGGCTCAATAACAAGCCACCAATGTCGCCGCATTCGAGTTCTTGAAGGCTCGCATCGATGGCATGCATCTGTCACTCCAGTCGAGGCACCAATGACCAGCTTTGAGCTATAATCAAAGTAGTCTGCCTTACATTGTGCACTCTAAATCCCATAGAAGTCGGTTCCCTTCATTCATGACCCAAGGGGTCTATATATAGAATTACATGATGGCATAATCATAATAAGTCAGTACTTAGATAATATAAAATAACATATGCTAGACTCGATGACATGAAAATTAAAAGACGCAACATGCATCGACACAAACATAAATTAAAACATACATAAAATCGATGGATAATTGATCTTGTAACACCATAACATCCCACAAGTCCTTCAAATCGAGCTTGACATCAAGCTCGAATGAGGCTCAAGCTGTTTGATCATCTGTCCCTTTAATTTCCTTCCAGAACAAGTCCTTGTAGTGCATCGTTGTAGCGGAGGCTGCGTCGAGCAACAAGCCTTCATCGTGCTCACAGATATCATGAAGGATGGTAAAGTTGTCGAAGGGGACATGTTTGGTGATGTGATCAAAGAATAGGCTGCAATGTAATCGTTAAGTGATTGAAGTAATGGGGGGATCCTTTGTATGAGGCAAGCTGAGAAGGTCTGTTGTGGGGCCAGTCGGAGAAGAAGCATTTGATTGTAATGAGGAGGGGTAACTGAGAGTGCTGGTTGGAGGAGGACATTAGGGGTCGTTGGTGGTATGGAATGTTACGACGTAACCATCAGGTTCATTGGCGAAGGTGTCTGTTGTGTGAACTGCAGGGAGGAAACAACTAGAGGCGATGATGGGGCGATGTAAGCAACAAATATTTGCGGGGTTTCTTTGTGCTCTGGTTGGATTGGGTCCCCTAATTGTCTAAACATTACGAGTCTGTCAATGACTCAATGTTGACGGTAAGTCGAGAAATCGCGCCTTAGTGTGACGTCGACATTTCCAATACCTTCAATAGCATCAAATGGAGTTCATTTTGATATGAGGAGCTCATTTCCATTCCTACTGAATCGAGCAGTCGCTAATTACTCAATATCTTAATCAATTAATAAATACTTGAAAGACTATTCAAGTAGGGTATTGGACGTGATGTTGTTGCTCGAAGACAGACTCGTGTGGCTGACGGCGTTGTGCTCGATAGGATGTTCGCTCGATGGGGCACTCGATTAGTTTGGAGAAGGTTTTGGGCTAAAAAACTGAAAACAGACACAACTATGGTTGCAGGCTCGAGGAAGGACGAGTGGCTCGATGGAGAAAGGAACGGAGAAAGGAACAAGGTTGTGTGGAAAGGAAAGTCCGAACTGTGCTTTTGACGTCTTCTCAGTGGTAGACTACAAGCTCTTAGTATGGCAAGGATCAAAACACCTTTGATTGAATCAGAATAGGACTATTTCTGACCAGAAGAGACGCTATGAGCATCCTCTGAGGGGTCGACTGGGAGAAGTGCTAACTGAAATGTTCAGTCGGCAGTCGATTGAGAGGAATGCTCACTTGAATGGAAACGTCGACTGAGGGCGTCGACTGGGAAGAGATGGCTCGCCGACTGCTTGCTTCTGCGAGAGGCAAGGGTCGTTTCTCCGCAATCGAGCGGAGATGGAGGCGTAGACGACGAGCAGGAAGTGGTAGATTGTGCCGTTGTAGTTGGATCCAATGGCATCTTTCTCGTGGGAAGGACATGAGTGTGCGACTCTCCTATGAGTATCATCTTTCCCGTGAGTAACGTCTTTTCCGGCGTTGGACAAAGCTTGCAATGTGCAATCATGTGCCGAGTTGGCGATCCGACGCTAGAACCTGAGGTGTACCGATAGGGTGTTAGTGTGTTTCAGACAACGATTAGAGGGAAGACGGTGTCTGCGGGGTGAGTAAAGTGGGCAGTGTAATGTGAAGGAGGTTCGTGGTTCTGATACTAAATTGTTACGAGCTTAACCCGTAGCGCGTTAATATCTCGTTGGCAATGGTGGCGGCGGCAAAGATACATGGGAATCGTGCTCAACTTATGGAAATGAGGAAGAGAGACCAAACCATAGCTTGAAGGAGAAAAGCGAGAACTAAGAGAGGGATTTAGAATTCTTTCATTGGTTCCCTTCATTCATGACCCAAAAGATCTATATATAAAAAATTACATGATGGCATAATCGTAATAAGTCTGAGCACTTGGACAATATAAAATTAACATATGCTAGACACGATGATATGATAATTAAAAGAAGCGGCATGCATCGACACAAACATACATTAAAACATACATAAAATAAATGGATAGCAGGTCGTGTGGGACTATAACACAATCTCCCCACATTTGATAAGGATAGCCTTGTTGGAATATGTCGCATTTATTTTTCCTTTGTATTTCTCTCCTATATATATAGGGGAGAGCCTCTCTTTGATTATTATCTAAGTATTCTTGGTCGTTCTCCTCTGCCTTCCTTACTCGAGGTATATAGCTTGGTTCAACAAGAATATGATCGCCGGCAGATTCGTCTACCAGATACTATTGCTGATGGCTCTGCTCTTGCTGCTCGATTCAACCCCGGTGGTCGCTCTACCCGGGACACTAGATCTAAACCTATGGACAAGGACCATTTGATGTGTGATTATTGCGGGAAGGCACGCCATACTCGGGACACTTGCTTCAAGCTTCATGGCTTTCCGTCTCCTCGCGGTGGACCTTCCTCTCGTGGTGGCCGTGGACTTGGGCGCACTATGGGTCGGTCTGGTCCTTCTCGCTCGGCTCATCTCACTGATGTTGTTGACGGTCCTGCCATTTATGAGGAATCTGATGCCCCTGTAGTTCCTTCCGCTCTTTCTGCTGAGGAGATTCAAGCCTTCCGTCGCTTTATGCTTGGCCACTCGACTGAGTCTGCTAGCTCTTCCTATGCCCACCAGGGGACTCCAGGTGCTCACTCTGCCTCCGCTTGCTCTCCCACCCAGTGGATCATTGATTCCGGCGCCACAGACCATATGACTGGCTCTGCTACAGGTTTTGTATCTTATATACCTTTGTCTGGTCGGGACAAAGTGAGCATTGCTGATGGCTCCTTGTCTCCCATTGCCAGGAAAGGGTCCATCCCTTGCTCCTCCCTCACCCTCTCTTTTGTGCTTCATGTTCCTAAGTTTACCCGCAACCTGCTTTCTATTAGTCATATTACTAATTCCATGAATTGCTCTGTAACATTCTTTCCCTCCTACTGTGTCTTTCAGGACCTGAAGACGGGGACGGTGATTGGCTCTGGTAGACTGCGGGATGGCCTCTACCTCTTCGACCCCTCTGGCTCAGCTCCACCTTCGGAGGCCCTTTCTGCTGCTCAGATTTCTGTGGACTCTTGGCACTGCCGCCTGGGCCATCCTTCTACCTCTACTATGCATCTTTTATTTCCAAATATGTCAAATGTATCTCTGAAAACTTTTACATGTGATGTGTGTGCTCTTGGTAAACATCATCGTGCTTCTTTTAATCATGTGTCCCCTCCTAGTTCTTCTCCTTTTGCTGTGGTTCATACTGATGTTTGGGGTCCTTGCCCTGTGGCCTCTATTTCGGGCTTTCGCTGGTTTGTTACATTTATCGATTGCTTTTCTCGTTGTACGTGGGTCTACTTAATGAAAAACAAGAATGATGTCTTTCCCTTATTTCAACGTTTTCATAAGATGGTGGCCACTCAATTTAATGTTGCCATTAAAATTTTGCGCAGTGATAATGGTCGGGAGTATGTTGACTCTTCCTTTGAGCGTTATCTTAGTGATCAGGGCATTATACATCAGACATCATGTGCCTACACTCCGGCTCAGAATGGGGTCGCCGAGCGTAAGAATCGCCATCTTTTGGAGGTTGCGCGATGCCTCCTCCTGAAGATGCACCTCCCGAAACATTTTTGGGGGGATGCGGTTCTTACGGCGGCGTATCTTATTAATCGCCTCCCGACTCGTGTCCTCGGTTACAAATCCCCCCTTGCGGCTCTTTCCGTCTCTCCCACACAACTCCTTCCTCGTATTTTTGGGTGTGTGTGTTTTGTCCATGTCCGCCCCACGTCAAAGCTTGACCCTCGTGCCATCAAGTGTATTTTTATTGGGTATTCGCCTACCCAGAAAGGATATAAATGTTTCCATCCTGCTTCCCGGAAAATATTCGTTACTATGGATGTCACGTTTCGGGAGTCTGAGTCCTTCTATGAGCCCTCACTTCAGGGGGAGACTTACCCAATGGAAGTGAGCTCTCTTCCCCTTCCTATTCCTCCCTCATATCTTCCTACTCCTGTGCCTATGCCTGCTATGTCTACATCCTTGCCTACTCCTGTGGCCGCTCCTCCTTTACAGGTGTATACTCGACGAAAGAGGGGTCAAGGTACAGCGACATCTCTCGGGCTACCCGCTCCAACATCTGATCCTTCTTTGGGGACTCAAGGTAACTGTATCTCCACCCAACATCCGATGTCTCACTTTGTGTCCTATGACTCATTATCTCCTTCACATAAGCTCTTTATTGCCTCTCTCTCCTCTATTTCTATTCCCTCGACTTGGCAGGATGCTATCACTAACCAAAAGTGGCAAGAGGCTATGCTTGAGGAGATGTGGGCTCTGGAGAAGAACTGCACATGGGACTTGGTCTCGTTGCCACCTGGCAAGACTGTGGTGGGGTGTAAGTGGGTGTTCTCCATCAAACAGAACTCTCAAGGTGTTGTTGAGCGATACAAGGCCCGCCTGGTGGCTAGGGGCTACACTCAGACTATGGGGATTGACTATCAAGAAACCTTTGCTCCTGTGGCAAAGATGAATTCTATACGAGTGTTGCTCTCATGTGCTGCCTGCAAAGGGTGGCCTTTGACTCAGTTAGATGTGAAAAATGCCTTCCTCCATGGAGATTTGGAAGAAGAGGTCTACATGTCGTTACCGCCTGGTCTTACCATAGCCGGGTCTGGTGGAAAGGTATGCAGGTTGAAGAAAGCCTTATATGGCTTAAAACAGTCTCCTCGGGCATGGTTTGGGAGATTTCACAGAGCTATGATTGCGTTTGGATATTCCCAGAGCAATGCCGATCATACTTTATTTGTAAGACACAAACATGGAAGACTCACTGTCCTTATTGTTTATGTGGATGATATCATTATCACGGGTGATGACACTGAAGAAATTCAAAACCTGAAACAAAGGTTGGCAAAGGAATTTGAAGTAAAAGACCTGGGAAATCTCAAATGCTTCCTGGGAATTGAGGTTGCTCGATCAAATCATGGCATATTCATATCTCAGAGAAAGTACATTCTTGACCTGCTCCAGTCATGTGGGATGAGTGGGTGTAGACCCGCTGATACCCCAATTGAAGTCAATCACAGATTGGGTAAAGATGATGGGGAAGTGGTTGATGACATCACTGGGTTTCAACGATTGGCAGGGCGTCTTATCTATCTATCACATACTCGCCCGGATATTTCATATGCTGTAGGTGTTATTAGTCAGTTCATGCATTCACCTCGAACCCGTCACCTTGAAGCTGCTCATCGAATCCTCCGGTACCTCAAGTCCTCTCCTGGAAAAGGTATCCTATTCTCCCCGGGAAAAGAGCTGACCGTGGAAGTCTATACTGATGCTGATTGGGCCGGCTCAGTTGACGACAGGAGGTCCACCTCTGGGTACTGCTCTTTAGTTGGTGGTAATTTGGTAACGTGGAGGAGTAAAAAACAACATGTCGTTGCCAGGTCTAGTGCTGAGGCAGAATTCAGGGCCATGGCTCATGGGATTTGCGAGGGACTGTGGATTAAGTCTCTCCTAAAAGATCTTGGCATGGAAAACAAGGATCCCGTGAGGCTTTACTGTGATAGCAAAGCCGCCATTAGCATTGCTCACAATCCTGTCCAACATGACCGCACTAAACATGTGGAGGTTGACCGTCACTTCATCAAAGAGAATATAGAAAGAGGAGCTGTGAGTACACCTTTTGTGCCTTCAGATCAACAGTTAGCAGATGTTCTCACCAAGGGATTGAGCCAGAACGTGTTTGGGAAAATTATGTGCAAGCTGGGCATGCAAGATATCACACGCCCAACTTGAGGGGGAGTGTTGGAATATGTCGCATTTATTTTTCCTTTGTATTTCTCTCCTATATATATAGGGGAGAGCCTCTCTTTGATTATTATCTAAGTATTTTGAATCGCAACAAGCCTTATAAAAAAATTGATGATAAATTACATTTTAAACATAAGAAGTAAATACATTTACATTTCTTTAAGCAGCCTCCCTCTGAATCATTGCACTGAGCTGATTTCCTTTTGTTTTTCTCTTTCTCCCCTATTATTTTTCTCCCCCTTTCTAGTTGCTTTTCCAAATACTTCTCCCAATTTTTGTTCTCAGAAAATAGAGAGGTTCTCATCTTTAGCCACTTAAGCTTACTCATGCAACCTGCAACATAAATGATAAAACATTTGCCGCATTCCATAGAGGTCATGCAACAGCTTACTCCCTTTTCAATAAAATAGACCTCCAGTTTCTCCTCTTTCTTCAGTTCTTCAATATTCTTTATTTTATCAGACATTTCCTCTTCATGCTCTTCTCCATCAATTTTATCTTCAATTAGAATTTCTTCTAAAATATCCTTCTCAATATTCTTCAATATGATAAACTCCCCCTGAGTTTTATCATTATCTTCTTTTCTTCTCTTGAAGCCTTCTCATAAGTATTTTTTTTTCCTAACGTAGCTAGATTTTCTCCAACTTCTTCAACATTCTTTTTTTCTTCTTTTTTCTTTGTTTTGAATTCAGTAACTTTTTGTCTCCAGTCATGTGTCTGGAACATCCATTGTCCAGGTACCACAATTGAGATCTAGTGGCCCTTGGACAAACCTGCACAAAAGATTAAACATTATTGTGAACCAAGTTGACCCTTCCAGCTGCGAGGAACCTTCGGATGTCAACAAGCATTTTCTTTCTCATCTTCATCTTCACTTTCATTGGCGGATGAGCTGTTTGATTTAGTTTCACTCCAGTATCTGCTACAATGCTTTTCTCCTTTTCTATCTTATACATCTTCTTGCCTTCATGATTGTTTCTATTATCCCTTCTCTCCTTGTCTTTCTCTAACCTTTTAAACTTGTCCATGTTTCATTCAGGACATTTTGGGGGTAATGTGTCAAGCTTTTCTGTCGGTGAAACAACTAATATCAAATTTCGATTTTCTAGGGGAGGCAGTATCATAACATGATCTGTGTTTAGATCTCTCATCTCCTCTTCTAAAATCTTTAGTCTTCACTCACATCTTGAATCTTCTGGTTATCAAATTTACTACATCATCAATTGGCTGTAACGGTTTGGTTTGGTTTGGTTTTTGATCAAAACCGCTAACCGAACCACACACATGTGGTTCCAAAATCTGGATCCGCGCCGAACCGCACATATCTTTGGAACCGAACCGAACCGTATGGTTTGGTTCAGTTTTAGTGGTTTAATAATAAAAATAAAAGAAATTTTCTCATTAATAATTAGTCATCTAACCAAGTGCTGACAAGTGATAATTAAAAAGAATCTTATATGATTCATGCAAGAAGGATGATTATGATCAAATTCAAGCTCCCAAAGGCTAGTGAATTTGTCAAGTCGTGAATCGTGACCTAGAAAGGAGAAGTGAAAAGTGAACGGTGAAGTGGTGAACCCGTGAGGCCTGAAGTCATAAAACTTAATAGTGACTGAAGAGATAAAAAGTTAAAACTTAATATAGTCATATGTTACTATGTTTCTTGGACTTATTAGTTTTAATAACATAATAGAGATTAAAAAATTAAAACTTAATAAATTGAAACTTGTAACAATTTATATTCCTAACATATTAAAATATTATTAAAGCTAATATGGTTCGGTCCGAACCGTGAACCGAACCGAACAGAACCACATGGTTTTCAAAAAATGGAACTGTGACCGAACCGCGGGCTACTAAAACCGAACCGAACCGTGCGGTTTGGTTTGGTTCGGTTTGGTTATGCGGTTCGGTTGGTTCCGACTTACACCCCTATCATCAATAGATGATGATTTCTTCTGAGTAGCATTCAGGGCTACTATTGGGGCAGGAGGAGCCTCTTCCTTATGCTTGATCTCATTCGTCTTAAGGATAAGTTCATATGACAACAGCTTATCCAAGATGGTATCATTTGATATTTTTCTTAAAAATCTTTATTCTTTGATGGACCATACACAAGAGTCTCATGATCCAAGAAAGCATTGAAGGAGCTTGTCATTTATCTCTGTAGTAGAGAATTCTTTGTCCAATCCCTTTTAGCTCACTAATAATGCGATTGAATCTCAGATACATCTCAAATACTGTTTCTTCTTCTATCTTCTTAAAGTTTTCATATTGGGTGATCAGAAGGGATCTTTTGCCCTTCCTGACATCATCACTTCCTTCAACTATCTTCAACAAGGTTTCCCAAATTTCCTTTGTTGCGTTGCAATCCACCACCTTTTCATAAATGTCATAAGACATTGTTGAAACAAGTATATTCATTGTCTTGGCACCACAAGACCTAACTTTATCTCTTTCACTTAATTCTGCTTTTGGCTTAGGTATCTCTCTTTGAGTCACTTGACCTACTTCCATAGGAAGATAAGGTCCCGCCCAAATGGATAAAAAATGTCTTCAATAAAATTCATATATAGTTTAATCCTAGATTTTCAAAGTGTAAATTCTATCCATGTTACACCATGGTGGTCTAGAGGTAGAGGCATAATCTCTGATTTGAAATTTACTCATTCTGAAAGTCGTATCAATAAAATATTCTCAAGAGTAAAGATCTTGGTTTATCAAAGTTAACCCTTAGAGATAAACATGTCTCTGATATCAATTGAAAGTGCGAAATATATAATAATATCTTATGAACTTCACACAAGAGATTGGTAAATAGATTTATAAAAAAAATCACAAACAACTCACCTTTCAGACTAAGTAAACTACAATCACATAAACCATCAAAAACACATCAAAATGTAAAAATTAAAAGCTAGCCATAGAGAGATAGACACAAAGATCTATAGAGGTTCCCTAAAACCACAATTATGTCATCACTTCCACCACAGTAGAAATCAACTACTTCCTCAAAAGCTGAGTCATTCGATAAGGAAACTCTTAGAACCACAGTCTTTTGATAGACGAATTTTAGAACTACTAAATCTTTTAGATTCTTAAAGCTCTTTTACAACCACGAAGAATGTTTTACTTTTTCACAATGAAGAATCTTTGATGAAGCTTGAAACTCTTTGATTGAATGTTGATATGGATACTAATTAGAGATCACCACATAAGGCAAAGACCAAAGAAGTGTATATTCATTGGGTTGATGAGCGGAAGAAGGGGTGGAAGTGTATAAATCCAAAAACCCATCGCTTCATTATTTTAAGGGATGTGATTTATGAAGAAATGACTTCATGTCATAATGCCCCAAATGTTATTTTGGGAGAGGCTGGTGGCGGTAGTAGCAACGGAGGCGATGATTCAAAACGGTTGGTGGTATTGCTTGTGTCTCCAAGTACTCCTAGTCCATCAAATTCGTCTTCTTTCGCTTTAAAGCAAGGTGAATGGAGAAGCAAGTCTACAAATGTTGACAGATTGGAGGATGCGGATTCTCATTGTGAAGAGGTAGAAAGTGGTTCCTCTCTTAGAAGGTCAAAGAAAAAGATTGCGTCGTCGTCTCGGTATAGAGATGGAAAATTGTTGAGTATGTGCTCTTGTTATTTTGCAGGACATTTTGATGATCATGAGCCATTGATGGGGATCGACAAGATGGTGGAGCACGAGTTTTGGGCCCGTTCAAGGCTGATTTGTGATGCAGGGCAGGCGTCACACCTGCCTGCCACCTTGGCGCTTGGCGTCGCACCAGCCCAGGGGTCCCACCTGGAGTCCATCCGATAGGCTTTATCAGGTTCGCGGACCGTACACCCCAACCCATCCCCGACTCCACCACAGGGCCTATAGGTTGTTGAGGTCGGGGCTCGATTCCTCGACCTCCTTGATAAAGAGTCTTCAGGCAGACTCTCATCACCAACTGATCCGCGACTCAGTTGCTGATGAGAGTCTGCCTGAAGACTCTTTATCAAGGAGGTCAGGGGATCGAGCCCCGGACTCAACAACCTATCGGCCCTGTGATGGAGTCGGGGATGGGTTGTATGGTCTGTGAACCTGATAAGGCCTATCGGGTAGACTCCCGGTGGGACCCCTGGGCTGGTGCGACGCCAGGCGCCAGGGTGGCAGGCAGGTGTGACGCCTGTCCTGCATCATAAAAGTGCACTTTTATGATGCATGACAGGCGTCACACCTGCATGCCACCCTGACATCAGCACCAGGGGGCCCACCTTGGAGTCCACCAAGGCGCCTTTCATCAGGTCCGCGGACCGGACACCCTAACCAGCTCTCCTTCATGGAACCATCACCATGCGGCAGGTTGTTGAGGCCCGGGATCGAACACCCAACCTAGATAAGAGTCTTTCAGCAGAGCTCTCATCACCAACTGAGTCGCGGCTCAGTTGGTGATAAGTCTTCCGTTGAAGGATTCTTATCAAGGAGGTCGGGGGATTGAGCCCCGGCCTCAACAACCTATCGGCCCTGTGGTGGGGTCGGGGATGGGTTGGGGTGTACGGGTCGCGAATCTGATAAGGCCTATCGGGTGGACTCCCGGTGGGACCCCTGGGTCGGGGTGTGATGCCAGGCCGCAGGGTGGTAGGCGGGTGGGATGCCCGTCCTGCATCATAAAAGGCGTCACACCTGTCTGCCACCCTGGCGCCTGGCGTCGCAACAGCCCAGGGGTCCCACCGGGAGTCCACCGGATAGGCCTTATCAGGTTCGCGGACCGTACACCCTAACCCATCCCCGGCTCCACCACAGGGCCGAGAGGTTGTTGAGGTCGGGGCGCGATCCCCCGACCTCCTTGATAAAGAGTCTTCAAGCAGACTCTCATCACCAACTGAGTCGAGGATCAACTGGTGATGAGAGTCTGCCTGAAAACTCTTTATCAAGGAGGTCGGGGGATCGAGCCTCGGCCTCAACAACCTATCGGCCTTGTGGTGGAAGCGGGGATAGGTTGGGGTGTACGGTCCGCGAACCTGATAAGGTCCATCGGGTGGATTCCCGGTGGGACCCCTGGGTTGGTGCGACGTCAGGCGCCAGTGTGGCAAGCAGGTGTGACGCCTGTCCTGCATCAATTTGTCACCTGCCATATTTGGTGTCACCCGATCGATGATTTGAGTCCATGATTGCGTCTGGATCGTCGTTTCAATATTTTCATGTATTTGTTTATTTTTTGTGTTTGTTTAGTGAGATCGGACAACCATTGTGTACAACCAATCATAGCCGTCCAAGATGGTTGCCCTAAGTCATGTTTTATTATAAATAAAAGGTAAAGGCGGTCGTCATGAGGTATTGCAGATTTGCGAGAAACTTCTTCTTGGAATCCGGTGATCTCTCGTGGTGCCGACTCCACAAAATTCCAAGGTGACAACTCCTTGGTATGACATCTTTGATCCTTGCCTTGTTTCCTTCGTTTTCTATTGTGCCGGCCCTTCCCCTTCACTGTTTTCCTACAGCCGACCTTCCAAACCAGTAGCTACCTCTTCTATTCCTGTCCTAATAGTCATCTGATTGCTTCCCCAAGCAGCATCCCCTCCTATTCCCCTCAAGCCCTAGTCGACCACTATTCCTCATCTCAAATCCTACCGACACCCTCCAATAAGCCAGCAGAGGCATTTACATCAGCTGCTGGTCCCTATTTGCACCATCTCCCTCTTCCTTCCTCCAGGTCACTGTCCAGGCCCATTACAACCCCTTTCCACTACCTGGATAACCTTGGCCCCTCTCCTAGAACCTTACCCAGTCAGCCCCACCTCAAGCAAAACCCCTTCCAGCCCACCTCTCCCTATACAACCTCCATTCCACTTTCCTCATCATCCAGGACAGCCACCACTGCATCTACGACTGCTGGATCTCCGCGCCAATGGCCACGGCCTTTTATTTGTGACTGTTCATTGTACAATTGTTCTACTTTCAGCATTGTTGTACGGATCTGAATACTTATATGATTATGGATTCTTTGTTCTCATAGATTATTTGTTCGAAATTAATCTTGGCTTACAAGACCTTTATCGCTTGCGCATGTTAGTTTTGGGCCCTCCAAGCGGTGGAAAACCTAATTTGCTTGCTTTCAAAATTCTTTGCTACTTGCCTGTGATAACTGTATAGAATTTTTGTTTTATTATTAATTGTAATTTATTGTTGGATCACTGTCTGCATGCATACATCACACTAAGTTACGCATATAATTGTATCCTTGGAACTACACCTAGGGTTGCATATCTAGTGTTCACACACCAAGCCTACCCTACATCAACCCTCTTGTTACGAAGATGTCAAAAGTGTGAAGGAATGGGAGCATGTCATGGATGAAAAAAAGGTAGAGGTGTGCAAAAATAACCGATGAACCAAGAATCAAATTATTTAAATGTAGGGGTCGGTTCACACAGGTTCGGTCCTCAGTTCTTATGGTTGGGTACCCAAGAAAAGAACTCAGAAACAAATTATTAAATTAAACCATCAAGAATCTAGGATTCATCTAATTCATTAACCAATCTGAGCCAAAACATACTTACGCATGCATAAGGGTAAAAAATTTACCAATTAATTCAGTAATAAACCGTGAATACGTATCCTATTAAATTAAACCGTGATGTCGGGTTCTCGGTTTTTATGAGCATAAACGAAATAGAAAATTTTGATCTTTTACAATAGTGGAAAAGTCAAATGAATACGTATCCTATTATGGCCTTCATGGCCCGTGATTTACTAACAATCCAAGATAGTACAGTAGCTTCGGAGTCTGCATTTTCTTTGAGTGACAGGATTTTGAACGAGCGAAGGAGTCGCTTGAACGAAGAGTCGTTAGAAATCTGCATATGCTACAAGGACCACTTGGATGCTTTGAAGAGGAGGTAGCATATTTCATCGATCGAAGATAGCTCATCAGAAGTTGAAGAGGAGCTAAGCGACTTGAATCTATCCGACGAAGATTAAGTTTCAAGTGTGTGTAATTTTTAATGTGCGTGTAATTTGTAATTTTATATTTTTGTTAATAATAAAAAAATTGTTTTTTTATTTCCTATTTTTGTCAAACCGGCAAAACTGGTGTAATTTGTAATTTTATATTTTCTCAATAATAATAATAATAAAATTTGGATCTTAAATATATATAAATATAACTATATAATTATGTATTAATATATTATATAAGTTATATTTATAATTTATTAAAATTATAAATAATAATTAAATAAAAAACTCGGTCGGCCAGGCCTATGTCCAGCCTGCAGGGCCTAGACAGGCCCCCTCTTGGAGAGGAGGCCTGGGCCTGGAAAAAGCTAGACCTGGGCACGAGCCCGGCTGGGAAAAGCTTGGGCCCGGTCTGGGCCTGCCGTGCCTTATGGACACGCCTACTTCCAGGTAACAGCTGCTGGAAACCTCAACGGCTCCGGGGGATATATAATCCACTTCAAAACTCTCGTAATCAACCATGCCCTATAAACAATAAAATATATGTATAACTATATTAATTTAGGCTGCTTGGATATGACTACTCCCTAGTTACTCTGCTTTATCTCACTCCACTTACAAAGAATTTAATCAAAAAAGGATGTTTGAGCTTCATAATGTCTATTCCTAAGCTTGAGTTCCAGCGAGTTTAGATGTTGGGTAGGAATATTGTCCTCGATATTTGTTGCTAAATATTTGCCACGAGAAACTAATAAGATTTAGATTAATAAACACAATGGGGTTGTTGTTGATAAAAAAGAGTACATAGCCTAAAGGTCGCAACAATGTTAATCAATCATGAGCAGCCAACATTGAAAAAGTCGAATCGGTGTGCTCCCACTCAAAGGAGGCAGTATTATCAAGATCTAAGGAAGTTGAGAGCACAACAAATAGGGCAACCCAACTCTCAAAACCATGTCCACATGAAACCATATTTCTCCTTTATTCTATTGAATCAATTCTATTTATACATACAAGCACTTTGGCAAGGGGACCACCGTGTTCCGCGCGATAGTATGTCCGTTGTTCGCGTCCCTCGTGCATAGTGTAGCAACATCAGTATTTCAGTTCATCGCTCGACGCCCTATCCCACACGAGGGAGGCTAGCGGGTGTGAGTATTTCTCCCTCCCGCTAGCCTCCCCCGTGTGGGATTGGACGTCGAGCGACGACCGGAAGTATGGATGTTGTCACGCTGTGCACGGGAGATGTGATTGGCTGACATACTATCGCATGGGGCACAGGGTCACCCGTGCCAAATGACTCGTATTTTTATAATTTTTGTTTTAACCATGGCAAAATCAAGTGGGCCCAACCCCTATCTTATTCTTCATCTCTCTTTTAGTTTGAAATCCAGATGCTTTATATGGTCACCTGGGAATTCTGCCAGGAAACAGTGCAGTCCGTGTGATGCCCCATCCCTATCTCTGACAACAGAAGCTTCCCGACCTCAAGCAACAAAACTTCCTCATTGTAGAGAAATCACCAGCGCCGGTAGTGGTTATGAACATCCCGAAAACAACACCAACAACATTGTGATCATGCCGAACGACCACTCCGACAGCGCGAGTATCCCTAAAACACTACTCCCGCCTCTGTTTGTGGGCCTGATTGATGGCCTCGTGGTCGACGCCCTAGCCCCAATAAACCTAATGCATTTTAGCTAAATAGAGAGATTGTGGTGGCATAGGAAGGGGAAAATGATCATTTTGGATTGCACATACTTCTGTCTTAATTGAAATTCACAATTCCTTCATTATCTAGTATACATTATATCATAAAGCTTTATGTCCAGGTAGCTCATGTGAATTCATCATTTCCAAAATTTTGGAGTAAGCTTCTACCATTACCAAAATTTTGGAGTAAGGGAATTCATTGTGTGGTTTTGTTTCCTTCTTTTGCAAACTCTTATAGGTTATATCATGTTTATGTTATGCCCCCGGACGATCTACGGTTCTGAGGGTTCAAGTACGCCAGAAGATCAAAAGAAGCGCCGGGAAAAGACCGGGCTGAACCATCCGGTTCAGCCCGCAACTGATAAATAAGAAGAAGGGGGCTGAACCGCACGGGTTCATCCCCAATGGGGGCCGGACGGCCCCTAGGGGGGTGGGTTCATATAAATACCCAACTCCCCCTCTTTTGGAGGCATGCAATCTATTATCAGATATTTCTTTTCTCTTTTCAAACCCTAGCCGTCTTCTTCTTCCTCTAGTTTTTATTTTTCTCTAGATCTTCGAGTAGCTTCGTAACATTTGGTATCAGAGCATCCTTCCTGCGACCATGGTGACACGTACGAAGGCGGAAACGGCGCGCTTGGCCGCCATCAAGGAGAACTATGCCGCCTTGACGGATTCGGTAGCGGCATTCGAGGAAAGTGTGAAGAACTCACAACAAAATCTGGAAGAGCGCATCGAGACGAGGATGGAGGAGTTGAAATCCCTCCTCTTGCAAAATCTGAAAGGGAAGGCGGTAAACAGCGATGGTTCCGACGCCGAGACATCAAACACCCCTAAAGGAGGGAGCAACGGAGCGGGAATTAGCACAAGAGTCCCGACGCGGGAATCCGGAGCGGGATCGGGCGCGGGAGAGATTCCGGAGGCAGCAAGGGGGACCGGACCTCCTTTCCGGGCGAGCGGCCTGCCGGGCGGACCTCCGGAGGCGTGGGGGCTAGTCAGCGGCCACCCAGGGTGCCGGGAAGGGCCGGAGCTACTCCGGACGGGCTCCAGCAGGGCGGCGGAGGCCGGGTATGCTTCCTGGGGGTTCAGCGGAGGAGCGGCTGCTTCCTGGGGGTTCGAACAGCCCCCACAAGGATCGGGAGGGCTGCTGCGGCATGGGCGAGGCACCAGGCAAGGGGTAGCTGTCCCGTTTGGGCCCGGGGCAGCAACCAGGGCAGCCGTGGAGGCTGCAACACCAAGGATTTGGGCTGTTTCGCCCAACCGGGGCAAATGCTGTCCCGCTCGGGGGCGCAACGGGAGTTTTTCCTCCTTAAATCGGGAACGCAGCGGGAGTTTTTCCTCCTCAACCAGCGATCGCTCCTAACTTGGGGTATGGAATTGCAAATATGGGGCCAGTGAGGCCTCATGGGTGGAATCATGGAGGGCATCAAGGGGACCATGAGCAACCAGGACCGATGGGTCAAGAGGGAGGCGGCTTGGGCGGGGCATTTCAGCGTCCGTACATGCAACCCAAGCTGGCCCGAATGAACTTTCCGAAGTTCCGAGGAGGCGACGAGCTCGAGTAGATCCAAAAGGCCGAGCTGTTCTTCAGATATCAGGAGATTCCCGAGGCTCAGTGGGTACAGTTGGCGGCCTTCCATCTGGAGGAGGACGCGTACCAGTGGACGAAATGGTTTTTGCGGGGACGCACCTATGCCCCTTGGGCCGAGTTCATAGAAGCTTTCTCGGCTAGATTCGGGCCCTTGGAGTACGAGGACGTGGAGGCCGGTCTTCAAAAACTTCGTCAAAGCGGCACAGTCACGGAGTATCGGACGGAGTTTGAAAGGTTGGCGAACCGGGTCTCTTGGGGAGAGCAAACTATGATGAGCTGTTTCATCTCAGGGCTGAAGGACCACCTGCGTGACGAGGTCCATGCGTACTTACCACGCAGTCTGAGCCACGCCATTAGCATCGCTCGGATACAGGAGGAGCGCTTCAACAGGCAGCGAAGTAGGACGGCGACCAAGCCACCCGCGGCTCCGACAGCGGGACGGAGAGATCCACCTCCCACCATACGACCCACAGTGACTAAGCTGACATGGCCAGAGATGCAGGCCCGGAGGGAGAAGGGGTTGTGTTTTAATTGTGACGAGAAATACACCCGTGGTCACACTTGCCAGAAGGTCCAGGTGTTTATGCTGAGGGAGGAGGACGAGGAGGAGATCCCTCTGGAGGATCTCGACACAGAGGGGCTCGATCTGGCCGAGTTTGGGGTCTCCTTGCAGGCTATGGAGGGGTGTACGGCCCCGGTGACACTCCGTTTCACGGGACGGGTGGTCCAGGAGCGAGCAGGAGCACCCACAACTTTATCAACCCAGCAGTGGCTCTGAAGGTGGGACAGGCGATCGACAGGGAGGCAGCATTCCAGGTCATGGTAGCGGATGGGAGCAAGTTGAAGTGCGAAGGAGTTCTGAAAGGGGTGGAAATCCGTGTGCAGGGTTATGTGGGCCACACAAATATGTACTTACTTCCGATCAGAGGATCTGACATGGTGTTGGGGGTCCAGTGGTTGCGACAGTTACAGCGTGTGACCACCGACTGGGGGCGACTGACTATGGAGTTCACCCAGCAGGGGAAGGACTACTGCCTACAGGGTATCCGATCTTCTCCCTTGAAGGAGATTTCTTTGCGGAGCTTGCAGCGGTTGGAGGAACAGGGCTCTCCTATGGCCATGGTGGTGGGAGTGGAGACGTTGGTCCAAGATCCTCCAATCATCCCAGAGGAGATTCAGGCACTTCTGTCCCAGTACGATGATGTGTTCCAGGAACCCCGGGGCCTTCCCCCGCCCAGGTTCGGGGATCATGGTATTCAGTTGAAAGAGGGGGCTGCACCCCCAAACGTCAGGCCCTACCGTTAGCCGTACATTCAGAAGGCGGAGGTTGAGAGGAACGTGAGGGAGATGCTGGTGATTGGCATCATACGACCTAGTACCAGTGCCTTCTCCTCACCTATTATCTTGGTGAAGAAGAAAGATGGGTCGTGGAGTTTCTGCGTGGACTACCGCAACCTGAATGACTCGACGATCAAGGACAAGTTCCCAATTCCTATGATCGAGGAGCTGTTGGACGAGCTCCACGGGGCGAGCTTATTCACCAAGCTGGACCTGCGGTCCGGCTATCACCAGATACGGATGAAGACTGAAGACATCCACAAGACGGCGTTTCGCACGCATGATGGGCACTACGAGTTTTTGGTGATGCCCTTTGGGCTCTCCAATGCCCCCTCGACCTTCCAGGCAGTGATGAACGAGACATTTCGGCCGCTCCTGCTGCGATCGGTACTCATTTTCTTTGATGACATCTTGATATACAACCGCAGCTGGGCAGAGCATCTCGAGCACGTGGCACAGGTCCTCACCATCCTTCGTCAGCAGCAGTTCTACGCTAAGCTGTCGAAGTGTTCTTTTGGGCAGGCCGAGGTGGAGTATTTGGGCCATCTGGTTTCGGCTCACGGGGTTAGGGCGGATCCGAAGAAGATCGAGAGCATGGTTTCGTGGCCACGACCGACTACGGTGCGGGCGTTACGTGGCTTCCTGGGTCTTACTGGGTACTATCGCAGATTCGTGAAAGACTAATGGCAAACTGGCACGACCGCTTACCCAACTCCTCCACAAGGAGTCTTTCACTTGGCATGATGAAGCAGAGCAGGCCTTCTCCGCTCTCAAGGCGGCTATGACGACCACACCGGTGCTTGCCCTACCGGATTTCAGCAAGGAGTTCGTGTTGGAGACAGATGCCTCAGGAGTCGGCATAGGGGCGGTGTTGATGCAGGAAGGGCGGCCGTTGGCTTACTTCAGCAAGGTCTTGGCCCCTCGGACGTTGGGCCTCTCCACGTATGAGAAGGAGATGTTGGCGATCTTACATGCTGTGACTCTATGGCGCCCGTACCTACTGGGCCATCACTTTAAGGTTCGCACCGATCACCAGAGTCTGAAACACTTTTTGGATCAGCGGCTGGCGTCCCCTCTCCAACAGAAGTGGCTAACCAAGTTGTTGGGGTATGATTATGAGATTGTGTACACGCAGGGCAAGGAGAATTTGGTGGCAGATGCCTTGTCCCGCCTTGCGGAGAGCACCATCCTCCACATTTCTGGACCGCTGATCGAGTCTCTAGATGATATTCAGCAGGACGTCGCCTCGGATCCGGAGCTCCAGCACATTGTCGAGGCCTTGCTGCAAGGCCAACCTACTCCTCCGGGTTACCAGCTGATTGGGGGTCATTTGTACTACCACGGGAGGGTGGTCATTCCAACATCTTCCACTTGGAAGGACGTCATGTTACACGAGTTCCACTCGTCTCCGTCCGGAGGCCACGCCGGCGTGCTTCGTACTCTTCAACGGCTCCGGGCCAATGTCTTTTGGAGGGGATTGCGCAAGGACGTCCAGCGCTTCGTGAAGTATGAGACGACATCTCCAGCGGGGCTGCTCACCCCCTTAGAGATTCCTCAGCATGTTTGGGAGACGGTTTCGATGGATTTCATTGACGGCTTGCCCCGGTCGCAAGGCAAGTCGGTGATCTTGGTTATCGTTGACAAGCTGTCCAAGTATGGCCATTTTCTAGCTCTCAGCCATCCATACTCTGCGGAGACAGTTGCGGAGCTCTTTGCCCGTGAGGTGGTTCGCCTACATGGCCTTCCTCGTTCACTCATCTCCGACCGTGATCCGGTTTTCATCAGCAACTTTTGGCAGGAACTTTTCAGGTTGCAGGGCACCCGATTACGCATGAGCACCGCGAACCTTCCGCAGACCGATGGTCAGACGGAGGTCCTGAATAGGGGGGTGGAGACATACCTTCGCTGCTTTGTTATGGATGAGCCCCGCTCTTGGACACGGTGGCTACACTGGGCGGAGTATTGCTACAATACCTCGTATCACACAGCTAGTAAGATCACCCCTTTTGAGATTGTCTACGGGAGGCCGCCACCATCTCTGCGTTCCTACGAGCCGGGCAGCACAGCTCTTCCTGCAGTGGATCGGGCATTACGGGACCGGGATCAGACCTTGGCTCTCCTTCGGGATAATCTCCATGCAGCCCAAGATAGGATGAAGGTGCAGGCCGACAAGCACGGGACCGAGCGGGAATTTCAGGTGGGGGATGAGGTCTTCCTCCGTCTCCAACCGTACAGACAACTGTCCGTTGCTCGCCGGGCCAATCAGAAATTAGCTCCCCGATACTATGGGCCGTTTCGTATCACTCACCGGGTGGGACCAGTCGCTTATACTCTTGCTCTTCCTGAGGGGTCCCGTATTCACCCGACTTTTCATGTCTCTTTGCTGAAGAAGAAGTTGGGGGCGGCAGTAACAGTCACCCCCTTTCTCCCCGCGGCCACTACGACCGGCGAGCTACGCCCCAGTCCCGAGGTTATATTGCTGTCCAGATGGAAGAAACGAGGCACGGAATACCGTTCAGAGGTTATGGTCAAGTGGCAGGATCTGTCAGAGGCTCACAACACTTGGGTGGACTTACTGGAGTTCCGGGAGCTCTTTCCCGACTTTCAGCTTGAGGACATGCTGCCTCTTGATGGGGAGGGGAATGTTATGCCCCCGGACGATCTACGGTTCCGAGGGTTCAAGTACGCCAGACGACCAAAAGAAGCGTCGGGAAAAGACCGGGCTGAACCATCCGATTCAGCCCGCAACTGATAAATAAGAAGAAGGGGGTTGAACAGCACGGGTTCAGCCCGAATGGGGGCCGGCCGGCCCCTAGGAGGTTGGGTTCATATAAATACCCAACTCCCCCTCTTTTGGAGGCATGCAATCTATTATCAGGTATTTCTTTTCTCTTTTCAAACCCTAGCCGTCTTCTTCTTCCTCTAGTTTTCATTTTTCTCTAGATCTTCGAGTAGCTTCGTAACAGTTTATTTTGTTTTTCTATGATTTCTCTTAAAAAGCTTACAATATTCCAGCCTCCAGGCAATTCAGGAGTCATAAATGGGTGGCATGAGGTGATAGGAATTAATTGTTATATTTATTTAGAAGTATTTGGTAGAAAGCACGGACGAACATAGAAATACACTATTCACCTTCTTCGTCACTTGTATGGAGCCTCACCCTGTGCCTTTTAACTGTTTTTCTCTCCCTCATGCCATGGCTCTGTCGCCCGTATCCCTCTATCCGCATAGGGGCCATTCAGCTTCTGCCCGTTTCGTTGCTCTGTGCTCGAGGCAGAACTCAGGTATCTCTCTCTCTCCCTCTCAGTTCGAGGCAGCATTCTTGTTGAACCTAGCTGTCGCCGCTCCGCCTTTGAGCTCACCTGCACCAACCTCTGTGGCGGCCAATGGCACTAAAAGTTTTTTTTATAAAACAGCATGAAACAAGTTTATTTTTAACAGCAGCCCACCAACAGACCTTGCCTGCCGCTACCTAAGCACTCTCTCCGGTGACACGAAAAACACAGTTCACTCGAGATTAGACTTATATAGTGTTTATTTGTTTTAGCATTTTTGTTCCATCTACGGTGGGAGGGAAATGCCACAACTCAAAAAATCTGTTTGGTATACCTCCCATTCCCACCACCACTCAAAAGCTTCATTTTTGGTCATTTTTAAGACCGCAAACATCTCCCTTCATCTCACACCGCTCTCATTCCCACCACGCCCACTCTCACCACCCAAACAAAGAGACCCATAATAGTATAAATAGGAATACTGAAGTAAAATTTTAGCAGAGGAACTTTGCAAAGTTAAGATAGAATAGACATTCATAGACAAATAACTTCAAAAAACGAATGATAATTTAAGGTTGATGTAAAGAACACGGAAAACATGTTGAAAATTGAAATAAAAAAGAATCAGCATACTGTTAGGCTATATGATGCTTCTAGTTGACCAATGTTCTTTGTTGTCACCACAGCTGTTCCAAATTGAGTAAGTGCCTCAAAAGTCGGAACATTTATGCTTAAAATCTTTCCGGGACTC
This sequence comes from Dactylorhiza incarnata, assembly GCA_033032865.1. NCBI lineage: Eukaryota > Viridiplantae > Streptophyta > Magnoliopsida > Asparagales > Orchidaceae > Dactylorhiza > Dactylorhiza incarnata. Next base: position 6,781,612 of record JAWHQI010000085.1, read on the forward strand.
CTAAAACAAAGAGACAGAAGTACACTAATATTTAATAATAGTAATTACACAGGAAAATGTATGTTACGCAACCAGGAAAAGAGATTTGGTGGAAGACATAATAAATAAAATAAACAATTAAAGCTGATAGGCAAAGTCGCAATCTTCTTTCCTTTCCGTGGGTTCAGAACAATAACACCTTTGCACTAATGCAGGATCATCAAAATTGATTGTAAAATCCACTTCAACATATTAACCCTTAACTTGGCATGATATAATCATCAATTAGAAAAAAATGACTATGATCTTCACGATTTCGAATTTCTACAAACTACAAAATTGAGTATTATTGATGGGGATCACCCACCGGAGATGGCTCGCCGCAAGGCGGGGCACATGTCCGTGTATTCGCATAGGAGGACTTGACCAGATCAATGATCCGACTTCACGAATCTGTCCGGATTTCTGTTTACCTGCGTTTTCATATATTATGTTGTTATGTTTGGTCCGCTACAACAATGGCCAATCATAGCCGTTGAAGTTGTGGTACCCTAGAGTGGTTTTGTTATAAATATGTGTATGGAGGGCTGCCGGTTATTCATTGAAAATTTTTAGAGAACTCTTCTTCCTGGATTCTGGTGATCTTCTTACGGTGATGACTCCATGAGGCCCTAGGTGATGACTCCTAGAGTCCTAGTTATTTCCTATCACCCCTTGTATCCCCTCCCCTAGCCGCCGCCCCATCTCCCACAAAATCCCTCTGGTCCCACCTTACCTCACAGGAAATCCATCTGCAGTGACCTTCCCCTCACGAGAAAATTGCCGCAGTTGAAGACCTGGTCCATTATAGCACTCCCTCTTAACGATCTCCACCCCGCCCAGGAATTTCACGCCAACATTTTGTGTCCCACTCCCCCCACCCCACCCCACCCCTCTCCTGATATCCCGTGAACCTCCCAAGAGCTCTCGCCCCACCTTTCCTGGTAAAACACCCAAACCCTTCCGATCCGCAGTCAGATATCACCCAGAAGCCCCAAAACCTAAAGATTCAGCCTTCCCTGTAGCATTCCGCCTTCACCTACATCCCACACCCCCATCCATCCACCGAACCCATAAATCCTCCTAGGAGGCCCGCTTCCAGCCTCCATTCACACCACCGGATCACAGTTTCAGCAGCCCGGAACATTGCATCTCCACTCTACGGCATCCCCCTTCGTGAGTATTGTTTTGTTGTATGGATCTTTATTCTCTACATTAATATCTGGTGTTGTGAACTTTTGCTCTTTTGGATCACTTGCATTTGTGAAATTTTGTTCTAAATTAATCTGTTATTTGCAGGAACCATTCGCCGCGCGCTCTCGCTTTGGCCCTCCATGCAGAGGAAAATCAAAGCCTACTCGCTTAAAGAAATAAATTTTTTTTGCTTCAATATCTAAATGTGATTTAAACATTGATTGCAACGATTTGATTTCGCCGTCAGTCATTGCATGTGTGTTGCATTTAGCCGTTAAAGAGGAATTGAGTTGTCCTCTCGCACATCACATTAGGGTTGCATTCTAGTATTCACGCACACGTAGTCAATCCTACATCAATTATGCTCTTAACTTTTTAAGCATTTAATGGATGGACAAATTCAATAATCATATTACTCGTCATTAAATATATTGACAGTAAATCATATTACTTTGAGAGATGGAATTACATAGAAAGAAATGAATTGCAATGCTAGGAATATTGATGGAGATCGGCGGCCCATGTGCATTTATTCCTGCAGGAGGCGATGATCAGTTGTCTGTCCGGATGATTCGAGTCCATGGATGTGTCTGAATGATCGTTTTGAGTCTGTTTTGTATATTTACTATTATATTTTGAGTTGTATTTGACACCCGATCACCTCGGACATTTTGAGTCGTCCTATTCGAGTGCCCTAGCAGTCATTCTATATATAGGCATGCAGGCTGCAGTTGGAGGGATCGAAGTTTGGATTCAAATTCCGAACTGTAGGTCTTCCTCTTAGTGCGACTCTGAGAGCCCCCCTTGGTGCAACTCCCTGGTTTTTCCCCTTTCTCCCGCCATCCGTCTCCCCTACATCAGGTTTCGTCCCTTCTTCCTCCACCCTCTACCCCCCCCCCCCCCCCCCCCCCCCCACAACAGCTTCATCCACGACCACCAAAGCCCCGTTCCCACTACAACCACCTCCAAACTGACGCCGACAGCAACCCTATTGTATTCCTCGTCCGAGACTTCTCCAAGGCCGTGACCCCACTCCATTCCATCACCCACCAACCCCTATCCACCCCATGTCCTCCCTTCTTCCACGCCGCCCGGCCCTTCCAAACCTCTGAAAACCTGCAGCCAACCCCTCTGCCGCAGACTACATGTTGCATGTTGGTGTCCCCTCCCAACCCGCAAGCCACCTCTGCCCTCCATTCTAACAACCCTCCACTGATTCTAGCCCCCATCCAACTTCCACCAGCCACCACAATCTCCCTTTCTCGCGACTCCCCTCGGACCTCCACCATCGTCGGATTTCGCCCACGCATGCACGTGTAAGTCATAGTTTGGTGTTCTTGTTTTCTATTATTGTGTGTTTGGACTATATTTCATTAGATGCAATATTATATGTTCTTATTTCGTGAATCATATGATTTGCATGGGTTATTCATTGTGCGCTTGAAAGTATTTGCACTCTAATTATACACAAACTAGTACTCACAATTCTAATTTAATTATGCAATTGAATGTGAATCTGAACGAACCTTATTTTAATTAATTACTTATCGCCAATTTTTACATCGAACTGCTCCTTTGCATTTGCATAATCGTTACATTAATTAGAGTAATTTGACATCTCACTTAAGATTGCATACTAGAATCGGTAAACAAAACCTACCCCGCATCAAATTGGTATCAAATCCCCATGTTTGGTCCATTTGCATGTTACTTAGCGGTAGGTCCCATAGCTCATCCATGTCTGACCAAAACGTCATCGATGACCGGGCAACAAGTTCGAATTCGGAAATGTTGCCTACCGATTTTCAGAGATTGGTACTAAATCGCCTTGATAGAATAGATGCAGAATTCGATGTCATTAGGGACAGCATAGCTAGAGTTAGTGCTAGAGTCGAATACCTAGAGATCCCTAGAGGTCAAGCAAATCCTGGAAAGAGAGGAACGCCACAATTAAATGACGAACTCCTACATGATGCGCATAATGCCCCACTACCTCCCGAGAGACGAAAAAGAGATCCTCCACGACGAGATCATGCCCCTCCCCTGAGGCAGACTATCGAGCATGGCGTCGATTTTCGTCAGGGTCCTGTTCCCATGAGGCCTCATCGACAGCCCGACAAGTGACGTCCGCCTCCGCAGGCTGCCCATAGAGGTCGTGCTTCCCCACCAACATGATGTGATTATGGGCGGGCCGAACATTTTGATGAGTATATGAACCCTCGCCGATGAGGTCCGGCTGCCAAGGACGATATTACTCGGCGTATTCATACGGATGCAACCTCCTTTGATGGTCACCTGGACCCGAAAACTTTTGGTGACTGACTGCTCGATATGGACCACTATTTTGAGTAGTATGAAATGAGTGGCAAGTGTCGAGTGTGTTTGCAAAATGAAATTGCACAGGCAAGACAAAATTTATTGGAAGAGTTTAGGGAGGTCTCTTCATCGATACGGATATTACCCCATTGCCAGATGGGCTGAAATGAAGCAGCGGTTGAAGAACAAATACATTCCCACCTCATATCGAGATCAACTTTACGCCCTTCGACAGAGGGCTTTTTCCATTTCCTAATACATGTCGCGATTTGATGAACTTATGGGGAAGAGCGACATCTTAGAGGAGTCTATTGCCAATTGAGTCGCGCTTTCGGGCCAGACTCAGAGCCGACATTCAAAGAGAGGTGATTCCCTATAGAGTTGAGACTGTCGAGCAGGTATTTCAACTTGCTCTTTAGTACGAGTAGCAACCACTGTGAGTCTGAGACAAGTTGCCCTACGACCTGGCACTTGTACATTTAGGAGACTCGCCCGAGCACGACCGCTACCATAGCATCATCTCACATCCCTAAAGCAACTATTCATCATATTCCTAAGTCAGAAGGCGTCCAATGCTACAAGTGCTCTGGCAGGGGACATATGGATGTGTGGTGTCCAACTAGGAACTTGTTGAATAAAGAAGAGGGTAGGCCCAACAGTGAGATTGAGGACGCGCCCATGAAGGAGGTTATATCCACCGTAGAGGATGATTTGGAGAGCGATGTTGAGAGGTCGATGTAGATTGGAGTCGTTAGACATTTTTTACACACTTCTCGAGCAGAAGAGGACTAGCACCGTATCACCATCTTTTATACCGATTTTCCTAGGGTAGGAGGCCCCTGCAAGCTAGCTATCGACCGTGGTAGTTGCGTCAAAATTGTCGCTAAGAAGGGCATTCAGCGTATGCAACTCATAGTTGAATCACACCTGCATCCCTACCACGCCCCCTGGGTGGACAAGTATATTATTCATGTTACCCGCATTTGCCTGGTACTGATTCGTTTAGCGTCAGTTGAGGACAAGGACTAGTGTGATGTCATGCCTATGGACATAGCCCACATACTACTTGGACGACCTTGGATATATGACCACGATGCCACGTGTTATGGCTGATCTAACACGTGTGTATTTTTTTATAAGAGTCGAAAGATTTTCCTATCACTGACCCAACCCAAGGAGCCATCCAAGTAAGTTTGAGTCTTCTATTAGCGCGGGATCCTCAAGGTCGTTACATTTCTTGAGGAGGGGTGACTTTTTGCGAGAGAGATTTAGATATCGAGGTTATATGCATAGTTGTGGCCACCTTGACTACTAAGACTCCTACAGGCACGATGATCATTGATTCGGACATCCGTCGCTTGTTGGACGATTACTCTGATATAATGTCGGAGGAGCTCCATGATGAGCTTCCTCCAATGAGGGACATCTAGCACGCAATTGACTTAGTTTCGGGGGCGGCTTTGCCCAACCTTCCCCATTACCGCATGAATCCGATTGAACACACTGAGTTGAAGCGACAAGTTGATGACCTTCTTTGGAAGAGATTCATCCGTGAGAATTTGAGTTTGAGTTTGTGTGCGTACATGCCCTTCTTACCACGAGGAAGGATGGGAGTTGGCGTATGTGTATTGATAGTCAAGCTATCAATAAAATCAAGGTAAAATATTGGTTTCATATGCCCTGCCTCGATGACCTTTTGGATGTGTTGGTCAATGCCTATGCATAATGGGTACCATCATATTAGAGTGCGAGAGGGAGACAAATTGGCGACGAACTTCAAGACAAATGATGGGGTTATATGAGTAGCTAGTCATGTCTTTCGGGTTATCGAATGCTTCCAGCACGTTCATGAGAGAGAGAGAGTGGTGAGGCAGATTTTGCAACCCTGCATGGGCAAGTTCTTGATTGTATACTTTGACGATATATTGATATATAGCCTGGGCCGCACTGAGCACTTGCATCATCTCCGCTTAGTATTAGATCTCCTCATAAAGGAGCATCTGTATGTCAACTTGAAGAAGTGATCCTTATCTGCGTCGGTCCATTCCTTAGAGTATATTGTATCCGCATACGACATATCGGTTGACCCTGACAAGGTCAAGTTCATTCATGAGTGGCCCATTCCGACGAATATTCATGAGGCTCATAGTTTCCATGGGCTTGCAACCTTCTACAAGAGGTTTTAGTTCGATTATCCCCCTCCCTTATGAGCTGCATCTGTAAGGATGATTTTGTCTGGACGAAAGCAACCACACGAGCGTTCGAAGAAATAAAAAAGTTATCGTCTGCTCCTAGCATGTGTCTTCCAAATTTTTCCAAGGCATTTGAGGTGGTTTATGATGCATCCGGAGTTGGGATTGGTGGAGTACTTAGTCAGAAGGATCATCTAGTTGCTTACTTCAGTAAGAAGCTAACTGACGCCCTACAAAAGTATTCAAACTACGATCGCAAGTTTAACGTCATACTACAAGCACTCTGTTATTAGCGTCACTATCTCCTGCTTTAGGGCGGATGAAGGTCGGTGGCTCATGGCGGATAAGTGGCGGAGGCGGCGCCTGACTGCTGCTGGTGTGATCCGTAGGCGGGGCAGTAACAACTAGAAGGGCGGCGGTCAGCCCATTAAGCTTGTGGGTGAGTGTGGTTATATCTTCTCGGTGACATGCTTCGGCGTCCTGAAGGCGTGCATCCAGGGCGGACATGAATGTTTGGATCCGGTTGAGAGCAGCCAAAGTTTCATCCATAGTATGAGTAAAGCGAGAGGAGCGTGTGACAGGTCGACGTAAGTCGACGGAGGAAGCATAACGGGTATGCTGAAACTTGAAGCGCCACGAGAGCCGCGGCGTTTTCCAATAGTGACGACGACGAAAGGTGCGAGAATTTAACTGAGGTGTGTTGTAATTGTGGACGAGAACTGTCGGGTCAGTCGAGCGACACAGGGCTCGAGGGAAAAGAAGGATTGGGGGAAAAGAGTAACAGATGGCTCGATGGGACAAATAACGGAAGCCTGGGCTCGACGCTCAAGAAAACTTGGTTGCGACTCGAGGAAGCTTGTTGGCGGAAGAGAAAGGAAAAGGCGTGCAGCCCGAGGCTCGAGAAGGAATCAGAAGCTGCGGCTCGAGACAGAAGACGTACGTCTCGAAAGAAGGGAGTGGAAGGCGAGAGGCTCCAAAAAGTGATTTGTTGCTGGTGGAAACGATCGAGGAGGTTGCGGTTGACGATGAAGGCGTCGGTGGAAGAGGCCGAGCGCAGAGGAGACGTCGATTGCGTGCGATACTACCTTTGGCGAGCAAGTCAACGTCGGGTCCGTCGTTGTGGGAGACGACGCAGGATTCTCGGTCGACAGGGACACCGACCGGTGTTTCTGCGTTGAACCAGAGGAATCGCGGGAAGATGACGCTGATCATTTGCGCGTCGAACCCAAGGTTATTTCTTCAGTGTGTTGGGGCTTCGGCGATGATGATCCCGCTGGAGTCTGGGCTAAGGCTTAGACAGCGGGCGCGTGACAACGAAGGAGTTGCGGAGGATCGAACGTGCAGTCGGCCTGGGAACCTTGGATGTTGAAGGTTGGTGGAAGGATTGGTACCTCTGATACCAATTTGTTACGGGCTTTCTTACATAACAACAGTAACTTCGTTGGAGGAGTGACCGGAGGTGGAATTGACGGAGGCGGAAGATACAATGGAGCCTTAACCGCCGCTGTCTAAGCGGGGCATGCTCGAGGAGAGGAGAGAGCTTCCAGAATCTCGCTTAAGACAAGAGAAATAGATTTCTCCCTTCATCATATTGTAGGACCTCAAGGGTCTTACAATGGCAAACTCGTAAATAACGACACATCTTAAGGAAACATAATAAATGATGCACGACATACGATACAATAAACATAATTAAAGATGCAATAATTAACTGGGCACGCAGCCCATAACACCTTCCTCCTCCGGACAGCCACCAACCACCTGCGAGCCACCAGATCTCCATTGCACGGCAACCACTCTTTACTTTGTGAGTGTTATTGTTGTATGGATCTTTGTTCTCATTATTAATATATGGTTTTCTGATCTTATGTTCTTTGGGATCGATAGTATTTGTGGAATTTTGTTTTAGATATCTTACTTAATTGTTAAAGGCGCGCCTCAGGCGCGCCTAAGGCTCCAGGCTCAACAGGCTCAGAGGCTTGCGCCTTCGTGCGCCTTTTTTGCGCCTTTGGAGTATAAAAGGCGCGTCTGAGAGCGGTTTCTGTTGCAAACCTTTTTTTCTCAATAGAAAGAAAGAAATAATGTAAGAACTCAATATTTTTTGCATGATTTAGTGTTTGTGAAACATAATCGAGTGCTAAGACTTAGTTTGATGTAAATGACCATATTAATTCTATTTTTTAAGAGTTATAAATGATAGTAATGAATCATTAATGAGTAGAATAGATGAAAAATCTGATTAAGAAGATGAACTGATGTTTCATGCTTATTTTTTTAAATGAATGTGGTTGCGCCTTGTCTTCGTCAGGCGCGCGCCTGCGCCTTGAGCCTTGCGCCTAGGCTCCAAGACCCCTTTGCGCCTAGGCTCCAAGACCCCTTTGCGCCTAGGCTCCAAGACCCCTTTGCGCCTTGGTGCGCCTTGCGCCTTTAATAACTAAAGATATCTTATGACTTGCAGGAATCATTCGCAACGCACTTTGCTTTGGCCCTCCCTGCAGAGGAAAGTCATTACTTGCTAGCCCAAAAGAAATAAATTGCTTCGCTTAAATTATATCTTGAGATTTAATTATTCATTGCTTGCTTTGTTCTCTCCATCGCGTCATGTTTTCATATGACATATAGGAGAGCTACATATTTGCACCGCACTTAGGATTGTTTGTTATTCGCACATCCACGTGTCTCACCCTTCATTAGATGGTGTTTAGGTTCATTGCATTCGTTGCATGATTACTTGCATTACATTTAGGGTTTGAGCATCACTTGTTCGCCTCTTATAGATTCGTCCTGCGTCACCATGCATCTCCCTAAATATTATTGAGGTGATGCAATTCTTACTGTTGTTAATCTCATAAATCGTATGTCTACTCGTCCTCTAGGAAACAAAACACATTTACAAACATTGGGTATTCCTCCAACCAAGCTTCAACCAAAATTCATTGGATGTTTATGCTTCTTTAGTTCGTTTACATACATAACAATGTTAATATTGCTTGAACTAAACTTGATCTTCGTGCCCTTCAATGTGAATTCATCGGATATTCTCCTACAAAAAAGGGACAAATGTTATCATCCCCCTAGCAAATAAAATCTTTGTTTTCATGGACCTCGGTTTTCATGAAACTGAAACCTATAATGAATCCACACTTCAGGAGGAGTCTATATCACACTTGAAAGTGAACACTTAAGCTCTTTCGTTGCTTATTCCTTCTCCGTATGACACCCTTAATAACACTAGCGAGGGGAAGACCGTGGACATTCCCTTAAAGCAACAGGAATTGAATGTCTACACTAGAAGAAGCAAGGAGCCAAACACTCAGCCTCAGCCCATAAAACTAGAGCCAATGCCAGATTCGTCTTCAAATCCCAACTGAGTTACCTAATGTTCTCAGAAAAGGTACTTGCTCCTACACTCAACATCCTTTATCTAAATATATTTGTATGCCTCTAACCCCATCACATAAGTCTTTCGCCTCCTCCATATACGGTCTCCATTCCCTCAACATGGAAGGAAGTACTTGGCCACCCTAAATGAGTAAAGACATTGATGGAAGAAAGGTGGGATTTTAAAAAGAAACATACATGGGATTCGATAGAGATAGTGATGAAGCAATGATTTCACTGGATTGGCACTAGAAAGACCAATCGGTGAGCATAGCCCATGCGTGTTGGGGAAGACGTCGACTTGGCTAGACAATGCATTGGCATGACCACAGTATCGAGCTTTCCCTGTGTTGATTATGTGCGTGACAAATGCGCCGACCAACTCTCAATTTCTGAGCATGATGTCATCGATCTGGCTCGCATCTTTTGTATTCATCTGGATGTATCGAGGACTGGCGAACTGCGGAAGTGAAGGGACGGGATTGAAAGGTTTGATACCAAATTATTGTGTCGGAGGGATTCAAGATCTCAACCCTAGTTGGGAACGCCCATTCTCTCTAGACGAAGGGGTGGACAAAGATGGAGGAATAGATAACAAAATGTTACCGGGGCAACCGAGGCATGAGCTTAATGGGGAACCACCAACCCTAACTAGAAAACTAAAATATGATATATTTAACTTGAAAACTAAAATAGGAGATATTTCTTTCTTCCATTCCATAACCCTAAGTGTTATTTAAATAGAGGTTACAAAAGAAGGCATTTTGCAAATAAGTCCACCCAAACTGCTAATTTACAAAAATATAAACTATAATGAAAATGCAGAAATACACATTATAATTAAAAGCACTAGTTAGATAAGTTATTGCGAGTAGGTAGTCTCGACTATGGCCATAACATGATTATCTTCAAGAAATCCGACTCTACTACCAAATGATGTAGAAGAAATAACTTAATGCCAATTCGTTAATGGGCCCTTCATAATGACCTTCAATACTTGGATTTCTTCCTTTTTCCTATTTAAGTTTTGAGAAAAAGGGAAAGAAGCTCATTTGGATAAGAAATACAACCATTTATGATAAAAGATGACTTTATCTATTATTAAAATGATCATATCTACGATAAAAAAAATCCATGAGAAGCTGAACGTGGAGATGACCACATGTCTAGTGACAAATGTAGGCCAAGACAGGCTAAGCTTCCAATAGTAAAAAGCTAATATTTATCCTAAATCAAGGCCTTGTGTTTACCAGTCTGATATTTAGCAAATAATTTCAAAGCTTTCATTATACTTGTATTATGCAATATGTGTTATGCAAACACCCTACCTGTTATGTTGTAAAACCGACTTAATATCTTCACATTAACCCTGCTAAATTTAGGTAAAAGCAATATGTGTAGGTTGTGATATAAGTGTACCTCTGATAGACATATTCAATATCATCAGCACTTAACTCTATCAGCAAATTTGTGTTTAGGATTTCAGATATTCCCACAGAAAATGAATGTGTTCCTGCATTCTACGAACTCATGGTAAGAAACAACATGGAAACTTAAATAATATATATTGGTGACAAAAGAAAATAATAATAGTAACATACTGGATGTTGGTTTATCCTTTCAAATCTTCCCTCAATCACATATTGCGGAGGTTGGTTCCTGCTTATCCGGTTCATATCAGACTGCTCAAAAAAAAGATCATAATGATTACTTTTTCGGAGCACAAATACATGTATGGAGTAACAGAGACATTGTCATATAAAGGTCTCCTCTACTCTTTTGGAGCACAAATACATGTATAGAGTAACAGAGACAATGCCTTAGATATAAAGGTCTCCTCTGACAGAATTTAAAAATAAATAGCTCATTATCTGTTTCTGTGTAGTAGTGAAAGAATATTCGTGTTACGTCTATTGAACAAAAAAATTATATTTGTACATATAGGATTATAACAATGATATTTTAAGAGTCACCAACAAGCTTGAGCATAACAATGAAGATGCTCAACTTGCTAAAAATGAAATGCACTCGTATTTTCAAAAGGAACTTCGTAAATAAATCAGCTATTGATTTTTGAATTTTACATATTTGATTTCAACCTTGGGAGGATCATCTTTTGTATCACCTACCTTTTGGCGAAACAGGTGACAATCTCAATTTGTTTGATTTTCATTATTGTGTCATTTATTGATGATCACTCACATTACTTAGATTTATCTGATGAAAAAGAAAAATAAAGTTTGTGAAATGTTAAAATCATTTCATAATTACGTGGAAATTTAATTTGAGGTTAAAATCAAGAATCTGAGAATTAACAATTGTAGATAATACACATGTCGAAAATTGTTGGTTGACCTGATTCCAACTTATCCAGCATGTCGTGCGGAATCGATTTATATTTGGATTATCCTCAGCATGGCGCGGTCTGAAAATTAGTCTCACACTGTCAACCGCATATCACCTGCATATGTTTATATATCACAGACCCCTTCTTTAACCTCTGGATTTTGAGATGAAAGTCACGGGTTTTTACTTAGCATTAAAGTGTTGGTTTGACCCATTGCGGGGAGGTGTTGGTTGACCTAATTTCAGTGTGTCCAGCATGTCATGTGGGCCGATTTATATTCGGATTATTCCCGACATGACGCAATCTAAAGCTTAGTCCCGCATTGCAAACCGCGCATCACTCATTTGTACTTATAGGTTTTGGGCCTCCCTGCTGGAACATGGTTCGACATTAACTTGGTTTGACAATAACAAATACTAGTGATTATTGAGACTACTTTCGAGCTTTGATAGTGTGAAGGTAAGTACATAGGTTGGAAATAACAATTCTGATAGTTGAAATGAAATATAACATCAGGGCGCTAGCATTAACGCCAGTTCCAATAGCCTTTCTACTATACCGTCGGACGCTAGATTTAACGCGACAGTAATGAAGAACAATCTGCAGGTCTCTGGACAATGAACTATAACGCCGTGTGTTAGCCCTATTGCAGGAATTTGATAAGATGAATTGAACTATAATGTCAGGCAGTAGCGATAGCGCGGTGTTAGTGAAGAAAATCCACCAAAGTTCAAGAACCGCAAACGGAAAACATGACAGTGTTATTAGCGATTTCGATTGCTCATTTAGTCGATATTGTCGGGTGATAGAGATAACAAAATTCGATAGCTAACACACTCGAATTTTCAAAATTATAAATATGGCCATTTTTGTTCCAAATTAAGGCTTTTAAGTTTTTGTGCGCCCTAGTCGTCTTGAGACCTTTATGGACGAAAATCTCAAAGCCCTTTGGTGTCATCCCTCAAAGGAGAACAAGGAAGATCAAATCAAAGCAAGAGATCGCATCCATAGAGACGTTCAAGCAAGTGTTCATCATCTTCCTCCATAGATCTCTAGCAATTCCTTTCTCCTTCAACATCAAAGCCTCTCAAAAGAACAAAATCTTCAGATATTGATCGAAGAACTCCGTGGCTCAAATCAATGTGTATGTGATTGCAAATCATCATCTTGAGGACGACAAAGAAGAAGGCTCGAACATGAAGATGGAATGTCAAAATAGTCTTTAATTCATGGAAGCCACTTCTTCTTTTCTTTAATATAGTGATCATTTTATTGTATGTTCTTAAACGTTGTCGATCACTAAGATCTAAATCTCTCTCTTTCTTTTCTTTTCTATCATTAGCGTAAGTCGAGTTTGTGAACATGGGAAATCGTCCTTGTGAGGGCATCTAGATCAGGGTAGATCTAGGTGAAAAGAAATCGTCCTTGTGAGGACGTATAGATCATGGTCGATCTATGAAGAGAAATCGTCCTTGTGACGGCGTCTAGATCGGGGTAAATCTAGTGAAGAAAAATCGTCCTTGGGAAGGCGTCTAGATTGGGGTAGATCTAGTGCAATAGAAGGCGACTTTTGGAAGGCGTCAAGAGTGGGAAGTTCTTGTGGGATCTCCGGGTAGGAGAGGGTGGATCTGAAAGTGTTTTTTGAGTTATTGAGGATGTCCAAAGGTGAGGGATCAGCTCAGTCACAGCCGCCGCCGGTGAAGCTGGATCTTCCTCTTATGGAGCTTAAACTTGATGGATCAACTACATATCTGAGTTGGTCGCGTCGGGTGAAGAGGGCCCTATCCGGAAGGAACCTGAAGGGTTATTTGACAGGTAAGAAGGGGGAGCCAGAGCAGGACTCGGTTGGGTACAATGAGTGGAAGACTACACATAGCCAGCTACATACTTGGCTCCTAAACTCGATGGTCACGTTTATAGCTGTCACGGTGGATGACATAGAGACCATGAGTGATGTTTGGGGGAAGTTGCAGAGGCTCTATGCAGGAGTCGATAACAACATTAGGGTGTTTCAGATCGAGAGGGAGATAGAGACGGTAACCCATGGAGACCGATTGATCCAGAAGTATGTCGCCGATCTGGAGCGACTGTGGGTAGATTATAATCATTTCACACCAGCCGCGTGTTGCAAAGATCCCGAGTGCAAGAAAGGGGAACGAGATGCTCAACGGAGGACTATGCACTTTATGAGGGGGTTGAATCCATCCTTTGAGCCAAGGTGTGCACTGTTGCTAGCTCAGCCAAAGATTCCCTCCTTGGATGAGACGATCTCGGCCATAGATGCAGGAGAGCAAGATTAGGCTCCAATCTGGTGCAGCTGACCTTCCATAGGTGAAGTAAGCACTAGTGGTCACCAATCTGGGTCACACGGGATGCATGAGTGAGACACGACAGTGCTTCAACTGCGGTGAGATTGGTCATCTCAGGCAGGCTTGTTCTAAGCCACACAATGAGCGAGATGCAGGTGGACGGGGACAGTTCAGGAGTCGTGGTCGCAGCTGTGGGGGTCGCTGAGGTGGTTGTCGAGGAGGCTACCAGGAAAATCTGATGATAGCAGAGGATGAGGCATAAAGGGGTATAGCTGATGCGAGTCACTCTGAGGGGGAGTAGGCAATCTTGGATGCTTACTCTCAGCTGATGAGGAGAAAGCAGAAGGGTGTGGCTGATGACGCATTTACTTCCTCTTCATTCAAGGGTAACGTTGCCTCTTTTGATCACTCAGCCACAGATACTTGTGATACACTAGCTTTCGCATTTATATCCACTAATAGATCACCATATTGGATAATCGATTCCGGTTCTTCTCGGCATGTCACTAAGGATGCTAGGGAGTTCTCTTCTTATACTCAACTGGCAGTCCCAGAGTGCATTCAGACTGCCGATGGTACAACTCAGACAGTTGTTGGTAAGGGTATCGTGCATTGTACCGACACTTTGACTATGTCTATTGTTTTACATGTTTCTTCCTTTTCGGCGAACCTCTTATCTAATAGTGTCATTATATCCCAACTAAAATGTGTTATTTTGTTTGATATTCCAAAGATGATCTTCCAGGAGAAGGAGGCTTGGGACTGACACATGGCATAGTGGCTTGTGGTACCTGGATAGGGAAAGTATGGGCTCAACTCTTACATCCATTGTAGAGGGTGTTGGAGGAGTTGGAAGGAGCATGGAGGAATTGTTGATGCTTCATCATCGGCGTTTGGGTCATCCTTCTTTTGTTATTTTGAGTCGGTTGTATCCGCTTTTGTTTAAAAAAGTTAATCAAGACAAACTTGTATGTGATGCATGTGAATTGGGAAAACATACCAAAAACTCTTATTCCAGTTCTGGTAGTATGAGTTCTTGTCATTTTGACTTAGTGCATTTTGATGTCTGGGGACCGTGTCTCACACCTACTGTGAATGGATTTTGGTATTTTGTGTCTTTCATTGACTGCTTCTCTCGTGTTACTTGGCTTTACTTGATGAAAAACAAGAGTGATGTGTTTGTATGCTTCAAAGATTTTCACAGCGGTGTTCAAACCCAATACGGTGCAGTGGTGAAGGTGTTGAGGTCTGACAATGGGACAGAGTACACCAACAGGGCGTTTGAGGAGTACTTGTCATCACAGGGAATCCAACATCAAACTACTTGTCCATAAACGCCAGAGCAGAATGGGGTAGCCGGACGAAAGAACAAACATCTTCTTGAGGTGACTCAGAGTATGATGGTATCGATGAAGGTGTCAAAGTACTTATGGGGGCAAACAGTTCTGACCACATCCTATTTGACCAATAGAATGCTCTCGCGAGTATTGGATTGGAAGTCTCTGATTGAGATGTTGAGAGGTAAGAATAGAGATATTCTTCCTCTCAAAACATTTAGTTGTGTGATTTCGTACAAGACAATAGACTGAATGTGGGTAAGATGGATCCAAGAGTTGTGAAGTGTGTTTTTGTTGGGTACTCGGCTACTCAAAAGGGGTATGTATGTTGGAGTCCGACTGAGAGGAGGTTGTTCGTTAGTATGGATGTTACATTTAGAGAGCTTGGGTCATACTACTTCTCAGGTTGATTCGCCCTTTAGGGAGTCACTCGTTACAAGCAGTATGAGATGAGAGGGGGAGGATAACAGTAGTGATGAGAGGAAGATAGTGAGTATCCCTTGTCCTCTTGTGCCGAGTATGGAGTCAGCTGCGTTGCCGGCTCATGAGGGGAATGAATACGAGAATGGTGGACCTCAGGCTCAGGGGGAGCTGAGAGTGTATATGAGGAGAGGAAAGCAGAATGAGAGAACCGTGCCTACATCTCCACTTGTGTCAAGCCCCTTGTCCCTGCCTACTCCGATACCTAAGACACCTACACCATCCACCTCAAATTCAGAATACACTGGTGATATGATTCCTCTCTCTACTCCTATTCCCCTACCGTTAAAGAGGACTTCCCATAGTAATGCGGGAGTCCCACCTGATCAATATGGTTTTCCTCATGATATTGCCTAGTTCATTTCATACTCTCACATATCTCTTATGCATGGAGCATTCATTGCATCTTTGGGCATTGTCTTTATTCTTAAGTGTTGGCAGGTTGCTAAGGAGGATCCAAAGTGGAAAGTTGCAATGCTAGAGGAACTTGGGGCTCTGGAAAAAAACAAAACCATAGAGCTTGTATCACTACCACCAGGAAAGAAGGCAGTTGGGTGCAAGTGGGTCTTCACTGTGAAACAAACCCTAGAGGGTCGGGTCGAGCGCTACAAGGCCCGATTGGTAACAAAGGGGTACAGTCAGACTTATGGCATCGACTACGATGAGACCTTTGCACCCGTAGAGAAGATGAGCACAATGCGGACACCGGTATCCTTAGAAACGAATGGGGGATGAAAACTGCACCAGCTCGACGTGAAGAATGCATTTCTTCATGGTGATTTGTTGGAGAAAGTGTATATGGAGGTACCACCAGATTTTGGCATGAAACAAACGACTGGTAAGGTGTGTAAACTCAAGAAGTCTCTTTATGGGATGAAGCAGTCTCCTCGTGCCTGATTTGACAGGTTTAGGAGAGTTATGATAGGCATGGGGTATCGGCAGACCAATGCTGATCATACAGTGTTCTTTAGGCGATGTGGAGTTCACACTACCATGTTTGTCGTGAATGTGGACGACATGATTATCATTGGTGATGATGAGAGTGAAATTGCTCAGTTGAAAACGAGATTGGGCAAGGAATTTGAGGTAAAGGACTTGGGGCAGCTAAGGTATTTTCTTGGGATTGAGATATCTCGTAGTGTAGAAGGGATTGTTCTATCTCAACGGAAATATGTGCTAGACTTGTTGACAAAGACAAGTATGCTGGGGTGCAGACCTGACATTGCTCCTATTGATCAGAAGTCCAAGCTTAGTACTGAGGCAGGAGATCCAATCGATAGAGAAAGGTACCAAAGGTTGGTATGCCGCTTGATCTATCTGAGTCACACTCGTCCTGACGTATCCTTTGATGTGAGTGTGGTGGCCTGTTATATGCATGATCATAGTGAGGGTCATATGGATGTTGGGTACCAGGTCCTAAGCTCCTATTCACATAGCCTGTAATCTAGTTTTTTTCACAAACGGACCAAACATATAGAGATTAACTATCATTTTGTGTGGAAGAAAATTCAAAACAAAATCATCTCTACTTCCCTTGTTCCCTCTTGTACTCAATTGGAGGGTGGATGCTTATGGTGTTAGTTTGAGAGTGGGTGTTAAACATCAAGCTAACTTATAGTAATCGAGGGTGATTGTATCAATAATTGAAGTGGCTAGGAATTTCCTATCTGTGACTTCCTTTTTCTTGCTCAATATCTAGAGATCGGGTCTCACATCTGGAGGCTTTTCGACAGAGTCTAGGCTCTCGGCATTCTCACAAAGTGCTCGTAGAGATATCTCTCTTTCTACACTAATCTACAAAATAAATTCACTTTCATGAAAACAATCAATCATTTTCCACCAGAAGAATGCTTTACACAAATGATGGACCACTAGCATCATTAAAGTTATACAATAATGTGACCATGAAATGCTAAGTTGATAATGAGCCACAAGTTACAACATTATCATAGATCTGAGTTTTTTCGTATAACGATAAATTTCACATAAAGGTAGAGCATTCACACACAAAATAGTGATACTTCTTCATATTTAAAAAAATCATGATAATGGTAGCATAAAATTTTGGTTTGGTAATGAGAATATGATGCAAATACATATTAGCAAGAAAAACAAACTTCTCCAACACCCAAAAACATATTTTGTTGAAAATGGGCTGTAAAAACTAAATGCATCTTGCTGAAGCAAATATCAATGGCAAAGTGTATAGAGTTCTAGTTCATTTCAATAAATTCGTCCCAGCAGCGTTAGGAAAATTCAAATATCTGGAACTGAAGAAAAGAAACATGGTTGAGAAGTATCACAAATAAATGCTAAAGCTGATTGAAATATGTCATAAAATAAATCCAATGTAATTACAAGGAAACATGAGAATACTAACTTCCCAAAAATCCCACAGTTGATTATGCAAGCAACTCCATAGTGGTGTTGAACAAAAATTTGGCTGGCCACTGTATGCCTCATAACCGACACCAATTTTGTTGCATTCAAGACCATCCAATGTAAAACGCACTCTCTCTAATAGCATCCACGTTGAGAAGTTCTTCCCTAAATTGTCTGGCTGGCCTGCAGCACCCTTTAACAGAATAAAATCTTAGCCTGAATATGGAGTAGGAATTACTTATCATTAAGATGCATGCCCAAAACATTCTTATTTACAACACAGATGCATGCCCAAAACATTCTGCTCAAGCCCCGACAACCTTCTTGTATGAATCCTAGAGCCATAAAGTAGCAGAGAAAAAAAAACAATGAGCCAAAATGATCAACTTACTAATCTTGGTGTAACAAGATAGAAGTCCTCAAAGGAAGGGATACTTGTATAGCCCACAAAATCACCAATAAGATTAACTCTTAGAAAGTTGTCCTTTGATAGTACAGTTCTGTTTTCAGGACCCAATAGAACCTCCTGCAGATAAAATGTTGTGTCATAAGTGGATGAGAATATTGATCTCGGTATCGAATGAAAAAGGCAGATGCACATTTCTACTATGATATGTGGATCAAGGAAGATATTAGGGGAGCACAACTCCAGACCCCTCACATCCTACAGCCCAGCGCTAGGCCTTATTCGATGGCATGCATGGCGTCAAGCCCACACTCGGCAATCATGTAGGGATGAAAGGAGACCTTTATGGGAATGCACACACACCCGTCATGAGTCATTGAGTTTTTTAAGTAATAAATTAATAAGCAATATATTACATTATTAGGTGTTTATTGGTAATTAATTATGGGAACAAAGTTCCTTCATTATTCAATGTATCTTTAGTCTGTGGCTTCATCTTCTCCTTCCTCCACCCTCAAATTTTAGCTTCATAACAGAAGATTAATGGTAGAAGAAAATATGCATTTCTTGTATGACTCAACTAACATCTTAGAGGGAACTCATAACTGCAAAGGGAAGCGCATGAACTCAATATTTAAAAAATTCAGCTAATCCAAGTACTAGAAAGGCTCAAGGAGACAAAAAGCTTACAATAAGTAGGAGGAAGATTGAATGTACGGAAAGCAATTTTAGTTTAATAGTTAAGTTAATGCAGAATGGAGAATAGACAAAATAAAGTAGTAGGATTATAAATAAATGGTTCAAAAGTGGATTAGCCACTTAAAAGCTATGTGATAAGAGAATATCATAATTAAAAACAAAATATACAAAAATGGCAATAGCATGCCAGGATCTAATATCAGAAGGGACTCGTGACTCATGAGCATGTTGAGTATAGCAGCATGAGAACTCTAAGGACATGTACAATCTCAAAGGGCAAAAAATGTTAATAAGCTACATAAGACCGGACAGAAGAAAGTTAACAAAAAGTCATTGAGATGGCTTGGGCATGTACAACAAAAGGAAGAGATGCACCAATAAGACAGGGAGCTCCATTTGATGTCAAAGGCTGGGAAGAAAAACTGTAGTATAAACTGATAAAATATTTAAAAGTGTTGAATTAAAGTACCTAAATCAAGGATTTAGACCTTATAATTACATAAGAAAGTGTGAAGTAGGTCATAGTAAAAACATAAGGAAAGTATCAACCTATAAAAAAAAGTAATAGACTAAAATAGAACTTACTGATACAGAAGAACCTTTCCTCACTTCAATACGGATACTAAATCCAATTGATCTCTTTCCAATGCCAAAAACATGAAACCTTTTGAAGAAAGAAGATCAGTTCTAGCATAATAAAAGTATGTGTTGGCCATAAAAGTAACAGAATCTATAATTCAAGATTCTCTATCCCAAGTAATGAAATCGTTGACATTTTGCACTTGCAATCCATTCAAACAAGAAAAATACACTCCACTCAAACAATCATTTTAATAAGATCACCAAGTAAAAGAAGTGAACATGGAAATTATGAAATGTCACATTCTAAATTCGAACAGAATTTTTTTTGTAATATTAACCAGAAAATCAAAGCTAATTAGAGAAAGTCAAGAGTTAAAAAAAATTATGTGATCATTTTCCTTACATAATCAACATGGTATATAAAAATCAAGGTACAGGTCAACAAGCATACCGTTCACCTGGAAATCGAAGACAGTGTGCAGTATTTGGCTTCCCTTTCAGCAATTTATCAACTATTTGAACGGTGTATAGTACATGTAAAAAAATTGTAAACAAGAAAGAGAGAAAATAGACAAGGGATGAGAGGGCACAGATCCAAACACTTACATATGCTCCCACAAGAGGAAGGAACACGGCGTCTTGGCCCACAAGGACAGCAAATTGGCTATGAGGGCAGGAACAAAGAAAGGAGTGTATTAATATATAGGAAAAAGATACTCCTGAAGTCCTCTTAGAAAACAGATATTGAAGTTTTACATTGGAACACAAATTTCAATGAAGGCATTATGTTTGTGATGTAGGAATAAGATGTAACATGAACAGCTCACGAAAAAGATATTGAAGAATAGCATCAACATTTTGTAACTATATATGTACATGTGTTTACATTAAAAAAATGTGTGAATTAACATTTTACATAGTACTAGGGTAGGACAAAATTATTTTGCTACTCTCTCTCTCGCGCGCTGTTAGGTGATAGAGTTGAAGAGGGGAAGAGGGAGGAGTCGAGAAGGAGGAAGAAGAAGAGAGATGAATTTCAGCCCCTAGGTCTCCTTTTTCATTATCATTCCAAGATGCTCAAATGAAAGATACTGTAACAACCCAAGTTTTTAATAAAGAGTAAGGGTAATTTTGTAATATTATAGGAATTAGGTTTTATCTAGCCTAAACCGAGCCCCCCCCCCCCCCCCCTTTATTTTTGTGCCGCTCCCGCTCCCTGCATTTTCCCGCAAGCTGCACCCCCCCCCCCCGTCTCTCTATC
The DNA here is from genome assembly GCA_033032865.1 of Dactylorhiza incarnata. Lineage (NCBI taxonomy): Eukaryota > Viridiplantae > Streptophyta > Magnoliopsida > Asparagales > Orchidaceae > Dactylorhiza > Dactylorhiza incarnata. The sequence continues at coordinate 6,802,516 of JAWHQI010000085.1, forward strand.
CCGCTCCAGCCCCGTCTCCCGTGTGCCCCCCGTCTCCCGCAAGTGCGCAGCCCGCCCCTCCTGCTCCTGTTTCTTCTTCCAACCGGCGGCGCCTCCTCCTGCAGTGGCCGATGACGCCTCCCTCCTGCTAGCCACCGCCGCTCGCCACCTCCTCCTACTCCAAGCTTCGTCGGCTTCCCTCCTTCCTTTGGTCGGTGACCCCATCCCCTCCAGAGATCATCCAAGAAGCCCTCTTCCTCCTCCTAGGGGGCCGACAGCAGCCACCTCCCTCTCCTTTCTCCTTCAAGGGTCCGGCCGGGTGCCTTTTCTTCCTCATCGGCAGCAGCCTTCTCCTCAGCCTCCAAATCAGCAAGGCAGCAGCCCTTTTTTCCCGCCTCCTCGTCATCTTGGCCGGTGATTGCAAGAGGGATGCCTAGGGTCTTGCTCGAAACCTCTTCCACTCGGATTTTTAGCTCAGATTGGGTCTCCTTGGATAAGGATTTTCCGTTTTCCCTTTTTATTCAGAGTTCCCTAATTTTTATCTCGGAAATTGTCTCCAATTTTGCGTTCAACTTGTGTTTCAGATTTTTGTCCCCTTGCGATCGTCTAACTGTGGTTTGTTTGTGATTTTCGGCACCGTTCGTCGAATCTCCCAGTGGAATCTCTCCAAGTCTTCTCCGATTTAGGGTTTCCCCAAGCCTAAGCGCCGCCAAGTCTCTGTTTCCGCGTGGTAATCTCTTCTCCCCTCACCTTTGAGGGAGGTAAATCTGCTAAACTCTCATTGTTTAAATTCCGCGTCGTAGAATGCATATGTTAGCGTAGTAAATTATGATACATAGCTTTCGTTGTGCTTGAATAGGTTCAAAATATGATTTCTGTTTTTGCTTGCGTTGCTTAGCCGGCGCCTTCAAATTCAGCCTCATTTAAGGCAAGTAGAGATTCCTCTCTCTTGCAAACATTGAACTTAATTACCTTGCTTGTTCTTATAATTTTATGTTTCACTTTTGAATGCATGTTTCGTCATATAAGCTTAGATCTTGAATGTCTGAATTGACTTGTTAGTAGTTTGAGGTTTCACGCGTTTGGAATGACACGAATTTGTGAACATGAATGATTTTATTTGGATAGTCACCTAGATGAATGAATTTCTTATTTGAATAATTCGAGGAATGATAGATTGTTGAGCATGAGTAACAAGCGTCATGATAATAATAGTAATGATTTCTGGTTAGCAAATATATGATCGGTGTTTTTATATCATGCTCGTATCGTACACATCTTATTTGGAAGTTAATCGTGTCATAAAATGGCTTAATGTAAATGAGTACTTGTTATCCCAGAATTGATGCATGCCAAACTTGCTCCTGCGTTTTTTACTCGAAGAATCTTCTTGTTATTGGAATCTTAATCTCTCGAACCCGCAAAGTTTAAAACTCACTTCTTAGTTTTCAGTGTCATCGAGTCTTGTCTATTTTGTCTGTCTGGTTGTGTTAGTCTTGGGTAAAATTTGTTTTATGATCTGACCATTCCCCATGACATAAATTCGTACATGTTTGAATCACCATCTATGAATCTTTTAATTCAATAATGTCATAAGCAATCTTTGAAAAGTAGCGTTTAATTGGTGCAACGCCTTACTTGCATGGTCACGGCAAGCAGGAATAATTTTTCTAATAAGACTTGCATATAAACTTGAGTATGAGCCATGTGCACCCACTAGAAACACCTACACACTTCATTGATTACAGCTTATGATATTACATGAACAATTATATGCTTTACTCCGGAGTAGTCTAATAATTCTAGATATTTCTGCTAGACTTATTTACTTGTCTGTCTTGTTAGCTTGCTTCATGAAAAACGGTACACAAATATTCTGTTTTCCCTGCTCGTATTTTAATTTGCTTTGCTTCTTTTTATTTCAATGTTCAGAGGTTTTTCCTTCTTGTTTTATAATTTGCCTTAGCGTTTGTGTCTGCGCCGCCTGCTTCCTGAGCCGATCTGCGTCAAGCTTCAGGTTCTATGTTTATTGTTATGAGACGTATTAGACTTATTAGTCCCACACCGTGTACCACCACTTTATATTCCTCCATGCTTAGTATAAATAAAGGGTGAGACTTCTATGTGAGGTACTCAGATTTTCTCCCAAAATCCCGTAACATGGTATCAAAGCACGGTGAGGTTTTTTTTTCCGTTCGATTCTCTCGCCCGCTCCGTCCCCGCTTCGTCTCCCTCGCCCGCTCTCGCTCGCTCTCGCACGTTCTCGCCCGCTCCTTTCCTTCTTCTGCGCATCTCCAGCGACATCGACGGAGGCGGGGCTCGTCATGTTCCCGCCTGCCGTCGACCTCGACGACGCGTAATGCCGCCGAGCAATACCTAATGTCCTGCTCCTGCCGATCGATTGACGACTCCTACTGCCGATCGACGACTCCTGCCGATCGATCGATGACTCCTGCTGAATCGATCGACGACTCCTGCTGAATCGATCGACGAATTCTGCCGATCAACGACTCTGGTACCATGCTTCGCGTCCCGACTGCCGTCCTGCTGCCCTTTCTCCTCTGCGCCGCTAGAATAGCTGCCGGCTACCTCCTGAAGCAGCCGATTCGCCATGGGCTCCTCTGCTAATCCTCCTCCGACTACTCCCGCTGCTCCTCCGACCGTTGCCCCTACAGGGGACTCTACCAATACCTTTCCTCCCAACGCGAGGATTGCAACTACTATCCTTACCTCCTCCAATTTTCAATTATGGAAGAAGGGGGTTACTATGTCTCTTGCAGGCATCCGACGTACTCACCACCTTACTCGTCTCCCAACTCATGATGTGGGGAGTACCGAATATGATGACTGGTATAGTGATGATTGCCGTATCTTTGCTCTTCTCCTAAGTTCAATGGATCCATCTGTCCAGCAAATGTGCAAAAACTGCGACAGCACCAAAGAACTATGGGACACTCTTCACATGATGTTCTCTCAAGCGAACAACCTCTCTCGACTTGGTGAACTCTTCCCCAAGATAGCTGACCTGCGACAGGGAGCGCGTCCTGTTATCGAGTACTTTGCCGAATGGAAGGTTCTGGCTGATGAGATTTTAGACCTTTGGGAGATTCCTTCTACTAGGGAAGGCCATCAGGCTCAACGTGAACACCTGGTGCTCCTTTGGCTTTTGAATGGATTGGATCCACACTTCTCCACAATGAAGACTGAAATGCTAGTGAGTCCTACTACGCTTCAGACTGCTAGTGTGTACCATCGGCTTACTAAGGCTGGCTCCATCGGTACTTCGTCATCCGCTCTACATACATCCTCCGGCGAGTCGATGGCTCTTGCTTCACGTGGAGGAGGAAGGGGAAGTAGTCGGGGGGGTCGCTCTGGCCGTGGTCGTGACACTGACACAAGGCATTGTGCCCATTGCGGGCGTCGGGGACATACAAAGGATACTTGTTGGCTGATTCATGGGAAGCCAGACTGGGCCACCAAACCTCCTCCACCTCGGTCGGCACACCTGGTTGACTCTACTTCTGTACCTCCGGGATCGAGAACTGTTGAAATATCCGAGGATGAGTACCGGCGCCTGCAGACTCTCCAGATTGACTCACCACCTCATAGTGCGGCTGTGGCTCAAAACATCCAGCCTGTTTGTACCTCCCAGAGGCCGGTCCAGTGGCTGGCTGATTCTGGTGCTTCTGATCACCTGACTAGTTCCTCAGGTATCTTACACTCATACAAACCTCATAGCGGAGCTTCAATTACTGTGGTTGATGGCTCCACGGTCCCTATTGTTGGGTTTGGTAGCTGCAATGTGACACCGGACATGACACTCTCCTCAGTGGCGCATGTCCCTCAGTCTGCTTACAATTTATTGTCCATTAGTAAGCTTACAATCTATTGTCCATTAGTAAGCTTACAAATGATTTGAATTGTATTGCTATATTCACCTCTTCTGGTTGCATTTTTCAGGAACAGTCGACGAGCCGTATTATTGGTAGAGGGAAGCTGCGTGGTGGCGTCTATGTCCTGGACGAAGTTTCCCACCTTGCCTGTACCGCGGCCTCCACCAAATTCCTGGATCTTCATTATCGTCATGGTCATCCATCTATGCAGGTCATGCGTCGTCTGTATCCGGAGCTTGAGAAAGTTTCCACTCTTAGTTGTGAGTCTTGTCTGTTTGCTAAACTCCACAGAGTTAGCTATAGTCCTCGTCTTGATGTTCGTGCTTCTGCACCTTTTGATTTACTTCATTCAGACGTTTGGGGACCGTGTCCTGTTCCTACGTTGTTAGGGCACAAGTATTATGTTACTTTTATTGATGATTTTTCTCGTATGACTTGGGTCTATTTAATGAAAAATCGTTCTGAGCTACCTTCTATTTTTCAACACTTATGGAATGAAATATTTACTCAATTTTATGTACGTGTTAAGTGTCTTCGTACTGATAATGGCCGAGAATACCTATCTCAGTCCATGTCTACCTTTCTTTCTGACAAAGGCATAATCCACCAAACCAGTTGCCCGGATACCCCTCAACAAAATGGTGTTGCCGAACGCAAGAATCACATCTCCTTGAAGTCACCCGGGCAATCCTCCACCACAAACACGTACCCAAACACTTCTGGGGGGATGCCGTACTTACTACTGCACACCTTATTAATCATCTTCCTACTCACATCCTTCAGGGGGCGACACCCTACAACATTCTCTATCCTGGCCATCACGGTCCCCTCCTCCCTTTGAAGGTATTTGGGTGTGTCTGCTATGTTCGGGATGCTCGTCCCTCTGTCTCCAAACTTGATCCTCGTGCCTTGAAATGTATCTTCCTTGGCTACTCTCGGACCACTAAAGGATATCGGTGTTACTCTCCTGATCTCCACCGATACATCCTTTCTTCAGATGTCGTCTTCCGGGAGTCCGACCCTTATCCCTCTCTCGGATCCTCTCATCCTGATCCCTCTCTGGATGCTATATTGGTCCCTAGGCATGAACCTGCTATCATTTCACCGACTGATCTGTTGTCCCCCTTGTGGGGGCAAGTTTACTCCCGTCGCTCTTCTGATAGTTCAGTGGTGCCACCACCTCAGCCTACCTCTGTCACTGATGATGCGACGACTGTTCCTCCGGAAGAACCTGCTAGTGTATCTACTACCATTCCGCCATCTAGCCCAGAGGTTCCTATTGCAGTCCGGAAAGGAGTTCGGACCTGTCGGGGGCAACCGCTATATGTTCACTCTTACCAGGGCTTGTCTGCTTCTCATAGAGCGCTGACCTCGACTCTTGATCGATATCATCTACCGTCGACCGTGGCGGAGTCCAAAGCTCATCCTGGCTGGGCGGCAGCCATGCATGACGAATTGACTGCTCTCCAACAAAACAATACATGGGACCTGGTCCCCTTACCTCCCGGCAAGAAGGCAATTGGATGCAAATGGATATATTCTGTCAAAGTGAATGCAGATGGTTCTCTAGACCGCCTAAAAGCCCGCCTGGTTGCCAAAGGTTATGCTCAGACTTATGGCGTGGATTATGATGAAACATTCGCTCATGTTGCGAAGATGTCCTCACTTCGAATACTTCTTTCTCTTGCTGCCTTCCGCCAGTGGGCCTTACACCAATTGGACATTAAGAATGCTTTTCTCCACGGGCTCCTGGATGAGGAAGTTTATATGGAACAACCTCCTGGGTTCGTTGCTGAGGGAGAGAGTAACAAGGTGTGCCGCCTCCTAGCGTCCTTATATGGATTGAAACAATCCCCTCGGGCTTGGTTTGCTCGGTTCAGAGCTGTTGTTACCCAGTTCGGGCTTACCAAGAGTACTAAAGACTCGTCCCTCTTTTATCAGAACTCCTCGGCTGGTACTATTCTGCTACTGGTATAGGTTGATGATATTGTCATCACAGGCAGCAACTCAGCAGGAATATCAAATCTCAAAGCATTCTTACACTCTAATTTCCAAACAAAAGATCTGGGCCCATTGCGGTATTTCCTTGGGATTGAGGTGATTCATGATGATCACTCTCTCTTTATTTGCCAACGAAAATATGCTCTTGATCTTCTATCTGACCTTGGGATGGCTAACTGTGGTCATATGGATTCTCCACTGGAACCAGGGGAAAAGAGTCTTCATGCCGAAAGCAAACCTTTTGAATCACCAGAAAAGTACCGTAGAATTGTTGGAAAATTAAACTACCTCACCATGACTCGCCCAGACATTGCTTGTGCAGTTGGTAAGGTCAGTCAGTTCATGGCGGCTCCAACTATGTCCCAGTGGGAGTCTGTTCTCTGGATTGTCAAATACGTGAAGAAGGATCCTGGTTTGGGAATATCATACAAAAGTCGAGGCCATTCCGATCTAGAGGCATACAGTGACTCTGACTGGGCAGGATGTTTAGCCACCCGAAAATCAACCACGGGATTCACTGTCTTTATGGGCGGCAACCTTATCTCCTGGAAGAGCAAGAAACAAACCACAGTTGCCAGATCTAGTGCTGAGGCAGAATATCGGACTATGTCCCACACTGTTGCTGAGATCATGTGGGTGAGGCAGATTCTCAGTGAAAATGGGTATCCCGTTCAAGATCCCACTCCTCTATGGTGTGACAATCAAGCTGCAATCCAGATTGCCACGAATCCTGTGTTTCATGAACGCACAAAGCACATAGAGGTCGACTGCCACTTTGTTAGAGAAAAGTATGAAGAAGGTCTTGTCTCGCTAAAGCACGTGAAGACTGGAGATCAAGTTGCAGACATTCTTATGAAAGGGGTTACGGGGACTCGAATGAACTATATATGTAACAAGTTGGGTCTGGGAAGTTCCCATGATCCAACTTGAGGGGGAGTGTTATGAGACGTATTAGACTTATTAGTCCCACACCGTGTACCACCACTTTATATTCCTCCATGCTTAGTATAAATAAAGGGTGAGACCTCTATGTGAGGTACTCAGATTTTCTCCCAAAATCCCGTAACATTTATGTTTCATTTCTTGTACTGTCGAATATTTTTTTTATATAATAATTACAATCAGTCATTTTCTCTGTTATCATGGGCAACTGCTAGGTTATATAGTATGTACTAGAACTTGGCATGATTTGCATGTTCATTTCTCTGAGTTTGTCATTGCATAACGATTTGTATCAGAACTTGTATCATGAGTATTTACTAAAATACATGTGCATCAAATTCTCACTGCCATATTTTAACGCTTTCGCAATAAAACAATTTGTTTTACTCAAAAGTAACTATTTTAAAACTATTTATCAGTATATCAGCTTCCGCCTAACAGGCATGGATTTTACTTCCGCCCATGCCTGTGGCATCACGACCCGCCCAAAGCACACTCTGACTCTTGTTGAGACGGGTCGTGACAGATACATATAGGCTTATCTCATTCCAAAGTGTGCAAGGGCAAACGGTAAATAACTCACGGCTCGAAATACAAGTGCCTCATTTCATTATTGCCGAGTTGGGATATGTGTCCACGTCGCCTTGGCCCCGGCGTTGACTTATGCGTCATGTCCTTGTCTCGTCCCTTGCCCTTTTCCGTCTTCGTAATAGTCGCCCTCACAAAAATTTGCCTTGTACTCAAGGCAGAAGCAACTACCAGGATGCACTGCAGACAGGATAGTGGAGGTGCGGTCGAGAGGGTCGGCTCGACGTCGCGCCACAGGAAAGCGGCAGAATCTACTGGCACAAGCTGCTGAGGGGATGGGGTGGCACCGGCAGATGGGAAAAGGACGCCTCCCCTGCCAAGAGGAAAAAGACTCCCGCTTGAGAAAAATACATCGTCATGCGGGCCCAGTTGATATGCATGTCCCTGAGTGTACGAAGTCATACGACGTCGAGTATGGCGCCAAGACCACATAGCTCAAAGTAGTAGAAATTTGCGCAGAGAGGGCAAGTATCAATAGCCATTTCCAGGTACGTACAGAGGCCCTATTGGTAGCGTGGCGGCCTTCGCCCAAGCAAACAGCGAGAGGAGAGGAAGGAGACAGCCAAATGTCGAGTTGTAACGCTAGGCGCGGGAAGATAAAATTGTGGTTGGCCCCACTATCAATCAACACCGTCAGGGGAGTGTCAGCCAAGGAACCAGAGAGCGTCATAGTGAGGGGGTCAGAGGTTGTTGAGTTTTCCTTAAGGGTATACACATCATATGTGCGCAGCGGAATATATCAAGAACAACCCAAAGAGACATATGGATCTTGCTAAAACCATGAACAAAGAAGTCGATGAAAGCATAATGCAATATATACCTTCGCGGGATTGAGTCAACACTCAACCAAGGTGCTCCAAGAAGAAATCCGGTAGACTAAATCTGAGTTCCAAGAACCGAAATGTATCGACTCCTCTACAACGATCAACACGAACGATAGAGAACCCCAAAGCCTCGTCGAACAAGGAATGGGTCGGAGTAGGAAGCTCTCAGCGTCCCCACGGACTGCTAGGTCCGAGACAGGGGAGGCGGCGACCGTCGGCAGCGGAACTCGGCGGACGGGAAGAACGAGAAGCCCTCTTGCGGAACTTTTCCGGACGGCTGTTCTCTTCTAACCTCGCAAAAGGGTTCGGTCTCATTTAACCTAAAACCGTATGCCCTTTTATACCAAATAGCATAAAACAGGCTATCCGCAGACCCAGGAAAAACAGAACTGTTCTGTCATGATTTATACATTCGCCGAATTCGACAATTCGATTAAACAGTATAACCGAATTCGACTATATACAATAACCGAATTCGACTATATGCTATAGCCGATTCGACTATATGAATTCGGTTATATGATTTCGTCGAAACCATTTCGTCGAACTAACACATTTCGGCTAAACCCTTTAGTCGAATTTGTTACAGTTCGGCTAAACACTTTAGACGAATCAATATCGCCGAATTTGATTAGTCGAATCAACATAATTCGGTTAAACACTCTGGCCGAATTTGACACAGTTCGGTTAAACCCTTTAGCCGAATTTGTCTAACATAAATCCATTCGTTTAAACCCTTTAAACGATTTCCCGTTGTGACATCCTCAAGTTAATTCCAACCAGTCACAGGATTGGTCCTCCACTCATATCCAATATGAGTAAGGCCAACACAATCTTTTCTCCAACTTCTCCAAACGCTTTTATGTGCGACCCTATATGCTCATATTGCGTTGGCAGTAAAACTAACTGTTGATTGCTTTGAGATCACCTCAGAAACTCCAACAGTCTCCCACTTGATCACAAAGTATCAACAAAAGTCTCACAAACAATGAGCGGCATCTAGCAATATATCATTGCTACCCAAGCAATAAGAGTTCATAACTCAATAAGCCTGTCGAGACCAATGTATCAGTGTTGTCATGTCCTTTTGTCATTTACATCCGGATAGAACTAGAGGCATGGACCGTGTCACCCTCATAATTGTTCAATCCCAGTTTTTTGATCTAGAATAGACTGTCTGAAATTAGTGAGCTCAATATCATATATTGACTCAACCAAGCATGGTCATGCATTTCTCAGTCTCATTCCATCAAGGGACCCATGGATATAACTCATGTCATACAAGAGGACAAATCTCATTTCTGCTCACACACAAACATCCAAATGATTCGTAACATACCCAACAACCACCCTTATCGTCAACCTTTCTCAAGAGAAGACTTTAGATGGCATCAAAGTACGCTCTTCCTCACCTGATGAATGTTGTGGCTTCAGGTCAAAGGACCACAATCGCCATTGTCACTTGAGACCTACTTGTGACACGTTCATATAACAATCCACAAAGTAGTCTCATGTGATGACTTGTTCAGTACAACTTGTTCTTAACAAGTACCCATGTGATGACTTGATATCACAATATCGTGACCTGTGAGAACCGGTCATCAGTCAACGCACATGCTAGTCTTATGGTCTCATCCTCGCCCTAATTTCTAGGATGATACCTCGACCAGGGACCATTTAAGAATGAAGCTTCATTTAAACATAGACCCTCACATTCAAGTCACGTACTTGAATTCCTATGGAAGCAAACATTCTAAGGGCATTCATTATGTTAATTAGTCTATCATATAGAAACTGTTGACATAATAAAAGAACTTGCCATAAATGTAAAATGAAACGTACAGTACATAACACAATTCATCAAATGAATAAACAACCGACAAACATGCAATCCACAAGGCTCCCACTAAAGATGATCATTCAGGTATCTAATACTCATTGATCTAACATGACCATCATGCTTCCTTTGCGCAAAAGGCTTTGTCAGTGGATCCACAATGTTATCTTCAGTCGGTACTCTGCAAATGCTCACATCTCCTCGATCGACAATCTCTCGAATAAGATGAAACCGCTGAAGTATGTGTTTGGAGCGCTGATGAGATCTAGGTTCCTTAGCTTGGGCAATTGCACCGTTGTTGTCACAGTAGAGAACTATGGGATCAACAATGCTATGAACTACATCTAGCTCGCCGATGAATTTCCTAATCCACACAGCCTCCTTTGCCACATTTACGGCAGCAATATACTCGGCTTCTATCGTAGAATCGGCAACTGTCTCCTGCTTGGAACTCTTCCAACTTACAGCTCCTCCATTGAGGCAAAATACAAAACCTGATTGGGACTTCGAATCGTCCTTATCAGTTTGGAAGCTAGCATCCGTGTAACCACTTACAACGAGCTCTTCCTCTCCACCAAACACCAAGAACGTATCCTTAGTCCTTCTCAAGTACTTTAGGATATTCTTGACAGCTATCCAGTGACCATCACCAGGATCAGACTGATACCTGCTCGTCATGCTCAAAGTATATGAGACATCGGGTCGAGTACACAACATTGCATACATGATTGATCCAATTGTCGAAGCATATGGAATCATCTTCATGCGGTCCTTATCTTCCAAAGATTTCGGACACTGGTCCTTAGAGAGACTCACACCATGTGACATGGGTAAGAATCCTTTCTTGGACTCAAGCATGTTGAACCGTTTCAACACCTTGTCAATGTATGTACTCTGGGTCAAACCCAGCAACTTCTTCGATATATCTCTATAGATCTTAATACCAAGTATGTAAGTCGCTTCACCCAAGTCTTTCATAGAAAAGCAGTTCCCTAGGTTGTTCTTAACAACTTGCAGGGTTGGAATGTCATTCCCGATCAGCAGTATGTCATCCACATACAATATCAGGAAGACAATAATACTCCCACTAATCTTCTTGTAAACACAAGGCTCATCTTCGTTCTTGATGAAGCCAAACTTTTTGATCTTCTCATCAAAACGCAGATTCCAACTTCGAGAAGTTTGTTTCAATCCATAAATGGATCGATTCAACTTGCATATTTTAGTGGCTTCACTTGGAGATACAAAACCCTCGGGTTGTGTCATATACACTTCCTCAAGGAGGTTTCCATTAAGGAAAGCCGTTTTGACATCCATTTGTCAGATCTCGTAGTCATAATACGCAGCAATAGCAAGTAGAATTCTGATGGACTTGACCATGGCTACAGGGGAAAAGGTCTCATCATAGTCAACACCATGAATTTGCTTGAAACCTTTAGCCACCAGCCGGCCTTTGAATGTCTGTACATTCTCATCCATGTCGGTCTTCTTCTTGAAGACCCACTTGCACCCTATGGGTCGTACCCCTTCAGGTGGTTCCACCAAGGTCCAAACTTGGTTTGCATACATGGAGTCCATTTCAGATTTCATGGTCTCAAGCCACTTCTCGGAGTCAGGTCCACACATAGACTTTTGATAGGTTGCAGACTCATCATCATGATCCATTAGCAACACACTACCTATTTGAGACACGAGAAATCCATATCTCTCAGGCTCAAATCTTGGTCTATCAGATCTACGTAGGACTTGTGTTTCTTAAGCAGGTTCTTCAGCTACAACAGATTGTAGTTCTTGCTCAGGTTCCAATTCACGTTCATTCATTGTTTGTGGTTCTTGAACCTTTTCAAGTTCCATCTTTTCTGTCTTTCTGGATAAGAACTCTTTCTCCAAAAAGACGTCAGTCCTTGCGACAAACACTTTGCCCTCGGACGGCAGGTAGAAGTAATACCCTTTGGTTTCCCTAGGATATCCCACAAGATAACACTTATCTGAGTTGGGTTCCAGCTTGTCAGACATTTGACGTCGTATGTATGCCTCACAGCCCCAAATCTTAATGAAAGACATACTAGGACGCTTCCTAGTCCATATCTCATATGGTGTCTTTTGAACCGTTTTCGTCGGAACGCGATTTAGTGTAAAAGCAGCAGTCTCTAGAGCAAAACCCCAAAAGGAAACGGGCAGATATGCATGACTCATCATCGACCGCACCATGTCTAACAGGGTACGATTCCTCCTCTCAGAAACACCATTATGTTGCGGTGTTCTGGGTGGGGTGAGCTGTGATACAATACCACTCTTTCAGATGATCACGGAACTCCTGACTCAAATATTCGCCACCTCGATCAGATCGGGGTGCTTTTATTCTTTTACCCAGTTGGTTCTCTACTTCATTCTTAAACTCTTTGAACTTTTCAAAGGTCTCGGATTTGTTCTTCATAAGAAACACGTATCCGTATATACTGAAATCATCAGTAAATGTAACGAAGTAGTGGAACCCACCTCTAGCCATAGAACTCATGGGTCCGCACACATCACTATGTATGACACCCAAGAGATCATCTGCCCTCTCAGTATGACCCGTGAAAGGGGCTTTAGTCATTTTGCCTAATAAGCAAGGCTCGCATCTCTCAAATGATTTATAATCAAATGAGTCCAGTAGTCCATCTCTATGGAGCTTGGATATGCGTTTCTCGTTTATATGGCCCAAACGACAATGCCAAAGGTACGTAGGATTCGAGTCATTTGTTCTTAGTCTTTTATTATTTTCTACATTATAGATCGGATGGTCTAAGTTCAAAACATATAAACCATTAAACAATTGGGCTACACCATAACAAACATCATTCATAAAAATTGAATAACAATTGTTCTTAATTATAAACGAAAAACCCTTTATGTCAAGACATGAAATGGATATAATGTTTCTAGTTATGGATGGAACATAATAACAATTATCTAGTTCTATTACAAGCCCAGTGGGCAAAGAAAGACAGTAAACACCAACGGCGACGGCAGCAACTTTTGCTCTATTCCCGACGCGCAGGTCTACCTCCCCTTTACCCAGCATTCTTCTCCTTTTCAGTTCCTGCACATTTGTACAAATGTGAGAACCACATCCGGTATCCAATACCCAAGATGAAGGAGCAGAAAGGTTTATCTCTATAACGTAAATACCTGAAGTGGAAGTCATACCTCCCTTCTTTTTCTGCAGATCCTCAATATAGAGGGGACAGTTCCGCCTCCAATGCCCTGCCTTACCGCAGTGGTGGCACTTTCCTTCTTTCGCCAGACCTTTCCTTTTCAGTGCAGAAGACTTGGGATCAAGAGGAGACTTAGATCCAATCTTCGTCTTCTTAGATCCTTTGGCCTTGCCCTTGCTCTTATGCACCATCAGTATGGGGTTGGCAGGCTTGACTTTCTTCATGTTATTCTCGGCAGTTCTCAATATGCCAAGGAGCTCGGGCAGTGTCTTTTCTATTTCATTCAAGTTATAGTTTAAGACGAACTGCTCATAACTGTCCGGCAACGATTGCAGGATCAGATCCGTGGCCAACTCTTGGCCCAAGGGAAAACCCAGTTTTTCAAGGTTCTCTATATACCCAATCATCTTGAGTACGTGAGCCCACTGAGTCTCGAGCTCCCATTTTGCACTGAAACAATGTCTTGGATATGTCAAACCTCTCTTGCCGAGCTTGCCCCTCGAACATTTTCTTGAGGTGTCCGATTATCTCATAACCACACATGCTCTCGTGTTGCTTCTGAAGCTCAGAGGACATGGTAGCAAGCATGAGGCATTCCACATCCAAGGTATCATCTTGATATTTCTTGTAAGCATCTTTGTCTGCTCTCGGAGCATTTTCGGTCGGCTCTGCAGGGGCTTCCCCTTCCAAGACATAGAGCTTGCGCTCTTGCCTGAGAACAATTCTCAGATTCCTATACCAGTCGAGAAAGTTCGTCCCATTGAGCTTGTCCTTCTCAAGGATGGCTCTCAGGAACAACGTGGAGTGAGATGTATTTGTCATGGAAATTCTACAATAAATTTGCAAAAGATTTTCAGTACTATATTTCAAAATATATTTTACTTTAATAAGGACTTTAATTAAAAGAGCTCCCACTATTTTAATCAAATCGATAACCCTTAATATCGATTCGGAGAGTTTATGCGAGTTACTCTCTTAGTGGACAAGATCCGTATTTCACCAACACAATGAGTCCGCTTTGGCGTTTCTCTCACGATGCAGTTATTTAGGTAGACAACAGTTGTCAATTGCATCACTATGCAACTCTTGTATGGTTGGTGAATAACTCTTTATTCGCATTCATCATATGGTGCATGCCAACCCTATGCCTCTAAGCACTCAACCTTTGAGGTCACTTAGTTAAGTTGGACCCGATGTCGACAATGGGATATCACAATTATCCGCTCGCACCTTTACCAAGATAGATTAATGCACTTTGCTTTGGCAAGCCCGCACTTCATCGATCGAGGCAGGAAGAGTGTCATCCACCGGAAGGCATCCGAATACTTAATATTAGATAAGAGATTTTATCTTTCAATTGATGAACATTTCATCGTGATTAACATTTAATCATGATTAATATTTAATCAATGTGCACACAAATCACAAACAGACCAAGCATAACCCGGATACATTCCAGATGCACAAAACCATCAACACTTGATGATATGGATTAAATCTGAGTATTTAGAACATTTCTAAACCTTCGGATTTACATGTACCGAATGCTAGCAAAAGCAAACACCATTATAGCAGCAGACAAACACGTCTCTCTAGTCTTTAGTTTCACAAACTATCATAGAGACAGACGGTTACTGCGAAGGGAACAATTTCTGAAACATGGAATTAGCAAAAACCTAGCTCTGATACCACTGTTGGGTTTTCCTTAAGGGTATACACATCATATGTGCGCAGCGGAATATATCAAGAACCCAAAGAGACATATGGATCTTGCTAAAACCATGAATCAAGAAATCGATGAAAGCATAATGCAATATATACCTTCGCGGGATTGAGTCAATACTCAACCAAGGTGCTCCAAGAAGAAATCCGGTAGACTAAATCTGAGTTCCAAGAACCGAAATGTATCGAATCTTCTACAGCGATCCACACGAACGATAGAGAACCCCAAAGCCTTGTCGAACAAGGAATGGGTCGGAGTAGGAAGCTCTCAGCGTCCCCACGGACTGCTAGGTCCGAGACAGGGGAGGCGGCGACCGTCGGCAGCGGAACTCGGCGGACGGGAAGAACGAGAAGCCCTCTTGCCAAACTTTTCCGGACGGCTGTTCTCTTCTAACCTCGCAAAAGGGTTCGGTCTCATTTAACCTAAAACCGTATGCCCTTTTATACCAAATAGCATAAAACAGGCTATCCGCAGACCCAGGAAAAACAGAACTGTTCTGTCATGATTTATACATTCGCCGAATTCGACAATTCGATTAAACAGTATAACCGAATTCGACTATATACAATAACCGAATTCGACTATATGCTATAGCCGATTCGACTATATGAATTCGGTTATATGATTTCGTCGAAACCATTTCGTCGAACTAACACATTTCGGTTAAACCCTTTAGTCGAATTTGCTACAGTTCGGCTAAACACTTTAGCCGAATCAATATCGCCGAATTTGATTAGTCGAATCAACATAATTCGGTTAAACACTTTAGCCGAATTTGACACAGTTCGGTTAAACCCTTTAGCCGAATTTGTCTAGCATAAATCCATTCGTACCCTTTAAACGATTTCCCGCTGAGACATTCTCAAGTTAATTCCAAGCAGTCACAGGATTGGTCCTCCACTCATATCCAATATGAGTAAGGCCAACACAATCCTTTCTCCAACTTCTCCAAACGCTTTTATGTGCGACCCTATAAGCTCATATTGCGTTGGCAGTAAGACTAACTGTTGATTGCTTTGAGATCACCTCAGAAACTCTAACAGAGGTGCCTCTCAGCGCAGAGCACAGAAGCTTGAGACGATGGTGACGTGCAGGGGAACCCATGGCAGCATGTGAGTCATCGTCCTCTAGGGCTTTGAAATCCCCAAGGTGATCTCCGGGTCCTCCTCGACAATGGTGATGTGGAGCTCCTTCAGAGGGCAGTCATGAGTCGAGGAGTATGGTTGTTTACAACGGAAACAGAGGCCCCGAGTGCGAAGATCGTGGTACTCGTGGTTGGTCATCCGAGGGACATTCGTTAGCCGAGGCGGTCGGGGAGGTGGGCCGAGACGCGGGCGAGCCATGGTATGCACCTGGGGAGGTGGCCGAAAGGGTGGGGGATGGTAGGCAAGCGATGGGGGCGTAGAACTCCCCAGTGTCTGGACGGTATCGAAGGAGGTGATCTTGAAGTCCGCTTCCACCAAGCGGGCTAGACTAGGTCCATAGCATCAGTAATCGTCCTGAGATGGTGGGTGTGAAAGCGGGATCGGATGTGGGGGAAGAGCCCTAGCATAAAAAAGCTCAAGTGGTGATTTGGCGGTAAGCCCAGAACATGTGTCTCCAAGGCAATGAACTCATCGATGTAATCGTCAAGGGAGCCTGGTTGGAGGACACCACACAAACGTTCAACTGTTGACCCTGAATAGCGAACATCATAGCGGAGAATGAGATCCTGCTGAAGTTTCGCACAGGAGAGTGAAGGGTTGTTTTGTCGTGGCCAGCGGACCCAATAGAGGGTTGATCCCTCCATAAGCCGATGAGAGTCATAACAACCTTTTGTGGCTCCGGAGTCAGTTGAATGTCCAATAATTGTTCTGCACGAGCAATCCAACCCATGGGGTTAGTATCGTTGAAAGAAGGGATGTCGAACGAACGGAGTGGAGGTGGGAAGCCCGACGGCGGCGGGATAGGGTCCCGATGAGGGTCCGAGTGTGCCCCGAGAATTGATGGGGACTCCGTGTTGGAAAACGGTGAAGCACTTGGTCAGTTGGCCAGGAGGGCATCGAACTTAGCATTCATCCGCAGCATTAGGGCTTGGAGCGAGGCAATTGCCGCCTCATGAGCGTCAAGGAGGCGGGAGATGGTCGAATCCACCGGAGGTTGAGGTGTGGGTGTATCGGAGTGCGTCATAGAGCGGAGCCGGGGGCATGCACGAGAGAGGAAGGGCGGTGCGCGGATGGACGAGCAATGGAGGCGTTGTCGGGCGTGCGAGATTGGTTACAAGCAGTCTGGAAGCAGCGGCGTCGTTGGGAGGGGCCGATCAACTCAGTCGCTGAAGACGGGAGCTGTGTAACATCCCAAAATCCTGACCTGGCCGATTGAACCACCTTGGGGACCTAACCGGTTCAATCAACCCCTCTTGGTGATCCTATTCAGGGCCAGTGCGACCTTATTAGTCTGGTGAACCAATTACCATTGGTTTAATCCGAACTTCGAGTTATAATGACTCAAACCGACTTTTGAGCAAATGAGTTCAGAATGGACTCTGGTTAGTGATGTTACACTCGTAAGACCAATATGAATTCAACGACGTTTGTTTCGTCACATTCCGATGCATATATATGAAGCTGGCCAAAAAGGGTCTCATCGAGCTACACGACGCCTCAAATATGACTTTTGTGCAAATGACCTCATAATCGACCTTAGTTCATTTTGTTAGACTCGTAAAGCTGATACGAGTCCAATGGAGTCAACCGCACTCGATTCCGATGAGTATCGAAGAATCTGTAGTGTCGACACGACTTTAAGTAACGAAATTATCTAAAAGGTAAAATCGAGCAAATGGTCTCAGAATTCACCTCAGTCAGTTTTGTTAGACTCGGGAAGCCAATACGAGTTCAACAAAACTGTTCGCACTCGATTTCGATAAGTATCGGAGAATTTGACGTTCGGGCGCGGTCTGCGAATATCGGATTTATCCACAATAGTGAAATCGAGCAAACAGCCCCGGAATTCACCTCAGTCAATTATGTTAGACTCGTGAAGCTCATACGAGTCCAACGAAACTATCCGTGCTCGATTCCGATGAAAATCAGCAAAAAATATGACGTGGACGCGATATAAAAATAACGCAAACAACCCAAAAATGTGCAATCGAACAAACGACCTCAGAATGGACACCAGTCAATTTGTTGGACTACTAATGATGATATGAGTCCAACAGAGTCGTCCGTTTGAAATTTCGACGTCGTTCCGCGAATTTTTAATGCGACGCAAAATTAGGTCGTAAACGCTCCGACAAGCATAAAATGAGCAAAATAGCACGTCATTGATCTCGGGTCGTCCCGGTGGATGCATGTCAGCGAGACGGTCGAAACAAGCCCGTCCGGGACAAATTCTGAGCAGCCAAGAGCGATATACGAGAGTTTGAACGCTTTAATAATAATAATAATTTATATTATATATATATAAAGTTAGGTTAGGATTATCCCTCATCCTGCCGATCCCTGTGCGCCGTCGAGCTCCCTCTCTCTCTCTCTCTCTCACTCTCTCCAGCCATGGCCGACCTCCTCCCTCTCTCTCGAACTTCGGCCACCACAAGCTCACGGCAGCCACCTCTCCACTCTCTCACGGCGACGCCACCATCATCTCCAAGCCGCAACCTCCTCCTCCAAGCTCTCTCTCTCTACAAGATCCATGGTCGACCACCACCAAACCAGACACTTCAGGGTCGGCGATCTCCTCCGGCAAGCTTTTCTCCACGACCGCCCCCTCCATGGCCGAAATCTCTGGCGAGCTTCCTCCATGGCCGCCCCTCTACAAGCTTCGGCCACCTCTCCCATGGCCAAGCTCCTCTTTCGGCGAGATCTCTTCTTTTTTCGGCGGTCTCTCTCTTCAAACCGTCGCTGCCCTTCGCCATTCCACAACCCGATGACCGAAGCTCCACCCAGGAGCTCCTCTCCATTTTAGGCAAGATATCTTCAAAGAAAGAGAGCGAACTCGCTCTCCAAGACCAAATCAGTCCACTAAAAAAGGTTGATGCCTCTTCCGCGACATTTGACGGGGTCCGGATCAGCGAGATCCGACCATGATCGGGAGCAAAGCACAAGTGCCGCCTCCGCGGCGATCGGGTAGCATGCACGGACCTGCTGTGAGTTCTTCCTCGACTCCTCCCTCCGCATAGATCTTAGGTTTTCAATTGTAGAAACCTTCTCGCAAATGCCCCGTTTTTCTGGCGACCCGCGGGCACCCGAGTGGCCGAGTGTAGTCGTGCTCGGCGTGGTCGCGGATCATTTTGAGTGGGTCTTTGCGACCCCTCTCCGCGAGTCTCGGGGTGCGACACAACGATAAATAAATATTAATGCGTGCGCGGTCGAAACAACGACGATCGCGCGATGGCAAATAATATTGATGCGCGCGCGGTCGAAACAACGACGATCGTGCGGCGGTAAATAAATATTAATGTGCGTGCGGTCGAAATAACGACGATAGCGCGGCTGTAAATAATATTGATGTGCACGATCCAATAATTGTGGTCACACATTGATTAACGATAATGATGTGCGCGATCAAAATAACAACGATCGCACGTCGATAAATAATATTAAATTATGCAGTGAGATCGATAGTAGATCTCGTGATGAAACCCGTGATGATCGTGCGATGAAAATAAGCAGTGGAGCTTGCAGCGAAGACTTGCGATGATGATGGAATCGAGCATGTCGCTACATAGTTTGGATTTAGGGAAGGATCGTCAAATCAAGGACACATCGCCATTTTAAATAATATTTTAATAATGGCTCGATGTCTTATATTTCATAGCCGCATCCGCCAATAATTGATGTGTATGAGGCAGACAATTCCGAACTCTTGATTAGATCCAAGATATTGACCTTAAAAATGTTTAAGTAAATCCAATGATCGTGTGATGGTATCAACAACGATCGTGCATTGGTGGTAGTCATGGAGCTTGCGGCGGAGACCTTCGGCGGTGAAGATTCTCAGTCTATGGAATGCTTAGTCGACTTAGGGTAGAATAACTGAACAGATGTTGTTAGCGTTACCCACTTCAAGATAAATTATCAACGACATGATGTCTGTTAAATCATGGTCGTACCGCCAACCATATGAGGCGACTAACCCAAATCTTATTCTAGGTCTGGGAAGTGGTTAGGATCCCTAATCTGAGACGTTTATCACACTTAAGCATATAATTATACATAACCACTTAATGATTCAATGAATTTAGCAGAGGTGAGATTTATGTAGTGTTTTGGTTGGGTAGAGTAGCAAGTTTTTCACCTCCTTTAGTTGGTGCCCTACACTGTATGTAACTTTGCTTGTATGAAAAGATATTGTGTGTGAATGTATGTGGCGGGTCGCTGACTCTACCGGTGGCACACTCCGGAGGGTTAGGACAGCGACTCTAGGATAACGTCATGGTCGAACAACAGCGTGCGTCATAGCCTACTTGATAGTCTACAAGACAAAACAATTAACTAATTAGTAATTAATTGATTGTCTTTTTTTTTCAAAAATGAGACCATGACAGATTGGAACAAAACTACCGCAAACAGGGAAGCCACTCCAAGGCGACACTAGCAATTTACGCCACCCTCCTCGCCGAACTTAATGGTCTTATGGTTGCACACAAAAGTAAACAATGGCTTATCACACATCCGACGATCCTACCCGACCAGGTGCAAGTCCTTGATATCATGGCCAGACGAGCAGTCCTCCAGCAACACTCATCTATTGTTGTTCTCATTTAGAAGGACACTCCGCTGACATACATCGACTGGGGGAAGATCATTAGTGACTCTCCACTTGCACACAAAAATTGATATGGTGTTGAGTAGTCACCAAGCATCTACGGGTTATTTGCCACCCTTCAAATGGTACATCGGCGATACTATTTTCAACAAGGCAATGATACGCACTTTGGCGAGAGCGTTTAAGGAAACAGTTGATCAGCCACAACTTCACACTCATGGTCTTTATCATAGTTTTGAGCTTGAGGACAACGTCAAAGAAAAGGAGGGATGATATGTTATGGGCATAAGCTAGTCGTCCTATGATGCCATAAATTATGTATGTCATGACGTGTCTTTTATTATTATCGTTTCGAGTCTTGTCTTTTATTATTATTATTATTTCAAGTCATTATTTGTGGTTAGAAGTTAATAGTTAGTAGCTATCATTTAAGAGTCATGTAAGCCTATTAAAGGGGAAGTAGTGCATTGACTGGCATCAAAGAAATTAGAATCTCTCATCTTGTCTTACTAAGAGATTATGAGTGCTCTCTCTCTCCCGAGCACACCCCGCCTAGGCAGTCGTAGTTTCGGCTCCATAGTATACTCCTCCACAGTCATCCCCACCTCCGGTCGCGCCTCTAACAACTCTACCATTACGGGTTTGCCCATAACATTATCTTGATTTGATGAAAAAAAAACATCTCAAGTTTCCTAGGCCTAGTCCAAAACCCAGTCTAAGATATTTTCTCTAATTTTCTAGGGTTCTCTTAGATTGCAATATGTAGAAAGACTATTAATTGTAGATTTTCTAAGAGTTGTATGAGTATGTGCAAATACCAAATTGTTTGAGCACTCAAGTAAAAAATAAAAATTCTACTTTCTGTTTTCCTTTCTCACATGTTTCTTTAAATCCAAATATATGATTGATTCACATTCAGCAGATTACACCTTTTCATGCCACAAAAGAAAATTTGCTCATATTGATCTCCTTCTCTTGCTTGATTCTAGTAGCGAGGTCCCCAGTTCTCTTTTATGCTTCGATCTCGTCGAATGCAACAGCCACCAGAACTTCACACCCCCTGTTCTGAAGACATCGCCAACGAGACAAAACTAACAACACCCAACAACCAATGACAGAACAGTGAACGAAGAGGAAGATTTGTTGTCTCTATGCCGAAATCCTATCATTACGTTCGTGGTTGCGTAGTGAACTTCTCTGATATTGAAGTCTATTGTCTCTAACTGATTTTATCTGCATCAAAGAAATTTAAAAATTGAAATCTTGTTGTTGAATCATGTTGCTTTTGATAGTTTGTGAAAGCTCCTCAATTTGAAACTTTATTTCCCTAACTTGAAGCAGATTGTGTTTCTCCAGCAAAAAAATCATCATTTCAATTTTTGTGTTCATTATGTATAAACCATCATTTCAATTTTTATGTTCATTATGTATTTGCTCCGATATTTGGTATCAAGAGTATTTAGAGTTCAGATATTGGAGTTGAAAGAGAATGACTTTAACAAACTTTAAGATGGAGAAGTTCGAGGGGCAACGGTTTAAATCTTAGAGGATCAAGATGATCGCTCGGCTGGACAACAGGGGTGTAAAAAATTACCTTCGAGATGAAGAAATTACTGAATGAGATAATGGCGGAATTCACCAAGGAGATTGAGACAAAATTGTCCCTTGATGATGAGGTGCTTCGAGAAGTCACTGAGGAGGAGACTGACAAAGTTTATGGAAGAAGCTCGAGAGCCTCAACTTGAAGAGGTTTGTTATCAATCAATTGTACTTCAAGCAGCGACTATACAACTTCAAAATGAAGGCGTCAATCAAGGATCATTTAAATGAATTGAATTGCATGGTGATAGATTTGAAAAATACTGATTTGTAGATTGAAGACGAAGAATCAAGCTATTGATCAATGTGAATATCAATGTGAAGATCGATACAAGGGACAGCATATATACTTCTAAAATCTTTCTTTTTCACATTATCACATCTTTGTTCAAGGAGTTAATCTCTTGCATACGAAATAGAATGTTATTCGATAATATATAATAGAAAACAAACACCATAGGTCATTGAAAATCCCAGAACATGAGTACCTAACTCAATAAACTATTTGATGCATGCATCAACAGAATTTGATTGTTGGACTTACATATGCAATTGAAGCGTTGTCGGACAGTCAGGTGTTGTAAAGCATAGTAACAGAGAATAATCCCATAATGGTCATGTCATATCTAGTTGGTTTGTCGAAGACAATGAATCCAGTGGAATGCGGAATCCTCCGTAGATCAATTGTCATGGGAACTTTTTGGCATTTTGTAGTAAGTATCAATTTGAAGATTTGTTCTAAGCGTGCAATCCAAGTCGGGTGTTGTTGGTTATAGGTGAAACAATGGGTCACCGAGCTACCCAAACAATTAGTAGAGAGATGACAATCAATTAGTAGGACACTGGTGCCGGCATTTTTCCTGTGAATATGTTGTGCAAGATGCATAAGAGATTATGAATGTCAACCACGGAACTTTCCATGCCCTTTAAATGAGAGGAAAAAGAGCACATCTTTTCCATCTCATCCATGCAGTCAGCATTAAGCGAGTTGGGGGCATGCATGGGGAAGTGTTCAAAAGGTAAATCGGGATGGTAAGTCAAAGCAATTAGTAGAGAGAAGGAAAGAAAATGAATAAGCGGCAAGGGAGTGAGAGAGAGTGGTCACTGAGTAACGTAGAAGGATACTAAAAAAAGCAATTATTTTCCCAAGCATAAGCATGATCAAATATTTATTCCAATATTTGATGCCTTGCCTTGTAATGGTACTTGCTTAAACAAAATTTTCAAAAAAAAGCATTTTATAAGAGATCTTGATATTACCAATAAATCTTTAAGGCTTTAAATTCCTATTGTCATGAATGGGCCTCTTTCCCAAAAAAGCTACTTGGATTTTGCTACAAGATCGGGAGGGGGTGACGTACTAGTTACTACTGTGGGCGAGAAACTCCTCTGTACCAGGCATTTGTATCTTTATGCCATTGCACAGTTATTTTTGGAACCGCACTCATGTATTTTACTCGCATATAGTGCATCCTGGATGATAAGTATTTTTGTAATAATTAGGACCTTCCCTCTCGCTATTTAAGCAAGGGAGCAGTGAATGAGCAAGCAAGAACTAATATTTTTCATTCCCATAAGCTCCCCCCCCCCCTCCCCATCTTCTCTATATTAACTAATACTCACCTCTAAGCATCGTGAGCTGGAGCTCGGCTCCTCATCGAAAATACCCTTTGAGACTGGGTGTGAAGGTGGATGGATACTAATGCAAACCAATACCAGTGGTGCAGGTTGACTCGAGTAACCAAACTTATGTGATGCAAATATGATTTGAACTAATCTGGAATTAAGTTTAGCAGTAAGATTAAGTAAGCTTAGCAACACAACACAGAGTTCACGACAATTTCAAGCAGAAAAGCAAGTATGACTTCCTTTGCACGAAGAGTTCGAAGCCGCACTTAAACAAATGAGAGATATAAAATAAGAAAACATAACGACAACACAGCAATCACGATTCTCATGCACTATGCAATATTCATCCACAGATTCAATAAAAAAAATAAAGACACAATATTAGGTACTCACAAGTATGGAGATCTGGAGGTACGGTAGGAGAAGTTCTGAAGGAGGAGGCAGCGGCTGTGATTGGACCCGCCTGCTGACTGTCGAAACTGAGCGGGTAAGCGGAATGGGAGGTGGTTCGGTTGTTGACTGGATGGGAGGCGGAAGGTGAGGAAGCTTGGCTACCGGCAGCCCTGGAGATGGATCCTGTGGGTGGGGCTGGGAAGGGGACGTCGGTTACAGCAAAACGGGGATCGTGGCGTGTATTTGACGGAGGGCTGACATGCGTGAGGCAGGAAGTCGGCGGTCTGGGCTAGCAGTGCCGCTGGCGGGGACGAGGCGCAAACTCGGCGTGCGAGAAACCTGAAGAGGGCGTCGGCCTATTGTGGGATCAAACGGTTTCAGCGAACCGTCGACCGAAACTGGGAGAAGAGGGGCGATCAATTAGGGCTGGAACGAGAGGAAATCGGGAAGGCTTGCGCTAGCGGTTTTACGGTGGTTCCACGACATGGGGTTTACCGGAGGGGAAATATGGGAAAACCTGAAAAGTAACTGGGACGTGGCACCCCGGGATCTCGCAGCGTCAGACCACGATTTGATTGTCGGCACTGGATTCGCTCACAAGGCTAACAATGTCTCAAATTGACAACCATCACTCATTATTTATAGCGAAAAGGGGGCTAGGGCACTCAGCGTGAACGGCTATGATTGGCAGTTATCCGAATCACACTAAATAAAGTCCAAAATAAAAAAAAATTAATACATAATAAATGTAAAACGGTGCTCCGAACACGCTGGTGATCTCGGATCGCTGATCAGATCAACACCTCATGCGTGAGTACACGAATGCAGTCCCCACCGAGTGGTGGCCCGAAGCCCAATGTCGATCTTGCGGCTGATCCCCATAAACTCCCCCTGACTGAAAAGCATTCATCTCTGATGAATGGAGATGATCGTACTGACATCGAAGATCGGTAGCAAGTTTGTCAAGCTCCGTCGTCGAGACCCAAGTGTCATCAAAGGTGGGGCGTCCACTCCAATGCACCGGGTAACGGCAAGATGGGCCGTCTGGGGTAATGGTGCACTCGTGCGCCACAATGTCAGCAATGCTCTCAGCTTTCACCTCTCATGTTGGTGGATCCAGAGGAACCTATGGAATCATAGGGGGTGCAGGAAAATCCGTAGGTGCTTGTCCAAGGTGGTCAGGGTATGGGTTAGGCTGTAAGGGGGTGTTGGAGGTGGCTTAAGGTAGGGGCCCCTATGCTCGAGAGGCTCAGAATAATGTGTCAAATCTTTCATAGTAAATATGAGATGAATACGCATATATGCAGGGAGATCGATCTCGTAGGCATTAGTTCCAATTTTATTTATAATCATATAAGGACCCATTCTTTAGGATGTAGCATTTTAGTGGCTCCTTTTGGGATCCTCTCCATGCGAATTTTGACAATGACCTGTTTGCCCACCTGAAAATTCTACTCACGTCTGTGTTTGTCTGTCTACACCTTATATAATTCACTATTGCTAGCAATTTCCTTCTGGATCAATTCATGCAACTCATGTATGTCATGAATGAAGGACCCAGCGGGCTCACTAAGGCGCGATGCTAAGGGAACAGGGGAGAGGTCAATAGGCTTCCTAGGCTCACATCTTAACACTATATGAAATGGACTCATGTCAGTGGACTATTGACGGAGCTATTGTATGCGAACTCAGCTACGGACAACACAAAATCCCAAGCCGACGGGTGCTCACCAACTAGACACCGTAACAAATTTCCCAAAGTACTATTTACGACCTCAGTTTGGTCGTCAGTCTGTGGGTGATAAGTTGTGGAAAACTTAAGCGTCGTATTTGACTTATATTATAATGTCTTCGGAAAATAAATCATGAATCGTATGTAACGGTCGAGCACTATGGACTTGGGTAATCCATGTAAACGAAAGATGTCTCTCATGAATTGGGTCGCCGCGTGGATCGCATGTGTGGTCTTGGGACAGGAAATAAAATTGGTCATCTTCGAAAATCGGTCTACCACTACGAAAATAGAATCATGTTTCCTCAAAGTGCGAGGAAGGCCCAGTATGAAATCTATGTCGATATCGATCCTCGACGATGTGGGACTGAAAGGGGGGTATAAAGTCCAGTGTTCTGTTTTGAACCCTTTGCGGTCTGACAGGTGTCGCGGTGCGCCTCACGATCCTTGTCACATCCTTCAAGGTGGGCCAATATAAACGCTAATCAACCAAAGCAATCGCCTTGTCTCTGCCAAAATAGCCAGCAGCGCCATCCGCGTTCATTTCCCAAATCAAAAAGTCCCGAAAGGAGGTCCGGGGAATGTAGAGACGAGACCCATGATACAAATATCCCTCGACGATATCGAACCCCTCAGTAGGCTCAAAGAAATCCCTCATGAATCCAGAGTAAATCTCACCAAAATTAGTGCAAGTGGGGTACGCCCTAGGCAGTCGATCAAAGTTAGTCCTGCTGGCGCTCAGTGTGTGGAGTAGGGTGACTCGACGACTAAGGACGTCAGCAGGCTTGTTCTCAACACACGCGTGGTGTTTGAGAACGTAGTGGAAATCCTGCAAGTATTCGACCCACTTGGCATGTTTATGCCCCAATTTCTGTTGTGAGTCAATTTCTGTTGTGAGTCAAAATATCGCAATGTTTGATGGTCGGAGTATAGGACAAACTCCTGCGGGAGGAGATAGTGTCACCAATATCGAAGTGACGGCACTATCGCGTATAACTCTCTATCACAGTTTGAGTATTTCTAACGGGCCTCATTCAGTTTCCCACTAAAGTAAGAAACTGGGGTGACCCTGGCTCAGTACTCCGTCAATGCCAACGTCAGATGCGTCGCAGGCTACCTCAAACACCTTAGAGAAATCAGGCAATCTCAGAACGGGGGTTGTCGTCAGTTTTTTCTTAATTTTTACGAAAGCCCGAGTGGCGGCTGTCGTCCACTGAAAATCTCTCTTCCACAGGCAGCTTATGAAGGGGGCTATGATGGTACTAAAATCCTGGACAAATCTCTGGTAAAAGAGGGCTAGTCCGTGAAAGCTACTGGCCTCAGTGATGATGAAAGGAACAGGACACTCACGAATGGAACGGACCTTGTCCGGGTCAACAGATACAGCGGACGCAGATATGATAAACCCGAGAAAGTGCATGAAATCAGTCAGGAAGGAGCACTTCTTCAAGTTCAGATATAACTTCTCCTTACGGAGGATCTCAAATAAGATCCTCAGATGGCTCAAATGGTCGACGAGAAAGTAGATGTAAATCAAAATGTCATCAAAGTAGACAACCAGAAATTTGTCAATCTAGAGCCGCCGGATCTGGTCATGACCCGCATGAAAATGCTGGGGGCGTTGGACAGCCCAAAAGACATGACTAACCACTCATAGAGACCATCTTTGGTCTTAAAATCCATCTTTCATTCGTCTCTTTCCTGAATCCTAATCTGGTGGTATCTGCTACGAAGATCGATTTTCAAGAATATTTGGGCACCAGCCATCGTGTCAAGCAAAACGTCCAACCAGAGGATGAGGAAACGATACTTAATAGTAATTTTATTAATAGTTCTACTATTGATACACATGCGTCAACTCCCGTCCTTCTTTAGGGTGAGACGGGTAGGGACTGCGTAGGGGCTCAGACTTTCGTGTATGAACTACCTCCGGATAAGCTCATTCACCTGTCTCTTGAGCTCAGCATGCTTGCTCGGGTTCATCCGGTAATTTGGTAGGTTCGGGAGTGAGGCCCCAGTGTCAGATCTATGGCGTGCTGGATGTCACACAATGGAGGTAACTCGTTAGGTAAATCATCCGGCACAATATCAGCATACTCGTCGAGAATATGTCAAACCTCAGGGGGTGGATCAGAAATCTCTGCAGGGCCAACGAAAGCCATGGAGGCGGCCACTACGTAAAATATGTCGGCGTCTACGCAGCTCTCTTAAACTCACTGCAACGCAGATTATGCAGCGGCCTGGATGAACTTGTGTTAGTGGATGGTGTGACCTTCCCCTTGGATTTCTCCTTGGTTTGGGTCGGTGTCAATGTAATCATGCGACCATTGTCGTAGAATACGCACGTGTTCGAGCGACCGAAACACGTGGCATCACGGTCGAAGAGCCAAGGTCTCCCTAGCAAAATGTTGGTGACATCCATGGGGATGACGTCGCACAAACACGGTCTTCGAATGAAGCAAGAGAAATCGGAATCAGGCACCTCTGGGTAACTTGTATGGTCGTCTTATCGACCTAGATAACTCGATATAGATGGGGATGAGGCTCAGGAGTCACATGCATCCGCTCTAAGGCCCTCTGGGCCACAATGTTCACACAACTCCTAATATCAATTGACAGCTTGCAGGGACCGCCTGCACTTGGAAAGAAAGTATAGAAGATCGTCGTACGCCGTCAGTCCTCATCAGTATGCGGGGTGTAAAGGAGACGTCGTATAACACCTACCTCTAGGGAGCGCTCAGCATCGCTCTCCCAACCGTCCTTGACGGTGGCAACAATCTCCTCATCAACGACCTCTTCAACATCAGCATTGGGCTCGCCTTCTTCAAGTAACAAATTTATTGTGGGGCACTGGACTGTCATATGGCCCCTGCCAGAGCAGCGATAGTACTGAACATTCCCCGGTTGGGTGGCCGCGGGAGGTCCGATGGCGACAGCCTTGCCCTTCGTGTCCATAGGAACACGAGAGGGTCCTGCAAAAGTGGTAGTGGTCGGTGGTGTCCTCCTAAATGTGTCTGTCTGGTCTGGAGGGAGCCTGACGGACACCTTCTAGTCGTAGATACTGCTCATACTCAAGGGTCATCCGATAAACTTGCTTTATTGTCTCCATGTGATAGGGAATAAGCTCCTTACATAACTCATATCTCAATCCAAAATAGAATCAGGAAGCGGCGGCATTAGTATCCTCTTGCAAATCACTCCTCACTGACAACTCGTCAAAATCGAGACATGTACTCCACCACAGATAGTGTGTCATGGCGCAACGCATAAATTTGATCTAGTAACTGGTCTCGAAAAGTGGCGGGAAGATATTTGTCTTTCAATCAACGTTTCATGTCCTCCTAACGGATAATAGGTCGGTATCCATCTCGATGGAGTGACCTCTTCAGGCTGGTCCAGAAAATCTTTGTTGGGCCAACAAGCTTCATTCTTGCAAATCTAACGTGTCGCTTGTTAGTCATATCATACCACTCGAAATAGTGGTCCATCTCCTGAAGTCAATCACTAAAGGCCTTCAAGTCTAGGTGACGTCGAAGGTAGGAGCGGCAATGCCTATGCGGCGAGTGATGTCATCCTCCGCATGTGGTGCCCTACGTGGCTCAGGATAACCGTTAAAGTAATCATCTCGTTCATAGTCAAAACATCCCTGGACTCGATCATAAGGGGTTGGGTGTCGAGGCGGACAGTCCTCCTAAGGTGGAGATGTCTATTTGGGGCAGGTCCAGGTCGACGGTTGTAAATGTGATCAAGGGGGTCGCCTCAAATGTGGGGTGGGCTCTCGTGGTGGTTGATTCCTAGCACTCCAATCTTGAGGTGGAAGGGTGTCTCGTTCTTCCTCAAAATGAACATCAGGTGGAGTGGGTGGGTCCTCCCTCCTCTGGGGGTGGCATGCTCTCTATGATCCACAAGGATATCTATGCAGGTGCGTAGATCGTCAAATTGGTCATTCATTTGATCGAACCGATCTAACATCAGTCGTTGAAATACCACAGGTGTCATTTCGAAGTTTGAGTTGGTGGTTCTCTCGTCGGTAAGGTTCGGGTTGGACATGGGCTGACAATAAGGTCTATCGCTACGTAACATGCAAGTGACCCTAACCTGGGGCTCTGATACCAAATCTGACGCATGGTAGGCTGTGAAGGTAGATTGATACTAATGCAAACCTATACCAATGGTGCAGGTTGACTCGAGTAACCAAACATATATGATACAAATATGATTTGAACCAATCCGCAATTAAGTTTAGCAGTAAGATTAAGTAATCTTAGCAACACAACACAGCATTCGCGAATCTTTCAAGTAGACTAGCAAGTATGACTTCCTTCGCACGAAGGGTTCCAAGCCACACTTAAACAAATGAGAGTTATAGAAAATAAGAAAATACAACGACAGCACAACAATCACGATTCACAAGCACTATGCAATATTCATCCACAGATTCAATAAAAAAATTAAAGACACAATACTGGGTACTCACGAGTATGGAGATCTGGCGGTGGATGTAGGAGAAGTTCCATAGGAGGAGGTAGCGGCTGTGATTAGACCCACTGGTGGACTGTCGGAACTCGGAACTGAGAGTAAGCGGAATGCGAGGTGGTTCGACTCTTGACTGGATGCTAGTCGGCTACAATGGAAAGGGGGGCGGAAGGCGAGGAGGCTTGGCTATTGGAGGCCCTGGAGATGGATCATGCGGGTGGGGCTACGAAGGGGCCACCGGTTATAGCAAAGAGGGGTTCTTGGCGTGGATTTGACGGAGGGTTGGCGTGAGTGAGGCGGGAAGCTGGCGGCCTGGGCTAGCAGTGTCGATGGCGGGGGCAAGGCATAGACTCAGCGTGTGGGAAACCGGAAGAGGGTGTCGGCTTGTTGTGGGATCGAACAGTTTCAGTGAACCGTCGAGTGAAACAGGGAGAAGATGGGCGATCGGTTAGGGCTGGAATGAGAGGACGGGAAGGCTTGCGCTTGAGTTTTACGGTGGTTCCACGACAGGGGGTTTACAAGAGGGGAAATATGGAAAAACTGAAAAGTAACAGAGACGTCTCCCCCAAGAATCTCGCGGCGTTGCACCACGATTTGATTGTCGTCTCTGGATTCACTCACAAGGTTATGATTGGTCGTTACGTCCGATGTCTGAATCACACTAAATAAAGTCCAAAATAAATAAAAATTCATTAAAAAAGGTAAAACGGCACTCTGAACGCGCTCGTGGTCTCGGAACGCCGATCCAAATAATGCCTCCAGCGTGAGTACACGGATACGAGCCTCGCCGAGTGGTGGCCCAAAGCCCAACGTCGATCATGCGGCCGATCCCCATCACCCTTCCCCTCCATCCATCATGGAAAACATAGGTCCAAGAAGGAACGAGAGGAACTTCTCAGGGACTTTTCACATCTGAGGCCGCGTACCCAATCACAATCGGCGAGCTATAATATCTTGGTATCAAAGCCATTTCCACTTGCCTCCATTGACACCTCACTCTCCACCAGCCACTGCCCACAGCGCTGCCCGATCACGCTATCACCCACGGACACAGGTGTGCCTCCAACTAATCTAGCGCCTAAAATATATCATGCTAACAACGTGGCTCTCCCTTCCGGCTTCTTAGACGCTCCCTACGACCCACGCAAATGCCCTCTGCCTCGACTGACGCTTCGTGTGTAACCTCCACTTCCCGCTTGACTCTATCAACCCATGCAAGCCAGCCTCTGTATTCGCCTCCTGCTTGACTATTTATGCGTCCAGTGTCCAACCATACGATTTTCTATCCACCATCGCAAATCATAAACCACTCTCCAAGCTGCCTAATATACAATTACAGTGCACCGCACTCCGCCCCCTCTACTCACACTTCCAACCGGCTCTCCATGCTTATGGGTCGAGCCTTCCATCCTGGCCACCTTCAGTTC
The DNA here is from genome assembly GCA_033032865.1 of Dactylorhiza incarnata. NCBI lineage: Eukaryota > Viridiplantae > Streptophyta > Magnoliopsida > Asparagales > Orchidaceae > Dactylorhiza > Dactylorhiza incarnata. The sequence goes on from JAWHQI010000085.1 coordinate 6,834,510, forward strand.
AACAATTTCCAGGAAGCACCTTAAACGTTCATGCGGTCATGGATGTGGATAATTTCACCTTGTCTTAGATGATGGAGCAAATACAAAAGTTGATGGCAAACCAAGTCAGCCAGGAGGCTCAACAGCAAGTTGTGTCAGACACCCAGCAGGCTGCCAATGTCGCTACCCTCGAAGCTCCTCCGTTCGCACCGATGGCATGTACAAACCACCACAACCAATGGCCAACTCCAACCAAGGTTGTCAACCTTTTGCCAACCGAGCCGAGTTTCTAGGGAGTCGTTCAGGAGGCGGCAAGGCGCTGCGCTATGTCAAACTCAACTTCCCTCTCTTTAACGATAATGAGGAGTGTGTAACAAATATGCATTCTTTCCTTTTTCTCATACATAGATTGCATTCAAGTTTCATTGGTATCCAGCCAAGTAGCATATTATCAAAGAAAGGAGGCGATGAATTTCCTAAGAATGAATCTGTGTAGTCCATTTTAACTGTACTATGTATCTAGAAATAAAAAGGACAAGAATATATGCAATCCTTGAAGGAATGAATAAGCTGACAAATAACTTCAAACATATAGATGCATAAAAAAAAATTACCTGTGTATGCTCAATTACATGACCATCTTGATCCCTCAACCTAATAATATATGTGTACTATAAGAAATTAGCACAAAAATCATACAAAAGAAAGGCCATCTCAAAATTAGACTCCTCGCGAAAACATTATCTTTAAGAAAAAAAGGTTGGCAAAAATCTTTTCCTTTGATGACTATAGAAGGTACCTTTCACAAATTTTAACCACTCTTGAACTAGCATCAGGCTCACATTTACGGGTTTGAACATAAAATTCCTCTGGTTTATAAGCCACATCCTGAAAAAAAAAATTTGTAAGCTAATTGCACTAAACAAGATTTTGATGAAAATCCATGAAGCACAAAAACTTATAGAGGGGTCATCTTTCCACTCGGATTTAGACATCCAGAAGAGTGAATCAGACATACAATTTTATTCTGTCTCGTTCTAATACTTTTATAGAAGTCATAAATAAAAACGGTCTTACAACAATGGCTAACTTCAACAAAGATAAGATGTCTAAATTATATATTATAATGTATTTTTACTTGGTTGTCTTTGTGTTGCATTCTCGTGTTTATTATCATACTTACAAGATGTGTAGGTCATTGCTTGGGTTTAAATACATTGAAGTGAGACGAGTATTATATTGTTCAAATTCACTCTTATATTGTCAATCAAATTTTAGAAGAACTTGAACAGGACACTGAGGCGGGAGGAATCTATAGGCGGCAAGATAATCGGCAACCTAACCCTACATGTTATGCAAAGCCCGATGAGTTAAATCACAATCAAATAATAAATAATGGCATCCCACGCAATTAATTCACAGCAAGGCAAAATAATTTACTAGGGCAAAGCAAGCTTAGGCTTTCCTCCGCGTGGAGGGCCAAAGCAAGAGCGCACGGTGAATAAGTCCTGCAAATCACGATAATTATCAAGCAGACCACCACAATACAAGATATTCAAAATTTCAAACTAATATAGTGATCCAATCCAATATAAAATGCTGAAAATAATAATCAAGTACAACGAAATCTCACCAAATAGTGGGATGACCAAGACACTGAAGAATCTGGCGCCGGAGATGTAGATCGGCGATCGAAGGTGGATCCGGAGGCGTGACGGAATGGCGGTGGCTGTCCTAGGTGGAAAGTGGAGAGATCGGACCGGAAACAGGTAGATCCGGACACTAGGAAATAGATCCGGGTGGGGGTGGATAGATCCGACGTATGAGAGCGGATCCGTGGTATGGGATGGCGTATGACGGTGGAAGTGAGGTGGATCCACGTGAGGGGGGGAAGGGGGTGGTCGGTTAGGGCTGGGGATGGGCGTATGGGCTGCTGGAAAGGAGATGGGAGGCCGGCGGCAAGGAGGAGGGGCGGTTGGAGGAAAGGGGCGGGCGGTTGAGGGCTGGCGGCAAGGAGAAGGGGCAGCTGAGGGCTGGCGGCTGGGAGAAGGGACTGTTGTGGACTGGCGGCAGGGAGGAGGGGCTACAGTGGGCTGGCGGCTGGGAGATGGGGTTGTTGTGGGCTGGCGGCAAGGAGGAGGGGCTGTTGGACAGGGGGAGGCGGCTGAGGAAAACTTTATAAATGAATAGTAAATTTCATTTTTGAATAGGAAAATTGAATAGGAAAAACAGGGGATTTCTGGACAGCCAAACGGTGCCTGTTTGGGGGGATGTCGGGGACTGCGGGAGGGAGTTTGGAAGGGGGGAAAGAGGGCTAGGGTTAGGGGGTGCCTTGGGGAGAGAGATACAAGCCTAGGAGTCGTCACCTAGGGTTCCACGGAGTCGGCACCGTGAGATGATCGCGGGAATCCGGGAATAGCTTTCTCCAAATTCTGCAATGCCAATAATCAGCCCCTATGTGATCTATTTATAATAAAAAGGAGGCTAGGGCATCCCACCATCGACGGTTATGATTGGCCGGAGGTGGGGTCACCCAAATACATCAAAACAAATGCAAAATTGATAAACTAATATGTCAAATTGATTCGCAACGTGAATCCGAACACATCTGCAGAGTTCGGTCGTTGATCTGAGCACGCTATGACCGTTATGCTCCATCATGAACTAGGCTCCCTACAACCAAATACATATCAGAGAAAACGAGGGTCGACTATAAGCAGACCACAAACCGCATAATGACCCCTTCTCTCGGTCGTCCTAGCAGACTCCGGGGCGAGTCATCGCACACCTGCAAGTGTGCATCACATAGAACATGCAATATGTACATTAAAGTAGAAAAGCATAACAGCTACGCTATATATTCAAAGGCTCAGCATCAAACACTTATGGTTGGGTTTGTCCGAAGATCCACCACAACCCCTATCACATCAGCGTATGCTTCTAGCATTAGTATAACATCAAATCATGAATGCATGAACCGGAACACTCATGGACACCTAATTTCAAGTCTTATACACATAACAAAAAGGGAGGTATATGGTCATCTTACCTCATGATGGGAGGTCTAGGATCATCACAACCACCGATATCATGATAGGAGATATAAAGTCATCTCAACTACCATATTTACTAAAGGGAGGAGGTATAGGGTCATCTCACCTCATGATGAAAATTCTAGGGTCATCTCAACCACCGAATCGTCGTAACACATAATGTACGTCCGGCTTTCAAATCGATCAATTACCATCATTTGTTTCGTCGTGGGCAGCGTACGTTCGCTCCAATGGGTACTTCCGTACTGTGGTACTACATACCATCAATCAAATGCCCCCAAACATAAGGCTAACCTAGGGGTGGCTAAATCTTCCACATGTCCACAACCCCGCATACATCACGACAATTTTTGCAGAGTATTCTCCAGTCACGCCAACTAGGGATTCCCTAAATGCAATTGTCACATCAACACCACCGATTCAGACTTATGGCCACGAATAAGCTTCACACATCATGTCTAATCCGGACTCGAGCATCGGAATCTCTAATGCAAAGCATGTCGAGGTCGCAATCTCATGCCCCGAGGTTCTAACGAACCAGAGGAGACTCTCCTAATGCAAGAAAAATAAAGGCATGAGCATACAATCGATCCTAATATCGGAGGAAGAAATCGTAACCCATGAGTCTTCCTTGTCGCCATGAAAACCTTGAATGGTTGGGTGGAAGAAGACCGGAAGAAGTTGCCCTTCACATTTCCAACATCGGTTCTTCGATTGGAGCTCTAAATCCTCTCCAATTGTGGAATCTCCCTTCCAATCCATAGGTTCTCCCTTCCCCACATCTCTTCTCCTATCCCACACAAAAGCTTGTAGAAATGAGGGGATTCGGCCCTCTATCACGATTTTAGGTTGGGGCCTGGGGGAAAAGATATGGGTCGTTGGATTGAGATCCACGGCTCGGATTAAACCTTAAAATATTTATTTACGTCGATCGCAAGGTCACGATCGTGCGCTACTATTTGTTAACTGCAGCTCAAAGCACACACGGGACTTGCGCACGTGCGTATAGCGCACGCTCGTGCGTATAGCGCACGCTCGTGCGTATAGCGCACGCTCGTGCGTATAGCGCACGCTCGTGCGTATAGCGCACGCTCGTGCGTATAGCGCACGAACATCTTCAGGCTTTCCAAAATTTGTCCATTAGCGCCTGTCTTCGCACACGACATCTCATGGTCGGACGTTTAGCGCACGATCATCTTCAGGTATTTGTATTTTGTCTTTCTCAATCCTACAGAAACGCACGGTCGTGCGTTTTTAGATCGCACGACCGTGCGTGGAGGAAATACTGACTTACTTCCTGAGATCATCTCAAAAGTCTATCTATTCACATACCAAGCACATACATGTCATCAACAAGGTTCTAAGGGTAAATTTGGGGCGTTATAAAATAGACCTATGATTGGTCCAGGCATTCATTCATATACATACAACGTATCAGCCCTCCAATACCCTGAATCGGACCAGCCCGATATGCTTTAAACTGAACCTGACCAACCATTACAATAGAATCGGTTATTATGATTCCCTCTAAAGTCCTATCGGGACTCCAATTCAATCTATCGGACCTCTTATAAATCCAAGCTATGAAGATCAATGAATTTTGAACGCTATAGGGGGCTTTAAATCAATCTATTGGGCCCCTGATACCTCCTGGTCAGGTTTCCAATTTTGGGGGCATCATAGTTGGGGCCAACAAAGCTTGCTACTTACCTTCAACGGCAGCGTACATCTATGTAACCATTTTGTTTTTCTCAACTCAATCATCGCTGCTTTGTTTTGGTTGAGTGCTTCCTCCATTATCATTTTCTAAGGTCCAACATATTAAGGTATAAAGATGATTGTTGCTTATGAAATGAAGAAGATTCAAAGGCCTTTAGTTCAGAATTTAGATTGATATCGAGAGATTCTGAAGAGAATGAACTTGTTGACATTGTTGTTTTTAGTGTTGTTTTTAGCGTTATAACCGACTATGGGTAACATCATTGCAGATGCTCTAGGATTAGTTGGGGAAAGGAAGAGTTTTGAAAGGAGACTCAAAGCTGGATTTGATGGGAGATACACTGGGTCTGGAGTATGCTGACTTGTGTCCATTTAAGAAAAAGTAAACTACTCAAACTCTAGAACTACGAAAATCTAATCCTTCGTCATCTAGTATATCAAAGTTTCCTTGGCTTATTCTGGTCAAAATCAATTTGCTCTTTCCAGCATTCCTCTCCTTGGATCAATGATTCGAGGACTTGGATCATATGGTAGTTTATTAAATCTATTTGATTCATATACCTCTTGTTCCGACAATAAAAATAAATAAAAAATTGTTGAAGAAACTCTTTACCATATTGCTGGGAAAGGTTTAATTAAATCTTTAAAATTATTTATCCTAAATTGGCACTTCATGTCAAAATCAATTTGCTCTTTCAGCGTTCCTCTCCTTGGATCAATGATTCGAGGACTTGGATCATATGGTAATTTATTAAATCTATTTGATTCATATACCTCTTGTTCCGACAATAAAAATAAATAAATAATTGCTGAAGAAACTCTTTACCATATTGTTGGGAAAGGTTTAATTAAATCTTTAAAACTATTGATCCTAAATTGGCACTTCATATCCCTAAACTTGCTTCTAACTTTCTCTTCATAGTGAATTTTCTAGAGATTTGCTTCTAACTTTCTCTTCATATCCCTAAACTTGCAAATTGTTGTGCCTATATTTTGACACCCATTGCATCTTTCAGAACCAAAGCTTAAAGAAGATGATTGTCAATGCTAGAGTGATAAATGGCATACGTTGCTTTTATTAAACTAAATCCTCGACCATAAAAAATTCCATTGATTGTCATAGTCGTCGACGAATCGACTCATACTATCGTGATAGTCATTTCTCCCATGATCTCCAAATCGAACCTATGTCGACCATCTTGTTGGTATAGCTTCATGATATTGTCGTATGCTCCCGCTCGACCACACTTTATGACGATGTCGATCTACCCTTCACTCGAATTGAATGAATTCGTTTAAAGCCTCGTGGTTCGTCCTCTAGCATCAATTCCTATCCTCACTTGGGAAATCACGAGCGGATTTGCTCGTGACACCATTTCATGATCCTAAGTCAGTTACCTTCATGGTCCTTAAAATCCTTTTGAATGATCCAAACATCGAGCACGGAGGATCAAATCCCTCAGAGAGGTCTTGATATGATTGATTGTCGCAAAGGGTCCTATAACATCATATTCTTTCGTTCTTCATCAAGATGTTGCTCATTGTCATCACTATGTTAGTTCACATTGCACTTTAAACACATTGAAGGCTCTGATATCACCCGACACATGTTCAAAAACTCATACTCATTGAGACCTAGAAACCTCACCAGGGACACACCCGCCCCGCCAAATAGAATATTTTGGTTTCTAAAATAGAGAAATTTGAGTTTTACAAAAAAAATGCTATATCATTTTTCATATGCAAATGTTTTTATTTATAATACAATAAATAAGGCTCATTGTAGCTGCCCAAAAATAAGTAAACAAAAATGAGATAATAACTAATTACAAATTGCTGAAATAATGGATGGATTTTTATGTTATGGATCGCGTATTAGATGTTACGGATCGCGTATTATGATTGTATCACGCATCAGTATTCTTTTATCTAGGTGTCTAAGTTGTCATCTTTATGTAGGGGCCTCGATCTCCGGGTCTACTATTAGGTGTCATTATCATTATTATATCTTATCATGTGTTGTAGCCTATATAAAGGCATTAGAGGTGTTGTATGAAGAAGCAAGAAGTAATCTAATTCTCGTCTTTGAGTGTGAGGTCTTGGTAGCTCTCTCCTCCAACGAGCAAGCCCCGCCTAGGCAGTCGCGGTCATGGCTCCATAGTATCTCCGTACCCCGCATCTCCACCTCCGACCACTTCCCCGGCGACCTCCGACCAAGGCCCATAACAACTTGGTATCAGAGTCATCGGTCCTCTTCCGCCAAGCACGTCAGCACATTCCACCAGTCCGTTCCAACCGTCGGCAACCACCGCAACTTCAGTCGTCAACAACGCCCTCTTCCGCACGCTCCTTCACCTTCTCCAAGCAGACCGAACCGCCGACAAGCCTCCTGCGAGACCCGACTCTGTTTTCCGCAGGGCTGGGCAGCCTCCTCCAAGCGCAACTGCCCTCCATCCCCTTCTCAGCACACCGCCTGCAAGCAGTTTCGAGCGTCGGCTCCTCCATCCTCGAGCGGGGAGAACAAGCGTCGGCCGCCTGCGAGCAGTTTCGAGCCTCCATCCTCGAGCCGCACCGCCTGCGCCATCCCCTTCTCAGTGCACCGCCTGCGCAGTTTCGAGCGTCGGCTCCTCCATCCTCGAGCAGGCAGAGCAAGCGTCGGCCGCCTGCGAGCAATTTTGAGCCTCTGTCGTATTAATTTTCCCTCGAGCCCTTCACGCAGCCAGCCTTCGGCGCTGTACAGTTTTTCCGCTACCTTTACGGCTTTACCCCTTCCAGCACACCTTTGCATTTTGCTTTACTCTCTGTGGACCCCACCACCACTCTCTCCCATTTTTGCCTCCCATACACGAATGTCATATCTGACATACTTTGTACACCAGGTCATTTTTTATTTACCAGGTTAACAATTAAGCCGCTTCATTAATTGCCTCAAGCCGCACACCCAACCAGCCTATTCCTATTTTTCTTTTCAACTGCTCCCCGACGCATTATTAACTGAAAACATTGGGCGCAACCGCGGCGCCCGTGGCCACTCCCAATCATCCGCCTCAGCGCAATCCGAACGCCCTGTCACCCGCTCCTCTTCTCGTTCCTCTCGCACGATGGGTGATTTGTCTGACCAACTAAGTTAGCTTATGACCATGCTGCAGACCGTCATGGCACAACAGGCCGCGCAAACTGCACTCACGGAAAGACAACAGGAGGCCATTACTGCGCTCTCCAAGCGCCTTGATGATCTTTCTACCGCCCCCGCACACGATCGTACAAGCAACAGTCAGGCACCGCCACTTCTTCGCCAAGCCCCGCCACCACTGACCGCCCACGAGCCACCACCGCCAGTCCTCGCGCACCCAGTCGCTGCATTTGAACCACGCTACACCAGATTAGAATTCCCAACCTATGATGGGAAAAGTGACCCCTTGTGCTGGCTCACCAAATGTGAGCAATTCTTCGGCCACCAACAAACTCCGGCAGCAGACCGAACTCATCTAGCCTCTTTCCATCTGCTCAACTCCGCGGTTTTGTGGGTCTCTCGACTTCTCACCGACCGACCAAATCTGCTATGGGACGACTTCAAAAGGCTATGCAACTTGCGTTTCGGACCTCCTATCCGCTGCAACCCCCTCGGAGAACTCACATCTCTACGACAAACGGGGTCAGTAGACGAGTACCTGGAACAATTTCAGCTTCTTTTGGCACATGTTCCCCTTTCCCCGGATATTCAAGTCAACATTTTCACCGTCGGACTTCGCGAGCGCCTGCGACTGGATGTTGAGTTTGAGGCCCTGCCAGACTTAGTGACTGCTATGATTCTGGCCCGGCTCTGCGATCGTCGCCTCCAGCTAGCACAGACGGCCTACCCTCCTGCCACCAACATCGTTCAACAAGGTCGTATTGAGGGTCCTCCAGCCCCTCTGGTCCGCCGATTATCTCGTGCGGAAATGTTGCAACGACGCGCCCAGTGACTATGTTTTAATTGCGACGAGCAGTACACTCGTGGCCACAGGTGCAACCGGCTCTTCTATCTACACGTCGAGTACTCTGACGACAAGGGCATTGGATAAAGCTTGAGGACAAGCCCTTTTTGGAGGAAGGGTGAGATGTTACGGATCGCGTATTATGATTGTATCACGCATTAGTATTTCTTTTATCTAGGTGTCTAAGGTGGCGTTTGGTTGGGCGGATGAGCTGCGGTGCGGCTGGGCCAAAACGCAATTTTAAGCATAAGCTGTGTTTGGCGCAGATGTTTAGCAAAACTCTGTTTTTTTTAAAAAGCCATGTATAGCTTTATGTCCAACCGCAGGAAAAACCTGCTTTTCGTGCGTCCTCTTCCTGCTGCCCCTTATTTTCTCTCTCCTCCCATTTTTCCTCTCTCGTCTTCCCGCTCCCTCTTTACTTTCTCTCTCCTCCCATTTTTCCTTTGCCTTCCCGCTTCGTCTTTTCCATCCGCCAGCTATATTATTATTGTTATTATTATTATTAGTACTATTAATATTAATAATATTATTATTATTACTATTATTATTAGTATTATTATTATTATTATCTATATATAATTTCGCCGACACTTTTCGCGTGCGGATATTAATTTTAGTGAGTGCGAGCAGGGGGTTCAAGATGATAGGGTAGGCTCACAGGGGGACGAGAAACATTATTTTTTGAAAGAAAAAAATCACCAAAAACTTCATTTTGTACCCAAACAACTTTTTCAAAACTCTGTTTTGTAAACTCCATTTCACCCAAACAGTTTTTTTAACAAAACTCCGTTTTTCGGAATCAGCACTTTTTCTATCAGCAGTTTTCCATCAGCAACAGCTCAACCAAACAGAGCCTAAGTTGTCATCTTTATGTAGGGGCCTCGAGCTCCGGGTCTACTATTAGGTGTCATTATCATTATTATGTATTATTATATGTTGTAGCCTATATAAAGGCATTAGATGTGTTGTATGAAGAAGCAAGAAGTAATCTAATTCCCGTTTTGAGTGTGAGGTCTTGGTAGCTCTCTCCTCCAACGAGCAAGCCCCGCCTAGGCAGCCGCGGTCATGGCTCCATAGTATCTTCGTACCCCGCATCTCCACCTCCAACCACTTCCCCGGCGACCTCCGACCAAGGCCCATAACATTTTATATCTCAAAAATAGTGTTTTGAAATATTAATTAATATTGAAATGTGTAATCACAGCAAATAAATATTCATAATCGAGAATATGCGAGCAAACATGAGCTAATAGCAAATTCGTCTAACATATTAAATTACAACACTCGCATCACAAAAGCAAAAGCATAAATATTGAGAATTTTAATTGGATAAATTAGCTCTGCAAAATACAAAAAACAGAATGTCGTGAGAGTGGAGTGAAAGAAACATGTGCTATCTATTTGATGCAGGCATGAAATCATCTAGTTATCGTCGAACAAACTAAATTAGCTTTACTAAGGGCAAACCTGAAATAACACCGAGTAGACAACCACCACGATTTAATGACATGACTAGTTAATCACATGCTCGTGGGATTATGGTCTATGTTAGGGGTCAAGTCAGGTGTCTAATTTTTGTATTTTAGGTAACTTCATCAAATTATCATTTTAATATATTTGTTATTTTTAATATTTTTGTAATTGGCCAATTGTCGGGACTTATTTGCAAAATGTCTTCTATGTAACTTTATTTAAAGATCCTTGGGGATATGATTGGGAAAAGAAAGAAATTCAAGTAGTCTCCTTCATCTTAGTTTCTCCTTAGCGTAGTTAGGGTTTGATGCTCCCCTTAAGATCCCACCTTGGATGTCGTAAAAACATAGTAAAGCTGTGATTATTCCCTCCTTCACCTCCGACAAGTTGTGATAGAAGATTCATAAAAACTTATATGTTATGCAAATCCTTAAGCAGAAATCTATCACATATAGAATACTATTGTTTTACAGCTGTGTATAATACATGGATGCACTGTAATTCAATACAAAAAAAAAACAATGCAGTCCCATATAGTGAATTCAAATTAAGACATGGATCATTTTTAGCCAACAATAGCATGATCAATCACACACATCAAACTCCTACATTTTCCAACATATAGATTGACCTACGCAAGGGTCTCTAATTAATATGGGTAGATAGGGAGCTAAATAAGATAGGCATTTATAAAGCCACAGATGACACAACTTTTTACGAACAAACACGCCTTTGAATCACCTAATTGATCTTTCTCCCACTTTTGACCTAGTTGAATGAGACTATATCTTCAGAAATAATATAGTGAGAAAGAATTGCATTAGACTTGGTTTCTTAAGCTTATGGCGGACATTTCTTCATGAAATTTATTTTATAAAGATGAGACCAAGAAGTGAATCAAAGCTTTATTTCCATTACAAGATGAGGTGTATAGAAGTATATAATAGATATAACATGGCCAAGGTTACTTAACACAAGATAACAATGTTTCAGGCACAATCAATCTAAGGTAACTATAAAAAAGTGAATGATAAAAAGGTTTTCGGATGGAAGTTTCATAACATAGCACTAAATTGATGAATTTTGTTTCAATTCTTTAGATTCCTTTCAGCCATGATAGATTTCAATTTCATAGTGAATGATCTTGCATCGCTTGCTCAATAAACTGGCTAACTGATTACTTAGTCACCGTGTAAAATCTATATACATAATCTTAATGTTCCCTTATAATAGAAATTTATGAGTTCCTAAACTTGAATCCATATGGACTTCATTAAGATACTAAGTTTTCAACAAAACAAAATTCACTTAATTCACCACATAATAGGACATTTTACACTCTCCTAGTTACTAATTGTTGGGTATGGATTTGTTTGGATCTGAATATGGTTGGCTCTTAATTAGATCTGGACGAGACATACATATCGATATCCCCAGTGTGAACCTCGATAGATCCACGACACAAGAGAGGTGCAAACAGCTGAAGACCTCGATCCCCGCTCTTCTTCCTCGTCCGGCAACAAGTGTCACGCATATTTTGTCGGCGAACAGCTCAGGTGCTGGCACTCGGACTGTTGGAGGTCAGTAAGGTGCAAGCCGGAGGTGAGCAGATAGATGAACAGTTGCGCAAAGGGTGCAGGGCAGCGGTGTGTGCCTGCGTGTGCACGGGCTGCAATGAGTTGTGTGAGGTGTCTGAGTCGTGGGCAAGAGGTGGGTTGCACATCCGCGGCGAGAACTAGATTCGTTGGGGGTTCCACTCTGGTGGTGTTGATGGTGGTTGTTGATCGCCCGATGACGACGAAGGTTTATGCCAACCTTGTGCATTCATTGCTCAACGGATTGCAGTAAGACTTATTATTTTTCAATGAGTGGAGATGTCTGATTCCACTCATGGTACCCTTTATCGGGTCTTGTACTCTCTCCTATCATTTGTATCACGTGGTTGTGTATTAAATAAACTGTGTGGTTGTGATTGTCTCGGTAGGATTGTCGATTATTTGCATTTTTTGTGTTCTTATATTGCCTTATATTTGCCTTGTTAGTGTTCTTATATTGCCTTATATTTGCAGTTGCACCCTATGAAAACAGCCTGGTTTCCAAACACCAATAACCGTATTACCCATTGTTGAAAGACTAATGTCTTATTTACTGCACCCAGCTTCTCAACGCACCCCAAAAACTTTTGTTTGATAAACACAAACGAATATCATAAAACGAAAATATTTAAACATGAAGTAATAACGTTTCTCCTACGCAAGTTGAGTGATTCTAGAACAAGAAGGACGGTTATCTTTACCCTTAGGTATGACAAATCATAAAGTGCATAAGCCGCAGACTTGTTGATTGTGATGATGGGAGGCGACCGTATTGTCTGCATTTTCTGCGTATCATTCTCCTCCACCTCCACTAGTTCGGAGACAATGGATGCCTCCCCGCCGCTCTACCATTCAAGAGGTACAGCAAGTTGTTAGTGAAGAGAAACCCACCGTATTCAAAATTAGAATACTGTCTCTAATTAACCAACATACGAGTAACCGCATAACAAATATACAATATATGTGTGAATTAGAAACTAGGGCAAATAATTTCTCGAACATTCATGGAATTGGACAAAGCGAAAGATGACTTACCGAACCGCTGGGAACGACGATGTTGATGACTACCTTCTTCTCGCAACTCATGTTATCAGAGTCGGAAGTTTTGACGCAGCGCTCCAACTTCGACTTGGAGAGGATCTCGATGGCGGTTGACGGAAATAAGAACCCGAAAAGGAGGAGGAGGAGGAGGAGTGGAGGATGACCTGCTCTTTTCGCAGATGACTTACTAAAGGCCATCACTACTGTTTTTTCAACCTTCGACGGAGAACGAAACAAGGTTTCGTACAAGAATGAGGATTTCCGGCGAGGAGAAATGCCGTGGGAATTTGGGAAGAAGAAACGATCGTGGGCTGTGCTGCATAACTTCCCGCCCGTCCGGGCGTCGAATGGATTTAGGGGCCGTTTGGCAAGAAATTTTTCTACACGGGCGTGGCCGCGGGGGACACGTGGCACACAATTATAAATATCAAGATTTACTCGAGGGAGAAGAGAACCATCTCTTTAGGTTTCGTTTGGATCGACGGCGGGAGCCGGCGCGGGAAGAAAAGTCGCAGGGTTTCGAATCGGAGGCGGGGAGGCGGGGCTGGAGACACGGGAACCAGACCGGCGTAGCAGTAGCACCGCATAAGCCACGTCACGCACTCGTATGCAATTTTCATAAGCAGATACTGTATTTTATTAATAATAATAATTTATACTATTTTAAGAGAGAAAAAGTACCCTTTAGTGTTGGATGGGGTTCCCCTAAAAAGTCCAGATATTCATAAGCAGATACCGACTCGCCGAGGCGATTCCAACCGGCTCTGTCTCGTGCAATTTTGAGTCCATTTGATATCTCGAACGGACACTGGAACGCACGGGGGAACGACAAGTCAACAGGGCTTTACAAGCAAAGTGGGACACACTCGAGCACCCCGTACACGCCTGCACGCGCGGCACACAAGCCCACACGTGCTGACCGCGCAGCGCGTGGCGTGCAGAGCGCAAGCGCGCAGTGCCGCTCACGCACGCGTGGTGCGCCCCCTTGCGTGCACGCCTCTTCCCACGCGTCTCTGCCGCCGTCGTCGCCATCTAGTCGGCGAACCTGCCCGGGGGGCATGGTAATCATTTTTCAAAAATTGGTGTTCGAGGTGATCAAAATCAGGCATTCATATTCATCCGTTCAGAATTCAAAATGGTGCAATTATCAGTGCCGCTCCCAAAAAATATATAAAAAAGCCCCTTCAAATAAACGAGTACTCTTTTTTATAGATTTCAAGAGAGACTAGCAAGAAATTTCACTTTTTAATTATTCAACAAACAAATAGAAATGATTAGTTTATGTCACTAAAATCACCAAATATTTAAGGGTGCTGTTACTAGCAAACCCGATTTGGCTTCTAGCAAACCCAAATTCTGCCCAAAACTTATTTTTTTACGTTATTTTGAAAGTCTCTATTCCGCTGCTAGCAAACCCAAGCCCTATTTCATTTCCGCCGCTTCGTTACTCCCGTCCGTGACTCTCCTCCCTCTCCCGTTCGCAACTTCCAGGCCATCGTCCTCCTCCATCCCCGTCAAACGCAACAAATCCACGAACAGCAGCTCCGAAAGTAAAAAAATAAACAGTAGATCTGCACTGTCGACATCTAGCGCGCAAACCAATAGCAGAAATCAAGCTTATTAATTATCGAGCACAGCCAGGAACAAATGAGAACGATGAACATGTTATTGAGCCCTCTGGCAATGACGATCAACCCTCGGGACTTGGCAGTCAACCATCTCCATTATCGTCAAGCAATGACGTCCTCCAGGAACACAAACGTCATCGATGGAAATTAATATCGGATTGAGAGATTGTTCATAGTTCTCAAGCAAGCCTCTGTCAATAGAAACATGCATGAGACCCTCACGATCCACTCACTGATACCATGCTATACCTTTATGAAGTCCACAGTGAAGAGGAGTAAAGCCCTAGCGTAGTGCTTTAATTTCTGATATGTTACCAGGAGCTTTACTTAAAGGATCTGGTTTGGATTCTTTGACTAGCTCAGTTGGATGAATAGATGTGTGATCTGGTTTGGATTCTAAGTTATGAATATTGTTGATAGACAATTTCTGTTGAAGTTTTTTTTATTTTTAGGGTGGTTTGCTAGTAACAAAATGGTTTTCAAATAGCCATTTTTAAATTTGAAGGTTTGCTAGTAGTAATGGTTTGCTAGAAGCCAAATCAGGTTTGCTAGTAACAGCACCCATATTTAATGGACAAGTAACTTTGCCTCTCGTGCGGAGCTGGGAATCTCGGTCAAGTTTGCGTGAGTAGTAGTGGCCGGAGGGTCGTCGCCGCCTTGCTGGAAAAATTGAAATACTCGGAACTTGATGAAAATCTCAAGCAAGAAAGCTTTGTCTCGTCTCCGTCATTCCGCTAGTGGCAACGGTTTCTAGATCTAAGTTCCGACAATCGGCAACAGTATAGGCATTTGGGTGAGATGGCAGGCCCGCCAAAACTCTCAACAAAATTTTTGATTGAATATTTTATCTTGTAAAATATTTCTAGAGCAATCCGGCGCCGCTTTCGAATTTAAGTTTTGTTAAGCATTTGAGGAGTTATTCCCTCCCGATTATCAGATAATAAAACTGATGGGGTTCCCCTGAAAGTTATCAGAGTCGAGCCGGTTCAAACCGTTCAAGTAAGCCGAACCAACCGAGTGAACATCGCTCGCCTGAAGGGTCCGGAAACCGCCAAACAAGGCGTGCATGGGCACCGCGCTCACGACATCGCTCGCGGCGCAAGGCCTTCGAGCGCGCGCCGCCGTCGACAACCTTCCCCGGGCCGCCCGGGGGCATGTTCGTCATTTTCCGAAAATTGTTGACTCATTTGTCCGAAACCGTGCAACCACATTCGTCAACTCAAATTCCAGACCGGCGTAATTACCAGCCCCCCCCCCCCCCCCCCCCCCTGTTGACTCATTTGTCCGAAACCGTGCAACCACATTCGTCAACTCAAATTCCAGACCGGCGTAATTACCAGCCCCCCCCCCCCCCCCCCCACACACACAACAAAAAAAGATATAAAAAAAACTCTCAGACCTTTATTTGAAACCAGACAACCAAAGAGAGAAGAGGGAGTTCTGAGATTTTCCGACGAGGACTTAGCACTTTGTCCGTTCCTTCGCTCTAAATTCTCACCGTTCTTCGCTCCTAAGACCACTCTCTCAAAACTCTAGAGAGCGCTCATGTAAGCATTACAGTAGGCTTCGGAGATTGCTCACGTGGACATTTGTGAAGACTTGTGTCCCCCCCCCCCCCTTTCTTTCTTCACAGAGCTTGTAAGCAGAGAGGTGGTCTGTCACCCTCCCGGAAATCTCAACCTCTTGTAAGAGCCAAGTAAAGAGTGAAATTTGGTCGGCACCGAACCTCCGTGGTTTATCCCTTTCTATGTTTTCCACATAAAACATCTCGTTGTCATTGTTGTTGGTTCCCTTTTGACTATTTGCGCGCTCGGCTCACTTTCGAGCTAAGGCAGTTCGATTCTTCAGATCGGGAGAGCGCTGAGTGACCCGTAACAAAACTATATTAATGGAGTTTCATAGCTTTGAGGGAGAAGAAGAGGAGAATGGGGACCTTCCGCAGCTTTGGACGCTCCTCCCTAGGCCTCTCGGTGTCTGGCAGCTACTAAGGGGTAGTGGCGGAGAGGGTTGTCGCCCCTTTCACGACCTCACGCAAGGGCAGGTTTGCCCTATCACGATGAAGGGGATGATTGTCCAGGGCCGATCAAGTTCGAATCAGGCCGATATTGTTTTGGTCGTCTCTCTTATGTTTTTGTATGGATTATTTGAGGGCTCAAATGGTGTCAGAATCGTACAAAATTGTGCTCATTGGAATCATCTCGGCGAGGCAGTCGCAATTGTGGTCTTGTCGGTCCAATTCAACCCTTTAACCTTTTTGGGAAACTCACAAGTCTATGTGACAATTAAATCATTGTGTTTCAAAGATTTAAAATTTAAGTTCTCAAATTTGAATTTAAAGAAAAATTTGTATAAGCAAGATTTTATTAATTACTTATTATATATTACAATTTCTCCTCTAAGTTGGTTGTAACATTTGTCTTTGTAATGACCAAGTAAGCCGCAATGTGCATAAAGAGGACGATCCTTCTTGATACCATTTTGCTTATTCTCAGAAGTTTGCTTGGAAGAATGCTGGACAATGAAGGTAGGTGATGGTTCTGAAGTAATGAAACTGATCTCACATTGCTTTTCCTCCTGCAGTATCAGAGAAAAAACTTTGTTTATAGGAGGAAGAGGAAAACAAAGAAGGAGATAGTAGTTCTTATTTAATCGACTTTTCCTCTAATACAATTCAATCACATATATATAGCCAACTAAGATAAAATAACAAATTGAAGATTGACAGATGCCAGTAGACTGTTACAACTAACTTAGAGGAGAAATCGTAATATTATAATCCATAAAAGTTGAATAAGAACAAGAAAAGTTTAAATAGTGAGTTAAAGTTGACAAATGGATTTATTGGTAGAAGGTGAAGTGGTTGACTTGATAGTCAATTTTAATTAATTTAAATCCATCTTGATTAGACAAGACTTGAAAAAAAAATATTGATAAAATGTTTCAAGAAGGCTACATTACTAATGTGAACTATATAATGAAGATTTATGTGAATTATATCAACATGATGATTTATATCTCACGTTGACTCGTTTAATCATGCATTGCTTTGACTTTTCCCCAGTTAAATTATGTATAAATAATTGTAATTTCAAAGAAGAAATGATTCTAACTCTAAAATTTTCATTCAAACTGAATTTTAGCGCACTAAATTACGAAAGATGGTGCCGCGCAAGCGTCCATATTTGATCAGACGAAAACTAAGACTTCAGCTAGAAACAAAGAACGTTAATTGTCAAAGTATAAAGCAAAGCTGTCAAGGTAAGAGCGAAATATGACAGTGCATCGAAGTTTTTGGTTGGTCATAGACGTTGACAAGAGAAAAAAAGGCTCGAAGGAGCTCAATGGAGAAAAAGGCTATAAAAGGAGCTCGGAGAAGCTCTACAGAGGAGAAAAAAAACCATTTTACCGAAGATAGCGACGCTGCTAAAAACTCCAAAATAATTAACAAAGGAGATCTTACCATCCCATTAATAATGAAATTTAATTAATTTATATGTTCTTAAAGTTTAATTAAACTTAATTATCATGTCAAAGATCTCGAAAGATTAAACGGTTGTACTCGTATATATTTACATATTACTGTTGTGGTACTTGGTGTATTGTTTAATCTCATTAACATTAGACATTATTATACTCAACAATATATAATAATGAGCCCTATATTATTCAGTAATATAATAATGAGCCCTGTATATGTTAATCTCGTTAACATTTGACCTACACCCCATGTGTCGTCGCTTAGGCCCTAGATCTCAAATATTTTGCAAAAATAGATAGTGGATTTAGATTTCTCTCTTCGATGCAGTAAATTTTGACTACTTACACGTCAAAAACGGTGACCTAATGAGGAAGAAACGGCTCCGATAAGGTGGAGACGTTCAAAAAAACTTTGGCCGGAGAAGACAATGTCTGACCCCCTCTCATTGAACTTTCTGGATCCGCCCCTGTTGATGGATAAGGTGTAACCACCGGAGCCGTACTTTGAATTACTTAATTATTATGATTATTTTGTTCTAATTATCTGATAAAATGAAATAAAATGTATTCCCACAATTAGTAGTGAAAATTAATTACTAGCTAGTTTTACAGTAACTCGCACAACCCAACGAGAATAGAAAATATCAACTGCTAAGACAGTTGATATTAGCAGTCCGGAATTGGCTATTTGCAGTCCATCGCTATTCGTAGTCCATAAATTTATTTGTAGTCCAAAATTACATTTGCACCCTAATCCCATCTCAAATAAGCGAAAAACTTTGTTGATTTATTAAGCACTAGAAACCTAGAGAAACATCTTAAAGACTCTAAAACAAGTTAAATGACATGCATAGAGGAATTAACTCTAAAACAAGTTAAACTACATGCAAACCTTCGTCTAACCAGAAAAGTGACTACTTTTTTGGGATTTTCGCTGGATAATTTTTTTTAAAAAAGTGAATTTAAGAGGGGAAAGACGACGCGACCGATAGAACTACGGCTAGGGTTTAGACAACGAGAGGAGAAAAATGGAGTGGATGATGTTATTCGATGGGGTGCGATTAGTGAAAAATGGACTGCGAATATAATGATTTTTTTTTTACAATTTTCGGGATGCGAATAGCAAGAATTGGACTGCTAATATAAACTCTCTTTAATAATCACTTTGCTAACCAAACGAAAAAGGAAAAAAAAAAACACAATCAGATATTGAAAGAAAATAAAAGAGAAAAAAATTAACGGGACACGTGGGTGAATTAATGAGGACAAGCGGGTGGCACCGTATTCGGCACCCGCGCGCAGCGGACCCGCTCATTGATTTCGTCCTGAACCCACCTCCCGTGCCTTCTCCGGCCGATTTTCTATTATGACTGATACCACTCAGAAGTCAGATCCACCGTTTATTAAGATTCCCAACCTGATCCGATGGATAGAATTCATCAACAGAAACGACGCTACTTACAAACCTATCCGTAATATACCTAAATAATCGAGGCTAGATATGTAATATTTGTAGGATGTATATTTCTTAAATGAAAAAGTGTAATTTTTTTTTCAAAGGCGAAATCGGGGGAGAAAAAGTTGCGTTTATTTATGGCGATTGTTAAAGTAAGTTTAAATTGGCTTGTCGCAGACTCGTAGTATACTCGTGTCCAAAAAAATTCAGAAAATACATATTTTTTCATACCTCCCATTTTCTTCAACTGTCCATCTGGCATCCCACTTACCACATTTGCTCGTCCTTGACACCGTCGTCGCACGTCTGCTGGCCCAAAGCCACCGTCGCATGACTGCTCGCCCGCGGTCGCCGCCCTGCTTCTGCTAGCTCGGGCGAATTTTGTAAGTTCTCCACTCAAATATTTATCTCATTTAGCTTGTTTTATCCTCTTTTAGTAATTCAAAGATTTACGATCATGTCATTTTTATCTTTTAGCATAATTTCTCTATTAAGGAGATTTCTCTTTTAGCAGAATTTATCACCATTCAAACTAGTCATTCTATGTAACTTGTGTATTGTACAAGATATTTAGTCTTGTAATATAGAAATAGTATTTAATATTTTGTTAACAATCATTTTATTTATTTATGGGCGTTGTTATATGCAATCCTGTTTTGACTATAGGTAGCACATATGGTTAATAGCAGTCTGTGATTTTCACATTACAACCCAAAATGTTATTAGCAACCCAATAATTATCACGAATTGTACAACAACACCTCCACCATAAGACTCAATAATTAAATTGCAACTCTGAAGAAATTTTCAAAGACATTTCCATTGACTTTCGCCTCTAGGAGCATTAAAAACTCAATAATTTCTCATCTATGATCAAGAGGGCATTCAGAAAATAATACTTCAGCTCGCCGTTCCTAAATTCTTGCGGTAGACCTAGACCTCTGTTGGAGGGAGAGGGTTCTTGCGGTAGACCTAGACCTCTGTTGGAGGGAGAGGGGACGTATCCAGCGTAGAAGATTGGGAAACAAAATTGAAGAAACATCGTCGGAGAGTGGTGCGACAGGGGAGACTAAGTCGTCGAGTCATGAGTAGGCATGGGGGAGGAGGCCAGGCGGGGGCGGAAGGAAAAAAAGTTAGGATTGGGCTGCTATTAGGCTCTGTTTGTCGCGATTTTTTTTGCTCAGGTGAGTTTGGACAAAAACGCTACAACCATAGAATGCATGTTTGGCAAGACCATGGTTATGGCCGCCGCCAAGAAAATAAATCTGGTTTTGAACGTAAATGCGTGCCAATGAAATTCCTTATGTACGGTCATGCATTCACAAACGACGGTTCATAAACACCGCATTCACTGCCGCCACCTTCGTGCCAAAGCGATCCTTAGTTTGAGACTGGGAGAAATAAAAGAGACGGGACCGGTTCATTCAATGGGCTGCCAACACTCCAAACTGGGCTGAATTTTTGGTCCGGACCAAAAGCATGGGCCGAGTCCCAACATTTTTTTTTTATAAAATAAATTATAAACTATTAATTATGATCGGTATTTAAAAATCTATTTTTTCTATAAAAATTTATTTTTCTTACAAAAATCTGACCGAATATCATTTTTTTTATTTTTTTTTAATTGTGAATTTCGCTGATAGTTGATCACACGGCCAAAATTAACGCAGATCATATTTAAGGTCCGGATGATGGGCCTAAAAATCTCTCCCGTATCAGTGCCCTTATTTATTTATTTATTTATGAATTTTAATATAAGCGTTTGTGTAGAGGACTGGGATTTTTTTCGCAGGTTTCGTCGCAGTGAGAAATGCGGGCGGTAGATTTTTAATGGAGCGGCGGATGGGAGGCGGCTGCTCTATTTTGTAAGGCTAGCCTTCGCGGAGTCCACATGTGGTTGTACGGCGAACCTATTCCCCGCCATCTGGTATTGTACTCGATCGCCCTTCTTCTTCTTCTTCTTCTTCTTCTTCCCCTTTAATTTCTCCCTTCTTTTCGCCGCGGGGGGTAGCTCGCGGGTTATATGTTCATGTTTTTGGTAGCGCTTGAAGAGAGGCGGAGGAAGCAGGAGGCGATATAAAGGAGCGTTTCTTACCGTACTTTGTGTTTTCTTCACCGCCGGTTTCCTCTCGGTTTCACCCTTTTTCCTTATTCAGTGAGTTTGGGATCAGAACTACAAGGTGTCATTTTTAATGAATTTCGACGGCTTATTCGACGAAGGAGGCTCCGACGAGCTGCCGCCGTACGCTTCCGGCGCGGTCCCACAGACGTCGCGCCTTCTGACGACGAATCCGGCCTTCAGATCACCCGGCGGCCTCTCCCTTGGCCTGGTGAGCGAGTAACAGCTGCTTCAAAGCTTCGATCTTTCATCTTGGTGTAGATTTTAGTAACTGAATGTTAATTGCGGGCAGCAAACGAATACGGACGGGAAGAAGGGGGAGATGAGCAGATTCGAAGCTTTCAATGGAGGCGGCGGAGACGCGGCGGAGGCAATGATGAGGAGCAGGGAGGATGAGAACGAGAGCAGATCGGGCGGGAGTGACAACCTTGAGTGCGGCTCCGGCGATGATGTCGACGCCGATAATCCTCGAAAGAGGAAAAGATACCACCGCCACACTCCGCAGCAAATTCAAGAGCTCGAAGGGTAAGCCGTACTGCCAAATTGATCCTTTTTTTTTTCTTAGTTTTTAGGATTTTATATATACTATCGCCGTATATTTTTTTTATATTATATTATCGCCGCCGTGGAGCTCACTTTCATGGCGGCAGTCTGTTCAAGGAGTGCCCCCACCCAGACGAAAAGCAACGGATGGAGCTGAGCCGGCGGCTCAACCTCGACCAGCGTCAGGTCAAATTCTGGTTCCAGAATCGTCGCACGCAGATGAAGGTAAAAATAAAATCAAAATCAAAATCGCACTTTTATTTGTTTTTTCCCTTGAATTCATGATCACCGGGCATGCACATGTTTAAATAAATTAAATATACTATTCGTCGATTTGTTTATGTACACAGACGCAGATCGAGCGGCACGAGAACTCGATTCTCCGCGCGGAGAACGATAAGCTCCGCGCGGAGAACCTAACGATCAGGGAAGCGATGCGCAGCCCGGCCTGCGGAAATTGCGGCGGGCCGGCGATGCTCGGCGAGGTGTCGCTGGAAGAGCAGCACCTCAGGATCGAGAACGCGCGCCTCAAAGACGAGCTCGACCGCGTTTGCGGCCTCGCTTCCAGATTCCTCGGCCGGCCGATGTCCGCTTTATCCTCCCCGTTCTCTCACTCGCAGCTCGACCTCGGAATTGCCCCCGGTGGTTTTCCGGTGGTCTCCCCGATTGGAGGGGGGGAATTCGCGGTTGGAAGTTCCATGCCTCCGCCTCCCCATTCTTCCAATATTCCCGGCGGGGAGCGTTCAATGTTGCTCGAGCTGGCTTTGGCTGCCATGGACGAGTTGGTGAAGTTGGCGCAGCTGGAGGCTCCGCTCTGGATTCCGACCATGGATGACTCCGGCGAAGTCCTCAACTTGGAAGAGTATTCCAGAGCTTTTCACCGTTGCGTCGGTCCAAAACCAGTCGAATTCATTTCAGAAGCCACGAGAGAGACAGGAATCGTTCTTATGGACAGCACCGCCATTGTCGATTCCTTCATGGATGCGGTCAGCATTGTTTCCCCCCCTCATTCTCTCTTCTATTCTTCCTCTACCTCTGCACTTCTCCTAATTGAAATCCCACCATTGAAGCAGAGCCGGTGGGCGAAGATATTCCCCTGCATCGTCACAAAAGCCGCCACGGTCGACATCATATCGGCCGGCATGGGCGGAACCCGGAACGGCGCGCTGCAGCTGGTAAGTACTTTTTTCCCTCTTCAAATTTCGAAATTGCAAGCTCGGCGGTAAATTTGAATCGATTTTAAGATGCAAGCGGAGCTGCAAGTGCTGAGCCCTCTGGTGCCGGTGCGGGAGGTGAGTTTCCTGAGGTTCTGCCGGCAGCACGCGGATGGTGTATGGGCTGTGGTCGATGTCTCTGTCGACGGCAACCGTGAGAGCCTCTCCGGCGCCTCCGGCCCTCACATGAGCTGCCGGCGACTGCCTTCCGGGTTCATAGTGCAGGCCATGTCCGGCGGCTACTCCAAGGTATTTCCAATCCCTGCCGATCCTCCCTTTCTCTTCTCCTCTTAATTGCCATAATTTAATGTGCATGTGATAATGAACCAGAGCCCGTTTTTCATGTCCTCATTCTTCTTCTTATTATTATTATTATTATATTCGCAGTCCTAAAAAAAACTTAAAACGGCTATTTGTTCTAAAAATAATTAAAATGATTGGACTGCGAATATTAATGAATTACATTGGCCTTGTATGAAAAACTATTTCTATAGTTTTATATTAATGTTTTGATTTCACACGCGTATTATTATATTTAAATTAGTTTATTTTCATATTAAACAGATCAAAATATATTTAAATTTTTTTCATCTTTTTTTTTCTATTAATTTAATTTAGCATGTATTTAGCTTAATGAGAAACCTCTTAGAACAGGGACCATAAAAAAATACACTTTTTGCTATCATCAAGATGGTCATGAAGATAAATACCAAGATTATCCTTTATCTTTCGTATATTTTTATTAAAAAAATATTATTATTTTTAAATTTAAAATGATTATTTAAAAATAAAGGTACCTACCTCTCTTTATTAAGGTACTTGCAAATCACAAGGAGGGCATGGAACTTTCCACATTTTTATTTCTTCGGACGTTGACATCTCACGCCGTTAGTACGCGGCCCTAGGGTTCCAATAGTCAAACTTCGATCTTCCCCTTTAGATCCTATGACGCCTTTTCGGCTCTAGATTCAAGTGTCTTACGTCAGCATCTTTTTTCAACCAAAAAGGTTGTACATTTCCAACAGCATTTTCAAAAGAGTCAAAAATACTAAATTTGTCCTTCAATTTTGGGATTTTTTAAAAGGAAGATGTTATTAGCAGCCCTAAGATGGCTATATACAGTCCTAAGTACACTCAAATTTATTAGATTGTGAATATCAATGGACTATGTTTAGTGGTTATAGGGCCATTGCCATTTTAAAATCAGTCTTTAAAATAGTGTTTGAAATTCTAAATAATAGAATTCAATCTTTAAATTACCCACATAACATTTATGGTTATAAAAATATGAATTTAGTTATTTAGGGTTTAACAATTTTTAAAATATTAGATATATATATTTCTTAAAACTTTTTTAAAGTCAGTATTAGGGTTTACCAATTTTTAAAATATTAGATAGATATATTTGATAGTGCTAATTTGTTGTTTATTTTTACAAATGAAGTCAATGAATATATAAATAAAGATGAAAAAATTTATGAGAATGCATATGACAGTGATAATAGTATCAGGACATTCATGATTTTGATCTTAGTAAGGAAGAGTTATTTGATGATATTGCTATTGAGAACTTAAATACCGAGAAGATCAATGAAGATGAATATCTGCGCGGAGGAGGCGATTGAACTTTGCGGAAATTCACGGATTTCAATCCCCGCTGCTGCAACCACTCTGAATGACACAAGTTCGTGACCGGGCGGTGACATCCGCGCTACGACGGCGGATCCACCGAGACAAAAGAAGCCTCCATCTCTATGAACTTATGATATATTTGAATTACGAAATTATTTCTGATGTATATATTGATCGGCAAGAACATCAACATCAACGATGCTGTGCAGGTCACATGGGTTGAACACGCGGAATACGACGAAACGGCGGTGCACCGGCTGTACCGTCCTCCGCTGCGCGCTGGCCTCGGCCTTGGTGCTCGGCGGTGGCTCGCGGCGTTGCAGCGCCAATCAGAATGGCATGCCGTCATGACGTCCTCATCGCCGCCGCCCGCCGATAGTCCCAGTGAGCACTATCTATCTATATATATTTTCCTTGAGATTATAAGCGGCAGCATTTTAACGAATGGTTGTTTTGCAGCCGCGCTGACGGTGGCCGGCCGGAGTAGCATGACGCGTCTGGCCGGGAGGATGACGGAGAACTTCTGCGCAGGGGTGTGCGCGTGGGCGGAGATGAAGTGGAGGGAGCGGCGGTCCGTCGTGGTCGGGGAGGACGTGGTGAGGGTGATGACGAGGCAGAGCGTGGACAATCCCGGCGAGCCCTCCGGCGTGGTGCTCAGCGCCGCGACGTCGGTGTGGCTGCCGTCCGTCTCGCCGCCGCGCCTCTTCCAGTTCCTGAGAGACGAGCGGCTTAGGTGTGAGTGGGATATTCTTTCCAGCGGTGGGCCCATGCAGGAGATCGCCCACATTGGCAAGGGACAGGACTACGCCGGCAACGCCGTTTCCCTCCTCCGCGCCACCGTTTCCGCCACCGCCACCGCCTCTGCCACCGTAATTCCTATTATATCCTCTTTTTTTTACTCTTTTCCTGCCTCAAAAACTTTACTCGCTGAAAAAGGTAACTCGATCCGTGTGTACTCCATCATTGAAAGGTCAGGATGCACGGGTGCCACTTTTCCAGGGCTGACGTCACTCTGGACACGCCGGCGACATCTTGCTTCCATGATTTTCTTTTCTGTCGCAAGCCGGCAAGCCTGACACTGTTCTGTATTTCTTGCAGGGTTTACTTTTCATTTGACTTTTTCTAGATAATGTTTTATATTGGGTGGATTTATTTTCTCAAGGATTTATAAATTCTCATAATTCCTTTAATAATTTATTAAAATGTTATTTAATTTGTGCCTTACTGGTGCGCTGTATACTCTTTACGTTAATATTAGGGCGATGTTATTCGCAGCCCTAAAAATGTTTAAAATGACTATTCATAGTTCTAAAAATTGATTTTGTATGAAAAAAATAATAGTTTTTAAAATTTATGTATATTAGAGCAGATTTTTGTGTGCTTGTTTTTCTATATTTTCATTAATTATTTTTAAATTGATAAATTAAAACTAATTAAAACCATTATTTTGAACTGGAATATTTCTGTCGCCAGCAGCCATTATTTCTAAGCTTAATTGCGGTTGCTGCAGGATTCGAGCGGGAATCATCAGCAGCAAGAGGAGGAGGGCATATTGATACTGCAGGAGACGAGCACCGACGGGGTGGGATCGCTTGTGGTTTACGCTCCGGTCGACGCTCCGGCCATCAACCTCGTGATGAACGGCGGCGACTCCTCCTACGTGGCGCTGCTCCCCTCCGGCTTCGCCATCCTGCCGGACTGCAGCAGAGGAGGGTCTCTTCTGACCATCGCCTTCCAGATTCTGCTCACCACCCTATCCACCGCCGAGCTCACCGCGCAGTTGGTCGATACGGTCAAAAGCCTCTTCTCCTGCACCGTCCTCAAGATCAAGTCCGCCCTCAACTCTGAGGGATGATTTTAATTGGGCGATGTTATTAGCAGTCCTACGACGGCTATTCGCAGTCCTAAAAATACATCAATTCATTGGACTGCGTTTAGCCATTATAAGACTGCTTATAATTAATATATCAGCATTTAGTTTAAAAAAAACTGGGTCGAGTCAAGAACGAACCGGGGAAGGAGGAAAGCCGGGCAGCGGCTGTGGTTCGGGCATTGACTCGGCTTTAATTCTATGTGACAATATGGCTAATACATATTTTTGTGTTAGAATAATATTCTAAATGCGTGTACTGTTGTTATTGTTAGTAGCGGTGTTTTGAAGTGCTGCAGAAACTGAAGAAGCTTGCCTGCGTTGTTAATGTTATTGTTAGTAGCGGCGGCGCGGTGGTGCGGTGAGATATGCTTCCGCCGAGTCGGCTGTTGTCGTGGTCAGCTGGGTTTATGTATGCATGCTTCTCTACGTACGCTGAACGCCTTGTTTTTCTCCATCTTCCCTGCATTCTCTCTCCACGCTTACGGGTTGATTATTTGCTAGCAGTGGTATGTACTCCCTCGCCGACATCTGTCCCTGTGTTTACAGGCAGTGACGGAACTAGGATTTTGGCGCAGCCCAGGCACAATAAATTTTAACATACAAATTGAGAGGGAAAGATGGAGAATGCAAAGGACAATACTCATATTACAGGGTTCTTATTACAAGCTTTGAAAAAAAAAACCATCTATTTACTGTGTTCTTATTCAAAGCATATGAAGTGAACAAACGTGGGCCAAATTGTCAATTATCCTAAGAGTTCTAGCTGATATTTATAAATTTTTGGGTTCATCTGACAAATTGCAAATATACAAATAAATAAAATTGTATTCACAAAAGCCCGGAATTTGGTTTTGAAAAAAGAAAAAAAACTTCGCTGCAGAAGGGCACACAAGACAATCCCTACATCCGGAATCGACACATCACAAAAGCCCCAAATATAAAAACGATACTTGCTGACTGCTGAGAAGCCCAGGCAGCAATGCTAAAAGCTTCGGCCTCAAGGAAATCGAAGGAGAAAGAATGGAATGTCCAAGAAATCTGCCCAAAAGAGGATACAAAAATTGACTGGAATTAGAGGAGCTAGCCAATCAAACAAATTGAATTGAGTATTCGGCTAGAAATGTAGAATGAAGAAGATTGGAACTCGGAAGAGATACCTGCTGGTTGCTGGCTCTTGGCTGCTTCTGCTCGGGTCATAGACGAGGAAAGCGAGCTAGGTCGAGCCCGAGAAGGGAGTAATGGATCGAGAAGACGCAGTCGACGAAGGATGCCATCGACGGCGAGGAGGAAGCAGGAGCGTCCGTCTAGCGTCTAACAGTCTTATAGTCGAGCACGAAAATGACAAAAGTGGCGGACTAGGTCTAGCGCGAAAGGAAAATCGCAGGAAGAACTACTTTCTTGCTCGGGCATGTCGTACGCTAGATCCTCCCCTGTTTACACTCGAGCTCTATGATTACCGAAGCATTTAAATGAAAACCTTCCCAAGGATATATAATAGGGGCAAAAATAGCAAAGAATGCCCAGGACACCTTGCAAATGGACTTCAAAGGATCCGGAAAGGTATGACGAATAGAACTTCAAACTCTCAAGTACAGTTTTGACTCACTTGTCATGCCGAACGATGATGCGCCGGCAATCCAAAATTTCTTTACAAGAACCAAAAGTATTACAAATCAAATACGAAATCTTGGAAGTGATACCATAAGACTAGAGAGCAACAAATCTTAGAAAAATGTTGAAAACCTACCGACCAAATTCAACAACATTGTTTTAGCCATCATTGAAGCCCAGGACTTCGACACTCGCCATTCGCTTCAATCACACGAAGTTTAATTTATTTTCTTAACAATAAATGTAGTTCATATCCACATCAGTGCCCCATAAGCGTATCGTCATCGCCGGCAGTATAAAATACATTAATAAAAGCAAAGAAAAGACTAGTTGGACTGATTTCAAAAAGTTGTAATTATAAAAAGTGATATTTTAAATTTTTTTTTTAATAATAAATGTTTTATATTCACTATTCACATCGGGACTCATGGCCTCGTGTGCATGTCATCATCGTGAACCATTCAAAAATCAATAGTAATAGACAAAATAAATAAATAAAGTTAGATTGATTTCAGAAAATTTAATAATTTTAGGTGATTGTCATCTGCAATCTTTTTGTATCGAGATCTACAACTTCGTGTTGAACATTTTTTTCTAAAAATACATGCAAAAGATGTATTGTCACCCCGTTTGAAATATGTGCGTAACTATAGTGAATTTTTTGGAAATACGGCATTGTACATGCATTTTTAGGAAAAATGTTCGACATGAAAATTGTAGAACTCGACGAGATCTACAACTTTCATGTTGAACACTTTTCTTAAAAATGCATGTACATGACGTATTTACAAAATGTGCGTAATAACTCGTACAAAAAGAGCGCGAATAGCCAAAACTGTGGTGCTGATAATAAGCGCCTAATTTTAAGGACCTATTTCGAATAAAATTTTTTGGACGTTGTTATTAGCAAACCATGTTATGCTATTAGCAAACCATCTATTATGAAAATGACTGTCAACAAACTTTTTTTTTATTAGCAAACCATAAAAAAGAAGTAGATGCACATGAACATAACTCTTGAGTTAGACAAAGTGGCTGATATGAACGATGAATCAAAAATAATATACCTTAATCTGGTAGGCTTTACAAATTCCGCCTCATCCTCCATAATCCAATAAACGAACTAAATACACCGGAACACAATTGACGTTTTCATCCTCACCGGTTCGCAATAGCCGGCGGCGCCGTCACTGACGTTTTTGATCGAGGAATAGGTTTCCCAATAGCCGGATGCGTTATTGCGAAGAGCGGTGAGGAGAAAACGAAGGAATAGGACTTTCGTTTTAGACGAAAAGAGGGAGAATAAGGTTTGTTAATAGCACATTTTTTTAGATTGAGAAAAAAACTTCATATTTGTGAACCCCGTTTATTTTAATTTGTTAATAGTGAAACCCACTTTGCTATTAACAATTACAAACATATTTAGATACTCCTCGGAACTTATGCACTGAGTTATGTATTTTACCTAAATTTTTTAAATCATTAAAATGTTTTTTTTTAATTTTCTCCCAACTGATATTACTTAATAAATTAATGCCATTAGGGTCCATCGTACAAGATGACCTGGCATTTCGCTGTCGGTGGTGAGTTGGTGTGTCCTGTTTGTTTTCTTACTCCCGAATGGGGGAAAAAACACATGAATCTATTATTTTGATTTATTTTCCCGCCCCTATATTAGATATAGAGTCGGTTTAGAGAATTCCAACCGCACGCAAACAAAAATCTTAAAAAGTCACGTGAGGATGCCTCGAAATATTATGAGCGCCGATTTGTTAGCTTAATTACAGCTTGTACCAAATACCTTCTCTCGAAATTACATCTACCTTCTCTCTAAATTTAATTAGGGTTCATTTGGCGCGCCGCATTGGCCGCGCGTTTGGGGCAAACGTCGTCGGACGGCGGATAAATAAACGCCCTTCGATGGCGTTTGCTCCGGCCGGAACCGCCGCGCCCTGAAAAATGGGGCAAAACGCCCCGTTTCGGTCCCCTCCTCCTCCCCTCCGTTCCCAACCCGCCGTCTCCACCCGCCCTTTCCACCCGCCACCGCCGCACCAAATAAAGCTTAGTTTACACAAAAAAAATGCTCCTTTTGCTAAAATATGGATGAAAAATGATAAAAATAAGTCGAATTATTTTATGATATTTAATTTTACTATTTTTAACTACTCTACATTGAAATGTATGACCTTTTGCTTTAGGTAATTAAATGAAAAGTGATTAAATATGCCAAATTAATTTATGATATTTCATATTTTTTTTATCTTTCGTAATAGCATTGAAAAGGATGCTTTACATTTTTATATTTTGTAATGAATCGAGGATGATTATAAAAAAATAAAATTGAATATTATAAAATAAGTTGGTTGATTTTATCATTTTTCATCCATATTTCTAACGGAAGAGGTATTTTTGTAAACCGGGGAAACTTAAGGGTGGGGGGGGGGGGGGATGTAATTTTGAAAGATAGAGGGGAGCAACTTGTAATTTTGCAAACTCCTAAGGGAGGTCCCGGTTATTAACCGGCCTATATATATACTTGGGGAATAACGGAAGATATAAGTAAATAATGAAAATACTCTCATCTACTGGCTTTCAATAAGTTAGAACAACCCGATCCACAATATCAGAGGAATTGTATGCTCTGTTTATCTCGATTTATGTTAAAATGAAAAACACAATTTTATCGTTTTCCAAAAAATCACTCATCTCATACTACTCTAATCAGAACACACTTAACTTCCGAGTTTTTAACACAACTAGCTATCACTTGCTCCCAAAGTCGTCTCTGATATTTGAAGGTCCAATTTATTGCTTAAGCCCGATAATTTTTTATCAAATCCAGATATGGGATTCAATTATTTCTTATACCTCATTTCATCTAGAAGCATGATATCCTAAAAGTCTACCAAAAATTGCTTTTTATGAGCTTCACTGTCACCAAAGGCACTACCCGCCCTCAACGTATTCAGGGTATTATATATATCGTCCCCTCCATTGATACACGAGCTCATATATGTCTTGATCTCTTATTCTCGATACGTCTTCCAATCGGCCTCTTTTGATCACTCGTGCCTTTTTTTCATGCAAGCAATCCTAGACCAATAATGGACATAAATAAATTATGATTCAACAAACATATTTGAGTATGTGAACTCTAAGGAGAGAGAATTGTAGAGAGATTCTGGCACCGTTTTGCGCGGCCAGAATCTGTTATGATTCCATGTTGGGTAACGAATATCCTAGTATCCGTACAAGACCCATTAAGCCCCCGAACTCGTTATTTACCCAAAATACACTTACAATCTCCTTATATATTTGTGATAAATAACGTACACATTTCAGAGTGCAAGAAAGCAGTAACTACCAAAATTCAGACTTAGCACATTTTCTCAGAAAAAGGACACTTTAAAACATAAGAGGAGTTTTGTATTAAACAGAAAAACAAACATCCAAACATAGTGTGCAAACCAAAGATAAAAGTCTTAAAGACATAGTAGTAATGGATAAAACATATAATAATTATACTCATCTATTAGATCATCAGCATCCATGTCATAGACTATTTTCTCTCCTTCAACTCCACCATAGCCTACACCGAATTTCATGAGTTAAAACTCTATGAATTCATAAGACATATGCAGTAACATTTAAAGTAAGCTAGCTCTACCTGA
This sequence comes from Dactylorhiza incarnata, assembly GCA_033032865.1. Taxonomy (NCBI): domain Eukaryota; kingdom Viridiplantae; phylum Streptophyta; class Magnoliopsida; order Asparagales; family Orchidaceae; genus Dactylorhiza; species Dactylorhiza incarnata. Next base: position 6,866,571 of record JAWHQI010000085.1, read on the forward strand.
ATAAACTTAGTATTTGTAGCAGTAGTGAAGTAACACTGTCAGCATCTTTATCTAGTATATCAAGGACCAGTCAAGTGCTGATTTTGTAAATCAGACATTGTTATCTTTGTTGACGCCAGGAAAATCCTGACCTCAAGATTCGGATCAATGCAGCCCGAGGTTACTGATCCTGCGGTCCAACTCCACGGCTCTGATAGCTAAAATAGGAGAGAGAAAATGACTAAGCACACCCCAGGTGCTCCAGCAGGGAGGTCCCACCACATACCCGGAAGTTTGGGAGAAACTTCCCCTCCGCAACCAAAAGCTGGGCGAGGTACTAGACGGGCATGGATTTGGCGAGTATCCAACTTGGGGGGACCTCGACCACTTCCAAAAGTGTCATTTCTAGTACCCCTGGGGGTCTATTTATAGAGAAATCCTAGGGGGGGGGGGTACAGGCGAGTATACTGCCTCTGCTCGCGAGTTACAAGGGCTACTCGCCCATACTCGCGAGATACTCGCCCATACTCGCGAGATACTCGCCCCTTGCTCGCCCAGCTCGCCTCTTGCTCGCCCAGCTCGCCTCTTGCTCCTGCTGGCTGAGTTGCCTTGTGTCTTGGATTGCCGGCTCCTGTGCTGACCCTTTGACCTTGACTTCAGCCTACGTGGCTTTGAATGGGCCTACCTCGGAGAATGAGGGTTGTACAATCTTACTCATTAGTGATCATTATGTACCTCATCATCAAATGTGAAATGATTTGGTACACCAACATTTGCAACATTATCAGGTGTGGAATAATGTGTTATGATCATTAATATTAGATTAACCTTTTACAAATGACTTTTTATTCCCAATTGAATAATTTTCGAATCAAATTACAATGAGAAAGATGCTTAGTTATCAAATGTGGAATAACTGACATCTAACCATCTTGGGTTTTCATCAAGAAATTATTTGGGGTTTTCAGTCTATTATTAGATGCTTGAATGTTTCAACTATATATGTTCTCACTATCAAAACATAAACAACGGAGGAAAGTTTCATATTTCTACGAACTTTAGTCTCATCTCCCCCGATGTTTTTATTGTGAGAGCTCTATTCAGGTCTTTTGTCAAAGCATCTGCAATATTATCTTTTGATTCACATCAATCAGGGTCATAGTCCCTTGACTTGTGAGTGAGGACAATCGGGATTGTTTCAACTTTAGTTGCCTTCTTTTGCCATTGAACAAAGTGTTCGTAACAATCATTTTAGTGGCCTGATTGTCACAGTAAACTGCAAAAGAACTCAATTTCAGGCTCGTCAGTGGAATGTCCATCACCAAATCTCTTAGCCACTCTGCTTCTTCTCCTGTTGAAGCTAGAGTGTAGAGTTCGAATTTCATAGAAGAGAGCAATACAGGATTGCCTCTTGGACTTCCAGGCTACAACTACTCCTCCTAGTGTGAATACAAACCCACTAGTGGACTTGCTGTCGTTTAATTCTGAGCACCATGATGTTTTAGAATATTCTTCAAGAACTGAAGGATGACCATTGTAGTTTAAAGTATACTTTTGGGTGTGCTTTAAGTACCTCATTAGCTTGTCTAAGGCATTTCAATGGTCTTGGCCAGGATTACTAGTGAATCTGCATAACATGCCGACCGTAAAGGCTATGTCAGGTCTAGTGCAGACCATAACATACACAAGACTACCGATCAGTTTAGAGTAATCTAACTGTCTAACTGTAGCTCCTTCATTTGGCTTTAATCGGTTGGTGTAGTTATATGGTGTCTCAAATGCTCTACTATCACTGTAACCCCATGTATCCAACATAGATTTTATGTAGTGGTTTTGACTTAGGAAGATTCCATTCTTCCCAAAGCTCACTTGTATGACTAGTATTGTGTTAGCTACACATGTCTTAATGCTGAATTCTTTTATTAAGTCTGACTTGACGTCATCCACTTCGTATTGATCAGACCCTAGAATGAGCATATCATCTACATATAAGCATATTATGACGACTTTATTTGATCTATAACGTATGTAAAGACATTTATCCAAGAGACTCGACATGAATCCCATGTTCTTTACACTATAGTCAAACATCTCATGCCATAATTTTGATGCTTGTTTTAGTCCATATACAGATTTAAGTAATTTACAGACCTTTGTTTCGTGACCTTCTACAATGAAACCTTTAGGTTGATTCATGTAGATCTCTTCGGTCAGATCTCTGTTCAAGAATGCAGTCTTAACATTCATTTGATGAACAATAAAGTTCTCAATGAACGCAACAACAATGAGGACTCTAATGGTTGTTAAGTGACACATGAGTGAGTAGACGTCAAAGTAATCTACTCCGCTTACTTGTGTGAAACCTTTAGCCAACAGACGTGCTTTATACTTAGCTACGCTACCATCAGGATTCAGTTTCTTCTTCAGAATCCACTTACACCCTATAATTTTAGCTACTTGTGGCTTATCAACCAACGCTCAGGTATTATTCTGAAGTAGAGAATTCATCTCTTCATCAATTGCTTCTTTCCAGAGTAGAGAATCCATGAATCTCATCGCTTCCTTATAGGTGGATGGATCAGCCTCAACGTGACAAGTGACAAAATCACTGCCGAAGGTTCTGGGAGTTCGCTCTCTTACAGATGTTCCCCTAGACTTTAGGCCATAGTTATCTACGGGCAGAATAAGAAGTGCTCGGTACTGATCCAGGATCTTCTTCAGTAATAATTACTTGCATACTTGAGAGTGATAAATTCTTAACTTTAAGGAATTTATCTTCAAAGAACACTGCATCCCTAGATTCTATAATGACATTATTAGAAATATTTAAGAATCTGTCTGCAGCTCTATCTTCAGCACAACCTAGGTAGACACAGGTATTGATCCTAGGTCCAATCATAGACCGTATAGGGTCAGGAACCCTGACATAGGCAATACAGCCTCAGATCTTAAGTCTAGTAAAAATTGGGGGTCTCTTAAACCAAAGCTCGTAGGGTGTCACCTCTAACTTAGCATGTGGAACCTTATTTAGAATGTAGTTTGCAGTTAAGACTGCTTCTCCCCAATAAGCAGAAGACATGCCTGCAGTAAGAGCATAGAGTTTAACATCTCTGTTAACGTCCAATTTTTATGCTCAGCTATGCCAATGGACTAGGGTGAGTAAGGAATAATGGTTTCTGCTATGATTCCATGTTGGGCAAGGAAACATTTGAACTCGCTGGACATATATTCTCCTCCTCTATCACTTCTAAATTATTTTATTTTCATGTCTAGTTGGTTTTCTACCCTGGTTTTGAAAATACAGAATATTTCAAACACTTCATCTTTAGCTTTAAGAAGATAAATGTGACTAAATCTTGTGCAGTCATATATAAATTAAATGTGATCAGATACTTCCTGCCTCCTCTAGTGACAAAACTTTTGAAGTCACATATGTCGGAATGTATTAGTTCTAGGGGTGTTGTGCTCCTAATAACCACACTAAAAGATTTCCTAGTGATCTTAGTCTGAGCACACACTTCACATTTATTTGTTTTGTCTGTAGTGTCTAAAGCGATCTGGTGAGTTCTAGCAATTTGGAATATTTTCCTATAGTTTACGTGTCCTAGTCTCTTATGCAGAGTCTTATGGCTAACTAAGTTTGTTAGAACTTGTTGAACTATTTCGTTTGCTAGACTTAGATGGTACATTCTATTTTGGACGTAGGCACATCCAAAATAGTGTGAGTTAACTGATAGTGTTACTCTACCGTTATAGAAAGTAAAAGACATACCAACATCACAAAGTAAACTAATAGACACTAAATTTACAGCTAGTGAAGGAATAAACTTAACATTTTTAAGAGTTAAGGTTTTACCTGAGTAGAGTAGTAGCGTCGCATTCCCCGACACGTTAGTTGTATCACCATTCGCAATGGTCACCGATTCTCTTGCATCAGTGAGTCCTGTCATCAGATTAGAATTGTTGCAAACGTGGCACGTTGCCCCTGAGTCAAGATACCACTCAGTACTAGCATTTTCATTTCCAACCATGACGACAAAGTTGGATGGCTCAGTAAGACTAACCATATTAGCTTGGTTGCCTTCTTTTGGTGTTTTGCCCTTTTCCTTCCGAGGAAGTCTGCAATCAGATGCGTTGTGTCCCCACTTGTTGCAGTTGAAACATTTGTCCTTAAACTTTTTAATTTTGTTACTAGGGCCTGCAACCTGGGAACTACTAGGAGTGAGTTTGGTCTTCCTAGGATTTGACATGAATTTAGAGTTAGAAATCATGTTAGCAATAACTTTTTGCTTACTAACAACTTCTATTGCATGTTGAGTCATATTCTCATACTCAATGCGTATAAAATGCTTGAGGTCGTTTAGACCAACCTGCATCTTCTTGCAATACATTTCTGTTTTGAAATTATACCACGTGGAAGGCAATTTGAAAATTATTGTGTCAGCAACAAAACTATCTGGTAATGAAATATTTTCACTATACAGGGAATCTACCAAATTTTCAAATTCTGATACCTGAGGGAGAATGACTTTCTCCTCGTCGAAAGTGAAAAAGTGGAATTTGTCCACTAAGTGTGTCTTTGACAGATCCTCCTCTTGTCTGAAGTGCTCCTACAGTGCCTTCCGAATCTCCTTAACAGTCTTCATCTTTAGGTAGGACTTTGCCAGACTGGAGGAGAGGCAGTTCAACAAGTAGTCGCGGCAGAAGTCCTCATCAGCAACCCACTGAGCTTCATCATCAGTCCCAACGAGTCCAGCACGTTCAAATTAAACTATGTAGAACACGTTCAGATACTTCATCCCGAACTGAGTGTTCAACTTCCAGTCGTTAAACTCAGTCGCCGTGAACTTCTCCAACTTGGTCATCGGAACAACGGACGAAAGATTGTTCCCCTTCATCATCGTGCACCCAACAATTGAGATCCGACCACAAAACAAAGAAAGAAGATCTCTGTCGCTAGCGCCGACGGTAGTCGGGGTGGTAGCCGGGGCGGTAGCAGAATGCAGCCACTAGCGCACGACGGTAGCCGATAGCGCTGGCGGTAGCGGGAATAGGGCGGCACACAATGATCTTGGACGACGGCGGAGGCGGGATGCCAGACAGCGGCGGCTGGGAGGGATCTGGGATGGAAGCAGCACAACGGTGCAAGATTGGATCAAGGGATCTGGAATCGGGCGGCGGCGACGATGTTGGCTTCGTCTAGGCGGCGAGCCCTACAACATCGCACGGGAGAGGAAGGCGAGAGTCCCTTCGAGCGATGGCAGTGGCGCACATGCGAGATCCAACTTATTGCGGCTTCGTCGACGTCGAGCCCTACGGTAATGACGATGGGCGGGCGCGAGCGGGAGCGTCAGCGAGATCCTCGTGTGCGGGCGCGAAAGGGGAGATCAGCGGCTGCGGCGTCGCACAGGCGGCTGCGGTAAGGAGCAGCGACAACGGACGGTGAGCCCTTCACAGCAGCGGCGGCGACGGTAGTAGCGCACGGGAGCCAGAGGTTCGGCGGCTGCGACTTCGTCCAGGCGTCTGCAGGAAGGCAGCGACGGTGGGCGAGCCTTGCCGCATCGACAGTGAACGACGACCGGGAAATCGAGCGGCGCACGGGAGGGAGAAGGTCAGCGGTTTCGGGCGGTTTCTCCTTGGGCGGCGTGCGTACGAGAGAGGGGAGCAAGAGAAATCTAGGGCAACTTCGAGATTGTGATGGTTGCTTTAAGCATCTCGGGTGGTGGTCAAAGAGGAACCTCCTCCCCGTTGCCCCTAGCTTGGGTTTTATAGAGAAACCCTAGGGTTGGAACGGGTAACGAATATCCTAGTATCCGTACAAGACCCGTTAAGCCTCCGAACCCGTTATTTACCCAAATATACACTTACAGGACGTTCATGAACGACGGTTCATAAACACTGCGTTCACGACCGTCAAGAGCCTCTATTGAGATATTTATAGGTGATAATTATTAATATAAAGATTTACTGGTATAATTCTAATTAGATATAACTATTTAGAGTGAAAATATTAGTAAATTGTTTAGTGAAATAAATAATTTCTGAGATATATTGTTAAAAAGAGAATTATATTAAACAATTTAAGAGGGAAATTAAATATGAAAATTAAATGGACATGTAATTATTTGTAATATACGAGTAGTGCGAGCAACTCGTGGAAGACCCTCTTTGCCGATTGTAGTGAAACATTTTTACGTTCCTTGTAGGGTCCGTTTGGGACGACGGCGACGCTTTGGCGAGGTAGAGAACGATTCCTGATTAATCTAAATTCTAATTTTGTTGTTTGATAAGTTTGTAGGATATGAAAAAAAATAGAAGAAAAATGAGAAATTCAGCTGTTTGTCACGACTTAACCCCTGCGGGGTTAACCTATGGAATTTTTTAGAGAAATCTAGGAGCATGTAATTATTTTGTACATAATATTCTAGAGAATTGTAGAAGCACTCTAGAATGATCTCATGAGAACATTCTAGAGAGCTCAGGAAGGTTGTATATATATACATAAGGATTGTAGAAAAGTCTAGAAACATGGGCATTCTAGATCCTTCTATCTTTTAGAGGGAAATTCTTTTGGGGCCTATAAAAAGGGAAGACCCCTCATTTGTAAATCACCAAGTTACAAGCAACCAAGAAATACAAGTTCTTTGCTCTCTCTCAATCTCTCTTGCTCTCCCTTACAAAGTGCTCTCTTACTCCTTTCGCCACCACGATCGTTGGGGAAGGCTGACTTAGCTAGTTGCAAAGGGGAGCACAAAGGAGCTAAGGCCGCACGCGACGTTGTTAAGAGGACAAGTCCGTGATAGTTGGTATCAAAGCCAGATTGACTCTAGTGCGTGGTTCGTGAAGATCAAGAGTAAATGGCTTTGGAACGGAACAACAACTCTAGCATTGTTGATGAGCGCGGCAGGGCAGCCGAGGAGAAAAGAGATAGAGGGAATAAGAGGGACTAAAGCAAGGGTCGCGATGGTTCCAGCGCAGAGCAAAACATGGTTGATCCAGCTGCATTTGAAGCTTTGCGAAAGGCGCATCTTACCCTTCATCGGAAAGTGGATCAAATATGTAAGTACTTTGACACTTTCCATGTTGAACAAGGGAAGTTGCAGGTGGATATTGACCTTCTCAAGGAGCAAACTATGGGCATGTCGGAAGGCGCTTTTGATACCATCATAAGCGATTTGGAAGAACGCCTCACAAGTCTTGAAACTAAAGTGGATGACTTGCGTAGACGAGTTGCTACAAATGGTGGAAATGGTGCAACCATGACAAATGCAAAGCTTGATGTGCCAAAACCCAAGAAGTTCGCTGGAAAGCGGGATGCATTAGAGGTGGAGAATTTCCTTTGGCACATGGAGAAATACTTGGAAGTATATAACATCACAGATGAGGCACTAAAGGTACATCATGCTGGTTATTACTTGGAAAACCTTGCTTCATTGTGGTGGAGGAAAATCCAAACAGATATTGCAATGGGACTCTACTGGATCGATACTTGGGGGGACTTCAAGCAGGAGTTAAGAAGGAACTTCATCCCCGAGAACGTGAAAGATGAAAACTTGAGGAAGCTCAGGGAATTGAGGCAAAAGGGAAGCATCAAAGACCATGTCAAGGAGTTCACCGCTCTATCACTTCAGGTATTCGATGTCCCCGAACATATCCTTCTCTGTAACTTCATCGATGGTCTGCAAAATTGGGTGATACAAGAGGTCAAGAGGAAGGACCCAAGAACCACCATGGATGTTATTGCCATCGCCGAGTCTCTTATTGAGTTCCAACGTCAACCAAATCCTATCAAGGAGAAGAAGGACAAGGTGGGCTATGGAAATGGTGGGGGAGACCGACGAGACAACAAGGCGGCGCACTTCAAAGGAGGGTCAAAGACTTTGCCCGATCCACGGAAGGAGTTCGAGGAAAGGAAGAAGAAGTTCACACATAGAGGAGGATGTTATGTGTACAAGGGGCCATACCAGATGAGCAACTATCCAAAGCTCGGGTCATTGGCAGCTATGGCAAAGAATACTACTCCACCCAGAGAAGGTACATCACAGTTTAGTTCATTGCAATTACTAAATGCTTTGAACATGCAACCAACAAAAGACACATCAAGGGGCTGATGTATATGGAAGCGGTCGTCAAGGGAAAGGCTACAAAAGCCTTGATCGACACAGTTGTTGGTGATTCCATGGTGATCTGGAAGTGGTCAAATATCTAGTCTCACTGCCAACGCGATACGAGCCTATGGGGACGTACACAAGAGTGTTTGGAGAAATTGGAGGAAGAATCCTGTTGACAAGTGATCGGCTAAGTGTTGAATAATTTCGTCTTGATTGTCAAGACGATGTTTTGGTCTTCTCGACGATATATGTATATCCTCTCGACGATATATATATGTCTTCTTGACGATATATGTCATCTTCTCGAACGGCTAGTGTAGTGTGTTCGTCGAACGGTTCGTCGAACTGCTAGCGTAGCGTGTTCGTCGAATGACTAGCGTAGCGTGTTCGTCGAACGGTTCGTCGAACGGATAGCGTAGCGTGTTCGTCGAACGGATAGCGTAGCGTGTTCGTCGAACGGTTCGTCGAACGGCTAGCGTAGCGTGTTCGTCGAACGGCTAGCGTAGCACGTTCAACGAACGGCCAGCGCATTCGACGAACGCTAGTCAATTCGTCGAACGCAGTATTCGCTGGGGGTATAAAAGAATACTATTCTTTTGACCTAAAAAAGTTGATATGTTTTAACGTCGATCTGTTTATGCGATCTGGTTTTTGCGAAAGACTGAGAGCGACGGAAGAGTCCCGCCCAAAAGCTTCTGACGAAAGAGTTCCGTCCGCCCGCCGCCGCCTCTTCCTGTAGTCGGACCTAACAGTCCGTGGGAGACGTTGAGAGCAGTTCTTCTCCGACCTAGATCTTGTGCGACAAGAGGCTAGGGTTCTTCAACATTTGTGTGGACTTCCGTAGAGGCGCAGATCTATTTCAACGCTTGGGACTCAACTCTTCTAGGAGCATCTCGATTGAGTACTGACTCAATTCCAGTCAGGTATACATTGCAATGTGTTGCTGTTATTTTATTTCTTGAATCAATGAAATCGCAAGATCCTTTTTAACTGTTTAGGGTTGTTCTAGTTTATTTATTCCGCTACACATATATGATATGCTCTATTATCATTTTGAAATGGTATGTAGAAAACCCAGCAACAGGAGCTTCACACAACTTCATGACCGAAGGAGAAGCCAAGAGGTTGGGCTTGCAGGTTGTAAAGGGCGGAGGTTGGATCAAGACTGTGAACGGTCAAGCAAGGCCACTAGAAGGAGTCGCACGCCATATAGAGCTATGCATGGGCACCTGGAAGGGCCGGATGGACTTATCAATCGCACCCATGGATGATTTCAAGGTCGTTCTTGGTATGAACTTCTTGGAGAAGATGCAAGCCATCGTCATGCCAGCGCATCGCTCATTTTGCATCTTGGAGGAAGGCAATGCTTGCATGGTTTCCACGGTGCAAGGACCAGCAAAGGAGGGACCGAAACAACTATCGGCCATGTAGTTGGAAAAAAGTTCAAGAAGGGTGAACCAACGTACTCGACCACCATAAAGGAGGAAGATGGTGACACGATGGAGGAGGTGCCTCCGATCATTGCGTACGTGTTGGCAAGAAATGAAGACATCATGCCCGCAGAGTTGTCATTGAAGCTACCACCTTGGCGGGAGGTGGATCACAAAATTGAGCTGGAGCCAGGGACGAAGCCCCCAACCAAAGCACCATACCAGATGGCTCCCCCTGAACTAGAGGAGTTGAGGAAGCAACTCCAAGTTTTGCTGAAATCGGGAATGAGCAGGCCGTCTAAGGCGCCATTTGGTGCCCCAGTGCTATTTCAAAAGAAGAACGGATCATTGCGGTTGTGCACAGACTACCGGGCACTAAACAAGGTGACAGTAAAGAACAAGTATCTTATTCCTCTCATTGCTAATCTTTTTGGCATGCTTGGAAGTGCAAGGATCTACTCCAAGATGAATTTGCAAAAGGGATATCATCAAGTGCGGATTGCGAAAGGAGATGAGCCGAAGACCACATGTGTCATGAGGTATGAAGCATTCGAATGGTTAGTGATGCCTTTTGACTTAACTAACGCACCGACTACTTTCTGAACGTTGATGAACCAAATATTCCGCCCCTACTTGGACAAGTTTGTGGTGGTATACTTGTATGCTATTATGGTATATAACAACACCATCGAGGAGCATGCAGAGCATCTTAGCCGAGTCTTCCAAGTGTTGCAGGAGAATGAGTTGTATGTGAAGAAGTCCAAATTCTCATTTGGACAAGAGGAGATACACTTTCTTGGTTATGTCATCGGGCATGGGAGCTTGCGGATGGACATGGCAAAGGTCAAGGCAATTGATGAATGGGAGCCTCCAACGAATGTACCGGACTTACAATCATTTTTGGGCTTGGTGAACTACTATCGCAGGTTCATCAAGGATTACTCGAGGAGGACAGTGTCGTTGACGGACCTATTGAAGAAGAGCAAGGCTTGGTTTTGGACGGAGGAATGTCAAAGCGCTTTCGAAGAATGGAAGGCAGCGGTTTGTACGGAACCGATGCTTGCTTTGCCGGACTTTAGCAAGAGGTTCGAGTTGCATACAGATGCATCGGACTTTGCAATTGGAGGAGTGTTAATGCAAGATGGTCACCCATTAGCTTTTGAAAGTCGGAAACTCAATGAGGCAGAACGGAGATACACCGTTCAAGAGAAAGAGATGACAACCATCATTCATTGCTTGCAAGTGTGGATGCATTATCTATTTGGGGCACAGTTCACCATCAAGACGGATAATGTGGCAACTACTTACTTCCAAACACAAAAGAAGCTGACCGCTAAGCAAGCAAGATGGCAGGATTTCTCGGTGGAGTTCGACTTTGTGTTGGAGCATAAGGCAAGGACGACCAACGTT